>OX596235.1:22089870-23463620 GCA_951394345.1 Salicornia ramosissima
ACAATAAATATAACATTTTAAATTAAATTTCATAATATTATTTTTCATTCAAACATCCCTTAAATGTTGCAACATACCTTTTAAATCATAAAAACATTATAATTCAAACCCCACTTCGTTTTGAACAATTCTGACACATAAAAACCATAAAAAGCATACCAAACATGTTTCTTTGAATTTTTAACCCCTTTTCAAATCTGAATTTTTTTTAACATTATCATATAAAAATCAGAATTAATTTTCCCCATAATAAATCTAGATAAAAAACCTATCAAACAACAAGATAACCCGAATAATAAAGTTTAATTAAGGTTTAAACATGCTTGTTTAAATCTGAAATTCATATTAAAATACATTAAAAATCTGAAGTTATAGTGTTCATATTTAAATCAAAATATCGGATTCAAAATATGATTAAACAATAACATTAAATCAGAAATTAATCAAGTATAATAATTAATAAACTTTAGATCAATAATTAAAACAATTAAAAGAATTATTATTATTTTTATTTTTTTAAAAAAGAAAGAGACTCACGCACGGCAATGGAAGAAGAAGGGGAAGCAGGCGGTAGCAAGGACGGAGGTTGGCCGACGAGGTAGCGCCAACACGTCAGAGCTGGTGGCGTGGTGGCGACGGCGGCTGGGCACCGATGTACGACGACAGAGAAACAACGGGGTCGGATTGGAACACGAATCACACCGGCAATGGTGGCAGTGGTTGGGCTGCGCCGGTAGTGCTCTGGTGGTGCGGAAGGTGACGGCGCGGCAGGCGGTGGCCTCTGGTTGTGGCTGCGTCATGGGTGTTGATTGCTGTTGTTGTTGTTCGTAGAGAGAGGTACGAGCTTCCTCTCTGTTGCGTTTATTGTTTTGTTTTTGTTTTTTTTTCTTTTGTGTTCTCGTTTTGACCTATTTTGGTTTACGCTATGGGTATATATACAATTTGGGTCCAATTTGAGTTTCCTACTAGGTTGGGCTTGTGACAATACGAATAAATACTTTTACCCTTTTTCAAATCGAATTATTTTATTTTTATAAACGACGCCCAAAATACGTAATTAAAACCTTTGATATTATTTCAAATATGATTTAGTAAAATTCTTTTATAAATATTTATAAATTATTTAAATATTCAAATAATAGTATTTATATAAATACTTACTTTAAACCGTTCTATTAACGCTAACTAATAAAACATATAAAATATTTATTTAGGTGTATAAAATACGTGTAAAGGTGTATCAAAATACGTATAAAATACATATAATAATGTATAAAAATATGGGGTATTACAGGAGCACCCTAAGCGAAAGTGCCGAACAAGGATATAAGGGCTCACACTCGGCAAAAAGGGATAAATAACCCCTATCCTGACCGAGTGTCGACCAACATACCACCATCCAAAAATGTGAAGTCTAGAGTCAACACCCTACCAAGGGAGCACCCTTAGCCAAATAGCCGAGTCTAGCTATAAGGGTTCACACTTGGCAAAACGGGATGACTCCTATCCTGACCGAGTGTCGACCAACATGCCAGGCCACCATCTAATATGGTAAAGGCTAGGGTCAGCACCCTACCAAGGGAGCACCCTCAGCTAAATAGTCGAGAGAGCCTATAAGGGCTCACACTTGGTAATACACAACAAGAAAATTTCGTTCGCCCGACCGATTTTACCGACCGACATTTTCTTAGTCGGTAAATACCGACCGTTCACGACTGAACACTGTCGGAAAATTTTCTCCGATCGTATTGACGGTCGAAAAAAAATTTCCTGACCGACGGTATGGTCGGTAACGGTCAGTAAATTCTGACCGAACATAGACGGTCGGAAGTTACCGACCGTTACCGACCATACCGTCGGTCTGGAAATTTTTTGAATTTTTTTAAACCTAGTCGTGAATTTGGGAACAGCACATTCGTACTCTCTCTCCACTCTTACTCTCTCTCTCTCCCTTGAAAAACCGACGAACCCTAACTCTCTCTCTCTCTCACCTCCGGCCACCCACCTCCGCACCAGCGGTCTCTTTATTTCTCCTTCTCTTTCTTTCTCTTTCTCCTTCTCTTTCTTTCTCTTTCTCCTTCTCTTTCTTTTTCTTTCTGCTGTGCCGGCCGCTACTCGCCGTTGCTGGTCGCCGTCCCACCTGCTCGCCGCTGTCCCTCCTATGCCGCCGCCGTCCTCCTCAGATTGTGGTTAGGGTTTTTTTTTGTTTTTCTATTTATTGAATTATGTGTTTTTGTATGTATTTGTATGTATGTGTATGTATTATGTATGTAGTTGTATGTATGTGTATGTATTTTTATGTATGTGTATGTACTATGTATGTATTTGTATGTATGTGTATATATTATTTATGTATTGTTTTACTTTGAATTTATTAAAGTTTTATTGATTTTTTTTTTTTTTTTTTTTTTGTCCAAAAATTTCTATGAATATGTATTTATTTATGTATTTGTATGTATGTTAATGTATTATGTATTTGTATGTATGTTAATGTATCATGTATTTGTATGTATGTTAATGTATCATGTATTTGTATGTTTTTTGTCCAATTTATGCGATTTTCGTTCCCAACACGACCGTAGGACCCCTAAAACTCTACAAACTCGTTCCCAATATAGCTTAAAATAGTGTTTTTTTGTCCAATTTATACGATTTTCGTTCCCCCTCGGTTTGTTTCATCGGTTTGTTAATGCTTGTGCATGCTCAAGGCATGAATTTTATTATTCATTATTAGTTAATGGGGATACGTTTTCATACCATCATTTAACTTGTGATTGTAATGCTTTCTTCTTGACTATGCATTTGATTTTTAGAGCAGAATTCCGACTTCAAAGCCGAAGAGTACGAATAGGATTGATTTTTTCTTTACTATGCAATTGATGTTTAGAGCGGAATTCCGGATTCAAAGCCGAAGAGTACGAATAGGATTGATTTTTTTATTATTTGCAACTGATGTTTAGAGCAGAATTCCGGCTTCAAATACAAATTAGGTTGATTGGTGAGAAGATGGGAACGAAAACTACCAAAACGAGCCAAAAATGGCCTATTTGGTTTGTTTTTTGTTCCAAAACCCTCTAAAGTTTCCCAAAAACATGCAAATAAGTTATAGAATGTCTATATTAATGTTATGAGTTGTGAATTAACCTTAAAAACATGATCTATGTTGATCGGTGCCAAGTTGGGAATGAAAACATCAAAAACGAGCCAAAAATTACCGATTTAGTTTGTTTTTTGTTCCAAAACCCTCCAACTTTTACCAAAAACATGTAAATAAGTTATATAAAGTTTGCATGAATATTATAGGACATGAATGTCACTTAAAATACAAATTAGGTTGATTGGTAAGAATATGGGAACGAAAACTACCAAAACGAGCCAAAAATGGCCTATTTGGTTTGTTTTTTGTTCCAAAACCCTCTAAATTTTCCCAAAAACATGCAAATAAGTTATAGAATGTCTATATCAATGTTATGAGTTGTGAATTAACCTTAAAAACATGATCTACGTTGATCGGTGCCAAGTTGGGAATGAAACCACCAAAAACGAGCCAAAAATTACCTTTTTAGTTTGTTTTTTGTTCCAAAACCCTCCAACTTTACCAAAAACATGTAAATAAGTTATATAAAGTTTGCATGAATATTATAGGACATGAATGGCACTTAAAAATACAAATTAGGTTGATTGGTGAGAAGATGGAAACGAAAACTTCCAAAACGAGCCAAAAATGGCCTATTTGGTTTGTTTTTTGTTCCAAAACACTCTAAACTTTCCCAAAAACATGCAAATAAGTTATAGAATGTCTATATCAATGTTATGAGTAGTGAACTAACCTTAAAAACATGATCTACATTGATCGTTGCCAAGTTGGGAATGAAAACAGCAAAAACGAGCCAAAATTACCTATTTAGTTTGTTTTTTGTTCCAAAACCCTCCAACTTTAACCAAAAACATGTAAATAAGTTATATAAAGTTTGCACGAATATTATAGGACATGAATGGCATTTAAAAATACAAATTAGGTTGATTGGTGAGAAGATGGAAACGAAAACTACCTAAACGAGCCAAAAATGGCCTATTTGGTTTGTTTTTTGTTCCAAAACCCTCTAAACTTTCCCAAAAACATGAAAAATAAGTTATAGAATGTCTATATCAATGTTATGAGTTGTGAATTAACCTTGAAAACATGATCTACGTTGATCGTTGCCAAGTTGGGAATGAAAACACCAAAACCGAGCCAAAAATTACCTGTTTAGTTTCTTTTTTGTTCCAAAACCCTCCAACTTTTACCAAAAACATGTAAATAAGTTATATAAAGTTTGAATGAATATTAAAGGACA
Source organism: Salicornia ramosissima (assembly GCA_951394345.1). Classification (NCBI taxonomy): domain Eukaryota; kingdom Viridiplantae; phylum Streptophyta; class Magnoliopsida; order Caryophyllales; family Amaranthaceae; genus Salicornia; species Salicornia ramosissima. Next base: position 22,094,208 of record OX596235.1, read on the forward strand.
TGAATGGCACTTAAAAATACAAATTATGTTGATTGGTGAGAAGATGGGAACGAAAACTACCAAAACGAGCCAAAAATGGCCTATTTGGTTTTTTTTTGTTGCAAAACCCTCTAAACATTCCCAAAAACATCCAAATAAGTTATAGAATGTCTATATCAATGTTATGAGTTGTGAATTAACCTTAAAAACATGATCTACGTTGATCGGTGCCAAGTTTGAAATGAAAACTCCAAAAACGAGCCAAAAATTACCTATTTAGTTTGTTTTTTGTTCCAAAACCCTCCAACTTTTACCAAAAACATGTAAATAAGTTATATAAAGTTTGCATGAATATTATAGGACATGAATGAAACTTAAAAAAACAAATTAGGTTGATTAGTGAGAAGATGGGAACGAAAACTACCAAAACGAGCAAAAAATGGCCTATTTGGTTTGTTTTTTGTTCCAAAGTCGTTATAACCAACGCGATCATCCCCTAGTAAGCATAATATTGTGTTATAGGACGTGTTTAAGGTTTGAAATCTAGCAATCAATAGACAAGTGACAAGTTAGGAGCGAAAATGCCAAAAAAACCACCTAAAATGGCCTAAAATGACAAGTGTTCTTTTATTTATATTCCGTGACTTTATTGTTCTTTTATTTTGAATTGTTTGAACTAACTCTGCCCATAATTTGCAGGAACAATATAACCAGAACCTTTCGGACTCTCAGTCTAGTGGCTCGGAGACGGATCCCATCCAGGTCTTCTTTGATACGGTTGGTGGCTTCCGGAAGGGCGAGGTTCTAGGGTTCGGAAAAGACGGAGCTTCTCTCTATTATGAGAGAACCTTGCGGCGGCACGTTGGATCTGCCTACTCTCCATCAGTTTCCGCTCAACTGGCAAAGATGACTGAGCGTTTGGAGGAGTCCGAGCGTGCAAGGACAGAGTTAGAGGAGCGAGAGCGCCGTCTGGAGGAGCGAGACCGCCAACGGGACGAGCATCAGCGCCGTCTGGAGGAGGATCAGAAGAAGCAAGCGGAGTACCTCGAGCAGATGAAGGCGCAAATGGACACTTTCATGAGGCAATTCGGCGATGAGTCTTCCACTCACCAACGACCCCTCGACGATCGCACAGACGGTTCTGGCGGTTCTGGAACCTTCGTAGTGTAGTTGTTTGTTATATTTCGGTTTATTATAGTTTACGTTTTTGGAAACTGTAATATGTATTACAAACTATTGTGTATTACGAATTATTTATATAAATAATCTAAAATATTATTATAAAATATTATTTCGTATATTTAATCTGTTTTTATTAATAAATAATTTAATTTCTTTTGTAAAGCTTTTTTGTTATTTAATGAAATGAAAAAAAAAGACATAACAATTTAACGACCGAAAAACGGTCGGTATCCAGAAAGAAAAAACCGCGAAAATGGCAAATATTAAAATTAAAAAACCGCGAAAATTAATATACCGACCGACACACGGTCCGTAAATTATTAAGCGCAAAAAAAAAGGCTGGAAGGAGCTATTTTCCGACCGCCTGGCGGTCGAACAATAGCTCCATAATATTTTTTTAACTTTTGTATTTAGTCGGTAAATGGTCGGTAAATTGTTTCCGACGGAGAGTCGGTCGGTAAAAAACTTTTTCCGACTAATTATACACCGACCTCCTTTTGCCGACCGAAGACGGTCGGTAAGTTTAAATACCGACAGTTAACGGTCGGTAAAAGGTGGTCGGCCGAGGCTTATTTTTTTTGTTGTGATAAGGGATAACCCTTATCCTGACCGAGTGTTGACTAACTTACCACGATAAAAAATGGTGAAGGCTAGGGTCAACACCCTACTAAGGGAGCCCCCTCAGCCAAATAGACGAGTAAGGTTATAAGGGCTCACACTCGGCAAAAAGGGATAACCCCTATCCTGGTGAAGGCTAGGGTCAGCATCCTACTAATGGAGCACCCTCAGCCAAATAGCCGAGTCTGGCTATGAGGGCTCATACTTGGCAAAGGAAGGATAATTTTTATCTTAACCGAATGTCAACCACCATTCAGGAAAATGGTTAAGGCTAGGGTGAACACCCTACCAAGGGAGCACCCTCCGCCAAAAAGTCGAGTAAGGCTATCAAGGCTTACACTCGGCAAAAAGGGGATCACTCCTGTCCTGGGCGAGTGTCAACCACCACTATTATCATTCAAGGAAATGGGCTATGGTTAACACCCTACCAAGAGAGCACACTTAGCTAAGTAGCCGAGTTAGGCTATAAACGATCGAAATCTCGGCAAAAAGGGATAACCCCTATCCTTGCCAGGTGTCGACCACCACTTCACCCTTCAAGGAAATTGTAAAGGCTAGGATCTGCACCCTTCCAAGGAAACACCCTCATCCCAATACCCGAGTCAAACTGAGAAGAATCATGCTCGACAACAAAGAAATACATCCTCGGCTACATAGCTGAGTTAGGAAACAAAGGACACACACTCAGCCATCCAGTAATACCAATAACTCAGACTCGGTCAATTGGTCAGGATCAGCCATGACGATTCAGTCCTCAACAATACATGAACACTCGGACACCCAAGGTAAAAGACACTAGAAATGGCATTCATCCTGAGCCGAGTCAACAAGGCACCTCAGGAAGAATGGGGGCAACATAGTAAGGCTGAACCGAGGAGAATGAAAGCCCCATCTCATGACAAGGCTGAGCCGAGGAAGTTAAAAAACCACATTTAATGCCAATAAATGTGGGGGGGAGAGAGGGGTTAAAGATGTCTATAAAAGAGAGATAACTCTTCAAACAAAAACACAACAAAACTTACCATAAAAAAATATTACTACAAAAATTCTTCTCCCTCTCTTCTTCCCATCTCTCTCCCTCTCTAAAAATTACCATGGGTACCAAAAGTTACCCCCTTAGATCCACAAACAAAAAGTTGCTGAATGCAACCAGCTGACCACCTGACAAGAAAACAAACAAAGTCACTCAAGACTGAGTTTAACAAGAAAAAGAGGCATCAGGACCGAGTTCGACAGGAACGTGGGAAATGGAGTACCATCAACACCGCCACTTCTCACCCCATGAACCTCGGTTCCTGAAACTGGTAAGGGTTTCGTGTCCCAGAACAAAAAATCTTACCGGGCCCTTACCAGATAAGCCTCAGCGAACGGCGGTGGCTAACAACGGGGGAACCTGTTCAAAGGTCAAAACCCCCTCCAAGGGCCGGGATTGTTGAGCCTCAACAAATGAGTTTGGGACTCGTTGTGAGTCCTAAAGACATTAGTGGGAATTCATGTATCCTGACCAAGCCACCCAAACCATGGGCATCCAGGGTTGGAATTTACCAAGGTAATTCTAATCCAACCAATTGAATGCCCCTAAGTCAGCAGGATGAGCTCAGCAACAGGCAGAGGGCATCCATCCAGAAGTGCCACAATTTGCCTACAATAACCGAGCTGAGCCATCCCGGTCCTCCTTGTGGCAAGCCGTGAAGAGATCCCCTAGAAGAAAGGGGGTAATAAATGTCTCAACGAGGAGGTGTCCGACCGGAGAGGACCCCCTAAGTCGAATATGGGGGCACCTCGAATCTGAGAAGGGTTTGAGTCAACCCTCCCCAAGGGAGCTAAGCCACATATATTCCCAAAAAGGGGGCATCACAGTGGAAACAATTGACAAGGCTCAAAATAATCTGCAATCAACGGACAACAACAACACGTCGAGTTGACAACCAAGATTAGGTTATTTTGTAATATAAAATGTAAACACTTGTATATTTATAAACTTTTAATAATAAAAGAATTGTCACTCTTTCATATTTTCTTTTTGAATATTAGTTAGGTGCCAAGGCCTCATCGCTCGGCCAAGGACAAGGTTCATCCTCCGTCCAAACACCAAGTGCCGGGGGCTCACCCCTCGGCCAACAACGCGGATCATTTTCCAAACATTAAGTGCCAGGGGCTCACCCCTCGGCCAAGGACGCGGATCGTCTTCCAAACATTACGTGTCAGTGACTCACCCCTCTGCCAAGGGAAAGGCTCACCCTCCAAGGACTAGGGACTCACCCCTAATTCCAACTCCCAATCCATCCTAAGGAGCCACCTCCTTATCCCTAAGAAATGGATGTACTAAATATGCCATGGCCCTATTGGGGTCAAACTGACATAAGGTATCTCCGTATGGTGTACCCTCTCCCAGTCGATCCGAGAAACTGTTGAACCATGTTTGATTTGAATGATGACAAACCAGTCCTCTATACTTGATGTCTATGTATATTTGTATATCCACAGGTTGAATCAAGTGAGGACTCATCAAGGCAACCATGAAGGCCTTGAGATACTTGAAGATTAGAAGCCAAGAGCTTGGAGCTATTTATTTTTTATATTTCTAGGATCTTCTTGTAAAATAGACTTAGGAAAATATTCTTAGTGTTTTTAAGTAAAGAGCAAAAAGACTTTAAGTATACATCCAGTAAAGAGAACAGGCAAAGAACAAGCTTGGAACAATTCCCTTTACCAGATGTAGACTTAGTAGTACTGAGACCACTGTGGGAACAGACCCGAATATTACGCACGTGATCCGTACAGATTTTCGAGTTCAAAATCATTTTTGAAAAAATTTGGATCACTTGTACTTTGGAAATCTGCTAACTTGATTTGCAAAATCAGCTCATTAAATGCAATGTACTTGTTAGACTTTTGGGTATTAACCGCTGCAAACAGTGGTAGGATACAAAGGTCTGAAACAGGTAAGTGTACACTTGTGTCAGCTGATCCTTTTGCACAATTTAGGGGAGCTTCCAGCACACTTCTAGGGGACGGTTTTCCTTGTCTATAAATACAATCTTTGCAAAAAACCCTAGAAGACTTTTGCTCTCCAAAGAAAACCAAGTCATATTTTCTGAGAGTCTATCCTTAGTCCAAAACTATCTCCATATCCATCTTTAAGAGAAAAACTTACGGAGATTTAAGTTTGTAATATTTGAACCACTTAGAGGGAAGTGGTTGGGGAGTGTTCTGTGAACACTGAGTGAACTGTTAGAGTTAACAGTTGGGGAATTAAGTGTTACATAGTTGTAGCATTTAATTGAGTGTGTAACCTTGTTATTATTCTGAGTTGATTAATAATATTGGTGAGAGAGTGGAGGACGTAGGCTTGTTTAGAAGCCGAACCTCGTTAAATCTTTGTGTCCCTTCTCTTCATTTACTGTTCTATCGTTGTTCTCACAAAAGGAAAAACAAACCTTGAAAACGATTGAAAAAATACACATACTCAATTCAACCCCCCCTTCTTAAGTATACATTGAACTAACAATTGATATCAGAGCCTAAATTCTCAAAAGGTTAACTACCTAGAGGAGCAAGAAGATGTCTACTCAAGAATCAAACAGTTCAAGACTCCCCAAGTTCAATGGCACCAACTACTCTTGGTGGAAGAATTGCATGAAAAATCTTATCATTGGGATAGATTATGAATGCTGGATGATTGTCAAAAATGGACCCACGTTCATCCACAAGAAGGATCAGGAAGGGCTCACAGTTCTAAAGACAGAAGAAGAGTACACAAGTGAAGACTATAAGAAGCTGGAGAAAAATGCAAAGGCAATGTCACTTGTTCAACAAGGAATTACAGAATGTGAGGTAAATCGAATTCTAGCTTGTTCTTCTGCAAAGGAAATATGGGATACACTAGAGCTTGCATATGAAGGCAACTCTGAGGTAAGAAGGTCAAAAATTGACATGCTTATGTCAAAATATGAAATCTTTGAAATGACTAGAGATGAAAACATAAAGGACATGTTTACAAGGTTCATGACCATTGTAAATGAACTAAAGTCATTGGGAAAGACCTTCTCAAGTGAAGAGTTGGTGAGGAAAATGTTGAGAAGCTTATCAGGGAAGTGGATGCCCAAGGTAACAGCCATACAAGAAGCAAAGGATTTGTCCTCACTATCTCTAGAACAACTTATTGGTTCCTTGATGACTCATGAGATGTTGGTAGATTCAAAGGCTGAATCTAACTCAAAAAACAAGGAAATGGTCCTCAAAGCAGAGGAATCTGAGGATGATGAAGATGATATAAGTCTCATGGCCAGAAGGTTTGAAAAATACCTTAGGACAAAGTCCAAGGGTAAGTTTATAAAAGGAAGGAACAGTCCTGGACAGTTCAGGAAAACCAGTTCCAATGCTGGTTGCTTTAAATGTGGGGAAATGGGGCACAGAATCAAGGAGTGTCCAACATGGAAAAATCCCAAAGGAAATCCTGGAGTCCAGACTGAGAAGAAGGTTTTCAAAAGAGCTATGTTGGCTGCAGTTTGGGGTGATTCAGAATCAGAAAATGAGGAAGATGAAGAAGAAGCAAATCTCTGTCTAACTGCTTTCACATGCACAGACCAATCTGAGGTCTGTTTGGAAAAAGAAGAAGTTCTCTGTCTCATGGCTGGTGGAAGCACTTCAGATGACAACCAGGTATGTTTTAATGATTTAAAGGCAAACATGCATAATCTAGATAGAGATGAACTGCTTGACTATCTTGAATTCACTATTGATCAATGCATTAGTGTTGGGTCTGCTTATCAGAACAACAAAAAGAAATTAAAAGAAACAGTTCGAGAGTATGAAATATGTGGTGCTAGATCTGCTGAACTTAAGCTTATTTGTGAAGAACTTAAAGAAAAAATTTCTAAACTTGAAGTAACAGCAGATCAGCATAAAATGGAGCTTGAGACATTAAACTCCAAACCAGTCCCTAAAGAGGATGAACTTTTTGAAAAAATTGAAAAGGGGTTTAATGAGCTCAAGAAATTCACCACACATAATTCAAACTTTGAACTGCTAAAAGACACATGTACCTTGAGTAAATCTGATGTCATACTTGCATATGACCATTTAATTGAAAAACTTGAAGATTTACACAAGGAACATAGTGAGCTCAAGAGTTCTGAAGAGACTGATTCTCCCACTGCCTTTGATGAGGTTTTGGATGTTTTACATGATGAGTGCATAGCCAAGATATGTGATCTTGAGGCTGAACTCATCTTGCTAAAACAAGAAAACACCAAGAAGACCAGTGACGAACCAGATCCCTCCCTGGTCTCAAGACTACAAGATGAACTTCAAAAGACTAGACTTGACTTAAAATCTTTTGAGAAACAAAATGAAGTTCAACTTAAGAGGCTTGACAACAAGGAAAATGAGCTAACGGATTGTATGAACCAATTGAACAAAATGTTAGATGCTCAGAAAACCCTAAACATCCTCACATCCCAACCTGGAAATTCTCAAAGGTTTGGTTTAGGGTATTCTGGATCTAGTTCTACAACTGTTCTTGGCAGAGACAACGCATGGTTGAATGAATTCAAAAAAAGCAAGTATATATTTGCCAAGGATATGCATGTTTGTACCTATTGTGGTAAAAGTGGTCATGTTGCTAACAAATGTTTCACCAAAAAGAAACATGACAGGAAAAAAATAAAACCTACACCCAACAAGTGTGGGTTAGGAAGGTCAAGGTTGAAAATGTTTCAAAGAAAAAGGAACCCAAGCTGGTCTGGGTTCCTAAAACTAACCTTTAGTTTGCATGTGCAGGTACGAGTGAAAGGAAAGCCATATTGGTATTTGGACAGTGGTTGCTCAAGACACATGTCCGGGGATAAAGAACAATTCCTTTCACTCACTGCATTCGAGGGAAGGCACGTGACATTTGGTGACAATAGCAAAGGACTTATCAAAGGAGTAGGTAAGGTTGGTAAGTCACTCTCCCAAGCAATTGACAATGTTTACTATGTAGAAGGTTTAAAACACAACCTTTTGAGCATATCTCAACTATGTGACAAGGGAAATAAAGTAAACTTTGAATCAAACACTTGTCACATAGTGAACCCTAAGACAGGGGAACTGGTCTGTGAAGGAACAAGACATAACAATGTGTATATTACATACTTAAGTCAAATTCCACAGAACAGTGCCCTCTGCCTTAGTGGGTTAGAGGATGACCAATGGCTTTGGCATAAAAGATTAGGACATGTTAGCTTCACTTTGCTCAACAAGTTGAGAACACAAGATTTGGTGATAGGTTTACCTAACATCAAATATGTGGCAGACCAGCTCTGTCAAGAGTGTGCAAAGTGCAAGCATGTAAGATCATCTTTTAAACCAAAGAAAGTGGTTAGTTCCTCTAGACCATTTGAACTTGTACACATGGATTTATGTGGACCTATGCGTGTACAAAGTAGAAATGGCTTTAGTTATGTATTTGTCTTAGTTGATGATTACTCTCGTTTCACCTGGACCATATTCTTGAAATACAAAGATGAAACTTTTGATGAATTTAAAATTTTAGTGAAACAGGTCCAGAACAAGATCAATCATCAGCTAGCATCCATCAGATCTGATCATGGGTCAGAATTTGATAATGCTAGCTTCATAACCTATTGTATGGAGCATGGTGTTTCTCACAACTTCTCAGCCCCCAGAACTCCACAACAAAATGGAGTTGTTGAAAGAAAGAATCGCACTCTAGAAGAAATGGCTAGAACCATGCTTCTAGAGAGTGGTCTGTCCAAGAAATTTTGGGCTGATGATGTGAGTACATCATGCTACATACTCAATAGGGTTATGCTACGACCAATACTAAGAAAAACACCTTATGAACTTCTAAGGGGTCGAAAACCAAACATTGAACATTTAAGGATATTTGGCTGTAAGTGTTTTGTACACAACAATGGTAAGACCAGTTTGGACAAGTTCGACCCCAGGAGTGATGAAGCTGTTTTTATAGGGTATTCTCCTCATAGCAAGGCATATAAAGTTTTCAACAAAAGAACCTTGTGTGTTGAAGAGAGTATCCATGTATTGTTTGATGAAACTAACATGCTCAACAAGCCTGTGCAGGTAGATGATGATGAAGGCTTTGAAATTGGGATGACAAATTTCAGTGAAGCTGAACCAGAGAACACTGCTGAACCAGACTCTCCAACTCCTCCTGAAAACAACAATGAGTCTGGTGCAGTAGAGGGAAATGCTAAGCAGATTGTTGAACTCAGTGACTCTCCTGGCCATCCAACTGAAGATGAAGTGGGAGAGAACACTGAAGAAACTGGTCCACCCTCTCAAAATGAAAATGAAATAGGGGGAACCAGTACAGACATTGGTTCTAACTTAATTGACTCAAATGCTGTAAGAAAGAGTATGTTTAAGCAAAGAAGCTCTCATCCTTCTGATCAAATCATTAGTGACTTATCAAAAGGAGTCCAAACTAGAAATTCTGTTTGGAAGAACTTCTGTGCTTACTTCTCCTTCTTATCTCACATAGAACCAACTGACTATAAGAGTGCACTAACTGATCCTGATTGGATTTTGGCCATGCAAGATGAGTTGAACCAGTTTGAAAGAAATCAGGGTTGGCATCTTGAACCAAGAACCAATGAGATGTCAGTTATTGGAACCAAATGGGTCTTCAGAAACAAAATGGATGACTCAGGTACTATAGTCAGAAACAAGGCCAGGCTAGTGGTTCAAGGGTTTAACCAACAAGAGGGAATAGACTATGATGAAATCTTTGCTCCAGTAGCCAGGCTTGAGGCAATAATAATCTTAATTGCCTTTGCTGCCCACATGAACTTTAAACTCTTTCAAATGGATGTTAAAACTGCTTTTCTAAATGGTTATTTGAAAGAAGATGTGTATGTGGAACAGCCCCCTGGTTTTGAGGATAGAGTTTGTCCAGATCATGTCTACAAGTTAGGCAAAGCTCTTTATGGCCTCAAACAAGCCCCTCGTGCTTGGTATGAGAGACTCTCTAGCTTTCTTATTGAAAATCATTATGAGAGAGGTTCAGTGGACAAAACTCTATTCTTAAAGAAAAGGGGAACAGATCTGTTAGTGGTCCAGGTATATGTTGATGATATTTTGTTTGGGGCTACTAATTCTGTTTTGTGTGATGATTTTGCAGACCTAATGAAGAGTAAATTTGAGATGAGCATGATGGGAGAACTTGGTTTCTTCCTAGGGCTTCAAATCAAGCAAGTGGGTGATGGAATCATGATTCACCAACAAAAGTATCTCAAGGAACTGCTCAAGAGATATGGTCTGCATGATAGTAAGTCATATGACACACCTATTCCTACCTCTTCTAAATTGAGCCTAGATGAGAAAGGAAAGGATGTTGAGGATAAGCTATACAGAGGTATGATTGGCTCACTTCTATACTTAACAGCTAGTAGACCAGACATAGTGTTCTCAGTTGGGTTGTGTGCAAGATTTCAAAGCAACCCAAAAGAGTCTCATCTAAAAGTTGTTAAGAGAATTTTTAGGTACCTAAGTGGTACAGAGGACATGTGCTTATGGTATCCAAAGGGAAGTAATTTTGATCTTTTAGGATACACTAATGCTGATTATGCTGGTTTTAGTGTGGACAGGAAGAGCACTTCAGGAATGGCTCATTTCTTAGGTTCTTGTCTCATATCATGGGGACCTAAGAAACAAAATTCAGTGGCCTTATCCACAGCTGAATCAGAGTACATAGCTGTTGCTTTGTGCTGTGCTCAATTGCTTTGGATAAAGACAAAACTTAAGGATTTTGGGGTCTGTTCCGGAAGTGTTCCCATATTGTGTGATAACACCAGTGCTATAAACATTTCCAAAAATCCTGTCCAGCACTCTAAAACCAAACATATTGAAATCAGACATCATTTTCTCAGAGACAATGTTGAAAAAGGAAATGTGAATCTTGAATTTTGCAGATCTGAAGAACAATTGGCTAATATTTTCACTAAACCCCTAAGCAGGGAAGTGTTTGTCAAACTCCGCACATTACTTGGTATGGTAAGGATTAGATCCTAGTTCCTTAGGACTTATCTTTCCCTTTTTGGTATGTTTGACTTTTTGATCATTAGTGTAAATAAGCAGGGCTGGTTAACTCTTAAATGTCATTTATGCAAGTGGTCTCAAAATTCTTATGTTGATGTTGTTCCAATGTGTGGTGTCTCTAAGTTGCCTAACTGAAAGATGCCTTAAGTTTTTAATATATACAGATCAGCGTTAGACCATCGTCAGACCAGTTCCCCAAAACGGTTATATCAGTTATTGCTGAACCCTCAATTTTGAAATTGAGGAGTTAAGTGTTCTGACACATGACCGTTGTGAACAGTGCAGAAGTTACTTCTACTTTATCTGTTTGAACAACTGCCGGTTTTCTCAATTTTAATTCACTCTTTCACATTGATTTCTCTCTAACTGTCTCTCTCTCACTAAAAGTAATCTTCTCTCTCAAACCCTAAGTATCATCATCAAAATCCTCTTCAAGAACTCAAATTCAGTTTCTCTCTTCTCTTCATCAAATCCGCTGATCAAACCAACATGGGAAGAAAGAAGAACAAAGCCTCAAAGAAGAAAAGTAGAGGATTAAGTCAGTCTCCTAGCTTCACACCTTCTAAGATCGAGAAGGAATCAGGTACTGCTGTGGTTACTGAACACCACAAAGAAGAACAAGAGCAGCAAAGGGTTAAGGATCAAGTCACTGAGGAAACAGTAGTTGAATCGAAGGATGCATGTCAGTCCAAAGAGAAATCGACTCCACCACCAAGCCCCAAATCACCACCACCTCAACCTCAGAGAACACCATCACCATCTAAGAAATCACCCTCTCCATCACCCAAACAACTCTCTTCACAGCCTACAAAATCTTCACCTCCACTAAAACCACCATCACCCTCAAAAGCCAAAACTCCTCCTCCACCGTCACCACCAAAATCCAAAACTCCACCATCCTCTCCACCACAAAAAGAAACAACCCCATTACCTTCTCCACCATCAGAAAAAACACCTACACCATCACCACAGACCACACAGAAACCAGTGCCAAGCACTGAGGAGAAAGAAGAGGCAGAAAAGGAAGAAACAGAGGAGAAGGATGAAGGGACACAAGCAGAGGACATGGAAATTGAAATTACAGGTGTAATTCAGGGGGAAAAGGAGACAGGGAAGAGGACAAGGCCTTTGAGGTCAAGGATCTGTAAGGAAGAGATTAAGAAGGAACCTGCTGAAGAGGTTCTACAGGGAAAGAAGGAGGAAAAGAAGAAAAGGATGAAGAGTGTTGCCAAGAAGAGCAAAGCCTCCGAGAGCCCCAAGCCTGCAACTAAACTTCCAGCAGAAAAGAAGAGGAAAGCTGCCTCTGGCCCTGAAAAGACTCCTGCCAAGAAGAAAGGTAAGACCACTTCTGAACAACTGTATGAATTAAGTGGTAGGGGTGTCTTATTTGGTTTTGCATGTACTAAGTCTTGGATGAGTCAACCATTTTTAGAGGAGTTTAAGGAGGCCATAGAGTTCCAAGGCTGGGAAGGGCTATTTGACAAGAGGTTAGATGTTTTTTAAACTTGTGTTGAGGAGTTTTACTCAAAATTGGGAAAGTTAGACAAAAGGAAGGTCTGGAGTGAGGTCAAGGGGGTCGACATCACTCTCTCAAAGAAGAGTCTAGGGGAGGTACTAGGTATGCCTAGGGGTGGGTTCTGTGATTATTCCAAGGACAACTGGCCAACCATTCCTGAGGTCAGTACAGAACATATACAGACCACTCTCTTTACTGGTTCTCCAAGTGATGGTTGTGGCTATGTTATTGGCCAACTAAGGGAACCAGTAATGAGGCTGTTCCATACAGTTGCTTCTAAAATAGTACTCCCTAGGGCTCAGGGCAGAATGGATGTTAGGAAGATGGATGCTGTGATCATTTACTGTCTATATGAGAAAATTAAGTTGAGTCTCCCTGGTCTGATGCTAGCTCACATGGTTAGCATTCTGGAAAGGTCCAACCACTCTCTACCCTATGGTGCCTGGCTTACTTTGGTCTTCCAAAGTAGAAAGGTTCATCTGAGTGGTGAGGTCAAGAAAATGTCTGTCCTCACAAACCAGATCCTAGGTCAGAAAAGGATGACTTTTGAGGGTGGCATGCTCAAAATGAGGGATGAAGACAGGATCACAGGGGCCAGAAGAACAAGCAGTTCCAGGTCTGAGGAAGCTACTGGATCATTGTCCAAACAGGTGCAGACACATGGGGAACTACTGCAACAGATGATGGCTAGTGTCAATGCTCTGTGCACTTCTTTGGATGGCTCTATAAAGAACATATCAGCACGACTGGACTCCCATGAAGAAAAGCTTGCCTTCTCTTCTAGCTTCAAGCCCAAGACCACCAAGAGACCAGTTCCCATCATTGCCCAAGTCAAGAAGAAGCAGCAGGAAGAAAGTGCAGAAAATGAGAATGAGGATTCTACTGAGGATTCTGATGATGATGCTGACTCCACTTCTTCTTAGCCTACCCCTTTCCCTACTAACATTGCTTTCAAACTTTAATTCCTCTAGTTTCTCAGAACATTTGCTACCTTTAGTTTTTGACCATTTCTGCTAAATAACTTTTATGCAGAATGGTCCTGGTCTGTATAATTTTTAACTTTTGTGTGCTCTTGAACATTTTGGGATTGTGAGTTGCAGGTACTCACATTTGGGACAGCATCTCTAGAATGCTGTGTGTATATTATGCTTATGACTTTTGTGCTGTGATTGTTTTTGTCATTTGATGATGCCAAAAGGGGGAATAGGACAGGTGAAGTTCATAGTATCAATTGTAGCAACTTGAACAAGGTTCAGACCTTGTTAAGAGATGGCCCAGCTTTTTGCCTAGGAGTATCTTGAATTCAGATCAAGTGCTCCTACCCATCCCAACTAGAAGAAATTCTTCCAAGTGAAATTGAAATTTCTCTTGCTACATTTGATAATTGATAAGTCTTGCAGGTTACAGGTTTAATGCTAAAACTCAATAATAAATTGAGTAATGTGATGAGTGACTGATCATTGTAATCAGTCTAATTGTGCTTTAGTGTGCTGTCTATTTTTTACTCTCTGAGATTATGAATCTGACTACAGGCACAGTGCAAGACCAGTTCCTCTGAACAATTATTTTATTTTGAAATAATTGGTTACTGTTCTCAGGGGGAACTTCATGGTTTGTCATCATCAAATAGGGGGAAATTGTTGAACCATGTTTGATTTGAATGATGACAAACCAGTCCTCTATACTTGATGTCTATGTATATTTGTATATGAACAGGTTGAATCAAGTGAGGACTCATCAAGGCAAACATGAAGGCCTTGAGATACTTGAAGATCAGAAGCCAATAGCTTGGACCTATTTATTTTTTATATTTCTAGGATCTTCTTGTAAAATAGACTTAGGAAAATATTCTTAGTGTTTTTAAGTAAAGAGAAAAAAGACTTTAAGTGTACATCCAGTAAAGAGAACAGGCAAAGAACAAACTTGGAACAATTCCCTTTACCAGATGTAGACTTAGTAGTACTGAGACCACTGTGGGAACAGACCTCAATATTACGCACGTGATCCGTACAGATTTTCGAGTTCAAAATCATTTTTGAAAATTTATTTGAAAAAATTTGGATCACTTGTACTTTGGAAATCTGCTAAATTGATTTGCAAAATCAGCTCATTAAATGCAATGTACTTGTTGGACTTTTGGGCATTAACCGCTACAAACAGTGGTAGGATACAAAGGTCTGAAACAGGTAACTGTACACTTGTGTCAGCTGATCCTTTTGCACAATTTAGGGGAGCTTCCAGCACACTTCTAGAGGACGGTTTTCCTTGCCTATATAAACAATCTTTGCGAAAAACCCTAGAAGACTTTTGCTCTCCAAAGAAAACCAAGTCATATTTTCTGAGAGTCTATCCTTAGTCCAAAACTATCTCCATATCCATCTTTAAGAGAAAAACTTACGGAGATTTAAGTTTGTAATATTTGAACCACTTAGAGGGAAGTGGTTGGGGAGTGTTCTGTGAACACTGAGTGAACTGTTAGAGTTAACAGTTGGGGAATTAAGTGTTACATAGTTGTAGCATTTAATTGAGTGTGTAACCTTGTTATTATTCTGAGTTGATTAATAATATTAGTGAGAGAGTGGAGGACGTAGGCTTGTTTAGAAGTCGAACCTCGTTAAATCTTTGTGTCCCTTCTCTTCATTTACTGTTCTATCGTTGTTCTCACAAAAGGAAAAACAAACCTTGAAAACGATTGAAAAAGCACACATACTCAATTCAACCCCCCCTTCTTGAGTATACATTGAACTAATAGAAACACCCAATACGAGGAGCTAAATGTTTGGAACTTAAGCCCAATAAAAACATTATTACCAAACTACCCCTAGAATTCCCACTAAAACTCCCAGATGCCCGCTGGACAGTTGTCTCCATCTGGGCAACTAGGGAAAGGTGTCGCAATCTCCCCTCTGTCAGCAGATTCACAGCCCCCATAGCAGCTGTCAATCAGTCCCCAAAACCTCAACTATAAATACCTACATTTATAGAATTCGAGGTAACTTTTTCCCAATATAGAAGTCCATACTCTCTCTCTCTCTCTCCAAACTTGTCTTTCTCTCTCTATATTTCTCTATATCACTTTGCTGACTTAAGCATCGGAGGATAATTCCCGGGTCCACCCCCTGGGTCAGTCACCCTTGTAATTTTTGCAGAACCCACTCAGCTGGAGCCCGGTCCTAAAGGAAGGCCTAGCCAGCTTCAATATTCTACTCCACATTAACCAAATCATCAACAGAGATCTAGTCATCATACATTGAGGCACTCCCCAGCTCATCATTCTCACCTCTTTGTATCTAAGTTTCTTGAGACAGAGACATATATATGTGTGTGTGTGTGTGTGTGTATATATAGTGTCAGGATCATGTGAGAAGGTCTCTTTAGGTAAGAAAGGTTGTTTTATCTGAGAATATATATATCTAGAGCATCGATTCAGTGAGATCTAATGGTTAGGATTTAATGGACTAATTTTTTTAATTAAAAAAACTTATGTAACTACCCCTATTTGTTAGGGAATAAATTAAAAAAAAACCTTTATCAAAAAAATTAAAATTTATTTTTTATCAAAAAAAAACTTAAATTTATGTTTTATAAAAAAAAACAAGTAAAATTTGGAATGTGTTAACCGTCATGCTCTCATATAGTCAATTAGTCATATAAAATTTAGAACATGCCATATAAAATTTATAATATGGTTAATAAAATTTAGAACATTAAATAAGTTTTTTTTTTTTTTTTTTTTTTTTTTTTTTTTTTTTTTTTTTTACGGGTTACATAGATTAACCTCAATACAAAATATATATTAAGAATATTTTGAAATAATATTTAATTATTCAAGTATATTTTTTATTATATGTTTTTTGTATAAAAGGTCAATAATTGTATTATAATTGTATCATTTTATTTATTTTTTTTTAAAAATAAATTTATTCAATTTCAAACTTATTGTATACAGTTTCGAAAATATCTTATAAAATTTAGAGCATGGTGCATAAAATTTTTAATATTTCATCTACATAAAATAAAACAAACAATAAACTACTTTAGGATGTGGCTTTTTTCATATTTTTAATATTTTAACCACACATACACATTATTAGAATATGATGACTTTGTAGCCTGGTTTTTTAAATTTAGAACATGGTGTATAAAATGGCGTAGAAATTTTAGAACATGACTCATAAAATTTTGAACATATTAAGATGTACTTCCGAACAAAAACAGAAATTGAATTTTAGATTAAAAAAAATATATTATATATATAAAAAATATATTTTTTTAAAAAAATTAAAAAATCAAGAAAAATACTTAACAATTTTTTATAAAAAAAAAACAGATTTTTTATTAAAAAAAAAAATAAATAAGAAGATGTTGTTTAAAAAAAAAATATATGATTTTAAAAAAAGCGTAACAATTGTTTTAAAAAAAAAAAATTTCAACAAAAAATTAGAAATATACTAATCAAATTAAATTACGGATTTTCCCTTACTAAAAAAATAAAGATCAAAGATCAACCCTTAGATCTAAAATTGTCAGCGATGCAGATGTTTTCTCACATAAAAACCCTTCTCACCTAAAGCACCCTTTCTCACACTATATATATATAGGATCAACTAAAAACGTTTTCAACCTAAAAATCCCTACATTAGACACTTAAAGGGGTACACGTGTGATTATTAGTGACAATCTTTGTAAATATTAGTAACTTTCGTTAAAACCCATTTGTACCCCTTTAAACATCTAATGTACCCCTGCGACTGCTAATGTACCCTTTTAAACCATTTTATATATGGTTTTCAACCATCTTTTGGTTTTTAGCCAATTTTTCCTATATATCTATATATCTATATCTATCTATCTATCTATATATATATATGTATATATACATACATACATACATACATACATATACAAAGAAGGTGTGCTTATAACAACTAAAATTCTGATAGTTACATATGAAATTAATTTTACGCAGTTATAAAATGAAATTAATGTATAAAAAGTATTATAAAATGGCATAAGGAATTAATTTCAACCTATTGAGTGAAACGTTAGTTGATTAATCTTTATTTTAGTTTTATTAAAAAAAAACTAACTACTAATTATAAATGATATGTGTAAAAATAGATTTTGTACACAGTTTAAGGTTAACATTAAAGGAGGTAAATAGACAAATTAGTTAATGTATATAGTTTTGATACCAATAAGTCATAGTTGAACTCTTCTCAATTTTTCAATCATTCTATCGAATGACTATTTCATTAATATGCTTGTGTTTTGAAACATAGGGATCGGAGCATATTATTTTTGGTTTATGTATTTGATTTCTATGTCACCATTATTGTTCCAAATTTAAGCTCCTTTTTCCATTTATTAATTTTTAGTTTCAAACCTAGAATTAGATGATGACTATAGATATCTATGATTTGTTAGTAGTTCCACAATAGGCTATCTACTGAAACGCTAAAAACTCCAACGTATCTATTTTCTTATGCTCTTTTTAGCATGAAATCCGTTCCGGTTAGTTGATAAATTTAATTATTTTATATTTCGTTTTTAGTAATGTATTTAGTTTGTGTCGTTCATGCAACAATATGTTCATAAGACTCCTTAAATCATCGATTGATGCATCTCGTTCATGAAATAATATGTTCATAAGTTTGAGTTGTAATAATGATGTTGTGTGGTTTAGAAGAAAATTTGAAGCAAGATTTTGATCGTATGCAAGTGTAGAGAAGACATTTCAGGAGCTACAGCAGTACTTATAAGTACGGCCGAGCAACGGTTCCAGGTACCCACCCAAGGAACCGGACCCGGTTAGAAACTGGCGGGTAATTACCTAGATCCAGTTCAACTGGGTCCGGTTCTGGATCTAAAAGTTACTACCCGGTCGCAACTGGTTCCGGTTCCGGTTCCAAAAATTTTAGACTGGGTACCCGGTTGTAATGGTTCCAACTTCCGGTACCGGACCATTCCCAATGGATACCCAATACCTGACCCGGTTGAATTGAGTTTTATAATTTTACCCAATGGTCAATAGTGAAATAATGAAGTGACTACTGACTAAACCAAAATAATAAGCCCATTTTTTCCATCCAATGACTTTATGTAAACTTGTATTTGTATGTAATTTGTGTGAACTTGTGTTTATTACTTATGCAAACTTGTATATTTTATTTTAAAATTGTAAACTTGTGTTTAAGGAAACTTTCTTTGTGGATGTTTAGTGGTAAATAATTAAATATATAGTAGCGCAATTGTTGGCCATTAAGCTGATTTGTTATTTAAATTTAAGAAATTGAACAAAATACACACCCATTAAAGAAAATCGGGTACCCGGTATTGGAACCGGTACCCGGTAGTTCCGGTTCCAGTTCCAAAAACATATTACCCGATTGCATTGATTCCGATTCCGATTCCATATATTTCGGACCCGGTGGTTCCGATTCCGGGTCCGATTTCATAAAAAAAGACCGGATACCCGGTTTTGCTCACCACTACTTATAAGAACTACAAACAATGCACAAAACTCCTAAGGATGTCTTTAATAAACTTTTGCAAGCAAGTGTTACTGTCGTTGTAGAGTAAAACAAAGAGTCCACCACTCAGTGGCGGACCCACGTTGGAACAGGGGGGACAGTGGTCCCCCAACTTTTGTAATTTTTAAACAAAACATGTATAAAGAGATAAAAAAAAAATAAGTGAAAAAAAAATAGAGAACAAGGCAGCTGGGTGGTGGTTTTGGTCATCAAATTCGCATGAAGTCAGGGTTCGAAACCCGGGACCTCAATTCTATGCCTTTTCATTTACAACACGCGTGAGGACAAAGGTTATTGCCCATAGAATAAATAGTACAGTATTTGCCTTTTGCATTGAATTTTTTTTTCCTTTCTTTTTTTTTTACAATTATATCCTTTTGTTATTTATATGACTTAAGTAATTATAATATTTTTCTTGTTGATTATGATGAGAGAAGAATAACGTCAGTTTGAATACTATGTAAAAAGAGCTAGGTTTACCGGTTCATTTTTTTTTGAGTAAATGAATATATAATTATGTGCTGATAGCCTGATAATTGGACTATTTAAATATGATTTATGAGGAAAACACATAAATTTTATCTGATCAACAGAATGTACGTAAAATGACCTATTATGTGTGTATATATATGGAATACAAATGTAGGAGTTAGAAAAATAATACAATAGAATGAAATATATATTTCGGATAGACTATCAAAAGGCTGGGAGTATAAGAAACCAACTTTTACTTTTTGTAAAATATCAAGTGGATTGTAAGAATTTTCGCATTGAGGATTTTAGAATGTAAAATTTAAGTATTAAACAATTCATGTTTATTAGTAATTTTTTATGTACCCAATTGACTTGCATTATAATAGATCGTACATGAAATTTTGATCTAGCAATTAATTTATATGTATACTATATTAATTTTGTACATATTATTTTGGACCTCCTTTATTATTTATTTTTGTAATCACAGATTTATTTTATATTTTCTTCATTATTTGTTCATGAAATGTTTGATATTAGGAACCTTTAATACGGGTTTAACCAAAGTACGTGGTCACAATAGATTATTCCTTTTTTGTAATAAATTCAAGCCACCTAGTAATTCGCGCCTTAACGATATAACACGTAGAAATCTATGAATTCGAGATTGATAATGGTATGACCACAAAAAGAGACCTAGTAGAGACCGCTTATAGGCGGGCGAGCTCAAAGCACGATTTGTCTCGTAACTTGTCCCCGAACGCATACTCTGGTGCACGACCTATATAGGGCTAATTGCCCCTGGCATTAGTGTAGGCCTCGTTTCCGGCCGCCTACTTCACGAGTTGTTTTGAATGCTCGTTAACGCCACATGTGAATATGGTCTAGTAGGAGTGGTCACCGTGCGTTTATACAGCCCACTGCACGGACATCGAAGAAGTACAAATTCCAGGAGCAATTGGCCCCATACAGGTCGTGCACTAGAGTATGGGTTTGGGGACAGGTTACAAGGCGGCAATCGTGCATTGGGCCCGCCCGCCTGTACGAGGTCTCTACTAAATCTCTTTTTGTGGTCGTATCATTATTAATCTCAAATACACAAATATCTCAGATTATATCCTAGAGAGCGCATATTACTAGGTGGGTTTGAATTATTTGCAGATCAGAACCAATTATTGTGACCACTTTGAATTAAGTCAATGTTAAAAATCCTAAAAATAAATCAAATAATTAAATCATGAATAACCACAATGAATATAATTATTATGATGATTAAGACGATGATTATGAAAACGATTATATGAAATATATACAAGTTTATACATTATTAGTATGATTCAAGGTGATTTCCAATACTTAAAATTATTTTTCATGTTAATGATATTAATTGTCAATTTTATTATCTGTTGGGCCAGATCCAAATATTTGACTTTTCAACAATATGAATTAATCAAGGTTCATTTATTTACAATAAAAATAATATATATTTACCGATCAATAAAAATGTAGCGATCGCTTTATAGCACGGAATTTAAATGATAAAAGCTTTAACGCGCTATGAATCAAATAGTAATCAAAATTAAATCATTATTATCATGGACTATGAAGAAATACGATAGTCAAATTTAATATATGGTCATGAAAAATACGTGAATGAATCAAAGATCATTACGCATTCATATTGCAAAAAAGCACAGATCATGGCCAACGAGATTGTAAAATGACAATCAATATAATGACATTGTTATGATAAAATTTGATTAAAGTATTAGAATTCACACGAATAATTCATATTGCTTGTTATATTAACCATTATCATAAATCATGTCATTAATCATCATTTATATAAAAGCAAAGAAATGAATAAGAAACTAAGTAGAGATTTAAGAAAGAAGTACCTAGTAATGCCTTGATCAAACAACCAAGGAAAGATCAACGATGTTGAATGACAATGCTTGTTTGAAGTTGATTGAGTTGATGATTTATAATGTGTTTAATGATATTTTGAGAGATGTTTGATGTAGTATAAGTGTTTATCATTGATGCATGCAATGCAAGAGAGGGATTGGTGGTGTTAAAAGACTTGTATTTATAGGCCAGAAGTTGCAACGAACACCCGGAGTGTATCAGACCTGCTTCTAGGCGCAGCCCACCTGCGTCTAAGCGCAGGTCAACTGCGTCTAAACGCAGTGCAGGTCCTCCGTGTTTTCTGTTTGACGGATTGCTTGATTTTGCGCGTGATTTACGGGATTTGAAATTGATTATGATTTTATTACGGAAATCATTGATTGATTACCGTAATACATTCTAGAGTATTCCGGGAGGTTCCGGGATGCTTCGAGATGTCCAGGAATGCTCTAGAAACCTCCAGAAGCTCTAAAAAATTACAGGAAAAATATGAAATACACTAAGATGCTTTGCTGAACAATTTTCAACATTAAAAAACACTAGTAGAAAAAAGGCCATTTGCTGCGGGGTTTTTAAACCCTAGTGCTGCGGTTTTGCCCCGCAGCAAAAGCAGGCGCAACACTTGGAAAAAAGTGTATATGATGCGGGGTGAACCGCATCAGATAACAAGTTTCTTCAAGAACCGCATCATATACAGGTAAAATTAAAAAAAAAACATAGTTTTATGATGCGGTTCTTAGAAAAACCGCAGCATATAGGGTTCTATATGCTGCGGTTTTTCTAAGAACCGCATCATATAGTGGTTGAACAAAGATGTAGTTTTTATTAGAACCGCATCATATATATATATATATATATATATATATATATATATATTTTAAATAAATTTAACGCGGTTTATATATTAAAATCGATCACAATTCATAATCCAATATCACATCTATCATCATACACATCAAGCCAGCGTGGCGCAAATCATATATAATCACTCCCAGCGCCGCGCCTTTGTTCAAACATTCACCTTTAATTAAAAATAAATATATATAAATTAATCCAACAACTCATTTATCTATCATAATCACATTATTACATCTGCCAAAACATAATAAATTTAGCACACAAACGTGTTACCCGATGCGCCTTTGTCCAACTACGACATACAAATCCAATGTAAATAATTTTTGAAAGTTTATAACAATTCCGACATATATAATATATCAAAACCTATCTATTTTACAGAGAACATATGCATTTGGAGATAAAGTCTGCAAATAAGTCTCGAACGAATGTGATTTATTCAATACTGAAAGCTGTTTCCCTTGAAACCTTGTAAACCTAAAATATAAATCATATTAGAAAAAAATAAAGAGAACCTGTTAAATAGGTTAATTTGGCTTAATTAAAAATGTTTAATTCTAATATAGCTATGATTGGTAATAATGTAAAATATCACACTTTGACAAAGTTCCGGGGGCTTATGGGGCAACAAGGGCTTTTCCGAACGACAACAAGCAAAACCGGCCATTTTGGGTTGTTTCAAGGTGTTTTTGTTCCTAATTTCAACCTACATAGCCTATTTTATGTTTTTAAGATGCATTCAAGTCCTAAACCATCTAATTTTGGATTATATGACTCATTTGCAAGGTTTAGGGGGCAACAAGGGCTTTTCGGAACGACAACAAGCAAAACCGGCCATTTTGGGTTGTTTAAGGGTGTTTTTGTTCCCAATTTCAACCTACATAGCCTATTTCAAGTTTTTAAGCTTCATGCATGTCCTAAACCATCTAATTTGGATTATATGACTCATTTGCAAGGTTTAGGAGCAACAAGGCTTTTTCGGAACGACAACAAGCCAAACCGGCCATTTTGGGTTGTTTAAGGGTGTTTTTGTTCCCAATTTCAACCTACATAGCCTTTTTCAAGTTTTTAAGCTTCATGCATGTCCTAAACCATCTAATTTTGGATTATATGAATCATTTTCAAGGTTTAGGGGGCAACAAGGGCTTTTCGGAATGACAACAAGCCAAACCGGCCATTTTGGGTTGTTTAAGGGTGTTTTTGTCCCAAATTTTAACCTACATAGCCTATTTCAAGTTTTTAACCTTCATGAATATCCTAAACCATATAATTTTGGATTATATGACTCATTTGCAAGGTTTAGGGGGCAACAAGACCTTTTCGGAACGACAACAAGCCAAACCGGCCATTTTGGGTTGTTTAAGGGTGTTTTTGTTCCCAATTTCAACCTACATAGCCTATTTCAAGTTTTTAAGCTTCATGCATGTCCTAAACCATCTAATTTGGATTATATGACTCATTTGCAAGGTTTAGGAGCAACAAGGCTTTTTCGGAACGACAACAAGCCAAACCGGCCATTTTGGGTTGTTTAAGGGTGTTTTTGTTCCCAATTTCAACCTACATAGCCTTTTTCAAGTTTTTAAGCTTCATGCATGTCCTAAACCATCTAATTTTGGATTATATGAATCATTTTCAAGGTTTAGGGGGCAACAAGGGCTTTTCGGAATGACAACAAGCCAAACCGGCCATTTTGGGTTGTTTAAGGGTGTTTTTGTCCCAAATTTCAACCTACATAGCCTATTTCAAGTTTTTAAGAATCATGAATATCCTAAACCATATAATTTTGGATTATATGACTCATTTGCAAGGTTTAGGTGGCAACAAGGCCTTTTCGGAACGACGACAAGCCAAACCGGCCATTTTGGGTTGTTTAAGGGTGTTTTTGTTCCCAATTTCAACTGTATGGCCTATTTCAAGTTTTTAGGCTTTATGCATGTCCTAAACCATCTAATTTTGGATTATATGACTCATTTTCAAGGTTTAGGGGGCAACAAGGGCTTTTCGGAACGACAACAAACAAAACCGGTCATTTTGGGTTGTTTAAGGGTGTTTTTGTTCCCAATTTCAACCTACATAGCCTATTTAAGTTTTTAAGCTTCATGAATGTCCTAAACCATCTAATTTTAGATTATATGAATCATTTTCAAGGTTTAGGGGGCAACAAGGGCTTTTCGGAATGACAACAAGCCAAACCGGCCATTTTGGGTTGTTTAAGGGTGTTTTTGTCCCAAATTTCAACCTACATAGCCTATTTCAAGTTTTTAAGCTTCATGAATATCCTAAACCATATAATTTTGGATTATATGACTCATTTGCAAGGTTTAGGGGGCAACAAGACCTTTTCGGAACGACAATAAGCCAAACCGGCCATTTTGGGTTGTTTAAGGGTGTTTTTGTTCCCAATTTCAGCTATATGGCCTATTTCAAGTTTTTAGGCTTTATGCATGTCCTAAACCATCTAATTTTGAATTATATGACTCATTTTCAAGGTTCAGGGGGCAACAAGGGCTTTTCGGAACGACAACAAACAAAACCGGTCATTTTGGGTTGTTTAAGGGTGTTTTTGTTCCCAATTTCAACCTACATAGCCTATTTAAGTTTTTAAGCTTCATGCATGTCCTAAACCATCGAATTTGGATTATATGACTCATTTTCAAGGTTTAGGAGCAACAAGGCCTTTTTGGAACGACAACAAGCCAAACCGGCCATTTTGGGTTGTTTAAGGGTGTTTTTGTTCCCAATTTCAACCTACATAGCCTATTTCAAGTTTTTACGCTTCATGCATGTCCTAAACCATCTCATTTTGGATTATATGACTCATTTTCATGGGTTAGGGGACGACAAGGGCTTTTCGGAATGACAGCAAGCCCAACCGCCCATTTTGGGTTGTTTAAGGGTGTTTTTGTTCCCAATTTCAACCTACATAGTCTATTTCAAGTTTTTAAGCTTCATGCATGTCATAAACCATCTAATTTTGGATTATATGACACATTTGCAAGGTTTAGGGGGCAATAAGGCCTTTTCGGAACGACAACAAGCCTAACCGGCCATTTTGGGTTGTTTAAGGGTAGTTTTGTTCCCAATTTCAGCTATATGGCCTATTTCAAGTTTTTAAGCTTTATGCATGTCCTAAACCATCTAATTTTGGATTATATGACTCATTTTCAAGGTTCAGGGGGCAACAAGGGCTTTTCGGAACGACAACAAACAAAACCGGTCATTTTGGGTTGTTTAAGGGTGTTTTTGTTCCCAATTTCAACCTACATAGCCTATTTAAGTTTTTAAGCTTCATGCATGTCCTAAACCATCTAATTTGGATTATATGACTCATTTTCAAGGTTTAGGAGCAACAAGGCTTTTTCGGAACGACAACAAGCCAAACCGGCCATTTTGGGTTGTTTAAGGGTGTTTTTGTTCCCAATTTCAACCTACATAGCCTATTTTAAGTTTTTAAGCTTCATGCATGTCCTAAACCATATAATTTGGATTATATGACTCATTTTCAAGGTTTAGGAGCAACAAGGCTTTTTCGGAACGACAACAAGCCAAACCGGCTATTTTGGTTTGTTTAAGGGTGTTTTTGTTCCCAATTTCAACCTACATAGTCTATTTCAAGTTTTTAAGCTTCATGCATGTCGTAAACCATATAATTTTGGATTATATGACTCATTTGCAAGGTTTAGGGGGCAACAAGGGCTTTTCGGAACGACAACAAGCCAAACCGGCCATTTTGGGTTGTTTAAGGGTTTATTTGTTCCCAATTTCAACCTACATAGCCTTTTTCAAGTTTTTAAGCTTCATACATGTCCTAAACCATCTAATTTTGGATTATATGACTCATTTGCAAGGTTTAGCGGGCAACAAGGGCTTTTCGGAATGACAACCACTCCTGCCCCACCTCCCAAGCCCCTCCCCGGCCCACCACTGACCCCCCAAACCTCCTAAGTTTCATAGTAATTTACAAAAAAATATAATTTTACGTACCTTCTCCAAATCATTTATTTCTGTGCAAGTAGAGACTATATCGTGCATAAATCTCATCACATAATAGCCACAATCAAGACCAGTCTTTTGTTGTGCACACTAATCACGAAATAAACATGCAATAAAATATATTTAGATAATTAAACATTATACCCAAACAATTGAAACACAACAACAATATACACTTCATAACTTCTTGTATAATTAATGTATCACTGACAATGCTTGGTGAATGTAGAAAATTGGACAAAACTAAGAAGCAATAATAGAACATTTTAAAAACAAGTTTTCAATTTGCAATAGATTTCTTTTCAATTTGCACCTAACTAAATCCATATTCATTAATTCCAAATTGGTAAAGAAAAAGAATCAAGAAAACAACTTTATTTATAAACAATCATATGATGAGCTTATTGCAACTTATTATAAGACCTCATTTTGTGAAATAGACTAACCTTATTTTTATTTTTTTTGCTCATCTAAACTTGTTTTAAATCCTAATAAGAAGATATAAGGTAAATTGAACATAATCTTAATAAGACTTAATTTCAACTTATTGCACATTATTAGATCGGGCTTTTATTATTATTCTACTGATATGGTAATTATTCTTATAATTTGTCTAATCATTATTATAATAGACTAATTATACTCTTAATTAACATAATTAGCATTAGCCATGATTATGCACATTATAAACTTCAAACATATAAAACCAAATATCATTCAAGCATTTTGGCAATAATCTCTTCTAAGTATTTTATTTCTTCTTCATACAAAATAAACTTATAATATATCAATTATCATTGAAGCATTTTAACAAACATCCTGTAGACATAAACTACTACTATGATTTTTCACATAAAACAACATAATAAGACTAAATCTAAAGCATTTCACACTAAATTCCACCACAAATCAACAATAACAACCAATGAAACACAATAAGTTGAACAATTAACAATAATAATTAACAACTTGATTAAAATTAAAAAAAAAAAAAAAGAATTGAACTTTGATATAAAGAGAGTTGCTGTTGGAGGTTGGGGCCGGATATGTCGTTGGCTGCGGTGGTTGCGGTTGGAGCGGCTGGCCGGAGGGGGTTGTGGCCTGGTGCAGTGGGCTCGTGGGTAGCTTAATTCGGCACAGTTACCCCGCAGCAAATGGCCTTTTTTCTACTAGGGTTCTTCGCAAGGTTGGAGGTGCAGGTTGCCTGGATTGCTGCTATCCGAACTGGCCGAGGTAGTGGCAGTGGTGGAACGCTGGCCGGACGTAGTGGCGGTGGTGGAACTGGCTGGCGGTGTGGTGGTTCACTTGGTTTAGCGCAGAGAACCCTAAACCCTAGCTTCACGATTTTTTTTTTGGGAGAATCTAAGATTGTATGTTTGAATAAGTGAATAAGTGAATAATTGAATGTTTTTAAAAAAACATGCGTGCAATAGTACAGTAGCATTGATATAAATTAATTAAGTGAATTTTTTTTTAAACCTATATGTTGCGGTCCTATAAGAACCGCATCATATAGAACTTATATCATGCGGTCCTTTTGGGAACCGCAACAGATACCCAATAACGGTTGTATATGATGCGGTTTTTTAAAAAACCGCATTATTTAGATTGTAGCAAAAGCACTTTTTTCTACTAGTGAAATGGCAAAAAGTGCCCCTATGTATGCAAAAATCCTAAAAAATCTATAAAAAGCTCTAAAAATAGGATAAAAATATGGGAAAATATGAATGAATTGTAAAATTACTTTTATTGTTTTAAAAATGTTTTTTGATGTAGAAATACAAATTTTATAAATAAAATACGGAAAAATAAATGAAAAATGCATGGAAAAAAATATGAAAATACCTAAAAATGATGAAAAATTATAAATAAATCTCGTAATCACTGCAAAACCTAATAATTGCTTCCAAGGCAGTTCAAACACGATTTAGGCAATTGTTTGAGGTGTATTATGCATTTTCATCGTCAATCCCCCTTAGTTGGACCTTATGGCAATATGGTACGTTCATCATTAGTCTCCACAATGTGGAGACACCTTTAGGTGTCTACAATTAGTATTTCTTCGGTGTCCGTGGGCCATACCGTTGCGACTCCTACTAGACCACACTCACGTGTAGTGTTAACGATAATTCAAAACACTCGTGACATATGCGGCTAAAATCAACCCCTACAGTTTGGCGACTCCACTGGGGATTCACTCCTTAGTGGTGTGGACAAATTTGAAAAGTCTCGTGGTCGTATTATTATGATTCCCGAATTGTCTTTAGGCGTATTGCATGTGGCCCTATGAATAGGTCTCGCACAATAGGACCTTGTCTCACATGAGCATGTTCTATGCTCGAGACTGACCCCGGGAATTTAGTTATGATTACTTGTTGGTGCCCGACCTCAATAGTCATAACCTGGCCCATCCCAGCCATGGCGTGTGATCCTCATTCCCGATGAGATCATAACAAGAGATCTGTTAATCGTGTGTCATTCAATGTGAAGAGTGACTAGATCGGTTCAGTTTGTCTTTAGTCATAGTACCGTCATGACCACCCAAGACTGACCACTTAGAAGACCACTCATGTTGTATCGTGTTAGTGTGATTATGTGTACATTTTATGGACTGTAGCCATGTAAATTGTTAGCTATAATTCACTATCCACTCACAATTCATATAGTCATGGTCATCTTCTAGTTGACATGATCTAAGTCTTTAGTTCACAGTGTTGGGCCTTAATGTCCTTGAGCTTAGTTCATATATGCTTCACCTTCACATACATTATATATTTCATGTCTTCTGGTGCCCTTTTAAAAAAATATATATAAATAAACAAAAACAAAATGGAAAGGGCACCTTGCATTTGTGCATTTTAGGGAAGATGACCATGGAATTAGGACATGCATCCACATCTGCATTCGTTTCACCATTGTACAATGATCAAGGGGGTTTACTAAGGGTTTTGGTTCTTTTCGAAAATAGGTTGGAGCTGTCTAAATAGTTCGCATTCTATCCAAAGCATAGTCGAGGTTCAAGCAAGCCTTAATCCCAACCTAACTCAAACCTATCACTCATCAAAACCCGAAAGCTTTAAAATACCCAGCCTACACCACTCAAGCCCATCACTTAGTCCCGTATCCCAAACCAACATCACTCAAGCCCATATCTGTATCCTACAACCCGAACACCACAAATGGCTTCTCAAGAGGAACAACTCAAACAGCTCGCTGAACGACTCGACGAATTGACCACTGTACTCGAAGGGCTCCAAGCCAAGATCCATGATCTAGAAAAGACCCCGAGCTCTTCCATGATCAAGAACCTAGCCGAGCATGTCCAAAGAACAAGGGACCCCGCCTTCCACCAACAAAAGCTCGCTATTGAGCCCAACCTTTACTCCAAGATCCCTAAGGAGTTCTCAAGCACTGATCTCCCACAGTTCAAAGCCACAGATGATACTCGATATCACCTTAAGGGTTTCCGAGCCACCATGGTCCATAATAAGGGTATTGAACCAGCATTATTCCC
Source organism: Salicornia ramosissima (assembly GCA_951394345.1). NCBI lineage: Eukaryota > Viridiplantae > Streptophyta > Magnoliopsida > Caryophyllales > Amaranthaceae > Salicornia > Salicornia ramosissima. The sequence continues at coordinate 22,123,849 of OX596235.1, forward strand.
TACAGTCTTTCCACTCTCACTCGAACCAGTTTGCCATAAGTGGTTCTACTCTCTTTCTGAGAAGGAGACATCTACTTGGGAAGACATTGTTCATGCCTTCATGACCCGTTACAAGGGGAATATTCATGTTCGAACTTCGATGAGAGAACTTGAGATCTTGAGGCAAGGTGAGTAAGAAGGGTCACTACTCCTACCGAATCGGAAATGGTTAAGACCTTCATCTTAAGTCTACAGCCAAAGTACCGCAACCACCTCAAGTGCTTAGGCCTCACCACCTTAAAAAAGGTCTATCACATTGGAGTAGACATAGAGGACGAACTGCAAGAGGGTGATACATCAAGCTCACCAGGACTCTAAGAGCAGTAGCAATATCAGCGCAGCCCACTCAGAGTTAAGAGTAAGTTAGGGTCATTTCTTTAGGTTGAGTCGGAGAGTCCCTCCACCTAGACAGCTTCAGTTCCTTTTTTTCCTTGAAATTTTGAGTCTATGTCATTAGGATTTTTCTTTCCACTCTTAGCCCTGTAATCTCATTCACATTAATAAAATTCACTTATTTCTTCATTATTAGCCTTGATTTTAATTTGTGCTTTTAGCTCTAACATAAATCTTTACCTCAAATTTTTCATAATCAATAAAAATTGAACATATGCAATGGACATTGTCCGAGAGGCCTTGTTTTCTTAAAACCCCACAAATATTATCTACCTTTTCCCATCACCTGTATTCATTCCCTCCCTTGCAGCCCTTGGATCCTTAATCACACATAAGCCTACTTTCCTTCCTTACCTACATCTACCTCACGCATGGGATCAAATGGTGCGTGGGAAAAGATGTGTGCCCAAAAAAAGGAAATAAAATTCATACTCGACACACAACAAACATAGTTCTGAAAGTCAATTCAAAGCTTCAAGCTCAAACATAGTTCTGAAAGTCGATTCAAAGCTTCAAGCTCAAACATACTCGACACACAACAAACATAGATCTGAAAGTCGATTCAAAGCTTCAAGCTCAAACATAATCAAAGAAAAAGTCCAAAACTCGGCAATAAAAAAAAAGGCAACGCACATCTATGCACCAGTGGGGAGGGACAAATTGTGGGGAACTTTGAGCCTTCTTCCCCTTTTCCTTCAATACCCTCAACCCCAAACAAACATTACAACCACAAAAACCCTCTCACATGAGACATTGTTTAAATCATCAAGAACTACGATGGACTGATTCCATAAGGATACGTAGGAAGCCTCTTCTCGAGGTTTGACCCAATTAATATATGATTTTTTAGGTCCACTCTTTCAATTAACTTGATTTAATAGGGTTTTAAGTACAAATTTTTTCAGCACGCGACATAGGCTCGAGTTTGAACAAACATTAATTCAGCTAACCACATCAATTCCATACATCATCACCCTTCAGTCACAAATCTTTAGCCTTTTTTTTTCACACACCCTGTGGGCTTTCTCTAACTCTTCTTAATGTCATCACTTTGATTTGAATCTTTTTTTTTTTTATCTGGGCACGACATATTCCATACAAAGCTTCATCTATTGGGTAATTTTCACCTCATCTCTATCCTTGCGGGAAATCTAAATCAAATTCACGACTTGAGCTAGCCTCTTTTTTCAATGCTTCGGCCTTTTCATGTATCCATTAATAACTTAAAATCCACAAAATGGCTTTAACCATCATCCTTCACCCATCCTTACCCTACAGGCTGAGGTCTACCTATCCATCTACTTCACCAAAACTATAGCCTTCTCTCAATCATGATATCCTTAACCCATAGACTGTGGGCCTACCTAATCATCTACTCAATCATAAATTTGATATCCGCAAACAAATCCTTATCCATCATCCCTCATTCGTACTACCCTACTTATTTACTTACTCCACCACAAATATAGCCTTCCCCACAGTCTAGGGGCTTTCTCATGATCGAAAGTTCGGTCTTTGATTAATTGGGGGTTTAAGATCGCTCCATTCTAGGGGGTACCGTACCCTTCACTGATCCCCTTGGTCATTCATTTCTTTGTCATACATAACATATCATTCCATATGTACCACATTTCACGAACACCAATCACATCATGCATCATGCGCCACAAGCATATCGCGCATCATAGGGTTTATACCTACCCTCAATCCATTCACTTTGGTCATGGGTTTATGCTTACCCTCATCCCTCAAGAGTTTATGTTTACTCTTGATTTTTCTAAGATTTTATGCTTACTCTCAGCACATTACTTTGCTTATGATCTATAATTACCCTCATCCCTCAAGAGTTTATTCATGATTCTTAGTACATCATTTTTTTCTCATGAGTTTATGCTTACTCTTGATCCTTCTTCTAAAGGTTTATGCTTACTCTTAGTTACATCATTTTTCTCATGTATTAATACTTACCCTTATCTCTCAAGAGTTTATGCTTACTCATGATTATCCCTCTAGCTAAGAGTTTATGCTTACTCTTAGTTACATCATTTTTATTACGGGTTTATACATTCCCTCGTCTCTTAAGATTTTATGCTTACTCTTGATTTTTCTAATAGTTTATGCTTACTAGCTCTTAGCACATCATTTTTCTTATGGGTTTATGCTTATCCTCATCTCTCAAGAGTTTACGCTTACTCTTGATTCTTCTGCTAAGAGTTTATGCTTACTCTTAGCAATTTGTTATTCTCACAGGTTTATGCTTACCCTAAACGCTCATCACACTTTTTATCAAGACTTTATGCTTACTCTTGACTTATCACATTTTTCTACCAAGAGTTTATGCTTACTCTTGGCCCACAACGGGTTTATGCTTACTCTTGAGTGATTTCTCCTATACGACTTTTCATCATACACCTTTTCAAGAGTTTATCCTTACCCTTGATTGATTTCGCCTGTACAACTTTTCATCATACACCTTTTCAATAGTTTATGCTTAGTCTTGATTGTTTTCGCCTATACGACTTTTCATCATTATCCCAAGGGTTTAGGCTTACCCAAGGAAATAGTTTTGAAGGATCCAAATGCATCCGGAAGAACCCAATGATTCGCCCACCATCATCCTGAGGATCTAGGCGCTTCTAAGGGAGGGACTAAACCGCATGGGACACAATTATAGGTAAAACTAACATTTTTTTGAAGGTACCGGCAATCTGGCATTAAAAAGGGTGACTCAAGGTCGCAAAACGTCTTGAGTAATCCTCCGTCCCGACAATAATACTTTGACTTTCGTCTTGCGAGACTTTCATCTCTCTAGACTCAGTCAAAGTGGGGGCTTCTATATACACCTAAATGTGTCTCCCCAATGTGGAGATTGATGATGAAAGTACCATGCTGTCACGAGGTCCAACTAAAGGGAATTGACTATGATAATGCATTATGAGCTTCAAATAATTACCTAAACCATAATCAAACTACCTTGGAAGCGATTATTAGGATTCGCGATGGTTACGAGATTTATTTATAACATTTTTAGGAATTTTTCATTCATTTTTCAATATTTTATATTCATACAAAATATCTTTTTTGTGTCATAAGCTTTTTTAGCATCATAAAAATAATTTTATATGTCATTCATAATATTTTATATTCATACAAAATATCTTTTTATGTCATAAGCTTTTTAGCATCATAAAAATAATTTTATATGTCATTCATATTTTTCTATATTTTTTTATCATATTTTAAAAGCTTTTTCTAGGGTTTTTTTTTATGCTTTTTGCATGCTTAGGGACATTTTCTTTATTTCACATGGTGAAAAATTGTTCTCTAAAGCGCAATAGTATTTGTCATGATTTTTCATAGTTTTTTGAGCTTCTGGAAAATCTTGGAACATTATAGGACATTCCGAAACATTCCGGAATATTCTAGAACATTCTGGGACTTCTCGGAACATCCCAGGATACTCTAAGGTATAAAAGATTACAATAGTTAATCAGTAAATACCGTAATCAAATCACAATCAATCACAATCCTATAAATCACGCGTGTAATAACCAATAATCCGTAACCGAAGAATAGGAAGACACCTGCGCTTAGACGCAGGGGGCCTACATACGCAGGTCTAGTCTCTTTCGGGTCTTCATTGCAGCTTTGGCCTATAAATAGACGACCTTCTAAGGGGTTTCGACAGATTCTAATTAATCAACACTGAGCACGCCCCAGTATCACATACTCTGATCCTAAACCTTTCTCCCTCCTTAAATCCCTCTCAAAATTTCTCTATACACACCATAAACCCCCAACACAATCAACCTTGAACTAGCACTCGTATTTTCATCGTGGACTTCTTTTGGTTGTTTTTTATCAAGGCATTACAAGGTACAATTTCCTGAAGTCTCTATTCTTCTAACCTTTCATTACTTTGTTATAAGTTCATTGTTTGATTAATTAAAATGGTGCTTAAAATTAAGATTAGTGATGATAATGGATGATATAATTCATACGAATACTTAATATAAATTGTACATGCATACAATTGTTTAATGCTTTAATCAACTTTCGTAATTCTTTACAACGTTCGTAATAATGTCATCTTTTTAATCACCATTTTTAATTAATTTGTAATTATTTCATTTGTTTTAATATGATCTAAATATATGCATTGTGACTAACAATTCACTTTTGCATTATAATAGATCGTACATGAAATTTTGATCTGGCAATTAATTAATATGTATATTGTATTAATTTTGTACATATTTTTTCGAACCTCCTTTATTATATATTTTTGTAATCATAGATTTATTTTATATTTTCTTCATTATGTGTTCATGAAATGTTTGATCTTAGGAACCTTTAATACGGGTTTAATCAAAGTGGTCAGAATAGATTAGTTTTGATTTGTAATAAATTCCAACTCACCTAGTAATTCGCCCCTTAACGACATAATAACATGGAGATATCTATGAATTCGGGATTGATAATGGTACGACCACAAAAAAGGACCTAGTAGAGACCGCTTACAAGCGAGCGAGCCCAAAGCACGATTAGCTCGTAACATGTCCCCGAACCCATACTCTAGTGCACGACCTATATGGGGCCAATTGCGACTCCTTCTAGACCACACTCATGTGTGGAGTTAACGAAATTCAAAACACTCGTGACTTAGGCGGCCAGAATCGACCCCTATATGGACGGAGAGTATGATAGTGGTTTAGTACTATTTCAGCAAGTGATCATGTCTACTAGAGAAAATTTTTGGTCATCCTTACATTATTTTATTTATTTGAACAATAACTCCTTTGGTAACTTCATATAAACTTCATATTCTTGATTGCAAATATACTACACTGTTTTTAAACCTTGTGCTCTTGGTGGGTTGATTTATTTGAGATTTTTTTTAGGGATTTTAGTTAAATCAACCATAGGTGATTGCCCTTGAAGTTAAACAAGTTTAGTACGAAAACTATAAAAATAAATTTTTGATTGAGTTTGATCCATTCTTTCGGGGACATTGCCCCAGTTGCTTGTATATTAGATTTTTATTTCATTCAATTATGAAATTATTGAATTAGTGTCAATAGGTATGTAGGAAAGTCTATCCATAATGTTTTAATATATGTCAATGGGGACATTGCCTTATGCATTGAGTAAGAACTTCAACTTTCTACTTGAGGATAAAACCTGTAAACATTCAAGTAGCAGGGTTTCTTGTACAAAAGGTTCGAAATTGAGGCATACCACTATGGATTTCAATATGGAACAATGCCCTTTGTTTTGGGCTTTGACCTTTAATAAGTGGGGTAGTACACTAGTTTGGGGCTATGCCTTTGAATAATTGGGGCAGTGCCCTAGTTTGCGGATGTGCCCTTGAATAAGTGGGGTAGTGCGCTAGTTTGGGGCTTTACCCTTGATAAGTGGGGCAGTTCCGATCCCTAGTTCGGGGTTGTGCACTTAAAACATTGGGGCAGTGACCTAGTTAGGGTTGTTCCCTTGAATAAGTGGGGTAGTACCCTTGTTTGGGGCTTTGCCCTTAAATAAGTGGGTGAGTGCCTTAGTGTGGGGTTGTGCCCTTGAATAATTGGGGCAGTGCCCTAGTTTGGGGCTTTGACCTTGAATAACTAGGGCAGTTCGCTTGTTTGGGGCTTTGCCCTTGGATAAGTGGGGCAGTGCCCTAGTTTGGGGTTGTACCCTTGAATAAGTTGGGCATTGCCCTTGTTTGGGGTTTTGCCCGGGGCAGTGCGATAGATTGGGGATGTTCCCTTGAATAATTGAGGTAGTGCCTTAACTAGTTTGAGGTTGTACCCTTTAATTAGTGGGGCACTGCCCTTGAATTATTAGGGCTTTTCCAGGGAAAGAAAACATCGTACCTTAAGCATGAGTTTGTTCTTCATTAGGTTTGAGCAAAACAACGTTCATTTTTTTTGCCTCTTTAGTTTGTTATCATTTTTTTATTTTCTTTCTTTGAAGTCTAGTCATTTTTTAAACTTCTGGTTATCTTCACTTGACATCGCTAAGAATCTCCCCACAGACGGTGCCAAAATGTTGTGGGATTTTCCTCATAACTTATGAGATTAATAATGTAAATGTTCAGTGATAGATTTTAGTAGAAAGATTGATGTATATATATGCTTTGTGTGTAATGTTTCCTAGCTTTTTTGGTTTAGAGTATTGGAACTATTTTACTTCTCATCACTCTATCATATCATTTGAATCTAATCTTGTTAGATATTATTCTTAGCATAAATTATATCATATCCAACCATTTATTGGTTGCCAAGTTTCACACAATCATTTCTATTTGAACCTTCAACCAGCTGTCACGCAGTAGTATGTGGGGAGGCCACATCAGGAATAGCTTGTTGGAGATGGATAGTGGAATTTGGGTCCATGTTCTAATGATGATGGTGCAATGTACGTAGAGAAATAAAGTATGGAAGCTTAATTGGGAAGCCAAGGAAAGGGAGAAGAAGATTTATGTACGCAGCAGAATGAGATGAAGGAAGAAAGAAGAATGAAGAAGAAAGATAAAAAAAAATAAAATAAGAACTCTACTTTTGTTTTATTTAAAATAAAATAAAATATACTTCAATCTCTTTTTTCAAACAGTTATACTTCCTCCCTAAATGAAAAATTGCAACATTTGCCATATTTAGATGTTTTTAAAAAATTGCAACAAACTTGTCACTTTATTTCTATTTTGGGTAATATTTAACATATTTCTCTCTCCTACTTTTATTAATCTACTAACTTTTATTTCTCTATCATACTTATTCTACTCTACTAATTTTTATTTCTCTCTCCTACTTTTATTAATCTACTAACTTTTATTTCTCTCTCATACTTTTTCTACTCTACTAACTTTTATTTCTCTCTCCTACTTTTACGAATCTACTAACTTAATCACACTTATAACTTTTTTTTTGAAGTCTGTGACCTCCCCCTTTGTTGCAATTTTTCGTTTACATAGGAAGTAATAAATTAATAAATTTTACAACCGATTAACTAGGTCACTAGTCATCTGGACCATTTTGAGAGAATAAAGTTAAAAGGTAGAATTATATCGAGTTAAACAAAAGGTTGGATTAATATGTGAAGGTGAGAGAAAGGTGAGATTATTCATATAAATTTTTCTTTAATATTAATTACTGAATAAAAAAAAATAATCAATAACATATATACATAATAAAACAAAACATTGCTGACAACATCTTCTCCTACATACAAATGTCCACATGTCATGCTCTCAGATCATTAAAACAATTTTCGCCAAAAACACTGCTGATATCATACTTATGACATCTTATTAAATGACACCCTTTTTCCATGCACAACTTTCTACTTTTTTCATTACAATAAATAATAATAAATTATATATTAATAGTAAACTGACCAATTTAATACTTTTCTTTTACTGTATTTCTAAGAAAACATACTACATTCATTCTAAATTATTTAAATACATTTGTAAAGAAAGAAAAACCCTCAAACTACCTAAAATAAATTTGGGAGAGTTATTACTAATTACAATTTACAACTAAAAATTAAAATAAATGTGTTTCCATTTTTCTTACATCATGAAAAGACAGGTGTTATTTTCTCCATTTGTAAATATTAACTATATTATGTTATTTGATACAATTTTTATATGCACATAAATTATGGTTATTAATAATATAAAACTAGATTTTGTTTTTTCATTAATGTATGATTTTGAGTTTTGATAATAGGTAAATATTATTTTTAATCTCACAAAATATATAAAACTTTTAATTTACAATCGTGCTTCGCACGTGATACTAACCTAGTGTAATAACTGTAGCCCAAGAAAAATCCCCATTAAGACATGAAAACATGAGTTGAAAGAGGATTTTTTATTTTTTTTTACAACAAAGAACTAGACGAAGTTCAAAGGTTTTAAGGTTAAAATTATGGTTGCAAACATTTAAAATAATGGCCAAAAGACCATTTTCACAAGCAAATAAAGATCCTTTTTAAATATGGTAATATATATATGAAATTTATTTTAAGCAAAAAAAAATGACATAATCAATTGACAAATCTCGCAATTTAAGATTTGAGTTTTTCGAAACAATTAAACACCAAACAAGTTCCGAAAATAGTACATAAATTACTCTTAAAGCATTCTAACCTTATAAAATCTTATACTATATATAAATCTTTCAAACCTCACAAAACAATTTCAAAAGAAGGATTTAACAATTTATCTCAAATACTAATAACACAAACTACTATTTTAGGTCATGAAATGCTGAAATTTTTTTTGCTTAGCCATAAACTTCTTTTTCATCCAAAATAATTATACTTGCTGAATAAATTGAACTTAAAGGTCGGAAATAATATTTGCTAAACTTTAAATAAATTGAAATTAGTTGATCCAATAAGAAAATAATAATTAAAACCTAAAAACTTCGTTAAAAAATAAAATCTACCAAAAAAATATACTTAGATGCCGAATTTGGCCATGAGATGTTGGGGTTCACAACAAGTGGTGAGTCTTTCTTGCAATATCGAACTTCAAACCTTAAATTTTTAAAACTATAAGATTTATGTGTAGTTTTGGATATAAAGAAAATAAATTATATTAATAAATGTTAATGTAGATGGAGTGAAGAAAACATTATTAATATTAGATATAGTCATAAAATCAATGAAAAAGTTCATTGTCAACAAATTGCGACGTTCTTCAACATATCTTTAGGGTTAGCGATCCCGTCGAACATGGCCGACCCCATATACTAGTTAGGGCTTCTTCACTTCAGCATAAATTCATTTCAGCTCTTAATTTCTTCTTTTATAAAATAGTACTAGCTTTCAGCTGCATTTAGTTCAATTCAGTTCAGTTTAGTTTATTTTAGTTCAGCTGTATTCAGCTAAAGTAAAAGATTCCTTAGTTAATTCATTATAAATTACATTCCATTTGTAAGAGCTGATTACTTAAAAAATAATGAAGAAATTAAAATATTACTGTAGATTTATTAATTTTTTATTCGAAAAGACAGGCAATGAAATAAAAACAAACCAATCAGATCAGCATCAAATGAAGGATATTGTAGGTTAACTAAATAAATTATACACACCAAAAAAATTATAGAAAAAAGAAAAATCGGATTACGGTGTAAACAACTTAATTAGTTTAGGGATATTTGTATAATTTGCAAGAGTTCAAGGTTACCAGGTAGATTTTGCAAGAGTTCAAGGTTACCAGGTATAATTTCCCAATATTATAATATTGAATAAAATTTGTCAGAATGAAAAGATCTTTAAATTTATTTTTGTGAGAAAAGTCCTTTTAATTTAATTTATGTTTTTGTTTTTTGCAGAAAGGGACATGAACAAAAAAAGTGCCTTTGCGAAAAGTATCTTTTCCATTGTTTTCCGACACAAAATTTCCTTTTCGTAAAAATCGAAAAACAATGGAAATGTTCCTTTTCACAAAGATTTTTTAGGTCCCTTTCTACAAAAAAAAAAGTAATAATTTAAAAGTTGTTTTGATTCTTATCACACAATTTTTTAAAGGTATTTTCTAAAACTGCATATAAACTTTATATATTTCATAAAATAGTTACACATCTCTTTTACTTATATAGGTAATTGAATCATATTTTAGTGTTTATCATAAACACTACAATATTATTTTAACTTATTGTTGTTTAAAAATGCATGAACAAAATATTTTTTAAATGAACAAAGTCAATAGAAGTTTGTTTAATTTAATTTATAGAAATAATATAGATTTGATTTTAGAAATTTATTTTCTCATTTATTTTCGCTGAAAATTATTATAGTCATACATACAAATAAAAAAATTATAGAACACTCATAATTATAATATACAAAATAACTATATTAAGCTAAAACTTATTTTATTACAACTGTTAGGGGAAAATAAAACGAAAATGTAAATTTTTTGTTGATTTTCTAATTATTAGAATCCTGAAAAAAATTATAAGTTAATATGGAGATCCTTCAAATTATATAAAAAGTTATGTTATGCATGTTAAAATAATAAATAAATAATGATACTTATTTTCCCCCAAAGCGGAATTTTTATTATAAGAATATGTATAGGCAATAAATGTATAATGAAAAGTAAATTTTAATCGTAAGAATATATAGGAAATTAATATATGATCAAAACTAAATTACTTATAATAAAAGAATTAAGGTACAAGTATAAATCAATATATATACTATAAGAGAAGCACCTAGAACCACTTTTTGCCACGTGTCGCTCTCTCATTAAAACAATTCCCGCAATTTTCCCTTAACCTAAAAAAACAATTTTTTTATTCTATCTTAATATATTTTCTACCTTAATAAACATTGATATATAACATATCTTTAGAAATATTATTTGATTTAGTTCCTATAATTTATATATCAATGTTATATATCAATGTTTATTAAGGTAGAAAATATATTAAGATAGAATAAAAAAATTTGTTTTTTTAGGTTAAGGGAAAATTGCGGGAATTGTTTTAATGAGAGAGCGACACGTGGCAAAAAGTGGTTCTAGGTGCTTCTCTTATAGTATATATATTGATGATTACTCTAAAAGCATTCCAACCTTATAAAATCTTATACTATAAATCTTTCAAACCTCACAAAAATTATCAAAAGAACGATTTAACAATTTATCTCAAATACTAATAACACAAACTATTATTTTAGGTCATAAAATGCTGAAAAAATTATTTGTTTAGCCATAAACTTCTTTTTCATCCAAAATAATTATACTTGGTGAATAAATTGGAGGTAAAGGTCGGAAATAATGTTTGCTAAACATTTTTTAAATTGAAATTAGTTGATCCAATCCAAAAATAATAATTAAAACCTAAAAACTTCGTTGAAAAGTAAAATCTACCAAAAAAATATACTTAGATGCCGAATTTGGCCATGAGAGGTTGGGGCTCACAACAAGTGGTGAGTCTTTCTTGCAATATCGTTTTAATCCCAAAAAAAATCTACTTAGGTGTCGTTTGGTTCATTAGGGAAGTAAAAATTCTCATGAATTCTCAATTTGTAGTAATTTAATTCCACCACTAAATTAATATTTATTTAAGAATTTTTTTTGGTTAGTAATGGGGGAAATTCCCATAGGAATTATAACTTACTGGGGGGGAGGGGGGTTGGGTAAGTAAATTCCCATGTTTTGTGAGAAGTCAAAATTCTCATGAATTTTCATTGCCGACATTTTTCGTTTTTTTTTTTTTGTGTAAACCAAACAATCAATATGGCCAAAATGAAATTCATTGGAATTTTGAGTGCCCATAGGTAATGTTGGCAATCAAACAACCCCTTAGTTGAATTCTGACGACCTTGAAATATGACAGTAATTAAAACGTGATTAATCTTAATCAAACAAAAATTAAGAACAAGGCAGCATAAACAACCCTTTAAATGTTACTCCCTCCCCCCAATTTAGTTGATACACATTTACTTTTTCACATTTTCTGAGGTACGACTTTGAATTATAAAAATTATATATTTTAAAAGTACATGTTGAGACGAATTAAACTAGATCCATCATTACTATGTATTTCGTTGCGTTTATAAAACTAGAAGCAGTCAAAACCATATGTGAATAGTGCTACAAGTCAATATGTAGCGACTAAAGTGGGACATAGGGACTATTATGTAATACAAAAACAATTTTATTCTCTAACTAAACGTTTATCAAGTTCTAAGTTAGCTCGTATATAAAAATTATTCGTGAAACCTATAAAAATAAAAATAAAAATAAAAAAACTAACATGGTAAAATTGAATTAAAAATTAGGAAAATTTTATATGAATAACCTCTATTATATAAGGAAATGGAGGCCGCGCGGTGGAGGGATGACCATTAAATCAATTTGAGATACAAAGTTTGTATCTCAAATGGCATTTTAAGGTAATTTTGACAAACTTTAGGGGTAGGGATCCGAGCACCAACTCTATAGAGGGGTGTTTTGGTAATTTATTTTCAACAAAATTACAAAAATGCCATTTGATATGTTTGCTAAAAAAATTAATTTGATTTACTAGTCATTTCCCCGCGGCGGTGTCCAAGTGGATTACACTTTTATCTCACTCCCTTAACTAAATAACAAAAAACCTATACTTCATTTGTCCTTCAAGTTTGCTATTTTTACTTTTTCGTGTTTGCCAAAACATGAAGTTAAATTAATATATTTATATATATATATATATATAATAAAAAATTTTAAAAAAATTATATATTAAAAAAATACACATTGAGGCGAATCAAACGATATCCCATTTGACTATATTTTTCCTTATATGTATAAAATTAGAGATAGTCAAAGTTATACAATGAATAGTGACAAAATTTCTCATGCAGCAAACACATAGGAACAGAGGTTATACATTACAAAATTGGGTAGCAAACCAAAATCAGTATAAACAAAATAATACTGTGTATCTTGGCAACAGTAATACAAAATTTTCAAAATTGTCGCACGTATCGCGTTCATATAAAGCTAGACTTAACTATTAAAGGTCTTCCAATATTAATCCAAACTATCGGTTCTTAAAATATAAACCAAAAAATTTGGGGTTGTTTTATGATATATATTAGAAAAATTTTCCACTAACCACCTAATAAGTACCAAAAATTGTGAACAACTACCATAATTTTATTTTTTTTTTATTAAATTTAACTACCAATTAAGTGCCAAAAAGTTGCAAACCACCACCCATTTTTAACACCGTTAACTTAAATCGCAATTAAACCTTAATTAAACCAGTTAAGTCTTAAATAAACCTTTTAATTAATCTTAATTAACACTTTTTATTTAAAAAAAAAGAAAACAAATCTGGAAAATTAGAAAAAAAAACCATCAACCACCCCTCCCCTCCTCCAGATTTTCTTTTTATTTTTCTATTTTTTTTAATAAAAAGTGTTAATTAAGATTAATTAAGGTTTATTTAAGATTTAAGTGGTTTAATTAAGGTTTAATTGTGATTTAAGTTAACGGTGTTAAAAATGGGTGGTGGTTTGCAACTTTTTGGCACTTAATTGGTAGTTAAATTTAATAAAAAAAAATTATGGTAGTTGATCACAACTTTTGGTACTTATTAGGTGGTTAGTGACAAATTTTTCTATATATTAGCTTAGCTTAGTCCACTGACTTGGTTAAACTATAGTAAGCGGTCACCAATTCACAAACTAGTAATTATCTTTCCCTTCCTATATTTATTGTACTTGATTATATGTTCCTCTTATTCTAGGAACGAAATAGTAAAAAAGATCCAAAAATATTACCAAATTGCATTTGACATTGTAGTGTATTGTTGTTTGTTTTTGTCCTTTTCTCTTTGCTTTCTTTCTCTTACTTTTATCATTATACCACATAATGTTGGAACATTTATGAATAAATGGGCTAAGGCAATGAACAAAAGATTAAGTAGATTAGGCAAAAGAACGTTAAAAAGGTCAGAGACCTTTTCGCACCCCGCGATGGAATTTTCGCACCCCGCGAACTACCTTCGCACCCTGCGAAATACCTACTGGAAAATCTGGACATGTTTCTGTCCAGTGCTCGCACCCCGCGAGAGGTCGTCGCACCCCGCGACAGTGTCTCTGGAGAATTCGAAAGGTTTGTTCAAATTCTTGGATTCTTTTCCTAGGATACCTTTATGTGTTTAAGCTTGTCTTTTGAGCTTCTATGCTAGTGTAAAGAGGATTAACTCAGATTGAATGTGAAGGTTAAGAGATAGCTTAGTGGATGGAATCATCATAATGTCATTCCTTAAACCAAGCTACTCATAACTTCAGAATTCATGAGGCTTAATGTATGGATTAAACTCAGAATTTTCTGAGTTCTTCCATCTACTTATGTGCCTATAAATAGGCATGGTTTGGCTCATTTCAAAGTACAAGAATCACAAGAAAATCTCAGAATTCTAAGTGCTTATATACAACTTGTTAGCATATAGATATCTCTAGCTAATTTATCTAAGTGTGATTCTAAACACAACAAACACAAGTCCTTTTGTTTCTTATACTCTAGAGATCACTTGAGTATAAGGGTTTTCATTGTCCTTTGTATCTCACTAATCATTCGTGGTAACCCGGTGGTCTAAATATTAGGGGCGAATTTAATTAGTAGGAAAGTGTATTTCCACGCCTTGGAGGGTCAATTGTTCATCACATCCTTGCTCATCACCAACAAGCTACTAATTCAATTTTCTTTGAAAATGTCTACACCCAAAGATTTAACGATGAACATACAAAAGTTGGCAAAATTCGAAGGCGTGGGGTTCCGCCGGTGGCAAAAGAAGGTACATTTCCTTTTAAAAATTTTGAATGTGGTATATGTTCTTACTACACCTATGCCTCCTTATCCTAAGGAGGGCGAAGAGGAACCGACACCAACCACCAGGAAGCGGACAAAGTGGGAGAATGATGAATATATATGCCGAGGGCATATTTTGAACACTCTATCCGACCCCCTATTTGATCTCTACCACAATGTAGAGAGTGCAAAAGAATTATGGGACGCTTTGGAGGCGAAGTACATCGCCGAGGACGCATCAAGTAAGAAATTTCTTATTAGCAATTTTAATTCTTTTAAGATTACTACTGATCGTCCTATCATGGAACAATTTCATGAGATTTATACCACATATTAAACCAAATCCGTGCTCATGGGATGGCAATGGATGAATCCATTGCGGTAGCATCCATAATTGATAAATTACCACCCTCTTGGAAGGACACTAAAAACACTTTAAAACATAAAAAAGAGGACATAAATATGGAGCAATTGGGTAATCACCTCTTAGTTGAGGAGAATATCCGGGCTCAAGAAAAAGGAAAAAGATAAAGAAAAGGACTCAAACAACAATGGACAAAAATCTACTATAAACATGGTAGGGGTTGGTGGTTCCAATGGAACAAAGAAATCCAACAACAATTCTAAACCAAAGAATGCTACAAACAAGAAGCGAAATGCGGTGTCTCGTTGGATATGTAGCGGACCTCACTACAAGAGGGATTGCCCTTCAAAGAACAAGAAGGGGAAGAAGGATCAACCAAAGGTTGATAAAAACCAAGGTACGGTTGCACTTGTAGCTTTAAATGAACCAACTCATTTTGTTGCTATGATTTCTGAAATAAATATTGTGCAGGGTGACGACTTTTGGTGGATTGATTCGGGTGCCTCCAGACATGTGTGCAAGGACCGGCATTTGTTCAAAACTTTTCAAGATTTGAATGATGGGACAATATTGTACATGGGAAATGATTCTATGGTAAAGGCCAAGGGAATTGGTCAAGTAGAATTGGTGTTAACCTCGGGAAAAATACTTACTCTAAAGGATGTTATTTTTGTACCCGAAGTTAGGAAAAACCTTGTGTCAGGAGGTATTTTGAATAAATTCGGATTTAAAGTTGTTTTTGAGTCGGACAAATTTATCGTTTCCAAAGGTGGTATTTATGTTGGTCAGGGGTATTATTGTAATGGTATGTTTAAATTCCATGTTAATAATAAAAGTAGTGATTCTATTTACTTGCTTGATGTTTCTTCTCTATGGCACAATCGGTTATGTCATGTGAATTATCGTCGTTTATATGATATGTCTAAAATGGGGTTAATCCCACATTTTGATTGAAATATAGAGAAGTGTAAAACATGTATGTTAAATAAAATCACAAGGACTCCTTTCCATAACGTGACAAGACAATCGGTATTGCTTAATTTGGTGCATAGTGACTTGTGTGATTTTCATAGCTCACCATCTTTGGGTAATAAAAAATATGTTATAACTTTTATTGATGATTTTTCAAGATATTGTTATATTTACTTATTATCATCCAAAGATGAGGCAATTGAAATGTTTAAGATCTATAAAACCGAAGTGGAATTACAACTTAATTTGAAAATTAAAATACTTCGGACGGATAGAGGTGGAGAGTATTATGACCCAAATTATTTTAAATCAATTGGCACCATTCATGAAACAACCGTGCCGTATTCACCACAAAGTAATGGTTTAGCGGAAAGAAAAAATCGGACATTAAAAGAAATGGTTAATTCCATGTTATCTAACTCGGGTCTAAGTGATGGTTTTTTGGGGCGAGGCAATGCTAACCGCATGTTATGTCTTAATCGGGTTCCTAATAAAAGGAACAAGGATATCCCATATGAACTTTGGTTTAAAAGGAAGCCTAATCTTACACATCTTAAAGTGTGGGGTTGTAGGGCGGTCGTCAAATTGACGGAACCCAAACGTAAAACATTGGGTGAAAAGGGGATTGATTGCATATTTATAGGCTACGCTCAAAATAGCAATGCCTATAGGTTTTATGTTCTTGAACATAATGATTTTGTCTCTATTCACACCGTGATAAAGTCAAGGGATGCAATTTTTGATGAAACACGGTTTTCGTCGATACCTAGACCAAAGGACATGGTACCTAGTACTAGTTCCGGGATTATGGATGATCCTAATAAGGATCATGATACTATAATTCCAGAAATTAGGAAAAGTAAACGAGCTAGAAAAGAAAAATCTTTTGGACCGGATTTTCAACTATATTTAGTTCAAGGGTCAAGGGAGTCCATTGTGACTCAAATTCCATGTGTTTACCATATGGAGGAGGATCCGAAAACGTTTGGTGAGGCTATGAAGTCTCATGATTCCACATTTTGGAAGGAAGCCGTGAATGATGAAATGGATTCAATAGTGGGTAATAATACTTGGATTTTATCGGACTTACCTCCGGGTTGTAAACCTCTTGGTTGAAAATGGATCTTCGTTAAGAAGAAAAGGGTCGATGGAACCATACTAAAATATAAGGCCCAGTTATGGCCCAAGGTTTTAGGCAAAAATATGGTATTGACTACTTTGACACTTATGCTCCGGTGGCTAGAATAGCTACTATAAGAATTTTGATAGCCTTATCGGCGATTCATGGCCTTGAAATTCACCAAATGGACGTGAAAACGACATTCCTATATGGTGAATTGGAGGAGGAAGTGTACATGAATCAACCGGAAGGCTTTGTTGTCAAAGGACAAGAAAACAAAGTGTGTAAACTAATTAGATATTTGTATGGACTAAAACAAGCACCTAAGCAATGGCATCAAAAATTTGATAATATTGTCTTGGCTAACGGGTTTAAAATAAATCAATCGGATAAGTGTGTATATAGCAAATTTGACAACGGTAAAGGTGTTATAATTTGCTTATATGTTGATGGTATGCTTATCTTTGGGACGGATTTGGATGAGGTAAATAAAACTAAAGCGTTTCTCTCAAAGTGCTTCTCAATGAAAGATTTGGGTCAAGCGGATGTAATTCTTGGTATAAGAATTGTGAGAGGTAATGGAACGGTTTCTTTAACACAATCTCATTATATTGAGAAAGTGGTAAAGAAGTTCACTGAGTCAGTTTCAACTCATTTTGCTACTCCGATGGATCCAAGTATAAAATTGGTTCCGAGTAGTGGTAGCCCAATTTCATAATTGGAGTATGCGAGCTTGGTCGGAAGCTTGATGTATGCTATGACTAGCACTAGACCGGATATAGCATTTGCTATTGGTCGGTTAAGCCGATTTACTAGTAATCCTAGTAAGGAACATTGGCAAGCTTTAAAAAGAGTGTTGAGGTATTTGAAGAAAACCATAGATTATGGTTTGACTTATACCGGTGAGCCTTCTATTTTAAAAGGATTTACGAATGCGAGTTGGATCTCCAATAAGGAGGATTTTTCATCCACAAGTGGATGGGTGTTTCTTCTTAGAGGAGGTGCCATTTCATGGGCCTCTAAGAAGCAAACATGTATTACCGATTCCACTATGGCTTCGGAGTTTATTGCTCTAGCTTCATATTGTCAAGAAGCGGAGTGGCTTAGGAATGTATTGAGTGAGGTTGACTTATGGGTGAAACCAATGTCACCTCTTACTATCCATTGTGATAGTACTTCAACAATCGCTAAGGCTTATAGTGAAGTCTACAATGGCAAGTCAAGGCACATTGGGGTTAGACATAGCTATGTACGGGAGATGATCAAAGATGGTGATGTGACCATTGATTTTGTTCGGTCTAATCTGAATTTGGCGGACACATTTACTAAACCATTTCCAAGATATTATTTGAACAAAATGAACAAAGGGATGGGTTTAAAGCCTATTGTACAAAGTCAATAAAATGAAACTCAATTTGACGTCCAATACAACGTTGGATCTCGAATTCAATGAGGACAGTTTTTTATATGATTTTGTGAGCACTTGAAAGTTTACATCCCGAGGTAAGTGCTAAGTCCACTGCAATGTTAAAGGAGGTTGAATTGGATTTTTCAATTCTTAATAGATCTTTGTCATTGGCTCAATTGCAGGAGCATGTGCGTAAAGATCTACCTATATGAGCAAGAAGTTTGGCCGCTTCATCAAGTCTAGGCTTTGTTTGAAACGTTCATGAATAGATATGTACTCCATGGCGACATAGGTGTAGGAGGTTAAAGGATATTTGTTTGTGTTCATGTTTATTACATTTTCAATGATTCGTAGTGTTTGTGTAATTCAATGCTTAGTCTATTCTTACGAATGGGATTATTGTAAAGTGTATATACTAAGTAGAAATTCAATCGTTTCGATATTTCTATGCATGAACATGTAGTTGTGTTTTATGGTACAAGTTGTGGTTTTAGCTTGTCAACATTTATGTCATAAATGGGAGGAGGATTGTTGGAACATTTATGAATAAATGGGCTAAGGCAATGAACAAAAGATTAAGTAGATTAGGCAAAAGAACGTTAAAAAGGTCAGAGACCTTTTCGCACCCCGCGATGGAATTTTCGCACCCCGCGAACTACCTTCGCACCCCGCGAGGAGGTTTTCGCACCCCGCGAAATACCTATTGGAAAATCTGGACATTTTCTGTCCAGTGCTCGCACCCCGCGAGAGGAGGCTTCGCACCCCGTGAAAAGCCTACTGGAAATTCTGGACATGTTTCTGTCCAGTGCTCGCACCCCGCGAAAAGCATCTCGCACCCCGAGAGAGGTCGTTGCACCCCGCGACGGGTCTGTTCGCACCCCGCGGCAGTGTCTCTGGAGAATTCGAAAGGTTTGTTCGAATTCTTGGATTCTTTTCCTAGGATACCTTTACGTGTTTAAGCTTATCTTTTGAGCTTCTATGCTGATGTAAAGAGGATTAACTCAGATTGAATGTGAAGGTTAAGAGATAGTTAGTGGATGGAATCATCATAATGTCATTCCTTAAACCAAGCTACTCATAACTTCAGAATTCATGAGGCTTAATGTATGGATTAAACTCATAATTTTATGAGTTCTTCCATCTACTTATGTGCCTATAAATAGGCATGGTTTGGCTCATTGCAAAGTACAAGAATCACAAGAAAATCTCATAATTCTAAGTGCTTATATACAACTTGCTAGCATATAGATATCTCTAACTAATTTATCTAAGTGTGATTCTAAACACAAAAAACACAAGTCCTTTTGTTTCTTATACTCTAGAGATCACTTGAGTATAAGGGCTTTCATTCTCCTTTGTATCTCACTAATCATTCGTGGTAACCCGGTGATCTAAATATTAGGGGCGAATTGAATTAGTAGGAAAGTGTATTTCCACGCCTTGGAGGGTCAATTGTTCATCACATCCTTGCTCATCACCAACACATAATGCACAATTTTAAAATTCTATCTAGGTGTTCATGCTAATACAATTGTTGCTATTATTTCGTAACGAATGGAGTATTTAGAACAATAATAATTATAATTAATAGCATATAATTAGAAAATAATTAGTTGTAGAAATTAAGTTACAAAGAAAAGAAAAGGAGGAAGGAGGGTGGCCGGAAGTGGTCGCTAGTTTATTTTCATTTTATTTGGTATTAAGAAACAATGATACACTTCTTTAGCTTTTATGTTTATGTAACATGCTCATGGTTCATGTATACATATTCGAAGGTATACATACATATGTGCACCAATAAAATGTTAAAATGTTTTTCATGCTATAAACATTATTTCCATTTGAATGAACATAAGTATAATGTTTAATGAAAAATATTCAAATTTTAAAAATTTAACCAAATGAACATTCATCATCAAATTAATGACATCCATAAATCCATAACAATCTATCTATAATCTATAAAAATAATTAAAAAAAACTTTCTTTTGTAAGGACATAAGCTTTGCTTGGATTATTATTAATGTTGACAAATAAAATAATACCCCTTTCGTTCCCATTTGTTTGCACTGTTTTGACTTTGCACATATGTCAATGCATTTATATGTTTGACCTTAAATATCTCTTGTTATGTGATAAAATTATAATAATTGGATATTAATATATAACGTAGTCATGGATACGAATCAAACAAGAGCACCACTCATGACTATATTTATGTTTTATTATATGTTGAGAGTGATTTAGAATATTCTCTCATCTTATGAATAGTGTCCAGATTCTAAACAGAACAAACAAATGGAAACAGATAGAGTATAAAATCAGAAAATATGGTATCTTAGAAGTAATCCAACTTCAAACCTCAAATTTTCAAAACTATAAGGTTTATGTGTAGTTTTGGACATAAAAGAAAATAAACTATATTAATAAATGTTAATTTAGATGGAGCGGAGAAAATATTATGTTTACTGTTGGCGATCGCGTCGAAAAAGGCCGACCCAATATACTAGTTAAGCCTTCTTCACTTCAGCTTACATTCATTTCAGCTCTTAATTTCTTCTTTTATAAAATATTACTTTCAACTGTATTTAGTTTAGTTCATTTCAGTTCAACTGTATTCACCTAAAGTAAAAGAGCCCTTAGTTAATTCATTATAAATTACATTACATTTGTACGAGTTGATTACTTAAATAATAAAGAAATTAAAACAACCCTGTAGATTTATTGATATTTTATTCAAAAATCAAGCCAACAAAATAAAAACAAACCTATCAGATCAGCATCAAATGAAGGATATTGTAGGTGAACTAAATAAATTACACACACACCCAAAAAAAAAAAAAAAAAAAAAACAGAAGAAAGAAAAATCCCATTTATTTAAATTCAAAAAAATTATGAAGAGGAGTAATTAGGAGTAGCAAAGGCAAGGAAATCAGGGGAAGACTCCAAAGCTTTCATGTGATTTTTGTCCAAGTTAAACCAGGCTTCAATTCCAGACTCAGAAACATTAGTTGGATGCTTATAATCAGTTAGCATAATAAAATCCCTCCCTACTGGAGGAAATACTATGCTGTCAATTGGAATAACCCAGCACGGGACCCCAAATCCAAAGTCTGCATCACTAAGCCCATTGTAGCATATACTGTTTAGCTGATACGGGTACGCCGTGTGCGTGTTCGGATCCATCAAGCGCTCTAAATGCGCCTTCCTCTCCTTGCATAGCACTTCTGCTCCTTCTTCCCCTTTGTACACTGTTTTTATTTTTAAGTCCATCTCCGACAGTGCTTTATCGATGCTTTCCAAGAGCTGCTGCAGGGTCCCGTGTTCTTCGGCCGTGTTGTCAGTGACACGGACATTGCTTATGATGTTCCCCATGGCTTGTTTTGGCACGGGGGGAATCATCCTCGGCCTCATGTTAATGCTAAACGACAGGATTCTATCGTTATGCTGTGATGTGGGGGCTGCCTTCATCACGTGCTCCCACATGAACGCCGCCAGGACCTCGAACCTGGACGGCGTGGGGACCGCCTTAGTGGCCGCCATGGCTTTGAGGCGGGTAATGGCGTCCATGTCGAATTTGAAACTCTTGACCACGGTGTTTGAACGTGGTACGTCCCTTAGAAGATCAGGGGCGACCACGCGATCTTGTTCGGCCCCACCACTAAATGGAGGGAAACGGTCGACGGTGATTTGGAAATCAGGTTTAATCAGGTCCAGCTCGTGCTGGTCTGTCGTGTTCAAAGCCAGGGCGGACCAGTACTTAAAAAAGGTACCTAAACCCGCCCCGTCAAATAGTTTGTGGAGATTGTACCACCCAATAACAACCCCACCACACAAAAAAACATTAACCTTAATGGATAAGGGAATAAGGTTGGAAATGTGTAGGGGGCCAGTACTCGAGGTTTGCCTTGGGGGGAGAAGGTCCGGGAACAAGGAGTTAAGGGTATGAGAGGATCCAAGTACATCGGAAAGAGTGGAGTGGACTTTGGTTTCGAAGAAGGGTACGCCTTGGTGAGCGCAAGAAATGGTGGAGTCGTCAATGAAGCGGCCGGAGAAAGGGTAAGAGCAGTTAAGGGCTTGGATAAGGGAAGATTTAAGGCGAGCTACGACATCAAATTGGTGACCAGATTTGGGTGGTTCGTAGAAGAGAAGTAAGGGCATAAGGTTTGGTGGATAGAGTTGGTCAAGACGAGATTGAGTAAATGTTTGTGGAAGAGATGATGGTGGGAGTGACGGTGTTACCATTTCTTTTGATATCACCTCCACTTTTATCCCTTCTACTTGTTGCCCCATTTTAATCCTAATTTTTATCCCTTTTTTTTTCTCTTTTTGTTTATAATTTTTTGGGATGGTAAAGGATTGGGTTGCTCTTGCTAGTCAGCGTTAAAGCTATATATAGAAAGAGGGGGGTGGGGTGGGGTGGGGTGGGGTGGGGGGGGGGGGGGGGGGTTAGTTTATAATAACAATTTGCAGTACAAGCGCGTGGTACACGATGGGACACATCTTTTGCAAAAAGAAAAAAAAAAAAAAATTGGAAAAAGGGACACATTTTATATTAATACGCCAGTATTAAATTAAAATTGATGGCAACGGCTTAGCTCCCATCTCGAGCATTGATTGTTTTAAAGCAATCAATAATTAGGTTTGTTAGGATATTATGACCATGGGATATATATATGTATATATATTATAAGTAGGCTCATGAGAGAAAAGGGTTTATGGTGAGAAGGATGAGAAACAATCACAACCCTTTGATCAACAAATAAATGTCTAAGATTAAATTTGATTTTCCCTCTTTACTCCTTATATAGTTTAGAGTCAATGTATCTATGGTATAAAATCAATGTATTTTTACTCAATGTATTTATAATGTATGGTGAATGTACTTATAGTTGGTGGTCAATGTATCTCTAGGTCATAGTTGATGTATTTATCTCTTCTCACGATAAGAAATTTATCACCGTAATCCAACCCTATATATATATATAAATAAATAGGAAGAGGATCAACTAAAAACGTTTTCAACCTAAAAACCCCTACATTAGATACTTAAAGGGGTACACGTGTGATTACTAATGACAATCTTTGTAAATATTAGTAACTTTCGCTAAAAACCATTTGTACACCTACAAACATCTAATGTACCCCTGCGACTGCTAATGTACCCCTTTAAACCATTTTGTGTTTGGTTTTCAACCATCTTTTGGTTTTTAGCCAATCCTTATATATATGTATGTAGGGTCAGGATCATGTGAGAATGCCTCTTTAGGTGAGAAAGGTTGTTTATGTGAGAATATATCTAGAGCGTTGATTCAGTGAGATCTAATGGTTAGAATTTAATGGACTAATTTTTTTAATTTAAAAAACTTACGTAACTAACCCCTATTTGTTAGGGGATAAACAAAAAAATTATAAAAAAATTAAAATTTATTTTTTTATCAAAAAAATAAAATTTATTTTTTATCAAAAAAAAACTTAAATTTAAATTTTATAAAAAAAAAAACAACTAAAATTTGGAATTTGTTAAACCATTATCCTCTCATATAGTAAATTAGTCATATAAAATTTAGAACATGTCATATAAAATTTAGAACATATCATATAAAATTTAGAATATGATTAATAAAATTTGTAACATTAAATAAGTTATTTTATTTTTTACAGGTTCCATAGATCAATCTCAATACAAAATATTAAGAATATTATGAAATAATATTCAATTATTTGGGTATATATTTTATTATATTTTTTTTTGTATAAAAGGTCAATAATTGTATTATAATTTGTTATTCCTGTAGGAACACTGCAAGAGGGGGGGTGAATTGCTGTGTGGAACTTATAGCACAGATTTTCGTCAGAATTGAAAACCTAAAGGAACTTTGAGAAAAACGAAATGTAAAGAGTCAAATTTCAATGAGAAAAACTTCCTGGCCCACGGAAGAAAAACTCCACTTTTATATAAAGGCCTTGTAAACTATTACAACCCTAATTTCTCTCTGGACCTCGTGAGTTTCTGTAGGAACTTACGATTCTATTCTCTTTCTCTCTTTCTTTTTCTTTCTCTTTCTCACGACTCTTTCTTCTCTGTTCTCTCTAAGTTCTCACACACTTCTCTTCTCTTTTCTCTCAATTACAACTCAAATAATAACTCTAGTATATTGAAATGCATGTAAAACTGGATTGGAACTTAGGAACTTTTGACACAAACTCTAAGTAATATAAATCTGAAAGTGTGCTCTCTTGTTGTGTGTGTGTACTAAATCAGAATTATATGTGTGTATATATATAAATGAATGGTTATAAAATTGCTTGGAGAAGAAGCCTAAATAACCACCCATAACCCCATATACACGTCCACCACTCTCACTCACACACCACTAACTTTGACTAACTTAAACAACCCACTAACTTAATTAATAGCCTAAAAATCAGAAATAATAAATTAAATAAATTACCTAAAAATAGATTAATTAATTAATTAAAAAATAAAAACTAAAAACAGGTTTTTTCTTTTTTTAATTTTTCCGTAAAAAAAATCTTTTTTTTTAAAATCTCAAACTTTAAATTAATTTTTAAAACTAAAAATAAACTAATAAAATAAAAGAAATCAGAATTAAAAAACAACTAACCTAATCCTAAAATTAAGGACACCAAATTGACTACTAACTAATTCAAAAACACCTACCCACTATTCCTAAAAATGGGCTGCACTAATCCAGTCAGTCTTTGACCATTTTAAACAGATTAAAACAGTCAAGGAGTGATTCAAACAGTCCCTAAAAAATAGCAACTATCGTGGACTAAAGTAACTAACAGATTCGACACAAGTTCCTCTGGGAACATGACCCAGAGTTCCTCTGACAGACACGACTAAGTTCCAACCAGACTTAAATGCATTAATATACTTACATTTACCCTAGAACATTACATTATAACATTCATGGATGATTCTCTTCTCTTCAACAAGTAATTCGTTAGAATACTTGACGTTCTTCCCATGTTCCTTGCTGAATTCTCTTCAGGAACTTCTCTGATTTCTCTGTAGAAACTTGACAGCAACATCTTTGATTCATGATTCGAACCTTCACTTGAATTACCATCTTGTTTCTTCAAATGATTGAATCTTCATGCTTGAATCTTCAATGCTTATTTATCTTCAAGATCTAAAATTCTCCAAGAACTCAAAGATACTTATTAGTAATTAAGTTTGAGGTTTATGTCATCATCAAAACATAAAAGGAATATGTCAACATAATTGTATCATCTTATTTATTTTATAAAAAATAAGTTTATTAATTTTCAAACTTATTGCATACAATTTTGAAAATATCTTATAAAATTTAGAATATGATGTATAAAATTTTTAGTATTTCATTTACTTAAAATAAAACAAACAATAAACTACTTTAAAATATGGCTTTTTAATATTTTTAATATTTTAAGCACACATACACATTAGAATATGATGACATTGTAAATTTTAAATTTAAAACATGGCGTATAAAAATTAGGACAAAGCTTATAAAATTATGAACATGGCGTAAAAATTTTAGAACATGACTCATAAAATTTTGAACATATTAAGATGTACTTCCGAACCAAAAAAATGAAGTAAAATTTTAGATTAAAAAAACTGGATTTTATATGTAAAAAATAGATTTTTTTTAAAAAAATAAAAATCAGCAAAAAAACTTAACAATTTTTTTTAAAAAAAAAACGGATTTTTTTAATAAAAAAATAAATAAATAAGAAGATTTTTTTTTTTGAAAAATAAATATATGATTTAAAAAAAAAGAAAGTGTAACAATTTTTTTTATTTAAAAAAAAAGGTTTATTTTTAACAAAAAATTAGAAATATACTAATCAAATTAAATATACTATTCCTATATATATATATATAGGAATAGGATCGTGTGAGAAAGGGTGCTTTAGGTAAGAAGAGTTTTTATGTGAGAAAACATCTGCACCGTTGACAATTTTAGATCTAAGGGTTGATGTTTGATCTTTATTTTTTTAGTAAGGGCAAATTGGTAATTTAATTTGATTAGTATATTTCTAATTTTTTGATTAAAAAAATATTTTTTTTTATAAAAAATGTTACGATTTTTTTTTAAAAAAAATCATATATTTATTTATTTTTTTAAAATATGCTTTTTAATAATTTTTTTTATTAAAAAAAATCTGTTTTTTTTTTTAAAAAAAAATTTGTTCGGAAGTACATCTTAATATGCTCCAAATTTTATGAGTCGTGTTCTAAAATTTTTACAACATGTTCATAATTTTATAAGCTTTGTTCTAATTTTTATACACCATGTTCTAAATTAAAAAAAACCATGTTACACAGTCATCATATTCTAATGTGTATATGTGCTTAAATATTAAAAATATTAAAAAGCCATATTTTAAAGTAGTTTATTGTTTGTTTTATTTTAAGTAGATGAAATATTAAAAATTTTATACATCATGCTCTAAATTTTATAAGATATTTTCAAAATTGTATACAATAAGTTTGAAATTGAATAAACTTATTTTTTAAAAAATAAATAAAATGATACAATTATAATAAAATTATTGACCTTTTATAACAAAAAATATAATAAAATATATACCTGAACAATTGAATATTATTTCAAAATATTCTTAATATTCTTAACCATATTCTAAATTTTATATGGTATGTTCTAAATTTTATATAACATGTTCTAAATTTTATATGACTAATTGACTATATGAGAGGATAACGGTTTAACAAATTCCAAATTTTAGTTGTTTTTTTTTATAAAACAAAAATTTGAGTTTTTTTTGATAAAAAGATAAATTTTAGTTTTTTAATAAAAAAAATAGGAAAAATTGCCAAGAATAAGCCAACCTTTGGCCGATCTTCCACAATTAAGCCAACCTTTTGAAAATCCAGAAATAAGCCAACCTTGTTATCATTTAAGCCAAAAATAGGTTAAATGATTTTTTAATGTATTAGTTATCTGTTATTTTAAGTTACTGTTATCATTTAAAGCAAAAAATAGGTTGAATGATTGTAAAATAGTGATAAAAAATAATAGAAATTAACATGTTAAATAATCATTTGACCTATTTTTGGCTTAAATGATAACAAGGTTAGCTTATTTCTGGATTTTCAAAAGGTTGACTTATTTGTGGAAGATCGGCCAAAGGTTGGATTATTCTTGGCAATTTTTCCAAAAAAATAAATTTTAATTTTATTTGGATAAAAAAATAATTTTTTTTTTATTTATCCCCTAACAAATAGGGTTAGTTACGTAAGTGTTTTTAGTTAAAAAAAAATCCATTAAATCCTAACCATTAGATCTCACTGAATCGACGCTCTAGATATATTCTCACATAAACAACCTTTCTCACTTAAAGACGCTTTCTCACATGATCCTGACCCTATATATATATATATATATAAAAGTAGGCTAATGTGAGAAATGTAGTTTTGGTGAGAAGGGTGAAAAGCAATTTCAACCCTTTGATCAACAAATGAATGACTAAGAGTAAATTTGATTTTCCCTCCTTACTCCTTTTATAGTTTAGAGTCAATGTATCTACGGCATAAAGGTAATGTATTTTACTCAATATATTTATAGTATATGTTGAATGTAAATATAGTTTATGGTCAATGTACCTCTAGGTCAGTTGATGTATTTATCTCTTCTTACATTTCTCACGATAAGAAATTTCTCACCGGAACCCAACCCTATATATATATATATATAGGCAAAATTGACATCACCAGGCCATACTATTTGTCATCTGCCCATATCAGTCCGAACAATTGATTATCCCAGAGTAGGCCCAACTATTACGCAAATTTGCCAAAAACAGTCCGGCTTACCTGTTGACCTATTGTAGACGGTAATCCACAACACGTGACTAGCACATATGACTTTTAGTGGGGGTTAATTGCTAATCAAATTATTTTTAGAAAGTAATTAATTGATAATCAAATCATTTTTAGAAAATAATTAATCCACAACACGTGATTAGCACATGACTTTTAGTGGGGATTACTGGCAACAATAGGTAAACAGGTAAGCCGGACTGTTTTTGGCAAGTTTGTGTAATAGTTGGGCCTACTCTTGGATAATCAATTGTTGGGACTGGTATGGGAAGATGGCAAATAGTATGGACCGGTGGTGTTAATTTCGCATATATATATATATATATGGTTGGAAACCTATTTCACCGGCTGAAAACAAATTAATTTGTGAGCGAATACAAGTGATCGGATGCCGACTTCTAGCAAACACGATCGAATGTAGATCGAAATTGTTTCCGGTCTATAAAAATCTGCCTTACACCTATCGTTTTTTAGTAACCTATTTTCGACCGATCATTTTTTATCGAATATGTTTTAGACGACCTGTTTTAATGTTTAATTGTTTTCCAACTTACCAAAAACGTGTAAAATTTCGTAAAAAAATCTTTTGAAAATGACACAAACATTTATGAATGTTAACTTTATTTTTGACTGAAACCTGTTTCACCGATTGAAAAAAAAATATTATTTTTGACTGAACACAATTGATCGGATACCGACCACTAGCAAACCCGACCGAAACTGTTTCTGTTATGTTTTATGCATACCGAAGTTGATCGCTACCGAACTTGTTTTAAATCAGAATCCATTTTTCGATATGTTTTTGTTATACCGAGACCGACAGATTTCGAACCTGTTTTCGACCTGCTAAAAACTTGGCTTACACCAACCATTTGTACAAAATCGATTTTGAACCGACCATTTTTTACTGAATGTGTTTTAGACGACCAATTTTAAATTGACATGTTCAAATATTTTGCAACCAGTCAAAAGCATGTAAAATTTTATATAAATTAAATCAATTAATTATTATGTTAGGTTATTAATTTCGTAAAACTTTTTTCGAAAATGACACACTTAAACATTTATGACATTGTTAACTTTCACAAATTATTAGGTTGTCCCGGGACCACCTTCCTCTGTGTGGTCCCGGTACCATACGTCGTCGTTTGTTGTGTTTTAAAAAAAATTGCTAATATTCTCGCAAATTAATATAAATATTATGCAAATCATATATAACCACCTCCTATTTTTTTTGAAATATTCAGATTTTCATAATTTTTGGTTGGAGATCAATTTCCATAATTGCGATTGCGATCATCTTCTTAATCTCGTTGATCAATTTGTTCTTTCAATCATGGATGAAAATATTGTTGCTCCGTTTTTGGTGAATGATGTTGATAATTTTCATATTTCTAATGATATTCAGATTGTTGATGATAATAACAGTAAGATTTTTTTTTATTTTTTTATTTTGTTTTGTTATGATGTTGATGATAATCATATTGTTGATGATTTCTTTTTTTTTTTATGTTTTATTTGATTTCGTATTTTAGGATATTTTTTTTTATATATGAACTATTATTGTTGAATGGAAATGAATATGTAGTGTAATTAAATGTATATTGTAGTATATTGAAAATAATTTTGAATTGTATTTACACGAATATGTTTTTTTAGATTCGATTTTGGTTTTTACGTATAAGTCAATATTAATTATTGATAATGTATATTCCATTGCATTGTATTGAATATTCTTGTGTTTTTAAATGAATATTGAAGTGTATTGAATTGAATAGTAATCATAAAGTGGATTTAGCATTGTTTTTATTTAGGAATGTATATTGTTTGTTGGGAATGTATATTGCATTGTATTGAAGTGAATATTCTATTGTTTTGAATTCAATATTGAAGTGTATTGACATGAATATGTTTTTTAGAATGTATTTAGCATTATTGTTTTAGATAGAAATATATATTATTAGTTGAAAATGTATATTGCAGTGTGTTGTAATGAATATTGTATTGTATTCAAATGAATATTATATTGAATGGTGAATGTTATTACTTATGTGCATAATATGTTGTTTTTATTTAGATAATAATGGAAGCTTGGTTGTAGATGAAGCAGATGAATCTGAGTTGTTGTACAAAACTACTCATTCTGAGCAAGAAGCGTATGATATGTACAACAAATATGCATTCTCTAAGGGTTTTGGAATAAGGAGGGGTAAGAATAGGGCTCGTGCTGGGGGTAATGGTTGGACAATGCGTAGGTATCTTTGTTCAGAAGCTGGTCTTAAAAACACTTCTAAGAGTGAAAATTGTAGTTTCAATAAAATTGATATTAGAAGTGATTGCAAAGCTTTTGTGTAATTTAGTATTGGGAAGGATGGTGTATGGACATGTAATAAGCATAATATGGTTCATAATCATGAAATGGTTCCTCTTGAAAAAAGGCATTTGTTAAGATCTCAAAGAAATGTTACGGATGAGCAACATGAGTTTATTAGTACATTAAAGTGCAGTGGTGTTCAAGTGAGCGATGCTTATTGTGCTTTAAGGAAAGAAGCTGGAGGATCATCGTCGATTGGATTTACCGCTCGGGATGCATACAATTCTTTGGCTTCTAATGAGAAGCAAAAAGATGGTGCTGATCGTTTTGATTGTAGGAAGCTAATTAAGATTTTTGCACAGAGATGAAATGATTATTGTTAATTCATAAATGAATATTTATTATTAAGGAATGAATATACCTGACATTTTTTATTTATATTTTTTATTTGATGTATTGTTTTAGCAGACAAGCTAATGAAACTGATTTTTTCTATGAGTTTGAGCTTGACGATGAGAATATGTTGATTAGATTTTTTTGGCGTGATGCACGTATGAAAAGAGATTATGAAGCTTTTGGTGATCTCTTGGTGTTTGATACAACCTACCGAACTAACAAGTATGGAATGATATGTGCTCCCTTTGTCGGAATGAATCATCATTGCAATAATGTTATGTTTGGTATTGGTTTTGTGTTGAATGAGCACATTGAGTCTTTTATATGGTTGTTTGAATCGTTTTTGAGCTCCGTTGGTGGCCGTGTACCTGTTTCTATGATGACTGATCAGTGTCCTTCAATGTCTGCTGCTATTAAGATTGTTTTTCCAACAATTCATCACCGGTTATGTAATAGGCACCTTGGTGAGAATTCTATAAAGAATATTAGTTCACTTAGAGCTTTGGAGGGCTTCAATGATCTTTTCAATTATCTTTTGAAGTATTGTGAGACTGTTTCCGAGTTTGAGTATTATTGGAAGAGATGTGTTTGTTTTCATAGGACTTAATATAATTTTTTTTTTTACATACATGCTTCATTGCAAGTAATTTTGTCTTCATTTTATTAATTTTTAGGAGGAGGTTGAAATATCAATGTTCTTCGAATCGATGGTTGAATAGTTTGTATTTGATAAAGGAGCAATGGTGTCCTGCGTACTCCAAAGATTATTTTTCAGGTGGAGTGTTGTCATCTCAAAGAAGTGAGTCTACAAATCATTCTCTTTGCCATAGGTTAAAGGCAACTTATGGCATATGCGACTTTTACAATATATTTGTTGATGTGGTTTCGGACTGGAGGAGTAAAGAGAATGATGAAGATTTCAATTGTATTAATGGGAATCGTCATTTACCATTTGCTAATGTTGAGATCATGTTACATGCTTGTGAGATTTACACAATGGAGGTTTATAAGATTTTTGAGGAGCAGTTTGTTAAGTCTACTGCATGCCGTCAAGAGATAGCTAACATGTCTTCTTAACACTACATTTATTATGTTTGGAGGCCTAATATCGACTTAATCAAGCATCAAGTGAATTTTAATCGTGAAACTCATGATATCTATTGCACTTGCAAGTAAACGAAGTGGGGCTTCTTTGTTCACATTGTTTGCGCATATACCATTTGCATTGCGTTGGGCGTATACCGGATCGTTATATTTTGAAGATGTATTTTTTGTTTTGCTTGAATATTCATTTTTTATCTCTGAATAGTCATTTTCTACAATTACACATTCATTTTGCTCAAGGACATTACATATTTGTTTTCTGAATTATAGGTGGTGCAAAATTGCAATGAGTTCACAAAGTATTGATGAAAAACGTGACAAATCTAATGTTGTCACCAATTCTGTTTGGAGGGCGCAAACTCTTAGGTTCCTAGTAGATTTTGTGAACAGTTGCTAAGACGATCTTCTTTGTAGAGAGGAGTTTGATCGTGGTATAAAATTTTGAAGGAGAAAGTTGAGAGTATTCCTATTGATTTTTGTAAATGCAAAGAGGATCAAGTTGTTATTGACATGTCTGAATTATCCATTAAGGATCCTCCTTCAGTTACCAAAAAGTATCAGAAAAATATCAGACCAAAAGGTGCTGTTGAGAAGGCTTGTAACAAGGCCAAGGCTTGGAGGCCGGAAGAGGATGGGTGTATATACTGATCATTTAAAGGGGAATACACAAACATCTGTTAAGGTATTTAATTATGCAGGATTTTTTATTTTACATTTCTAAATACTGCATATACATTTCTTAACATTGCATATACATTCTTCAATACTCTGAAGTATTGGAGGAAGAGGATGAATATTGATCTTACATGAATTGTTTTGCAAGCTTTTGATCTTGGGGTTGTTGGCTTCATCCATCCTATGCTTGCAGACTTTGATTTGGTTGGTGTTTATGGAGATGGTAAAGTTGCTCCTTTTCAAAAGAAAGGTGTTCGTGTTAAGAAGAAACGAGTTCGAAAGACTAAAACAATGTCGCAAGATACTGCTAAGATGAACTCCAATGTACCAAATAATGATAATGGGGAATCAAGCTATAATATTTCAACATTGTTTGGTGAAGACGATTCTTTGAGTATGCAAGAAAGAGGTGGTCCTTCATCGGTTGGTGATTGTAGTTTGCGTGACGAAGTTCATAGAGTTGATCCCTATTTTGGAGTTGTTCTTGGTGTTTTTGATTAGTTTTGTTGACAATTATATGTTTTTTATGAGTATATATGTTCTCGCCTGTTGGAGTTGTATCTGGGATCTACACCACCATCACGAGTGTCCTTTTTTTAGTCTGACGTCCGATTAGGACCTCCACCTCGATGGGAATCTTTCCTCTTGCCATCCTTCTTTCTATCAGTTTTCTCAACAGGGTTGTTGATGTCCGATGCCTGAACATACTTTTGTGCTCTATCCATCGCCTTAGTATACGAGGATATTTCATTTTCCAGCAAGGAAAACTTAAATTTGCTACGCTTCAACCAAGACATGAATGCTGCATAGGCCACTAAATCTTAAACACTAGGTATTTCCAAAAGCTCGACATTGAGATGCTTGATGTAGTCCCCCAACAACTCATGTTCTCCTTGTTGACAAGCCATGAGATGAATGCTTTTCTTCCTTTCTTTCTTTCCAGCCACAAAATGACTACGGAGCAGAGCCTCCAAAACAGCGAAGTTGCTGATGAGGCCTGAGGGGAGTTCTGTAAACCAAGTCAGGGCTAGACTTTTCAAGGTAGTAAGAAAATAACGGCACCAACTGGCCTCACAGCAAGTTTGTACTGCCATACGGGCCTTGTAAGCAGCAATATGGTCAGTAGAATCAGTGGTTCCTGAGAAAAACTCAATATGAGGGACTTTTTGTAATACCCCTAAATTTCGTGCCTTTAATTATAAATTTGTATATAATTTCCTATCATTCTCTCATATGTATTTAATGATTTATTTGATAAATATGCTCTTTATTTTATTTTTATTTCCAAAATAAAACTATTATTATTATTTTTTATTCATTTCTTTAAAATATTTATATATATATTTTATATGGTTTGAAATTTTTATTTTTATTTTCATTATTATTTTACATACATAATGTATTTACGTATTTAACACATTATTTTTCATTGTGTGTTAGTGTGAACACTCGAATTATTATGTATCGATTTTCGAATTAGCAGTTTTTGTGCTCGGGTTATAAGGACACTTGGACCGACGTCGAATCGAAGCGACATAGGGCTGAACCTCAGTGGATCGTGGCAGCAAGGCCACTCTGCCACTTACAATACCCCATCACGTATTTAAGTCGTCTGCAAAGGATTCAACCCGCCGCTCGGTAGGAATTGTACTTCAAGGCAGCCCTCACGATGCATCCGCCGTGATGGCTTAGCCAACGACACGTGCCCTTGGGGGCCTAAGCCCCTACTGTAGGACGGCAATCGGGCGGCGGGGGCATGCATCGCTTCTGGCCCAGATTCTGACTTAGAGGCGTTCAGTCATAATCCAGCGCACGGTAGCTTCGCGCCACTGGCTTTTCAACCAAGCGCGATGACCAATTGTGCGAATCAACGGTTCCTCTCGTACTAGGTTGAATTACCATCGCGACACTGTCATAAGTAGGGTAAAACTAACCTGTCTCACGACGGTCTAAATCCAGCTCACGTTCCCTATTGGTGGGTGAACAATCCAACACTTGGTGAATTCTGCTTCACAATGATAGGAAGAGCCGACATCGAAGGATAAAAAGGCAACGTCGCTATGAACGCTTGGAAACCAAAAGCACCATGGCCAGCCCAAATGAACCCATGTGTCCCTTTTCTTTTGGTTGCAACCAAAAGCACCTCACTTACTTGCTTAAGTGTGGCCTCCCAAGTACCCCCATTTTTTCCTTCTTATACGGCTGGCCAAAGAGTGGAGGATGGCTGACTTTTTTTCATTTTTTACACCTCTCTTAATCTCCTTAACTCATAAATAAAATCCTCTCAAAATTTTGCTAAGTGTTGGGCATATTTTGGTGGTCTTTGGAGCCTTGTTGGGGCAATTTTGTGCACTATCTTCCATTAAATTTCAAGGTAACTAACACTATATCTAATCTAGTAATCACATAGATTAGGATGATTGAATTTGGGTTTAAAATTTGTAAGGAAGATTAATAAAACAAACTAGAACAAATTATATGTTAATTAGCCTTAAAATTGGTTTTTGCATGCATGCTTCTACATGCTTTTAATTCTGATTTTTCATGTATTTTGGCATATATTAGAGTTGTTTTTATGCTATTTTAATGTATGAATCTCATAGGATAATTATTTCCAATTGCATGTTTAATTAATTGATTATGGTAATTGTTTAGAGAATTATTTTATGATATTGTTGCATGCAATTTTTCGTGTCGTTATGTGGCCTTACTAGGCTGATTTTTCATGATTTTTGGGTATAACATGATGAGTTTTAATTTTTGTTAATAACCTACCAAGTAATTTGTTGTAGAATAATTTTTATTAATTATTTCGGTAATTGATTTTAGTCCTAAAAAGGGGCGAATTGATGCCCCAATTTTTGGTGATATCCTCATGTATTAAATCCTTGATTATACTGGAATTTATGGTTGAATTTGCATAACTTTTAGGTGTTGTTTATGCCTAGTTGTAAAATTGTTGAACTTGGAATTAATAGAACTATTGTATAACTTGTGGAAATTTTGCAATTATATTTCTGAAGTTTATAAATTCTGGCCGTGTGACATATTAGAGTGTTTAGCATTTTTTTAATTTTATTCTAGGCTTGTAATATGTTTGGGTATGTCCTTGGTGATGTATATAATTAATTGTGTAAGTTTAACAATTTTCAGACATGTTTTGGTAGTTGATTTTCATCTTTTAATATTCTGGACAGCAACTTTAGAGGGCTTAAATTTATGTTTTGTTGATGAATTTTGACTCTTAATTATGGTTTTAGTGATTTCTAATCAATAGGAATTGTTTGGGTGTAAATTTTGTTGAATGGCATTTTGGTAATTATTTTTGCTTAGGTTTCAAATGCACATTCTTGTTGGGGTAATTAAATTGACATTCTTGGAATTTATTTTGGACTAAGTATGGATGTGTGATGAGTTTTGGGTGATTTTCTTGGAATTTACTTATTCTTGTGGATGGTAAACAAAGGAATAGGAATGTTGTCAATAGCGACGATATAATTTGTCGTCCGTAGTTTATGACCATGTCAGAGTTATTTTTGATTGTTAGTTGGAGCCATTGGGCTGCGGGATTCAATGATCATATCAGTTTTTGTTCATTGGACTACGTGGATCAAGAACAATATTTGCTTGGGTTAGTTGTTGTCGTCCGGGAGTTCTGGAGGTGTAAGTCTATATTTTGGGCATCCATCCAGCACCGGGAGTTTGGCCATTCTTAGACACATCTACTTTGTGTTGATCGTTGGTAGTGTAAGTCCATATTTTGGGCATCTACCTGACAAACCTTAGGAAGTGGTACTGCGGGATTTCCACTAGCGATCATTCCATCTACAATCACAATTGTACGTGTTGACCGTTGGTACTGTAAGTCCATATTTTGGGCATCTACTTAACGTATCTTGGGGTTAGTAGTGTAAGTCCATATTTTGGGCATCTATTTATAGTATCTTAGGTTCGGTAGTGTAAGTCCATATTTTGGGCATCTACTTATACCGTTAGTGTTCGTTCCATCTCCAATCATGTGTTTTAAGTTGGGTAGTTGGAATTAATTTTATTCATGTAGCTTGTTTGTGAATTGGGTTCTAGTTGTGGTTTAGTCGTTTTCTTAAATGTTGCTAATTATCTCACGTTATGGTTTATGTCTGTGTTGGTTGTGGCATTTGCGTTGAATGTAACTTATTTTGCAGGAGGATTATGGATGTAATTGTTGTAAGTAAATGGTTATCTTAAATTAATTAGTGCTGTTGTATCTTGCTGCTTGATGATATTAATTTGGTTGCTTGATCTATGGTTCTAAGCTTGTGTTTGCTATGTTGGGGAGAACTGTTAGTTACTCGCCACTGACTGTGGAGTTGTTATCATTTTTTTTTCAGATGCTGAATGACTGCAAAATTATAACGGTTTGGGCTGGGTGTGTGAGGCTCGAAGTTAGGGTCCTTCCCGTTGTTCTAACCATCCTGGATTTCTATAACGCAACTAGTTTAAGGAGGACATTTCAATTAATAATTTTCTATTTAAGCTAATTTCTAGAGTTATGCGGATGTACCTCTAAGTTTGAACCTTTTGAATGTTTGGAAAACTGTAGTTGGACTTGTTTAATTCTTCTGGCTTGTAATTCCTAGAATGATGAACTTAAAGAGTTTATTTGTTGACTCAGGGTTTTCCATTGAAGTTTCTTTCATAGTGGTCTTTAATCTTTACTTTGTTGAACTTAGAATTTAGTGGCACTCCTGTCCAAAGTTCTATCTCCCGCTGAGATTCTCTGTTTACAAGGACGATGGGGTTGTTATAGTTGGTATCAGAGCAAATGATCCATAGAATCTTACTTAGTTGTTAAGTAACCTCGTAGAAGTCACATTTCTTAGTCCCTAAGTAAAGTCTAGAATAGCTAATCCGTAACCATAGAGAGAGATTACTTGGGGATTCCGGGAATTTTATGTCTGCTTAATTTTTATTATTTGCGTGTTTGCTATGCAGCTAAACTTTTATTCTTCTTTTTTTTAAGTATGCCTCCTTGTAGTTCGACTGCTCAAAAAGAAGCCTCGCGTCGTAGACGCCATGCTCTAGAAAATGCTTTGATCTCTCTTGCTCACAAAAACACTGCCCCAACTGGAGGAGCTGGAGAGTTGGCACTGCTGATCGTCATCGGCCCCCTACCTATGAAGGCACCGTTGATCCTGTGATACTAGAGAGTTGGCTAAGAGAGATGGAGAAGCTACTTGATGCAACAGGCTGCCCGCCAGAGGAAAGGGTAGTTATCAGTTCCTACTATCTGAAAATGGAAGCCGACAATTGGTGGGGCACGGCCGCACGGTTAAAGAACAGTTCGTGTCAATTCCCGAATTTGGCTGGTATCAATTCGTTGCAAAACTGAAGGAGAGATTTTATCCTGATGAGCTCCGCTGGCAGAAACAGGAACAGTTCTTAGCTCTGTCTCAAGGTACTTTGTCTATTCAGAAGTATACTGATAAATTCACTGAATTGGCTCGTTTTGCAACATCTGTGGTACCGACCGAAGAAGAAAGGGTGAAACGATACATGAAAAAGATGGATCCTAGGGTGAGAACCCTTGTTCTGAGTTTAGGAGTCTCTACTTTTCAAGGGGCTTATGAAATTGCTCTCAGTATTCATGCATCTATTAAGGAAGAGGAATCTACTAATGCTGCGTTTGTGAGGAAGCCCTACTCATCCTTTTCTCAAGGGCCGGCTAAGAAGCCAAGATTTGATAATGCTGGAAAGAGTGGGAATCAACGGGGTTTTGAGCCTCGTCAAGACAATGGAACCAGGAAATGCTGGGATTGCAAGAAGGATTACCATCTTGGGAAGAACTGTGACGGTACTCCGGTTGTCTGCTTCTATTGCAAGGAGGAAGGGCACAAGTCCTATGTCTGTCCTAAGAAGGGGAAAGCTCCGGGTCCTAGTGCTGCTAAACCATCAACTTCTTCTGCTTCCCCTCGCAACATAATCTATTGCGTGACACAACAAGAAGCCGATGTTCAGCCTGACGTGGTGACGGGTACATTTCTTGTTAATAATGTTCCTACCTATGTTTTGTTTGATTCTGGTGCTACTGTCTCTTTCCTTGCTAGCTCTTTCATTGCTAAAGCTGATTTAACTGCTAGTTTTCCTGTAAGATCTCTCATTTCTCTCCCTTCGGGGGAAGACTTTGCTTGTCATCGGGAACTCAAAGAAGTTCCCATGGTTATTTGTGGTTCTGAATTGCACGCTGATCTTAAGGAATTTCCCATGATCGAGTTTGATGTAATTCTTGGCATGGACTAGTTATCGAGGTATCATGCAGCTATTCACTTTCATGACCAAAAGGTAGTCTTGCGTGGTCCTAAAGGTATAACCGAATATCTTATTCTGGCATTGTGTTGAAGAAAGGCGTGAAGCTGGTATCTGCTATGAAGATGAAGAAGCTCAGGCAGAAAGGTAACATGATGTTTCTTTGCAGAGTGAAGGATCTTTCCTCTGAGGAGCAACTTGAGAGCATACCTATTATTCGGGAGTATCCTAATATCTTTCCTGAGGAATTGCCTGGTATCCCTCTTGAAAGAGACGTGAAATTCAGTATTGATCTCGTTCTGGGTACCGCTCCAATATCAAAGGCTCCGTATAGAATGGCCCCTTCAGAACTGCAAGAGTTGAAACTCAACTGCAAGAACTGATTGATAAGGGTTTTATAAGACCTAGTGTTTCTCCGTGGGGTGCTCCGGTGTTGTTTGTTAAAAAAAAAGATGGGAGAATGCGTTTGTGCATTGATAACCGAGAACTGAACAAGGTGACAATCAAGAACAAGTATCCTCTGCCACGGATTGAAGATCTGTTTGATCAATTTAAGGGTGCTGGAGTGTTCTCTAAGATTGATCTACGATTTGGGTATCATCAAATTCCTGTGAAGAAAGTAGATATTCCAAAGACTGCTTTCCGCACTAGGTACGGGCACTACGAATTTGAGGTAATGCCCTTTGGTCTTACAAATGCACCTGCTGTGTTCATGGACCAAATGAATCGTACCTTCCATGAGTATCTGGACTCGTGTGTCGTGGTTTTCATCGACGACATCTTGGTGTACTCTAAGGATAAAGCAGAACATGAGAAGCATTTGAGGCTGGTCTTGGATGTGCTACGGAAAAACTGTCAAAATGCGAGTTCTGGTTAAAGGAAGTCGCTTTCTTAGGGCATTTCATCAACAAAGAAGGGGTAAAGGTTGATCCTGTTAAGGTTAAAGTTGTGGTGGAATGGGAAAGTCCTAAGAATGTGTATGAGATCCGTAGTTTTCTTGGACTTGTAGGCTACTACAGAAGATTTGTAAAGTATTTCTCCAAGTTAGCGCAACCTTTGACGAAGTTGATTCATAAGGACTGCAAGTTCAGGTGGTCCGACGAATGTGAAATGGCCTTCTAGTCACTGAAGAAGAGTTTCACTACTGCTCCAGTTCTGATTTTGCCTATTGAGGGAATGGAATTCGAGGTGTACAGCGATGCGTGTTTGAAAGGGTTGGGTTGTGTTCTAATGCAGCAAGGGAAAGTCATAGCCTATGCTTCAAGGCAATTGAAAGTGCACGAGAGGAACTACCCTACTCATGATCTAGAATTGGCCGCTGTGGTGTTTGCACTCAAAATATGGCGACATTATCTCTATGGCGTTCCATGCAAAGTTTACACAGACCATAAAAGCCTGAAATACATTTTCACCCAGAAAGATCTGAACATAAGATAGAGGAGATGGTTAGGGTTAATCAAGGACTATGACCTATCCCTGGACTACTGTGAAGGTAAAGCTAATAGAGTGGCTGATGCTCTGAGCCGGAAGGGTAAGCAATCTTTGAACGTTGTGAGGATTTTGCCAAAGGATCTCTGTGAAGAATTCCGTAAGCTTAACATTAAAATGGTGCCCTAAGGATATGTGGATTCTTGTATGAATGCAATGTGTGTTGAGCCCGACTTGTACCAAGAGCTGCGACTTAAACAGAAAAGGGATTTGAAGCTTCAGAAAATCCGAGAGGCCATAGCTCAGGGACATGCAGAGAACTTTAAGATTGATGCCGATGATAGCCTAAAGTTCATGGGATGCTGGTGTGTTCTGGACCATACTGAATTGAAGGGCAAGACTCTTAAGGAAGCTCACAACACTCCTTATTTTGTGCATCCTGGTGGTGATAAACTGTACAAGGATTTGAAAGTGAACTTTTGGTGGCCTGGGATGAAGAAGAAAATTGTTGAGTTTGTAGCCCAGTGTTTGGTATGTCAGAAGGTTAAGATCGAACGTCAGAGACCGGGAGGGTTGCTTCAACCAGTACCTATTCCGGAGTGGAAATTTGACTCTATTTCTATGGACTTTTTGATGGGTCTTCCAGTGGCGGCTGGTGGGTTGAACGCTGTTTGGGTAATTGTCGACAGATTAACTAAGGTTGCTCGGTTTATACCTATGAAGAACACGTGGTCGATGGAAAGGCTAGCTGAAGCCTATGCTAACATGATCGTACGTGTTCATGGTGTTCCTAAGGACATCGTGTTAGATCATGATCCGAGGTTCTTGTCACACTTCTGGCGAGCTTTGCAAGAGGCTTTCGGTACTAGATTGAAGTTGAGTACTGCTTTTCATGCTGCTACCGATGGTCAGACGGAAAGAACCATCCAAACATTGGAGGATATGCTCTGTGCTTGTGCTTTAGAATTTCAGCAGTCATGGGCGAAGTCCTTGAATTTAGTGGAGTTCTCTTACAACAATAGTTACCATGCCAGTATTTAGATGGCTCCTAATGAGGCGTTCTACTGGAGGAAATTTCGTAGTCCTACATGTTGGAGCGACATCAGCGATTCCTTAGTTTTTGGGCCAGAACTGATTCAAGACACTGTTGAACAGGTAAGAGTGATACAAGCTAGGTCGAAGGCAGCTCAAGATATGCAAAAATCTTATGCAGTCCTTCGTCGAAAACCTATTTCGTACGAAGCAGGGGACAATGTTTTGCTTAAGGTGTCGCCAATCAAAGGTGTTATGCGTTTTGGAAGGAAAGGGAAGCTCAGTTCAAAATATGCGGGACCCTATGAAATTATGGAGAGAATTGGTGAGGTAGCTTACCGTTAGTTTTGCCGCCGGAATTATCTAAGTTTCATAATGTGTTTCACGTATCGCAGTTGCGAAGGTATCGTAGTGATCCTTCACACGTGATTCAAGTTGAATCCGTCGAAGTTGAGCCGAACTTGACTTATGAGGAACGACCGATTAAAATACTTGATCGTCAATTGAGGACGCTCAGGATGAAGGTGGTTCCTTTTGTAAAAGTGTTGTGGAGGAGTAAGAGATTCGAAGAGGCGACTTGGGAAATCGAAGAGTCCATGAGACTGAAGTACCCTGAGCTGTTCGAAGCAGGTACTAATTTTAACTTTTTTTTTTCTTTCTTTTTCCCTATTTTTCTTTCTCTTCTTGGGTATTTATGTGCAAGTTTCGGGGACGAAACTTTTTGTGAGTAGGGGTGGATGTAATACCCCAAAATTTCCTGCCTTTAATTATAAATGTGTATATAATTTCCTATCATTCTCTCATATGTATTTAATTATTTATTTGATAAATATGCTCGTTCTTTTATTTTTACTTCCAAAATAAAATTATTATTATTATTTTTTATTCATTTCTTTAAACTATATATATATATATATATATTTTATATGGTTTGAAAATTTTATTTTTATTTTCATTATTATTTTCCATACATAATGTAATTACGTATTTAACACATTATTTTTTATTGTGTGTTAGTGTGAACACTCGAATTATTATGTAACGATTTTCGAATTAGCGGTTTTTGTTCTCGGGTTATAAAGACACTTGGACCGACCAAAATGTGTAGCATGTACATCACCATGGCCGGCCCAAATGAAGTCATGTGGCCCTTTTATTTTGGTTGCATGACAACCAAAAGCACTCCCACTTACTTGCTTAAGTGTGGCCTTGTCCTAAGGCTCCCAAGTACCCCCATTTTTTCCTTCTTATACAGCTGACCAAAGAGTGAAGGATGGATGACTTTTTTTTTTTCAGTTTTTACACCTCTCTTAATCTCCTTAACTCACACATAAAATCCTCTCAAAATTTTGCTAAGTGTTGGGCATATTTTGGTGGTCTTTGGAGCCTTGTTGGGACAATTTTGTGCACTATATTTCAAGGTAAACACTATATCTAATCTAGTAATCACATAGTTTAGGATGATAGAATTTGGGTTTAAAATATGTAAGGAATAATAAAAAAAACTAGAACAAATTATATGTTAATTATTCTTAAAATCGGTTTTTGCATGGATGTTTCTACTTGCTTTTAATTCTGATTTTTCATTTATTTTGACATAGATTAGAGTTTTTTTTATGCTATTTTAATTTATGAATCTCATAGGATAATTATTTGCAATTGCATGTTTAATTAATTGATTATGGTAATTGTTTAGAGAATTATTTTATAATATTGTTGCATGCAATTTTTCGTGTGGTTATGTGGACTTGATAGGCTGATTTTTCATGAGTTTTGGGTATAAAATGATGAGTTTTAATTTGTGTTAATAACCTACCAAGTAATTAGTTGTAGAATAATTTTTATTAATTATTTTGGTAATTGATTTTAGTCCTAAAAAGAGGCGAATTGCTGCCCAAATTTTAGGTGATATCCTCATGTATTTAATCCTTGATTATACTGGAATTTATGGTTGAATTTGCATAATTTTTAGGTGTTGTTTATGCCTAGTTGTAAAATTGTTGAACTTAGAATTAATGGAACTATTGTATAACTTGTGGAAATTTTGCAATTATATTTCTGAAGTATATAGCTTCTGGCCGTGTGACATATTAGAGTGTTTAGCATGTTTTTAATTTTATTTTAGGCTTGTAATATGTTTGGTTATGTCCTTGGTGTTGTATATAATTAATTGTGTAAGTTTAACAATTTTCGGACA
The DNA here is from genome assembly GCA_951394345.1 of Salicornia ramosissima. NCBI lineage: Eukaryota > Viridiplantae > Streptophyta > Magnoliopsida > Caryophyllales > Amaranthaceae > Salicornia > Salicornia ramosissima. The sequence continues at coordinate 22,167,755 of OX596235.1, forward strand.
TGTTTTGGTAGCCGATTTTCATCATTTAATATTCTTGACAGCAACTTTAGAGGGCTTAAATTGATGTTTTGTTGATGAATTTTGACTCTTAATTATGGTTTTAGTGATTGCTAATCAATAGGAATTGTTTGGGTGTAAATTTCGTAGAATGACATTTTGGTAATTATTTTTGGTTAGGTTTTAAGCGCACATTCTTGTTGAGGTAATTAAATTAACATTCTTGGAATTTATTTTGGACTAAGTATGTATGTGTGACGAGTTTCGGGTGATTTTATTGGAATTAATTTATTCTTGTGGATGGTAAACAAAGGAATAGGAATGTTGTCAATAACGACGATATAATTTGTCGTCCGTAGTTTATGACCATGTCAGAGTTATTTTTGATTGTTAGTTGGAGCCATTGGGCTGCGAGATTCAATGGTCAGATAAGTTTTTGTTCCTTGGACTACGTGGACCAAGAACAATATTTACCTGGGTTAATTGTTGTCTTCCGGGAGTTTTGGAGGTGTAAGTCCATATTTTGGGCATTCATCCGGCACCGGGAGTTTGGCCGTTCTTAGACACATCAACTGTGTGTTGATCGTTGGTAGTGTAAGTCCATATTTTGGGCATCTACCTGACAAAACTTAGGAAGTGGTACTGCGGGATTTCCACTTGCGATCATTCTATCTACAATCACAATCGTATTTGTTGACCATTGGTAGTGTAAGTCCATATTTTGGGCATCTACTTAACATATCTTGGGGTTGGTACTGTAAGTCCATATTTTGGGCATCTACTTATAGTATCTTAGGGTCGGTAGTGTAAGTCCATATTTTGGGCATCTACTTATACAATTAGTGTTCGTTCCATCACCAATCATGTGTTTTAAGTTTGGTAGTTGGAAGTAATTTTACTCATATAGCTTGTTTGTGAATTGGGTTCTAGTTGTGGTTTAGTCGTTTTCTTAAATGTTGCTAATTATCTCACGTTATGGTTTATGTCTATGTTGGTTGTGGCATTTGTGTTGAATGTAACTGATTTTGCAGGAGGACTATGGACGTAATTGTTGTAAGTAAATGGTTAGCTTAAATTAATTAGTGCTGTTGTGTCTTGCTGCTTGATAATATTAATTTGGTTTCTTGATCTATGGTTCTAAGCTTGTGTTTGCTATGTTGGGGAGAACTGTTAGTTACTCGCCACTGACTGTGGAGTTGTTATCATTTTTTTTCAGATGTTGAATGACTGCAGAATTATAACGGTTTGGGCTGGGTGTGTGAGACTCGAAGTTAGGGTCCTTCCCGTTGTTCTAGCCATCTTGGATTTCTATAAGACAACTAGTTTAAGGAGGAAATTTCAATTAATAATTTTCTATTTAAGCTAATTTCTAGAGTAATGCGGTTGTACCTCTAAGTTTGAACCTTTGGAATGTTTGGATTACTGTAGTTGGACTTGTTTACTTCTTTTGGCTTGTAATTCTTAGAATGATGAACTTAAATAGTTTATTTGTTAACTCAGGGTTTTCCTTTAAAGTTTATTTCATAGTGGTCTTTGATCTTTACTTTGTTGGACTAATTAGAATTTAGTGGCACTCTTGTCCCAAGTTCTATCTTCCGCTGAGATTCTCTGTTTACAAGGACGGGGTTGTTACACTTTTACCTTCCTTAAGTCGACTGTGTCGAGGATCTCTCGACTGAAAGGTGTCTTGTAGATGAGTGTCCCTGTTGGTCGACCTCGGTCGACCACCGGAGATCGTCTTATGCCACTCTCTTCCCGGTTAGGGATGACGATCGACCTTTGATTTCTGGTTGTGGTACGATGAGATCTTTCTGGTGATTCCCTTGGCTGGCCTTGGGTCTCTCGCCTTCGATTTTCAATGATCTCTCTCGCGTCTGAAACAGTTCTGATTCGATGAGACTTGATGGTGTTTCGAGCATCATCCCACCGCGAGTTGATAATCTCTCGAGCATCCCCACGTTGGGATTCCCTCTATGAACGTGCCCCAGCCTCCCGGTTAGTGATGGGGTCCTGTGAAGCAGTTGCTTTGGGAGGAGTCCTCTGTTGCTCGACCAACGTAGCAATACTGTCTCTGAAAAGTGACTGGACTGATCCTTATATTGGCGTAGGTTACCCGATTAGGGTTTTTGCTGAGTCAACTGTGTTAACATGTGGGCCGGGCCCATAACACGTGGCGTCATATCATTCGTTGTAGATTATATGATGCGTCCCTAGCCCTAGCAGAATTAGGCTTAGGGCATGGGCCTGTTCTTGTGGGCCTAACCACTTTGGTGGGCCCAGAACAATACGGTTTCATCTAATGAACATTGGTGAATATTTAGTAATGAACATATAGGCCTTATAAATGAATATGCCTTTACAGATAATGTATATTGACATGCATAGTAATGAACATGTAGTCTTTACGAATGAATATTACAAATCACCCACGTTCAACTTTCGGTCCTTCGGTGGGGATTCTCCTATGAATCTAATGTTAGCTAGACACGAGACTCAACATCACCGAACCTTCGGTATCGACATTATCACAACCAAAACGAAGAATTGAATAAATCACAAACATGGAGGATTTTGAGGGGTTTCAATCTAGAAACTAAACTACTCACACATAACTAATAAAAAATATAATTAGAACTGGAAGATGATTAAAGCCATATTCCGCAAACAAGCTCGGCTCGTTCCTAAAAGTCATGTATCCCTTGGGTAGTCATATCCCACTCATAGGTTTCCTTAGCTAGACACGTGAATAAAAGCCAAGCTCTATCCAAGTCTAAAGCTAGGAAATCGCCATAAGAGAGAAACTCAACCCAGTTTCTCATTTCATAATTCAAGCCCTCATACATTACATTACATTTATCCCACTTATCAAAATTATGATTAGGAGGAAGAGAGCTTCCAATCCTATCATAATACATCCAAAATGGTTCATGCTCATATTGGGGATCGATCAAAGAAGTGGCCATAAGGCCTAAATATTCAAAAAAATAAATAAAAAAGAAAGACCTAGAACCATTCTACTCAACCTAAACTAATGGGATTGTCTTCCCCGGCAACGGCGCCAATTTGATAGAAGGGTTTTCTCACCAAATAAAAACCCCGTCGTAGTATGAGTGGGTGTAATACCCCGAAATTTCGGGATATTTTAAATTTTTCTTAATTAATTAATTATATAATTAATTAATTATTAAATTAATTGTAGCAATCTAATTATTTTATCCTGGCCCAAACCTTTTCCCCTTGTCATGCTAAGACCCAAGCCCAATTTTTTTCCCCTTTCTCTACACCTCATGGCCCCCTTGTTTCTTTTTCCCTTTAATTGATTTATCTAACTTATTTCCACCAATGTTACTAACTTATATCTATTTTGACCTTTTTTCTAAAAATCCTATTTTTATCCCAATTTCTCCTACTTTGACTACTAGATTTTAGGAAGCCAATAACACCCATCCTCCTTATGATACCCCACGCCCCCCTTACATTCTCCTTCAAATTATTTAATTCCTTTTCAAGCTAAAATAATAAATCATATCTATGTTTGACCAGATTCCAAAAATCTAATTTTTATCCTCCTACTTTCTCTACTAGATTTTAGGAGTTTGTTTTACTCCCTTGCCTAGTATTTCTACACGGCCAACACACCACAAAAAGGGGAACCACTTTTATAATTCTTAATCTCTAAAAACTAAACTACAAATAAAAACTCCTCCTTTTCCCCACACAAATACTTCATTCACTTCATCAATTCAAACACCTTCATCAAAGAAAGTTCAACCCTTTAGCCTTTGAAGATCGAACCATTCACCATCAATATTAGATTATTAGGTAATTAGATTGCTTTATTTAATCTGTAGGATAGATTAGTTATATAATTGTTAGAATAGGTTTAATCATGTTTAGAGTAGGTTTAGAATTATGTAGAATTGTGTTGAATATGTTTTAAATCTTTTGATGACATGTTAGGAAGGGTGCCGAGTGGTTGTTGTCCAATTCCATGACATTTTGCTTAATGATTTACATGTTTTATTATTGATCGATGCTTGTTTTATGAATCTTGTTAATTTAAAGTTGATGAATATAATTATTGAATGTTTAAGTAAGGGAGCCGTGTACTACATGATTGTGTCGAATAGTTTCTTGATGAAAAATATGATTTTTATGGTGTAATCTTGATCTTTAATTATTCTTAGATGAAAATCTTGAATAGAATATTTGATTTAAGTGTAGTATGCTAAGTTCTTGGAATTGATCATGTTATAATCTTGGAATATAATCTTGATCTTTAATCCAATCTTGATGATTTATTGTTTAAAGTATAATTAATGATTTATTGTTAAGTTTATTTGATTAATTGTGATGATTGTATTTAATTAATTTGAGATGTCAATTTTGGTGTTGTTAATGGTGAATGTCGAATGGTAGCAATTATTAAAAAGAAGATTTTTATCATGATTTAAGCATTATTAGTTGATGATTGTTAGTTTATATGATGATTGGTTTATTTAATTGATTTATTAAATTGTTTATAAGTTTATTCGAGGAATTGATTTGATTATTGTTTACTAAGGGAGATTGTCGTGTGGTCAAGTATCAAGTTAGAGTTTTGGGTCAAGTTAAGATGAACTAGAATTGAATCGAGGATAAGTTGTGTCAATAAGGAATTGAATTGTTAACTGGAATTGAGAACAGAACAGAATTGAAATGTAAAAGATGATTAACTATGAAGTGACCGCCTATCTAGTGGCACAAGTGCCATGAACATAGGAATAGTCGAAGCCACTGTCCTATCTTCCGATTCGGGACAGTTCTGGATCCCTGTGCTTGGGGAGTAGATCTTCGTGGTTAACCCGGCATGAGCAAGGAAAGTTGGGGGGAGTAGATCTTCGTGGTTGACCTCGCATGAGCAAGGAAAGTTGGGGAGAGTAGATTTTCATGGTTGACCCCTTACGAGCATATGACTGGTCACGGATTAGCACCTGAATTGAATAGAATAGAAGAGTCAATAGAGGTGTCAAGAATTCTAGAACTGAATAAGTTAATTAGGAAGGTCTCGGTTATTACGTCGTTATGATTGTTTTCCGCTGCGTACTTGAACGTTATTGTCTATGAATGTTTTCCTGATGATTTGTTTGACTGTTTGGTTGACCTGTTCTGATTATTATGTTTCTAATTGTGTTCTACTGATTAAGTAGAACAATCTAATTACTCACCACTGACTGTGGACCCCAAAACCCTTTTCAGGTACAGGTGATGATTGATTGAGTTACGCAAGGGCTGGGATTGTGTGCGAGCTAGTTTAGCAGTTTATTTTTATTCTAATGTTCACCCCCAGCCTTTGTATTATTTTTAGTGGACTTTTCCTTATTTTGTAGCATTGTTGGACTTTAGAATCTTATTTATTTTGGATTATTTAATGGTTTTAATTGAATAATATGGATTAAGTTTAGAGCTTCCGCTGTAATTAATGAATCTGACAATAAAGGTTTTTAAATAATAATGATCTGTATTGTTGTTTTCTCCGTAAACAACGCTGCTAAAATACGGGTCGTTACAGTAGGGGTGTCGTATACGGGGAAGGTACGTCGTACTAATCTAGGCATGAGCGATGAACAAGCTAGGTAAAATGATTGTCGCGAGAGGTGGAGAGAACTACGTGAGCTAACTAAAACTAGACTACGAAAACAAAAATAAAAGGGACTAGGGTAAGAGATCCACGACTCATACCACCATGAATTATCAATCAATCGAAACTTAGACTTAGTTCATGAAGCGGAGGTCGTTCTAAGATCACACTACTCTTTCAAGCTAGTGTGACGACCGGGAAGACGTACACAAACCTACTTTCGTGGCGGGACATCTAACTAGTCATAAGCACAATTTACGAAGACCGGTACTTTCCCTTGATCGAAGGCCCAACTTTCGTGGTGCTTCCATCAATCGGGCGAAGGGAGTCATCACCCACGTTCACCTTTCAGTCCTTCGGTGTGGATTCTTCTATGAATCTAATGTTAGCTAAACACGAGACTCAACATCACCGAACCTTCGGTACCGACATTATCACAACCAAAACGAAGAATTGACTAAATCACAAACATGGAGGATTTTGAAGGGTTTCACTCAAACCCTAGAAACTAAACTACTCACACATAACTAATAAAAACATAATTAGAACTACAATTAAATACATAAATTAAACCTAAAACTAAGAACAGCAAAAACAACAACTAAAACCAACAACTAAAACCTAAAAAACTACAAACTAAAGTACTAAGAACAACAATGAAATCAAAATAAACAACTAAACAAACATGAAAATAACAAATAAACTAACTAAATAAACAACAACAACAACTATCAACTACTAGAAATCAATAACTAACAACAAAGAACAAGAAATCAAAGCAAATAAATAAAGCAATAAAAACACCTTGAAGAGGAGAACAAGAATGAGAAGATGAAGAAACTACACTTGTAATGGCCCAGATTTTTGGGTATTTTTGCCAATTGATTTATTTGTTGTTTATGTTATTTTATGTATGGTCCAAAATTTATTTGGACTATTTATTTATTTATTTTTATTTTATGTGAATAATTTTGATTAATTTCGATATTTCTATTTTTAATTGTTTATTATTTATTTTATTATTATTTAATTAATTAGAATTTTATTATTTAATTTTCTAATTAGTTAATTAATATTTTTGGGCCAAATAGGATTTAAGCATGATTAATCATGCATGAGTGCAATTAGCCCAATTGATCAGCAAAAAGCCCATTTTAGCCTTATTATAACCGGCCCCTTGGTAATTAGTGGCCTAATTGCCACTTGCCTCATGTTCACACCTTAAAACACTTCTATAAATAGAAGGGTTAGTAAGGCTTGGAAGCTCATTTTGCTATCCTAACACTTTGATCATCCTTTTCCACAAACAAAAGCCAAAACGCTCTCCCTTGCCTTTGCTTCCACACGCCATTTTTGGCTATAAACACCCAACCATTTGTTCATCATCATTTCAAAACTCAAACTTAAAGATTCAACTTCCATTGATCTTTAGGTATCAAAGCACAAACTAAAACTCAATTGTTTCATTCAAGATCATTTGTTCGGGTTGGGTTTTGGGGTTTCGCTTGTTGTGTTCGTGTGGGTGGTTCGTGGATCGAGTGGTGGTGCATGGTGGTGCTTGTGTGAAGACGTTGGTGCCGTGCAAGAGTCGTGGTGAAGCCGTGCAAGAGCCGTGGTGGTGCCGTGCAAGAGTCGAGGTGGTGTTCGTGGTGCCGTGCGTGTTCGTGCCGTGTTGTGCGTGTTCGTGGTGTGTTGGGCCGTGTACTTTAGGGTATTCTGGGCAGCAAGTTTTTGCTATTATTTGTGCATTCAAGTAATTAAGGTAACATACTTTCTTACCTTAATATGTGTACTATGATTATAAGATAGATTGAGTAAGCATGTTAGATGAATTTTTGATGATTGATTATCATTTCATTCGTGATTTTCAAGTGGGATTTGAGTATTGATTTTATGATGATTTACTTAAGTTTTCATGTATGCTTTTGTTGAGATTTTTCGTGTGGTATGTTTTTGAAGTCGAGTTCTTGTTGAGTTCTTGATGAGTTCTTGATGAGTTCGTGATGGGTTCTTGACGAGTTCTTTGAGTTCTTTATGAGTTCTTGGTTGAATCTTGAAGCCTTGAAAGTTGGCCTTATGTTCTTTTAAGTACAAGTTTATTGATTGTTTTTCCAAGTATTATTTAAAGATTAGTAAGGTTTTATCAAGATTTTGAAAGATAGTTTTAAAAAAGTTAAAGAAAGGTTTAAAGATTTGTTAAAGATTCGATAAAGATTGATTATGAAGTAGGATTGATTTTGGTTAAACTCAAGAAAAGGCGAAAGAAGCGATCTTGAGTATAACTTCGATGTTTGTAAGTAAGATTAGCTTAAGTTTACTTTTAGACGCCTATTCTTGGAGTAAGATTCTGAGTTTTCGGTTAAGACGTTGCCCCTATCTTGACTGCGGTATTGGGATAGTTTATACTTGCTATGTTGTCTGTTTGATATGAATTTCCGTAAGATGGGGTTCATGGGTTTGGGAGTAAGATTCTCATTCCTGGCATAGTAAGAAAGTTCATTCGCGTAAGAAGCGTTTGTACGTGCATAGTCCGGTCTAAAATGTAAATGGTAGCGACAAAATTGGTGATGGAGTTTGCTGTAAAGTTATGAACAAATTGCTTTGTTGTTGAATCTAATGTTGTGCGTGTAGTTGGTTGACCACCGCTTGCTAATTAGTTGCGTATTATTTATATGTAATTTAAAGCATGAGTTTTGTTTTATTAATATTAAGAACTATGTGTGTATTTGGAATTCGTTTGATGATTTGTTTGTCGTCTTTGAGTCTTAGTTAGAGTCGTGTCGTGTCGAGCGGTTAAAGACCGTGCGTCGAGCGGTTGAAGACCGTGTGTTTATCAGTTCATCTGTGATGAATCGTGGGGGGCAAGTTTTGTGTGATTTATTGTGAGTCAGAGTCGTGTTGAGCGGTTAAAGATCGTGCGTCGAGCGGTTAAAGACCGAGCGTCTATCGGTTCGGATGTGATGAATCGTGCGGGGCACGTCCTTTATTGTTGGTCATGTTATCGGTTGTAGACCGAGCGATGTCTTGTTATTGAAATTGAGATTGGTGCGTGATTGTACTTAGAAGTATTTGTACTGGCTTGAATTGATTGATGTTGTTGTTGATGATTGTTATGTTCCGCTGCTAACTATGATGTTGAACTTGTTGAACCTATGAACGTTGTTGTTTCCTGTTTTCTAACCCTGTTATTTTATGTAATGTGGTCCTACTTCTAAGTAGAACAATCTAGTTACTCACCACTAATGGTGGACCCCTCAATTCTATTTTTCAGGTGAGCAGGATAGAGGCTAGATTCGGGATGAGTTGATCGAGCGTCTAGGCCCTTGTTTTCCTTTCTAGCTTTTGCAACTAGTTTTATTTCTTGTTTTTAGGACTTGATTTTGGATTAGTTTAATCTTTTGTCTTTGGGATTTCATTATTAACGATATTAATATTATTTTCCATGAGTTTTAGTTATATTATTTCGTTATTAAATCGATTTGTAATTGCCTGTTTACGACGTTATCACCAATAACGTCGTTGATAGAATGCGGGTTGTTACAAAAAAATTTCAAGAAAATAATTAAAACATTAAATTGGATACTAGTAAGACAATCTTTTTCCAAAAATCAAAGTTCATAAACATGATTCAACTATAAGCAACACATACTATTATATTAAACATCAAGAAAAACGATCATATAATATTCATAACATCATTCCAAATTCTAAGTATGAATTTAATACCAATCATAAAATAAATTAACCTGATTCAATCAAAACTAACAAGATTCAACTAAAAAATCATCCTAACATCATCATCACATCACACGACATCACCATCAGAATCAAGATCAAAATTCAATTATAATTCATTATATGAAATTCTAAGCAAATCAACACAACATACATAAATCATATAAAATCATAATATTAAATCATAATTCAATTTCAATTCTAACTTATACTATTTGATTTGACTACCCAAGTTTAAATAAAACATTTAGTTACCTCGACAAACGATTCACCCAAAACTAGAAACAAAATGAGCGAAAAACACAATCTCGAAGCACATAACCACACGACCTAAAAAATGCACCAAACGGCCCTTACTTGATCACATGACCACCACCTTTGAAACACACAGCCAACTAGAGCACTACGAACAACCACCACGCCCACAATCACACGAACACGAGCCAACACAACCCATACGAACGAAACCCGGAAACAATACCGAAACGGAAGATCCCGAAAAAGAACTTAGAGGTTTTAGTGAGATTATTTAGTTTAAAGATCATCAGAAATGAATCTTTAAAAATTGGATAAAAAAGATGACAAAATTTTGATGATGGAGAATTGGGTTTTTACTTGTGAATTGGAGGGAAGATGGAGCTTTGTGTTTGCTTTTTATTGTGTAAGTAAGGGAAGATGAATGTGGTAAAGGTTCTCAAGTTCACAAGGGTCATCTATATATAGATGTGATCCGGTGTGAACACAAAGCAAGTGGCAAGGGAGTGAGGGAGAGAGGGGGTTGGTCCTAGGGGGAGAAAAATGGGCTCCTTTGTGCAACTTAACAAGGACATGCTCATGAACAAATTATTTTGGGCTTGGCCAAAATTAGTTAATTAAAATTAAAATAGTCCAAAACTAATCAAACCTCAATAAATGAATGAAATCAAAACCCAAAATTTTCATCCCGAAATTTCCTAAAGAAGGCTTACACAGCAAACACATATGCACATAAGTCAACAAAAAGTCAAAAGCAAGAAAAGAACATACCCGATTGAAATAGCTCGGGGTACTTCTCTCGCATGGACAACTCGATTTCCCAAGATGCCTCCTCGGATTGTCAGCTCCTCCAAAGTAACTTAACCAAAGGCACTACCTTTCGACACAATTGTCGATCCTGTCGATCCAAAATCTAAACTGGTACCTCCTCAAAGAAATTCGGTTCAAGTGCCACCGAATCAACTAATGCCATATGCAAAAGATCACTCAAATACTTCCGCAACTGAGATATGTGGAAAATGTTGTGAACCTTCGACAACTCCGATGGTAAAGCAAGTCGGTAGGCAACCTCGACAATCGTTTCAAGGATCTCATATGAGCCGACATATCTAGGCTTAGGCTTGCCTTTTTTGTCCAATACGTGCTACACTTTTCATAGGTGTTACTTTGAGAAAAACTTTGTCACCCTCTTGAAAAACCAAAGGACTTCTTCTTTGATCTGCATAAACCTTTTGCCGACTTTGAACCGCTTAAAGTTTAGCTCAAATGACCCAAATTAGTTCCATTGTTTCCTTGATGTGCTCCGGACCAATAACCAAGGCATCACTGATGTCGCTCCAACACATGGGACTACGACACTTGCGCCCATAGAAAGCTTCATATGGTCCTAGGCCATTTGAATACTCGAGTGATAGCTGTTGTTGTAAGAGAACTCTACAAAACTCAATGACTTCACCCAAGATTGTTGAAACTATAGAGCACATGCCCGTAACATATCTTTTAAAGTCTGAATAGTCCATTCGTTCTAGCCATACGTAGTCGCATGAAATGCCGTACGCAAATTCAGTTTAGTACAAAAGGCCACTTGAAGCGATTTCCAAAACCGGGACAAGAACCAAGTATCTCGATCCGACACAATGTCCTTCGGTACCCCATGCAAACGAACAATCTCCCTGGTATAGGCTTTGGACATCTTCTCCATCGAACAAGTTATCCTCATAGGAATGAATCTCGCAACCTTGGTTAATCGGTCCAAAATTACCCAAACTGCATCCATACCATTGGTCGTCGTCGGTAGACTCACCACGAAGTCCATTGATATGGAAATCAAAATTCCATGTAGGAATGGGCAATGGTTGTAGTAGACCACCCAGTCGTTGGTGCTCAATTTTGACCTTCTGACATGTGAGACACCAAGCTACAAATTCTGTGATCCCTTGTTTCATGTCGGGCCACCAGAAATGCTCCTTTAAATTCTTATAGATCTTTCCACCTCCCGGATCTACGGAGTACGTAGTGTTATGAGCTTCTTCCATGCATGATCCTATTCCGGAGGCTTGCGTCTTTTGGTACACACCACCTGTCATGAAGTTTTAAACTTCCATCTGAGCCAATTAAAAGTTCCATTGCCTTGCCTTGCAATTTAGCTTCCAGGATCCTCTCTAACTGAGGGTCGTCCTTTTGCTTTTCATAGAGTTCTTGGTACAAGCTAGGCTCCATACTCATGGCACTAAGATACTTATGGGAGCGATCACCCGTAACCAACTTGATCTCCAATTGTCGAAGATCGACGAAAATCTCGCGAGGTAGGACTAAGGCACAATTAAGTGAGTGATGATCCTTGCGACTAAGTGCATCCACCACTCGATTGGCTTTTCCCTCGCAATAGTTCAAGGTGAGGTTATAGTCTTTTATCAACTCAAGCCATCTTCATTGCCTCATGTTGAGCTCCCTTTGATTGAAGATGTAATTTAAGCTCCTATAGAGGTAATGTCTCCAAATATTCACTGCAAACGCTACCTCAGCAAACTCAAGATCATGACTAGGGTAATTTTCTCGTGTACCCTAAGTTGTGTTGAAGCATATGCGATCACCTTCCTATTTTGCATTAAAACACACCCCAAATCATTCTTGGATGCATCACTATAGACCTCATAACTCAAGGTACCATCTGGCAAGGATAGAACAGGTGTCGAAGCCAAACTTTGTTTCAAGGCTTGAAATGCCTTTTCACATGGTTCCGTCCACATGAACTTATTCTCTTTCTGCAAGAGTTTTGTCATAGGTTGAGCTACCTTGGAGAAATCTGTAATACCCCGAAATTTCTGGATATTTTAAATTTTTCTTAATTAATTAAATATTAATTAATTAACTATTTAATTGATTAATATTTAATTAATATGTCTGTAGCAATCTAATTATTTCACCTTGACCTTACTTTAGCCCAATCATCAAACCCGAGCCCAAACTTTTTACCTTATCTTGCCAAATAGGGCCAAAGCCCAAACCCTTCTCTTGTTAAACCCACGGCCCCCCTTATTAATTTCTTTTATCTAACATTTTCTATTCTATTCTATTTACAAACTAAACTAGTAATCTATATCTATTTCTTTGACCCTTCCTAAAAATCTGATTTTTATCCTAACTTCCTTACTAAAGTTTAGGAAGGGAACTACCCTCTTGTTGATTCATTCCACACGACTCCTTCTTCCCTTCCATTAAAATTGTTTTATTATATTTTTCTAACTAATAACTCTAAACCACATCTATTTTGACCCCAACCAAAAATCTAATTTTTATCATCCATCTAATTGTTTTATTTTATTCTTTCAACCTAAAATACTAAACTATACCTATTTTAATCCTAAACTACAAATAAAAACTAAACTACAAATAAAAACTAAACTACAAATAAAAAGTACAAATAAAAACTCATCCTTTTCCCCACACAAATACTTCCTTCACTTTATCAATTCAAACACCTTCATCAAAGAAAGTTCAACCTTTAGCCTTTAAAGATCGAACCATTCACCATCAATATTAGGTAATTAGATTTTCTTTACTTATTCAATAGGACAGGTTAGCAATATAATTGTTAGAATAGGTTTAATCATGTTTAGAATAGGCTTAGAATTGTTTAGAATTGTGTAGAATAAGTTTTGAATTAATTGTTGGCCTAGCATAGGGTATGAAGTGTGATGTATATAAATTCCCATGTTGTTTAATTGAATTATTTACTTGTTTTAATATAATTACATGCTTATTTATGATTCATGTTAATATTAGAATGGATGAATTTAATATTGAATATTTATATGTAGAGTGCCGAGTGGTTCATGATGCAATTCGAATGCTTTCTTGATGGAAAAGTATGATTTTTATGCTATATTCTTGATCTTTAATTAATCTTTTATGATGATCTTGAATTGAATCCTTGATTTAAGTGTATTATGATGGTTTCTTGAAATTATTCTTGAATTTGTTTTGTAACCAAGTTGCCGTGTAGTTTATGTTCAAGAAAGGTTTGATTTTGTTCATGATTTGGTTCTAAATTGATGATTTAATGTTCTAAGCATGATTTTATGATTTAATATTAAGTTATATGAATGATTGTTGATAATTTTATTGATTAGATTAAAGTGTCAATTTTGGTAATTATGCATATGAATGTCGAATGGTGATGTTTGATAAAAATAGGATTTTTATTTTGTTTTAAGCAATATCTGTTGATGGTTGTTGGTTTATACGATTATGGGTTTATTCTATTGATTTATTAAATGGTTTATGAGTTTATTTAAGGTTATGATTTGATTATTGTTGTTAAGAGGGAATGTCGTGTGCTACTAATTTGGGTTTAGAGTTTTGGGTCAAGTTAAGACGAGTTAGAATTGAATCGAGGATAAGTTGTGTTGATAAGAAATTGAATTATGAAAAGGAATCAAGAACAGAACAGAATTGAATTGAAAAGATGATTAACTATGAAGTGACCGCCTATCTAGTGGCACAAGTGCCATGAACATAGGTATAGTCGAAGCCACTGTCCTATCTTCGGATTCGGGACAGTTCTTGATCCCAGTGCTTGGGGAGTAAATCTTCGTGGTTGACCCGGCATGAGCAAGGAAAGTTGGGGGGAGTAGATCTTCGTGGTTGACCCCTTACGAGCATATGACTGGTCATGGATTAGCACCTGAACGGAATAGAATAGAAGAGTCAATAGCGATGTCAAGAAGTCTAGAACTGAATAAGTTAGTGTAGAAGGATTGGGGTATTATGTTGTTATGATTATTTTCCGCTGCGTACTTGAAAGATGGTTTATGTACGATTTTCTGATGATTGGTTTGTCTGTTTGATTGACTTATTCTAATGATTATGTTTCTAATTGTGTTCTACTGATTAAGTAGAACAATCTAATTACTCACCACTGACTATGGACCCCCAACATCCTTTTTCAGGTACAGGTGGTGACTGATTTGGGTTACGCAAGGGCTGGGATTGTGTGCGAGCTATTTTAGTACTTTATTTATGTTGTTGATCATTTCTAGCCTTTGTATCTCTATTAGTGGACTTTCCTTTACTTTGTAGTATTGTTGGACTTTAGAAACTTATTTATCTTGAATTATTTAATGGATTAAATGAATAATATGAATTAAGTTTAGAGCTTCCGCTCTAATTAATGAATCTGATAATAAAGGTTTATAGATGTTAATGATCTGTATTGTTGTTTTCTCCGAAAACAACGCTGCTAAAATACGGGTCGTTACAAAATCCTTCACGAATCTCCGATAGTACCCTGCCAAAGAAGGTTTTATAAGTTAACTTGATACCTTTTAAAGCAATAAAAATCATCGACATAAAAATCAATAATATTTACCTACCAAACTGAGGAAACTCCGAATATCGGCCACATTCTTTAGGCTACTCCATTCTACTATGGCCTTGACCTTTGACGGATCAACCTTGACACCGTATTTGTTGATGAACTGTCCAAGGAAAGCCACTTCTTGGAGCCAGCACTTTTTCAACTTGGTGAACCATTTTTATGCTCTTAGGAAATCAAGCACCATTCGCAAATGTTTCTCGTGATCGAACTCATCCTTTGAATATACTATGATATCATCGAGGAAGACAACCACACACACATCGAACAAGTGGTGAAAATTTTGGTTCATCTTATCCATAAAGACCGCCGGGGCATTAATCAGTCCAAATGGCATCACCTTGAACTCATAATGTCCATATCTTGTGCAAAAAGCCATTTTGGGGATGATTTCTAATCTGACCGGATTTGATGATACCCCGGTCGAAGATCTATTTAAGAGAACACACCCGCTCCACTAAGCTGATCGAAGAGTTCTTCAATTCTCGGCAAGGGATACTTGTTCTTGAATGTTACCTTGTTGTGCAAAGACGCATGTTTCCATCCTTCTTTTTTACGAACAAAACTGGAGCACCCCAAGGTGACACACTCGGTCGAATGAACCCCTTTTCGATGAGCTCTTGAAGTTGAATCTTTAGTTCTTTGAGCTCTGTCGGGGCCATGCGATAAGGAGCTCGAGAGATAGGTGCCGTACCGGGCATAAGATCAATGCTGAACTCTATATCCCTTTCTAGAGAGATTCCCGACAACTCTTCGGGAAACACATCCGCATACTCACTGTTGGAATGGTATGAAGTTGGGTCTCTTAAGTTAATTCTCTAACTTGACAAAGATACACCGTCTCGCCCTTTAGTCGCATGCTTTTCATTTTCAATGCTGATAACACTTTCACTCCTTTCTTCACTACAATGTTGGATTAGGTTACCTACTTACCCTTAGGTCCGCGTAACACAATGGCTTGATCTCGAGATATGATGGCCGCTTGATACTTAGATAATCAATGGGTCCCAAAGATGATATTGAACTCGATCATGGGAAATTCCTTCAAATCAGCAAGAAGATGAACACCAAAGATAACCACGGGGACATCCTTGAATTCCCGATGACAAACATACTCCTTATCAAAGAGTTAACAGGAGACACTCCCGTTAAGTTAGCCTTAGCAACAAAGGATCTAGCAACAAATGAAACGGTAGCACCACTATCAAATAACACATAAGAAGGAAACTCATGGTTTAGAAATGTACCCGTAACTACGATGGGTTGTGGATTCGCTTCCTCTTGAATCATGCTAAAGATACGCTTCAACGTTGGAGCTAGGACCATGGATGTCGGGCCGGAAGTGATGGAGTCACTGCTTGTTTGTTAGGACATGTTGTTAACTTGTGACCCTCTCGACCACACTCAAAGCACTTGATTGCAGTACATCACATCTCTTACCGGGGTGGTAGTCCTTCTAACAACCGGACACTTCCCAGAATAGGTAGAAGGCTTGCCAAAAGACCATGAACCCTTAGACGGTTCGAACCTTGGTTTCTTCAATGTAGCCGAGTCAGTGGGAGCTTGCACCCTTTTTTATGTATCCTCCTCATATGCCCTTTGGAAGGTAGTTGCACCACTACTAATCAAATGAACCTGAATGCAAGGTCTCATCTTCTTAATGTACATCTTCACCGTTTCGGCCTCGGAGGAGATCACTGAAGTAGCAAATCGGGAAAGCTCGATGAACTTGTCCCATGTAAACTTGAACAAACATGGTACCCGGACTCAGCATGAGGAACTCTTCTTATTTCTGCCAATGAAGTTCATCAAGGTAGAAAAACTCTTAAAGCCTCTTGGTTAAATCTGACCAATTCATCTCACGAATCAACTCGAGGCTAGGCTTGATTGTGTTCCACCAATTGTCCGCCTCATTCTTGAAGTAGTAGGCCACTATCGATACCCTTTATTCTTCGGGGAAATAGGTACATCAAAGAGATTTCTCATTTCCCGAACCCAACTATCTAGGATAACTAGGTCAACCGTGTAATAATAAGTAGGAGGTCGGTGTTAAGAAAACCGATCAAAAGAGGACATGCCGTCCGAAGATGGAATACCCCTATGAGCAAGAGTGAGTGTTATATCCTCTAAAGAACGACGCCGGAAGCTAGAATTGAGGGAACTTGAAGGAGTAGGCATGTTAGAAAATTCAACATTAAGTTAGATAAATCGACAAGCAAGGCAAATAAACGTAGAATATAAGAAAATCATCCTAAATCAGGTCACTACCCTAGTCAACACTCGCTTAGTTAATTAATAGGGTTAGTCTAACTAAGTTATGCACACGGAAAAGTAAAGCACACAACTCTCGGGTTACTTATGAAGAAGTAAACCTATGATTCTTAACCTATGCTCTGATACGAACTATAACACCCCGACTTTTCGTAACCAGCAAACTATAATAATCGAGAAGTCAGAGTGCTACTAAATTAATCCCAAACAATAGAATAATAAAGAAAATCCCAAAATATTATTATAAACTCCAAAATACTATGGTCAAATACAAACTACATCCCAAAATGTATACCAATCCTACCAACTAGAGAACAACTACTGAAATCACATAACAAAAATAAATGCTACACTACTACTAGCTACATCCTCACATACACACATGCTCGAGCCCGACGAAACATAAACCCAACTACTTGGCATCATCACCTGAAAATGGAAGTCCATAATCAGTGGTGAGTAACTAGACTTTCCAATTAAAACATAGAACCCAAACAACACAACATAACATAGGAAAGCCACGTAATAACACGTAAAAGTCACATAAATCAAAGATAACAAATCAACCATACACAAATCGACACATAAATGTGTACCTGGCATCCTTCGCAGTGGAAAAAACAATCATAACAAGATTCATATTGTGACGACCCGACTCGCTTAAACCGGCGCGGAAGATACCGACGAGTCGAATAGCCAGAACTAACAAACTCAAATACTTAAAAATTAAAACAAACCTCAGAATATTGTATTACTAAACCAAAAAGTACAAATTACCCACAAGTTTGTACATTACTAATCCAAAAGTCAAACTACTACTAATAAACGTAACTCCAAACACATGTCAGAGTTATAGTAAAGTATACAAGTATCACTACTATAGTTCAATACTAACTGAAATCATAAAACAACATAAATACAACTATATAACAATATCGGCGCTCGCCCAACCCAAAGCTAAGCAAGAACCTCATCATCAGAATTACCTAAAAAGCAACAACAGTCCACCGTCAGTGGCGAGTAACATAACTGTCTCACCCTAACGGGAATACACACGAACATAGCATAAACCAAATATCCAAATCATAACATCAAACATGCGAACCAAACACAAATACATGCTCGACTCAACTAACTTAACCAAACTTAACTTTGGCGCAATCATTCGCAAACTAGACCGGACTATGCACGTACGAACGCATCTTACGCATTCGAACTTTCTACTATGTTAGGATTGAGAATCTTACTCCAAATCCCGTGAAACCAATCTTACTGGAAATCCACATCCGAAGATAACATAGTAAGACCACCAACTATCCCAATACCGCAGATAGGATAGGGGCAACGTCTTAACCCAAAAACAAAGAATCTTACTCTAAGTTTTAGGCATCTAGCTACGAAATCAAGCTAATCTTTAACAATCTTTAAACCTTTAATCCGAAGTTTACATTTTTAGTTACTTCTTAAGTTGCATCTTACGCCTTGACCTAAGAAAATAACATGCAAACCAAACATCTTATATCATTTAATCACTTTCTTTAATCCTTTCTTTAACTTTAAAGACTCAATCAAGAACTCATAAAGAACCTTAAAGAACTCATCAAGAACTCATCCAAGATTTAAGATCTTTAATCAAGAACTCAATCAAGATTCAAGAACTTCAACCAAGAACTCATTCAAGAATCAAGAACTCATCCCAAAATTCATCATATCACACGCATAAACTCAACTATTCAACATATTAAATCATCAACTTCTATCATCCAAAATTCACCAAACTTGAACATGATTAATAACAAACTTAATACCAACATTTCAATCATAAAATCATCATATTCAATCATAAAATCATCATCAAACCACTTTAAAAATCAGATTTACATTCATACTAAAAAAAAACATGATCAAACTTCATATAAACTAATCTTGTTCATTTAATCTATACTATGAAACATAGTACACCAATTAAGTTGAGAAAGTATGTTACCTTATTGAAGATTAACACACAAAATCAACACAAATTGCAGCCCGGAAACTCGAACCACACGGCCCTAGCCACGGCACAACACGCACGGCTTCCACACGGCACCAACTTGGCATGGCTGCTCATTGCACGAACACACGACACCACCACTTGCACGGCCCGTCTGCACGCCACCACCGCACGGCCACGATGCACCACCACGAACACACACACGAACAACCCACACGATCAAACCTACACGAACAAGCTACACGAACAAGCCCATAAAATAACCCAAACTAGTGATCTTGATTGAAACAATTGGGTTTTAGATTGTGTTTTGATACCTAAAGATCAATGGAAGTTGAATCTTTAAGTTTGGGTTTGGAAAGATTGATGAACAAATTGATTGGTGTTCATAGCAAAAAATGGCGTGAAATAGTAGAGCAAATGGGAGGGAGTTTGTGTTTGAACTTTTGATGGCAAGAGCATAAGATGGCAAATGAGCAAAAGGATCCTCAAGCCTTACTAACCCTCCTATATATAGAGGTTAGTTAAGGTGTGAACATGAGGCAAGTGGAAAAACCTTGCCATGCACACATAAGGGAAAACCGGCCAAGCAAGGGAAATGGGCCAATTTAGGCTTTCGTGATCAATTGGGCTAATTTACAAAAAATTGCATGATTAATCATGCTTAAATCGATTTAGCCCAAAAATATTAAATAATTAATTAGAAAATTAAATAATAAAAATTCTAATTAATTAAATAATAATTAAAATAAATAATAACTAATCAAAATAAAATATTTCGAATTAAATCGAAATTATTCACATAAAATAAAATAAATAGTTCAAAAATAAATTTGAACCATACATAGCCACACATAAATACACATAAACATCCGGCAGAAATACCTATAAAATCAGGGTCGTTACACATATTCATAAACTAACAAACATATGTCCAAAACACAAAAAAAAATAAAAATTCATCAAGACCACCAAAATAATCTTTCGAAAATGAAACCGTTCACAGAATCCAATGGAAGTACTAGGTGTCCATAGTCATAACTAAAATGCCAGATACGTCTACTTTGTGTCCTTTCCTCCAAAACAATTTACGAAAACCAAAACTTAAACCAAATCAAAATCAAAACAACTCCAATCGAAACGATGGTACAGTCTATGCTCTTTGGTCCACCAATAAGCTTCCTAAATTTCCTAACATATGTTGGGTGGAACTAATGCATTTTACCCGTAGCTCTCCAATGCGAGAACTATGTCTATGTAATGGCCACGACTCCTAAGCTAGCAACCAATGGGTCACTACCCTAGAGGACAACACACCCTAGGACATAACTACACCACGATCGAACACGAGGTAGCGGCTACGACTTAACCTAAAATAGTAACCAATGAGTTACAAAATTAGGCGAACTTTTCGCGAAAATGATTCAAAAACATATCGACATGATCAACAGGATCAATAACAAAGTCCGACATTTCAATTTCAAGAATTCGACACAAAAATCAAGATTCGATAACAGAAATCAAGAATCCAAACAACCGCCCAAGATTCAACAAGAAAATGACTAAACTTACCAAGATCCTTTTTAAGATTTACGAAGAAAGTCCAAGATTCATCATGATAGTTCAAGAATTCTCAAGATTCATCAAGAAAGATCACGAATCATCAAGATTTCAATACGACATTAATTAATAACTCAAAACTTTCAAGAAAATCATTAAAACCTTAAAATGAATACTATTACGACAATCTTTTTCCAAAAATCAAAGTTCATAAACATGATTCAACCTACCTTTATATTAAATATCAAGGAAAACGATCAAATAATATTCATAACATATTAATTCGAAATTCTAAGTATGAATTTAATAGCAATCATCAAATGAATTAACATGATTCAATCAAAGCTAACAAGATTGGACCAAAAATCCATCCTAACATCATCATCAACATCGCACGAAATCACCATTATAAACAAGTTCAAAATTCAATTATAATTCATTATTTAAAGTTCTAAGCAACTCAACATAACATACATAAATCATATAAAATCATAATATTGAATCATAATTCAATTTTAGTCCTAAGTTATACTATGAGATTTGACTACCCAAGTTTAAATAAAAACATCTAGTTACCTCGACAAACGATTCCCCTAAAACTAGAAACAAAACAAGCAAAAAACACGATCCCGAAGCATTAAATCACACGACCCCAAAAAAGGCACCACATTGCCCTTAATTGATCACACTACCACCACCTTCAAAACCCATGGCCACTAGAGCACCACAAACCACCACCACGCCCACTGTCACACGAACACGAGCCAACACGACCCACACGAACCAAACCCAAAAAAATCATCCAAATGGAAGATCATGAACAATAACTTGGAGGTTTTAGTGAGATTTATAAGGTTAAAGATCAATGAGGAATGAATCTTTAAAAATTGGATCAAAAAGATGACAAAGTTTCTATGATGGAGAATTGGGTTTATCCGTCTGAAATGGAGGGAAGATGGAGGTTTGTGTTTGTAGTTGATTGTGTAAGTAAGGGAAGATGAATGTGGTAAAGGTTAAAAAAGTTCACAAGGGTCATCTATTTATAGATGTGATCAAAGTGTGAACACAAAATAAGTGGCAAGGGAGTGAGGAAGAAGGGGCCGGTCCTAAGGGGAGAAAAATGGGCTCCTATTTTCAACTTGACCCACTTGCACAAGGACATGCTCATGAATAAATTATTTTGGCTTGGCCCAAAATTAGGTAATTAAAATTAATATAGCCAAAAACTAATCAAACTCCAATAATTGAATGATATCAAAACTTAAAATTTTGGGTTTTTACATCACCGATTGATTATTTTATATTGAGGATATTGAGTTACCCCACTATGCTTATGTGAATGATGGAAATTTTGAACTAATAGCAAATAAGTGTGTCTTTTTCGGATACAAAAAGGGGTCAAAGGTTATAGACTTTGGGATCCTAGCAGATAAAAAAACATTTATAGCCGAGGTGTCACTTTTAGTGAGTCCGTGTTTCTCCGGAAAGAAGAGTCCTTATCTTTTGAGCTTATCAAGAAGGAGGTGAAGAATGATGTGATTCATAAGGAGGATAGGGATCATGTTAATGGAAAAAATGGTGGTGGAGAAACACCTCAAAAAAGGTGGAGATTTTCCTTCCACTTGCTTCCCTAGGAAGGAACTACCACAACTGGTACAAGTTGAAAGTCTTGTACAAGGAAGGATTAAGAGAAAAATAAAACCTCCTAACCAAATTGGTTTTGAGGAGATTACGGCATATGCATTTAGTGTTATAGATGAAGTTATTGATCATGTGACATCTTCATATTCTGAGGCTATGAAGAGTGTTGACTCTGGAAAATGGCAAGTTACTATGGAGGAAGAAATGGAATCTATTCATGAAAATCAAACATGGGAGCTTATTGAGAGACCACGGGGGAAGAAGTTATAGTTGATTGCAAGTGGATCTACAAGTACAAAGAGGGAATACCAAAGATTGAGGAACCAAGGTGCAAAGCACGGCTTGTGGCATGGGGTTTTAGCAAAGTTCCGAGGATCGATTTCAATGAAATTTTCTCACCGGTGGTAAGACACACTTCTATTCACAATTTGGTTGCTATTATTTCTATGCATGATTAGGAGTTGGAGCAATTACATGTAAAAACGACTTTCTTGCATTGAATGCTTGAGGAGTAAATTTACATGTGATAACCGAATGGTTTTATTGTTGAGGGCAAGGAGGAGTAAGCATGCTCGCTAAAGAGGTCCTTGTATGGTTTGAAGCAATCACTTCGGAAATGCTACAAACGGTTTGACCAATGTATGTTGGGGCATGGATTGTCACAAAGCGACTATGATAGTTGTATGTACTTGAAAAAGGAGAGTGATGAAATTGGGAACAATATAGTCCATCTTGCATAATTTTAGGGGCGAGCAATGGTTCCGGGCACCCATCCACGGAATCGGACCCGGTTAGTAACCGACGGGTAATTACCCAGACCCGGTTCAACTGGGTCCGGTTTAGAATCCAAAAGTTACTATCCGGTCGCAACTAGTTCCGGTTCCAGAAGTTTTTGATCCGGTACCCGGTGGTACCCAATTGTAACTGCTCTAATTTTGGGTACCCGGTACCAGACCTGTTCTTGGTGGGTACTAAGAACCGGACCCGGTTGAGTTAGGTTTTATACTTTTATCCAATTGTAAATAGTGAAGTACTGAAGTGACTCATGACTAAGCCTAAATATAATAAGCCCGATTTATTTTTTTCTTCAAAATTTATATGTTTATAACTTTATGAAAACTTTTATGTAAATTTTGTGAACTTGTATGTTTTATTTAAAAATTGTAAACTTGTGTTTAAGAAGAATTTCTTTGTGGATGTTTAGTGGTAAATAATTAAAAATGTAGTAGAGTAGTTGTTGGCCATTAAGCTGGTTTGGTGTTTAAATTTAAGAAATTGAACAAAATACACACCCATTAAAGAAAACCGGTCAGGTACAGTTCCAGTTCCGGTTTAAGAAACATGTTACCCCGTTGGATCGGTTCGGGTTCCGGTTTCATATATTTTAGTCCCGGCGGTTCTGGTTACATTGAAAAAGAAAGGGTACCCAGTTTTGCTCACCACTACCTGTTTTACATTGGTTTTCCTAACTTTGTTCGTATTCTTCTTTTTATTGGCTAGATATATTTATTTTTATTTGAATTACATATCTTTAACACCTTAATATTAGTTTGGAGTGATTTTAACTTATTTTATAGAGTAAAAGGTGTAAGCGGGTTCATTTGGCCTTTTTTGGGTTCGTTTCCCTAATTTTGTTCTTATACTTCTTCTATTGGCAACTTATAGTTGTCTTAAGTAAAATTATACTTTTTTCATACTTTGATATGCTATTGGAGTTATTTCAACTCATTTAATAGGCCTAAAGGTAAACTTGGGAACAATATATTCCATCTTGCATGCCTATTTTACATTTATATTCTTCTTTTATTGGCTACATATATTTGTTTTAAGTTCAATTACATATCTTTGACACCGTAAGATGATGTAGGAGTGATTTAAAATCATTTTATATACTGATTAAATTGTGAACAATATGGTATATATTACCTATTTTACATCATTTGTCTTTCAAAATTTGTTCTTATTCTTCTTTATTGGCTACATACACATTTTTAAGTTAAATTACATAGCATTGACACATTGAGATGTTTTTGGTATGATTTCATCTTATTCTATGGAATAAAAGGTGCAACTGGGTTCAATATGATCTATTTTAGATTTATTTTCCTAATTTTGATCCTATTCTTGTTTTATTGGTTACATATACTTATTTCAAGTTGAATTACATATCATCGACACATTGAGATGTTGTTAGAGTGATTTTATCTCATTCTATGGACAAAGAGGGCTAATAGGGTTAAATATGGTCTATTTTAGAATCGTTTTCCGAACATTGTTCCTATTCTTATTGTATTCACCATTTATACTTGATTTAACTTGAAATATACAACTTTAACATATTGAGATGATATTGGAGTGATTTCATCTCTCGTTTTACGAAGTAAAAAGTGAAGTTGGGCTTAATATGCTACATAATGCATAGTTTAGGATCCTTTTCCTAATTACACTTATTTGGCAAGTAGAGATGCTATTAGAGTTATTTAAACGTATTTATAGAGTTGAATGTGAAATTAAAAACAATATAGTCCATATTGCTTATTTAACATTCGTTTTCTAAATTTTCTCCTATTCTCCTGTTTGTTGGCTACATATACTTGTTTTAAGTTGAATTACATATCTTCGACACATTGAGAAGCCCTTTGAGTGATTTCATCTTTTTTATTGGCTAAAAGGTGAAATTGGGTTCTATATAGTCCATTCAACTTATTTTAGGTTCATTTTCCTAATTTTGTTCCTATTGTTCTTCTATTGGCTACTTATAGTTTTTTTAGGTTAAATTTCACATCTTCGGAACACCAAGATGCTATTGCAATGATTTCAACTCATTTTTATGGACCTCAAGGTTAAATTAAGAACAATCCATATTACTTATTTTATATTCGAGTTCCTAACGTTAATCTTATTATTCAACTATTGGATACATATACTTTTTAATGTTAGATTACATATAATCGATACATTGAGATGCTTTTGTTGTAATTTCATCTCATTCTATGGACTAAAAGGTGAACTTGGTTTCAATATGGCTTATTTTAGATTCATTTTCCTAACTTTGTTTCTATTCTTGTTTTATCGGCTACAAATACTTGTTTTAAGTTTTTTTTTTTTTTTAAAAAAAAAAAGTTAAGATTGTATAGCACCAAAACATAATATAAAGATGCCTCTAAGCACCTCAATGCCCAGAACTCACCAGGCCAAAACTAACTAATAACACCATTCAACCATCTAACATTACATGAGTTATTTTTCCTAGGACTACAAGACTTAATCCTAAGAATACAAGAATTAACAATTTCTAGCATACAAACTCTAGGGGCTAGACAAAGTCTAATTCCATATGACATTATTCCTTTCGGGTCCAGATACAGTAAATAATGAGGCTAGCAGCAAAACATCCAAGTACATTCCTTCTAAATCTCCCCTATGTATTGAGTAAAGAGTTCATGTAGGCAGGAGCTGAGTCAAAGAATAAGCTTCCTTACACCCTTATAGGAAGAGCCTCTATACATCTCTTGTTGTAAGAACAGATAAAAACAAGTGGTGAGGCCATTGAGAATCCTTTTGGATGAAGCAACCAAGTGTTCCTGTTGTAGCAGGGTTTGAACTTTTCTTTTGCTTTCCATATTTGCTTCCATTGCCAAGTAGCAGAAGAAGCACATGTAACTCTTTTCCAATTCCTGCCCTTAATGTAATGATGGTTCACCCATTTGAGCCAAAGACTTTCATTTATATTAGCAATATCCGAAATATATTTTCCCATAGCAGCTAGGTTTAATTTTTTACAATCTAAACTCCCCAAACCTCCTTGCTTCTTAGGCTTAAAAATGTACTCCCATACAATGGGAGGGACCCTGGAAGAGATAGCCTTACCATCCCATAGAAAATTCCTACAAATACACATCACTTGATCAATCACCTTTCTAGGGATAATGAAGATAATTAACCCAATAGGTTTGCATCAAAATGATCACTGCATTAATCAACATTGCTCTGGCAGCATAGGACAATGTCCTACCACCTCATTTCTTAATTTTGCTGACCATTTTATCAACCATCACATGGCAATCAGATTGAGATGGCTTCTTTGAACTAATACTGACCCCTAAATAGGTAAATGGCAAAGATCCCTCAGTAAACCCTATACCAACCAAAATATCCCTCTTGACCTCCTCAGCCACATTGCAAAAATAAATGGAACATTTACCATGGTTAGCAGCAAGCCCAAAGGTGGTTGTGAATGAAGCCAAAGCTCTTAGAACTAGGCTAACAGGCTTCCTTTCACCCATTATGCAGATACTTAGATCATCAGCAAAAGCAAGGTGTGTTAACTTCACACCCCTGCACCTAGCATGATATTTGAACTCTTGATGGTCAGCAACAACAGCAACAATGCACCTTGTGAGGTACTCCATACAAATCAAAAACAACAATGGGGAAATGGGGTCACCTTGCCTAAGGCCCCTCTTGCCTTGAAAAAAACAATGGGTCTCACCATTTATGACCAAAGAATAGGAAGGCGAGGAAACACAGGCCATCACCAAGGAAATGAAATGGGATGGAAAATTTAAGCCAACTAACATTTCTTTTAAGAAATTCCAATCAACACTATCATAGGATTTCCTTATATTCACTTTCAAAATCATACCTAGGGGGGAGTTTTTCCTGTTATATTTAGCAACCAAGTCTTGAATTATGCATATATTGTGCATAATTCTTCTTCCATGAACAAAACCAGATCGATTATCAGCAACAAGTTTTGGTAAGACATCATTTAATCTTTGGCGTAGCAATTTTGAAATGATCATATAGATCATGTTGCAGCATGCAATGGGCCTGAACTCCATCACTGAAGTAGGGTGATCAAATTTAGGAAGTAGAACAATTCTTGTACACGTAATCTCCCTTAAAATATTTCCAGTCTCCATAAAGTCCTTCACTTCTCTGAAAATATCATGGCCGATAATGTCCCAAGATTTCTTTAAAAAAGTGTTATTAAACACATCAGGACCTGAGGCTTTACCTCTAGAATTAAAAAAGCAATCTTCTGAACTTCCTCCATAGAAACAGGCCTAAGTAGCCCCTCAGCATCACTTTCAGAAAGGATGGGCCCCTTGAGGATGACTTCAGGCTTAACATGAACCCTAGAAGGTAGTTCAGAACGAAGCAAAACCTTGTAGTATTCCAAAAAAGCCTGGGCTACATTCTTCTTACCATAACACCAGGTCCCCTGCAAGTCCTTCAGCTGCAAAGTTCTTCTACCATATTGCTGAGATTTGATGCTTCTATGAAAGAATTTGGTATTCTCATCCCCAATAGTCAGCCAATTAATTTTGCTTCTGTGTTGCAAGAGGGAAAAATAAGCCTCTCTCTGATCTTTAAGGATTTGAAGCAGGGAGAATTCCTTGTCAAAATCCCCTCACTAGGATCTTTCTGAATCTCCAATTGAACCTCTTTTAATCTCACAACTGTATCAGCATATTTGGCACCAATATCAGAATATTCAGTCCTGTGCAAGTGCTACAATTTGTACTTAACCTGCTTCATTTTGCTCACTGCTTGAAACATCAAGGTCCCCCCTAATGTTGGTGTCCCAAGCTTGCCTTACAAAGTCATTATTAAGTGGGGTGACCACACCACATGTCACGGAATTTAAAAGCTCTGTTCTTACTCCCACCCTGATCTTCAAAGTTAATAACCACTGGAAAATGATCATAGCTAATCCCAGGTTGAAAATGAGCAAATGAGTTCCCAGCCATCACCATCCAATCCTCATTCACAAGCACTCTATCAATTTTCGAGCACACCCTAACAGAGCCTTGTTACTTATTGTTCCAAGTGAACTTAGCACCACAACAATGCATATCCTCCAGCTGACAGTGGCCTAGCATGTCTCTAAAATGAGCAATTTCTGATGTCTGAATAGGCCTTCCCATTCTATCATCCAAATTAAGGGGAGCATTAAAATCCCCAGCCACCACCTAAGACCCCTGAAAATTAGTCCAAAAAAGCTTGAGATTCTCCCACAATGGAACCCTATCTTTTCTGTCATTAAATCCATACACAAAAGAACAATAGAAAAAATTCCCAAAAGTCAAATGCTTCACTTATAGAGTCATTTAGTGAATAAAGGGTGACGATATAAAGAAAAACAATACATAGAGTCGTTGAAATAACATTCTCTTCATAGATGTAAGGGGTTGTTTAACACTAGCGAAATGAATGGAGTCAACAAAGGGAGTAGAAAGGAAAGAAAATGTTGATTTCATTTTCAACTTTTAATGCAAGTCTTAAATTGCAATATTATTGATGTGTTTTTCAATTGATTGTGGGGATTCTCGATGAAGTTGGTCGGAAACTCAATGCTCAAACGTGTTCGGGTGGTGGGCGTTTAAGGTGGTAGGTGATAGAAGTGGTGTGGGCTTATTGTTTGAAGGTGGCTGTTTGGGATGGCGGCGACGGTGTTTTTACAAAGGTCAAAGATGGTGATGACTCAGGAGAGAGTAAAAAAGAATAATGGGGAATACAAAACCCAAGGAAGAAGGTTTATTTGAAGATTAAAATTGAAATTCCTTAAAATTTAATAGTGGAAAGAGAAAAAAAATGCAAAACAAATATCCAAGTTTTTTTTTACTATTTAATAAAAAATGATTTAATAAATAGATCAATGTGGAATACACTCAATACAAGTTATAATTTAATAAAATAAAAACAATGAAAAAATAATCAATAGATACCAAAACGAAAAATGCAAAATATATTTCTGCCCTAAGTTTCGTTGGAATATTTTTATCCAATTTTTTGCCAAAGGTATTTGTTTCTTTTCACCAATTCGTCATCTGAAGATTTTTTTTTTAGAATTTTGTCATCTTAATCTAAGTTTTTTTTAAAAAAATTGCTTCCTTCGCCCAGTTTGGTACATAGGGGGAAAAACATTTTATTAAGAGTGCTTTAAGTAAAAAAATTGTTGGGTTGAACATTTTTGTATTTTTATCATTGTAATAAGGGAAGTAAAATATAATCAAAAGAAGTAAATCACATGAGACCACCAATTACCCCCTAAAGAAAAATACTGCGCAAATAATATCTTTATCCTTTTGTATTTGTACTTTAGAAAAAAAATAGTCTTTTATTATAGGTGGCCTATTTGTACAGTGCTGCTTGGGGCACATAGAGCAATTGCGGTCTCGCGGGTCAGCTTTAACAACTAAAATGAATATTCATTTTACCCGCAAAAAATTTGAACTTACATTCACTTTTGCAAGAACTAAAATGAATATTCGTTATTGTATGTCGAATATTCATTTTTTTTTTTGGTAAGTAAAGTTCATTTCATTCCAAAACCACCAAATTACACACCCTCAAGCAAGAGGGGAAAATAGCCTTAATTTAGCAAGGCTTGTACACATGACTCCTTCCTAAGGATCCAACTACATCTAGCTTTAAAAAAGCATTTAACATTTTTAACACTACAATCAATAGTTTGAATTTTATTCTCCCAAAGGCTCAAGTTCCTTTGGCCCCAAATGATATAGCAAAGGCACATCATCGCAGCAGCCAATAGTCTTTTCCTCCCTTTTGATTGCTTGTTGCATCTTTTGTTCCATACGAGGAGCCTCATAGTGTTGCTCTGCCTCACAGGGATATCCAACCAGTTCAGAACCCCTTTAGTGCATCTCCTGCTATACTCACAGGATCCAAATAGATGCATCACAGTCTCAGCCTCCCTGCCACATAGCAAGCACGCATCCTCTTCCACCACTCCAATTTTCCTCAGTCTAGCTTTAGTATGCAGCCTATCAAGCATTGCCAACCAAGTTATGAACTGATGTTTTGGAGCAGCAGCTCTGTTCCATATAGCATATGCCCACTAAACACTAGGCTTCTCCTGCCTTAAAATGTTATACACCTTTTTGATTGAGTAATCCTGCATGCTAGCAGTCCTTAATTTTCGCTCAA
The DNA here is from genome assembly GCA_951394345.1 of Salicornia ramosissima. Taxonomy (NCBI): domain Eukaryota; kingdom Viridiplantae; phylum Streptophyta; class Magnoliopsida; order Caryophyllales; family Amaranthaceae; genus Salicornia; species Salicornia ramosissima. Next base: position 22,198,160 of record OX596235.1, read on the forward strand.
GTTCATTCTTCACCCTGCATATTGCCTTCCAAGCCCAACTAGCACCTTGGGGAGCTTGATAACTCCACCAGTTTTTTTGTTTAATATACACACAGTGCACCCATTTGACCCAAAGGTTGTCCTCTTTCCTTGCAATGTTCCAAACAAGTTTACCAATTGCAGCTTTATTCCATAGCCCAATGATAAGTCCTATTTCGGTCGTTATTTTAGCGTCATTTATGGTTTAGTTTTAGTTTAGTTGAGTCGGAATTTGTAACAATTTAGGTTACGTTTGAGCCTTTTTCGAAAGATAAGGTTTTCATGTAAATGTTGCATTTTTATACTCATTTAGTAGTTAGTTAGAGCTTGGTTCAGGATGCTTCGGAGTGGCCCACGGGAGGCTAAGTGTGAGTTCCTAGCATGTTTGGCCACAACACCACTTTCGCGGGGTGCGGCGCACAAGGCACAGGGTGCCTCTTCTCAGTTCAAGTCTCACACAAGCAGGGTCGCGGGGTGCGAGGAGAAACTCACGGGGTGCGACTTTTGTGTTCATTTTTAGAGTTTTATGCAGTGGCTATTTCGCGGGGTGCGAGTTTGTGCTCGCGGGGTGCAAACTTTTCTTCTCCCAAGTTGAGCTGCAGCTGTCGCGGGGTGCGACGCTGGGGAGTCCGCTTTTCCTCTGTTTTGAGCCACTTGCTTTGCAGCCTTTCCACTTGCTTCTTTAGGTCATTTTCTGAGTTTTGACACCTTGTATAAATAGAAAAATAACCTTGAGAGCTAGGGTTGTAGAGTAGCTTATTGTTTAGAATTCATAATCTAGTTTTTGTTCATCTTTTTCATTGTAATCAAAACTTTAATTCTTCAATCCAAGTTGAAGTATTCTTATACAAGCTTTGGTTTTTATTCTTGATCTTCACTACTAGTTACTTGTTCAAGCTCTTGGTATAATTTCTTATCCTTTTTCTTTAGTTAATTTTTCTCTTGTTGTTTATTTATGTTGTTCAAGTAAATCTTATTATTCTTATTGCAAGTTAATAATTCTTATTAATTCATGTTGATGATGTTCTTTACTTGTACAATTATGTTTATAATGTTTTGTGAGTAGTTTTTGCTTAGGGTTTGGGTGAAACCCTAGTTTTCACTCATGGTTTGATTTGGTTAATGGTTGAGTAATTGAAGCTTGTTAATTGTCGGTTTTGAGGTGCTGTTGCTAATGACTTAGAGTAATTAACTAGGTCGTTTTTATAGTTTCCTTAACGAAGGATCGAGAGATGAAGTTAAGTGTGGCCTCCTCTAAAATCGATTGATTAAAAGACCATGAAAATAGGGACTTCGATCAAGGGACGTTACTGATTTCTGAGATAATGTTTTAATGGTTTGATTCGTGTTTATACCATGAGAATAGGCTATAGACTCGTGTTTGATCCTCCTTACTAGCTCGACAGAGTAGTCTTGGACCCTAGGAAATCTCCCCATTCCGACTTGCTCGAATTACGAAACCCGACTTCCAATAATGACCATGACGAATCGAGGGTGAAACCCTAACCCCTAGCTCCCCTAAATATTGCTTAACACCTTTGTGTTTTAGAATAATTGTGACAAACCCCAATCCATTCTTAACCCCCTTAACATCATAGTGAGCATCACTAGCAAGGGTAAGTAAGGGTCGAATCCACGAGAATCTGTAGATTTTTTTATGGCATGGTCACTATGAGGTTTTATGGCATGGTCACTATGATGTTATTTAGTTTTTGCCTTGTTGTTTTACGATTTCTAATATTAGACTTTAGCAGTGGTACTTGTGTAATTTTCTAACTCTGACGTTTACTTGGAGTTTATATTGTTAGTAGTAGTAATAATGACATTTGGGTTTAGATATGTACAAACTTGTGGGTGTTGTACTTTCGGATTTAGCATATATTCTATTTGAGGTTTTATTTTAATTCTTAAGTATTTTAGTTGCTAGAATTGACTATTCGACTCGTCTTCCGCGCTGGTTTAAGCGAGTCGGGTCGTCACAGTTGGTATCAGAGCCGAATAGGTTTTAACTGAAGTTTTAGGATTTGAGTTAAACCCGGGAGTTGAGAGCTTTACTATTCCCGAGTGATAAACCCAAATTAATTTAAGTATAAGGGAGAAGAGTGCGGGTAGAAGAACCGGGATAAGACTCTTTTTCCTTTCTTTTTCTTTTTGATTTTGTGTACTTGACTGTGGTGGGGATGTATGACTGACATTGTTATTTGGTATGTCTTTATTTGATTGCGTTGAAGCATGTCTACGCCTCGCCGGACAAGTTCGGGTCGACAGAGGTTACGAGCGCTCGAGGAGGCTACCTTACGTTGGCGCACCATAGTCGTCATACGCCTAGTACGCAGTTGACATTCGATCGTATCGCACGTCATTGACCTCCGACTTACGATGGGGTTGCCGACCCTACTATCCTGGAGAGTTGGATCCGCGAGATGGGGAAACTCTTCGACGCGACGTTTTGTCCCGAGCACGAGAAGGTGCAGATCGCCGCTTATTATCAACGTGGAGAGGCCGATAATTGGTGGACGGTAGCTAAGGACACGTGCTTGCCCTTACATTCGATGTCGTGGATCGATTTCGTCGATAAGATCCAGGAGCGATTCTACCCCGACGAGTTGCGGTGGCAGAAGCAGGAGGAGTTTCTTACTCTTACTCAGGGTAAGATGACAGTTCAGGCGTACACCGACAAGTTCACGGAGTTATCGAGGTTCGCTACGTCTGCAGTTCCATCAAAGAAGGAGCGGGTCAAGCACTACATTAAAAAGCTAGATCCGAGGATTCGCGTTCACGTTATCAGTAGTGCAACGAAGACATTTCAGCAGGCCTACGAGGTAGCACTCGAGATTCAGGCATCGACAAACGAGGAGGACGCGAGCAGGAAGAGGACTCAGGTTCCGGCGACGTCATCTTCTTTTAAGAAGCCTCGATTTAGTGCTCCTAGCAGTACCCCTCCGACCACGAGTTCGCATAAGGGTTCCGATGGCTTAAGATGCAGAGACTGCGGCAGGGACCTCCATCCAGGGAAGCAGTGTGACGGTTCACCCATAGCATGTTTTATCTGCAGGAAGGAAGGCCATAAGGCGTCAGTTTGCCCCGAGAGGAAGCCAGACACCAAGATCAAGCAGCTTCCGGCACCGACTAAGACACCGGTGAAGAACCGAGTCTACTGTATGACTGAGGCAAAGGCCGAGGTTCAGCCCGACGTCGTCTCAGGTAGATTTCTTGTCTTTGGTGTGTTAGCTTTAGTTTTATTTGATTCTGGTGCTACTGTCTCTTTTGTGGCTAGTAGTTTTGCCTCGAGGTCTAATCTTCGTGGCAGCTTTCCTGTTAGTTCAGTTATAACTCTCCCATCTGGAGAGGATTTTATTTGTTAGCGCGAGTTCCGAGGAGTGCCTATCGTGATAGCTGGGGAGCAAACGACGGCCGATCTGAAGGAGTTCCCGCTGATGGAGTTCGATGTTATTCTTGGTATGGACTGGTTGTCGAAGTATCGAGCGATCATTCGTTGCTGAGTTCCGAGGATCATAGGGCAACCGAGTTACCTACTCTGGGTTCGTCCTCAAGAAAGAAGTTAAGGTAATATCAGCCTTGAAGATGAGAAAACATCGCCAGAAGGGCGATATGGTATACTTATGTCAGGTAAGGGACTTGACTGAGGAGCGTCTGTTGGACGATATACCTGTAGCGAGGGATTTCAGAGACGTATTTCCTGATGAGCTACCAGGAGTTCCACCCGAGCGCAACGTCGAGTTTCATATCGACTTAGCACCCGGGACAGCGCCGATTTCGAAGGCACCTTATCGGATGGCACCATCGGAGTTACAAGAGTTAAAAACGCAACTCCAAGATTTGATCGATAAGGGCTTCATTAGGCCGAGCGTTTCTCCATGGGGAGCACCTGTGCTCTTTGTGAAGAAGAAAGACGGTAGTATGCGCCTGTGCATAGACTACCGAGAGTTGAATCGGGTAACAATCAAGAATAAGTACTCGTTGACTAGGATTGAGGACCTGTTCGATCAGTTACAAGGAGCGGGAGTGTTTTCGAAGATAGATCTTCGGTCTGGATATCATCAGATTCCAGTCAAGGAAGAAGACATCCCGAAGACCGCTTTTCGTACTAGATACGGCCACTACGAGTTCGAGGTGATGCCCTTTGGCCTCGCTAATGCGCCAGCCGTGTTCGTGGACCAGATGAACTGGACTTTCCATCACTTACTCGATAAGTGCGTCGTAGTATTTATAGACGATATCTTAGTCTATTCGAGAGATGAGTCTGAGCATGCGGAGCATCTCCGGATGGTACTTGAGATATTACGTAGTAATAAGTGGTTCGCAAAACTCTCCAAGTGTGAGTTTTGGCTTCGCGAAGTAGCATTTCTGGGTCACGTAATTAGTAAAGAAGGCATTAAGGTAGACCCGGCTAAAGTTAAGGCTGTAGTTGATTGGAGTAGCCCGAGAAATGTGGCGGAGGTTCGTAGTTTGCTGGGATTAGCCGGATACTATCGACGATTTGTCCAGGACTTCTCCAAGATTGCTAGGCTGATGACTAGTCTCCTACAGAAGGAGATCCGATTCGTTTGGACGGAGGCTTGCGAGCAAGCATTCCAGCAATTGAAACAGAAATTAGTCTCTGCTCCTATTCTTACCCTTCCGAACGATGAGGAGGATTTCGAGGTCTATAGTGATGCTTCGAAGAGTGGCCTAGGATGTGTGCTCATGCAAGGCGGGAAGGTCATCGCTTACACATCGAGACAACTGAAAGTGCATGAGCGTAACTATCCCACGCATGACTTGGAGCTAGCAGTTGTGGTGTTCGCGCTCAAGATTTGGAGGCACTATCTCTATGGTGGTTCGTGTAGAGTATTCACGGATCATAAGAGTCTCAAGTACATCTTTACTCAGAAAGAACTCAATATGAGGCAGAGACGATGGCTTGAGCTTATTAAGGACTACGACCTGACGCTTAACTATTGCGAGGGCAAGGCGAACTTAGTAGCTGATGCACTGAGTCGTAAGCATCGCTTGAGCTTCAGTGGAAACCGTAGTTTCGTCAGACTTCGTCTCACATCTATGAGTGCTGAGCCTAAATTGCTTCAGGAATTGCGCGAGGATCAACAGAATGATCCGCAGTTGGCTAGGATTCGAGAGGCTTTACGACAAGGAAAAGCCGTAGGTTTCGAGATCCCTTCCGATGGTAGTCTGCGATTTCGAAGGAGGTGGTGTGTACGGGACAGTTCTGATCTTAGGAACAGGATTATGTCTGAGGCACATAACTCGCCCTACTCTGTTCATCCTGGAGGTAACAAGTTGTACCAGAACCTTAAGGGCCAATTCTGGTGGCCTAAGATGAAGAGGGATGTACCAGAGTTCGTAGCTCGATGTTTAGTCTGTCAGAAGGTTAAAATCAAGCATCAGAGACCAGGAGGTCTGTTGCAGCCACTACCGATTCCGACCTGGAAATTTGAGTCGGTTTCTATGGACTTCGTGGTTAGCCTACCTACCTGTAATGGTTTGAATGCCATTTGGGTAATAGTGGATAGGTTGACCAAGGTCGCTAAATTCATACCGATGAAGATGACCTGGTCTACGGAGCGTTTGGCAGAGGCGTATACCCAGGATATTATCCGACTTCACGGAGTTCCGAGGGAGATCGTTTCTGATCGAGATCCGAGATTTCTATCTCGTTTCTGGAAATCAGTTCAGGAAGCCTTTGGGACGAAGTTGAAGCTGAGCACCGCTTTTCACGCGGCAACAGATGGTCAGACTGAGAGGACCATCCAGACTCTAGAGGATATGTTACGAGCATGTACTCTGGAGTACCATCAGTCTTGGGTACGTATGCTTTGTTTCATAGAGTTCTCCTATAATAATAGCTATCACTCCAACATCGATATGGCTCCGTACGAGGCCCTATATGGCAGGAAATGTCGGAGTTCGATTTGTTGGAATGATGTTAGTGATTCTGTGGCTTTAGGACCTGAGATGGTATGAGATACTGTTGAGAAGGTCCGAGTCATTCGGTCTAAGATGTAGGCCGCTCAGAGTCGTCAGAAATCTTACGCCGATAATCGACGTAGACCGCTGGCTTTCGAGGTAGGTGACAAAGTCTTGCTTAAGGTTTCACCATTCAAAGGAGTGGCATGCTTTGGTCAAAAGGGGAAACTCCGACCGAAATACGTGGGACCATACGAGATACTGGAACGAGTTGGGGAGGTGGCATATCGGTTGGCATTACCACCTAGTCTGTTTAATGTTCACGATGTGTTCCATGTTTCCCTGCTAAGGAAATATGTACATGATCCTACCCACATTATCCCAGTGGAGTCGGCCACGTTTGAGCCGAATCTGACTTTTGAGGATCGACCCGTTCAGATCTTGGATCGGGAAGTGAGGACCCTCCGGCGTAAGCAAGTCCAGCTCGTCAAGGTGTTGTGGAGAAATCAACACCCTAAAGAGGCGTCCATGAGGCAGAAGTACCCGGAGCTTTTTGTGGGTGAATAATCTTCTTTGCCTTAAATTTCGGGACGAAATTTCTTTAAGGAGGGGAGGTTGTAACGACCCAGATTTATCGGTATTTCTGTCACCGATTTATTTGTTATTTATGTAATTTTATGTATGGTCCAAAATTTATTTTGGACTATTTATTTTATTTTATGCGAATAATTTCGATTGAATTCGAATTATTTTATTATTGGTTGATTATTATTTATTTTATTATTATTTAATTAATTAGAATTTTTATTATTTAATTTTCTAATTAATTATTTAATATTTTTGGGCCAAAATAGATTTGAGCATGATTAGTCATGCATGATTACAATTAACCCAATTATTTATCGAAAGCCCAATTTGGCCCATTTACAAGGCCAAAACCGGCCCCCTTGTTATGTGGCAAGTTTTGCCACTTGCCATGCGTTCACACCTTAACTAACTTCTATAAATAGAAGTAGTAGTAAGGCTTGAGGATTCATTAGCTCATTTGTCATCCTTTGCCATCAAAAGCTTAAACACAAACTCCCTCCATTTGCCTCACCCTCACACGCCATTTTTGGCATTCATCAATCCCATTTGTTGTTCATCTTCAATTCCAAACCCAAACTTAAAGATTTAACTTTCATTGATCTTTAAGTAACTTTAGACACTACAATCTTAATAGTTTTCAATCAAAAATTCTTGTTCGGGGTTTGTTTTTGGGTCTTGTTCGACTAGGTCATGTGGAAGCCGTGTGTGCAAGTAGTGGTTCGTGTGGTGAGCCGTGCAGCAGAACCGTGGTTAGTGGCTGGTGACCGGCCTCTAGGGTGTCGCGGCCCTGGACGCCTATCAAATATACAAATTAATAACCTAAACAACTAACACGTAGTATTAGTGGTATTAGGGTTGATCCACAAGGAACTTAGTGCGGAATTAGTCGTGAACTTCGAATGATCCAAGGATCTTTTTATAGTTGATTGAACGTTGGAATTAAACCTAGACTACAAGAATTAAGACAAAATGAAAGCAACGAATTCAATGTAAAATGAAAGATATCAAGATTAAAGACTCTAAAGATTGGACTCCCTAATGTTACTTCCATTGGAGGAATTATAGTCATTAAACCAATTCATGTTCCATTATCTCGATTGCAACGTGAACATTCAAAAGCACTCAATGGACTCAATCCCAACACCCTCACTCGATTAGGCGATAGGAAATTCTAGGATCGGCAAAGTTAACCTCTCTCGAATAAAGTCAAATTAGCAAAACCCGAAATCGAATTCATCCAATACTTTCATCAATTCACAATCCTAATTACTATCTCTAGCAATTAAGAAATTACAATCAAGATTATTCAAACACAATTAATCCAATGATTAACCCCCAAAATCTATAACATCAAGCCATCCAATCCTTAGAAAAGGAACTACTCACTAATGCAATCCATTGGAACTAAAATCATGAAATTCAATTAAAACTAATCTATGAATTCAAACTAAAATCTAATGAAACTAAAATGATGACAAGAAACTAATAAACTCAACAAAATCAACAATGAGCAACTAAAACAAAACCTGGGATTTGAACTTTGATTGCTACTAATGGAATTCTTAGTTACAAGATTGAAAACAAGAAATTGAAGAACAAAACTAAACTTGGAATTGAATTGAATTCTTGAGAGAGTTAACTACAACTAGAGAGTGTGTTTAGGCTAGCTATAACTATTCTAAAATCTGAAAAAAAATTGGTCTTAACAACAATGCCTAAGCCTCTTATAAATACTAAAAGATTACAAAGCACATGGCCAAAGCAAAATTTTCGATCTGCATCGTGCAGGAAAACTGCACGATCATGCAACTTATTACTGCACGATCGTGCACTCCAAAAGGGCTTGCTGACCTCTGCACGATCGTGCAACTAAGTGCACAATCGTGCAGGTCGTGCAGATCTGCGCACTCGGTCTTCCAATGCTCATATCTCCTTCGTTTCTTAGTGGAATTGAGCATATAATATATCAAATTAAAGCTCTTGGAATAAGTAATCTTCTACAAGTGCAATCACCTGAAAAAGAGTTATAGAAAAAAAGATATGTGTCTTTGAATCAGACTAGATATGCAAGAGCATTTGAAATACTTCAATTTTGAGCCTAATTATTCATGAAAACAAATAAAAAACAACATTATTGAAGGAAACCATGAAATAAGCTACTTCTATACTAAAATACTAAAAACCAAAGAAAATAAAGTCTAAAAGGGCCGAAAGACAAGTGAAACAAAGCCGGAAAATGGGTCCAAAATGGACCGATCAAAATCCCCCAAGCTTGCCTTTTGCTTGTCCTCAAGCAAAGAAAACTAAAGAAAAAATGGAAACCAAAAGTCTAACTCACTTTCGTAGGAATCACGGTCACTTTTAGCACAAGTAACAAGCCATTTAAACCCCCAAGTCGCCAAAGAGGACGAGTATGCTCTCGTAAGGGTTTCGAAAGAGTTTAACCCATAACTCTTACCAACTACAAATTAAACTAAAATTAAAAAAGAAAAAAATATAAACTCTCTAGCCGAAATAGGAGAATGTGCATAAGAGAACACAAAGTTTCCAAAATCTACCAAACTTGGCATGCAAAGGACCTAAGAAATTCACCCAAAAGGAAGGAAGAAAGAAAACTAAGAAAACTATGCACAACCTAATAGTCTTAAAGCTAGTTCTACCAATCATATCACAAACCAACCAAAGAGTTCAAATCCACCTAACTAGGAGTGTCTCATGATTCCGCAAAGGAACCAGAAAGAAAAGGGAAAACGGATCCGTTGTGAGTGGATCATTTATCGTGGAGCTAGAATTAACCCCCCATCACTCCCCTTGTTCGCCCACTCAATATACTTGGCTAGTTCCCGAAAGACAAGGAGGACTCAACCCCGCATGGGTCGGAAGGACTTCTTATGGATGCAACGTAAGGCTTGGGTAAGGGTGTGGAAAAATTTGGCTATGTGGTGGTATCCTAAAGTGAAGTTCAAAACACAAGGGATCACACTAACCAAAATACCGGGGAAAAAAAAATCTTCTCTTTTTTTTTTCTTGACTTCCTCCCCCCCAAGCTTGAAGGACACAATGTCCTCATTGTGAGAAATGGAAGGAGGAAACTTGGAATTTTTTTTTTTTGATATTTTGATTTTTTTTTTTGTTTTTCTTCTCTTTTTTTTTTTTGAATTGAAATTTCTACGAAATAAATTCATTCTTACTCCAAAATATGAAATGCTACTTTTCTCTTTTTTTTCGTTTTTTTTTTTTAATTTAATGAAGATATTGCCTTTTTCACACTTTATCGGCTTTTATTTCTCATAAAAATCCACAAAAAGAGAACCTAAGAAACTCAAACTTATTATTTCAACGCTCATACAAAACAACACCAAGATCCCTAACTTCACTTACCTAAAAGGGTGAAATAAAAGTAAGGAAATGGTTTGTAACGTGGCTCAAAGAAATGAAGGCTCAATCTCAAAAGGGCTCCAAAAGTAAATAGAAAAAACGAAAAACAAAAACCAATTTGGCAACGAAAAAGCCTAATCTCAACATGTGGAAAAAAAAGAAAAAGTGAATGAAAAGGGAAAAAAATGAAATTAACTAAGAAATGAATGCCTTCGTCGTCCCCAAGGGTGGCTCGGTCACTTGAACTCGGGAATCCTAGACAAACTCTTGATCAAGGCTCAAAGGTAGAGGAAATAAATGCCCCAAAACTAAGAATACACGGAGAAGGCTACCTAAACCCCCCCCCCAAGGTGCAAATACTCCTAGTAGGCTTCAAATTCCCCAAAGGTTCAACCAATCTTACCGGTACCTCTAACCAAGAACACAAAAGTTTGTACAAGTTTTCAAAATCTCGCCAACTCCTAAAAGGTCAAAAGAAAAGCTCCTAAGCATGCCTTATTCACTAGAAAAAGAAAAACAAAGGTTCAAATATGCACAAACTACACTCAAGGTCGGCTAATCGAGAAAAAGAAAAGAAGAAAACAAAGAAAAAGAAAATAGAAAATAGAAAAGGAAAATAAAAGAAAAGGAAATAAAGAAAAAAAAAACTAAAATTAAATAAACACGCAATAAACTAAAAGGAGCCAAAATTCAAGCATGCTCAACACATAAACAACAATCAAGCAACCATTCAAAATAAAATCGAGGCCCAACGCCATCGATAACCAGTAATCCTCAAATGGGCTTGAAAGCCGAAAATTAAAAGCCAAACATCCTCGATTATCAACTGCTCCTAAAACTAAACCTAAAACAATGCAATCAAGAAATAAAAGGAGTAGGTTTTGGAGCAATCTCACCAAAACAAGCTTCAAATTACAACAACACATTCTAATTCCATAAGTATTACCATCATCTATCCAATTGTGTTGCTCAATCGTCACACCTGCAAAAGAAGATAAACCAAGAACCAAACTCCAGAAACAAAACAAAAAAAAGGAAAAAAAGAGGGAAAGACAAGGAAAACTATGTACAAGGGAGAAGGATGCTATCTAGTAAATAGCATCGCAAAGCTCTTAGTAGCGTGTCATGGACATCGCCACTAAATCTAGAAAGCACCACATAAGCAAAGAGAAGGGAATAAGGAAAATGACCATGGAATGTCATCCTGTGCTTATGTGGGGGAAGGAGAGCAAAATTAAAAGAAAAACAAAAACTAAAAGAAATAAAATCAAAATAAGAAGAAGAAGAAGAAAAACTATAATTACTATACACTTTTTTCGCTATGGCATCAAGAGAAGAGTCATGAGGCTCAATAAGGGGTAAAGACCCATTAAATGGTGGACAACAAACATAGGGTGGAAGAAAAATGGGTGATGAAGGAGCTAGGACACACGACCTAGGTGAGGTGGGGCAAGAACGAGACTCGATGAATACATGAGGCTTATACTCGTCATCCTCTAAAATAGAATCTTGATACTCACGAATTTCCTCATCATCCTCAAAAAGAGGATTTAGAAACTCACGAAAGGTACCATCGTTCTCAAAGAGAGGATTTTCATAATCAAAACAAAACACCTCATCCTCACTATCACTAGAGTCATCACTATGGTCTATGCAACCATCACATTCATGGTCAAAACATGGAGGAGCATCCTCCATCACGTCCAAGGAATCCATACTCTTAATGCAATCTAGACCGTCACATGATCTAAGAGAAGTAGGGAAAGGGGGAGGAGTAGGAAAAGGGTGAGAAGTAGAGTCAATGGGGAAGGGGGATGAAAAGGGGGAAATAATTAAAGCACAATTTTCCTCATACTCAACATCTTCCTCCTCAAAGGTAAGACGAGTAAGCTCCAAGCTTGGCTCAACTCTATCACTACTCCAAAATTCATAACCTACCAACTCACGACCATTCTCTAGCACTCCATCAACATCCATTCTAGATTTAGAATTCCCCTTGTCGCTTTCAACCTCTTTTTCCATCTCGACCCTCATTGCCTCACACTTCTCACCCTCACATTCTAGGGAGGTGCTAGAGATCAATAAATCACGCTTCTTCACTAACCCATTGATAGCACCAATTAGTTCTACAAAAGCTCTTCCTCCATAATCAAGACCCATAAGCTCCTCGATCGATTTTTCAATCAACTCATTGAATTGATTAATAAGTTGAGGGGTGAGGTCATCAAGAGTTGGCTCGGGGGAATCAAGCGGGGGAGTGTTAAAGCAAGTATCATCGTTAGGGAGTAAAGGGGAATCATGATATGACATATGAGAATTAGAAGTGTAAGCATAAGGGGCCTTATTATAATCCAGGCAATCATAAGAATAATAAGAATTTTGAACATGAGAATGCATGTCATCAAAATTGGGAGAAAAGAGAGGGGGTGCATCACAAATGGGTTGAACATGCCCAGAATGAGTACCCATGTCCCATTCATAAGTGTCTTGGGCTAGCCAATTGAAGTAATTCCAAACTTCAACTAAAGATTGGGCCCGGAACTCTCCATTGTACTCTCCCTCAACAATATCTCTCGTGTAATCATTCAACCCGACAAATATTAATTCACAAACCTCCCATAACTCACACCCTTGGTAGATTAATAGTGCCTCTTGAATTCTAGTGAAATACCTCCAAAATGACTCACCCTCAAATTGGGGGATTGAAAAACTAACCATCATGAAACCAAAAGCCAACAAAAATGCAAGCAACAATTATTAAGGAAAATAAATAAATAAAAATTAAAAGAAAGAAAATTGGTCCGCTTGCACCATCCTTGTGTATTGAGGATGGATGGTGAAATTGGACTTTGTGATTGGAAGTGCTAAAGAAGAGATTAGCACTGACAATCACAATTATTTAACATAAAAAAGAAAAAAATGAAAGCAATAACTTGGATCAAAAAGTTCACAACCGAAACCGAAAAAAGTTCCCCGGCAACGGTGCCAAAATTTGACTGGCCTCTAGGGTGTCGCGGCCCTAGACGCCTATCAAATATACAAATTAATAACCTAAACAACTAACAGGTAGTATTAGTGGTATTAGGGTTGATCCACAAGGAACTTAGTGCGGAATTAGTCGTGAACTTCGAATGATCCAAGGATCTGTTTATAGTTGGTTGAATGTTGGAATTAAACCTAGACTACAAGAATTAAGACAAAATGAAAGCAACGAATTCAATGTAAAATGAAAGATAGCAAGGTTAAAGACTCTAAAGATTGGACTCCCTAATGTTACTTCAATTGGAGGAATTATAGTCATTGAACCAATTCATGTTTGATTATCTCGATTGCAACGTGAACATTCAAAAGCACTCAATGGACTCAATCCCAACACCCTCTCTCGATTAGGCGATAGGAAATTCTAGGATCGGCTAAGTTAACCTCTCTCGAATAGTCAAATTAGCAAAACCCAAAATCGAATTCATCCAATACTTTCATCAATTCACAATCCTAATTACTATCTCTAGCAATTAAGAAATTACAATCAAGATTATTCAAACACAATTAATCCAATGATTAACCCCCAAAATCTATAACATCAAGCCATCCAATCCTTAGAAAAGGAACTACTCACTAATGCAATCCATTGGAACTAAAATCATGAAATTCAATTAAAACTAATCTATGAATTCAAACTAAAATTTAATGAAACTAAAATGATGACAAGAAACTAATAAACTCAACAAAATCAACAGTGAACAACTAAAACAAAACCTGGGATTTCAACTTTGATTGCTACTAATGGAATTCTTGGTTACAAGATTGAAAACAAGAAATTGAAGAACAAAACTAAACTTGGAATTGAATTGAATTCTTGAGAGAGTTAACTACAACTAGAGAGTGTGTTTAGGCTAGCTATAACTATTCTAAAATTTGAAAAAAACTTGGTCTTAAAAACAATGCCTAAGCCTCTTATAAATACTAAAAGATTACAAAGCACATGGCCAAAGCAAAATTTTCGATCTGCATCGTGTACGATCGTGCAGTTGAACCTTGCACGATCGTGGCGAAACAAAGGACTTGTTGCACGATCGTGCACTTTATTACTGCACGATCGTGCACTCCAAAAGGGCTTTCTGACCTCTGCACGAGCATTCTGCACGATCGTGCAGGTCGTGCAGATCTGCGCACTCGGTCTTCAAATGCTCATATCTCCTTCGTTTCTTAGCGGAATTGAGCATATAATATATCAAATTAAAGCTCTTGGAATAAGGAATCTTTAACCGACCGACCGAGTTGGGCAGAGTCTAAGCTCTGAATTTTCAATGAAAGATTTGGGGTAGGGATGTTAGATTATCACCTGGCTTCACCAAGATTAATAGTTTCGATAATACAAAAGCGACAGGTGACCTACCAAAGCATTAACGATGGGTTCTCAACTTTCAAATGTCCAAGTGGAATCACCTGAAAAAGAGTTATACAAAAAAAGATATGAGCCTTTGAATCAGACTATATATGCAAGAGCATTTGAAATACTTCAATTTTGAGCCTAATTATTCATGAAAACAAATAAAACACAACATTATTGAAGGAAACCATGAAATAAGCTAATTCTATACTAAAATACTAAAAACCAAAGAAAATAAAGTCTAAAAGGGCCGAAAGACAAGTGAAACAAAGCTGGAAAATGGGTCCAAAATGGACCGATCAGCTGGTCGTAGGGTGTCCGTGCAGTAGGGGTCGTGCTCGTGAGGTGCTGCCAAGGGACTCGTGGTGGTGCACGGTGGTGCCGTGTTGTTCGTGTCGTGTGCATGGCTGTTGGGCCGTGTGGTTCCATTTCCGGGCAGCGAGTTTTTGTGTGTTATTTGCTTAATCTTTAATAAGGTAACATACTATCTCAACCTAGTTTGTATACCTTGATTCATAGTATAGTTTAAGTGATTAGATTAGACCGTTTTGATGTTTATAACCCCATTTTATGAGTGAATTATAGGCTGGTTTGGGTGATGTTTTGTGATGATTTTTCATTGATTACATGTATTTCGTGATTGATTATGTTAGTTTCATATTTTATGTTGATCATGTTCAAGTTTCGTGAAGTTTTAATGTTGGGAAGTTGATGAAATAGTTTTTGAATTTTGCCATGATCATGCGTGAATTTTGATGATGAATTTATGGATGGTCTCTTGAATGAGTTCTTAAATCTTGATTGAATTCTTGATTGAGTTCTTGAATCTTGATTGAGTTCTTTGTTGAAGTTCTTGAATCTTGATTGAGTTCTTGGTTGAAGTTCTTGAATCTTGTTGAGTTCTTTATGAGTTCTTGGTCGAGTCTTGAAAGTTAAAGAAAGTTAATAATAATTAAAGAAAGGTTAAAGAAAGATAAAGAATGGTATTTGAGGTTCTAAGATGGAATGATTTACGTGTTATTCTTGAGTCAAGGCGTAAGATGCAACTTAAGAATTAACTAAGAATGTAAATTAAAGTTAAAGATTTGCTTGATTTTGCTACTAGACGCCTATGACTTAGAGTAAGATTCTAAGAATTGGGTTAAGACGTTGCCCCTATCCTATCCGCGGTATTGGGATAGTTGGTGTTCTTACTATGTTGTCTTCGGATATGGATTTCCCGTAAGATGGGTTTCATGGGGTTGGGAGTAAGATTCTCAATCCTGGCATAGTAGAAAGTTCGATCGCGTAAGATGCGTTCGTACGTTCATAGTCCGGTCTAGTATGTGAATGATTGCGCCAAAGTTTAAAGTATATTAATTGTTGGTTAAAGTTAGTCGAGTTAGCATGATTACTTGATTTGATTCGTATGTTGTATGTTTGATTTGGTTGCTTGTTTTATGCTATGTTCATGTGTATCCCCGTTAGGGTGGGACAATTATGTTACTCGCCACTGACAGTGGACCGTTGTTTACTTTTCAGGTAATTCTGATGATGAGGTTCTTGCTTAGCTTTGGGTTGGGCGAGCGCCGATGTTATTTAGTTTTTGCCTTGTTGTTTTACGATTTCTAATATTAGACTTTAGCAGTGGTACTTGTGTAATTTTCTAACTCTGACATTTACTTGGAGTTTATATTGTTAGTAGTAGTAATAATGACATTTGGGTTTAGATATGTACAAACTTGTGGGTGTTGTACTTTCGGATTTAGTATATATTCTATTTGAGGTTTTGTTTTAATTTTTAAGTATTTTAGTTGTTAGAATTGACTATTCGACTCGTCGGTTTCTTCCGCGCCGGTTTAAGCGAGTCGGGTCGTCACAAGAGCTCTCTTAATATCTTCCCCAGAGTAATCCAAATTCAAACAATCAATCTGCTGCTGAGTCAACACTTTTCCCATTTCCATAATATCACTTCTAATCTCCATAATACCATCATTCCTAGCCCCCAACAACTTTGAGTAATACTTAACAAAAGCATCCTCAACTTCCATAGGGGAGGTCCTCCAAACCTCATTCTCATCAAAAAGAGCTAGGATTTTATTCCTGCTTTGTCTAGTCTTTAGCCTTCTATAAAAAATAGCAGAGTTAGAGTCACCCCCCACAACCCACTCAACCTTAGCCTTTTGCTTCAGAAAAGTTGTGTAAAGCTTCTTAGCCTCAAAATAAGCCACCCCAGCATTCCTTTCACAGTTTGCCTTTTCAGGGTCTAAGGGATCCTGATGCAGCTGCTCCTGAGCTTCCTCCATTGCAAGCCTAGTTTTAGCCACCTGCACTTGCCAGTCTCCAAAACAAGAATAATTAAACTCTTTTAACCGACCCTTTAGCCCCTTAAGCTTCTGCACAATTTGAAACATCTTACACCCCTGCACTTCCATATCCCATACCTGTTTAACAATGCCCAGGAAAGATTCATGCTGCGCCCAAAAATCAAAGAACTTGAAAGGCTTCCTGGCCACACCCATCTGATGCATACTCACAATCACAAGACAATGATCAAATGCTCCCTCAGGAAAGAAGCTAGCAACCACCTCTGCAAAATCAGTGGACCACTTCCCATTTCCATGGACTCTATCAATCTTTGAGAAAACCCTCTTGCTCCCTTCTTGCTTATTATTCCAAGAAAAATACCTACCAAGTGAAGGAATATCCTCCAACTCACACTCCTCCATACACCTCCTCAAAGGTTTCACATCAGCTTCTCTAACAGGTTTCCCAATTCTTTCCTCCATAGAAGCAATGGCATTAAAATCACCCAAACACAACCATGGCAATCTCACTTCCTTATAAATCATAAGAGAGTTCCACATACTCACTCTATCCTTAGCATCATTGTAAGCATAAATCCAAGTGCATAAGAACTGCTTCTGCAAAGTCTTGACATGAACCGCAGTATGGATACATTGATCAGTCACATCTAGGATGCAAACATCAAATTTAATGGGGTTCCACCCAACAATGATCCTCCCTCCAGGATGAACACTGAGATTTGTAGTCATACACCAATTAGGACACACCCTTAGGTAAAATTCCCCTAGGCTAGGGCTCTTTACCTTAGTCTCAAGAAGGCCAAACATGCAAATCTGGTGTTTCAGAATAAAATTCCTCACCAACCTATGCTTTGAAACCTTGTTCAGCCCCCTTGTGTTCCAAACAAGTATACTATCCATCCTTACTCAGGGGAGGCACCCCCTGCATTCCATCCTCCTGAACAGCATCTGTCCCAAGTCCACCCTCCTGCAACAACCCCTCAAAGGAATTAGCCAGGTCAATCTCATTATCCTGCCCAACCTCCTTAGCCTTCCTCCTGCCAGAGACATGAACAAAACCCTCCTCATCCACTTGTTTAGGCTGCACACTAGGATCCCTATTGACCACCACCCCCTCTTTTGGAGCAGGCTTGTTCTGTTTAGGAACCCGCTTCTGAACCATCTTAGGACCACTTTTACAAGATCCAACCTCATGTCCATATTTTTTACATTTATTACAGAAATATGGCTTCCACTCATATTCCACTTGTTGAGCAATCACATGACCATATTCATTTAGAAATTGTAGAGTATCAGGCAAAGTCTGATCAATATTGATCTCAACCATGACCCTAGCATATTGCAGCCTTTCTCTCTTTCCTGTAGCCACATCAACCTTCACCATCTTACCAAACCTCTTGACAATCTTAGTTAGGAATTTCTCCCCCAGTACTTCACATCTAGCCCATTTAGTTTAATCCATATAGGTATTTTAACCAACTCCTCTTTAATCAAACATTAACCAGCATCCCAAGGCCTAACAATTAAAGGTTTCCTATCAAACATATAGTACCCCCCATTAACCATAGCATCTCGACCTTCCACTGTATTAAATCTGACAATAAATAGCCCTCTTTCAGCCGTAGAGACAATATCTACACTATGTTTGCCCCAAATTCTGCGAATAAAACCATCCATAACATGCAAAGGCGGGCTAGCCCCTAACACATAACAACATACAGATGATTCCCAAAATTTAATTTCATCATCAATGACCTCTAGTTCAATTTGAATTAGGTCATCATTCATTCCACATTCCACATTCTGGTCAAAATCAAGAGTATTCACATCCATATGCACAGGTTCATCAACATCAATAGTATTATTCACAATTTCATCACAATTAACACGTCTCCTACTGACAGGGTTATACGGAATACCTTCCACCTCCTCAGCCCAAGAAAGTTGTCGCCGAGTCGATGTTTTCATCACAATGAGCCACTCAGAGAAGGTCCTCTTCATTTTCCATTGTCGATCAAACTCTCGAACTGACGCCTGAGGAGAAAGCACTATCCCCGTAGCCATAGGTGTCTCCATGTCATGGTCCTTCTCCACCTCAAATTCATCACTATCAGAAGATTCAGGGAACTTTGCTGACTTTCCACCATCCGATGATCGTTTTTTACCACCACCAGTACCCTTCTTTGAAGCTTTAGTCTTCCTTGCCATGGCGCCGCAGGAGTGAGGGAAAACCTCACCTTAAAGATTAATTGCTTGCTAAAAGCAACCGTGATTCCTACGAATATTCATTTTTTAACATTGAATATTCATTTTGTTAATACTGAATATTTATTTTATCACAAAGAACCTGAACTTATAATCAATTTTGCACCAACGAAACCTAAACTTAATATTAATTTTCTAATACTGACTATTCATTTTGTTATATACTAAATATTTATTTTACCACAAAGAACCTGAACTTACATTCACTTTTGCGATAATTACAATGATTATACATTTTTTAATAGGGAATATTAATTTTTTAATACAGAATATTAATTTTTTAATACGAAATATTCATTTTACCACAAAAAACAAGAACTTACCTTCGCTTTTGTAATAATTAAAATGAATACTCATTTTTGTATATTGAATATTCATTTCTTCATACTAATATTAATTTTTCAACTAAAATTACATTTATTCTTACAACAATCTGAACTGAATCTAAAATGAATATTCATAATCAATACAAAAAACGCAAAAGAAAAAAAATCAGTAAAACTTATTTTTATTATCTTCAAGAGCTTAAAGATCATCACAAACCTCATATGCTAAATTGCAAGACTCAACAACAACATCCATCACAATGATTATAAATGAAAATTGCAATTGAGATTGATTATTGAATATTATGAATGAAATGACCTAATTGAGAGGAGAGGGAAAAAAATAGCAACAAAGGATGAAGATGAGCCAATGAAGAGGAGGAGATGATCAATGAGGATGTGAGAGAGACGAAAATTAGAGAAAAAAATGATTTTTTATTTAAAATTAAAACAACAGGGACAAATAATAAGGGTGAACTCTCTCTCGACTTTGGTCTGAGCTATGGCAAAGAAGTGAGGTCTCCCTAAGAAGAACTCTGGGAAGACGAATTCTAGACAGAAACACACTAATCCCTCCTCGATTGAACAAGATAAGGATTTTGATTCCTCTGGTGAGGATCAATTAAGCCCAAAGAAAAAGGAGAGGCTAGGGAATGCTGATGGCGAGCAATTAGAGGAGGCTCTAAATGCGTAAGTGTTGTCACCTCGATCTAGTGTGGATGAGTTTAGGAGGGATGTTGATACTACGAACACCCTTAACACATGGTTGAATGTCATTAGGAGCGGTGCCTCGGCTGTGCGTAGGCTCTCATGGGCTGAGCAAGCTGAGCGCGCTGTGCAATTGAAACCGTTGTAACCAGTTGTGGAGGTTGTTGAGGATTGAACAATGATAATATAGTGTAAATTGAAGTAGAGCATGTGTGTGAGGAGCTAGAGTACTAGGCCTTAGCTGTCCTGTGCTATGTTTTGGGGGAAAACCCGCCTTATGCGGGTCATGGATGGGTTCGTGAGGAGGATTTGGGGGATGTATGGCATTGATAAGATAGCCTTAGTGGATAAGGGGTTGTACATTGTGCGATGCAATACCCAGGAGGGGTGTGAGAAGGCCTTGAATGGTGGTTACCAGTTCTTTGATTAGAAGCCTGTGATTATCAAGCCATGGAGCCCAGATTTGGAGATTGCAAAAGAGTCAGTTAAGAGGGTTCCCCTATGGGTTCGATTGCCAAGGTTGGAGCTGAAATACTGGGGTGAGAAATGTTTGATGAAGTTGACGAGTAGTATTAGTTCTCCACTAAAATTGAACCAAGCTACGAAGGCGAAGGATAGACTTAACTATGCAAGGATCCTTGTTGAAGTGGAAATAGATCAGAAGCTCCCTGACTCCTTCAAATTCTTGAATAAGAAGGGGGTGATGATTTCCCAGGATGTAACCTATGAATGGAAGCCACTTTGTTGCACTGTGTGCAAGGGTTATGGACATCAGGCTGATAGTTGTAGGAAGAAGAGGGGGCAGAAGGTTTGGAGGGCAAAACCACAGACTGTTGTTGCTGATCAAGCAGCGCCTGTGGTGCAGCATGTGGGGGATATGCTGGGTTCAGGGCAGAGGAATACCCCTATTTCTAATTCTTTTTATATGTTAAATAATGTGTTGAATGGTGATGGGGTTCATGATAGACCTAGTGTTAATGTGAATGTTGAACATGTTAATGATAATGGGGGCGGGGGGTGACACCCCCTCTGCTCAATGGATATCATTCAATTTTGGAATGTGCGAGGGCTGAATAATAAAGATCGATAAGCAAACAGAGGTGAGGAATTTCATTCTCTCACAGCATATTAAATTATTCAGCCTACTTGAGACTAGAGTAAAAGCTCATAACATGGGAGCTATTTACTCTGGGATCTGTCCTAGGTGGTGTTTTACTTCCAATAGCAGTTGTCATAGGAATGGTAGAATAGTGGTTGGTTGGGATCCTAATAGCTTCCATGTGAGCATTTTAGGAATGACTAGTCAGCTCATTCACTGTGTTGTCAAGCCAAATTGTGGGAGGAATTTGTTTGGTTGCACTTTCATAAATGGTTCTAAGGATAAGAATGAAAGTCAAATTTTATGGGATGATTTTAATAATATTAGTGCTACTGTTAATGGCCCTTGGGTTGTGATGGGGGATTTCAATGCTATTGCTCATTCTAAGATTCTTGGTTGAATCTTGATTGAGTTCTTGAATCTTGATTGAGTTCTTGGTTGAAGTTCTTGAATCTTGATTGAGTTCTTGGTTGAAGTTCTTGAATCTTGTTGAGTTCTTTATGAGTTCTTGGTCGAGTCTTGAAAGTTAAAGAAAGTTAAAAGATAATTAAAGAAAGGATAAAGAAAGTTAAAGATTGATATTTGAGGTTCCAAGATTGGTTGATTTACATGTTATTCTTAAGTCAAGGCGTAAAATGCAACTTAAGATTAACTAAGAATGTAAATTAAAGTTAAAGATTAGCTTGATTTTACTATTAGACGCCTAATCTTAGAGTAAGATTCTAAGAATTGGGTTAAGACGTTGCCCCTATCCTATCCGCGGTATTGGGATAGTTGGTGGTCTTACTATGTGGTCTTCGGATATGGATTTCCCATAAGATGGGTTTCATGGGGTTGGGAGTAAGATTCTCAATCCTGGCATAGTAGAAAGTTCGATCGCATAAGATGCGTTCGTACGTGCATAGTCCGGTCTAGTATTTAAATGATTGCGCTAAAGTTTAAAGATATGTTAATTGTTGGTTAAAGTTAATCGAGTCAGCATGATTACTTTTTATGATTCGCATGTTTGGATGTTTGATTTGATTGTTTGATTTATGCTATGATTATTTGTATCCCCGTTACGGTGGGACGGTTATGTTACTCGCCACTGACGGTGGACTGTTGTTTATTTTCAGGTAATTCTGATGATGAGGTTCTTGCTTAGCTTTGGTTTGGGCGAGTGCCGATGTTATTTAGTTCTTGCATTGTTGTTTTACGATTTCTAGTATTAGACTATAGTAGTGGTACTTGTGTATTCTAATTCTGACCTTTGTTTTGGAGTTAATACTGTTATTAATAGTAGTGATATTTGGATTTAGATATGTACAATTTGTGGGTGTTGTACTTTCGGATTTATTATATATACAATTTGAGGTTTTGTTTTAATTTTTAAGTATTTTAGTTTGTTAGAACTGACTATTCGACTCGTCGGTTTCTTCCACGCCGGTTTAAGCGAGTCGGGTCGTCACATTATGAGTTCACCGTAATGCCTTTTGGACTCACTAATGCCCCAGCCGCGTTCATGGATCTCATGAATAGGACATTCAAGCCCTATTTGGATAGTTTTGTTGTCGTCTTTATCGACGATATACTTGTGTATTCGCGGAGTAATGAGGAACATGAGGAACATTTAAGAAAGGTATTACAAGTACTTCAAGAGAAGGAATTGTATGCGAAGTTCTCGAAGTGTGAATTTTGATTGGATAAGGTTGCATTTCTTGGCCATGTGATCTCGAGAGAAGGAGTCTCGGTTCATCCATCCAAGATTAGAGCAGTTTCTGATTGGCCACAGCCAATGAATGTAACGGAAGTACAAAGTTTCTTAGGATTGGTCGGTTATTACCGACGGTTTGTGCAAGATTTTTCAAAAATAGCACAACCAATGACCAATCTGATTAAGAAGACCACGAAATTTCAATGGGACGAGAAGTGTTGTAACGACCCTGATTTTTATGGTATTTCTGCCATAAGTTTATGTGTATTTATGTGATGCTATGTATAGTTCAAATTTATTTTTGAACTATTTATTTTATTTTATGTGAATAATTTCGATTTAATTCGAATTATTTTATTTGCAGTTATTATGATTTATTTTAATTATTATTTAATTAATTAGAATTTTTATTATTTAATTTTCTAATTAATTATTTAATATTTTGGGCTAAATTGATTTAAGCATGATTAATCATGTAATTTTTATAAATTAACCCAATTGTTCACGAAAGCCCATTTTGGCCTCATGAAAACCGGCCCCCTTGGTGATTCGTGGCCTAATTGCCACTTGCCATGCATTCACACCTTAACTAACCTCTATAAATAGAGAAGTTAGTAAGGCTTTTGCTCATTTTGCTAAATAGCTATCTTATTATGCCTTTGCCATTAAAAGATCAAACACTTCCTTCCATTTGCTCTCTCCTTCCACGCCATTTTGGCCATAATCATCCACAAAATTATTCATCATCTTTTTAACCCCAAAACTTAAAGATTAATCCTCCATTGATCTTTAGGTGATTAAACCTTCATTAAATCCCCATAATTCCAATCAAGATTGCTAGTTCGGGTTGGCTTTGGGTTTTTGTTCGTGTGGGTTGAACGTGTGGGTGTTCGAGTGTGCTCGTGTGGTGGCTCGTGTGCCAAGCCGTGCAGCAGGTCCGTGAGGGTTCGTGCTGTGGTGGTTGTGTTCGTAGTGAAGGCCGTGCAGTGGTGGTTGTGTTCGTGGTGTCTCACGTGGTGGTGCAACCGTGGTGCTACCGTGTTGAAGCCGTGCGTGTTGTGACGTGTGGCTTTGGCCGTGTGTGTTAGATTCCGGGCAGCAAGTTTGTGTTGAATTTGTGTGTTAATCTTCAATAAGGTAACATGCTTTCTCAACTTAATTGGTGTACTATGATTCATAGTATGAATTAAATGCTTAAGATTAGTTTATGTTGAAGTTTGATCATGTTTTCATGTATGGTATCAAATCTGATTTTTATGTGGTTTCATGATGATTTTGGTGATTGAAATATGTTAATTTTATGATTGATTGTGTTGGTATTAAGTTCATGTTCATTATGTTAAAGTTTGATGAATTTTGGATGATAGTAAGTTGGTAATTTCATGGTTATATTTGATTTATGCGTGTGATATATGTATGTTGGATGAGTTCTTAGTTGAAGTTCTTGAATCTTGATTGAGTTCTTGATTGAAGTTCTTGAATCTTGGATGAGTTCTTTATGAATCTTGGTTGAGTTCTTTAAGTTCTTGATGAGTTCTTGATGAGTCTTGATAAGTTCTGGAGTAAGTCTTTTAAGTTAAAGAAAGTTAAAGAAAGAGTTAAAGAAAACGTTAAGATGTTGTAAGATGTTTGGTTTACGCGTTATTTTCTTAAGTCAAGGCGTAAGATGCAACTTAAGAGGTAACTAAGTGGGTAAACTTCGGATTAAAGAGTTAAAGATTGTTAAAGATTAGCTTGATTTTGTAGCTAGACGCGTAAAACTTAGAGTAAGATTCTTTGTTTTTGGGTTAAGGCGTTGCCCCTATCCTATCCGCGGTATTGGGATAGTTGGTGGTCTTACTATGTTGTCTTCGGATGTGGATTTCCAGTAAGATTGGTTTCACGAGACTTGGGAGTAAGATTCTCAATTCCTAACATAGTAGAAAGTTCGAATGCGTAAGATGCGTTCGTACGTGCATAGTCCGGTCTAGTTTATGAATGATTGCGCCAAAGATAAGTTTGGATAAGTTAGTTGAGTCGAGTCTGTTTTGGGATGATTTTCGCATGTTTGATGTTATGTTTTGGATTTTTGATTTGTGCTATGTCCTTGTGTATTCCCGTTAGTGTGAGTCAGTTATGTTACTCGCCACTGATGGTGGGCTGTTGTTTATTTTTCAGGTAATTCTGATGATGAGGTTCTTGCTTAGCTTTGGGTTGGGCGAGCGCCGATATGTTGATTTAGTTGTATTCTCGTTATTTTGTGACTTTGGATAGTATAGATTTGTAGTAGTGATTTGTATACATTTGTTTTAGACTCTGACATGTGGTTGGAGTTACTTTCATTAAGTATTGATAGTTTGACTTTTGGTTTAGTATTGTACAAACTTGTGGGTATTTGTACTTTTGGGTTATAATAATAATATCTTGAGGTTTTGTTTTAATTTTTAAGTATTTGAGTTGTTAGTTATGACTATTCGACTCGTCGGTTTCTTCCGCGCCGATGTAAGCGAGTCGGGTCGTCACAGTTGGTATCAGAGCCGAATAGGTTTTAAGTGAAGTTTTAGGATTTGAGTTAAACTCGGGAGTTGAGAGCTTTACTATTCCCGAGTGATTAAACCAAATTCTAGGTTAAGTAGAGGGAGAAGAGTTGGGTAGAAAGACCGGGATAAGATCTTTTCTATTTTCTTTTTCTTTCTTTATTTTGTATACTTGACTATGGTGGGGTATATGACTGACATTGTATTCTTGTTATGTCTTTTGTTGTGATGCGTTGCAGCATGTCTACACCTCGCCGGTTGAGTACTGGGCGACAGAGGTTGCGGGCACTCGAGGAGGCGATCCTTACGTTGTCGCACTATAGTCGTCATACGCCGAGTACGCAGTCGACGTTCGATCGTATCGCACGTCATCGACCTCCGACTTACGACGGGGTTGCCGACCCCACTACTTTGGAGAGCTGGATCCGCGAGATGGGGAAGCTCTACGACGCGACGTTTTGTCCCGAGCACGAGAAGGTGCAGATCGCCGCATATTACTTACGTGGAGAGGCCAATAACTGGTGGACGTTAGCTAAGGACGCGTACTTGCCGTTGCATTCGATGTCGTGGACCGAGTTCGTCGATAAGGTCCAGGAGTGTTACTACCCCGACGAGTTGCGGTGGCAGAAACAGGAGGAGTTTCTTACTCTTACACAGGGTAAGATGACTGTTCAGGCGTACACCGATAGATTTACGGAGTTGTCGAGGTTCGTTACGTCTGTGGTTCCGTCGGAGAAGGATCGGGTCAAGCGCTACATCAAAAAGCTAGATCCGAGGATTCGCGTTCACGTGATCAGTAGTGGAGTGACGACGTTTCAGCAGGCCTAAGAGATAGCACTCGAGATTCAGGCATCGACGGCTGAGGAGGATTCGAGCAAGAAGAGAGCTCCGGTTTCGACGACGACAGCTTCATTTAAGAAGCCCCGATTCAGCGCACCTAGCAGTACCCCTCCGACCACGAGTTCTCATAAGGGTTTCGATGGCTCGAAGTGCAGAGGATGCGGCCGAGACTTCCATCCAGGAAGCGGTGTGATGGTTCGCCCATAGCGTGTTATCTATGCAGGAAGGAAGGCCATAAGGCGTCAGCATGCCCCGAGAGGAAGCCAGACACTGAGGTTAAGCAACTTCCGGCACCGACGAAGACTCCGGTGAAGAACCGAGTCTACTGTATGACCGACGCGGAGGCCGAGGTTCAGCCTGACGTCGTATCAGGTAGATTTCTTGTTTCTGGTGTGTTAGCCTTAGTTTTGTTTGATTATGGTGCTACTGTCTCTTTTGTGGCTAGTAGTTTTGCCTCGAGGTCTAATCTTCGTGGCAGCCTTCCGGTTAGTTCAGTTATTACTCTCCCTTCCGGAGAGGATTTTGTTTGTCAGCGCGAGTTCCGAGGAGTGCCTATCGTGATAGCTGGGGAGCAAGCGACGGCTGATCTGAAGGAGTTCCTGCTGATGGAGTTCGACGTCATACTTGGTATGGACTGGCTGTCGAGGTATCGAGCGATCATTCGTTGCCGAGATCAGTCAGTGACATTCCGACGACTTCAGGGCAACCGAGTTACCTACTCTGGGTTCGTCCTTAAGAAAGGAGTAAAGGTAATCTCTGCCTTGAAAATGAGAAAGCATCGCCAGAAGGGCGATATGGTGTACCTATGTCAGGTACGGAACTTGACTGAGGAGCATCTGTTGGACGATATACCTGTAGCGAGGGATTTCAGAGACGTATTTCCTGATGAGCTACCAAGAGTTCCACCTGAGCGCGATGTCGAGTTTCATATCGACTTAGTACCCGGGACAGCGCCGATTTCGAAGGCACCGTACTGGATGGCACCATCTGAGTTGCTAGTGTTAAAAACGCAACTCCAGGATTTGATCGATTAGGGGTTCATTAGGCCAAGCGTTTCTCCGTGGGGAGCACCTGTGCTCTTCGTGAAGAAGAAAGATGGTAGTATGCGCCTGTGCATAGACTACCGAGAGTTGAATCGGGTAACTATCAAGAATAAGTACCCGTTGCCTAGGATTGAGGACCTGTTCGATCAATTGCGAGGAGCAGGAGTGTTTTCAAAGATAGATCTTCGATCTGGATATCATCAGATTCTAGTCAAGAAAGAAGACATTCCGAAAACTGCTTTTCGTACTCGATACGACCACTACGAGTTCGAGGTGATGCCCTTTGGCCTCACTAATGCGCCAGCCGTGTTCATGGACCAGATGAACCGGACGTTTCACCACTTACTCGATAAATGTGTCGTAGTATTTATAGATGATATCTTAGTCTATTCGAGAGATGAGTCTGAGCATATGGAACATCTCCGGATGGTACTTGAGATATTGCGTAGTCATAAGTGGTTCGCGAAACTCTCCAAGTGTGAGTTCTGGCTTCGCGAAGTAGCATTTCTGGGTCACGTGATTAGTAAGGACGGCATTAAGGTAGACCCGGCTAAGATTAAAGCCGTAGTTGACTGGAGTAGCCCGAGAAATGTGGCGGAGATTCGTAGTTTTCTGGGATTGGCCGGATACTATCGACGATTCGTCCAGGACTTCTCCAAAATTGGTAGGCCGATGTCTAGTCTCCTACAGAAGGAGGTCCGATTCGTTTGGACGGAGGCTTGCGAGCAAGCGTTTCAGCAGTTGAAACAGAGATTAGTCTTTGCTCCTATTCTTACCCTTCCGAACGATGATGAAGAATTCGAGGTCTATAGTGATGCTTCGAGAGTGGCCTAGGATGTGTGCTCATGCAAGGCGGGAAAGTCATCGCTTATGCATCGAGACAATTGAAGGTGCACGAGCGTAACTATCCTACGCATGACTTGGAGTTAGCGGCTGTAGTGTTCGCGCTCAAAATCTGGAGGCACTATCTCTATGGCGGTTCGTGTAGAGTATTCACGGATCACAAGAGCCTCAAGTACATCTTTACTCAAAAAGACCTCAATATGAGGCAGAGACGATGGCTTGAGCTGATTAAGGACTACGACCTGACGCTTAACTATTGCGAGGGCAAGGCGAACTTGGTCGCAGATGCACTGAGTCGTAAGCATCGCTTGAGCTTCAGTAGAAGCCGTAGTTCCGTCAGACTTCGTCTGACTTCTATGAGTGCCAAACCTGATTTAATTCAGGAATTGCGCGAGGGTCAGCAGAACGACCCACAATTAGCTAGGATTTGAGAGGCTCTGCGGCAAGGCAAAGCCGTAGGTTTCGAGATCCCTTCCGATGGTAGTCTGTGATTCCGAGGGAGGTGGTGTGTACTAGACTGTTCGGATCTTAGGAACAGAATCATGTCTGAGGCACATAACTCACCCTACTCTGTTCATCCTGGAGGTAACAAGTTATACCAGGACCTCAAGGGCCAATTCTGGTGGCCTAAGATGAAGAGGGACGTAGCAGAGTTCGTAGCTCGATGTTTAGTCTGTCAGAAGGTTAAAATCGAGCATCAGAGACCAGGAGGTCTGTTGCAGCCACTACCTATTCCGACCTGGAAATTTGAGTCGGTATCTATGGACTTTGTGGTTAGCTTACCCCCCTGTAATGGCTTGAATGCTATTTGGGTCATAGTGGATAGGTTGACCAAGGTCGCTAGATTCATTCCGATGAAGATGACCTGGTCTATGGAGCGTCTAGCGGAGGCGTATACTCAGGATATTATCCGGCTTCACGGAGTTCCGAGGGAGATTGTTTCTGATCGGGATCCGAGATTTCTGTCTCGTTTCTGGAAATCAGTTCAGGAAGCCTTTGGGACGAAGCTGAAGTTGAGCACCACTTTTTATGCGGCAACTGATGGTCAGACTGAGAGAACCATCCAGACTTTGGAGGATATGCTTCGAGCATGTACTCTGGAGTACCATCAGTCTTGGGTACGTATGCTCTGCTTGATAGAGTTTTCCTATAACAATAGCTATCACTCTAGCATCGAGATGGCTCCGTACGAGGCCCTGTATGGCAGGAAATGTCGGAGTCCTATATGTTGGAATGATATTAGTGATTCTGTGGCTTTGGGACCTGAGATGGTACGCGATACTATCGAGAAGGTTCGAATCATCCGGTCTAAGATGCAGGCCGCTCAGAGTCGTCAGAAATCCTACGCCGATAATCGACATAGACCGCTGGCTTTCGAGGTAGGTGACAAAGTCTTGCTTAAGGTTTCACCATTTAAGGGAGTGGCACGCTTCGGTCAGAAGGGGAAACTCCGACCGAAATATGTGGGACCTTACGAGATACTGGAACGAGTTGGGGAGGTGGCGTACCGATTGGCTTTACCACCTAGTTTATCTAGTGTGCATGACGTATTCCATATTTCCCAGCTAAGGAAATATGTACATGATCCTACCCGCATTATTCTAGTGGAGTCGGCCACGTTTGAGCCGAATCTGACTTTTGAGGAGCGACCCGTCCAGATCTTGGATCGGGAAGTGAGGACCCTTCGGCGTAAGCAAGTCCAGCTCGTCAAGGTGTTGTGGAGAAATCAACACCATGAGGAGGCGACTTGGGAGACAGAGGCGTCCATGAGGCAGAGGTATCCGGAGTTGTTTGAGGGTGAGCGATCTCCTTTGCCTTAAATTTTGGGACGAAATTTCTTTAAGGAGGGGAGGTTGTAACGACCTAGATTTTTATGGTATTTCTGCCATAAGTTTATGTGTATTTATGTGATGCTATGTATAGTTCAAATTTATTTTTGAACTATTTATTTTATTTTATGTGAATAATTTCGATTTAATTCGAATTATTTTATTTGCAGTTATTATGATTTATTTTAATTATTATTTAATTAATTAGAATTTTTATTATTTAATTTTCTAATTAATTATTTAATATTTTGGGCTAAATTGATTTAAGCATGATTAATCATGTAATTTTTATAAATTAACCCAATTGTTCACGAAAGCCCATTTTGGCCTCATGAAAACCGGCCCCCTTGGTGATTCGTGGCCTAATTGCCACTTGCCATGCATTCACACCTTAACTAACCTCTATAAATAGAGAAGTTAGTAAGGCTTTTGCTCATTTTACTAAATAGCCATCTTATGCATTTGCCATTAAAAGATCAAACACTTCCTTCCATTTGCTCTCTCCTTCCACGCCATTTTGGCTATAATCATTCACTAAATTATTCATCATCTTTTTAACCCCAAAACTTAAAGATTAATCCTCCATTGATCTTTAGGTGATTAAACCTTCATTAAATCCCCATAATTCCAATCAAGATTGCTAGTTCGGGTTGGCTTTGGGTTTTTGTTCGTGTGGGTTGAACGTGTGGGTGTTCGAGTGTGCTCGTGTGGTGGCTCGTGTGCCAAGCCGTGCAACAGGTCCGTGAGGGTTCGTGCTG
Source organism: Salicornia ramosissima (assembly GCA_951394345.1). NCBI lineage: Eukaryota > Viridiplantae > Streptophyta > Magnoliopsida > Caryophyllales > Amaranthaceae > Salicornia > Salicornia ramosissima. The sequence continues at coordinate 22,228,685 of OX596235.1, forward strand.
TGGTGGTTGCGTTCGTAGTGAAGGCCGTGCAGTGGCGGTTGTGTTCGTGGTGTCTCACGTGGTGGTGCAACCGTGGTGCTACCGTGTTGAAGCCGTACGTGTTGTGCCGTGTGGCTTTGGCCGTGTGTGTTAGTTTCCGGGAAGCAAGTTTGTGTTGAAATTGTGTGTTAATCTTCAATAAGGTAACATGCTTTCTCAACTTAATTGGTGTACTATGATTCATAGTATGAATTAAATGCTTAAGATTAGTTTATGTTGAAGTTTGATCATGTTTTCATGTATGGTATCAAATCTGATTTTTATGTGGTTTCATGATGATTTTGGTGATTGAATATGTTAATTTTATGATTGATTGTGTTGGTATTAAGTTCATGTTCATTATGTTAAAGTTTGATGAATTTTGGATGATAGTAAGTTGGTAATTTCATGGTTATATTTGGTTTATGCATGTGATATATGTATGTTGGATGAGTTCTTGGTTGAAGTTCTTGAATCTTGATTGAGTTCTTGATTGAAGTTCTTGAATCTTGGATGAGTTCTTTATGAATCTTGGTTGAGTTCTTTAAGTTCTTGATGAGTTCTTGATGAGTCTTAATAAGTTCTTGAGTAAGTCTTTTAAGTTAAAGAAAGTTAAAGAAAGAGTTAAAGAAAACGTTAAGATGTTGTAAGATGTTTGGTTTACGCGTTATTTTCTTAAGTCAAGGCGTAAGATGCAACTTAAGAGGTAACTAATTGAGTAAACTTCGGATTAAAGAGTTAAAGATTGTTAAAGATTAGCTTGATTTTTTAGCTAGACGCCTAAAACTTAGAGTAAGATTCTTTGTTTTTGGGTTAAGGCGTTGCCCCTATCCTATCCGCGGTATTGGGATAGTTGGTGGTCTTACAATGTTGTCTTCGGATGTGGATTTCCAGTAAGATTGGTTTCACGAGACTTGGGAGTAAGATTCTCAATTCCTAACATAGTAGAAAGTTCGAATGCGTAAGATGCGTTCGTACGTGCATAGTCCGGTCTAGTTTATGAATGATTGCGCCAAAGATAAGTTTCGATAAGTTAGTTGAGTCGAGTCTGTTTTGGGATGATTTTCGCATATTTGATGTTATGTTTTGGATTTTTGATTTGTGCTATGTCCTTGTGTATTCCCGTTAGTGTGAGTCAATTATGTTACTCGCCACTGATGGTGGACTGTTGTTTATTTTTCAGGTAATTCTGATGATGAGGTTCTTGCTTAGCTTTGGGTTGGGCGAGCGCCGATATGTTGATTTAGTTGTATTCTCGTTATTTTGTGACTTTGGATAGTATAGATTTGTGGTAGTGATTTGTATACATTTGTTTTAGACTCTGACATGTGGTTGGAGTTACTTTCATTAAGTATTGATAGTTTGACTTTTGGTTTAGTATTGTACAAACTTGTGGGTATTTGTACTTTTGGGTTATAATAATAATATCTTGAGGTTTTATTTTAATTTGTAAGTATTTGAGTTGTTAGTTATGACTATTCGACTCGTCGGTTTCTTCCGCGCCGATTTTTAAGCGAGTCGGGTCGTCACAAGTGTGAACACGCATTCCGAGAGTTAAAGAAGAGGCTGACTACGACATCGATATTGACGCTTGCTTCTGGAAGTGACGGATTTGAGATTTATGGCGACGCATCGAAGAAGGGATTAGGTTGCGTGCTCATGAAACATGGAAAAGTTGTAGCATATGCTTCACGGCAACTGAAGCAGTATGAACAGAATTATCCAACCCATGATTTGGAATTGGGAGCGGTAGTTTTCGCTCTAAAGATTTAGAGGCATTACCTTTACGGTGTGAGTTGTAAGATCTACACCGACCACAAGAGTTTGAAGTACATATTCACTCAGAAGGAGCTGAATATGCGACAGAGAAGATGGTTGGAGCTTATAAAGGATTATGATTTGGAGATTGCATATCACGAGGGAAAAGCAAACAAAGTAGCTGACGCATTAAGTCGGAAGGCGAGTCATTCACTATGTGTCATGGTGATGACGAAAGAACTTTGCAACGAATTTCAGAAGCTTGACTTGGAAGTTGTAGAGCGTGGACAAGTGGAAGTCCAACTAAATGCACTCACTTTGGAACCAACTATTTTTGATAAAATCCAAGAGAAGCAATCGACCGATGAATGGTTAAACAAAGTCAGAAAGATGAAGGCAGAGGGGACAACTACTGAATTCGATGTCAAAAAATGCTAATGTAGTAAAGTACAAGGGAAGATGGTGCGTTCCAAAGGACGAAGGTCTTAAGAAGAAAATCTTGGAAGAAGCACATAATACGTCGTATTCAGTACATCCAGGTGGAGACAAGCTCTACAAAGATCTCAAACAGAATTTTTGGTGGCCAAACATGAAGAGAGAAGTTGCGGAATTTGTATCTAGATGTTTAACTTGTCAGAAAGTTAACATTGAACACATGCGAACGGGAGGAAAATTACAACCGCTAGAGATTCCAAGTTGGAAGTGGGAATCAATATCAATGGATTTTGTCATGGGATTACCAATCACAAAGACCTCGAAGAATGCTATATGGGTGATAGTGGACAAATTAACCAGGTCCGCTAGATTCATCGCTATGAAGGATACATGGAGTATGAAGCAGTTGGCAGACGCCTATGTCCGAGAGATAGTCAGATTTCATGGAATTCCGAAGGACATTGTGTCTGACAGAGATGCAAGATTTCTATCGAATTTCTAGGGAAAACTACAGCAAGCTTTAGGCACGCTACTGAAGTTCAGCACATCATTTCACCCAGCCACGGATGGCCAGACCGAATGTAATACCCCGAAATTCCGGGATATTTTAAATTTTTCTTAATTAATTAAATAGTTAATTAATTAATCATTTAATTGATTATTATTTAATTAATTACTAAATTAGTTGTAGCAATCTAATTATTTTACCTTAGCCCAAACCTTTGATCTCATCTTGTCAGAACCCGAGCCCAATTTTCTCTTCTCTTGTTAAACCTCACGGCCCCCCATCCCTTTTCTCTTAATTAAATTATTTAATTTGTTTTACCCAATATTATTAATTCTTATATCTATTTTGACCTTTCCTAAAAATCCTATTTTTATCCCAATTTCTCCTACTTTGACTACTAGATTTTAGGAAGCCAATAACACCCATCCTCCTTATTAAAGGTGGCCAACGGGCGGACTGGGTCGGGCCAGGCCGGGTTGGGGACCGGGCCAGGCCAGGAATGGGTAAACCGAAACCGGCCCGTGGGTGAGGTTGGGCGGGCCGGGCCGGGCTGGGTCAGACGAGGGTCGACCAATGAACCAGCCCGGCGGGTTGGGGACCGGGTTGGGGACCGGGCTGGGCTGGGTTGGGTTGCGGGTTCGTGGGTTGGGTTCATGGGTTGGGTTCGTGGGTTGGGCTCGTGGGTCGGGTTTGTGGGTTGGGTTCGTGGGTTGGGCCCATTGGGTCATGGGTTGGGTTTAGGGGATTTGGGGGTTTTGTGGGGGTTTTGTTGGGGTTTAAGGGGGTTTAAGGGGGTTTGGGGGGTTTTGAGGGGGTTTGGGTTTTTTTTTGGGATTTTTAAATTTGTAAATGTAATCACTAGTTGGCAAAAACATGTTAATTATATATTTAACTTGTTAATTTAAATTCGAACAACTAAATAACTAAATATTATGAATTGGAAACGAAGGCTGACTGGATAGAATCCCACGTAATAGAGGTGCGATACAATGGTCAACTTAAATACCAAATCTTGCCTAGACAGATTCCGGGCTCCTGTTTGAGACAACTAACCAATCAGATTGTAAACTTATGATTAAACTGGAAAGTTCATACAAAACAATGAAACATTTTTAAAATCATGTATTACATATATATGATTTTAGTTCTTAACATATATTAAAATCATGTATCACATATATAATTTTAATTCTTATTAAGATATATTAAAATCATTTATCACATATACAATTTTAATTCTTTACATATATTAATATCAATATCACATATATTCTAGTTCTTAACATACATTAAAATCATGTATCACATATATAATTTTATTTCCTAGCATATATTAAAATCATGTATCACATATATAAATATAATATTAATTCTTATATCTTAACATATATTAAAATCATGTATCAAATATATAAGTTTTGTTCCTAGCATATATTAAAATTATGTATCACATATATATAAATATAATATTAATTCTTATTTCTTAACATATATTAAAATCATGTATCAAATATATAAGTTTTGTTCCTAGCATATATTAAAATCATGTATCACATATATAAATATAATATTAATTCTTATTTCTTAACATATATTAAAATCATAAATCACATATATAAGTTTTGTTCCCAGCATATATTAAAATCATGTATCACATATATAAATATAATATTATTTCTTATTTCTTAACATATATTAAAATCATGTATCAAATATATAAGTTTTGTTCCTAGCATATATTAAAATCATGTATCACATATATAAATATAATATTATTTCTTATTTCTTAACATATATTAAAATCATAAATCACATATATAATTTCAATTCTTTTAAAATCATATCACATATATAATTTCAATTCTTAACATAAAATAATAAAAATAATAAAATGCGAGTAATTCGCATGCGCGGGCCGGGCGGGCTGGGTTTCGGGCCGGGCTGGGCCGGGTTACGGGCTGGGTTGGGTTACGGGCTGGGTTAGGGTCGGGCTGGGTTACGGGTTGGGCTGGGTTCGGGCTGGGTTACGGGTTGGCCTGGGTTCCGAACGGGTTGGGCTACGGGCTGGGTTTTTAAACCACAACCCATAACCAGCCTGTCTGGAGACCGGGCCGGGCTGGTTACGGGTCGGAGCGGGCCGACCCAGGCGGGCCAAAAACCGGGCGGGTTCCGGGCCGGGCCGGGCCAACCCAAGCCATTGGCCAGCTCTACTCCTTATGATACCCCACGGCCCCCTTACATTCTACTTCAAATTATTTAATTCCTTTTCAAGCTAAAATAATAAATCATATCTATGTTTGACCAGATTCCAAAAATCTAATTTTTATCCTCCTACTTTCTCTACTAGATTTTAGGAGTTTGTTTTACTCCCTTGCCTAGTATTTCTACACGGCCAACACACCACAAAAAGGGGAACCACTTTTATAATTCTTAATCTCTAAAAAATAAACTACAAATAAAAACTCCTCATTTTCCCCACACAAATACTTCCTTCACATCATCAATTCAAACACCTTCATCAAAAAAAGTTCAAACTTTAGCCTTTGAAAATCGAACCATTCACCATCAATATTAGATTATTAGGTAATTAGATTGCTTTATTTAATCAATAGGATAGATTAGTTATATAATTTTTAGAATAGGTTTAATCATATTTAGAATTGTTTAGAATTACTTAAAATTATTGTTGAATTGATAAAACTTACTTGTTGATGATTCATTAGTATGGCCGAATGTTCTTAAAATGTTTTGATGAATTTATTTTATGTTTTTGTATAATATATGCATGTTCTATGATTGTTTTATGATTCTTGTTAATTTAAAGTTGATGAAAATAATTATTGAATATATATAAATGTGAGCTGTGTATGTTATAGTAGGTTCGAAATTGTTTCTTTGATAAAAATATGATTTTTATGTTGTAATCTTGATCTTTAATAAATCTTTGATGTTAATCTTGAATTACTATTTCAAATCTTGAATTTAATCTTTAATATGACCATGATTATTGTTAATTCTGGAATTTAATCTTGATATTATTTTGCTCATATAAAAGCCGTGTAGTGTACAGTTTTAAAAGGGTGATTTTGTTCTTGTTTTAGTCCATGCTTGATGATTTATTGTTTAAAGCATAATTTATGATTTATTATTAAGTTTATATGATTCATTGATGATGATTGTACTAATTAAATTAAAGTGTCAATTTTGGTGAGCATAAGTGTGAATGTCGAATGGTAATACTAAAGAAAAAGAGGATTTATATCTTGTTTTAAGTAATATTTGTTGATAATTATTAGTTTATTTGATTATTTATTTATTTAATTGATTGATTGAATTGTTTATATGATTATTTAAGAATTGATTTAATTATTGTTTGGTTATGAATATGTCGAGTGGTACAAGTCCTAGAATAGAATTATAAGTCAAGTTAAGTTGGTCTAGAATTGATTCGAAGTCAAGTTGTGTCATTAAAGGATTGGGTTATGAACTGGAATTGAGAACAGAATTGAAATGTAAAAGATGATTAACTATGAAGTGACCGCCTATCTAGTAGCTTAAGTTGCCATGAACATAGGTTTAGTCGAACCCACTGTCCTATCTTCGGATTTGGGATAGTTCTTGATCCCAGTGCCGGGAAGTAGATCTAACGTGGTTGACCCGGCATGAGCAAGGAAAGTTGGGGAAGAATTAAGGTTTCCCCTACGAGCATATGACTGGTCACGGATTAACACCTGAATTGAATAGAACTGAAGAGTCAATAGTGGTGTCAAGAAGTCTAGAACTGAATAAGTTAGTATAGAAGGTCTTGGTTTATTGTGATGTTACGATGGTCTCCGCTGCGTACTTGAATGATAATGTCTATGTATGATTTCTTTGATGATTTGTTGACTGTTTGGTTGATTTGTTCTAACTGTTATATTTCTAATTGTGTTCTACTGATTAAGTAGAACAATCTAATTACTCACCACTGACTATGGATCCCAAAACCCTTTTCAGGTACAGGTGATGATTGATTGAGTTACGCAAGGGCTGGGATTGTGTGCGAGCTAGTTTAGCAGTTTATTTTTATTCTAATGTTCACCCCTAGCCTTTGTATTATTTTTAGCGGACTTTTCCTTATTTTATAGCATTGTTGGACTTTAGAAACGTATTTATTTTGGATTATTTAATGGTTTAAATGAATAATATGAACTAAGTTTAGAGCTTCCGCTGTAATTGATGAATCTGATATTAAAGGTTTATAGATGTTAATGATCTGTATTGTTGTTTTCCCCGAAAACAACGCTGCTAAAATACGGGTCGTTACACCGAAAGAACAATACAAACACTCGAAGACATGTTGAGAGCATGCACACTTGATTTTGGTGGAGCATGGGATGAAAGGTTACCAATGATTGAGTTCTCTTACAACAATAGTTATCATGCCAATATTGGAATGGCTCCGTATGAGGCACTTTATGGGAGGAAGTGTAGAAGTCCACTATGTTGGAGTGACATCAGTGAGTCATCAATGACTATCGGACCGGAGATGATCAAGGAAATGAGTAAGCAAGTGAGACTTATTCAAACTCACATGAAAGCAGCACAAGATAGACAGAAGTCTTATGCGGACAGGCACAGAAGAATAGCGGAGTTTAAGGTTGGAGAGAGGGTTTTGCTGAAAGTTTCACCAACGAAAGGAGTGAAGAGGTTTGGGAGAAAAGGGAAGCTAAGCCCTCGGTATATTGGATCCTATGAGATACTAGAGCGAGTTGGTGAGGTAGCCTACAGACTAGCCTTACCCATTGAACTAGAGAAAGTCCACAATGTTTTCCATGTGTCACATAGGAAGTATGTCCATGACCCAAGCCATGTTCTTCAACCCGAGTCAGTCCAGCTTGAAAGTGACCTTTCTTTTGAAGAAAGACCCGTTAGAATCCTCGATTCTAAAATGCGGGATACTCGAACCAAGCAAGTAAAGTTGGTGAAAGTCCCATGGACGAACCAACAAACGAAAGAAGCAATGTGAGAATCCGAGGACGATATGAGGACTCGTTACCCAGAGCTTTTTCAATCAGGTATGTGACAGTTTTGGGACGAAACTGCTTAAGGGGGAGAGGATGTAGTACTAGCTCCGTAAGTTCGAGGACGAACTTTGTTTTTAAGTGGGGGTAGATGTAATACCTGTAATTTTTCAAAGATTTTCAAAAATAATATCTTTTATTTGCCGAGGTTTTATATTTTAAAAAAGAGCTTTTCAAATTATTTTCAAAGGTATTTATTATAAAACAAAGTATTTTGCCGTAATATTATTTTCAGAAAATAATAAATTATTTTTGAAATTGGAATATTTTCAAAATAAATAAATATGTATTTAAATATTTCAAAAATAATATATATAAATTGTGAAAATTATTTTATTTTATGGAAAAATATTTTTGGTAAATAAATATATTTTTATGGCTTCGAATTTTATTTTTAAAGGTCGTTTTATGCATGCCGTATTTTATTTGACGCGTAATTAGACTAACTAGTCAATTAGTCGTCAAGTAATTAAGACTTGACAACACAACTCCCAAGGCCACATCACCACCACATCACCCTTATCTCCTCCTCCTCCCACATGGCCACACACCACCACCACCCTCCTTGTCCCACATGGAAAGTTTACTACTTTCCTACACCTTTCCATCCTATAAATAACTTCACCATCCATCATACCTCACAATTCTCTCAACATTTCTTCCACTTCTCCTCTAAGAAAAGAGGAGTAACAAGTGAAAAGTTTTCATGGAAGAATAACCGAGAGAATTGAGTTTAATTTTTCTAAGGAGGGAGCGATCTTAAAGTAACCTTCCAGACGTTGAGGTATGCTTCGATGTCTACCGCTTCTTTAGCTCCTAGGTTCTTGTATGCTTAGGATAGATTAGTTTGTTTTTACGCTTTTGTTTTAGCATGCTTAGTATTATGTTCTAGCGTAGTTTTAATGTTTTATAGTTATGTTTATTTATGTTTTAGTAGAAGTTATATGCATGCTTAAGTAGTTTTTTTAGTTATTGTTTTTAAGGTCGTTTTGATGACATAAAATTATGATTATTTGTGTGCAAAGTAGTAGTGTTTCGTGTGGATGTATGGGCATTCAAGGAATGTTTTTAAGCGTGTTTTAGAGGGCTAATGTGATGATTTGAAGGGCATTTTATGCCAATTATAGTTGCTGTCCAGATTTTTGTATTAGCTTAATTACGCTTTCGTTTATTTTCAAAATCAAAATAAAACTCGTTTTTGGACTAAGGGTTGTGTACATGTTTTTTAGACAATAGAATTTATGTACCAAATACCCATTAGAAGTCCAAAAGAAGCTTATTTATTATAAATATAATTCTGAAATTTTCGAAAATATATTGAAAATATCGTTTTCTAATTTTCGAAATATACTATGTATTTATAATATGATTGTTGAATCTTAAAACTTTCAAAATGCTTTATGTAATCTTACTTACTATTTCGAAAATTATTTGGTATATGTACATGTAAATTTCGAAAAGCAAGGTGGTAAGTATATTATCACTCTTTCGAAAATTTCCTTCTATGCACATGATTTTGAAAAGTTTGACGCCCTTAGCAATTCTTTGATTGTCATTGTTTAATGAATTATTTATGTCATGGAATTTGGGAATGGATTGGTGAATATTTGAACTTGCTTTGATTTAAGGAGTATAAGTAGTGTCTATGAATGAACGATGAATTATTGAATTATTGAATTTGGATTGGCAAGTTGCCTTATGGGTTGATTTCTCATGGGGAATTCTTAAAGTGCGGAATGTTGGTTCATTGATTTATTTTGAGTCTGTTGTTCTCACTCAAATAATTTTCAAAACCAAATGAACCTAAACTTAAAGTGAACAATCTTCAAAAGGGGAAGTAGCCCGAACGGTGACGACCTATTAGGGTGATGAACGGTGTCTCTTTGGGGAGTACCCAATGTGGGCCTATTGTTGTGGTGGACACGCAATAGGTCGGACATGTGTTGAATAGTCGTTGAATCCTTGTAACCGTTATAATCTGCTTTCGTCCTCCTCCTGAACTTCTGGCGCGCACTTGCGGATACGCATTAGTTCTATGAGGGGTGCATACACTCGGGACACTCTGTCGACAAGCTGCAGGCCAGGCCGAAAAGTCCGTCACGGGATGAAACAGGCCCTATCGCGTTCACTTTCCTAATTAAATAATCTTGAATAATAATTGCTCTAAAATTTTATGAATTGGATAAATATTGGTTCAGGTAATGTTCTATGTCTCTTGTGTGTCAACTGTTTTTAAACTAAAACCGTTTTACGGGGTAGAGTCGATCATACTCAGTTTTTCTGATTTTTGTGTCATTGTTTGTTTGTTGTTTTCCTTCAGGGTTTTGTGCAGGTGAGTAGTAAGGATGGCATACTTGTTTGAGGCTGATGAGGAATCCTTGTTGGAATTAGCTAAACCCTTTGACCGTAGGCTTTATGCCTTAGCAGAACAACTTGTAATAAGTTATTTTAACTTTTGATGTTTTGGATTTAAACTTTGTACGGCTTTGGTATTATGAATGAAATCCATTTTGGAATTTGAAAACATTACGATCCTGCTTTTACTTATTCGTATACCCATTTCTTATCAGAGGTGGGCGTTCGAGTAGCAACTCTAGAAATTCGGGCTATGGTTTTTAGTAAAATTTAAGTTTTATAAAGGAAGGATAAGGGTTCAAATTTCTGGGGCTGTTACATACCAGGCTCTCATTGATATCCAGGCCAAACTTCAGGTGGATTGTAGGAATGTTGATCTGTGTAGAGCTGAGCAGGTTGCTGTTGAACTCTACAAGGGGGTTCATAAAAGCCATGTTGAATTTCTTAATCAAAATCCAAAATGAACTGGCTAATTTATGGGGATGAGGGCACAAGTGTCCTCTATCAAAGCCTTAGGCATAGGAATAGCAGTAATGGCATTCATGTGATCCAGAACAGCACAGGGGACTTGGTGAATGACATTGATCAGGTGGAACTCTTATTTCTTCAGCATTATAAGCATTTTTTTTGGAGCAAAAAAGGTTGATAGAGCTAATGTTTGCACTGAAATTCTGAATTCTGGTCCAAGTCTATAGAGCCATCATATGGACATTATGAGATGCCAGTTTACAAAGGAGGAGGTAAAGGAAGTTATGTTCTCAATTCCTAATTCTAAAGCCCCAGGTATGGATGGTTATTCTAGTGGTTTTTTTAAACATTGCTGGGACTTGGTTGGTGATGATGTTACTAATGTTGTGTTGGATTTCTTTGCTCATGGAGACTTGTTGAAAGTCATTAATGCCACATCTATCTCTTTAGTTCCAAAGGTCCAGTGCCCTGTAAATGCTGGTGACTATAGACCAATTACTTGTTGTAATGTGATTTACAAATGTATAACTAAGCTTTTGTGCAGTCAGTTAAACAAAGTGCTCCCTGATTTGGTTTCTTCCACTCAAGGTGCCTTTATTCCTGGCACGAATATTATTCATAATATTCTCATTTACAAAGATTTAGTTAGGGTTATAGGAGGAGTTAAAAACAACCCTCTTGCATGTTTAAAATTGACTTGAGGAAGGCTTATGACACTATTGAGTGGGACTTCATTGCTGAAATGTTGGATGGTTTGGGCTTCCCTGTTTTTTTCTCTAAAATGGCCATGACTCGTATTTCCTCTCCTAAATTCTCCTTGTTGATAAACGACAATATTGTGGGTTTCTTTGGCTCAAGCAGGGGGATCAGACAGGGTGACCCCCTGTCTCCCTCTCTTTTTGTCTTAGGAATGGAGTATCTCTCAAGGATCTTAAATCTTCTAGGGAAAGAGCAGGATTTTCACTTTTACCCAAGATGTAGGGCATTGAGTGTGACGACCCGACTCGCTTAGATCGGCGCGGAAGAAACCGACGAGTCGAATAGTCAAAACTAACAACTAAAATACTTCAAAATTAAAACAAAATCTCAAGATATTATTATTATAACCCAAAAGTACAAATACCCACAAGTTTGTACATTACTAATCCAAAAGTCAAACTACAACTACTAACAAACGTAACTCCAAACACATGTCAGAGTTTAAAACCAATGTATACAAACATCACTACTAAAGTCCAATACTATCCAAAATCATAAAATAACGAAAAACAACTAAATCACAAAATCGGCGCTCGCCCAACCCAAAGCTAAGCAAGAACCTCATCGTCAGAATTACCTGAAAAGTAAACAACAGTCCACCGTCAGTGGCGAGTAACATAACTGACTCACCCTAACGGGAATACACAAGAACATAGCATAAATCAAACATCCAAAACAAAACATCACATCATGCGAAAATCATCCCAAAATACAAACTCGACTCAACTAACTTATCCAAACTTATCTTTGGCGCAATCATTCATAAACTAAACCGGACTACGCTCGTACGAACGTCTCTTACGCGATCGAACTTTCCAACTATGCCAGGATTGAGAATCTTACTCCCAAATCCTATGAAACCAATCTTACTGGAAATCCATGTCAAAGACGACATAGTGGTACTCACTATCCCAATACCGCGGTCAGGATAGGGGCAACGTCTTAACCCAAGCCTTAGAATCTTACTCTAAGATTAGGCGTCTAGATACGAAATCAAGCTAAATCTTACATTCTTTAACTTTAATCCGAAGTTTACTTACTTAGTTACTTCTTAAGTTGTATCTTACGCCTTGACTTAAGAAAATAACGCGTAAACCAACATCTTACAACTTCTTATCGATTTCTTTAACTCTTTCTTTAACTTTCTTTTCTTTCTTTAACTTAAAAGACTTAATCAAGAACTTAACAAGACTCATCAAGAACTCATCAAGAACTCAAAGAACTCAACCAAGATTCATAAAGAACTCATCCAAGATTCAAGAACTTCAACCAAGAACTCAATCAAGATTCAAGAACTTCAATCAAGAACTCATCCAACACACATAATCCACACGCATAAATCAATACATATGCATGAAATTACCAACTTACTAGTATCCAAAATTCATCAAACTTTAACATGATTAACATAAACTTAGTACCAACATAATCATACACATAATCAACATATTCAATCATTAAATCATCAATAAACCGCATCAAAATCAGATTTACAACCATACATGAAAACATGATCAAACTTCAACATAAACTAATCTTATGCGTTTAATTCATACTATGAATCATAGTACACCAATTAAGTTGAGAAAGCATGTTACCTTATTGAAGATTAACACACACAATCAACACAAACTTGATGCCCGGAACTAATACACACGGCCAAAGCCACACGGCACAACACGCACGGCTTCAACACGGTAGCACCACCACCACCTTGCACACACGGCTGCCCAGCACGGCCGTGTCACACGAGCCACCACTGCCACGGACCAACTGCACGGCCACGGCACCACCACTTGCACGGCTCCACACACGAACACCCGCACGATCAAACCCACACGAACAAGTGCCAAACCACACCCGAACTATAGATCTTGAATGCAAATTAGGAGGTTTAGATTGTGTTTTGATACTTAAAGATCAATAGACTTTGAATCTTTAAGTTTGGGTTTTGAAAAGATGATGAGCAAATGTTCAACTTAGAAGAGCCAAAAATGGCGTGAAAGAGGAGGGCAAAGTGGAGGTGTTTGTGTTGTAAACTTTTGATGGCAAAAGCATAAGATGGCAATTTAGCAAATTGATCATTAAGCCTTACTAACCCTCCTATAAATAGAGGTTAGTTAAGGTGTGAACATGAGGCAAGTGGCAAAACTTGCCATCACACTTAAGGGGGGGCCGGCCAAGGCAAGGACAAATGGGCCAAAAATGGGCTTTCGTGACCAATTGGGCTAATTTACAAAAATTACATGATTAATTATGCTTAATTCGTTTTAGCCCAAAATATTAAACAATTAATTAGAAAACTAAATAATAAAATTCTAATTAATTAAATAATAATTAAAATAAATAATAACTAATCAAAATAAAATATTTCGAATTAAATCGAAATTATTCACATAAAACAAAATAAATAGTTCAAAACTAAATTTGAACTATACATAGCATCACATAAATACACATAATCATCCGGCAGAAATACCAATAAAATCAGGGTCGTTACATTGAGCCTTAATCATCTTGCCTTTGCTGATGATGTTCTCCTCTTTTGTAAAGGGGATGTTTGCTCTATGTACAAATTGCTAGAAGGGCTTAAGGTTTTCTCAAAAACTTCTGGGTTGGAGACCAATAATTCTAAATCATCCCTGATTCATTGTGGGGTGGAAGAGGATGTTATCTTGCAAATAAAAGAAATTTCAGTGTTTGTGGAAGAGAAATTGCCTTTTAAATATCTTGGGATCCCCATTAGCACTACTAGGCACCTTTCCTTTGTTGCCAGAGTTCAGATAGTCAATGGTGTGTTGATGAATATTCACACCTATCGGAGGCAGATCTGCCTGCTGCCAAAAAAAGTGTTAAAATTTGTCAATAGCATCTATAGGTCCTATGTTTGGAGTGGCTTGGCTGCTAGTGATAGAACTGGCTATGTAGCTTGGGATAGAGTTTGCACTCCCAAAAATGTTGGTGGTCTTGGAGTGAGGACCATCAGTCTGTGGAATATGGCTGCAGTGGGGAAGCTAGTTTGGGCTATTCACCAAAGGAAGGAGAATCTCTGGATAGCTTGGGTGGACCATGTTTATCTCAAAGGTGCAAATATGCACAGCCATAGGCCCCCAGTCACTGGGAGCTGGGTTTGGAAGATTGCCTGCAAGGTGAGAGATAGTCTGGTAGGGCTGCTGAATGGGTGGGAATGGATGAAGGGCCAAAAGTACAAAATAAATGACATCTATAAACAAATGCTAGGTGTAGACACCTAAATGTGTCTCCCCAATGTAGAGACTAATGATGAACGTACCGTATTGCCATAAGGTCCAACCGAGGGGAATTGATGATGAAAATGAATAATACACCTCAAACATATACCTAAACTGTGTTTAAAGTGCCTTGGAAGAAAATGTTAGGTTTTGCGATCATTAAGGGATTTATCTATATTTTTTTACCATTTTTAGGAATTTTTTTGTGCATTTTTCCATATTTTATATCCATAAAAAAAAATTAAAAATGTCATTTTGCATCATAAAATATTTTTAAAAATCATAAAAATAATTTTATAATTTATTCATATTTTTCTGTATTTTTATCACATTTTTAGAGCTTTTATAGTTTTTTAGGATTTTTTGCATGCTTAGGGGCATTTTTGTCATTTCTGAATGTTGAAGATTGTTCCACAAAGCATATTAGGGGGCGTTTGGTTGGGGGTGGTAATCTAAGGGAAAGGGTTTCAGCTGGGTCCATTCCCTGTAATGTTGTTTGTTTGCTTAATTTAATCATTCTCTTTCCCCACTTTTCCTAAACCCTTACCCCTCTTCTAACACATTATGAAACCCTCCACCCCCCCCCCTCACTTTTCCATTCCCATTCCTTACCCATTACCCACACTCTCTCTCCTCACTTGAAAAACCCTTGACCTGCTAGGCTGCTACTACCTACTGCTGCTCCACCACCATCTCCACCGCCGCCATCTCCACCGCCGCTACTCCTGCTTGCTGCCATCTGCACCGCCGTCATCTCCAACGCCGGTATGTCTTCTCTCTCCTATGTTATTTTCTGGAATTCGAAATTTTAGGTTTTTTTTTTTTTAAATCTCCATGTCTCCTCTTGGTTTTTTCCTTGATTTTCTATGGTTTATTTTGTTTAACAGACATATCTAGGGTTTCTTTAAGCTCCTCTCTCTATTTCGTTTTTGTTCTGAAATGGGTTTCGTAGAATTGAAGAGGATTGCTCATAACAATGATATTTCTTTTTCTCTTTTCATTGGTTGAATGATTGAAGAGGATTGCTCGTAGAATTGCTCGTAGAATTGAAGATGCTTGAATGTTCTTTTTTTTCTCTTTTTCTCTTTTTTTCTGTATTAGTTTCCTATGTTTGGTAGAAGAGGATTGCTCCCATCATTTCTATTTTTTTTTGTATTAATTTCCTCTGTTATAATTTTTTGGAACAAATTTTCCTCTGTTTTATTTCTGCTTGAATTTTCTGTTTTTCTTTTTCTTTTTCTGATGTTTTTCTTCATTTTCAATTGTTTTCTGTTTTTTATTATTATTATTTCTGTTATTTTACTTGTGTAATTTTTTTTGTTATGGGAATGCAAAAGGGAATGATTTGTGGTTATTTGTATAAGTTTTGTTAGCTTGATTGATTAATTTATAAAAATGCTGATTTTTTTATCTAAAAAATGGCTGATTTTTGAAATTAAATATGGCTTATTTTAATTATTTCTATTTTTTTTATTTGTGTAAGTTTGTTGTTATGGGAATGCAAAAGGGAATTATTTTTTGTTCTTTGTGCAACTTTTGTAAGCTTGATGAATGAATTATTGTTTGATTATTTTTTTTATAACATTTTCATTGGTTGAATGATTCAGTTTTCATGTTATTTTCAACAGAAAATGGCTCGAAATGGTATTTCTTTGACAAGGAGGAGAAATTGGGAATTTATTCGTTTCATAATTACCATGATTAATTGTGTTGTGTTACTTCATTTGTTGTGGTACTCAATTAGGTAAACCATCCATGGTTCCCAATATCTAAAGCTAGATAAAAAAACTAGGAGAAAAAGAAGAATGCATAACTTGAATAGAATGATTCGCGAAAGTGATACTTTGTGTAGGAACTCTCTTCGTATAAATCGAAGCACATTTGGTGTACTATTAGAAATGGTTAGAGATATTGGAGACCTAAATGGTACAAGGAACACATGTTTGGAAGAGATTATAGCAAGTTTTTTATACACATTAGCTCACCATAAAAAAAATAGAATGATAGGTGCACATTTTTATAGAAGTGGTGAGACCGTAAGTAGACAATTCCATGCTTGTTTATTAGCAATCTTAAAATTACATGGTGTTCTTCTTAAGAAACCAATTCCCGTAGAAGAGGATTGCGACAATGATAGGTGGAAATATTTCAAGGCAAAATAAATCAACTCAACAATTTAATAATACAAAATTTACACAATCATAAATGACCGTGTTTATTTTGTAGAATTGTTTAGGTGCCCTTGATGGTACAATGATTCTTGTTAATGCCCCATCTGAAGATCGTCCCAAATACCGTAATAGAAAGGGCAACATCACAATGAATGTATTAGGAGTCTGCTCACCACAAATGGAATTTATATATGTCTTACCTGGGTGGGAGGGATCCGCACATGATGGTCGTGTTCTTCGAGATGCAATTTCTAGGCCTAGTGGTTTGAAATTTCCAAAAGGTAATTTAATGAATGAGGTCTTTTTTTGGTTTAAACCTAGTTAGAGAGTGTAATAAGTTATGCTTTTTAATGTGTCAAGGTTCTTATTACCTGTGTGATGGAGGATATATGAATGGAGACGGATTTCTTGCACCATATAGAGGACATCTTTATCATCTTAAAGAGTGGAATAATCAGTCCCGACAACCTCAAACCGCTGAAGAATATTTCAACTTAACGCATGCAAAAGCAAGAAATGTAATTGAACGATGCTTCGGGTTACTCAAGGGAAGATGGGGAATTCTTAGAAGCCCTTCATATTTTAGTTTACAAACACATGGTCGTATAGTGCTTGCTTGTGCTTTATTGCATAACTTGGTAAAGAGATACATGCCTCCTGAATGTTTTGATGATGATGATTTGTATGATGATGTTGAAAGTGATGGTGATGAAAGCGATGAAGATGGTGGAGTTGAGTACATTACAACCATTGCTGTGACTGACCCATGGACTAATTTTCGAAATACCATGGCGCAAAACATGTTTAATGAATGGAGGGCTAGAAATCGTACATGAATTTTGTGACTTTGTTGTAATTTGTGTTACTTTCTTTGCTACATTGAATGTTAAAACTTCTATGTTGTAGTTTATCTTCTAAATTTGTTTGGATTATATTGAATTTTTTAAATTGAGGTTGTATTTTGAAGACCCATAAATTTTGAATTATTATTATTATTTAGTATGTTTATGTGGTTTGTCTTAGTAGGATGGAAGAGAGTAGTGGAAGTGGTGGACCCGTAGGTGGAAGGGGTAGAAATAAACGATTCTGGACTATTGAAGAGGATAAAGTGTTGGTGGATGCATTGTCGGAGTTAGCAGTTGATCCTCATTGGAGGTGTGAGGCAGGATTTAGAAATGGTTACATAACTCGGTTGGAAGAAGTCATAGGGAAGGCCCTTCCAGGTTGTGGTTTGAAAGCTACACCCCACATTGATTCAAGGCTAAAAACGCTTTCAACCAAGTTTAGGGCCATTTCTCAAATGTTAGGTACAAGCGGATTCACTTGGGATGATGAAAAGAAGACGATTTCTGTGGAACGGGTTGTTTATGACGAGTATTGCAAGGTAAATTTACTACTTTTTATGTTTATACATGTTTTGGCATATTCATACACGATAGGATTGCTTACTTTCTTTGTGTTTGTTTGTTTTACTAGAGTCACTCCAATTGTAAGAACTTGTATGGGGTTGTATTTCCTCACTATCATGAACTTATGAACATATATGGCAAGGACTATGCAACTGGAAAACCGGCTGAAGGCTTTGTTGATGCGGTGAACAATATAGAAAAGGCTACCCCTGTTCAAGTTGCACTTGATTCAAGTGATGATGATGATGATGACGATTGTGTTGGTAGTGGTAATGTGACTCACACTTAAACCCAAATTGTTGAATCTGCTCACCCTCCTAAAAAAAAGATGAAAATTGAAAAACCTTCTAAGAAAAAGAAGAGAGGTAGTGAAGGTAGGGGAAGTAGTAATGAGTTAGCTAGCTTACAAGCATTTATGAAAGATATGAATGCTCACCTTTCCACTATGGCTAATGTAATGGCACGGACTGATGATCGTGAAAAAAGGGCCGATGAAAGAGAACAAAAGATTCTTGAAAAGAGTGAACAAGTGTTAGAAGAACTACGCTCTTTAAATTTAGAAGGTGTCACCCCTACTCAAGTCTTTGAAGTAGCCAACATCCTCACCGCACAACCAAACAAGCTCATGATCTTTAGTAATTATCCTGATGCTTTGAAAGGAAGCTATGTGAAGAGCCTTCTTGGTGGAAGTGGTGATGGTGAATCTTATGTCTAGCTTTGTTGAGTAATCATGCTTTTGGTTATTTTGGTATTAGTAAACACTTATTTTGGTATTAGTAAACACTTATGTTGGTACTAGTAAATACTTATTTTGGTGTTAGTAAACACTTGTTTTGGTAAACACTTGTTTTGGTGTTAGCAAACACTTGTTTTGGTGTTAGTAAACACTTATTTTGGTGTTAGTAAACACTTGTTTTGGTGTTAGTAAACACTTGTAAGGAATATTGTTAGACTTGGTGTTAGTAAACACTTGTATGGAAATATTTTGGTGTTTGTATGATATACATCCATTACAAAAGAAACAAAACTTTTTGTGCAAGAAGTATAATATTACAAGTTATGTAAAAAAATATCTCATATACATATGTCATAGGCTATTTTATTTATTTTTTTAAAAATTAAAAAAAATTAATTATGAGATATTTGTAGGTGTATCTCATATACATACGTCATAGACTATTTTATTATTTAAAAAAAAAAACTGATTCCTGGTTTGAACCAAACAGTCACAAAGGGAATCAGGCTACAGTTCATTCCGTTTCCACTGCACTTCCAAACAGACAGGGCAAATCAGGGTCATTCCTATCCTTTCAGCTTGATTCTCTTTCTTGATTCCATTCCGTTTCCCCTGCGTGAACCAAACGCCCCCTTAGTGTTTTTCATACTTTTCATATTTTTTTCATCATTTTTAATAATTTTTCTGTAATTTTTTAGAGCTTCTGGAGGTTTCTAGAACATTCCGGGACGTTCTAGGCATTTCGGAACATACTGGAACATTCTAGAACATTCCGGGACATCCCGGAGCATCCCGAGACACCCCGGAATATTCCGGAATATCAAAAGATTATAGAATATTTCCGTAATCGCATAAAATCGAATCGTAATCCTGAAAATCACGACCAAAATCAAACAAAAAATCGACCCAGATCACAGCTGGACCTGCGCCTAGACGCAGGTCCATATTACAAGACCTACGCCTAGACGCAGATCATGTTACTGGACCTGCGCCTAGGCGCAGGTCTGGTGTCCTCCGGGGTCGATTTTTGCTCCTTCTTGCCTATAAATACACGTCCGTCCAACCTTTTCAACATACGCCAACAACTGCTAGCCCTCTTCTGCATTGCATACTCCAACTCTAAACACTCATATCCCATCAAACACTCCCCAAAACATCATTAAACTCATCACAAATAATCAACTTCAAGCAAAATACTTTCATTCATTGTCGTCGATCCTACCTTGGTTGTTTTGATCGAAGGCATTGCAAGGTACACTATTCTGAAGTCTCTACCATTCTAAACTTTCATTACTTTTTTTAATCTTTATTTGACTCATCAAATGGTGATTAAAATGGAGATAAGCGATGATAATGGATAAATTCATACAAATAATAAAATTTCTAATTGAACGTACATATAAGTGTTCAATGCTTTAATCAACCTTTTCATATATCTTCATAACTTTTATGACAATCCGATCTTCTTTTTAATCACCATTTTATGATTAATTTATGATTATTTCATTAGGTTTAACATGATCTAAATATATGCGTTGTGATTAACAATTCACTTTCGCATTATAATAAATCGTACATGAAAGTTCAATTTCGCAGTCAATTCATACGCAATTGTTTTAATTTTGTTTTTTTTTTATTTTGAATCTCTTTTAATATATTTTTTGCAATCATAGATCTATTTCATATTTCTTTATTATATGATTTTTTATTTATTATTTTTAGGATTTAACACTGACTTAATTCAAAGTAGTCACAATAATTAGTTCTGATCTGCAAATAATTTAAACTACCTAGTAATCCTCTCAAAAAAAAAAACCCTACCTAGTAATATGCGCTATTTAGGGTAAAACTGAGATATTTTTGTATTCGGGATTAATAATAATTTGACCAAAAAAAGAGAGCTAGTAGAGACCGCTTACAGGCGGGCGGGCCCAATGCACGATTGGCCCGTAACTTGTCCCCGAACCCATACTCTGGTGCACGACCATATGGCACCGATTGCTCCTGGCTTTCGATACTTCTTCGGTGTTCGTTGACCGTATAAAACGTACGGTGGCGACTCCTACTAGTCCGTATTCATGTACGGCGTTAACGAGCATTCAAACAACTAGTGAGACGTAGGCGGCCGGGTAAAAACGACCCCTACACTAGGTGCTGCTCCTGAGTTGCATTGGCATCGATGTGTGTGTAATAGGCTTACACAACCTTAACACAGGTTCAGGTTGTGGTTGGCTATGTAAGATAGGCTGCCCTGTAATAACAGGATGCTCAAGTTCAATGCTGCAGTAGATCCTGACTGCTATTTTTGTGGGACAGGAGCAGAAGACTGAAAACACTTGTTTGAGGATTGCCCTTTTGTTGTTCAATGCAGAGATGCTTTGTGTTTGTGGCTGCAACTTCGTGCTAGGCAGAGGAACTTGATGAGATTATGCATATGGGCTAGTAGAACCTACAAAAGGGGAAATCTAAGGAAAGAGGTAACCATTGCTGCTGTGTATGCTATTTGGAAGGCTAGGAACACTTCTAAATGGGAGGGGAAAGTCCCTTGTGTTGATAGTGTTGTTAGTCAAATTAAAAGGGATGTAAAAGGTAGGTTTTCTTTGCTTAAGAATAGAACAATTGATGGTAATGGTAGGGAGTGGTTGAATTCCTTGTAAAAAACCAAGTGTGTTTGGCTGTGATTTGGAGGGGCTAGTTAGTGGGGAGCCTTGTAATACCCCGAAAATTTGGGATATTTTAAAATTTTTTATTTATTAATTAAATGTATAATTAATTAGTTATTTAATTGATTATTATTTAATTAATTATGATTTTGTGTAGCAATCTATTTATTTTGAGCCTAGCCTTAACCTTTTCATTTTATCTCGCCAAAACCCGAGCCCAATTATTTCCTTAGAATCGGTGTTGCACGACCCCTATATTCTTTTTTATTTTCTCCTAATTATTTTATTATTCTAAGTTCAAATGGCCCGTTTATTTGGACTGCTTAATTTTATTCCTTATCTCAGAATTGGGCCAGTGACCCAATTTTTCCTTGATCTTTTAAGCATGGCCGGCCTCCCCCTTTTCTTTTGGGCCAAGTTTTATTTTTGGATTTAATTGATTAGCTAATTAAATTAATTAAATCAATTAGTTTAGATTCTAAACCTAAGTCAACCATCCTAACCAAGTCTACCCCATTTTTTCTCTTTTTCCCTACTTCCTCTCTACTCTCCACGGTTTCCCCCTAGATTAGTTGTTAGGTTGTTTTTTTTTTTCTTTTTTTTTATTTATTTATTTATTATATACTAGTTAAATCATTTTATGATCCTCATTTTACCTCACTCCAAAAAAAAATATTTTCTCCCTCTCTTCCTTCCTCAAAACCGTGAGCCTCCATAAGCCAAAGGAGAGATTTTTCCTTGGAAATTTTAGCGTATCGAGGTAACTACGCTATCTTGTAGTTTTACACATAGTAAATTAGGATTAAAAGCATGAAAATTGTAAAGGAATTAGTATCATGATTAGGTTTAAATTATTTCGAACCTTATGAAATTTATGAATATGATATTTCTTGATTTTATTTTAAGGTATTCTATGCATAAATTAATCTATTTATTTATGTATTTTGTATGAATAATTGCATGAATATTTTTTTTATTGTTGTTCTAATTTGTCGAGTGACTTAGAATAATTTTAGGAGCTTCTTTACTGTTTGATCTTTAATTAATATTTATTTCATGGCGAAATTCGTCCTTTTATTGCTTATAAAAATTTAATCTTTTAAACCGGTAAAACTGTCCACCTTTAGTTTACGAATTTATTAATATACTTAATCAAATCTTATGGCTACGAAATTTTAGGTGGAAGTCAGTAATATTGTTTTACAGCTTTTGTTAAATTTTCGTAATTTTTAAAGATCGTTTGATATGGAAGAAAAATCCGATACTGATCTTAGCCTAATCTGATTTGTTAGTTATAAAATCTCTTAAAAATAGTAAATGACATTATTTTTGGACGAAAATTATGCACATTAAACCTTGAACCTATATTTAACTTCCATTAAAATTTCCAGATTAATAGAGACCTTTAAAGGGTCGTTCTTAATTTAATTCTTTAAAAAACAGATTGTGTAAAATAGTGTAATTAAATTATTAAAACAAGTTATTTCGAATTCTTGGAGGAAGATTAAATCTTGTTTTGCTCTTTGAATGTGTCGAGTGGTTTGAAGAATAAAAAGATGATTTTTTGATCTTGTTTTGTATTCAATTTTGATGATTTTATGTTAAAAACATGATTTTTATTATTGTTGTTTGGTTAATTAATTGAATCTTGTTGATTGTAGTTATTTAAATTAATTGATAAAATTGGTGTTCTTGAGTGAAAAATGTCAAGTGAACAAAGGAATAAAAAAAAATGGAATTTTTATCATGTTTTAAGTTATTTTAGTGATTAATTGATTAATTAAAATAATTTATGAATTTATTTAATTAAAGTTGTTTAACTAGAATTATCGAGTGGCCTAAAAGTATTTAGTCAATTTTTTTTTTGTTTAATTTTGACTTATAATATTTTAGGAATAATTAATTATAAAAGTTGCAGTTAAAGGGATAAGTTGTAACAGGAAGGGGTAGATAATAATATTGTTATTATTATTATTACAATTACACGAGTATTATTATTAATAATATTAATATTAAGATTATTATTAGTATTATTATTAATATTAGGAATCAGTAGGGATAAGTTATATAAAATACGATAAGATATTAAAAGGGTAAGAAAGGAAACAGAGTAATAGGAATATGAATTGTTTCGATTTCTGGCTAGGAAAGACTTGGTATTTAAGGTGGCCAATATACGTGCCGCACCTCTCTTTCCTGGGACTTCGAACATTTCATTTCCGATTACGGCCACCTAGTATTTCCCGATATAAGATAAGATATAATATTGAAAGATATAAGATAAGATATAATCTTTGAAATATAAGATAAGATAAGGACGCCCACCTGATGACTCGAGTAGTCAGACTGGGTTAAGTTGAAGCCACTGCTCAATGGGACGAACACACGAGTTCCCCCGCGCAGTTCTGGGTCTTAGGATATTTAGTCGTCTAGTAGTAGTACACGAGCTGCTATTAGGGGTTATGGCCATAGCTTAGGCTTAGTGGTGCAAACGAGATCCGCTACGGGTTGGGTACACGAGCCCACCCCGGCATGTTCTAGGAAAGTTGTGGTGCAAACGGGATCCACAACGAGTTATAGTGACCGGTCCATCGAAAGATAAGAATGATATGAAATGATACGATATGATATGAATGATACGAATGATAAGATATGATATGATTGACATGTTCGATAAGATATAGTATAAGTTAATGAATAATATAAGATATGATATACATATTGTAATATGACATAAGATGTATAACATAAGATGTAGGTTATGATTTAAAGGAAATGGGATGATTGGGTTATAAGAGTATAATGTTATAAGGATATGTATTGAGAATAGTATAAGTCTTCCGCTGTGTACTTCTGTATTCGTATGAGATTGTATGTAAGTATGTACGTATGTATGTATGCATGTATGTATGAGTGTATGAGTGTGTTATACGTGTATTTTGTACGTATTCCTAGCCGTATTTTGCAGGTATGATTATACGTATGGTATACGTACATTATACGTAGATTCTACGTATTCTAACCGTATTTCTGCAGGTATTTTTATACGTATTTTGTACATATTTGTATATGTATTTTTGTATGTATTTTTATACGTACCCCGTGTTGACTTCTGTATAGCATGTATTAGGTTTTTTGTATGGTTTTCATGCGATATTCTATGATATTATGTGTTTAGCGGTCCCTCGATTAAACGGGACAGCCTAGTTACTCGCCACTGACGGTGGACCCCCCCTCAGTTTCAGGTGAAGGTGCGGCTGATTAATTCGGGCTTCCGCTGGATGGGCTTTTTAGTGGCTGAGGACCTTAGTAAACCTTGGTTACTTAGTAAATTGAATTAGACTTTATGATTATTTCATTTATTTATAATCCCAGCATGTTGGGACGGTTTTAGAATAACTCATGTAATTACGTTTCTTTTGGGAATTACTCAGATTTTTGGATGATAGTTTAGTTAATTTAATAAAAGTTACTAAATTTTAATTGAACAATCTAATTTATAGTTTAAATTGTTTTGGTAATGATCCGTTGTCGATTTCCCTTCGTAAATCGACATGTTTAAAAAGTCGGGTCGTTACAAGCCTCCTACAGGGGTTGTCACTTTCTAGTTGCCCTTTAGGTGTACTGGCTTTTTGGTGCTATGCTATTGGCCTATTGCTTACTTACAAAAAAAAAAGGGGATATTTCCCCAGGTATCGCTGGGGTTAAGCCAAATAGCCAGAATGCCCCTACTTTTTTTAACTTGCATTAGGTGCCCCTAAGGTCAGTATAAATGGCCAGAATGTCATTACTACAAATTCCGACCTCAAATCAGAGCTAATCTGTTCGTTTTTTGCAATTTCCGACCTCAAATCTGACCCTTAAGGGTTAAAATGGCTCGTAAAATATTGAGATAATTTTTGCGCACATATATCTACATCTTGATTCGCCTTGATTTGCGTGGTTTGATCTACCTGTTTTTTAAAAAAATGTGCTCTTAAGATTTTACTGGTCATTTTAATTCTAAAGGGTCAGATTTGAGGTCGGAATTTGCAAAAAACGAACAGATTAGTCATGATTCGAGGTTGAAATTTACAATAATGATATTTTGGCCAATTATACTGATCTCAATGGCACCTAATGCAAGTTAAAAAAAAGTGAGACATTTTGGCTATTAGATCTAACCCCAGGGTAACTGGAAAAATATCCCAAAAAAAAAAAAAAAAAACAACAACAAGTAATAATTTGCCTAATATTTTTTTTTACCAAAAACTAGGTTTCTATTTGAACCTAAAATTAAAAAAAATATAACCCTAGCGTAGCGGATTCTCTCTCCGTTTATTTGACCCTCTCGTTTTCGTCTCCTCTTCTCTGTCGAACTAACTGTGACTGGGTTGGGCGTGGTTTGTGTGGTGCCTCTCCTCCATTAAAGCAAGCAGATTTCCTCCATTAAAGTAAGCAGAGTTTTTGAGGTAAGATTGTTTTTCCCGTAGAATCAATTATACAATGAGGTTGGGTTGGGTTCTTCTAGTCCAGTCTGGGTTTATTGAATATATATATATATATATATATGCTTTGCTGGGTAATTTATTTTATTGCCAGAAAGGAGAATGAATTTCCAATCGAATATTGTTGATAGATTATGTATAAGAACAACAAAATGAAGAATAAGAAGAACATGCAGAGGTTGGGAGGGGCAGGTCTCTCGCTTGAAGTGTTTGCCAATGCTAAATCCAGGCAGAATTCCTACAATCCTGCATTGTTAAGTATGTTCTTTCTTAATCTCGCTTTTTAGAAATTATTATTCTTGAACTTGATTTTGATTTCGGAATATGCTATTGTTTAAACTTTAAATGTTTTTGTTTTGTGTTCTGGTGAATTTTAAGGTAAGCAGTAGATAATTTCTGTTGAATAGGACGTTTTTGTTATTTTGATTGTGGAATGTTTCTTAGGTTTTTGTTAGTTTCTTTACATAATTCTTTGTATGAGCTACTAAGTTTTTATAAGGATGGAATTCAGAAACTTAATGGTGTATTGACACCTTGTTATGTAATTGTATTGTCAAGTTGAATAAATATTTTGAATTGGATTAGATCATGGCAATATGGTTGACTTCGATTATGTTTGATTGTTCGACTAGATTAGACAATGTATTAAGAGGTTTGTCCCCTTGTTTTTCCCTAAGTTCTACAAGTTTTGTTGTGAGCGTGTCCCTAAGTTGAATAAACATTCATATTTTTTCGTAAAATTGCCGTGTCTGACACTTGACACATATCCTTGTTCGATACTTCCAGCAGAGGCCGAATAACATAGGTTGTAAGTAAAAATGTATCACTATATAGGCATCATTAACAAGGAAAGATTAAATATGTAGGCCAAGAAATCCATATTACACCAATGGAGTTGCCCCACAAGATTTAATATAGCAGCACTCCGAAAGTTGCACTTAAATAAGAGAGGATGGAATTACTCAGATTTGTAGGAAATATTTTAAGAGAAATGAAGATTAAAAAATAGTGGTGCTTGTATTTTTCAAAACTGAAGAGAGGTTTCCTATAAAGTGGTGATGAGGGGAGAAAGTTAGGAGAAAATTAGCATCTGTTGGAGGAAATCTTGGAATCGTTACAAGTCGAAAAAAATTTAAAGGCTATATTAGGCGACACAACTGATAAGTTGCGTAGAAACTGAGAACTGAAAACTCTTCATTTTTTTTAAAAGAGCTTTGTTATTAAAAACAAGGGAAAACATCCTTATCCAACATATTTAGGCAAGAGACTTAACACTTACCAAAATACAAAAGAGAGGTCTGCAACTATTTATGTTGCTCCCACTCGCTTTGCATTTTTACCATGGACTCTTCATAATTTCTAAAACTCTGACATCAATATGAATTTCAAAGTTTCAAACACAAAGTATCTGAGTTGAATGCTTGTTACCTGGGTGTAACGCTAATATGTAATACCCGAGTCCAGATTGTATAGGTTGTAACCTAGTGTGGGTGGAAGCATTGGTACCAAGCTGATGGTATATTGGTATGTAATTGTAGCAGAGGTACGTGAACTAAATTAGATAAGCTATGTTACTATTACGAGCCAGATTTAGTTGCTGACTTGCTGAAGCCTCAGCCTGCTGTTGTTCTTATCGTAATCCATTTTTTTGGAGTTCAATTTTGAGTCGGATTTCTGAACTGCTGTAATTCCGCTAGTAACTATAATCATGGATTTGTAATTATTTTTTCCTTTTCCTTCATATCTTTGATTTGGAATGTCGATTTACTTCACTCAAAGTCTAATACAGCTTTAGCACCAAATTGATGAATGAGTCCTTTCCCATGTAAGCTGATTTAGGGTACTTGAATGTCTTTTTATCATTTAAGTGCCTCCACCTGTTGTAGTGTAGATTGGTTTTCCTGCTGTAGTAGTGTACTTGAGTTGATGGGTTTGAAATTTTAGGATTGTGGTCAAAATTGGTACTTTTTACCATAAGTGAGAAAATCGGTGGTGACAAAGAAACATTCATAGTAGTGATGCTGAAGGAAAGTTTGGGTGGCGTAAGTAGAATTGCTGTTTATGTGGTGTTGCTAAGGCTAGAATGAGGGATGCCCAGGAAGGCAAATAATTAGAATACATTAAATAAAAAGTTGGTTTTGTTTTGGGCAAGTTTGCGTTGTTGAAGGATTACAATTGGTCATGCATATTATGTCAAATTACTTCTTTTGGGTTATGAAATTTTTGTTTTTTATGGTTGAGTAGAAAGAAACCATTTTATTGCTGGTTGAGTAGAAGGATACAGAAACCCTTTTATTGCCAAGACAAGTGAAAGATTTGATTTTAACTGTGGGGTATGGGTCCATCATCAAGTATGGGCTTCCATGTCTTTGAAAACTTTTGCATTTTTGATCCAGTATGAAGTGTCAATTTTTCATAGTTGAGTTATAATATTTGAGTATTTACTCCAAGGATTTAAGTTGTAATGAAGAGTATGAGTAGCATAGAATGTTTGGATACTATTTTCTGATTTTACACTAGTATTTAGAACTTTTGTTGAAACTATTTACTCTATTCTCTGCAATTTGAGTTAATTCAGGCAAGAAAGTTTCTTAGTCATTGAAAGGCTGAGCAAAAGGATCCTTTTCATTTGCTTTTTGGGGATTTATTTTAGCGTTGTAACATGCAAGTATACGTGAATTAGAATTTGACAGGCTTTTCAACAGCAACAATAAAGTCTTAGTCCCAAATTAATTTGGGGTTAGATAGACATGAATCATTATGAGGAATTACAAGTCATCCACATATTTTCTCCTTCCATTTGTTCTGTTTAATGCTAAATTTGACAAACTATTCATTTGGCTTATTGCTGATAGTATTTCCTTTTTTTATTTTTTTTCTTTATTTTTTTTAAATGTTCTTTTAGAGAAGAAGAGGGAATTTTACAAGAATGCTAAGCATGTAACCAAGTACAAGAAACTGCTTAAGCAACAAAATCAAAGGGATGAACCGTCCAATTCAGCCCAACCTGTTGAGGTATGCACTCCTTTCATTTATTTTAAATTGAAACTTAGACTTTCACTATGTTTAGATTGAATGATTTGGAGGGAAAGGAAAAGAGTGAGTGTAACTTCTTCCGGGAAGGAGTTTTTCTTTTCTTTTTTTTTTTTCATAAGTCTCATATTTCGCTTCCCTTTACATCTTCTCGCTCCTCCCTTTTCCGTTCATAAATGCTATCCGAACATGGTTTCATGCAGGCTAATGAATATGAAGATGTTGTTTTGATGAGTAAGAATGACAAAAAAAATAGAAAGGGATCACACAGTTTGCAAGAGTTGTATGAGAAAAAATGCGAGGAACAAGAGAATGCAAGGTTGGAAAGGGAAGCATTCTTTAAGGCAAGGAAGGAAGAAAAAGAAAAGGCCGAGTCCCGTAGAAAAGATTTACGAGAGAAGATGTTTAAAAAGACAAAAAAAGGTCAGCCTGTCATGAAATACAGAATTGAGCACATTTTGGAGACCTTGTAGGGTTCAACACAATAGATTTCAGCCTTTTTAGGTGGAACTAAGAAATGGATCTTGTTTGTTCTAAGGGACTCTGCTGTAGTTTGATGAATTCCTCCATGTAAAATTTTGATCAACATATGCATGGCATGCATAATACACAGCATTAGGCGAAAATGTTCTATAATTAATTTCATTAGTCTGTTTTATTTGTCATCGCGAACGCTTTTGTTGTGAACTATGGGATTTACTGATATATGTTAGCAGATGCAACTATACAAGTCTAATCATTAAATTTCAGCTCTTTTATATCAACAAGAACTTCATTCATTGGCTTCAAGATTAACTGTTGGTTAACACTCAGAAATTACTCGGCTGTCTGGCTTTGTAAGTATGCTTGTTTAATGGGACGGGGCCCATTCAAAACCCTGGCCCAGCCCATTAAAAAGTTGTGTGACCCAAGCCTTTTTAGAAATGGGGCGGGACCTAATAAGGTCAACAATTTAATGGGCCTAAGCGGGTCGGGGCGGGCTTTTAAAGGGTCAAAAAAATTACAGTGAATTGTGGGCACATTAACAAAAAAATCTCTTCCCATAAAAAAAAAACCCAAATTCTCTTTCGAAGTTGAAAACCAATCACCTCTTTCATTGTTCCATTGAAGCAGAGCTTGACTTTATCATTTATCAAAGTATAGAAACTGCAAAATTAAGGTAATATTTTTCTAGGTTTTTGTTTTTATTTCGATTTTTGATACTGTTCCTGTTCTGGAACTTCTGTTGAATAGTCAACGATCCTTGGTGTGATTGGTGTAGACTCCGTACACTTTTCGCTAGGGTTTTGACCTGCAAAACAGTCAAAGGTTGCTAACCCGGGGGATGGAACCCGGGAACGCCCCTCCGATGCTTAAGTCAGATATCGGGAGTAAGGAGTCAGTGTGATGTGAGTTTGTGAGCTATGAATTGCGTACCTGTAGAATGGTAGGACTGATCTTTATATAGGCATTAGGTTCCCTGGTTAAGGTTTTTGCTGAACCGGTTAGGCTGGCGTATGGGCCGGGCCCATGGCAACCAGGTCAAAGTTTTACCAAGTTGGTTGACACGTGGCAACACCCTATTCGCCATAGAATATCTGATATGAACCTAGCCCTACCAGAACTGGGCCTAGGATTTGGGCCCACTAACACGGGTTTGACCACCTGGGTGGGCCCAGAACAATTAGCCCCACGCTCGGCGTGGAACGGGAATCCTTGGACGTTGGATGCCGAGCGGAATACTCCGGAAAAAACCAATCTCCAGACCTCTTATGATCACGAGGGGGACGGCCCCAAAGAGGGCACCTCGATCGAGGTGACCTAGACCGTGAGGGGGAGACCCTCGATCGAGTTTACCTCGATCGTGAGGCTCACAAGGCTTCCCCCTCAGCTTGGACCGTCTAAGCCCCAGGGAGGTCTTGAGAAAACCTCGATGGGGTCTCCAACAAGGAGGATACCTCGATCGAGGTAACCTCGACCATGTGGGGGAACCCTCGATCGAGGTATCCTCGACCGTGGGGCTTGCAGGGCTTCCCCATCATCCTCGATCGTGTAAGCCCCATGGAAGTCTAAAATAACCTCGATGAGGTCTCCAAGGTGGATGCCTCGATCGAGGTAACCTCGACCGTGAGGGAGAGACCCTCGATCAAGGTGACCTTGGCCGTGACGCTTGTAGAGCTTTCCCTTCTGACTTGATCGTTGCTATTCTTCATGAAGACCATGAGAACCCCTCGAGGGTGTCTCCATCGTCCAACATGGCTACCTCGACTGAGGAGGAGTGCTCCTCGACCCCAGGGTGACTTTACTTTAATGTACATCCATAGACCAATAACATCAGCTTTTCCCCTTGGCCAAGGGATAACTACCTCGATCGTGAAGGCTTGCCTCGATCGAGGGGCGTTTCCCTCGAACGAGGGGTGTGTACCTCGACCCGAGGGTATTTTGCCGCGACCAAGGGGCAAACCTCTTGACCTTGATGAACTCTCCATGAAACCATTGAACACAAAAAATTCTTAAGTGTTGTTGCATTACTAGCACTCCTCGACCGTGGTTACCTCGGTCGTGGTAAGAAACTTGGAACCACCTATTGACCTCGAGGGTTACTTGACCTCGACTGTTAGCATATTTTCCGCGACCGTTAGGAATTCCTTCATTTGAACATTTTTGCAAAAATAGTAGAAATTTT
The DNA here is from genome assembly GCA_951394345.1 of Salicornia ramosissima. NCBI lineage: Eukaryota > Viridiplantae > Streptophyta > Magnoliopsida > Caryophyllales > Amaranthaceae > Salicornia > Salicornia ramosissima. The sequence goes on from OX596235.1 coordinate 22,260,464, forward strand.
CTAAGTGTTAACATGATTTCTATTTTCCGCGACCGTAGTTACCTTTAGTCGCGGTGGGAGGTAAAGTTCAATGAGCCCCCTGGAAAACTCGAGGGTCTCTCCCCCTTTACCATGACAATGTCCTCCGCGACCGTGAAGGACCTCTTTCCCTTGAATTCAATTGCTGAAATTGGCTAGAATTTTCTAAGTGTTGACATCATTTCTATCTTCCGCGACGGTTGCTTCCTTGGTCGCGGTTGAGGCAAAACTTGGTTACCCTTGCTAAAAACCTCGAGGGTCTCCTCTTCCTTGACCGTGATAGACATACTCAGAATCTTTTAAAATGACCAACGAAGTAATTTAGGTTGTGCTTTTCCGTGACCGTGAAGGACCTCTTCCCCTGAACCTCACTCCTTGAAACTATTAGAATTTTCCTAAGTGTTGATGTTTCTAGGCCTCCTTTCCACCTCGAGGATCTTCCCTTACCTCGATGGGAGTGACATACCTTTAGCCTAGGAACTTCCTTTGTATGCTCAACGAGGTAACTGAGGGGATATTAACCGCGATCGTGATTGCATCCTCCGCGATCGTGGAGGACTTCCTTTATTTAAACTTCATCAAAATTTGGCTAAGTGTTAATCTTGCCAAGGCCCTCTCTTTACCTCGATGGTCCTCCTTTACCTCGACTGTGAGGGATGTACTTTTGAAAGGCAACAACAAGACTTGTCCCATCCTTAGTAGCAAATGCCCACTCTGAGTGGGGCTTGGGCAATGAGATGAGCAACCTGGACTTAGGTGCTAATGAGCCCCATGGGTTGCCCCTTTTACCTCGAGAGTTAGAAATTACATACCCTGGGACAAAGCCTTCCCAATGACCTCGAGGGTCCTACCTACCTCGACCGTGATAGAGATGCAAGGAGAGGTTTGCCTTGGTAACCTCGAGGGTCCTCCTATTACCTCGAGTGTGATAGGGTAGTCCAGGAGATGTTTTGTTTGTTAATACACCTTGGTTGTGCCCACATTGAGTGGGGCTTTGGCCTAAGGTGGCCAACTATCCCTTAGGGGCTAATGAGCCCTAAGACATGGTTGACACCTATCCAGCCTCCCATCTCCTTTGATGGGTGCCTATCTTGAGTAGGGCTTGTTGTTAGCCTTAGGAGCTTTCTCAAAGCCAAGGGGCTAATGAGCCCTAGGGACTGAGTGTCAAGTCACCTTTCCTAATGACCTTGAGGGTGTCTATTACCTCGACTGTGATAGAGGTAGGGGATAGAATGGCCTTGATGACCTCAAGGGTCTCCCTGTACCTCGTGAGGAAAAGTGATGGGAAAGACGTCTTGGCTACCCATCAGCCTCGATGGGTGCCCACATTGAGTGGGACTTTGGCCTAAGGTGATCAACTGACCCTTAGGGGCTAATGAGCCCCAAGATGTGGATGATACCTGTCCAGCCTCCCATCTCCTTTGATAGGTGCCTACCTTGAGCAGGGCTTAACCATTGGCCTAAGGAGCTCTTCCAAAGCCAAGGGGCTAATGAGCCACAGTGACTTTGAATGCCTGTCCAGCCATTCCATTTTCCTCAATGGATGCCTATGTTGAATAAGGCTTTTTGTCACGTGATGAGGTGGAGGATTTGACCAAAAGTCAACGCATTAATGAACACTGTTCATCTTCTAAACTCATAAACTGATGCCGTTTCACCTGATTTTTACCATAGTGAGGTAAAAACCGTTTCACATTCTTTACCTCCTATATATTCAATTTACTAATCATTTCCATAAAATCATTCTCTCACTCTTCAAATTTTCTCTCTCTAAAGTTCTCTAATCTCCTCGAAGGTGTCTTCTAAGCTTGTGTCTAGGCAGCCATACCAGTAGTCTCCTTGTCCATGTAATTGTCTTCCCTCCTTGTATTTATTTTGAATAAGTGAGTCCTTGTCCTGTCGAGTACCTTTCTTTTCCTTAATTTATTTTCAATAACTTAGGTATTGGACATGTCAAGTACTTCACCCCTTCTTCCCCTTAAGTGCACTGGGGTCCTTCGGGTTGAGGGTGATGAAGGGATTGAATCCCAAAACATCCCTGAGGCCATCCCTCTACCTTCTGACTCGGATGGGTCAGTGTCAGGGGGAGAAGAGGTAGAAACTCCCTATCCCTGGGAGCCATCTATAGCACATCCTAACATTTACTATTCAACATATGAAAAACTTGTAGGTATATTAAACATGAACCTCGAGGGCCCATCTACCTCCAGTCATGAGGAAATAGAAAACATTGTGTACCCTAAAATCCCCCCTGAGAAGGGTCCAAAATATTTATCCTAGCCCCAACTCTAAACCATCGCCTAAAGCGAGACATTCGCTCATTTGCGGCCCAATTTCAATTCACTGAGCCATATGTAGTAGTTCGTCCCATCAACCTCCAGACCGTCCGTTCCCCCCCTGACGGATGTGTAGCTGTGTATAAACTTGCCATGGTCAGGGGGCTTAGATTTCCATTACATAGTTTTGTTGTACAGCTTCTTTGTGAATATAACTTATCCTTAGCCTCGTTGGTACCCAACTCTTGGGCCTCGATCAATTCTTTCATTGGAATTTGTACAATGCTTAGGATTACCGCAACCCTTCGCCTTTAGCGAAATCTGGCCAAGTTAGTAGAGAGCCGTAGCACAGACCATGGGAAGGGTTGGTATAGCTTCCACGCTAGAAAGGGCTATAGATTTGTAAATAATATGCCCACCAAACAAGAAGGATTTAGGCACGAATTCTTCTTTGTGTTCAATAGTGAGGGTTGGAGGATCCCTAGGGTGGTAGAAGATGAACCAAACTTCCACCTGAACCGCCAAGTGCCGAAGATGTCTGCTGAGGAAGCAGTGGTGGCCATCTACTATGAGCTCGAGGCAAAAGAGGTGAAAGGGAAGACAGTGATGGTCCCATTTAACTGGCTTCCCAGCACTGACGACTTTAAGAAGGACTTCTTCTTGTCTGCTACGGGGTTAAACCCAGCATATCCTGAGGGTAAGGGCACCTAACCATTAAGTACCAGTTTATTAGCTTTGAACCTTTCTGATATTCTAACTTGTTCTTTTGCAGGCATTTCTCGATCAAAGCTTGATCCAAAGATGGCCTCTCTGATGACCGTTGCTGCTATCAAAGCTCTTGCCGTAAAAGGCAAAGTCGATTCAAAGGAAGAGCCTATCCCTAATCCCCCACAGGTAATCATCTCACCTTGATGATAACTTTATTTATATTGCCCCCTTCCTTTGACTCGATGATGTCCTATTTCTAACGTCTTGTGCCTTTACAGGACCCTAAACATAAAAAGAAAACCTCGAGCAATGGGGCTCCTCGACTCAAGAGGTCTAGGGAGTCCAATCCTTTTGCTGAAGAGCAAAAGGACAAGAAGAAAAAACAGAAGGTGGCTGAGGGAGTCCAATCCTTTTTCATGCTATCTTCCTTTGCTTCAAATTCTCCTTTGAATTGTCCTACGACCAACTGTGAGTCAGCCTTTGCTTTAACATGCTTTGCTCCAGCATTGAGGCACATTTGGATCCCCAAGATCAGAGCCTCATACTCTGCCTCGTTGTTTGATGCCACAAAGCTGAATTTAATGGCATATTCTAGTCGATCCCCATTATCAGTCTTGATCAGTATTCCTGCTCCTCCTCCACTCTAAGTAGAAGATCCATCAGTGGATAAGTCCCAGACCTTGGAACTGTCTGAATCAGGAGAGTTTGGCCTGTTTGTGCATTCCACAATGAAGTCAGCCAAAGCCTGGGCTTTGATAGCTCGACGGGGTTCATATTCTAACTCAAAGTCAGACAGTTAGTTTGCCCATTCAGTGATGCGATTCGAATGATTCTTTCCCTCGATGATCTTCCTTATTGGTTGTCCGGTCAGGACCCTTATTGGGTGAGCTTGAAAATATGGCCTTAATTTTCGACTAGCCATGACTAAAGCAAAGATCATCTTCTCAGTCTCTGTATATCTAGACTCTGCCCCTCGAAACGCATGACTGATGAAGTAAACCGGGTGTTGTTGCTTTTCTCTCTCAACCACTAGTACTGCACTTAAAGCATACTCAGATATTGCTAAGTAGATGTACAATGTCTCCCCTGGTAAGGGTGAAACAAGCTTTGAGATACCGACAAGGTATTCCTTTAACTGTATGAATGCCTTCTCAGCTTCCTCGTCCCACTTGAATGTTGCTCGCTTCAACACTTGAAAAAAGGTGAGACTTTTGTCTGCTGATCGTGATAAAAAAACGACCCAATACAACCATGCATCATGTGAGTCGTTGCACCTCCTTAACTGTCCTCGGAGATTGCATATTAATGATGGCTTGAATTTTATCAGGGTTCGCCTCGATGCCCCTCTCATCGACCAAGAAACCAAGACATTTGCCCCCCTTAACCCCAAACACACACTTCTTGGGGTTAAGCTTCATACCAAACTTCCTCAATGTTGATAAGGTTTCCCTAACATCCTTGGGATGATCATCTGCTTGCTTGCTTTTGATTATCATGTCATCAACATAAACTTCAACATTGCGACCAATCTGCTCGGCAAAGATTGTGTTTACTAGCTTGATAAGTAGCTCAGCGTTCTTGAGTCCAAAAGGCATGACTCGATAGCAGTAAACTCCCTGGTTGGTGATGAAGGCAGTATGTGCCTGGTCTTTTTCAGCCAATTGTATTTGATGGTAGCCAGCGTTGGCATCCATGAAACTGAACATTGCATGTCCAGCAGTAGAATCAACCAGGCTATCTATCTTTAGGAGAGGATAGTCATCCTTGGGGCATGCTTTATTCAGATCAGTAAAATCTACACACATTCTCCATGTTCCATTAGGCTTTTTGACCAAAACAACGTTGGCCAGCCAATCAGAATATTGGCACTCCTTGATGAACCCATGCTCTAGCAACTTCTTTACTTCAGCAGCAGCTGCCTTGTTTCTTTCTTCACTCTGCCGTCGCAATTTCTGCTTCACACCTTTGAACCCCTCACGAATGTTGAGCTCGTGACACATAACCGAGGGATCAATGCCTGACATCTCTGAAACGTTGAAGGCAAAGACATCTCGAAATTCTTTGAGCAACTGAGTGATTGACCCTTTGAGGGTTGGATCCATGTCAATGCCAATTTTGACTGTGTGCTCAGGATTGTCATCGATGGAGATCTCTTCATGGCCCTCGATGGGTTTTGGTCGAGCGTAGTGTTTGGCATCCTCGGCTAGAAACACAGCCTCAGAAGACTCGACCGACTCTTTTCTCTTGTCCTCTACCTTGATCTGTGGTGAGGTAGTCTTGATGCTATTAATGTAGCATTGCTTGGCTGTCCTCTGATCACCATACAACTTCCCAACTTCTCCTTTATCTGTCTTATACTGCAACAAGAGTTGGTATGTAGAGATGGCAGCCTTTATTTTGTTCAAAAATGGTTTTCCCAGTATGATGTTGTAGGGGAGTTTAATGTCTACGACGATGAATGTGACTGGTAAGTTGCGTCCTTCCCCCTTTTCTCCAATTCGAACATGAAGCTTAATGATCCCCAAGGGGAAGACAGGTCGACCCCCAAAGCCAAACAAAGGTTTCTCCAGCGGGGTTAGATCGGCTTCACCGTATTTCAGTTGTCGTAGACTGTAACACCCCGCATTTTAGCAACAACGTTATTAGTAATAACGTCGTAAACAGGCAGTTACCAATCGATTTATGATGAAAAAAAATAACTAAACTCGTGGAAGTAATATTTTTTATTAATAATAATGGAATCCCAAATTACAAAAGGTTAAATAAACCATAAATCTAGTCCTAAAAACTGAAATAAAAACCTATTGCAAATGCAAGAAATAAAAATAGGGGTCTAGACACTCATCAACTCATCTTGCTATTTGCTTCTATCCTGCTTACCTGCAAAATAAAATTGGGGGTCCACCATCAGTGGCGAGTAACTAGACTGTCCTACTTAGAAGTATGACCACATTACATAAAATAATAAGATTAGAAACATGACAACAACACGTTCACAAGTTACAAAATAATCATCATCAGAATTGGCAGCGGAAAACATAACAGTCAACAACAATAATAACAATCAATTCCAACCAGTGCATCACTTCCAGGTACAACACATCATCATCAAACTCAAGTTCAAATACAAGACAACGCTCGGTCTACAACCGATAACAAGACTAACAACAAAGGACTTGCCCCGCACGATTCATCACTGATGAACCGATAGACGCACGATCTTTAACCGCTCGACGCACGATCTTTAACCGTTCGACTTGACTCTGACTCTCAATCAATCATACAAAACTTGCCCCGCACGATTCATCACAAATGAACCGACAGACGTGCGATCTTTAACCGCTCGACGCGCGATCTTCAACCGTTCGACACGACACGACTCAACAAGACTCAAAAGACTCTAAAGAAAACATCAAACAACTCATCATATTCAATGTCATACAAATCAACCAACCAAATATGTCCAAAACGAAAATCTAAATTCAAGTTACCAATTCAATCACACGCATAACACATTCTTCCACATAATTCAAGAACATCAACTTAACATGATTTACTATTACCAATAAGACTTCAACATCAAGATAATTTACAAGAACTTATCAAGATTGATAACAAATCAAGAAACTCATCATGCCAATAGTTCATAGCTATCACACGCATAAACAAGATCAAATACTAAACAAGATCATCATGCAATTATCAAGATTAATTTACAAGAACATCAAGAATTTATCATGGAATAAAATAACATTAAAGAATCATCCAAGAACATGAATTAATCAATCAAGAAAATAAATCCAAGCAACCTAAACATCACGAAAATCCTAACAACAACAACAACAACGTGATTCTAAGCCTAGTATTTTATGCAACCTAATCCTATTCCTAAGTAGAAAAATCTAGTTACTTATTGAAGAACAATCAAGAAACACGCCCAAGGTTAGGTTTGCATTGATGAACAAGGTTGAAGGTCTTGAATCAATCTTCAATGGTGTCTTTGATTTGATGAAATGAAAGGAGGATTGGGTTGGGAAATCTGATGAGATGCCGTGATATATAGTGGGGAAAAGGAGGAGTTTTTATTTGTAGTCTTTATTTGTAGTTTAGTTTTTATTTGTAGTTTAGGATTGGAAAAAAAAAAAACAAAAAAAACAAAAGGGGTTTTGGGCTTGCTCCATCAGAATTCAAATTAAATCTTTTGGCCCAATTTAGAATATTTGGGCTTTAAGGCTTAATTTCTCACGAAAATTTACGGCCCAAAAATCCGGGTCGTTACATAGACACTCCAAAGTCATTACATCAACTGAACTCCCACTATCCACAAGTACTCTCTTGACCTTAGAGTTTGCTACTTTTACCTCGACCACGAGGGGGTCATTGTGAGGAAAGCAGGTAGGTCGAAGAGGAGATGCATTGAATACCATTGTTGGACCTGGTGGGGGTTGCTTGATGGCCCCCTCAGCAATCTGAAAGGTGAAGTTCCTGATATCTCTTTTCAATGTTTTGTTTGATGGTGTTTCTACTGAATATCCCCCAGCGATGACGTTGATAAAACCATCAGTTTCGTTGCTATCACTGCACTTCTGCTTCTTAGCCCCATTCTCTTTTGACAGATAAGGGTTGAGCTTGCCTTTGATCCGCTAGCTTATCAAGCGCCTTTTTCAACTCCCTGCAATCTTTCGGGGTATGCCCACACTCGTGGTGGTACTCGCACCAAAGTTTTGGATTCCTTCTGTTAATCGATGTGCGAATAGGGGTTGGCTTAGGGAGGATTTCTTGGCCTTTGATTTCCAAGAATATCTCCCGTCTGTTAACATTGAACCTGGGGTCTTCTTCCCCATCTCGAGCGTCTTTCTTAGAAGTGGACGTCCGGCTAGGACCACCTCGTTGAGATTCCTTCCTCTTATTATCTTTCTTTTTGTCAGACTTCTCGACGGGGTTATTGATATCCGAAGCCTGGACGTACTTTCGGGCCCTGTCCATCGCATCGGTATATGAGGACACTTCGTTTTCCAGCAAGGAAAACTTGAACTTACCCCTCTTTAGCCCTGACATGAATGCCGCATAAGCCACCGAATCTTCCACATTGGGTATTTGGAGTAGTTCTGCGTTGAAACGCTTGAGATAATCTCCTAAGAGCTCATGCTCCCCTTATTGACAAGCCATGAGATGAATGCTTGTCTTGCGCTGTTTCTTTCTAGCCACGAAGTGACTAAGGAACATGGCCTCCAAAGTGGCAAAGCGAATGATCGACCCTGATGGGAGATCAGTGAACTAGATGAGGGTCAGGCCCTTGAGAGTAGTAGGGAAGTACCTACACCAGCTTGCCTCACAGCTTGTTTGCACTTCCATTTGGGCTTTGTAGGCAGCCATATGGTCAACGGGATCAGTCGCCCCGGAGAATGGTTCAATGGTGGGGGCTTTTACTTTCTTTGTGTCAGTGGTGTACAGAAGCCTTTGGCTGAATGGGGTTTTGAAGATGACTTCCCCTGTTGGTCGTTCTGGCTCGACCACCGGGGAGCGTCTTATGCCATCATCCCGGTTAGGGACGGCCGCTAGGGAGCGTCGTACGCCTTCTCCTTGGTTGGGGACGGCAGCTGACCTCTGATTTCCAGCAGTAGTATGGTGAGATTTTTCTGGTGACATTCTTGGCTGGCCTCGAGTTTCCTGCCTTCTATTATCAATGATCCCCCTAACATTCGAGGCCGTTCGTGCCCGACGCGACTCGATGATATTTCGAGCGTCATCGCGCCTAGAATTAATGATTCCTCGAGCATCCCCGGGCTGAGAGCCTCTCTGTGAACGCACCCCTGTTGTCCGGCTAGGGATGGGGACCATTGATGGACCAGCGGCCTGGGATGGTGGCCTTTGTTGCCCAATCATTGCAGGTATGCTGTCTCTCAGCTCCTGTATGCTCTGTTGGAACTTGTTGTTCATCGCCGTCACGATGTCTTCGAAGTCCTTACGTGAGACCATCTGTTCTTCGCAATGGTGACGGTCACTTGCCCTATTGGACGAATTGTCATCAGTGACATGTGCTTCTCGTCCGTTAGGCGATTCACGGGGATTTTGTTCTGGCTGATTGGATCGAGTCGCCTTTGCCCTAGTATTTGCCATGTCTTTTGTTCTTGTCCCCACAGACGGCGCCAATCTGTTCCTATTCTAGAATATCTGTTGAATAGTCAACGATCCTTGGTGTGATTGATGTAGACTCCGTACACTTCTCGCTAGGGTTTTGACCTGCAAAACAGTCAAAGGTTGCTAACCCGGGGGGTGGAACCCGGGAACGCCCCTCCGATGCTTAAGTCAGATATCGAGAGTAAGGAGTTAGTGTGATGTAAGTTTGTGAGCTATGAATTGCGTACCTGTAGAATGGTAGGACTGATCCTTATATAGGCATTAGGTTCTCTGGTTAGGGTTTTTGCTGAACCGATTAGGCTGGCGTATGGGCTGGGCCCATGGAAACCAGGTCAAAGTTTTACCAAGTTGGTTGACACGTGGCAACCCCCTATTCGCCATAGAATATCTGATATGAACCTAGCCCTACCAGAACTGGGCCTACGACTTGGGCCACTAACACGGGTTTGACCACTTGGGTGGGCCCGGAACAGATACAAATCTAGTTAAGTTTCTCCAATCTCCCTGTTGTTCGAATGGTTCGGTTGGGTTTATAGTACAAATCTGGTAATTTGCTAATTTGGTAATTTCCTAAGCATTTTTTAAGCATTTTCGATTTTCATTTCTAAGTTGTAGCTATAATGATTTTGATTTTTGGTACGAATCAGGTAATTTGCTATTATTATATTGAAAATACCCACGGTGTTGCTGCTTGCTAGTTGATTTGTTTATTTGTTCATTGGAAGGTTTTGTTTGTTTGTTGTTGAAATATTATATTGAACATACCCCCTCTTCTTCAACAGTTGATTTGTTGGTTTGTTTTTGCTGCTGCAATCCTCACTACTAATGTGGGTCGGGCCGGGTCAAATAGGGTCTGACCTGGCCCAGCCCATTAAAAATTGTGTGAGGCCCGGCCCGGCCCGGCCCGCTTAATATCTGACCCGCCCCGCCCCTGACTCGCCCCATTGAACAGGACTATTTGTAAGTAAAAAGCTGCTAAAAGTATCTTGGGAATTAGTGATTTTCCTCTAGGTTGTGTTTTTTCTTGACCCAACTCAATAGATGTATATACTCCCTCCATCCTAATTTAATTGCTACATTTTGATTCATAGCACTGTTCACATATGGTCTTTTACTGCTTCTAGTTTTATAAGTGTAAGGAAAAACATATTTATGATGCATTTAGTTTAATTCGTCTTAACATGTACTTTTAAATAGTCCCACCTTAACGTTAAACTTTCAACAATTGTACTTTTCATCCTTCCCTAGGCAAAATTTCCAAATATTTGATTAATACGTTGATTAATGGAGAGTGTTGTAATTAAGGGGAAGGAGAGAGAAATCGCATCACCAGCCACCATTTTTATCATCACTGACCACCGTCACCGATGCACCACCCAAATCGATCCCACCCAGACTGACCCCTACCCACGCCGACCCCACCCACACCGCTACAACCCGCCTAAAATAACCCCCACCACCCCAACACATCCAAATTGATTAACCCATACCGAATTCGAATAACCCGCAACCCGAATTGAACGATACGCCCAATTCGAATGATGTTCGAAGGGTTTGATGGTTCGTAGGGTGGTTGACCTAGGTGGGGTCATCTAGACGGTCAATATAGGTTTAGGGTTTGTCGATCTGTGTGTTCGAAGGGTGGTTCGGAGGTGTGGTTTAGATTTGGGTTGTCGATCTGGGTTGTGGTTCGATCTAGTGGTTGTTTAGGGTTTGTCGATCTGAGCAGTTGAGGGTTTGTTGTTTCGGGTGTGTTCGATTTGGATGTCGATTTGGGTGGTTCAAAGGGTGGTTCGATTTTGATGGTGGATCTGGGTGTGGTTCGAAGGATGCAGTGGTTCGAATGTGTGGGTTAGGGTGTTGGCTAGCTTGGTTCGACTAAGGATGGTGGCCGGTGGCTGGCTTGGTTCGACTAAGGATGGTGGCCGGTGGCTGGCTTGGTTCAACTAAGGATGGTGGCTATTGGTGGGTGTTGTGGTTGAGGGTGGTTTTCATTGGTGGTAAAATGTGGTGGGTGGTGGTCATATGGCTAATTAGTAGATGGCTTAATTTTGTTAATTATGTAATGTTAATATTTAATGATAAATTATGTTTGATAAGTAATGTCAAATATGTAAATTTTGTGATTTTTTTTACTATAAATGGAAAGTTTGCAAATTGTTGAAAGTTTTTTGTTACACCTATCTTTAGCAAATATTGAAAGTTTTATGTTACGGAGGGAGTATATAATTTTTTGTGTAGTTCATAATATTTTTTTATCATGTCTAGTGAAATGTGAAAAGGTGAATGTATATATATGTATATATTAATGGAAAAGTAAACCAGATTTAGGGTTTTCTTCTCACATTAGAGTCTAGATCTTCCATAGGCATGCAAATTTTCCTTGCAAAATACGAATAATTAGTAAGTTGTCACGTTCTATGAGAATATTTGTAAAACCTAAATTAAGAACTAATAATATGTCGTTTCGAAGGGTTAAAGCTTCAGCAATTAAGGAGCTATTCTCAAGGTTTTAGTAACGAGCCGCTAACACATCACTATTCAATAGAACTATTGCAAATGATGACTCCAGCAATTGTAGAGTTTTAGTTAGAAGAACTATCAAAATTCAGTTTCATTGAGCCTGTGGGGATGGGACCATGAGACTAATAAATTTAGGTGTAAACTTGTGATGACAAGTGTACCTCTCACCAGTTTGGATTAGGGAGTTTTGGAACACGACATTCTGATTTGTTTGGGAAGATAGTATGATTAGATAAAGTATAAAAGTTCAAAGCAACATACTAAATCACTACACAATGCCTTTTATAATAAAATATACCAAGAGTGATTGATTTGTGATTTATCAAATTAATTCAATCAAAGTAGGTGAAACTTTTTTACCCACAAAAAAAGTAGCTGAAACTTTCGGAGCACAAGAATGATGAAAAACTATTATCTCAAAACGAAAAAAAAAAACAATGAAATAAGACGAGCATCTATTCTTTTTCTATTGAGGCAAACACAGCACAATGCCATAGAATGATGAATGCAAGGTCCTCTGTAGCAGTAGTGCAAAATTCTCTTGATAAGGAAGAATGGTTCTGCATTACACCCAAAAAAAAATAGATTTGATTGAAGATAACTGTCATATAATATACTCACGACCGAGCTCTTCTCCTTTTGAACCTGATTAAAAACAAAACATGAATGCCTACCTCACTAGACATTAGCTACATTGGCTCACTGGAATTGTTGGGTTCTGTATTTGTCGTCTCAGATGAGCTAATGATCTCTTCAAAGGTTTCCATGTCAATGGTCATACCATCTTCCACTTCAGAATCTACTTCAGACATCACTTCATCCCCGTCTCCCGCCATTGATTCTCCACCATTTTCAACTGAACTAGGGTTTGGAGCTGATGGAGATTCAGACTGAGGCTGAAAATGAGGTTGAGGCAGAGGCTCAGCATTCTCAACCTGCTCTGTTGAGGCATCTGCTAACTCCACAGACGGTGGTGGGTATGGATCTATAGATTTTGTCAAGGTACTTGTGACCAACAGGTTCTGTTTAACATATTAAAAAAAAAAAAAAAATCTCAAATCAGCTGTAAGTCGCCAATTGGAGGAACTTAGTGAATTAATTGAAAAAATTAGTAAAAATATACTTCATATTCTTATAATTGCAACAATTCATTTCTCCAGGTCAAAGATCACATAATCTGTAAATTCATTCTTCAAAAATATCAATTTTTTTTTTTAATTATTTTTCTCATGATAATTCACAACTAAAGATACGAATGGCCAAAGCATGACTTAGAGTTAGAGACCATGAAAAAGCAAAGCTGAAACCACTTTATAAAAAAAGTACATATTGTTAGATGCTTACTTGTACTTTGTTTTATTCCACAAAAAATATATATATATATATCAGCAGCATGATCATTTTACCTATGTCGTGTGCCAGAGGATTGTGAGGAAGCCTGATCCTAGTAAGACTCCAAACTAAGGTGCATCAAACTTTCATAGCCTGACAATTTTTGAGTTCAAGTAGAGCTATCAAGTATGAGTCTAGCTTAGTGATACTCAAGCTCAACTCACATCATAAGCACCCCTAGTACAGACAAATCAAAGCAGTGTAAACTTGCTTCAGACAGTTCAGTTTTTTTTTTTTGAGGAAACTTCAGACAGGTCAGTTAGGGCTTATTAGTTTGGTACTTTGGCTTCAAACCATATCACATCCAGGTTAGTTCCATTCAACGTTTTAATGGATAAATGGATAATAATGAAACCCTGATCTTAAAAGTAAAGTGTTCATTCTCTAACAATCATATCATTCTTATAGAGACGAGAACTTTACAAAACCATTTTATATCGTTCTGTAACAAATATTCTGAATTCAAGCACATTAAGGGCGTGTTCTCTTCAGCTAACGAGACCTGACTATGTAGCATGGGTACTTCATATGGGTAGCCGTCCCCGAACCCGATTCGTCCCCGTATTGGGGACGATTCTAATTCTTCATGTTATAATTGGCCGTACCCATTAACATTATTTTTTTAGATTTCCCGTTTTCCGTCCCCGTGTCTGTATTCGTTTCCGAACCCGTTCCCGACTCAGTGCAACCTAGGACCTAAGCAGCTGAGCTTATAAGAACTTATTGCACTGGACTAGAATTTTTCGGACTTTATTGAAAATGATATACTTGATTGAACCTTTTTTTAACATAATCTAAGAAACGAATAAAACTAGTTCGACCTGATTAAATCTTATCAAATTATTAGATTTGATATGAATTTCTTTATACTTGTTTCCCATTAAACTTTTTTTAAGGTAAGAGAACGTACCCTAAGGAAATTGGAAAGTGGTTTTATGATGTGGGGGTTCCATTGATCCATTCGATGCAGCTATCCGAGTTTTGGATCAACGACTGACGCAATTGGAAAACATGGTCCCAGAATGAAACCATGCATGGATGACACAAGAATTCCACTCCTTAGAATGAAGTTGATGAAATTTGTAAATTGATGGAGGAGCACAAGAAGGAATGGGCACAAGAAGAATTCCACTCCTTAGAATGAAGTTGATGAAATTTCCTAGTTAGCTCTCCGAAGGGATCCATGTTCATAAAATCTTTTGATTTTTCCGGATTTGTGAAAGATGTCGACTTATTGTTTAAGATACTTGATGATATGGTGGATGAAATTGGAGAGCAAAATGCAGTATAGGTGGTGACAGACACTGCTTTTAATCATGTGAAAGCAGGTAAGAAATAAAAGTTTCTTTCAATCATTAATTTAAATCTCATTTTTAGATAAATGCTTCATGCTTGAATCCAACATGTTTTTCTTTCATTTGAAAATTTTAGAGAGGCTTCTTGAGTCAAAACGACAACATCTTTATTGGACTCCATGTGCAACACATTGTCATAATCTCATGTTGGAGGATATGGGCAAGCTCCCTCAAATAAAAAATTCTCTAAAGAAGTACATGTTCATGAATGGCTACATTTATAGCCGCATTCCTCTTGTGAACTTGATGAGAAAGTTTACAAATCAAAGAAATTTGCATAGAGCGGCAGTCACTAGATTTGCAACATCCTTTATCACTCTTGCACAATATCATAAGCAAAGAAAAAATTTAAGGAAGATGGTTACTTCGCAAAGAGCAGAATGCTTCCAAATGGTCAAAGGAAGCTGGTGGCGAGAAAGTAGCAACCTACATTATGCAAGGAAGCAATTGCTACAGGTTATGGAGATAAAAAAAGAGGATTACGAAAAAGCTTTTGATTTCATTGATAAAAGGCGGGGGTGTCAACTTCACCATCCCGCTCAAGTTTGTTGTGAAGAAGTTATGAACGGCTTAAATGATTGCATTGGGAGGTTGATTCCGGATGACAAACTCAAAATAAGATAGATATGGGGCACATAAAAATGCTTTTGGTCTATTTAGCCATTTTATGGTTACTAGGATGAGGAAACATAAATCAGCAGGTAAAAATGTAAAAATATTGTAAATTATGAATGCTTGAATTGATACTATTGGTTGCATGATTAATTACTTATATAATGTTTGCCTTAAAGTAGCAGAGTCCTGGTCTTCTTATCGATCTTCTACTCCCAATCGTCAAAATTTTGCTATAAGGGTTTCTGGTAAAACCCAAAGTCATTATTCTCTTTGGTTTTCACAACCAAATAACTATTCGGAAGGTCTACAAGATAACAAAATACAAGATTGCATCAAAAATTATGTACAAAAAAATATAAAAACATCCTCGGGTGTCAAAGGAATTGCAATTGGCTTATTCGAAAAAAGCACTGTTCTTTGGCATTTTTATCTCATGCCTGATACTGCTAATCAAAATTTTCCTTGGTACCAAAAGCAAGTATGACATTATTATGAAAATAAAGACCCAAAGTATGGAAATCTAAAAAATGATCACCCCAACTTAAATGGGATATGATAGTTTCTTTATGGTCTAACATGATTGCCATTACATCTTCATTCTATTCTGGATTTTAATCTCTAATGAAAAATATAGCTCCATGAGCAAAAGCTCCTGTAATAATGAATCTGGTGATGTATTGGTGATTCATATAAAGGCACTTCCCTTCCTCTCTATCTATATCCGTTTAAGAGATGGAAGGGCGGAGGCCTTTGGTGTTTCCTCCAGCTAAGAACTTAATCACTAGCTAGCATGTCTTTCTCTCATGCCTTTCTTAGCTTGTGGTTCAATATTCTGGATTTCTGATGTCCTAGGGGTACAGGAACAGGGATGGCCCATGAGGAAAATAAAGGGAAAAAATAGTAGTTTAAATAAATTGGCTTTTTTAACATTAATCAATTGAAAAACCAAGTACCTTTAGAAGAATAAATAAAAAGGCTACGATGTCCAAACCATATATATAAAGCATGCTTCAAGCAATGTAGGTTTATTCCAGAAAGTGTGAAGTACGTACCTTTTCTAGTGCCAAAGCAAGTTTTGATAGATTTGGGTAAATAATCTGAGCATCCAGTAAAATCTGTTCAAACAAAAGGTTTCATTCTTAAAACCAACAAAGTAGGCTACACCATAATAAGCATAAGATGGGAAAAGAAAAATGAAATCATATAACCAAGTGCATCAGGAGCTGGCGTTAGATAGGGAAACAAGGAGGGAGAGAATCTGGGCAAATGACTTTTGTGATTCCATATAATGATACATGTCTAACTGACCCCAAATTACTAGTGCATCTCATTTTTAAGAGAAAATTAATGTTTCACCAGAAGTTCAAGGACCAAACAGGGAAACAGTAGAAAGTGACCTTTGCACACAACAAGATCAGAAAAGATACGTGCAATAAATGGGAAGATAGAAATTTGGAAACAACCTTTGTTTTCTAGAAAGTATTATATCCCAAGCACATGATTGATAAATCGATCAATGAATTAACTAAGTCTCAATCTCACAAATGGGGTTAACTAAGGACCTATTCTTTTTGGACTTAATTTCTGAAATTTCAATTCAGACAAATTCAGTTCAATTCAACTCCCATTGAGTCTATGATTTAGTTTAATTTAGTTCAGTTCAGTTTGGATTAACTGTCCAAAAGAACAGGGCCTAAATGAACCGAAATACTGGTCCATGTAGTAAAATGCAGATTATAGTTTTATGGACAAGAAAAAAATTTAAATCAATCACCATGACATGTACCTTCGAAAATCATCTTTATGGAAGCTAGAACATAGAGGAATTTCCTAGAGGACAATCATGACCCAAATCCAATCTAAAAATCAAAAATTATGTAGATATCTGGTTTTTGAGATATCCAAAGAATCAAAATGGATAATAACCTAATCAAATTTTTTATGAGAAAAATAGTCTTTTTGGTTCGAAAAACAAGTACCTTGGATAGAATTACATGCAATAAAAATCATTAAACAAAATACTGTCAAATAAACATTAAATCAAAAATCAAAACAAAAAAAGAGAAGCAAAACATCAACTAGGGTAGAGTGTGCAAGGTCAAAGGTGGACAAGTCCTTAGATTAAAGACATTGTTCAAGGGGTGAGGTTTTTTGACCAAGCGATAAAGACATTGTTCAAGTGCGGTGATCGACGGTGGGGCTTTGCGAGATCGATACAGCAGTGGTGGGTTTGAAATAAACCCTTCGGTGGGGAAAAAAGAGCCACAAGGGAAAAAAGGGAGGAATGTTTATTGTTTACTAAGGTAAAGAGAAGGGGAGGGAGATGAAAATTTAGAAAGGGAGCAAAACCCTGAAAGTGATTTTAGTTTTTTTTTTTGGGTTAAAAAAATTCTATACATCATATATCCAAAATAAATAAATAAAATAAAATAAAATAAAACAATCAATATCTGATTGATTTTTTTTCTAATATTTGATCCAAATTCTGGAAAAAAAAAATTAAAAGAAAAAATTTTAGATCGAATTTCCCAAAATTCAAGATAGATCCATGGAATTAAAACTCAGCCGTTCCGTTACGTAACGGCCGCTCTGTAACCTACGCGAAATATCGTTATAACACTGAGTTGGAATTCACACAAAAATCGCCGCGATGGCGTTCCGTAACGGTAAAACGCCCGTTCCATAACGCCTTTTTGCAAGAAATGGCCGTTTTTTATAAAATAAAATAAATATTAAAGAAGAAAAGGCTAAGAGAAGCCATACTTGTACTTTGAAATAGTTTAATTTTTAATAAATAAGCTGGATTGATAAAGAATGAATGAAGATTAATAAAGCTTAATATTGAGCTTATGTGAATTTTTTGATAAAATTCACGCCGTGACAGCTGCGAAACGTTCTTTTTTGCCGTTACAAGCGATTCCCGCGAAAACGCGACCGTTTCCGCGAACGTGACCGCGACCGCTATTTTTTTCAATGGATAGATCAACCAAATCATTGGGTCAATCAAGTTTCTGAAGCCCTAAGTATGAGGATATCAAACAACATCCAATTAAAATTGTAAATATATACCCTTTCACTATTTATCCATTAAACTTCCATAATTGAAACACGAAACTTCAACTTCTCCCTTATTTGAGAAAAGGGCAAGAACCTATGATTACAACAACCTCCAAGATTGATTTAGGGCATGTTCAACAAAATAAAGTTGTGGTAGTAGTTGTTAGATGTGGAATTAATTGTTAGCTGTGAAAATAGATAAATAAAGTATGAATGTTCGGTAAGTAGCTTTTGACTAGCTGCTGCATATAAAAATGGATAATATTTCCCCTAAATGTTACTTACAAATTACCAAAACTACTTTCATTTTTCAAAAGCTAATAATATTTGCTTTTGGCAAAAGCTACCTTCACCATTAAAAAAGCTACTCAAAAGTTATATTGCTAAACACTCATTTTCTTAATTAAGTAGTAATTTGCCAAAACACGCTAAAAGCTACTCAAAAGCTACTTAAAAGTTACAACGAAACATGCGCTTAGAATCGGTCAAACAAAAAAAAAACAATTAAAATATCAGCATTAACCTACAAGACCGTTATAAAGACCAATGTTACTCTATGGTACAGAATATTGGGCTTCTAAGAAGGATCACATTCAAAAGGTAGGGGTTACAGAGATGCGGAAGTTGATATGGATGTGTGGCAACACTCTACGAGATAATATCAGAAATGAAGATATCCGTAGGAAAGTTGGTGTTGCGGATATAGCGAGCACCGGTACGAAGAGCGGAAGAGTGGGATCAGGGGATTTCAAACGTGGTAGGGGGAGACCGAAAGTGATTTGGCGGGAAGGAGTTAGAAAAGATATGAAGCAGATAGATTTAAAAGAGATTGAGGCTCTCAACCGTAGGGGGTAGAGAAGGAAAATCTATGTGGACGACCACCTAGAATAATCAATTTTGTTCATGTAGCCAACCCCACTTATGGTAATAAGGCTTTGATTGATTGATCAGTGGTAACCTAAAGATCCAAAATTCCAAACAATAGAGGTCTTGGTTTCAAAATTCTCATATAGCATTTAGGCTTTGTTTGGATCACAAAATGGGAGGGAAAAGGAGAAGGTGACCAAAGGAAGGGAAAGAAGGGTGAGAAAAATGATGAGTTTTCCTTCCAAATATCTCCATTGTTGGAGAGATCAATTTCTTAAAAATTCATCCCTCCATTTCTCTCCCGTCCCAAACCCTTTCTTCCTAATTCCTCTTCCCTGCCTTTTCCCTCCATTACTTTCAATCCAAACATAGGATTAGGGATGAGCATACATGCTAATTTTAGTGATGACTTGAATTTAAGAAAAGAAAAAATTGAAGTATTAAACTATTGATAGTTTGATACAAAAGTACAAAACATAAAAGTCACATAAGTTAGAACCCAATTCAAACCAGTAACAGAATCAAGTAACACAACCTTTTAAAATCGCCTATGAGGCAATCTAGCACAGTGTTATTGAATTCTACCCAACCCCTTGCAAACCACAAAACAAAGACAACAAAATACACTAGCAATTGCCAATTGGTAAGTTTTGAGTTTTGACCTAATAAAACAAACTAATTGGCAAATTGCTAAAACGTATGAATCATTTAGGTAACACCAATCTAATCCCGAATTAAATTGCAACTATTTACTAATCTAAAACATCATCCGATAAGTCAAGGGCATAAACTTCTTACACTTACTTAATCTGCCCCTTTCCAGTTATTGATAGAAATAAATATGTAAACTCAAAAATAAACATATATATTATGCAATGGGTTTGGAATTCAAGTATAGAGTTACCGCACCCAACAAACAAATAATATAACAAACAAATTACCTCACAAAGTCTTTGCAATGTGAATGGCGGCCCTTCCATAAAGCCGAGGAGTGCTGTACATAGAAAGAGATGCTTCAGGACTGCAATCTGATATGAATTCCAACTTCCACAAAAATGATATTGCATAGCAATTAAATAAAAATTCCACCAACAGTCAAGAAAATCTAAAAGGACGCTACTTTCTAATTCTATTGATGAGCAATATTGATCACATTAGCACTTTGAAAACATATTTATTAAGAAAACAAAACACTTTGATGAATAACATGACATGCTTCTCACCTAAGGTGCCCTAAAACAGGATGGGAACATATATGGGTATGGAGACAGGGATGCGAAACAGGAGATTTCAAAAATCCAAGGTGCGGATACGGCAAGAGTAAGGTAAATATTTTTAGGTTTTAAAAAGGTAAATGATATACATAAAAATTCCAACAACAGAGTCGAGAAAATCTAAAAGGACACTACTTTCCAATTCTATTGATGAGCAATATTGATCATATTAACACTCTGAAAAACATAATCATTAAGAAAACAAAACACTTTTATGAATAACATGACATGCTTCTCACCTAAGGTGCCCTGAAACGGGGCGGGAACATATATGGGTACGAAGACAGGGATGCAAAACGGGAAATTTCAAATATCCAAGGTGAGCATATGGCAAGAATACGACAAATATTTTTATTTTTCAGAAGCTTAAAATGGAAATAAAAAGGTTAAATCAAGCATTTATTGCCTCAGATGATGTGTGATTTTGTCATGAATTCCGAAATTGTTTCTATTTTAAGAAAAGTTTCTAATGCTTAAACATTTCCCTTTTAAAAAATACATATATGAGAAATTTATAGTAGATAAGTTAAAAATCCTTGTAATGTCATTTCATCTATAGTTTTGAAAAATAAGTAGACAAGTCTAAGATTATTTCAATTTTCAAAAATAATGAAAATGATCGAAAAATGGAAAAGAAAAAAATCAATAATAATTAGCAATAAAGTCACGTAATTATGAGATTTATGAGTCATGACTAATTACATAATTCTGCAATATACTTACGACCACATACATTAGCTTTAATGTTAAAATGAAAGTTATTAAATATTTTATGTCATATATATGGGTGTGTGGGTGTGTGACATAAAATAGTCTTCTGTAGCAATTGATGGTGAGAATACATAGATGGCAAACAAGGGACATTTCTTTTGCTCCAAGACTTCAGCTTGCGAATTTATTGATAATGAGTCCCCTTGTACTTACTAGTAGGGGTGCTCAAAAAAGACCCGCCCCGCTGACCCGTACACTACCCGACGGGTTTTTTTGAAAAAAAATCATTTTTTTCGAGCCGGGTTCCCGACCCGGTAAAAACACAAACATGTCGGGTCGGGTAATGGGCCGCCCTTTAGTGATCCAGGTACCCGCTAATTACCCGATTGTTAATTATTTGGTATGGTTTAATTTGAGGGTGGGGGGTAAAAATAATGGCATGTTAGAGTTCTCTCAGTTAGCCATGTCATTAAAAAAAAGGCTCAGTTAGCCTGCTTCGATATTCGAATATTTTCTATTAATGCCTCTTATTAGTGCATACAGTAGAAAGTCTAGAAACCAATTCTAAAACAAGAGAGCAAAAACAAAAGAAAAATGGAGAATTAGAGAAGAAAGGAAATATTCGTGCATACAGTAGAAACCTCTTATTAGTGTTTAATTAAGAGAGGACTTTTTTTTATGAAAGGAAATAAAAAGAAGACTTAAGTAAAGGTGTTTCGATTTTGTTTGTTGAGCACACTGTTGACGCGTTGACCCACTTTAGTCTGACCAACACCAAGCCGGGTACCCTGTGAACCGACCCGGAAAAATCAGGTACCCGAGTTCCAGGTACCCGATTTCCAGGTCGGGTCATGGGCCGCCCAATTCACTACCCGACAACCCAGGTACCCGGTTATGAACGCCCCTACTTATTAGATGCCAATTATGATAATCCCTATGTTTGTGATTAATCAAATAAACAAGCTATGCCAGAGGTTGTTTTGGGAGGGTAAAACCAGTGGAGTTAGGGAAAATGTTAGGCAGATTGCAGAGAAGAGTGATACCCTATGGGTCAAATGGGTGCATACTGTGTATATAAAGGAAAGAGACTGGTGGACCTATGAGCCTTCACTGTTAGCCAGTTGGATTTGGAAGAGTATCTCTGGCACAATGGAGTACATAAAAGTTTAATCAATCAGGGTTGGTGGCCTAGTCAAGGAAGTTATTATGCCATTAACAATGCTTATAACACTGTGAAGAATGAGGGACAAAAAGTGAGATGACATAATATTGTTTGGAATAGGCTTTCTGATGCGGACGTAAAGGTCAAAGAAGCTTAGACAACAACGACATTTTTCCATCTCTATTTAACTTGGCTAGTTTTAGCTCTTATTTAGCTTTATTTTATGCACTTCGGCTTGTAATAAAGAAGTAAACTCCTTGTAGTTGCTTTTGTAGTTGTTTTAGGATGTGAGTTGAACATTGGTTGGTTGCTTGTTGAGCATTGAAAGTGCTTAAGTGCACCCTTGAACCGAACCACAAGCTTGGGCTCGAAGCTGCATGACCATCGCAGGACAATTGCAGCAGCACCAATGTATAAAATGGCTCAAGGCGCACCAAGGCGATTGGATTTCCTAGAATCTTAGGCGCGCCTTAGCGCACCTCGGTGCGCCTTATCGAAATGAGGTTTACCTAAGAAGACATAGGAAAATCTATAAAATAATCTAGCAAAAAAGCAAAGGTGTGCCTCAGTATGCGCCTCAGTTGCGCCTAGTGACAAACGCCTCGCCTTGGCCAAATTAAGCGCTTAGCCCCTCTCGCCTAGCGCCTAGGCACGCCTTTTCAAACACTGCAGCATAGCACGTGGGCACGAGGCAAGACCGGCGCGGGTGCAACAAGGGCCATACGCAGGCGCAAAGAGTGCTTATGTGTTGTTTCTTCTGTTTTTGTCGCGGGCAGACTCTTTCTACGCAGGCACAAAAAAATGGCCTATGTCACGCGACCACGCTTCAGACCTGTTTAGGAGATTTTGCTTCTCTTTGCTTATGATTAGTAGTGCTCATGGTATTAAATCAAGGCCGCATCACCGCATCACGACCGCATTGTAAAGCCTTTTGAGCATACCGCGACAGAGATATTAGGCCGCAACGGCCACGAACCCATTGCCCACGAATTTGCTTCCGTAACCGTTACCGAGATCGCGACCGAAACCAGATTTGAAACCATGTTAGAGCTTAGATCTTGGTCCTTGATTACTTAGGAATAATGAGTTGGATTTATACCATCATTAAGGCTATGCATAGCTCTATAAATAGTCTTCTTTTGTCTCTCGTTTGTAATTAAGTTTTGTTGAATGAAAATCTGAGATTATTCTCTTGAAGAACCCTTTTGTGAGCTTGCCCTTCCTTGGGGGTTGGTAAAATCTTGCAAACTTTGTGATTGTAAGTCATTTTCTATTCATTTACTAGTGTTTTGAGTAGATTATGTTTAGTTCTTGAAAAAAATAGTCTTATGTGAACTTGTTTTCTAGTCCATACCCTTGTTTTATTGAAGTCTTCATGGTGTTTTTATTGGGTTAACATAGACCTACGAATTTCTGAAATTTTGAGTAGTTTTTGCTTGTAATCACCATCCAACCAGGGCTGGTTGTCCTGCATGGTGTTATTGCTACTGATGTTTGTCGCCTGTGTGAATTAGAGGCTGAAACTCATCAGCATTTTTTTCATTGCTGCTATGTCAAAAAGATTTAGCTTAGTGTCAGGCAGTGGTTGGGAGTAAGGAGGGATTTTCTGAATATGCAACAGTTGATTTACTGGCTCCAAAGTAGGAGGAGACTGATTACTGTCGAAAGCAATGTGATGATTGCTGCTTGTGTTGATGTATTGTACAACACTTATGAAACCCTGTGGTTAGTGCAGAATCCTACTGATACACATACTATACAGCAAATTAAATTTAATCTTAGACAGAAATGTAGATTGTTTAATACCTGTAATTTGACACAGAGGGATAGAACATGGATTGTGTCCTTGTACTACATCTAGATGATATGGTTGATGTTGGCGATTGCATAATCACGGTTGTGGAGAGCCTAACTAGTAGGGTTGTCACTCCTTAAGTAGTGCTTAGGTTGTAATAGGTTTTGTGGCAATATATGTTTTCATGTACCACAGGAAAAAAGGGTTGATTACTATAAATAAGGAGAAAATTGGATTTGTGGGCCTCGTTCATGGTAATTTTAAAGGTGTCAGGTTTTAGCCTTTGGGGTGATTTGCAAAATTCTAGGTACTTCTTGTGGGGTATCAATACAATATATTAAAAGGCGTTGCTGGCACTGTATTGCACCAAGTAGGCGCCAAGTCATTAGTCCAAGTGGCATTATCTAAAGCATAAGCGTCACGTAAACATGTCACATCATTTTAACAAAATAACTATGCTTAGAACTAGATTCAAACCTATCAACTCTTATAATTCAAAGTGATGTACTTACCACCTAGCCAACTTTTATTTGTGATTTTAATATCCACATAACATTATATGTATTCCTTTCATTTATAAGTTAACTAGAAGCTCGTGATAATTGAAACTCAAGTGAGCTTATTTCAGAAACTTAATAATTCTAAGGTAAAAAAGAACAACGCCTATACCTACACCTAAATACCATGGATGTTTGCAATGAATGGGGCTAATCCATTCTTTCCAAATCAATGAGAGAAATCATTAACTTACACAGAATCGATCAAAATGCCTTGTCAAATTCAAATTCCTCATCTGCAATGTTACCAGCAATTACAACAAAGAATACCACTCTACCAGTGGGAATTTCCAACATTTTAGGGTGTGTTAATTTTAACTTTTTATTTCTAGTATTCTTTAATTCAATCTAACCATAAGTCAAATTCTATAATTTCTGCGATCATAATATCATCTCAAAAAAATTCTCTGCAATATAATATATAATAAACAAGTCAAGAAATTTCATGTCAGTTATTTTTGACAAAAATGTGTGCATTTGAATTCAAAATAAAGCAAAAAGGCACAATCGGAAACAAATAAGGAAATTAGTAGAAACATACCTTCCTCCAGACTTTTCAGCAACTGTAGATAACTCACCCCCAAAGAAGAATCTTTTTCATCATCAGGCATTCTTGCTTCTGGATATTGCGAAAGAACCTTGATATGCAAATTTATAAGGGACAAGGAAAAATCATTATCACACCATAAATTCAAACCAAGTTCAAATTACCAACAAAGACATATTTAACAACACCATCGCCAAATGAAGAAAACCTAATATACAAGCATACCTCACCATTACCTGCTTCAGCTGTAATAATAGCATGCTTTTCAGTTCATCCCAATCATGCCTGAGTGACAACAGAAAACAAGGAAAAGTTTCAACTCAGTAAACAAGGCATAACATTTTGGAGGGTGAGAATCATTTGCCACGTAAGTGCAGGTTTAATTCAATTTCAAGTACTAATACCGAACGATGATGATACCACAAAGCCCCATCTCGCAGCACAAGTGTGCGCGTGTTTGTGTGTGTACTTGTGACTGCGTACACCAATAATCAAAATTTGGAAAATAGAAACATACCAAAACTTTCCAGTTGAAGCTATAATTTCCAATATCCCCTTCACTTCCTCTGTTGATAACTTATGATCACATTGATCAGTTTCACCACCTCTAGATGACAAGGCCAAAAAAACAAATCAGTAATATAAATATGCTCAGAATGCAAGACTACAGCCATGAAATTTCCTAATAGGAATAGGCTCAGGATGCAAGACTACAGACATGACACTGCGGAGAGGCTACCACCGAATGATAACAATTAATATTGAGATTCTGTATCCTTAAACATCACAGAAATTTTTATAACAAATTAAGCCCAGAAATTAGTAGATCAAGAAAAAGACCATATCAAAGAAGCCTAAAACCTAAGACTCCGCATAATATTCAACTACAAAGAACACCAGCCTTATTGTCGACAATAGTCTTGAATCACAACCAGAAAAAGAAACAGTTGAACAATTCTGTGGCAAGACTTATATATTTGGAGCACAATTTGTAACTTATTATATATCTCATGTGGATCTAAATAGCTACTATACAAAAAATATTATGAGGATTCGTGATTAACCAAAAGAATAAAGAAAGAGATTCAACAGTTTTTGCTGAGCCCTTATATTATTGGGTGGTTTCACATTTCATTAGGTGGCAATTATCTCTCTTGGTATGATGTATATATTAGGACATTTAAATTACTATACCCAGATGATTATTTAGTTGTTGGCATTTACTTCCTTCAAGTGAAAGAGCAAGGTATCAGCTTTGTTTGATCCTTAAAAGCAAGCTATGTGCAAAGTAGCATGTTAACAACACTGATTAATTAATAATAATTATGTCAAAGTATGTGAATCAAGAAACAACATTAACTGATCCATGTTACCCCTTCGAGTAGAATTGGCAGCACTGGGCATTAATTATGTGGCTTTAGTTTCTCTTACCCAGGTTCAATTATAACATTAATTATACATTCATAAAATATTGACTGGTCAGCTTTTTTCTTTGCAAAGTTACAACTCCAATTCTCAAGCAGCAATAAACTGAAGAATTCCAACTTTACATTTCACAATGTTCCTATCGCAGCAGCAACACATCATTCACATTTTACTCCCTGTCCAAGTATTCTAAAGAGTTTAAGGGTCTCATTAATGCAATCATTTTTTTGCTCCTAGGTTAGGTTGGACTCAATATGACTGCTTATCTAACTCAATGTTACAAGGAACGAGATTCGATGAAACATGGTACAGAAACGGGAACGGGAACGCTACCTTGAGTGAATCCGGAACTTTGGGTCTTTTTTTACTTATTTTTTTTAATCTATTCAGAGTGTCAGGGAATATTAGTCGACATTTTTAATAATTTTATAAGTTTTGTACTACTTATAAATAAGCAGGATAGTTGAATTTCAAAAGTATTATAAGTAAATAAATAAATAAGTAAAAGTAACGAGATAATTAATGTGGAGTAAATACAGAGTACTAAAAGAAGAAGGTAGCAACTTGCAAATGTACTCATGTCACGTGAATTGTAAAAATGCACAGCACTAGCCTAAAAACTCTTCAATCTCCAAAACTAATAAATAGATAATTAAGGAAAATAAAAAGAGCAAAAGAAAGAAAAAAGGTAGAAAGTTGTCAACCATGCACAATAAAGGAGTAATTTTAAAAGGGAGATATTTTGGGGGGCCACACTTCTAATAACTCAATTGACCGACCAGTTCTACAAGCTTCTTCTTAGTTTTTCATTATATTTTCCACTACCACTCAATCATGGAAGCATTCCTTCGCACACAAAAAAAAAAAAACCATGGAAGCAAGAGGAAAGAAAATTTCCAAAACTCGAGATCAAGCCTTTATCACTGGAAGGAGCACCAACAGCTTTCTCTCTCCTTTATCAGCAAACCGTGATGCGGAGGACAGCGTTTGGGTCACGCTTGACCCGTGTTTCGGGACGTACGACTTGGGTTGGAGTTCGGGGGTCCATTCCACATTCCTTGTAACATTGACCTAACTTATCCTTTCGAATGGGGAGAGAGAGAGAGAGATTGGAAGGTGGGGGTGCCCACCTAGTGTTGTCTAAAGATCTGGGATGAGTAGTGCGGTAGTGCCTACAAGGTTTAATTTGTCAAGGAGTGGAATCTGGAATAATAACATTTTATGAGGCTTAAGCCATTCCATTGCGTGCGATCCTAAAATTCGTTAACAACATAGTTTGACAATAAAATTAATAATTTCCATAAAATACTTTTAAATAAGTTTTAAAAAAAAAAAAAATTAATCTAGTTTTTATCCTTTCGCTCTTACATAGTAAGTATATTGAAAATTGAGTAAACAATTTATTTCTCTAAAAGATTTATTATTTATGAATAAATTTTGATTAATTTTACAATTAATTGTACTTGCGATTTTTAAAATTGTGATTATTTTTTTAAAATAAGGCTATAAAATCAATATAAAAGATTTTAATGACAAAATTGCCCCTACTTGATATGAACAATGAGTAAGGGTAGTGTGATAATCCACTTAGACACCACCGCGACCTCACTCCTTCCCTTATATAATAGAGATTTGCACGGTTTTCCATGTTTAAAAGGAGGCTTCACATGTAAGCATTTCAAGATAGGAAATTTTTTCACATACCATATTATGTTCACTTCTTCTAGGATTTTTTAGCTTTATTAGAATAATTAAAAAGAAAACTACCTTTTGTTTACCAAAAACCTTATACATTACCACCTTTTAAATTTTATTGGTTTCACCCATTCCACTGTTCAGTGGGGCTTATAGCTTGACCAATTTAAATTTTAAGTATCCCTTCCTCATTGAATGAATCTTCATAAACCAAGGAATAGATACAATCCAACTCCGATACTAAAATTGAATCCACATAATGTGTTTGAAGTCAGGCAAAATTTAACCCATCTAAACAAGATCACCAAGCTATGATAAGAAAATTCTAGGGTCTAGGGTCTCATTGTCCAAAACAGATTGCTCACTAAAGACAGGTTGCTAGCTTGGAATCTCATCTGCTCCCCCTCCTGTGTGATGTGTTCTCAGAGCAATGAGGCTGCCCAACACCTCTTTTTCTCCTGCCCTTACTCTTCTGCTTTCTGGGCACAGGTGCTGTGTCTGTTGGGTCTTACTAGGCCTGCTGCTGGCTTTTCTTCTGAATTAGACTGGATTCTAAATAAGTGTAGAAACACTAGCAGGAGTAGTAAGCTTGCGGTTGTGTTCTTTACTGAAACAGTGTATTCAATTTGGTTGCAGTGAAATGCTATCATTTTTGGTAGGCCTAGTTGTTCTCCTAGTGAGTTGTATAGGCAAATATTGTTTAGAGTTCAATGTCATTGTAAAGAGCTTATTGATGTAAATGTTTGAGTTGTTTGCCTAGTTGCTGCAAATGATTTCCTTTAGGTTTAGAACCCTCCCTACTTCCTACAAGGTGGCTTTTCCCTTAGGGTGATGCTTTTGCAACTAAGATTGGTGGTGTAGAGTTTTTGGTTGTATGGTTCTCTTCCTTTTGGTAATAAAATTACATTTATTTGCCAAAAAAAAATTAAAATTAAAAAGAAAAAAAGAAAGAAAACCACCTTTTGTTTACCAAAAACCTTATACATTACCACCTTCTAATGGTTTCCATCCATTCCACCATTATGTGGGTCCTATAGCTTAACCAACATAAATTTTCTTTTGTGTTTGACGTAACCTCGGGCAAATTTAAACCCATCTAAACAATATCACCAAGCTATGATAAATAAATTCTAGGGTCTGGGGTTTATACAAAATTTAAAGGAATCTGATTTTGCAGTAGACAATTAAACTAATTCCTTCACAAAATAGTCTTTATTCAATTTCATTTAGATGTTCAAAGTTTTTATTCATTCATTCTCCTTGACAGGCACCAATGAAGAAGCCCACGGTTTGATTTTGACAGTGTCGCCATTTGACAATCTTAGCTTAGTTAAATAGTAAATCAGCAATTCAATCTACAAGTTTAAATGGTGAGGAAACTCTCCTCAATTCAGCTATGATATATTTCCCTCATGGCAATAAAATGAGCACTAACACACATTTCCTTACTTTGCCAAAAAAAAAAAAAAAAAACACACACACATAATACAAGTAATCTAACCTGGCACCGACCATTGCAACTACATTGCAGCAAAAACTCATGTGCTGTATAAAATAAACTTCGAATAATTAAAATTTTAAAAATTCAGACAAAATCATGCTTCCCAGAAAAATTAACTAGATTGAGAATAAACATTATACCCACTCAGCAAAAAGTAGAGCTGTAAAGAAAGAAAACCCACGAAACAAAAAGAAAAGTAGCATATAGCTGTAACTACAAAGTCTTGCCCAATTAACAAAATTATGAAAAAAAAATTATAGAATTCAAACTAGAACATGAACAGTATAAAAAATAAAAAATAAACAGAAAAACAAATGAAATAAAAAAATAAAACTATAGTAATTGCAAAACTAAAAAGTACCGATTAGAAGAATCTGGAGGTTGAGGAACAAGGACATCTTGATCATTCTGAGAAAAAACAACATCCGAAGAATTGACTGTGGGCTGAGAATTCTCGATTGGAGGTATCTCCATTTTACCAGACGTCACTACCTAAAACTAAAAAGAAAAATTAAAGTAAGATTGAAACTTGAAAGAAGAAGGAATGACGGGAAAAGAAAAAAATATACAAAAGACGAAAGAAATGATGTAATTGACGAACCAATTGAGAAGGAATCTTTGACGATGTAGGATTTGGTAAAGGGATGTTGAAGTTGAAATAGTGACACTTACAAAATACTCGTAGAACAACAGCTATTTAGGCAAAAACAGAAAACCTACACTATGCTAGGCGCAAGTGCGCATCTACGGTACCAAACTACCACGTAGGGTTTATATGAGCAAATAGGCCCTGTTTGGTGATTAGAGTTTAGAATTTAGAGTTTAGAGGATTTGATTGCTGATTTAAATAATTGTTGTATAGAGGTGTTTGGTAACATTTAGCTGATTGTTTAGAGTTTTGTACTTTTAGAGCATGTAAAATTACATTTATAGACATGCTTTTTTCCAAAACAAATTTAAGTTTTCATAATATGTACAAAATAATCATTTATTTTTTCTCTCTCCAAAACTCTCTTGAAAAAGCTCCTCTATCCAACTTTTTTAAAAGAGAGTTTTGGTACAAAACCTTCTTTAATCCTCTCTCTCACCAAACACCCTAAATATAGTTTTTACTAGTCAAAACTCTAAACTCTCTCCAAAATTCTAAACTCTCTTTAAAACTCTCTCCATCAAACACCCCGGTAGCCTAAGAATGTAACAAAAGAGAAAAATTAGATTTAAAAAAAATGCATATCTATTTAAGAGTTTCAAATCCGTAAAGTGTTAAAACGTGAAATCTGTTCACATATAAATTGAGAGCACGGTAATGAAAACGTGAAAGAATATAATCTTTTGTCATGTTCATTGTATTCACCTCCATATATATACAACGTAATATGCCAACTATAATGTATCATTAAGGTAAGGCAATATTCTAAGAATAATACTAGTCAACCTAAAGGATGTACATGCTACGTATAAGGCTTAATGTAAGGTAACTAAATATGTACAAAAATATTTTACAATATTTTATACTCTAACACACCCCCGAAATCAAAACTGGAGGTTCATGAACGTTGAGATTGTTTTGGAAATCGGTGAATAAAATAAGGGGCAACCCCTTAGTGAAAATATTGACAATTTGATAGCGAGAGGGGACATGACGGACCCGAACCTCTCGTAGAGCAACCTTTTCCCGAACAAAATTAATATCCATCTCAACATTTTTAGTGCACTGGTGTTGAATGGGGATGGATCCCAAAAAGATAAATAACACTAACATTATCACACTATACCAAAGTAGCCTGACGAACGAGACACTGGAGCTCCAAAAGCAAATTCTGAATCCAACATGACTCTGAAACAACATTAGCAACCCCCCGATACTCAGCCTCAGCACTTGAACGGGATAGAGTTGGTTGGCGTTTGTAGGACCATGAGATCAAATTGTCTCCAAAGAAGACACAATAATCAGATGTGGACCTTCAAGTGTCAGGACAACCACCCCAATCTACATCAGTATAGAGCACTAAATTAGTAACCGAAGAAGGAGAAAGATGAAGGCCAAAATGCAGAGTACCCTTAATATATCGAATGATATGATTTAGAGCATTCATATGGTGATCATGAGGGTCATGCATATGTAAACAAACCTGTTGAGCAGTGTATGCGATGTCTGGCCGAGAAAATGTAAGATATTGCAGGGCCCAGCTAAGCTTCAATACTTAGATGGATCCTCAAATTTCACGCCAGATTGTGCACTAACCTTAGATTTGGTGTCAACTGGAATACGACATGGTTTGCATGATGTCATACTAGCACGCTCGACAATTTCTTTGGCATACTTGCGTTATGACAAGAATAATAAGCCACCCTTATGCCGATTCACTCGAATGCCGAGAAAATAATTCAACGAGCCCAAATCCTTCATAGTAAACTCAACACTTAGACGCTTCATTATAGAGGTCAAGAAAGCATCAGAGGAAGCAGTCAAAATAATAACATCAACATAGAGCAATAAATAATCCATAGCGAATCCATTTTTATAGACAAACAGAGAATTATCCGATTTACTGTTATGAAAGCCAATGAGAGAAACAAAGTCAGCAAACCTCTTGTACCAAGCAAGAAGAGCTTACTTAAGCCCATATAAAGACTTTCGAAATAAACAGACATAATCAGGATGCACTAGATCCTTATAACCCATGGGTTGATGTATGCTGTAAATGGTCTCCTTGAGATCACCACGGAGAAAAGCATTTTTGACATCTAATTGGTGAATACTCCAATTTTTAGATAAGGAAAGCGAGTTCGTAGATAAGATCTAGGAGTGATTCTACCTCGACGAGTTGCGGTGGCAGAAGCAGGAGAAGCTTCTTACTCTTACCCAGGGTAAGATGACAGTTCAGGCGTACACCGACAAGTTCGCCGAGTTATCGAGGATTGCTACGTCTGTAGTTCTATCTGAGGAGGAACGGGTCAAGCGCTACGTCAAGAAGCTAGATCCGAGGATTCGTGTTCACGTGATCAGCAGTGGAGTGAAGTCATTTCAGCAAGCTTACGAGGTAGCACTCAAGATTCAGGCATCGACTATCGAGAAGGATGCGAGCAGGAAAAGGACCCAGGCCCCATCGACGTCGTCTTCTTTTAAGAAGCCTCGATTTAGTGCTCCTAGAAGTACCTATCCGACCACGAGTTCGCATAAGGGTTCCGACGACTCGAGATGTAGAGGCTGCGGCAGGGACTTCCATCCAGGGAAGCGGTGTGACGGTACGCCCATAGCATGTTTTATCTACAGGAAGGAAGGCCATAAGGCGTCAGTTTGCCCCAAGAAGAAGCCAGACACCGAGATCAAGCAGCTTCCGGCACCGACTAAGACTCCGATGAAGAACCGAGTCTACTGTATGACTGAGGCAGAGCCAGAGGTTCAGCCCGACGTTGTCTCAGGTGGATTTCTTGTCTCTGGTGTGTTAGCACTTGTTTTATTTGATTCTGGTGCTACTGTCTCTTTTGTGGCTAGTAGTTTTGCCTCGAGGTCTAATCTTCGTGGCAGCTTTCCTATTAGTTCAGTTATAACTCTCCCGTTTGGAAAGGATTTTATTTGTCAGCGCGAGTTCCGAGGAGTGCCTATCGTGATAGCTGGAGAGCAAGCGACGGTCGATTTGAAGGAGTTCGCGCTGATGGAGTTTGATGTTATTCTTGGTATGGACTGGTTGTCGAAGTATCGAGCGATCATTCGTTGCCGAGATCAGTCAGTGATATTCCGAGGATCGCAGGCAACCGAGTTACCTACTCTGGGTTCGTCCTTAAGAAAGGAGTTAAGGTAATCTCAACCTTAAAGATGAGGAAACTTCGCAGAAGGGCGATATGGTGTTCTTATGTCAGGTAAGGGACTTGACTGAGGAGCGTCTGTTGGACGATACCTGTAGCGAGGGATTTCAGAGACGTATTTCCTGATGAGCTACTAGGAGTTCCACCCGAGCGCGATGTCGAGTTTCATATCGACTTAGCACCCGGGACAACGCCGATTTCGAAGGCACCTTACCGGATGGCACCATCGGAGTTGTAAGAGTTAAAGACGCAACTCCAAAATTTGATCGATAAGGGCTTCATTAGGCCAAGCGTTTCTCCATGGGGAGCACCTGTGCTCTTTGTGAAGAAGAAATATGGTAGCATGCGCCTGTGCATAGACTACCGAGAATTGAATCGGGTAACTATCAAGAATAAGTACCCGTTGCCTAGGATTGAGGACCTGTTCGATCAGTTACGAGGAGCGAGAGTGTTTTTGAAGATAGATCTTTGATCTGGATATCATCAGATTCCAGTCAAGAAAGAAGACATTCCAAAGACCGCTTTTCGTACGAGATACGGCCACTATGAGTTTGAGGTGATGCCCTTTGGCCTCACTAATGCACCAGCCGGGTTCATGGATTAGATGAACCAGACTTTCCATCACTTACTCGATAAGTGCGTCGTAGTATTCATAGATGATATCCTAGTCTATTCGCGAGACGAGTCTAAACATGCAGAACATCTCCGGATACTACTAGAGATATTGAGGAAGCATAAGTGGTTCGCGAAGCTCTCCAAGTGTGAGTTCTGGCTTCGCGAGGTAGCATTTCTGGGTCACGTGATTAGTAAAGAAGGTATTAAGGTGGACCCGACAAAATTTAAGGCAGTAGTGGATGGGAGTAGCCGGAGAAATGTGGCGGAGGTTCGTAGTTTTCTGGGTTTAGCCGGATACTATCGACGATTCGTCAAGGACTTCTCCAAGATCGCTAGGCCCATGTCTGTTGAACCATGTTTGATTTGAATGATGACAAACCAGTCCTCTATACTTGATGTCTATGTATATTTGTATATGAACAGGTTGAATCAAGTGAGGACTCATCAAGGCAATCATGAAGGCCTTGAGATACTTGAAGATCAGAAGCCAAGAGCTTGGAGCCTTTTATTTTTATACTTCTAGGATCTTCATGTAAAATAGGCTTAGGAAAATATTCTTATTGTTTTTAAGTAAAGAGCAAAAAGACCTTAAGTTTACATCCAGTAAAGAGAACAGCCCAAGAACAAGCTAAGAACAGGCACAGAACAAGCTTAGAACAGTTCCCTTTACCAGACGTAAACTTAGTAGTACTGAGACCACTGTGGGAACAGACCTCAGTATTACGCACGTGATCCGTACAGATTTTCGAGTTCAAAAATCATTTTGAAAATTATTTGAAAAATTTGGATCACTTGTACTTTGGAAATCTGCCAAATTGATTTGCAAAATCAGCTCATTAAATGCAATGTACTTTGTTTGGACTTTAGTGTATATCTCTCTTCCCATAGTAGAAAGTGACAAAGTCTGAAACAAGAACACTGCACTTGTGTCAGCTGAAGTGGTTTGCACAATTTAGGCAAGTCTCCAAACACACTTCTAGGGCACGGTTTTCCTTGTCTATATAAACAATCTTTGCAAGAAACCCTAGAAGACTTTTGCTCTCCAAAGAAAACCAAGTAATATTTTCTGAGAGTCTATCCTTAGTCCAAAACTATCTCCATATCCATCTTTAAGAGAAAAACTTACGGAGATTTAAGTTTGTAATATTTGAACCACTTAGAGGGAAGTGGTTGGGGAGTGTTCTGTGAACACCGAGTGAACTGTTAGAGTTAACAGTTGGGGAATTAAGTGTTACATAGTTGTAGCATTTAATTGAGTGTGTAACCTTGTTATTATTCTGAGTTGATTAATAATATTGGTGAGAGAGTGGAGGACGTAGGCTTGTTTAGAAGCCGAACCTTGTTAAATCTTTGTGTCCTTACTCTTTGCTTACTGTTCTCTCGTTGTTCTCACAAAAGCATAAACAAAACTTGAAAACGATTAAAAAAACACACATACTCAATTCAACCCCCCCTTCTTAAGTATACATTGAACTAACAATTGGTATCAGAGCCTAACTTCTCAAAAGGTTAACTACC
Organism: Salicornia ramosissima; assembly: GCA_951394345.1. Taxonomy (NCBI): domain Eukaryota; kingdom Viridiplantae; phylum Streptophyta; class Magnoliopsida; order Caryophyllales; family Amaranthaceae; genus Salicornia; species Salicornia ramosissima. Next base: position 22,296,026 of record OX596235.1, read on the forward strand.
TAGAGGAGCAAGAAAATGTCTACTCAAGAATCAAACAGTTCAAGACTCCCCAAGTTCAATGGCACTAACTACTCCTGGTGGAAAAATTGCATGAAAAATCTTATCATTGGGATAGATTATGAGTGCTGGATGATTGTCAAAAATGGACCCACGTCCATCCACAAGAAGAGTCAGGAAGGGCTCATGGTTCTAAAGACAGAAGAAGAGTACACAAGTGAAGACTACAAGAAGCTGGAGAAAAATGCAAAGGCAATGTCACTTGTCCAACAAGGAATTGCAGAATGTGAGGTGAATCGAATTCTAGCTTGTTCTTCTGCTAAAGAAATATGGGATACACTAGAGCTTGCATATGAAGGCAACTCTGAGGTGAGAAGGTAAAAAATTGACATGCTTATGTCAAAATATGAAGTCTTTGAAATGACTAGAGATGAAAATATAAAGGACATGTTTACAAGGTTCATGACCATTGTAAATGAACTAAAGTCATTGGGAAAGACCTTCTCAAGTGAAGAGTTGGTGAGGAAAATGTTAAGAAGCTTATCAGGGAAGTGGATGCCCAAGGTCACAGCCATACAAGAAGCAATGGATGTGTCCTCACTATCTCTAGAACAACTTATTGGTTCCTTGATGACTCATGAGATGTTGGTAGATTCAAAGGCTGAATCTAGCTCAAAAAACAAGGAAATGGTCCTCAAAGCAGAGGAATCTGAGGATGATGAAGATGATATAAGTCTCATGGCCAGAAGGTTTGAAAAATACCTTAGGACAAAGTCCAAAGGTAAGTTTGTAAAAGGAAGGAACAGTTCTGGACAGTTCAGAAAAACCAGTTCCAATGCTGGTTGCTTTAAATGTGGGGAAATGGGGCACAGAATCAAGGAGTGTCCAACATGGAAAAATCCCAAAGGAAATCCTGGAGTCCAGACTGAGAAGAAGGCTTTCAAAAGAGCTATGTTGGCTGCAGTTTGGGGAGATTCAGAATCAGAAAATGAGGAAGATGAAGAAGAAGCAAATCTCTGTCTAATTGCTTTCACATGCACAGACCAGTCTGAGGTCTGTTTGCAAGAAGAAGAAGTTCTCTGTCTCATGGCTGGTGGAAGCACTTCAGATGACAACCAGGTATGTTTTAATGATTTAAAGGCAAATATGCATAATTTAGATAGAGATGAACTGCTTGACTATCTTGAATTCACTATTGATCAATGCATTAGTGTTGGTTCTGCTTATCAGAACAACAAAAAGAAAGTAAAAGAAACAGTTCGAGAGTATGAAATATGTGGTGCTAGATATGCTGAACTTGAGTTTATTTGTGAAGAACTTAAAGAAAAAATTTCTGAACTTGAAATAACAGCAGATCACCATAAAATGAAACTTGAGACATTAAACTCCAAACCAGTTCCTAAAGAGGATGAACTTTTTGAAAAAATTGAAAAGGGGTTTAATGAGCTCAAGAAATTTATCACACATAATTCAAACTTTGAACTGCTAAAAGACACATGTACCTTGAGTAAATCTGATGTCACACTTGCATATGACCATTTAATTGAAAAACTTGAAGATTTACACAAGGAACATAGTGAGCTCAAGAGCTCTGAAGAGACTGGTTCTCCCACTGCCTTGGATGAGGTTTTGGATGTTTTACATGATGAGTGCATAGCCAAGATATGTGATCTTGAGGCTGAACTCATCTTGCTAAAACAAGAAAACACCAAGAAGACCAGTGACGAACCAGATCCCTTCCTGGTCTCAAGACTACAAGATGAACTTCAAAAGACTAGACTTGACTTGAAATCTTTTGAGAAACAAAATGAAGTTCAACTTAAGAGGCTTGAGAACAAGGAAAATGAGCTAACAGATTGTATGAACCAATTGAACAAAATGTTAGATGCTCAGAAAACCCTAAACCTCCTCACATCCCAACCTGGAAATTCTCAAAGGTTTGGTCTAGGGTATTCTGGATGTAGTTCTACAACTGTTCTTGGCAGAGACAACACATGGTTGAATGAATTCAAGAAAGGCAAGTATATATTTGCCAAGGATATGCATGTTTGTACCTATTGTGGTAAAAGTGGTCATGTTGCTAACAAATGTTTCACCAAAAAGAAACATGACAAGAAAAATAAAACCTACACCCAACAAGTGTGGGTTAGGAAGGTCAAGGTTGAAAATGTTTCAAAGAACAAGGAACCCAAGCTGGTCTGGGTTCCTAAAACTAACCTTTAGTTTGCTTGTGCAGGTACGAGTGAAAGGAAAGCCATATTGGTATTTGGACAGTGGTTGCTCAAGACACATGCCCGGGGATAAAGAACAATTCCTTTCACTCACTGCATTCGAGGGAGGGCACGTGATATTTGGTGACAATAGCAAAGGACTTATCAAAGGAGTAGGTAAGGTTGGTAAGTCACTCTCCCAAGCAATTGAAAATGTTTACTATGTAGAAGGTTTGAAACATAACCTTTTGAGCATATCTCAACTATGTGACAAGGGAAATAAAGTGAACTTTGAATCAAACACTTGTCACATAGTGAACTCTAAGACAGGGGAACTGGTCTATGAAGGAACAAGGCATAACAATGTGTATATTACATACTTAAATCAACTTCCACAGAACAGTGCCCTCTGCCTTAGTGTTGTAGAGGATGACCAATGGCTTTGGCATAAAAGATTAGGACATGTCAGCTTCACTTTGCTCAACAAGTTGAGAACACAAGAATTGGTATTAGGTTTACCTAACATCAAATATGTGGCAGACCAGCTCTGTCAAGAGTGTGCAAAGTGCAAGCATGTGAGATCATCTTTTAAACCAAAGAAAGTGGTTAGTTCCTCTAGACCATTTGAACTTGTACACATGGATTTATGTGGACCTATGCGTGTACAAAGTAGAAATAGCTTTAGTTATGTATTTGTCTTAGTTGATGATTACTTTCGTTTCACTTGGACCATATTCTTGAAATACAAAGATGAAACTTTTGATGAATTTGAAATTTTAGTGAAACAGGTCCAGAACAAGATCAATCATCAGTTAGCATCCATCAGATCTGATCATGGGTCAGAGTTTGACAATGCTAGCTTCATAACCTATTGTATGGAGCATGGTGTTTCTCACAACTTCTCAGCCCCCAGAACTCCACAACAAAATGGAGTTGTTGAAAGAAAGAATCGCACTCTAGAAGAAATGGCCAGAACCATGCTTCTAGAGAGTGGTCTGTCCAAGAAATTTTGGGTTGATGCTGTGAGTACTTCATGCTACATACTCAATAGGGTTATGCTAAGACCAATACTAAGAAAAACACCTTATGAACTTCTAAGGGGTCGAAAACCAAACATTGAGCATTTAAGGATATTTGGTTGTAAGTGTTTTGTACACAACAATGGTAAGACCAGTTTGGACAAGTTCGACCCCAGGAGTGATGAAGCTGTTTTTATAGGGTATTCTCCTCATAGCAAGGCATATAAAGTTTTCAACAAAAGAACCTTGTGTGTTGAAGAGAGTATCCATGTATTGTTTGATGAAACTAACATGTTCAACAAGCCTGTGCAGGTAGATGATGATGAAGGCTTTAATATTGGAATGACAAATTTCACTGGAGTTGAACCAGAGAACACTGCTGAACCAGACCCTCAAACTTCTCCTGAAAACAACAATGAGTCTGGTGCAGTAGAGGGAAATGCTAAACAGGTTGTTGAACTCATTGACTCTCCTGCCCATCCATCTGAATATGAAGTGGGAGAGAACACTGAAGAAACTGGTCCACCCTCTCAAAATGAAAATGAAATAGGGGGAACCAGTACAGAGTTTGGTTCTAACTTAGGTGACTCAAATGCTGTAAGAAAGAGTATGTTTAAGCAAAGAAGCTCTCATCCTTCTGATCAAATCATTAGTGATTTATCAAAAGGAGTCCAAACTAGAAATTCTGTTTGGAAGAACTTCTGTGCTTACTTCTCCTTCTTATCTCACATAGAACCAACTGACTATAAGATTGCTCTAACTGATCCTGATTGGATCTTGGCCATGCAAGATGAGTTGAACCAGTTTGAAAGAAATCAGGTTTGGCATCTTGAACCAAGAACCAATGAGATGTCAGTTATTGGAACCAAATGGGTCTTCAGAAACAAAATGGATGACTCAGGTACTATAGTCAGAAACAAGGCCAGGCTAGTGGTTCAAGGGTTTAACCAACAAGAGGGAATAGACTATGATGAAACCTTTGCTCCAGTAGCCAGGCTTGAGGCAATAAGAATTTTGATTGCATTTGTTGCCCACATGAACTTTAAACTCTTTCAAATGGATGTTAAAACTGCTTTTCTAAATGGTTATTTGAAAGAAGATGTGTATGTGGAACAGCCCCCTGGCTTTGAGGATAGAGTTTGTCCAGATCATGTCTATAAGTTAGACAAAGCTCTTTATGGCCTCAAACAAGCCCCCCGTGCTTGGTATGAGAGACTCTCTAGCTTTCTTATTGAAAATCATTATGAGAGAGGTTCAGTGGACAAAACTCTATTCTTAAAGAAAAGGGGAACAAATCTGTTAGTGGTCCAGGTATATGTTGATGATATTTTGTTTGGGGCTACTAATTCTGTTTTGTGTGATGAGTTTGCAGACCTAATGAAAAGTGAATTTGAGATGAGCATGATGGGAGAACTTGGTTTCTTCCTAGGGCTCCAAATCAAGCTAGTGGATGATGGAATCATGATCCATCAACAGAAGTATCTCAAGGAGCTGCTCAAGAGATATGGTCTGCAAGATAGCAAGTCCTATGACACACCTATTTCTACCTCTTCTAAACTGAGCCTAGATGAGAAAGGAAAGGATGTTGAGGATAAGCTATACAGAGGTATGATTGGCTCACTTCTCTACTTAACAGCTAGTAGACCAGACATAGTGTTCTCAGTTGGGTTGTGTGCAAGATTTCAAAGCAACCCAAAAGAGTCTCATCTAAAAGCTGTTAAGAGAATTTTTAGGTACCTGAGTGGTGCAGAGGACATGTGCTTATGGTATCCAAAGGGAAGCAATTTTGGTCTTTTAGGATACATTGATGCTGATTATGCTGGTTTTAGTGTGGACAGGAAGAGCACTTCAGGAATGGCTCACTTCTTAGGTTCTTGTCTGATTTCATGGGGATCTAAGAAACAAAATTCAGTGGCTCTATCCACAGCTGAATCAGAGTACATAGCTGCTGCTTTGTGCTGTGCTCAATTGCTTTGGATAAAGACACAACTTAAGGATTTTGGGGTCTGTTCCGGAAGTGTTCCCATATTGTGTGCTAACACCAGTGCCATAAACATTTCAAAAAATCCTGTCCAGCACTCTAAAACCAAACATATTGAAATCAGACATCATTTTCTCAGAGACAATGTTGAAAAAGGTAACGTGAATCTTGAATTTTGCAGATCTGAAGAACAATTGGCTGATATTTTCACTAAACCCCTGAGCAGGGAAGTGTTTGTCAAACTCCGCACATTACTTGGTATGGTAAGGATTAGATCCTAGTTCCTTAGGACTTATCTTTCCCTTTTTGGCTATGTTTGACTTTTTGATCATTAGTGTAAATAAGCAGGGCTGGTTAACTCTTAAATGTCATTGATGCAAGTGGTCTCAAAATTCTTATGTTGATGTTGTTCCAATGTGTGGTATCTCTAAGTTGCCTAATTGGAAGTTGCATTAAAGTTTTTAATTTATACAGATCAGCGTCAGACCATCGTAAGACCAGTTCCCCACATCGGTTATATCAGTTACTGCTGAATCCTCGATTTTGAAATTGAGGAGTTAAGTGTTCTGACACATGACCTTTGTGAACAGTGTAGAAGTAACTTCTACTTTATCTGTTCGAATAACTGCCGGTTTTCTCCATTTTAATTCACTTTATTTCACATTGATTTCTCTCTAACTGTCTCTCTCTCTCTCAAAGTAATCCTTTCTCTCAAACCCTAAGCACCATCATCAAAATCCTCTTTAAGAATTCAAATTCGATTTCTTTCTCTCTCCTTCATCAACTCTGCAAATCAAATCAGCATGGGAAGAAAGAAGAACAAGACTTCAAAGAAGAAAAACAGAGGATTAAGTCAGTCTCCTAGCTTCACACCTTCTAAGATCGAGAAGGAATCAGGTACTGTTGTGGTTACTGAACACCACAAAGAAGAACAAGAGCAGCAAAGTGTAACACCCCCAAATCTACCACTACGAAAATACTTGTATAAAATACTGTAGAGGTAGATATGGGCGTATTACCGCCACGTGATAACTTACAACTAATTTAAAGTAGCAATTATTAAAATTAATTATGCAGCGGAAAGAAAAATCAAATGTTAATTAATACAAAATAATAAGTGTTTATTCTAAAAAAAATAAAGTGATAATCCTAATCTAGGTGGTGAAATCCCGTTGCCTCCCAATGCATCAAGTCCACATCTTCTCATCATCACCTACCTACCCATCATAATGATAAGTAGGGCCAAGCCAAAACAAAAAGGAAGTACGGATTAGCAAAAATGCTAAGTACGAATAAGCACAAGATAAGTAAAGATCATTTTATTCTACAAACATGCTTTTGAAAAACAACATTTATTTCTAATCATAACAAATCTTCGAAATTTCCTTTCCAAAAAGTTCCACGAAAATAAATACCATTGAAATAACTCAATTTAGGAATTCATAATTAATTGCAAATCATGTAGAAAAATTATTTTCCTTTATCCCAAAAATATCCTCTCCCAAGTGTGCACACCCCCCAAGTTAGTGTCTTTCTGTGTAAAGGCTATCCTTGAGGAAAGACTAGGTCATACAAAGTCCATAGTCTTATCAACCAAATCCACGTAGTGGGATTACAGACTAAAAAAAAAAAAAGCTTATAAAGCTTTGTGGGATTTTTCCAATATAAGTTCAAGATAGTATTGAAATACATATTTCATAAAATTATTTCCAAATAAAAATTCCATTATTGTTGATTAATCATATCCTTAAAATCTTTCCATAAAGTGTCGAATGTGACATAGAAAATCTTTGACAATTTATTTTGTTACCGAAATAATAAAATACCATAGAGTAAAAATATTATGTTGAAAAAGAATTTCCTAACAATTATTTAATTGCTAAAATATTAAAACACCAAGATAAATAAAAGTGCCAATAAAACTTTAAAAATCATTACATAATATTTCAAATGACCAAATCATGTATACATATAGCACATAAGATTTCAAACACTTTATAAGATATCAAGCTACCTAAACGTACCTTTCGTTTGGATTGGACAACTAAACTCGAAAAACTTAAGGAATCCTACCGAGAGCGTCCTACACAAGATTAATACAACCTTAATTAATATAAGATCACCAAAATGTTTATACTAACAAGGTGAACCCTAAGATGTGCATGACCACTAGTACTTTTAAAACTATAGTATAAGTAATAAGTTTATATAAGTATTAGGATATTAAAAATCATAATATTAGTAGTAGGATTTTTTTTTTTTTATAATATAAGTGAAAAATATTAGGATTATATGAGTAGTAGGATTTTAAACACTTATTAATATTATCATTATTATTATTTGGATATTATTATTATTAGTTTTTTTTTTTTTTTTTTTTTTTTTTTTTTTTTTTTTTATAAAACCAAATTATTTTAACAATTATAATAAAATACTAAAACCCATAAGATTTTAAGAACTTATTATTAGTAGTGAAGTATTATACATGGAACTTTATAATCCATAGTTTTTAAGATTAGTTAAGGTTTTAATCAATAATATATAACTTAATAAAATAATTTAATAAAACAAAAGAGGGTTGGAAAACACTTGCCGGGGTGGTGGTGATGGTGGTTGCCGGAGCTTGAGAAATTTTTTTTTTTTTTTTTTTTTATGCCGTGAGAATTTGACAAGAAGTAGAGAAATTTTTGTAATTTTGTGTGTGTAAAATGGGTTGAATTAGGGGGGTATTTATAGGCTTAAGTATGTAAAAATTTAGGTAATTGAATATATGAAGTTATGGTAAGTTAAATATTATGGTGATTGGTGATCAAATAATTTGATCATGAAATCAAGAGATGGCAAGTAAAATAATTTGTAGAATATTTCATGATCAAATATATTTGTTATGGAAAGTTTTGGAAAAAAATGTTTAGTTGTAAATATAAATGTATATATATATATTTAGCCAAATCTTCCTAATTGGTCTTAGCCCCCTTGTCCTAGTTGGCCGTGAACTTAGGGCCTTTAGGATTTAATTTTTTTTTTTTTTTTTTGGGTTTACCTAATTGGTCTATTGGGTTTAGATTATGACTTTTGGGCTACTTAGTTGGCTTATTGGTTTTGGATTAGGATTTCTTTACAAATTCAAGGGGAATAATTGGGCTTAGAAATACTTAATTGGCCTATTTGTTTTACAAATCCAAGATAAGTAGTTGGGCTTAGAAACCCCTTTTTAAATTAAATTCATATCATAAAATTCTAGTTATTTATATGTGAAAATAAGACTTATTTAAATTTTTTTTTTTTTTGAAAAATATTTTTAACTTAAAAATATATGCAAATAATATATTCGTAGTATAAAATAGTCTTTTTAATAATCAATAATCGTAGAAAATATGTACCAAAATTGTGGGGTATTACACAAAGGGTTAAGGATCAAGCTACTGAGGAAACAGTAGTTGAATCAAAGGATGCATGTCAGTCCAAAGAATTGCTACCTTTAGTTTTTGACCATTTCTGCTAAACAATTTCTCTGCAGAATGGTCCTGGTCTGTATATTTCATTAACTTCTGTGTGCACTTGAACAGTTTGGGATTGTGAGTTGCAGGTACTCACATGTGGGACAACATCTCTAGAATGCTGTGTTAATATTATGCTTGTATTTGACTTTACTTGTTGCCTTCTCCTAATTTTGTGTTGTGATTGTTTTTGTCATTTGATGATGCCAAAAGGGGGAATAGGACAGGTGAAGTTCCTAATATCAATTGTAGCAACCTGAACAAGGTTCAGACCTTGTTAAGAGATGGCCCAGCTTTTTGCCTAGGAGTATCTTGAATTCAGATCAAGTGCTCCTACCCATCCCAACTGGAAGAAAATTTCTTCCAAGTGAAATTGAAATTTCTCTTGCTACATTTGATAATTGATAAGTCTTGCAGGTTACAGGTTTAATGCTGAAACTCAATAATAAATTGAGTAATGTGATGAGTGACTGACCATTGTAATCAGTCTAATTGTGCTTTAGTCTGCTGTATATTTTTTATTCTCTGAGATTATGAATCTGTCTACAGGCACAGTGCAAGACCAATTCCTCTGAACAGTTATTTTATTTTGAAATAATTGGTTACTGTTCTCAGGGGGAACTCATGGTTTGTCATCATCAAATAGGGGGAAATTGTTGAACCATGTTTGATTTGAATGATGACAAACCAGTCCTCTATACTTGATGTCTATGTATATTTGTATATGAACAGGTTGAATCAAGTGAGGACTCATCAAGGCAATCATGAAGGCCTTGAGATACTTGAAGATCAGAAGCCAAGAGCTTGGAGCCTTTTTTTTTTATACTTCTAGGATCTTCATGTAAAATAGGCTTAGGAAAATATTCTTATTGTTTTTAAGTAAAGAGCAAAAAGACCTTAAGTTTACATCCAGTAAAGAGAACAACCCAAGAACAAGCTAAGAACAGGCACAGAACAAGCTTAGAACAGTTCCCTTTACCAGACGTAAACTTAGTAGTACTGAGACCACTGCGGGAACAGACCTCAGTATTACGCACGTGATCCGTACAGATTTTCGAGTTCAAAAATCATTTTGAAAATTATTTGAAAAATTTGGATCACTTGTACTTTGGAAATCTGCCAAATTGATTTGCAAAATCAGCTCATTAAATGCAATGTACTTTGTTTGGACTTTAGTGTATATCTCTCTTCCCATAGTGGAAAGTGACAAAGTCTGAAACAAGAACACTGCACTTGTGTCAGCTGAAGTGGTTTGCACAATTTAGGCAAGTCTCCAAACACACTTCTAGGGCACGGTTTTCCTTGTCTATATAAACAATCTTTGCAAGAAACCCTAGAAGACTTTTGCTCTCCAAAGAAAACCAAGTAATATTTTCTGAGAGTCTATCCTTAGTCCAAAACTATCTCCATATCCATCTTTAAGAGAAAAACTTACGGAGATTTAAGTTTGTAATATTTGAACCACTTAGAGGGAAGTGGTTGGGGAGTGTTCTGTGAACACCGAGTGAACTGTTAGAGTTAACAGTTGGGGAATTAAGTGTTACATAGTTGTAGCATTTAATTGAGTGTGTAACCTTGTTATTATTCTGAGTTGATTAATAATATTGGTGAGAGAGTGGAGGACGTAGGCTTGTTTAGAAGCCGAACCTTGTTAAATCTTTGTGTCCTTACTCTTTGCTTACTGTTCTCTCGTTGTTCTCACAAAAGCATAAACAAAACTTGAAAACGATTAAAAAAACACACATACTCAATTCAACCCCCCCCCCTTCTTAAGTATACATTGAACTAACAATGTCTAGTCTCCTACAGAAGGAGGTCCGATTCGTTTGGACGGAGGCTTGCGAGCAAGCATTTCAGCCGTTGAAACAGAGATTATTCTCTGCTTCTATTCTTACCCTTCCGAACAATGAGGAGGATTTCGAGGTCTATAGTGATGCGTCTAAAAGTAGCCTAAGTTGTGTGCTAATGCAAGGTGGGAAGGTCATCGCTTACGCATCGAGGCAACTGAAGGTGCATGAGCGTAACTGCCCCACGCATGACTTGGAGCTAGCAACTGTAGTATTCGCGCTTAAGATCTGGAGGCACTATCTCTATGGTGGTTCGTGTAAGGTATTCACGGATCATAAGAGTCTCAAGTACATCTTACTCAGAAAGACCTCAATATGAGGCAGAGAAGATGGCTTGAACTTATTAAGGACTACGACCTGACGCTTATTATTGCGAAGGCAAGGCGAACTTAGTCGCTGACGCACTGAGTCGCAAGAATCGATTGAGCTTCAGTAGAAGTCGTAGTTCCGTCAGATTTCGTCTGACATCTATGAGTGCTGAACCTGAATTATTTTAGGAGTTGCGCGAGGGTCAGCAGAATGATCCATAGTTGGCTAGGATTCGAGAGGCTTTACAGCAAGGAAAGGCCGTTGGTTTCGAGATCTCTTCCGATGGTAGTCTGCGATTTCGAAGGAGGTGGTGTGTACCGGACAGTTTTGATCTTACTTTCGAGCCGAATCTTACTTTCGAGGAGCGACCAATTCAGATCTTGGATCGCGAAGTGAGGACCCTCCGGCGTAAGCAAGTCCTGCTAGTCAAGGTGTTGTGGAGAAATCAGCACCATAAGGAGGCAACTTGGGAGACAGAGGCGTCCATGAGGCAGAAGTACCCGGAGCTGTTTGAGCGTGAACAATCTCCTTTGCTTTAAATTTCGGGATGAAATTTCTTTGAGGAGGGGAGGTTGTAATGACCCAAATTTATCGGTATTTCTGTCGTTGATTTATTTGTTTATTTATGTGATTTTATGTATAGTCCGAATTTATTTGGACTATTTATTATTGATTATTTGCTCGATTTGATTTGTTTTATTTGATTATTTATTGTTTATTTTTTATTCTACTATTATTTAATTAATTAGAATTTTATTTTTAATTTTTCTAATTAATTAATTTAGTTTTGGGCCAAGTGCGGATTTAATCATGATTAATCATGAATTAGTGCAAATGGCCCAATTGATCACAAAGCCCATTTGAGCCTTATGAAAACCACCCCCCTATGATTAGTGGCCTACATGTGCCACTTGTTTCATGTTCACACCTTAATCACTTCTATAAATAGAAGGTGATGGTAAGGCTTATGATTCAATTTGCCATTTAAACACTTGTTCATCAATTTAAAGGCCAAATTCTCTCCATTTTACCATAGTCCACACGCCATTTTTGGCTTCTCAAATCCAATCATTTGTTCATCATCCATCCAAACTCAAAATTTAAAGATTCAACCTCTATTGATCTTTAAGTATCAAAACACAAACTAAACCCTAATTGTTTCATTCAAAATCACTAGTTCGGGTTTGGTTTCCGAGCTTGGTTCGTGTGGGTTTTTACGTGGGTGACCATGTGGTGGTGCCGTGTGAAGGCTATGCACGAGTGGTGGTTCGTGGTTGAAGCCGTGCAAGACCGTGGTGGGCCGTGTTGAAGCCGTGGTGTACCGTGTTGCTTGGGCCGTGTGGTTTTGGTTCTGGGAAGCAAGTTTCGTGTGATAATTTGTTTAATCTTCAATAAGGTAACATACTATCCTAATTCTAGTTGGTATACTATGATTCATAGGGTAGATTAGATGACTTGATTAGACCAAAATTGATGTTTATGTACCCATTTTATGCGTGAAGCATAGGCTGATTTTGGGTGATTGATTATGATATTCTTGCTTGTTTATATGTATTTTATGATTTATTATGTTAATTTTATGTTTGTGTAAGTTCATGTTCAAGTTCCATGTAGTTTCGATGCATGTAAGTGGATGAAAATCGTTGTTGAACATGGATAGTGTATGCGTGATTTTGATGATGATTATGAGGATGAGTTCTTTATGATATCTTGATGATCTTGTTGAGTTCTTTATCAATCCTGTTGAGTTCTTTATGAACCTTGTTGAGTTCTTTATGAATCTTGATGAGTTCTTTATGAGTTCTTGGTCGAGTCTTGATTAAAGAAAGTTAAGTTAAGTTTAAAGAAAGTTAAAAGAGGTTCAAAGAAAGTTAAAGAAAGTGATACAGAATGATTTATGAGGTTCCAAGAATGATGACTTACATGTTAGTCTTAAGTCAAGGCGTAAGATGCAACTTAAGATTAACTAAGAATGTAAATAAAGATTAAAGATTAGCTTGAATTTGCTATTAGACGCCTAACCTTAGAGTAAGATTCTAAGGCTTGGGTTAAGACGTTGCCCCTGTCCTAACCGCGGTATTGGGATAGTGATTACCACTATGTCGTCCTCCTGACATGGATTTCCCGTAAGATGGGTTTCATAGGGTTGGGAGTAAGATCCTCAATCCTGGCATAGTAGGAAAGTTCGTTCGCGTAAGAGGCGTTTGTACAAGCATAGTCCGGTCTAATATGTAAATGATTGCGCCAAGATTAAGTAATGTTAAGATAATAGTTGAAGTTAGTTGAGTTAGTATTGTTGTCCATTGGTATAATGTCGTTATCGTTTTAATTATGATTATTGTTGGTATGATATGTCGTTTCGCATGATGATATGTCGAATGTTTGATTTGGTTGTTTGATTTATGTTATGATCATGTGTATTCCCGTTAGGGTGGGGCAGTTATGTTACTCGCCACTGACGGTGGACTGTTGTTTATTTTCAGGTAATTCTGATGATGAGGTTCATGCTTAGCTTTGGGTTGGGCGAGTGCCGAAGTTACTTGTATTTTGTTTTAGTTGTATTACGATTTTCTAGTTTGGACTTAGTAGTTGTATCATGTATTATATTCTAACTCTGATTATGTTTTGGAGTTTAACAGATATATTTGGGTTTAGTAACGTACAATCTTGTGGGTGTTGTACTTTTGGATTTAGTAAATAATATTTTGAGGTTTTGTTTTTAATTTTTAAGTATGTTAGTATGTTAGGACTGACAACTTGACTCGTCGGTTTCTTCCGCGCCGGTTTAAGCGAGTCGGTTCGTCACACTCCCCCTCACATTAAAGACCTTTTGGGATTGAAATGTGGATGCAACACATGTCTTGTCATACCTGGCGCGAATTAATTAATTCCACTTAGAAAAGGAGAGCGAGGAGAGATTCGAACCTGTGACCTTTGCGTCACGTTGGCTCTGATACCATGAAAGAATATAATCCCTTGTCATGTTCATTGTATTCACCTCCATATATACAACGTAATATGCTAACTATAATTTATCATTAAAGGAAGGCAATATTATAAGAATAATACTAGTCAACATAAAGGATTTACATTCTGTATAAGGCTTAATGTAGGGTAACTAAATAAGTACAAAAATATTTTACAATATTTTATACTCTAACAAAAAGTAATGATTGTTTTCATACCTGATGTGACAATGGAAGATGAAGGGCCATTGTGTACATGGATAAACAGAATACAGTACAATTGATAATGGAAGATGCAAGAGTTTTTTTTTTATCTTTTTAATTTAGAGTGTATTCTCTTGAACTTATTTCAGAACTTATCAGGTCAGGTCAAGCCTATCAGGTTAGGTCAAATCTAATATGAAAATGTCAACTGAGAATGAGATGAGTGAGAAAGAGTGAGACAATGAAACTAGGATAGACGAGTGTACCCCCACACCAAATCTCCCCACGACCGCCCTCACGGCTCAAATTGTAGCCTCCATCCACGGCTCTAACCAGAAGCACCAGCATGTTCAAGGTCTTCCAACATCTTAGGCAAACTCCTCATCTTCAACATCCTCAACACTTTCATCCATCCCCCCACTACCTACCCCCAACCTTTTTAACGAAGTTCTTACTGAATATCCTAACCCTCTACAATCCTCCTTTGCTTTTCCAACCCCAACCATTCCTTACTCCACTTCACCGCACCATTTAATCCCTGAAAATGAAAGTTTCATCCCTTTTTCTCATTTAAAATACTCAGACCTCTGCCAACCATGGGAAAATGCCATCCCATTTAAAGTTATAGGAAGGTCCTTTTCTAAGGAATTCCTAGCAATGAAACTCCAAAAGATTTGGCGTTGGCCCAACCAAAAGCCCCTCTTCTCGTTGGGTTCAAGTTTTTACTTATCAAATAACTTGAGTGTAATGGGGTAGGATGAGTGTCTCTTATCTAATCCTAATTAAAGTGATTATGGGACCCTTTGTGACAACCGACGAGTTGAATTGTCGATCTAACAAACAAACTTACTAAAAATTAAAACAAAACCTCAAAATTATTATTACTATAACCTAAAAACGTACAATAACTACAAGTTGTACAATAGTCCAAGTAAATTTTGGACCATACATAAAATAACATAAATAACAAATAAATCAATGACAAAAATACCGAAAAATCTGGGTCATTACAACCTCCCCTCCTTAAAGAAATTTCGTCCCGAAATTTAAGGCAAAGGAGATTCCTCACCCTCAAACAGCTCCGGGTACTTCTGCCTCATGGACGCCTCTGTCTCCCAAGTCGCCTCCTCATGGTGCTGATTTCTCCACAACACCTTGACTAGCTAGACTTGCTTACGCCGGAGGGTCCTCACTTCGCGATCCAGGATTTGAATTGGTCGCTCCTCGAACGTCAGATTCGGCTCAAACATGGCCGATTCCACCGGAATGATATGGGTAGGATCATGTACATATTTCCTTAGCTGGGAAACATGGAACACATCGTGAACATTAGACAAACTAGCTGATAATGCCAATCGATATGCCACCTCCCCAACTCGTTCTAGTATCTCGTAAGGTCCCAAGAATTTCGGTCGAAGTTTCCCCTTTTGACCAAAGCGTGCCACTCCTTTGAATGGTGAAACCTTAAGCAAGACTCTGTCACCTACCTCGAAAGTCAGTGGCCTACGTCGATTATCGGCGTAGGATTTCTGATGACTCTGCGCGGCCTGCATCTTAGACCGAATGACTCGGACCATCTCGATGGTATCTCGTACCATCTCAGGTCCCAAAGCCATAGTATCACTGATATCATTCCAACAAATCGGACTCCGACATTTCCTGCCATACAGGGCCTCGTACGGAGCCATATCGATGCTGGAGTGATAACTGTTATTATAGGAAAAATCTACCAAGAAGAGCATACGTACCCAAGTCTGATGATACTCCAGAGTACATGCTTGTAACATATCCTCCAGAGTCTGGATGGTCCTCTCAGTCTGACCATTTGTCGCCGCGTGAAATGCGGTGCTCATCTTCAACTTCGTCCCAAAGGCTTCCTGAACTGACTTCCAAAAACGAGATAAGAATCTCGGATCACGATCAGAAACTATCTCCCTCAGAACTCCGTGAAGTCGGATAATGTCCTTGGTATAAGCCTCTGCCAGGCGCTCCATCGACCAGGTCATCTTCATCGGTATGAATCTAGCGACCTTGGTTAACCTATCCACTATTACCCAAATGGCATTCATACCATTACAGGTAGGTAGGCTAACCACGAAATCCATAGATACCGACTCAAATTTCCAGGTCGGAATCGGTAGTGGCTGCAAAAGACCTCCAAGTCTCTGATGCTCGATCTTAACCTTCTGACAGACTAAACATCGAGCTACAAACTCTGCTACATCCCTCTTCATCTTAAGCCACCAGAATTGGCCCTTAAGGTCCTGGTACAGCTTGTTACCTCCAGGATGAACAAAGTAGGGCGAGTTATGTGCCTCAGACATGATTCTGTTCCTAAGATCAGAACTTTCCGGTACACACCACTGATCGGTCCATTTAGGACCTATTTCTTAGCTTCTTTTAGCTTGAATTTTGGTCGTTCTCATCTTTGTTTTTTCGTTTTTAGGGTGTTTCAGCTTAGTTTTGAGTTTTTCTTAGGTTTTATTTGTTTTTGTGTTAGTTTGGTTCTTTTTGCTAATAATTGGCTAAAATATTTGTTGCTTCAGTTGTATCGTGTTTTGTGCAGATAATTTCGGGCTTTGAACGGGTCGTGAGAGGTCCCGAGTGGATTCCAAGGAGCCGGGATTGGCACCGAGGTGACAACGGGACACTTAGGGAGCAAGAAGGCCTAGATTTGAAGGCTACACGACCGTGCAGGCTAGCAGTACACGGTCGTGCAGATCAGCAACCCAAAAGCATGGGTGCACGATCGTGCAAAGTAAAACTGCACGATCGTGCAACCCCTCTTTCCCAGGCCACGATCGTGCAAGTTATAACTGCACGATCGTGTAGCCCCTCGTGCAGAGATCAGAAGGTCCTTTCTGATCTGCACGATCGTGCAGGCTATCCTTACACGATCATGCAGATTTTACTTCGTTTCGCCACGATCGTGCAAGGTTCAACTGCACAATCGTGCACGGTGCAGCTCGTGATTTTGTTTAATTAGCCATGCTTTGTAATTTTTAGTATAAATAAGGGGTTTAGGCATTGTATTAAGAGGAGTTTTTTCAGATTTTAGAATAGTTATAGCTAGCCTAAACACACTCTAGTTGTAGTTAACTCTCTCAAGAATTCAATTCAATTCCAAGTTTAGTTTTGTTCTTCAATTTCTTGTTTTCAATCTTGTAACCAAGAATTCCATTAGTAGCAATCAAAGTTCAAATTCCAGGTTTTGTTTTAGTTGTTCATTTTTGATTTTGTTGAGTTTATTTGTAACGACCCGACTCGCTTAAATCGGCGCGGAAGAAACCGACGAGTCGAATAGTTATAACTACAACTCGAAAAACTTAAGAATAGAAACTAATTCCTCAAATTATTATTATTGAACCTCAAAAGTACAAATACCCACAAGTTTGCACATTACTAATCCAAAAGTCAACTAGAAATACTAAAATACGAATAACTCCAACCACACGTCAGAGTCCAAAAATAGCGTATAAGAGTCCATACAATAGTCCATAACTATCTAAAAACAACAACAATAACAAAATAAAAGTACATCCAAAACACAAACAAACGCCGCTCGCCCAACCCAAAGCTAAGCAAGTACTTCGTCATCAGAATTACCTGTAAAACAAACAACGGTCCACCATCAGTGGCGAGTAACATAACTGACTCACCCTAATGGGAATACACATGAACATAGCCCAAATCAAATAATCAAATCATCAGTCAAAAACATGCGAGAACATCCCAAACATGAACTCGACTCAACTATCCTATCCAAACTATCTTTGGCGCAATCATTCATATACTAGACCGGACTATGCTCGTACGAACACATCTTACGCGATCGAACTTTCTGCTATGTTAGGATTGAGAATCTTACTCCCAAACCCCATGAAATCAATCTTACTGGAAATCCATGTCCCGTGAAACCAATCTTACTGGAAATTCAAAGGATAACATAGTATGACTCCAACTATCCCAATACCGCGGATGGAATAGGGGCAACGTCTTAACCCAAAAACAATGAATCTTACTCAAAGTATTAGGCGTCTAGAAATGAAATCAAGCTAATCATTAATTAAATCTCTTATCATTTTAATCAACTCATTCATAACATAATTATATTCAAGAATTGCCTTTGCGCCTTGATTCTCGAAAATAATCAGTTAAACACGAAGTTATTCTCAAGATTGCCTTTGCGCCTTGATCTTGAGTCTAACCAACATTAACCCATTACTTTAAAATCCATTCTTTAACTCAATCTTTAACTTTCTTTAATTATTAACCCACTTTCTTTAACCATCAAGACTCAACCAAGAACTCATCAAAACTTAACAAGAACTTAAAGAACTCATCAAGAACTCATAAAGAACTCATTCAAGATTCAAGATCTTCAATCAAGAACTCAATCAAGATTCAAGAACTTCAATCAAGAACTCATCCAACTTCAACAATACACGCATAACAGCAAGACATCCATTCGAAAATTACCACTTAAACTTATCCAAAATTCATCAAACTTTAACACATTTATCATGAACATAAAACAACATATATTCAATCATAAAATCATCAAACCATCATCAAAATACCATGAAAACCACATAAAAATCAGATTAGAAACTATACACAAAATCATGATTAAACTTCACCAAATAACCCATACATGCATTTAATCTGTACTATATTCATAGTATGCCAACAAGGCTGAGAAAGTATGCTACCTTATTGAAGATTAACACACAAATCAACACACAAATGCAGCCCGAAAACTCGACCCACACGAACCCACACACGGCCTCAACACGGCAACCACACGCACAACTTCAACACGGCTGCACCACCACCACGAACCACCTTGGCACGGCTGCTGCACCCAGTCACGACACCGCTGCACGGCACGACTTCACACACGGCACACGAGCACCACCCTTGCACGGCTTCCAACACGAACCCACTCGAACAAGATCAACCTAAACCCGAACCAAAGATCTTGAATGCAAATGAAGGTTTAGATTGTGTTTGAACACTTAAAGATCAATAGACTTTGAATCTTTAAGTTTTGGGCTAGGAAAAATGATGAACAATTGATGGGTTCAATTGCTCAAAAATGGCGTGAGGCAAATGGAGAGCAAATGGATGGGTAATTGTGTTTAAACTTGATGGCATGAGCAAATGATGGCAAAATGAGCAAAAGCCTTACTAACTCCTCTATATATAGTGTTAGTTAAGGTGTGAACACAAAGCAAGTGGCAAGCCTTGCCACACCACTAGAAAACCGGCCAAAGGAGGAAAATGGGCCTAAATTGGGCTTTCGTGATCAATTGGGCTAATTTACATAAATTACATAATTAATCATGCATAAGTCGATTTAGCCCAAAATATTAAATAATTAATTAGAAAATTAAATAAAAAAAATTCTAATTAATTAAATAATAATTAACATAAATAATGAAAACTGCAAATAAAATAATTCGAATTCAATCGAAATTATTCACATAAAATAAAATAAATAGTTCAAAAATAAATTTGAACTATAAACAAATACACATAAATGCACATAAATTATCGGCAAAAATACCAATAAAATCAGGGTCATTACATTATTAGTTTCTTGTCATCATTTTAGTTTCATTAGATTTTAGTTTGAATTCATAGATTAGTTTAAATTGAATTTCATGATTTTAGTTCCAATGGATTGCATTAGTGAGTAGTTCCTTTTCTAAGGATTGGATGGCTTGATGTTATAGATTTTGGGGGTTAATTATTGGATTGTTGGTGTTTGAATAATCTTGATTGTAATTTCTTGATTGCTAGAGGTAGTAATTAGGATTGTGAATTGATGAAAGTATTTGATGAAAGTATTTGATGAACTCGGTTTTGGGTTTTGCTAATTTGACTATTCGAGAGAGGTTATCTTAGCCGATCCTAGAATTTCCTATCACCTAATCGAGAGAGGGTGTTGGGATTGAGTCCGTTAAGTGCTTTTGAATGTTCACATTGCAATTGAGATAATCGAACATGAATTAATTCAATGACTATAATTCCTCCGATTGAAGTAACGTTAGGAATTCCAATCTTTAGAGTTTTTAAATCTTGATATTTCCATTTGCATCGTTTCGTCTCTTTTCGATTAGTTTTAATTCTTGTAGTTTAGGTTTAATTCCAACATTCAATCAACAATTAAAGATCCTTGGATCATTCTAAATTCACGACTAATTCCGCATTAGTTCCTCGTGGATCGACCCTAACTCCGCTAATACTACGTGTTAGTTGTTAGGTTTATAAATTGTATATTTGTTTGGCGACTAGGGCCGCGACACCCTAGGGGCCGGTCAAATTTTGGCGCCGTTGCCGGGGAACTCTTTTCGGTTTCGGTTGTGAACTTTTTGATCCAAGTTATTGCTTTCATTTTTTTTCTTTTTTCTTTTTTTTTTGTTAAATAATTGTGATTGTCAGTGCTAATATCTTCTTTAGCACTTCCAACCACAACGTCCAATTTCACCATCCATCCTCAATACACAAGGATGGTGCAAGCGGACCAATTTTCTTTCTTTTAATAATTTTTATTTTTTCTTTCTTTTTTTTTCCCTTAATTATTGTTGCTTGCATTTTCGTTGGCTTTTGGTTTCATGATGGCTAGTTTCTTTATTCCTCAATTTGAAGATGAGTCATTTTGGGTGTATTTTAATCGTGTTCAAGGTTCACTTCCATTTGACCACACTTATGATTTGTGGCAAATGTGTGAAGTCATATATTCGGGTCTGAATGTTTTTACTTTGAATGTTGTTGAGTCTATGCATAACTGTGAGTTTCGAGCTTTGACCTTAGGTAATGCTTGGAATTTTTATTGTTGGCTAGCCCAAGACACCTATGAATGGGATATGGGTACCCATTCTAGCCAATTTCAACCCAACTTTGGTTCATTTTCTCATTTTTCTCCTAATTGTAGTGATGTGCATCCTAATTTTCATTCTTCAAACGATTGCATGCATTACAAGCAAGATTCTCATGTTTCTAGTGATGAAATTAGCTATGATCCGTCCCTTCTTGATGAGTATCTAAGGCCTTCTAACTTTGTTAATACAATTGTTTGTATTCCTGAAGCGATAAAGAGCTATAATGACTTGATTGACAAATGTTTTGGGGTTCACAAATGTCTACCAAAAGGAGGAGAGGGAAGACGAGTTATCTTTGAGCAAATAAGTAAACTAATAAAGAGACTTGAGATAATAGAATTTTGCTTAGTGGATGAGATGGATGATCTAGGATTTACGATTAACCATGAGGGCGGTAGTGGCAAGGATGGCTCAAGCCCTACTTTGAGGAATCCGATTCAAGAGGAGGTAGATGTTGCTCTAAAGGACTATGACGAACCCTTTGAACCCATTTTTGTTTTTCCCTCTCCTCTTGAGCCCACTATCCCTTCCTTTCTTTCTTTGCCTAAATCGTCCAATCTCCATGTTTCCATTGAGGAGGAAGAGGATTTTCTTGGGGTTTTAAATGAATGTGATGATGGCATAGCCCATAGTGATGACTCTAGTGATAGTGAGGATGAGGAGTTTTGTTTTGATTTTGAAAATCCTCTCTTTGAGAATGATGATACCTTTCGTGAGTTTCTAAATCCTCTTTTTGAGGATGGTGACGAAACTCATGAGTATCAAGATTCTCTTTTAGAGGATGACGATGTTAAGCCTCATGTTATAATTGAGTCTCGTTCTTGCCCCACCTTACCTAGGCAGTGTGTCCTAGTTCCTTTATCACCCATTTTTCTTCCACCCTATGTTTGTTGTCCGCCTTTTCATGGGTCTTTACCCCTTCTTGAGCCTCATGACTCTTCTCTTGATGCCATAGTGATCGGCTCCTAGGGTGTTGCGGCCCCAGTCGCCAAACAAATATACAATTTATAAACCTAACAACTAACACGTAGTATTAGCGGAGTTAGGGTCGATCCACGAGGAACTAATGCGGAATTAGTCGTGAATTTAGAATGATCCAAGGATCTTTAATTGTTGATTGAAAGTTCGAACTAGACCTAAACTACAAGAATTAAAACTAATCGAAAAGAAACAAAACGATGCAAATGGAAATATCAAGATTTAAAAACTCTAAAGATTGGAATTCCTAACGTTACTTCAATCGGAGAAATTATAGTCATTGAATTAATTCATGTTCGATTATCTCAATTGCAATGTGAACATTCAAAAGCACTTAACGGACTCAATCCCAACACCCTCTCTCGATTAGGTGATAGGAAATTCTAGGATCGGCTAAGATAACCTCTCTCGAATAATCAAATTAGCAAAACCCAAAACCGAGTTCATCAAATACTTTCATCAATTCACAATCCTAATTACTACCTCTAGCAATCAAGAAATTACAATCAAGATTATTCAAACACCAACAATCCAATGATTAACCCCCAAAATCTATAACATCAAGTCATCCAATCCTTAGAAAAGGAACTACTCACTAATGCAATCCATTAAAGCTAAAATCATGAAATTCAAATTAAACTATTCTATGAATTCAAAACTAATTCTAATGAAACTAAAATGATAACAAGAAATTAAGAATCACAATCTAACAACTATAGAAAACTAAAACAAAACCTGGATTGAAACTTTAATGGGAACTATTGAAATCTTGAATATCAATGATGAATTAAAGAATTTGAAGACAAAATGCTAAACTACTTTGATTAATGAAAACTAGAATCTTGAGAGAGAATTTTCTACTTTAGAGTGTTTTTTTGGACAAGCTAATCTATTCTAAAATTTGAAAAACTTCCCCTAACAACAATGCCTAAGCCTCTTATAAATACTAAAAGATTACAAAGCACATGGCCAAAGCAAAATTTTCGATCTGCATCGTGCACGATCGTGCAGTTGAACCTTGCACAATCGTGGCGAAACGAAGGACTTGCTGCACGATCATGCAGGAAAACTGCACAGTCGTGCAACTAAGTTGCACGATCGTGCAGTTTATTACTGAACGATCGTGCACTCCAAAAGGGCTTTCTGACCTCTGCACGAGCATTCTGCACCATCGTGCAACTAAGTGCACGATCGTGCAGGTCGTGCAGATCTGCGCACTCGGTCTTCAAATGCTCATATCTCCTTCGTTTCTTAGCGGAATTGAGCATATAATATATCAAATTAAAGCTCTTGGAATAAGGAATCTTCTCCTAGTGGAATCACCTGAAAAAGAGTTATAGAAAAAAATATATGAGTTTTTGAATCAGACTATATATGCAAGAGCATTTGAAATACTTCAATTTTGAGCCTAATTATTCATGAAAACAAATAAAACACAACATTATTAAAGAAACCATGAAATAAGCTAATTCTATACTAAAATACTAAAAACCAAAGAAAATAAAGTCTAAAAGGGCCGAAAGACAAGTGAAACAAAGCCGGAAAATGGGTCCAAAATGGACCGATCACATAGCGACAAAAGTGTATAGTAATTATAGTTTTTCTTCCTTTTCTTATTTTGATTTTATTTCTTTTAGTTTTTGTTTTTCTTTTAATTTTGTTCCCCTTCCCCCACATAAGCGAAGGATGACATTCCATAGTCATTTTCCTTATTTCCTTCTCTTTGCTTATGTGGTGCTTTCTAGATTTAGTGGCGATGTCCATGACACGCTACTACGAGCTTTGCGATGCTATTTACTAGATGGCATCGTTCTCCCTTGTACATATTTTTCCTTGGCTTTCCCTTTTTTTTCCTTTTTTTTGTTTTGTTTTTGGAGTTTGGTTCTTGGTTTATCTTCTTTTGCAGGTGTGACGATTGAGCAACACAATTGGATAGATGATGGTAATACTTATGGAATTAGAGTGTGTTGTTGTAATTTGAAGCTTGTTTTGGTGAGATTGCTCCAAAACCTACTCTTTTTATTTCTTGATTGCATAGTTTAGTTTTAGGAGGAGTTGATAATCGAGGATGTTTCTTTGTTACCCTAATATAATAAAAGAGAAATCCTGAGTGGGCACAATTTTTCTTCTTGTTGAGTGACAAGAAGTTTCTTTGTTTTCAGTAACTCTTGTTTCTTTCTTTCTGTTGAGTTTCTTTTAAAATTTCATAAAATTTACACTAATTCTCAAACTACAATTCACACCATCTTGTAGTATTCATCTAATAAAAAAACAACTAATCATGCTCTACTATACATCATTCATGGACGAGTATGCGAGATATGATAAGGTTGAAAGGGCCGGAAACGACATTAAAAAACCACTTTGCCACCCCTTGGGGCCTATATTGTTACACAGTTATGCCATTTGGATTGTAACGTACTTTTTTTTTATTAATTCTAATGATTTAGTATAAAATATAAAAAAAAAATATTAATCTTTCTATCCAAAAAACTCCTTAATTTACTTTTTCACATCCCACAAGACATGATTTTAAAAATTAATATCTCTAATTATAAATAACAAAAAATTAAAAAAAAAATATATATTTGGAAAATATATTTTGAGACGAATCACATAAAATCTCACATGGCAATATTTTTCATTGCATATATAAAATTAAAAAAGTTAAAGCTATAAGATAAATAGTGCATATAGACAAAACGGAACAGTTTATTTTAGACGAAAAGAGTAAATCGTTATAGTTAATACTTTAGTTAAAAAAACACTAGGAATGAGTCTAACAAATGTTCTTTTTAGTCAGACTCTCAAAGGAACATCAGGTAACGCTCAGATATACTTCCCATTCAGTTAGTTCTTAGCTTCTCCAAACCCTAGAATGTCGGGTTCATAAACCACTTCTTCCTTTCTTTTCTCCCTATCCAACCAACATTTGTGAGACCCAGACTACTGTAATACCATTTCTCAACTCCCTGCCAAGTGTAAAATCATGAGCTATTTGCGTTTCTTATAAGGTGAAATTTTTTTAATTTTTTTCCCAATTTTTGGAGTTTATGCTTGGAGGTTTCTATGCTGGTTTCTGGGGTGAGAAATGTGAGATGTTTAATCTATAGATCTGGGTATTCTTCTTTTGATATTGATATTGTTGAAGAAATGAAAAAGTTAGGGTTTTTGTAGGGGATTGAATCATTTTTTTCGCAGTCTGAGCTAAAAGTCAGGATTTTTTCCATCCCTTTTTAGGTATTAAAATCAGATTGATCACTGGTAGCTACCTTTATCTTCATCGTTTTGATCTATTTATGGTTTCTTTTTCTCCGCTCATCCCGGTGGATCAAGTCTTGGAAATTAGGGTTTTGTGAGTGTGTTATATTTGGATGATGATAATCATGGATGGTGTTGTTTTATCATCGTTGAATTATGGTTGGTCTTGAAAGTTAGGATTCAATGCAGCAATGTGAAAGCAATTTGTATTTCAAAAAAAGGAGTATAATAGTAAGAAAGTAGCAATGTCTTTTAGAAGCATTTTACAGGACATGAAAGATGAATTTGGGAGTAGGTCTAGGAAAGGGTTTGATGTGAAATTGGGAAATGGTTTCAGATCAAGGTCTAAAAGGGTAGTTCAAGATAGTTTGGTGGTGGTTGATGCTTTGAAGCAGAGTTGTTGGGCTAACATGCCTCCTGAGCTCTTGAGAGATGTGCTTATGAGAATTGAAACATCTGAGAGCTCTTGGCCTCTTAGAAAGAACGTGGTCGCTTGTGCTGGTGTGTGTAGGAGTTGGAGGGAGAACATGAAGGAGATTGTCAAAACACCTGAGATTTCGGGCAAGTTGACGTTCCCCATATCTGTAAAGCAGGTTTGTGAATATACAACTTTTCCCTTTTTTGGGTTTCAAGTGTATGTTGTTATTAGATGATCAAAGTTGTTATCTATATGTTATTATTTATCATTACTTCAGTATATGTTTACTGTTTTAAACATTGACGGTAGATGATCCCCCTTCTAGCTTCCTAGTTGTGGCTTGTGACTAGTGAGTCCCTCTGCAAATTGTAGTTTTGCACTACATTGAATCAGTTAGTAGTCTTAGAACTGTATTTTATTAGAAACTAAGATTAAAACCTCTTACATTTGAAGCAACTTACAAATGATGTGTATCCCTGCTACAACCTGAACTTTCTACAAAAAATTATACATACTGATATCTGAAATTGATGGACATTATAAAATGATGAAGGGAATGCCGCCAATTTTGGCCATTATTCTTAGGGAGTGCAGATGAGTGAAGTGCCTCTTTGCGCTTTAAGAAAAAAAGCTTAGATTTGAGTTATAAATTAAAGAGTGGTAAAAAATTCTTCAAATTGAGACTTAACTTTACAATTATCATTACTAAAATTATTTCGGATCCTTTAACTATTAAACAAATACACCTAAAGTCCTAAAGAAAAAATGATTGAAAATAAAGATAAAATGCGCCTCACCTACAAGAAGCACGTGCATTTTCCTTCCACCTTGCGGCTAGGCTTCAAGGACAAAGTCCGCCTCCATGTGCGTTGCGCCTTTAAAACTAAGATTTCAAGTAGATAACAAATGGTTAATTCAAATCAAAAAGGGTGGTGGAGTATCACTAATTTTTGGTTAAACATGATTCTCTGGATTGTTATAGCTGTAATTGGAATCCTTCAAACTTCAAAGTTTATGCGCAGTATTTTATGTTCGCTTTCTGTATCTTTTTATTTCTTTGGCAGTTAAAGAGTGTTTGATTGTTTGAGTGTTGAATGCAAGTGGTTTAGAAATTAAAGGTAGAAAGCTAAAACTAACCTTTTCATTTTGACTATTCCCTTTATTAGTACATATGTATTTATGTACATCCTTTGTTTTTTCTTAATGTGCACATTTCATCTTTTGACGATTGTCAAGATAAAACTTTGAAGATTAATATCTCTAATTATTTATTTGTAAAAATTATAAAACTACATGTTGAGACAAATGCAATAAGACTCCACATTACTGTATTTTTCTTTACATATATCTATCACAACGATAGTCAAAGTAAAGTTTGTGAACAATGCCAACCATTAAACTGTTTAAACTAAAAAAATTGATGGAGTATAAGTTAACAAGGTGCTTATTTTTTCTTCTAAAAAACTCAATTTTAAATTGCAAACTTATTTTAACTGGTTTTTGCTTCTTTTCATCGTTTCGACTTGATTTGATTTGATTCTCAATTGCCGATGATGAGAACTAGGTATAACGCACGAATGTCAACAACAATTTATTGCGCACCCAAATTAATTTTGGGGTTGTTGTTCGGATGTTGAATGTGCGAACATGCTAATCTGATGGCTCCCTCTTTTCTTTTTCCTTCTCTTTTTTTTTTTTTGTGTCAAATACTTTTATATACTTGTTTTTCCTTATTTTAAAAATTTTCTCTCCTTTTTTTGGTGTTAATTTAAAGTCTAAATTTTATTTTTTATTTTTTATGAACAAATAATTAGTTTATGTGGATCTAATGGTATTATTGGATATATGGATTGATGATAACAATGGTATTTTTGCGGATTTAGAGGTCCTTTGTTTTTTATTCAACTTGATGTGATTCTCAATTTGCCGATGATGAGAATTAGGTGTAATGCACGAGTGGCAACAACTATTTATTGCGCACCCAAATTAATTTTGGGGTTGTTGTTCCAATGATGAATGTGCCAACATGCTAATCTGATGGCTTCCTCTCTTCTTCTTCCTTATTACACCCCCCCTCCTCACCCACAATTTTTCGGTGTTATTTTTTGTAGTAAATTCTAAAAATAAAATAAAATTGATAAACAATTCTGGAAATGCTTTTGTTTATGAACAAATAATTCGTTTATGTAGATTTAATGGTAGTATTGGATATATTGATTGATGATAGCAATGGTATTTTTATGGAATTGCCAATTAATTATCGAAATCTGAATTGGGTAAGATTTAAGTTCAACAAATTAGCACTTTAGCAGGTTTATGTTATGGATTTAGACATCTTTAAAAAACTATTTAACAAGGAAAAGGAATTCTATTAAGGATGGGAAATTATATCCCAGGTGTGTTGAGAAAATTAATTTTACTTTTGTTGGGAAAATGAATCCTATCCAAGTAATCCTATCCAAAGTAGGAAAAGTGAAATGACCTCAGTAATTACATCACTGCTAGTCATATGGTTATTTCTTTACTTCTGTTCTCATGTCGGGGGAGAATCATTAAGGCCAGAAATTGGAACACATTGATTCCTCCTGTTCCCAAACGCATTCTTGGCAAGCAAGTTCATGGTCGGGCTATGTTTGTGTTATGTTGTTAGATACTTGCTTTTGGGATGAAGGGTTTTTAATTAGTTTTCTATATTTGATGCATTTATATGAATGTCCCTTTAGTTGTATTATAATGGATGTAAGAATTTTTTTTGGGTAGCCCATGCTGTTTCTTCTTTTACTTGAGATGAAATTTGTGGTGTTTGGAATATCTCAACCATGATGTACATGAATCAGTTTATTGTTCATTTGACTAATGCTAATATTTTTATTGTCAAACTAGTTGCTTTTCTTCCTGAGCCTAGCGTCTATTTATGCTGCTATATTCAGCCTGGATCAAGAGACACTAATATTTTTATTGTCAAACTAGTTGCTTTTCTTCCTGAGCCTAACGTCTATTTATGCTGCTATATTCAGCCTGGATCAAGAGACACTCTTATTCAGTGTTATATAAAGAGAGACCGTGGCAACCAGACGTATTATCTATATCTTGGATTAAGCTCAGGTGAAATTGCTGTACTTTTCTGCATTTATTTGATTTTCCATTTCATTGAAATTTAAACTAATCTCAATTGAAAATTTAGCATCAAATCATGTAGGGATATTCGAAATCTCAATGAGTGTTTGTACTAATGAGTTTAGCGCTTATAGAATGGGTACTTACAGACAAAATCCAAAATTAAAATAAAAAGGAGAAGTACAAACACTCATTGTATGCATGGATCTTTCTCATATATCCCTCAAATTTTGTGCCAGCTTCATATGATGATGGCAAGTTTCTCCTCGCTGCAAAGAAGTGTAGACGCCCCACTTGCACAGACTACATCATTTCCATGAATCCTGAATATGTCTCGAAGGGGAGTAGCAGCTACATTGGGAAATTGAGGTATACATTTTAACTTTGTTCTTTTCTATTGTATGTCACTCATTGGAATTTATTTAAAGTTATTGGCCCTTATATAAAGGCAAACATTTTGGCCCTTGCTTGAACTTAATTATAACTGTGAAAACATGGTAGCTCATATACCTCTTTTCTTTGGTCCATTACCATACCTTATTTTTTACATAAGTGTATTTTCATCAGATGAAAGGTTTTTTTTTTTTTTTTTTTTTTTTTTGTAATGTTTTTGTGACTTGTCAATATTAACTCAATCTTTATCACTCAGATCAAATTTCTTGGGCACAAAGTTTACTATCTATGATACGCATCCTTCAAATGCTGGAGCTAGAATTACCAGAAGTCGCTCATCCAGATTAATGGGGTCAAAACAGGTTGCACCAAGGGCTCCTGCTGGCAACTATCATGTGGCACACATCTCATATGAGTTGAATGTCTTGGGCTCTAGGTAAGTCACGTGGAAAATTTGTCCCATTTTCTAATTATGTGGAACTTTGCTAAAGGATGATTTCTTATTGACAGGGGTCCAAGGAGGATGCAGTGTGTAATGGATACTATACCTGCTTCTGCTATCGAATCCGGAGGACTGGCCCCTACACAGAATCAATTTGTGACTAGTAATGTGGATTCTTCTCCTTCGATCCCCTTTTTTAGGTCAAAATCACTTAGAGTGGACAATTGTCTGTCTGAGGCTGTTCCCGATCAAAAGGAGGGAATGTTAACTCTGCGCAACAAGGCCCCGCGGTGGCATGAACAACTGCAATGCTGGTGCCT
This sequence comes from Salicornia ramosissima, assembly GCA_951394345.1. Taxonomy (NCBI): domain Eukaryota; kingdom Viridiplantae; phylum Streptophyta; class Magnoliopsida; order Caryophyllales; family Amaranthaceae; genus Salicornia; species Salicornia ramosissima. The sequence goes on from OX596235.1 coordinate 22,325,875, forward strand.
AAATTTCAATGGCCGTGTAACGGTTGCTTCCGTCAAGAACTTTCAGCTAGTTGCTTCCTTAGAAGATGGATCTGAACATGAAAGTGTAACTCTGCAATTTGGAAAAGTGGGAAAAGATGTATTCACCATGGATTATCAATACCCAATCTCTGCATTCCAGGCTTTTGCAATCTGTCTCAGCAGCTTTGACACCAAAATTGCTTGTGAATGATATACTCGTATGTTTGAGGTATGTATAAATTTGGCTGGTAGTTAATTTTTTTTTTCTTTGATAAGCAATCAAGCCATACATTCTGCTAAAATAGACAAGCTATTACAACTTATCAAACCATTCCCTATCAAGAGCTGAAATCTTCTTGACTAAGCATTGCATAATTCTGTTTTTAGCAATATATTTGACATGATTAATATTACAACTCAGATCATTAACTTCAGCATCCCATAATTTTGCATTTCGTTGCTGCCTATGTTACTCGGACTCTTGGTTTCACCCCAAGTACCAGTATCGGACACTCGATCCTTGGACATTGGTATCACACTTGGACACTTCATTTTGAACCAAAAACATTCACATTTTTTTTTAAAATTGCCGTGTCTGACACTTGGACACATATCCTTGTCTGATACTTCCAACAGAGTCCGAGTAACATAGATTGCTGCTAAACAACATAAGCCACAGCCATTACTCTTGCATACACAACCTTCTTTTTGAATCTAGATCCCTTAAATCAGGACTGAATCTGTTGCAGTTCTGTGAAGCGATCTTTTTGAGTTCTAACACCCAACCATCCCAATACAGCATTCAACAAAGGGTAGCTTGCTGAACAACTAAGAATATAAATGCCTGTGTTTCATTTTCTTACACACACATCAAACAAGTTACTTCAGATTAGATTCCGATTCTACAAAGTCTCTCAAATCTGCAGTCTCTGATGCATGATTAACCTACAGCAGAATCTATGTTTAGGCACATTATAGCTTCTCCAAATGGCTCTAGACCAACTAACCTCACTGTCTGCAGGCTTCAGTCTAGAGTACACCTGCAGCACAGAATATTTTGCCATATGAACTATCATTCTGAGGCATATCACCAGCAATAACATCCTTCGCCTAAAATATACTTCATCCGCTCCATAATCATTCTTATAATTCACTTTTGTGTTTTATACATGTAAAAAAATACAGTCATGTGGGATCTCTTTTGAATCGTCTTAATGTGTTCTTTATTGTGATCTAATTTTTATAATTTTTTGTAAAACGAATGTAAAGATATTACGAATATAAATTATACATTGACAAGCGTGAAAAAGGTAACGTTGCAACTAATATGGAGCTAACAGCTGTCTGAATTTTTGCCCTAGCTTTCTTGGTTTATTTGTTGGACATAATGACAGATTGCTTAGCTTGTATAACAAAAAGCAAAGTAACTATAGTACTATGTTTCTTAATTTCCTGTCTGCAATTTTACAGGTAATATAACAACACTTCTTTGACACTGTTGCACTTTCTGTGTGTTGATGCGGAGTGGAAGATTCTGATTCCTTGTTCAGCGATTTCACTATTGCGTGTTTAGTTAGTTGAGCTACCGTCAACTCTAATTTTCCGGATCATGTACATATAATTAAAGTTATTGATAAAAAGACAGGCTCTAGCATGCTAGGCAGTAAGTTCGCTGTGCACTCTCTTTCCTGTTTTTTGTTTTTTTTTTTTTTTTTCCAGGATAGGTGAGAAGATGTGCCGAATCCAACAGAAGAAGGTTTGATGCCTTTGTCATCATCAATTGGCTTGGTTGTGTAATTTGTGTTTTGTAATTTAGAATAGCCAATTCTGCTGTATTGTTCAAGCAATTTCTCAGAATTTTCTTTCATAGTTGATCCTTTGTTTCTACAGTAGTCGAGTTTCTTCTATCTCCTGCTGTCTTGCCTAAAGCTACTATGGAGTATGGATGGGTCTTAGAAGTTTGCTGTTTTGTCAGAACAAATATGGCAACTGAACTGGTTCACAAGCTTCGGGGTTAAACCCAGACAATTAGATGTTGAAAAGGGATTGCTGCGGCGTAACTAAGCAATACGTCACCCTAAGGGGGTGTTTGGTATCTAAAAAATTTGCAGATAAAACATAATCACAAAATAATACCATTACCATTTATTTGCTATGGATTTTGGGAAATGGAAAAGATTTATAAGGTTAACAAATCTTCTTACCTTACCCTCCTAAATTTAAATGAAACAATTACCATTTCCTAATAGTTGTAACCAATACATTTTCTTACTGATATCAAATAACTAATAAGGTAAACACTATGTATTACCTTTTCTACTCCTTTTTTTTTTTCTTTCCAATTCACTGCTTTAGCTATTCTCATACTAAAACACTCCTTAAATGAGTATGGATTTTAAGTATGCCTTTCAAAATTCAGAACTTTCGGAATTCAGACCTCAATGTCTTGAGCTCAGTAAACTCTGGGTTCGTTATGTGCATCTATTACAACCTTTGCTGTAGACACTTTGAAAATCGTAGTAAAGGTTAGGGTTAGGTCCCTCAATTCCAACACGGTACTTGGGAGTTGGGACCTTATTATAGGACCGGTGGGAACTGGGTCGGATTTGTATCTAGCCGTTTACTTAAACGAGTTGAATCCCTTACCCTTAACCTGATATGTTTGATAAACGGGTCGTGTTGTGTTGAGTGTCGACCTACTTATTTAAATGGGTCAAATCCCTCAACTCCAACCCGTTAATAATAGGTTGATTTTGTGGCGGATTGATGGGTTTGTGTCGTGTCGTGTTAACACGTTTTGAAACCCCCAACCCTAACCCGGCTCGTGTAATAAACGTGTCGTGTCAACCCATATACTTAAATGGGTCGAACACCTTGACCCTAACCTGACTCATGTAATAAACGTGTCGTGTCAACCCGTATACATAAATGGGTCGAACCCCTTGACCCAAACTCGTTAATAAAGGGTCGATTTTGTGTTATGTTAGTAGGTCGTGTCCAAATTTCCCACCTCACCATTTACGAACATCGTTACAAACAAGCATTATATAAAAGTTTATTATAGAATCGAAACTAAAAATGAGAAAAAAAAAAAACAAAGACAAAGATCAAACAAATTCTTGTTGAAGCATTAAGAACATACTTAAAACTGTTTCTAAAAATTTGCTACATATTCCTCTTTGGGATGTCTCTAAAAATTTACAATATTTCTTTTTAGGGTAAATAATACCATACACACTTTCTCAGCTTTTAATCCTACACCACATACAATTCTTAAAAAAGTAAAAATATCCAAATGTAGTCATCATTATACAACAGAGGTAGTATATTAATATATTTTGTCACAATCAAATCAACATACAATACTCAATCCCTCTTCAAATTCTTTTTTTTCCCCTTGAAGTTTTGCAGATACTAGGCCAATTTCATTATTTTTGTTTTAGTGTTATTATTGTTGGAAGTTCATGATGTAAGTGAAGAGAGAGACAAGAGAAACTAAAAAGAGATTTGTAAAAAAAAAAAAAACAGAAAATAAACGTTCCTGAAGTAACAGTTCCTAAAATAGGAAAGAGAAATCTTTCGGGTCTGATTTTTATGTATACTTGGTTGAAGGATCAAGATAGTCCTTCATGACTAGTTTTCCATATGTATTTCATGTGGAGGGTGATCCTTCAACATATGATGAGGCTATGAAGTCTCATGATGTTGCCTTCTAGAAGGAAGCAATTGATGATGAGATGGGTTCCATCATGAGAAATAACACATGAATTTTAGCTAATTTACCCCCGAGGTGTAAACCAATTGGGTGCAAATAGATCTTAAAAAAGAAATTGAAGGTTGATGGAACTATCGATAAATTCAAAGCCCGACTTGTGGCACAAGATTTTTTCCCAAAAATCGGGAATTGATTATTTCGATACATATGCACTGGTTGCTTGAATCTCCACTATTAGATTGTTAATAGCTCTAGCGTCTATTAAGAATTTAGTGATCCATCAAATGGATGTTAAGATAACTTTTCTTAACGGAGATCTAGAATAAGAGGTTTACATGCGACAACCGGAAGGGTTTGTCGTAGAAGGTCAAGAACATAAGGTTTGCAAACTCATCAAGTCTTTGTATGGGCTAAAGCAAGCACAAAAACAGTGGCATCAAAAGTTTGATGATGTTGTGTTGTCTAATGGTTTCACGCTGAATAATTCGAACAAGTGTTTATATAGCAAATTCGATGACAGCAGTAAAGGAGTCATCATTTGTCTATATGCTGATGACATGTTGATATTTGGAACGGACTTGGAACAAGTTGAACATACCAAGTCCTTCCTCTAATCAAAGTCCTCCATGAAAGATATGGGGGAAGGCGAAGGTGGCCAATGGGTTGGGTCGGCCCGACCCGGCCCGGAACCCGTCCGTTTTTTGGCCCGCCTGGGTCGGCCCGCTCCGACCCGTAACTAGCCCGGCCCGGCCCGGTACCCAGACGGGTTGGTTACGGGTTGTGGTTTCAAAACCCAGCCCGTAGCCCAACCCGTTCGTAACCCAACCCAACCCAACCCATAACCCAGCCCGAACGACCCAGCCCAACCCGTAACCCAGCCCGCGACCCAGCCCGACCCAAACCAGCCCGTAACCGGCCCGCCCGTAACCCAGCCCGGCCCGAAACCCGGCCCGCCTGTCCCGCCCGTGCGAATTACTAGCCGTTTGCTCAAAACGGCTAGTTCAACGACTAGAATGTTTTTTTTTTTTTCTTTTTTTTTTAAAAAAACTTAACCCTTCCCCTATAAATACCCCATTATTTACACCCAAAATCCTCACAATTCTCAATCTCTCATTATCTCAATTCTCAATCTCTCATTCTCTTCTTAATTCTAAATTTCTAAATTTCTAAATTTCTAAATTTCTAACTTTCATATTTTCATTTATCTTGTTTAGTTTTTGTATAATTTTAAATTAAAAAAAAAAAAACTTCTACTTTATATCAATATGTTCTAAGAAAAAAATGGCTTCAAGAGGGTATGGTAGGCAAAGTGGTGGCGTAATGGTGGAGCTAGTGGTAGTGGTGGTTGTAATGGTGGTGGAAATGATGATCAAAATATTGGTTCATTCGAAATAAATACGGAATCATTTTTTCGGGGCTTGGAAAACGACGCAGATTTTGTGGATCCTTCGTCACAACAATCGAGGCAATCGTCTTCCACAATGCCACCTCCTCCTCCCCGTCATCCAACCCGAGGTAATGTTATGCATTTTATTATTTTGTTTATTTTATGTTAAGAATTGAATATGTGATATGATTTTAATATATGTTAAGAAATAAGAATTAATATTATATTTATATATGTGATACATGAATTTAATATATGTTAAGAAATAAGAATTAATATTAAAATTATATATGTGATACATGATTTTAATATATGTTAAGAAATAAGAATTAATATTATATTTATATATGTGATACATGATTTTAATATATGCTAGGAAATAAAATTATATATGTGATATTGATATTAATATATGTTAAGAATTAAAATTATATATGTGATTAATGATTTTAATATATGTTAAGAATTAAAATTATATATGTGATTAATGATTTTAATATATGTTAAGAATTAAAATTATATGTGTGATACATGATTTTAATATATGCTAAGAACTAAAATTATATATGTAATACAAGATTTTAAAAATGTTTCATTGTTTTGTTTGAACTTTCCAGTTTAATCATAAGGTTACAATCTGATTGGTTAGTTGGCTTAAACAGAAGCCCGGAATCTGTCTAGGCAAGATTTGGTATTGGTATTTAAGTTGACCATTGTGTCGCACCTCTCTTACCTGGGATTCTATCCAGTCAACATTGGTTTCCAATTATGATTTATACTTGGAAATTAGTACGCATAAAAACATAATAGGATTATAGATTAAGGTGATTATAAATATTAAATATAAATATGAAATATAATAAATTAAAGTTGTATATTAATTATGATTTATAAGAAATAAATAATGTGATATTGATAGCTTTAAATTTTAAATTAAGGTGAAGATGATTTCGGGCCATCGACCCAGAGCAACACTAGTCGTAAAGGGTCATGGGTCTGGCAATACTACGATAAAACAGAAACCAATGAGCCTAATAAATTTATAGCTATTTGTAAAGTTTGACGGGATGTCAATAAGACAAAAAACCCCAAACAATACAAATGGCAAAAAAGCGATGGAACCGGAACCTTAGCACGACACCTTTCACGAGATCATAGATTGGGGCCGGAAGGCGCGGAGTCAAGCGATGGAACCACCCAAACTCAGCTACACGGGTATGCTTCTAACATGCCCGGCGCAGGTATGCCTTTTGTTTATTCTACAGATAATTTGTGTAAGTACCTAGGTAATTATGTTATTAATACGGAAAAACCTTTTAATTTTGCCGAAGACCCGGAGTATGAGGAGTTAAATAGAATGGCTTTGCAACTCGCATATAGAAGAGTCCCTAGGAATACACTTAAGCGTAAGACTCAACAGTTATACTTTGAACATAAAGCTCATATGATTGAATCGTTTCGAACATATGAAGGTCGTTTTAGTCTGACCAGTGATACATGGAGTTCTACAATTGGTGAACCATTTATATGTATCACTGCTCATTGGATTGATGATGACTGGTATTTACAAAAACGTATTATTTCTTTTCAATCAATGGAGGAAAGTCATAGTGGGTATAACATTAAATGTCGTATTACAAATGTTTTAAGAACTTGGCACATTACTAACAAATTTTTTTCTTTATCCTTAGACAACACAAGTGCTGACAAAAGGGCCGTAGATTTCTTAAAATCTGATCCTGAGTTACCCTTGTTGCTTAATGACGAGTTATTGCATGTCTGATGTTGTGCACATATTCTTAATTTATGTGTTTAAGAAGGCATGAAAGAATTACAACCTTTGTTAGAACCCATTAGGAATGTAATTAAGTGGCTTAGAGTTACCCATAGAGTTAAACGTAGGTATAAAGAGTTGTGCGACGAAAAGGGTCTAAGAAAAAAAGTTTGGAGTTGGGATACTCCTACCCGTTGGAATTCAACATATAAAATGTTGACAGACGCGATTAGGTATAAAGATGTGTTAACAACAATATATAATGAAACTTGTACAAATGAAAATGATTTAATTACGAACAATCACTGGAGCGTTGCCAGTATTATTTGTGAAGTTCTTAGCACTTTTAACAGTGCTACAAATTTTTTTCTCTTATTTATGAGCCTAATATTCACCAGGTTATTTTAGAATGCATTAAAATTGTAAACTCTATTAAAAATGCCGGCGACATTCAGAACATTTCCGACATCTTGTCGCGAATGATGGTCAAATGGTATACCTATTTTGGTGAATTTCCTCACATATATGGTGTTGCAGCCATATTGGACCCTGGTGTCAAACTTAATGGTTTGACAAATTTATTAACTTTTTATTATGAATGTTTAGAAATTGATTTTGATGTTTACGCTTATGTATTACAGTGTAAAAATATTTTAGAACAACTTTATGATCATTACGCATCTATTTACCAACCACAATTGGTTGGAGTTCCTAGAAAATCGAAAAGCAGGTGGGACCCTTTCCTTTCTTCAATCTTGAAGAAACAAAGAACAGAATCATCATCCGCAGGTGCTTCGGGTGGTAATGTTAATGATTATTTATCGTTTCAATTTGAAACTAATAGTGATTTCCACATACTAAAATGGTGGAAAAATCATTTTAATGAATTTCCTATATTAGCTAGAATTGCAAAGGATGTCCTTGCAATTTCAGCTTCAACTGTTGCCTCCGAGTCTGCTTTTAGTGCAGGTAGGAGAGTGTTAGACGAAAAAAGATCAAGCCTTTCTCCCAATAGCATAGAAATGTGCGTTTGCAAGAAGGATTGGTCTCAGGCGGAGAAGAGAACACAAGGAATGAAGGACGATGAAGACAATGATGAAGATGATCCGTGGATGGTGCTAGATACTTCAGATGAATCGCCCCCCAACAACTAAAGACTAACGAATCACGAACCACGACATTGAGGTACGTTTAAGAACTACGTGGGATTTGATTCCTTAATATAATTAAGGATACGTAGGCATCTTATTTTGCAAAATTAAAATATATGTTTTTAGGATTTTTTGCTTTAAATAATACAACCTTTCAACGATTTGCAAAGAATAATACAATCTTTCGTTTATTCGTGAATAATACAACCTTGTACACAAATTTGCAAAGAATGATACAGATGACCTGTAACCTGCTATTTAGGTTAAAACTATTAATTTTTTTATTTTTTATTTTTTTTAAGTCAGAAAAATAAAAAAAAAATTAAAATCAAAATCAATTTTTTTTAAAAAAAATATAATAAGGGGAGGGGCAGGGGGGCGGGCAGGGATGGTGGCAGGGCGGGGCAATGGGGTGGGGAAGGGGCGGGGGTAGGGTCATTGGTGTCGGAATTGACTGGAGATGACCGTGGGGGTGGTGGCCAAGACAGGCGGGGGCGGGGGGCGGAGGATTTGTGGGTTTTTGAAGGAGGGGTTTTGGGTTTAGGGAATTGGGGTGGGGGGAATCGGGGGTGGGGAGGGTGGGGCTAGGGGTTTCGGTGGGTTTGGAATGCAAGGGAGGGGTTATCGGCGGCCGTCGGAGGTTGGCGAGGGGGTTTCGGTGAGTGGGGGAAGGGATTGGGGTTTTGGTGGGTGGGGGGAGGCGGGGCTAGGGTTTCGGGTGAGGGGGGCTGGGTGCGACGATGGCTTGGAGAATGTGCGGCGGTGGGGGGCTGGGTGTGGCGGTGGGGTGGGGGGCTGGGTGTGGGGTGGTTTTTTTTTATTTTCTGATTTTTTAATAATTTTTTTTTATTTTTTTGATTTTATTTTTTATCTTTTTGATTTTATTTATCTTTTTTTAAAAAAAAAAATTACAAGGACCAATCATAACTTGACACGTGTCGCTGTAACCTATTTTATAAGTCAAAAAACGGTTTTGTATCATTCTTTGCAAATTTGTGTACATGGTTGTATTATTCACGAATAAACGAAAGGTTGTATTATTCTTTGCAAATCGTTGAAAGGTTGTATTATTCAAATAAAAAAATCCATGTTTTTATATGTATTTTAATTTCCAAAGTAAGTCCAAGCCCTCCCCCCCCCCCCCCAACCCTCTTCCCCCATTAAATTATTTACTTATTAAGAATATTTTATCATCTTAATTATCAATTAATTTACTTATTAGTTTTTACTTTTGTAATAATTTATAATATTTAGTTATTTAGTTGTTCGAATTAAAATTAACAAGTTAAATATATAATTAACATGTTTTTGCCGACTAATGAGTAATGATTACATTTACAAATTTAAAAATCCCAAAAAAAACCCAAACCCCCTCAAAACCCCCAAACCCCTTTAAACCCCCTTAAACCCCATTAAACCCCCTCAAACCCTCACAAAACCCCCACATCCCCTAAACCCATAAATTAACCCAGCCCATGACCTAATGGGCCCAACCCACGAGCCCAAACCACGAGCCCAACCCACAAACCCAACCCACGAAGCCAACCCATGAACCCGCAACCCAGCCTAGCCCAGCCCGGTCCCCAACCCGGTCCCCACCAGCCGGTCCAGTTCGTGGGTCGACCCTTGTCTGACCCGGCCCGGCCCGGCCCGCCCAACCCCACCCACGGACCGGTTCCGGGTTACCCAATCCTAGCCCAGTCCGCCCGTTGGCCACCTTTAGGGGAAGCGAATTTCATCTTAGGTATAAAGACCAAGAGAGAAAAAGGAAATCTTATCTTGTCACAATCTCATTACATTGAGAAAGTGATTAAGAAGTTAAATATGGATAGTGATTCTCTTGTATCTACTCCAATGGACTATAGCATAAAGTTTGTACCTAATGAAGGTAAAGCAATATCATAACTTGAATATGCTAGAGCCATTGGGTGTCTCATGTATTTCATGACGAGTACAAGGCCGGATATTGCCTTTGCAGTTGGCAAGTTGAGTAGATATATACTAATAATCCTAGTTTACAATATTGGCTAGGTATTCGCCGTGTGTTGAAGTATTTAAAGGGAACTATAGACTATGGTTTGACTTACAGTGGTAGTCCTTCGGTTGTAGAAGGATTTTCTGATGCAAGTTGGATCTCCAATAGAGAACATTATTCATCAACAAGTGGATGGGTCTGAGTAGAAACAAACTTGCATTGCGGACTATACCATGACATCGGAGTTCATTGCTTTGCGTTCGGTTGGTGAAAAAGCCGAATGGTTGAGGAATCTCATGTTTGAGATACCTCTGTTAACGAAGCCAATTTCACCTATATCGATTCATTGTGATAGTGATGCGGCTTTGGCAAATGCATATAGTCAGGTTTATAACGGTAATTCTAGACACATTGGTATTAGAAATAGTTATATTTAAAGTTTATTCAAAGATGGAGTGATCATGGTTGACTATGTGCAGACAAATTTGAATCTAGTAGATTGCTTTACTAAAGATACATTTAAAAGGATGGCAATCGGGTTAGGATTGAAGCCCCGAATTAATCACAATTGAGAGGATCTCAACTTGACGCCTAATAAGATGTTAGGTCTCAAGTTCAACGAGATTAATCTTTATTCTTAATGATTGAGAATTGTTTATGCATCCTATTTGTAGTTCCAGTTTGTTACGGGTTTAAGGCGGTATGTTTTGGTTGTGCTAGTATCACAATAGCATGTTGATCAAGAGATAAGCCTATATGGGTGCGAGGTTTGGCCGCTTCAAGAAGCTTGTGAGGAGAGCTTTGATGCACTCACGAAGGATACGAACACATGACCCTATAATTGTGTTATTTTAATGAGTTTGGGTAATTAATCTTGTGCGTATAATATCTTCAAGTTATCATTATGTATTGAAAATAGTTTAATCGTCTATGACACTATTTGGATACGATAGCTTGACATGTGTATTATACTAGGTGGAAGTTCAGGTCATAGTACACTTTCATGTAAACGTGAGATTGCTTGTAACATTGGAATGATTTATGCAAAAGGTTTGTTTATATTCTAAATGGGGCAAGAAATGTTGAGATTTATTTGATTTAGAATATAAATGTATATAGTTATGAACATTGATAATACTAGACGTAGTATTATGTGTTGAAAGTTCGTAATTATGCAAAGTTTATTTGACGATTTACGTCGTTAAATGTTGAGAAAGCATAGCAGAAACAATGGAAAATTGCGAGTCGTGACTGACCTACGCGACACGCGAAAACAGACCAAAATGCCAAAACGAGACAGAAAGTTTCCACGACTAATGAAAGCGAGCAGCGATTCGCGACCACACCTCGTCCTTCGCGAGCCTGTTGGTTCGTGACAGTTTCGCTCGGTTTTTTCCCGTTGCGTTGTATACTTTCGGGATAACTGCTGTATTTTTTTGAGAAGTTATATTATAACTTGTATTCTCTAGAAACAAATTAGGAGTTACACCCATTATTATCTTGAAAACACTCTCTTGCATATTCTAAGTATTTTCCATTGTTGCAAAGAAGTGAACAGACACATCCTTGCTCATTCATAGAGATAGAATCTAGGCTTGATCACTATGGTTTCCTGTTATATCCTATTAATCGATTTCTTGCAACCCGGCCTATGAATTGGGTAAAAATATCATTTTCAGGAAAGTGCTATTGTGCGCGCCTCAAGTGATAAAGTCATAATATTACCCTAATTTCTAAAATATTCCCCAAAACCAATGATATGGCAGCTAAGCTCACCTTCAAAGTTACCTAGGAATTTAGTAAATGATAACAGAGAGAAAGAAAAGAGAAGTGAGGAAGAAGAGATTGAGAAGGAGAATTGATTTATTAAATGTAAAAATTGAATAATCATAATTGTTTCTGTCTTAAAGAAACTTAGATACAAAGAGGTGAATTGTATGAGTTGGGGAGTGCCTCAATGTATTCTGACTAGATCTCTTGGTGATGACTTGGTTGTGGATGAGTTGATCATTGATGCTGACTGGATTCCCTCGAACGGGCTCGTGCCTGGCTAAGTGAGTCTTGTAAAATGAACAAGGGTGACTAACCCGGGGGGTGGACTCGGTAATTACAATTTTATTGGGCTTGGGGCCCAAACATATAGCCCCTCGCATGGTATGTTATTCGGATCGACTAGGAGAGCTCATGCCATGCGGATATCTCAGTTCGGTTCAGCCCCAGGGGCTAAAATGTGTCAATCATCCTTAGTGGTAAGGAAGTGATTCCTTGGGATGGTTACAGTGTTTTGGCTAAGGGGAGAGCCCTTAGTACTCAGTCGTTTGGACGGATGGTTGAAGTGATTCCACAGAATTCGATATGTATCTATGAAATCGAGTATGGAATTCTGTTTACTCACTTTAAATTGAGTATATTGGCCGAGGGGAGAGCCCCTGGCACTTGGTGTTTGGACGGAGGATGATCCTCATCCTTGAACGAGGGGTGAGCCCCTGGCACTTGTTATTTGTTTGGACGGAGGGTGATCCTCGTCCTTAGCAGTTATGCGTACAATGCACATGTACTCGGCTCGGTTATACTGTGTTGCCCCCATTCATCTTGGGGTGAGGCTGAACACTCAGCTCGGGGTGAATGAGCTTCCCTTGTCGGCTCGGTTTTTGTGTTTTGCCCCCTTTATCTCACGTACTTATGTATTGTTGGTACCCCTGTGTAACTGAGGCTGTGTCCTTCAGCTCAGTATATGGTTATCACTCGGCTGACTGGCCGAGTGGCTGAGTACATCTCTTTTGTAGCCAGACTTGGCTACTCGGCCAATAATGTTCCTTTGGTAGGGTAGTATCCTTAGCGTTTACCATCATGAGTAGTGGCACGGTTGACACTCGACCAGGATGGAGGTCATCCTTTTTGGCCGAGTGTGAGCCCATGTAACCTCACTTGGTTACTTGGCCGAGGGTGTCCCTTTGATAGGTGACCGACCATGGTCTTTACACTTGTGAGATATGGCGTTGTAGTCAACACTCGGCCCAAGAGGGTACTCGGCCGAGTGTAATGCCATGTATTGTCACTCGGCTACCGTAATTCATATGATCGGCACTAAGTCAGGATAAAGGTCAATCTTTTTGGCCGAGTGTGTGGGCATGTAGCCTTACTCGGCTACTTGGCCGAGGGTGTTCACTCCGTAGGGTGCCGACCCTGGCCTTCACCATGTTGGATGGTGATACGTTTGCTCAACACTCGGTTAGGATGGAAGTCATCCTTCTTGGTCAAGTGTGAGGCCGTGTAGCCTTACTTGGCTACTTGGCTGAGGGTGCTCCCGTGGTAGAGTGCTGACCCTAGCCTTCACCATGCTAAGTGGTGATATGTTTGCTCGACACTCGGCTAGGATGAAAGTCATCCTTTTTGGCCGAGTGTGAGGCCGTGTAGCCTTACTTGGATACTGGGCCGAGGGTGCTCCCTTGGTAGAGTGCCGACCCTGGCCTTAACCATGTTGAATGATGATTTGTTTTCTCGACACTCGGCTAGGATGGTTGACATCCTTTTGGGCCAAGTGTGAGGTTTGTGTAGCCTTACTTGGCCAACCGGGCGAGGGTGCTCCCTGGGTAGAGTGCCGACCTTAGCCTTAACCATGTGGAATGGTGATTTGTTTACTCGACAATTGGCTGGGATGGTTGACATCCTTTTGGGCCGAGTATGAGGTTTGTGTAGCCTTACTTGGCCAACCGGCCGAGGGTGCTCCATTGGTAGAGTGTCGACCCTAGCCTTAACTAGGTTGAATGGTAAGTTGTTTGCTCGACACTCGGCTAGGATTAAGAGGAAAAATTAGTCTAATTCTCCCCCTTTTGAGGGGCAAATGTTATAGCCAAAAATTCTTGGCCCACTTGATTACGTAAGGCCCAAAGAAGAGCCCAAGAACATCATCCCAACAAGAGCCCTCAAAGCAACATGGCAGTTCTTATTGGCCCACGTGTCATGGCATTATAGGACCACATGGCGTTACCCTACGAAGACACCTGGCTAGCTAGAGTTCAGCATAGAAAGTTAGGAAAAACATCAAAAGTGGGAAAACTTGCATCCCACATTGATAGTTTATAAAAGGAAGTAGGAGATTCTTGTATAAAAGGATTAATGTATTGATTAGAACACACATCCCAATATATGCTGATTTGACAACACATAATTTGTAATTGTCAATTAACCTTAATCAATCTTGATTGCAGCTATTTGAGTTATTATTATCTTTTGCACATTTAATTGCTTATTTCCGCATTTATTATTGCTTTGGAAAAGTTTGTAGCATAGAATAGCATAGAAGTGTTAGTCCTGTCCTTAATTTCAAAAAACCCTAAAACAATAACGTTAATAATAACAACAACCAACAATAATATCCAAAACTCGACTAACTCCAAATACTCAACTTTAGACTTATCTTTAATTAATCTTTGGCGCTATCATTTACGTATTAGACCGGACTACGCTCGTACGAACGCCTCTTATGCGAACGAACTTTCCTACTATGCCAGGATTGAGAATCTTACTCCCAACCCCATGAAACCCATCTTACGGGAAATTCATATCAAAGAAAACATAGTAAGTATACACTATCCCAATACTGCGGTTAGGATAGGGGCAACGTCTTAACCCAAGCCTTAGAATCTTACTCTAAGGTTAGGTGTCTAATAGCGAATTCAAGCAAATTTTACGTTATTTACATTCTTAGTTAATCTTAAGTTACATCTTACGCCTTTACTTAAGCCTAACATGTAAACCATCATTGTTATTCTCAAGATCGCTTCTTTCGCCTTTTCTTAAGTGTAACCATAAACAATTACTACTTCTTTAATCGAACTTTAATAATTCTTTAAACCTTTCTTTAACTTCTTTTAAAACTTTCTTTGGAAAACCTTACTCAACTTTACTCATCTTTAAATAAAACTTTAAAGACTTTAATAAACTTTACACTTAAGAGATTACATGACTAACTTCAAGATTTCAAGATTTAACCAAGAACTCATAAAGAACTCATCAAGAATCATAAAGAACTCATCAAGAATCATCATCATGAACACCATCAAAATTCACGCACAACATCATCAAAGTTCAACAATGCTTTTATCAACTTACAAGCATCAAAACTTCATGGAATTGAACATGAACATAAACAAACACGAAATTAACATAATCAACCATAAAATACATATAATCAAGGCAAAACCATCACAAAACAATCACCTAAATCAGCCCATATCCACGCATGGACATAGGGTACTAAACATCAATTTTCGGTCTAACTTAGTCATCTAATCTACCCTATGAATCAAAGTATACAAACTAGGATAATATAGTCTATTACCTAAGCAAACTTTGAGCGTTAAAACCACAAAAAACCGCTGCCCAGATTCGTTATACACGGCCCCAACATCACGCACAACACGGCGCACCACCATGACTTTGCACACGAGCACCTTGCACGGCTTCCACCCACACGGCTGCCTCACACGGTTAGCCACCAACACGAGCACCACCGTGCACGTCCACACTTCGAGCCACATGAACACCCACGAACAACCCACACGAACCAAGCCCAAAAACCAAACCCGAACTAGTGATCTTGAATGAAACTATTGGAGTTTACATTGTGTTTTGACACTTAAAGATCAATGGAGGTTGAATCTTTAAGTTTGGGTTTGAAAAGATGGATGAACAATGGTTGGGGTTTATAAGCCAAAAATGGCGTGAAGGAAGTGGATGGCAAAGGTGATGAGAGTGTTTGATTTTACTTGTGGGCTAAAAGGATGATTGACATGACAAAAGATCATCAAGCCTTACTACTACTTCTATTTATAGAAGTTAGTTAAGATGTGAATGCAAGGCAAGTGCCAAAACCAAGCCACTTATCATAAGGAGGGGCCGGTTCGGCTTTACTCAAAATGGGCCAAAAAGCTAATGGACTAATTACACTTAAGCATGACTAATCATGTTTAAATTGCACTTGGCCCAAAATAATTAACCAATTAGAAAACTAAAAATAAAATTCTAATTAATTAAAATAAAATAAAAGAAATAATAAATCATAAAATAAAATAGTCACATTCAAGCAATAAAAATAGTCCAAATAAATTTAGACTATGCACAGAATCAAAATAATTACAAACACGAAAATCAAGAAAAATAGCCCAAAATCTGGGGCGTTACACTGCTGGCTAGGGTTCACGATTTTTTTTTTTTTTTTTTTTTTTGAGAATGGAAGAGTTGTGTTTTTTTATTAAGAGTTGTGTTTGAATTGTTGTTATAAGCGTGTGATTATTATTTGTTGAGAGATATAAGTGAGTTAATTTTAGTTTTTTTTACACTATATGCTGCGGTCCTAAAAGAACCGCATCATATACAACTTATATGATGCGGTTCTTATGGGAACCGCAGCAGATACCTAATAATGTCTGTATATGATGCGGTTCTTTAAAAAACCACATCATTTAAATTGTAGCAAAAGCACTTTTTTCTACTAGTGTGGTGACGGTAGGTAGAAAGATAATCATTCGGGTCAGTGGTTCCATCATATGGCGGAATTGCTAGAGGCTTCACCTTTCCCATTGGGGATGCATACAAAATTGCTGCATCAAACGGGCAGCCACTGGGAATATCTGAAGAGCGCATCTTGTCATAGACTCGGCTCTATGGAACATAATCATTGAAAAGAACATTATTCCCATGAAGGGGAGTATCTCCATGCAGCCCAGGTGTCCTGGTGACACCAAACAGAGGGGCCTCTCTTCTCGGATCTCTTGTATGTCCATAGAGATGCCCAACTACATCCTGAGTAAACCCTGGATGGTAGGGGTCATATGGCAGTTGCTGAGCACCATGACGCCCCTTAGGTTTAGGCGTCGGGGTAAAGTAACCGCTGGAGCAATTGGCCGTTTCCAATTTCGGAGAGAGAGAACGAGCTGAGAGAGATTCCTTCAGTTGTTCCATGGAAGCCGTGTCATCAAGCTCACCTCGTCGCGCTTGCTTGGCTCGTATATAATCGCGAGCATCGAGAAAGGATTATGTAACCTGAGGCTGGTGTGGAAGGACCCGTCGGGGCTGGAAGTTAACCCCAACCGAACAGGTTTGATGTACTTGTTGGCACTTCTGTTGAAGGTTCTGAAAGTCAGTTTGAGTGTGGTGGAATAACTGTCTTCTTTTTCTTTTTGGTGGCCTTCTTCCGAGAGCCACTGGACCGAGACGTCTCCTTCCCATCAGTAATCACCTCCACTTGATTTTCTTGAACTTTCTCCTGATGAGAGCTCTTAATGAAGTCTTGTATCTGATGGACGAAGGATTCTTTAAAGTCGGCCAGAGTCTTGCACAAGAAATCCCGAGAGACTAGACCAGGAGGGTCCAAGGGGCTACCGGTCTCTGTTTCCCGATAGCGACCTCTCGATGGATGATCAGTAAACTGATCTTCCTCCTCCAGCTGATCAGTCTCGTCCTCCACCACCGGGAAGGAGTCATTGCGTGACTTTGGGGTTTGCTCCCTTTCGACAACCACCACTCGCACCTCCCCACAGACGGCGCCAGATGTTTCGGGGGAGATTGAGTCTCTCGGTGAGTTCTTGAAATTAGGGGAGGTTATTGAGATCCGAATGCCGAGTCGGGGGAGCCCATTTGCAAAAGACACTCCGAAGCTTAAGTTAGAACCGGGAGGAGGAATAGGAACGAGAGAAGAGTAATAAATGAGATAAAATGTAATAAATGAGTGTAATGAATATGTAATGAATTCCCCCCTTTTTGGGAAATGTGAGGGGTTTATATAGTGTTTTCTCCTTCATTATGATTTGTTCCCCATTTTATTGGGCTTTCGTTGGGCTTTTCCCCTCCTTGTTTATTAGGTTCACCTTTTTACTTGGGCCTGGGTTTTATCCACAATGTAATGGACTAGGTGTAATACCCCGAAATTTCGGGATATTTTAAATTTTCATAATTAATTAAATATATAATTAATAACTAATTAATTGATTATTATTTAATTAATTATTAATTATATGTGTAGCAATCTAATTATTTTACCCTGGCCCGAACTTTAATTCTATTTTGCCAAAACCCGAGCCCAATTATTTCCCTTAGTCCATGTTCCACGGCCCCCTTTTATATTTTTCTTTAAATTAATTACTTTTGTTTTAATTAATATTATTATTAACCTTTATCTATTTTTTACTAAGACTATAAACCCATCTTTGTTTACCTATTCTTCTTGCTAGATTTTAGGAGAACACCAACCCCTTTGATTCTAGTTACCTCACGGTCCCCACCCCTTTCTTTTTAATTAATTTATTGTGCTTAACCAATTTTATTAATTAATATACCTATATTGGACCTTTTCTTAAAAACCCTATTTTTATTCTAACCTCACCTATTCTTGTTACTAAATTATAGGAAACCAAAACTCCCTATTTTGTTTCCCCATATATCGACCCCCTCTTGAGTTTTCCTTCAATTGGTTATTTAATTTAATTCCACCAATATTACAATTTATATCTATTTTGACCTATTCCTAAAAATCCTATTTTTTATCCTAACTTCACCTAACTCTCCTACTAGATTTTAGGAATTGCAAATCTTTCTTTTTCCCTCATAATATACGGCCAACCCTAGTAAACAACAACAATAAATTGTTTTATTATCTTTCCTTCCAAGATCAATCATTAAAATTATTCCTTAACCTTTTATATTGTTCCAACCCTTAAAGATTGATCAAGAACCTTAAAGAACCCAAAGAAACCATGAACCCTTGTGTAGTTCGAACCCCATTCAAAATCAAAGGTAATTAGATCTGCTTTACTTAATCAATATGATAGATTAGCAATATAATTGTTAGAATAGGATTAATCATATTTAGAGTAGGTTTAGATTTGCTTAGAATTATGTAGAAAGTATTTTGAACTGATTAATATTCCATGATTAGATTTATCGAGTGGCATGATTTTGTTCCAAGGAGTTTGACAAGTTTAAATTTATGTTCTTGCGTTGTTTTATGACTATCTTATGAATCTTGTTAATTTAAGTTTGAAGAAAATAATTACTGGAAGTCTATGCAAATGAGCCATGTATTTCATGATTATGTCGAATAGATCTTGGTTGAAAAATATGTTTTTATGTTATTTTCTTGATCTTTAATTAATCTTTTATGCAAATCTTGAATTGAATCTTTGATTTAGGCATTCTTTGATGGTTTCTTGAATAAGATCTTGATGTTGTATTAGATCATGAAGGCCGTGTATTTTAAGGTTTTAAAAGCATTAATTTTAGTCTTGTTTTGATTCAAGTTTGATGATTTATTGTTTAAAGTATAATTTTATGATTTATTATTAAGTTTTTATGATTAATTGTTGATGATTGTGTTTGATTAATAGGATTTTTATCATGTATAAGGTATTAATGATTGATGAATGTTAGTTTATTTGTTTAATGGATTATTGAATTGATTTATTGAATTGTTATTATGCTATTTAAGGAATTGATTGATTATTGTTCATTAAGAGGGATTGTCGAGTGGTATAATAATTGGAATAGAGTTTCGGGTCAAGTTAAGATGAGCTAGAATTGAATAGAAGTGAAGTTGAGTCAATAAGGAATTGAATTGTGAAAAGGAATCAAGAACAGAACTGAATTGAATTGAAAAGATGATTAATTATGAAGTGACCGCCTATCTAGTGGCACTAGTGTCATGAACATAGGTATAGTCGAAGCCACTGTCCTATCTTCGGATTCGGGACAGTTCTTGATCCCAGTGCTTGGGGAGTAGATCTTCGTGGTTGACCCGGCATGAACAAGGAAAGTTGGGGGAGTAGATCTTCGTGGTTGACCCCTTACGAGCATATGACTGGTCACAGATTAGCACCTGAACTGAATAGAATAAAAGAGTCAATAGAAGTGTCAAGTGGTCTAGAACGGAATGAGTTGGTATAGAAGGTTTTGGTTTATTATGTTATGATTATTTTTCGCTGCGTACTTGATTGATGATGTTAAGTATGAATACATGATGATATGTTTGTCTGTTGGGTTGACTTATTCTAATGATTATGTTTCTAATTGTGTTCTACTGATTAAGTAGAACAATCTAATTATTCACCACTAATTGTGGACCCCAAAATCCTTTTCCAGGTACAGGTGGTGACTGAATTGGGCTACGCATGGGCTGGGATTGTGAGCTTGCCAGCTTAGTAGTTGACCCTGATGTCTAGTTTTAACCCATGTTCTATTATTTTTAATGGACTATTCTTTATTTTGTATTAATAAGGGACTTTGAATTATTAACTATTTTTGGATTATTTAATAGTTTTAATGAGTAATATGATTAAGTTTAGAGCTTCCGCTGCAGTTTATGAATTTGATCTTAAAGGTTTTTAGAAGTTAAAGATCTGTAATGTTGTTTTCCTCCGAAAACAACGCTGCTAAATTATGGGTCGTTACACTAGGCCTTATTTTCAGATGTATTGGGCCTACCCTAGGATATTATTCCCGGTAACAAATAATATATAAAATTTTATATTATATTTAACGAATGTGTACTTTTTTGACACAACTTTAGTTAAAGAAAAGAAAAAGTACTTCGAGCCTGTTCTCCCCGCTTATTTTCAGTTTAATTCAGTTCAATTCAGTTAAGTTCAGTTCAATTCAGTTTAATTCAGTTTAGTTCAGTTCAATTTAGCTCTTAATTTCCTCCTCTCATAAAATATTCATTTCAGCTCAATTCAGTTCAATTCTATTCAGTTCAGTTCAGTTCATTTCAATTCAGTTTAGTTCAGTTCAGCTTTTTTTAGCCGGAGCAAACAGGCCCTTCCTCCGTTTTTCATTAGATGCATAGTTTTTTGTATGCAGGAAACAATTTAAGAGTGTGATCGAGTTAATATATGATGAAATTACAATACAAATAAGATGAGATTCTATATTACTTGTCTTAAAGTTTTATTGATTAAAATTGCTCGTTCATACCCTTAAATCGCTTACTTAATAAGAGTGAAAAAAAGGTGAACGGACGAAGGTTTAGTTCTGTTCATCTTATTTTCACTTTAGTTTAGTCTAGTCTAATTACTAATTTCCTTCTTTCATAAACAATTTGTTGGGAGATAAAAGTGCATCCCAAATCCCACATGGAAAGAAAAGCAGTTGTATTAGTTATTTATATAGTGGTGCTCAATGTATACTAGTACAAGGCTTTTTGGGGAAGAGCCTAAAAACAAAGTCGTGCGGGTTAAGCCCAAAGCAGACAATATTGTACTAGTGCATGTGTATGAGCGTGCGCTGATGGCCCATCAAGTGGTATCAAAGCCGGGCGGTTTGGTCCAAGGCAGGTGGTCGTGGTGGTGGTGTGTGGGGTTGTCCCTCTTGTGTGTCCTCAAAGTTGGTGATCTGGTGTGTCATTGTATCGAAAGTCCTCCTGTGTAGTCCGGAGTTAGCCCTGAGGCTGGAGGTAGTTGCCCTGTAATATGTTGGCAGAGCGTGTTGGCTTGTTGTTCAGTAGGCATAGTCCGGTGAGTCCCGTTGGTGCAACGGCGGTACTGAAAGCGGCTAGTAGTAGATCGAGTTTGGTTCGAGGGAAGGTCAGGTATGTGGTACTTCGTCTGAGGGAAAGTTTGTTGGTAAATAAAAGTGCATCCCAAGTCCAAAAACAAAGTCGTGCGGGTTAAGCCTAAAGCGTTCAATATTGTACTAGTGTATGTGCATGAGCGTGCGCCGAGGGCCCAACACAATTTAGTTAAGTTCGGTTCAATTCCAATCAGTTTAGTTGTTTTTACATAGCTAGAAAAAAAACAAATTAACTTAGTGAATAATGGTAAAAGAAAAAGGAAAAATTGTAAAAAATAAGTCAACCTTTAGCCGGTCTTCTCAAATTACGTCAACCTTTTGATTAAGTCAAAATAAGTCAACCTATTACACATATCCGCTCAAATTAAGTTTTTTTACTAATCTATTGGTGGAAAAAGTTAACAATTTTAATGCAAAATTAAAGCGGCGCATTAACATGTTGTTGTTTATACGGTTTTTCATTGAAAATATTAATTTAACCAACAAATAATTAGTGAAAAAACTTAATTTGAGAAGGCATGTATATTAGGTTAACTTATTTTGAGTTAATCAAAAGGTTGACTTAATTTGAGAAGATCGAATAAAGGTTAATTTATTTTTTAGAATTTTTCCAAAGAAAAATGACCAAATGACTCTGATCCAACTTTGTTTAACCAACTAACTGGTCGTGTTTCATCTTTGTAATTGTAAATAAATAAATATTTAAATAAGTAAACTGAGAATGTTGGTTTTTGGTTAGTTGTTCTTACCATACATAAACAAACCCTTTAATAAAATTTATTTCCTAAAATTAAAATTTACCACTGACAGTAACAAGATTCTACACCTGGGTCGGCTGGGTGTTCAGGGTGTATGGCAGTTTTCATACGCTCAGCTTAAAAAAACTGCAACTTTTTTCAAATAAAAAAATAAAAATAAATAGATAATATATGCTACTCCGAATGTTTTGGGTGGCAGTTAAGGAATATTGCTAATCTTATTTTTAATCAAATTAATAAAAATATGTTCATATTAATTATAATAACCATCATATTATTAGAGAAGTTTGTCATAAAACTATTAAAAACATTCATTATATTAATCAAACAAGTTCATTATATTGATATGGAAATTATTCATATTAATCAAAATAGTTTTTTTTTTTTTTTTTTTATAGAATATTAATCAATATAGTTCAACATATTAGCAAGTAAATTGATCCTATTAATCAAAATAGTTCAACATATTAGCAAATAAATTCATCCTATTAATCAAAATAGTTCATCATATTAACAAGATAATTTATCATATTAATCAATGTTGTTCATCATATTAATAAGGAGATTCAGTATATTAAACAAATAAGTTCATTATATTAAAAAGAAAATTCATCATATTAATCAAAATATTTCATACTAAGTAACAAGAAAATTCATCATATTAAACAAAATTGTTCATCATATAACAAGAAAATTCATCATATCATATTAAATCAAAATAGTTCATCATATTAATATTATTAAGGAAATTCATTATATTAATCAAATAATTTCATCATATTAATAAGGAAATGCATCATATCAATCAAGATAGTTCATCATATTAATCAAAATAGTTCATTGTATTAATAAAAATTTCATTCATCATATTTATAAGGAAATTCCTCATAGCAATTAAAAAATTCAAAATAGGTCATCATATTAATAAAAAAAAGTAGTTCATCATATCATCATGTCATTCTTAAACAACTTGAAAATATGAATGATCACAATGTAATGAAAACTTAATCCTAATTCAAATTGGTAACAACATTGAACTTCGATGTTTTAAATATCGGTTGAAAAACTCAATCTTATCTATCTATGTACTATTTTAAAAGGAGCTCCCTAAAAATAGTTGGACTTTTTCTTTCCCATTATACCCTTTATATAAATTAGATATTACCTGATAATGAGTTTAAAAAAAAAAATAGAGAAGGCAGTTATAAAAATAAAGATGAAGGGAAATTAAAAAATAAAAAAAAAAAAAGATAAAAGGGAGAAGTTAACATTAATGCTTTCACTTAATACAATTGCTCTATCCCATAATTTCATTAAAAACAAATAATAAATTGTAACTTCCAACAACACTAAAAACAAGTTTCATCCACCCTCCCTATGCTAAATTAAATTAAAAAAATAAAAAATACCTATGCAATTACCAATCTCTAAATTTGATATTTTATAAATTTGATATATATATATATATATATATAGGAAGAGGATCAACTAAAAACGTTTTCAACCTAAAAATCCATACATTAGACACTTAAAGGGTACACGTGTGATTACTAATGGCAATCTTTGTAAATATTAGTAACTTTCGCTAAAAACCATTTGTACCCTTTAAACATCTAATGTACCCCTGCGACTGCTAATGTACCCCTTTAAACCATTTTATGTTTGGTTTTCATCCATCTTTTGGTTTTTAGCCAATCCTTCCTATATATATATATGTGTGTGTGTGTGTGTGTGTGTGTGTGTGAAAGTATTGTGTCAGACGGTCCGACCGTCGGACCGTCCCACACTAATATTTTTTTATGCCCAGACTCAACAAAACGTGTCCAGGTTTAATAATATGTGTTCAGGTTTAACAATATATATCCAGATTTATCAATATGTGTCCAGGTCCATGTGTCCATGGTAAATAATATGTTTCCAGGTTCAATAAGTTTCACCAGGTTTACAAATTTATGTCCAGGTTCAACAATATGTGTCCAGGTTCAATACTATATGAGTCCAGATTTAATATTATGTGTCCAGGTTCAACAACATGTGTCCAAAGTTACAAATATATTTTCAGGTTTACAGATTTGTGTTCAGGTTTACAAATATGTGTCCAGGTCTAACAATACTTGTCCAGGTTTAACAACATGTGTCCAGATTCAACATTATATGTCCAGATTTTACGATATGTGTCCAAGTGTGTCCAGGGTAAATAATATGTTTCCAGGTTCAATAAGTTTCATCAGGTTTACAAATTTATGTCCAGGTTCAACAATATGTGTCCAGGTTCAGTACTATGTGTCCAGATTTAATACTATGTGTCCAGGTTCAACAACATATGTCCAGGTTTACAAATATATTTTCAGGTTTACAAATTTGTGTTCAGGTTTACAAATATGTATCCAGGTTTAACAATATGTGTCCAGGTCCAGTTGAACTGGTCTGACAGTAATCTTATGTCGGACTGGTCTGACATAATACCTTCTCTATATATATTATATATATAAAGGGTACATTCTCTTTGTCTAATAGGATCTGATCTGATGAGTTCTTATGGATCTCATAAGATCTTATGGATCTTATGAGATCTTATGGGATCTGATTTTATGAGATATTATGGATCTTATGAGATCTTATGGATCTTATGGGATCTTATAAGTTCTGATCTGATGAAATCTTATATAAGATGAGGAGAACGCACCCAAAGTATTGTGTGAGGCAGGCTCACATTATGTTTATTGAAAAATGGAAAAGTATGGGGTAACTTAAATCTCTTTTACGGTGAATTGAATCTGTATTAAGGTAACTTAAATAAAATATTGAGTCACTCTTCATTTGAATGATTATCATTGTAAATCAAGATGTAATTTACCATTAATGAGGAAAATATCATTACTTTCATACATTATTAGTGATCTTCATGACATAAATCCATAATAAATAAAAACATGTAACTACATGTAATATAACGGTAACTTAAAATAACATTACTGTAATTTAGAATCCGCTTTTCATGAATTTAACGTGAGCCCATTTTTCTAATACATTTTCATATATATACATATATAGGAAGTAAAAGATGAGATAGATAAAAGAAGAAAAATAAATATAAACATAAATAAAAGGAAAGAAATTGAAGCTTTGGTCTAACATTACGGTTCCCAATTGCCTTTATAACTTCAACAATCTTTAATTACTACTAAAATATTTGCCACTTAAAAAACAAATTCCCTCCAAAAGAACCAAAATTCCCTCGTACAAGTTCCTGATATATGACATAATATTTACAATTACAATACAACTATTACATTACAGCTAAGCTACCACTACACAACAACTACAATTTTTTATTAAATTACACATGTACATATAACATTAAATTGTAGTAGCACGTCTGTTATGGGGAAGGGAAAAAAAGTCTGAACTTCCCAACTCATTCCAATTACTTCAAAATTTGGGAATAACACTTGTGTTTTGGGGAAGAAAAAAAATGGGCTCAACTTCCATATTTCCAGAACTCTCTGCAACTCTTCACTTTCCTTCCTCTTTTTCCTTAAGAAGCCTGCATTCACTACCAGTCTATTTATATAAGCATGTTCTATTTCATAACAAAATGCACTGAGTCAGAAAATTCTACCAAAAATAATCCTAAAATAAACCGTGACTATAATTAAAATACACCATACTTATGGCATCAAAATTCAATCTCATTGAAGAAATTACACCTGTTCCTGTTCTGGAACTTCTCGTGAATAGTCAACGAATTTCTGGTGTGATGATGTGGACTCTGGACGCTCCTTGGTAAGACTGTGACCTGCAAAACAGTCAAAGGTTGCTAACCCGGGGGGTGGTACCCGAGAACGCCCCTCCGATGCTTATGTCAGATATCGAAAATAAGGAGTCAGAGTACTTTGTGAGTTTGTGAGCTATGAATTGCGTACCTTTAGAGTGATTGGATTGTTCCTTATATAGGCATTAGGTTCCCCGGTTAGGGTTTTTACTCAGCCAGTTGGGCTAACGTGTGGGCCGGGCCCATGACAATCAGGTCAAAGTCCACCAAGTCAGCTGACACAACAAGAAAATAAGCTTCGGCCGACCGCTTTTTACCGATCGTTAACGGTCGGTGCCTCAATTTACCGATCGTCGCCGGTCGGTAAAAGGAGGTCGGTGTATAATTAGTCGGTAAAATTTTTTTACCGACCAACGTTCAGTCGGAAATAATTTACCGACCGTGTACCGACCGTTTACCGACTAAATAAAAGTTTTTAAAAAAAATTTGGAAAGCCATTTTCCGACCGTCATGGCGGTCGATAGTACCGACCGACCATATGACGGTCGGTAATACCGACCGCCATGACGGTCGGAAAATGGCTTATTCCAGCCATTTTTTTTCGCGCCTAATCATTTACCGACCGTGTGTCGGTCGGCATATTAATTTTCGCGGTTTTTTTTAATTTTAATATTTACTATTTTCGAGGTTTTGAGTTTTTGGATATCGACCGTTTGGCGGTCGTTAAATTGTTACGTCTTTCATTTCATTAAATAACAAAAAACCTTTGCAAAACATATTAAATTATTTATTAATGAAGAATAGTTTATACATACGAAATAATATTTGATATTATTTATATAAATAATTCATAATACACAAAAGTATGTAATATATATATTACAGTTTCCAAAAACGTAAATTAATAAACCGAAATATATATAACAAACAACTACACTACGAAGGCTCCAGAACCGCCAGAACCGTCTGTGCGATCGTCGGGGGGTCGTCGGTGAATGGAAGACTGATCGCCGAATTGCCTCATGAAAGCGTCCATCTGCGCCTTCATCTGCTCGAGGTACTCCGCTTGCTTCTTCTGATCCTCCTCCAGACGGCGCTGATGCTCCTCCCGTTGACGGTCTCGCTCCTCCAGACGGCGCTCTCGCTTCTCTAACTCTGTCCTCACACGCTCGGACTCCTCCAAACGCTCGGTCATCTTTGCCAGTTGAGCGGAAACTGATGGAGAGTAGGCAGATCCAACATGCCGCCGCGAGGTTCTCTCATAATAGAGAGAAGCTCCGTCTTTGCCGAACCCTAGAACCTCGCCCTTTCGGAAGCCACCAACTGTATCAAAGAAGACCTGGTTGGGATCCGTCTCTGAGCCACTAGCTTGAGACTCCGAAAGGTTTTGGTTATATTGTTCCTGCAAATTATGGGCGGAGTTAGTTCAAACAATTCAAAAAGAACCTAAATAGGCCATTTTTGGCTCATTTTGGGTGTTTTCATTCCCAACTTCGCACCGATCAACGTAGATCATGTTTTAAACCAAATTAACATATCATAACATTATTATAGACATTCTATCACATATTTGCATGTTTTTGGGAAAGTTTAGAGGGTTTTGGAACAAAAACAACCTAAATAGGCCATTTTTGGCACGTTTTGGGTGTTTTCATTCCCAACTTCGCATCGATCAACGTAGAACATGTTTTAAAGGTTAATTCACATCTCATAACATTATTATAGACATTCTATCACTTATTTGCATGTTTTTGGGAAAGTTTAGAGGTTTTTGGAACAAAAACAACCTAAATAGGCCATTTTTGGCACGTTTTGGGTGTTTTCATTCCCAACTTCGCATCGATCAACGTAGAACATGTTTTAAAGGTTAATTCACATATCATAACATTATTATAGAAATTATATCACATATTTGCATGTTTTTGGGAAAGTTTAGAGGGTTTTGGAACAAAAACAACCTAAATAGGCCATTTTTGGCACGTTTTGGGTGTTTTCATTCCCAACTTCGCATCGATCAACGTAGAACATGTTTTAAAGGTTAATTCACATCTCATAACATTATAGACATTCTACCACTATGTGCTGGAAAGTCACTAATAGTCCACAACAAGGCTGCGCGAAGATTGAAATTCTGCTTCTTTGAGATGTCGTAAGTCAAGGATCCAACCGACCATAGATGCTTCAACTCATCAATTAAAGGTTGCATGTAGACATCCAAATTGTTCTTCGGATTTTTTGGCCCAGGGATAAGCAAGGAAAGGAAAATGAAAGGTTTTTTCATGCACATGGACGGTGACATGTTGTAAGGTGTAGTTAAAATAGGCCAACAAGAGTATTGCTTTCCAAACTTCCCAACAACGGAAAAACCATCAGTGCACAACCCAAGTCTAACATTTCGAGGCTCGGACGCAAAGTCCTTAAAGGTCCTGTCGAAGTGCTTCCATGCTTCACTGTCACTTGGGTGAGCCATGTTCCCTTGCCCTCGACGATTTTCAGAATGCCATGTCATAGCCTCAGCAATGTTCCTAGTAGCAAACATCCTTTGCAATCGTGGTGTTATTGGGAAGTAGACCAGAAAACTTACTGGAACCAAATTGTCATTCGAAGTCTTCTTGAACCGATTCGACCCGCAATGACGACACTTATCAAGCTCATCATCGTCCTTCCAAAATAGCATACATCCATTCGGGCATGCGTGTATCTTCTCGTGAGGAAGCTCTAATCCCTTGAGTACCTTCGTTGTGTCGTAATAGGTGCTACACTTAGTTTTTTGGGTGGTGGGGAGCGCATCGTTCACCAATGACCCAATACCATCTACGCACCTGAGTGGCAAGTTGTACTCAGACTTTAAATTGATCATTCTAGAAGCCATCTCCAACACAGAGATGTTGCTACCATCATACAAAGGCTGCTCGGCTGCCTTGAGCAAGTCGAAGAACATCTTCGCTTCCGCATTTGGTTCTTCTTCAGCCGAAGTTGCCTCCTCAAGGAATGGTGGGTCCACGTTGTTCCCAAAAGCATCGACAACCATTTCCCGGTAAGGATTCGGATAAGTAGGAGACGAGGTGGACTCTATACTCACCCTTTCACCGTGGCATAACCATTCATAGTAGTTCGGAATGAACCCCTTCTTATACAAATGTACCTTTATGTTGGGCACATCCAAGTAATTCAATTTTTTACACCGAACACACGGACATCTTATCTTGTCCCTATCATTAAGCTCGGGGTGCTGCTGAGAGAACGCAACAAACTCATTCACCCCTTGGATGAACTCATCTCGAAGTTTGTGGTCCTTATCGTGTCTCTTGTACATCCAATCGCGCTCCTTCCTTTTCATTTCGATTATGCTTATTCTAAGCCATTAACAAATATCAGTTCAAACCATTCAAACATCCTTCAATGTCTTCACTCCTATCTTATTTTAGCCTTTCTTAATTCTTCTTAAAGCTTTCTTATCTAATGCACATGTGTATATATATATATATATTTAAGCCATATTTAGTTCTATTTTAATTGTATTCATTCACAACAATTACAAAGATTCATAATAAATCAAATACAAAGGCAATTTTGTATTTGAAAATAAATACAACTCAACTTTCAACCAACAATCATATTTCATTATTTATCAACAAAAACAAAAACAAAATAAAAATAAAAAACAAAAACAAAACAAAAACAAAAATAAAAACAAAAACAACAACATGAACAAGAACAAGCAAAACAAGAACAAGAACAAGAACAAAAATAAAAATGAAAATAAAGATGAAACGTAAAAAATTAAAAATTATTTCATTAACATTTTCAATTCATTTCGTTTCGTTTTAATTTCTGTTCGGTTTATTTCATTTCAATTTAGTTCAGTTCAGTTGTTGTTTTCTTAGCCCAAAGAACACGACCTAAAATGTGTTGAGTGTTTTTTTGGGAATAGTTTGAGTGTGATATTACTAAGAACAAGTGTTGAGCACCCTAGCCATAGAGTAAGGCCGTTTTTTTAAAACCGTTGTTTTGGACTAAATTAATTTGATTTGAACAAAATTTGTTTGATTAGAATATAATTAAACAAAATCTTAAAGTTAGCAAAGAATGAACGAAAATTTTCAATTCATACACACAAATACATATGTAATACATACACAATACATAAATAATAAATACACATACATACATAATACATACACATATACATACATAATACATACACATATACATACAAATACATACAAATAATAAATACACATACATACAAATACATACACATATACATACATAATACATACACATATACATACAAATACATATACATATATACACAATTGAATAAATTGAAAAAAAAAAAAAACCCTAACCACAATTTGAGGAGCTGGGGCGGCAGCCGTGCGTCGGCGGAGGGACGGAGGGGCAGAGGCGGAGGGGCGGAGGGGTGGAGGGGCGAAGGAGAAAGAAAGAGAAGGAAAAGGACAAAAGAAGAAAGAAAGAGAAGGAGAAAGAGAAAAGGAGAAAGAAAGAGAAAGGACGGCCGGAGGGGTGGCGGACGCCGGTCACGGTGGTCGCCGGTTCGAGGGAGAGAGAGAGAGGGGTCAGGGTTTGGTGGTTCGAGGGTTCGCGAGGGAGAGAGAGAGTGGAGAGAGAGAGAGAATGAAACGTGAAATGGGAACCAATTTCCCCGACTAGGGTTTTAAAAATTTTCAAAATTTTCCTACCGTCATGACCGTCGGTAACGGTCGGTATTTACCGACTGCCTATGTTCGGTCGGGAAATACCGACCGTTACCGACGATCATGACGGCCGGAAATTTTTTTTCGACCGCAGCTTCGGTCGGAAATTTTTTTCCGACTGTGTTAAGTCGGAATCGGTCGGTATTTGACGACTACGAAAATGTCGGTCGGTAAACTCGGTCGGGCGAACGAGATTTTCTTGTTGTGTGATACGTGGCATCATCTTATTCATCACAGGATATTTGATGTGTCCCTAGCCCCATCAGGGCTAGGCCTAGGATTCGGGCCCACGAATACGGGTTTGACCACCTGGGTGGGCCCGGAACAATTAGCCCCGCGCTCGGCGTGGAACGGGAGTCCTTGTACGTTGGACGCTGAGCGAAATTCTCCGGAAAAACCAAATCTGAAGACCTCATATGACCTCGAGGGGGTGGCTCCAAGGAGATTACCTCGATCGAGGTAACCTCAACCGTGAGGAGGAGGACCCTCGATCGAGGCGACCTCGACTGTGATGTTTGCAGAACCTCCCCCTCAGGCTCGACCATGCAAGCCCCCATGGAGGCCCTGAGGGTTCCTCGAGGGAGTCTCTAAGGAGATTACCTCGATCGAGGTAACCTCGACCATGAGCAGACCCTCGATCGAGGTGACCTCGACCGTGTTGTTTGCTGCACTTCCACCTCATACTCGACCATGCAACCCCATGGAGGCTTTAAGGGTACCTCGATGGTGAGCACCTCGACCCATGCTCGCCAGCTACCTCGATCGTTGGATCCACCTTGATCAGGGAGAATTGGCCTGTGGCATAGGGCACCTCGATCGAGGTGTACCTTGACCGTGAGAGTGCCTCTTTGAACCTAAGCTTCAACACATGCTCGTTAATTACCTCGACCATACCCCTTGACTAAGTGGGGAATCCCTCGACCAACCTGCCCCTTGGACACCTCGACCTACATGCCCCCTAGGCTACCTCGACCATGAACCCCACACCTCGATCATGGTCACATGGACTATTATACTTTACCAATGGGGAACCTCATCTCTACCTCGAGAGCAATCACCTCGATCATGAGATCCTTCTCCTTGTGGGCTCGTTATATGCATTTAAACTCCCAAGGGTTGCCTCGAGGGTGAGCACCTCGATAGGGAAGTGCCTACCTCGATCGAGGGTTATTTACCTCGACCGAGGGAGACTATGACCCCCTGCTGGGTAGTTCGGGGTAGATGTCCAAGGAGGCAACTTTAGTGATGCTGGTCCGCGACCGTGATAGCGTTCTCCGTGAACGTGAAGGACCCCTTTCAAAACGAGCATCATTGCTAGAATAGCTGGAACTTTTCTAAGTGTTTTGACATCACTTTTATTCTCCGCAACCATAGTTACCTTAGTCACGATGTTGACAAAATTTGATGATCCCATGCATTAACCTCGAGGGTCCACTCTACCTCGACTGTGATAGATGTTTATCAAAGACTCCTAGAGAATGACCAACGAGGTAATTTGTACCATTGAAACTCGCAGTTGTACCATTTGAAATCGTTGAAATTTTCTATTTGTTGATTTTCCTGGGACCCTTTTCCACCTCGAGGGTCTTCCCTTACCTCGACTGTAAGGGACATGCCTTTGGCCTAGGAATCTTTTTCGTATGCCCAACGAGGTAACTGAGGTGATGTTATCCCGCGATCGTGATAGCATCCTCCACGACCGTGAGGGGCTTCCTTTATCTGAACTTCATTAAAATTTTGCTAAGTGTTAATCTTGCCAAGGACCTCTCTTTACCTCGATGGACCTCCTTTTCCTCGACTTTGAGGGATGTACTTTTGAAAGCGACAGCAAGACTTATTCCATCCTTAGTAGCAAATGCCCTTTCTGAATGAGGCTTTGGCAATGAGATGACCAGCCTGGACCTGGGGGCTAATGAGTCCCATGGGTTGCCCTTTTAACTCAAGGGTCTCCTTACCTCGAGGGTTAGAAATGACATACCCTGGGACACAGCCTTCCCAACAACCTCGAGGGCCCTACCTACCTCGACCGTGATAGAGGTGCTAGGAGAGGATTGCCCTGGTAACCTCGAGGGTCCTCCCATTACCTCGAGTGTGTCTATTGAGTGTCCATACACCTTGATTGTGTCCACATTGAGTGGGGCTTTGGCCAAAGGTGGTCAACTATCCCTTAGGGGCTAATGAGCCCCAAGACATGGTTGACACCTATCCAGCCTCCCATCTCCTTTGATGGGTGTCTAGCTTGAGTAGGTCTTATTGTTAGCTTTAAGAGCTTTCCTCAGAGCCAAGGGGCTAATGAGCCCCAGGGAATGAATGTCA
The DNA here is from genome assembly GCA_951394345.1 of Salicornia ramosissima. NCBI lineage: Eukaryota > Viridiplantae > Streptophyta > Magnoliopsida > Caryophyllales > Amaranthaceae > Salicornia > Salicornia ramosissima. The sequence continues at coordinate 22,359,009 of OX596235.1, forward strand.
AGCCACCTTCCCCAATGACCTCGAGGGTGTCTATTACCTCGACTGTGATAGAGGTAGGAGATAAAATTGCCCTGATGACCTCGAGGGTCTCCATGTACCTCGAGTGATATGCAGGTACTTAGGAAAGGTGCCGTGATTGCCCATCTACCTCGATGGGTGCCCACATTGAGTGGGGCTTTGGCCTAAGGTGATCAACCGACCCTTAGGTGATAATAAGCCCCATGACGTGGTTGATACTTGTCCAGCCTCCCATCTCCTTTGATGGGTGCCTACCTGGAGCAGGGCTTAACCATTGGCCTAAGAAGCTTCTCCAAAGCTAAGGGGCTAATGAGCCCCAGGGACTTTGAATGTCTGTCCAGCCATTCCATCTTCCTCAATGGATGGCTATGCTGAATAGGGCTTTTTGTCACCTAGTGAGGTGGAGGGTTTGACCAAAAGTCAACGTATTAATGAACACTGTTCACCTTCTAAACTCAATAACTGATGTCGTTTCAGCTGGTTTTTACCATAATGAGGTAAAAATCGTTTCACATTCCTTACCTCCTATATATTCAACCACCTTAATCATTTTCTCAAAATCACTTTCTCACTCCTCAAATTTTCTCTCTCTAGAGCTATCTAATCTCCTCGAAGGTCTTCACTCAGCTTGTGTTTAGGCAACCTCGGACTAGTCTCTTTGTCAAGGTAACCGTCTTCCCCTTCTTTGTATTTATTTGAATAATTGAGTCCTTGTCCTGTCGAGTACCTTTCTTTTCCTTAGTTTATTTTCAATAACTTAGGTATTGGATATGTCAAGTACTCCACCCCTTCTTCCCCTTGAGTGCACTGGGGTCCTTCGGGTCGAGGGTGATGAAGGGATTGAATCCCAAAACATCCCTGAGGCCATCCCTCTACCTTCTGACTCGGATGGGTCAGTGTCTGGGGGAGAAGAGGTAGAAACCCCCTATCCCTAGGAGCCATCTCTAGCACATCCTAACATTTACCATTCAACATATGAAAAAAGTGTAGGTATATTAAATATGAACCTCGAGGGTCCATCCACCTCTGGTCAAGAGGAACTAGAGAACATTGTGTACCCCAAAGCTCGTCCTGAGAAGGGTCCAAATTATTTCTTCATTGCCCCTACTCTTAATCATCGCCTAAAGCGAGACATACGCTCCTTTGCTGCCCAATTTCAATTTACAGAACCTTATGTCGTAGTTAGACCCATCAACCTTCAGACCATCCGTTCACCCCCTAACGGATGTGTAGCTGTGTACAAACTTGTCATGGTCAGGGGTCTCAGATTTCCATTACATAGTTTTGTTGTACAGCTTCTTTGTGAATATAACCTATCCTTAGCCTCGTTAGTACCCAACTCTTGGGCCTCGATCAACTCTTTTATTGGCATTTGTACAATGCTTAGGATTACACCCACCCTCCTCCTTTGGCGGAATCTGGCTAAGCTAGTAGAGAGCCGTAGTACGGACCATGGAAAAGGGTGGTATAGCTTCCAGGTCCGTAAGGGCTATAGATTTGTGAATAATATGCCCACCAACCAACCAAGAAGGATTTAGGTATGAGTTCTTCTTTGTCTTCAATAGAGAGGGTTGGAGAATCCCTAGGGTGGTGGAAGATGAACCAAACTTCCACCTAAACCGTCAAGTGCCAAAGATGTCCGCTGAGGAAGCAGTGGTGGCCATCTATTGTGAGCTTGAAGAAAGGGAGGAAAAAGGGAAGACAGTGATGGTCCCCTTTAACTGGCTTCCCAGCACTGAAGACTTGAAGAAGGACTTCCTCTTGTCTGCTATGGAGCTGAACCCATCTTATCCTGAGGGTAGGGGCACTTAACCATTAAGACTATCTTTTCTTTCTGAATATTTCTGATGTACTAACTCTTTCCTTTTACAATCGTTGCTCAATCAAAACTTGATCCACAAATGGCCTCGATGATGACTGCTGCTGCTATTAAAGCTCTTGCCGTGAAGGGCAGAGTTGAGGAAAAGGAAGAACCCATTCTTGATCCCCCACAGGTAACCATTTCACCTCGATGATAACTTTATTTATATTTCCCCCTTCCTTTGACTCGATGATGTCCCATCTCTAACGTCTTTTGCCTCGACAGGACCCCAAACATAAAAAGAAAACCTCGAGCAGTGGGGCTCCTCGACCCAAGAGGTCTAGGGAGTCTAATCCTTTTGCTGAAGAGCAAAAGGACAAGAAGAAAAAACAGAAGGTGGTTGAGGGGTCTCAACCATCTTTGCCTGAAGAGGGTGTTTTCCAGAAAGATGTAGAGACTGAGGCTGCACTTCTGGCTGCTGAGAAGGTTATAAGACGGTCTTCAAAAGGGGTTCTTGCTGGGGGCGACCGATCTTTTGGGTTCCTGACCCAACAGGTACGTAATCGCCGCCTACACGGGGCATTCACGGTGATGTACTCTTCGTCTGATGAAGAGTTCATCAAGGAGGCTGACAAGGAAGAAGTCTTTAACAATCTCGACAACTGCTGGCTGGAGGTAAAAGATTTTTCCCCCTTATCCTCCTTATTCTACCATACTTGCTATGTACTTATCGTATATTTGTCTGTGAAGATGTCAATCCGGATGCACGCTGCATCCAAGTTCATGCTGGAGGCCAAATGCAAAGGTCAATCTTCTGCTGATGTTGAACAGGCCAAGTCTGAGTTGGCCCAGGAGCAGAGCGAGCATGCCACCACCAAGAAGTCCCTGGAGGTTGCCAGCTCCAAAGTGACATCTTTGGAGGGCCAGCTAGAGGTTGCAAAAACTGACCTTGCCACAGCCAACACCTCCATCACTGACCTGGAGAAGAAGGAGGCCAACGCCATCTCCCAGCGCGACTCGGTCAACCGCGCCAAAAACAAAGCTCTAGACGACCTGGAGAAGTCCAGGAAGAGCTTGAAAAAAGCTCAAAAGGCCCGGGACAAGGCTGTGGACTTCATGAAGAATCAAGAGGAGGCTATTGTCAACAAGTGGCTGGAGTCAGAGGCTGGGGAGAGGTACAAATCAGGCCTTCGCCTGAATGGTGCTGCTGAGGGGGCAGGTATTCTTATTGCTGACACCCTCGGCCGGGCGAAGAAAGTGTTGGAGGAACTTCACCCAGGGGAGTGGGCTTCCTTTGAATCCAGGTACCAAGCACTAGAACTGGAGGAAGAGGCTCAGGAGCAGAAGGTTGTTCCCGAGGAAAAAGAGCCTAAGCAAAAGGCTGCCCTTGTTCAGGGTGAAGAGTTCACCAGCCTTGTCTCCTCTAGCTCGAGCGAGGGTGGTGATATGGGGTATGTTGGCAAAAGTGGTGGGCAGGGCAGCTAGCAGCAACAACCACAGCAGCAGCAAGAGCAGCAACAGCCAGGGGATCCTTCCGGTGATCAGTTCTTAGATGAACTGAACATCTGTATAGATTAGGCTTTTTATACGCAGTTTTTTTTTTATCATTGTACTTACCCTAGGTTGTAACAACGTGAATATTAATGAAAACAACTTTTTGACCAAGTGTTTGCCTCTTTTAATGCTTTCTTTGTCGCTTTTATTTACTACTTTTGTTAACTTGGTTGCTCGATCGTATAAGCAAATAACGATATCATAAAACTCGACCCGGTAAGGGTTTAGCATTATGTAAAAAAATAATAACCTTGAACTCGACCCTGTAAGGGCTTTAGAAAAAATAATAACCTTGAACTCGACGCTGTTAGGGTTTTCATTTCATAACACAATTCATATAGAACTTGACCCTGCTAGGGCTTTATTGAAACAAAGAATATCCAAACTTAATAATCGGACCTGGTAAGGGCTTACAAAACATAGAAGTTCAAATAGAAAAACAACTCCCTGTTAGGGACTTTATTAAAACCTAACTAACTCAGTGAGGGTAGAACTTAAGCATAAAACTTCTTCAGATGATCAGCATGCCATGGCCGTGGCAAGGGATTTCCTTCTTAATTGACAAGTCTGAATGTTCCTGGCCTCACCATTTCCTTAACTCGATAGGGTCCTTCCCAGTTGGGACCCAATTTTCCTCGAAGAGCCGTCTTTCCAGTAGCCTCAACCTTCCTCAGTACCCAATCTCCAACTGATATTGTTCGAGGTGACAATTTGCGATTGAAGTACCTTGTCATTTTCTGCTTGTAGGCAATGGACTTGAGTAGAGCATTTCCCCTTGTTTCCGGCAATAGGTCCAGGTTGATTACCTTTTCTTCTTCATTTTGATTGTAGTCATAGAAGGTGATTCTTGGTGAGGGTATCCCCACCTCGACAGGCAACACAGCTTCACTTCCATATACAAGTGAGAACGGAGCATGCCCAGTAGCCTCCTTGACTATTGTTTTAGTTGACCATAGAATCCCTGGAAGCTCATCTACCCAAGACCCCTTTACTGCTTCTATCTTCTTCTTTATACCTTGAAGTATGACCTTGTTGGCTGCTTCAGCTTGTCCATTGGATTGAGGCCTTGCCATAGAGGTGAACCTTGTTTGTATGTCAAATTGAGCACAATATGCCTTTGTTGGGCCACTCTCAAACTGTCTTCCATTATCTGAGACCAACATTCTTGGAATTCCAAATCTGGTGATGATATTCTTCCAAATGAACTCCTGTATCTGTTTATCAGAGATCCTCGATAGAGGCTCAGCCTCGACCCATTTGGTGAAGTAGTCGATCCCAACGATCAGAAACTTTTTTTGCCCCACAGCTGGGGGAAAAGGACCAAGTAGGTCCATTCCCCATCTATCAAATGGTAAAACTGCCTGAACTGTTGTTAAGGTACTTGATGGCTGCCTAGGGATGGCAGCATGAGTTTGATATTGTAAACACTTCTTCACAAGCTCGATGGCATCTTCCTTGAGGGTAGGCCAGTAATATCCAGCTCGAAGGGCCTTAGCCACGATCGTTCTTGCCCCTTGATGATTGCTACAACATCCTTCATGAATTTCCTTCAGAATGTAGTCCCCCTCCTCAGGGGTCACACATTTTAAGAGTGGATGTGTGTAAGATAATTTGTACAATTCTCCATCATGCAATGTGAACCACTTAGATTTTCTTTTGATTTCTTCAGCTTCTTTTTCATCCATGGGTAGAGCCCCATGTTTCAGGTATTGGATGATGGCATCCTTCCATGTTTCACCTCAAGACAAAGTGTTGACCTCAGATTCGTTGATGCTTGGTTCTTTCAAGACCTACCAATGAATGACTCGTGGCTCTTCCCCTTCTGCAGAGCTTGCCAACCTCGATAGAGCAACAACCTGTTGGTTTCCAGATCGAGGGACATGTTGAATGTCAAAAGACTCTAATTTCCCAATGAGAGTTCTGAGTTTCTGGAGATACATTTTCATGCTATCCTCTTTTGCCTCAAATTCTCCTTTGAATTGTCCCACGACTAATTGTGAGTCAGCCTTGGCTTTAAAATGCCTTGCCCCAGCAGTGAGGCACATTTGAATCCCTAAGATAAGAGCCTCATACTCTGCCTCGTTGTTCGATGCCACAAAACTGAATTTAATGGCATATTCCAGTCGATCCCCATTATCAGTCTTGATTAGTATTCCTGCTCCTCCTCCACTCTGAGTAGAAGATCCATCAGTAGACAACTCCCAGACCTTAGAACTGTCTGGATTAGAAGAGTTTGGCCTGTTGGTGCATTCCACAATGAAGTCAGCCAATGTTTGAGCTTTGATAGCTCGACGGGGTTCATATTCTAACCCAAAGTTAGACAGTTGGTTTGCCCATTTAGTTATGCGGTTTGAATGATTCTTTCCCTCGATGATCTTCCTTATTGGCTGTCCGGTCAGGACCCTTATTGGATGAGCTTAAAATATGGCCTCAATTTTCGGCTGGCCATGACTAAGGCATAGATCATCTTCTCAGTTTCTGTATATATATCTAGACTCTGCCCCTCGAAACACATGACTGATGAAGTAAACTGGGTGTTGATGCTGTTCTCTCTCACCACTAGTACTGCACTTAAAGCATACTCAGATATTGCTAAGTAAATGTACAATGTTTCCCCTGGCAACAGTGAAACAAGCTTTGGGATACTGGCAAGGTATTCCTTTAGCTGTATGAATGCCTTTTCAGCTTCCTTGTCCCACTTGAATGTTGTTCGCTTCAACACTTGAAAGAAAGCGAGGCTTTTGTCTGCTAATTGATGAGCCCAAGTTATACCATGTTTTTAGTTTGTTTTTAATGCTTTGTTTTTGTAATTTAGGTCATTTTCCTTAGTGTTTACATTACTTTGAGCTTTAGGTGAAGTTTAGAGTTTATGTTCTAAACTAGATTAACTTGCAACTTTTGGCCTAAATAAAGAACAAGTGAAAGCAAGGTTTTTGTACATCAAAATGCAGCAGGACCAAATTCAAACGCTAATATCTTCTGATCTAGAAATGATATTTAAGTGATTCAAATTGGTGGTTGTAGATCTCTTCAAGAGCTTTCCAAAGGTAGGTCATATGCCTATTTTCGCCAAGGAACGAGAGAGTTATTGCCGTTTTAGTACGAACTGTGTGTGCAGTCTACAGGGGCGCGCCCCGCGCCTTATAGGGCGCTGCCAGCGCCCTTGATGCAGTGAAGTCCTTTCAAAAGGCGATTCCAGCGCCCTCCAAGACGCTGCCAGCGCCCTGTGTGTCTGTTTGGCCGACTTCAATCCACTTGAACCTTAGCTTTATTGCTTTTTCTTCCACTTGCTCCTAGCTTATTGTCTTTAACTTTGCTTCCTCTTACATAGTAATGATGCTCCTTTAATAATTTTTGTAAAATATCTTAGCAAGGAGTATCATCTTTTGCTTCCTACCTTTGTATTAAAAATAGAGGAAAATGAGGCAAATGTAAAGACATGCTTGATCACTAAGATCATTCATCTATAATATTAATTTCTTCTCATTTTCTTCTTCTTGTTCTTCTTTCTTTTGTTTTTCACATCTTCACTTGAGGATGTATTTCTTCTATGGGAAAGTGGAAGAATGCTATTAACAATGTTTAAATAAGAATCACTTCTTCCACACTCTTTTACTTAATTATTGTCTAATTTTGGTCTAATTCTATGATCTTAAACTTACCTTAATTAGGTGATCACCTAGTTAATGAAAGTTGATGGTCTAAAGCTGATTTTTGGAAATGCAAGCGTATTCTTGGTAACCTTAAATCTATGAAGCAACCAAGTTCCCTTAAATTCAACTTAGTCTTCACTTTTTGAACTTAGCAAAATTGACAATTTGCAACTTAGTAAAATTGACACTTTACCGAGGGGTTCACTTAGTAAAGCTAAAGCTTGGTTTGATTGAAGTTGAAAAATTAGACAAGTTAACTGGAGTTCGGCCAAACAACAGTTAATTCTTTTCGATTTTCTATTTCTTAATGCTTTTGTTCACTGCGTATTCTTTGAACAATTAGGGTTAGGTAATTTACGATTTATCTTGTCTAACTAAACTAAAGGAAAACTAAGGATGCGATCCTTAACGAGATTTGGTCAAGTAGTTGAGTAGAGTTGAAGTGGTTCAATAAGTAAACCTGTTTTGAGCATATTTCCACTGAACCAATTTTAATTTTCCTTATTTAATTTCTGTTTTAGCTTAGTTTCACCAAACCACCCCCTCTCTTTGTTCTTCATGTTGAATAAAATGAAAGCATTAGCTCAACAAAAAACAGATGAAATGTTCGATGATGTCAACCATGTTCCCTGTGTTCGATAACCCCCACTCTTACTATAACGGGGGTTTTATTTGTCTTAGAGAACGAAAAAACCTCTTCGTCAAATTGGCGCCGTTGCCGGGGAACAACGGTTGATTAGTTTGTTTCGTCCGTTTTTCTTTGAGGTAATACTTTTATTTGTGTTCTTCTTCTTCTTGTCCCTTTTCTTTTTCCTTTTCCTACCTTTGCACATTGAGGACAATGCATCTTCTAAGTGTTGGGGTACTCTTTCCATTTTTATACTTTTGTTTCAGTAAAAAAAAATAATAAAAAATAAATCCGGCCGGATAAGAAAAAAATAGAAAAAAAAATTGGGGAAAAACAAACGGTTTGTGGATTTACTTCAAAGGAAATTCTCACGAGAGCACACTCGTCCTCTAAGCAATTGAGAGGTTTAAATTTTTTGCATATGCTAAATGCAACCGTGATTCCTACGAAAGTGAGTTAGATTTTTTTTAATGTTTAGCTTAGTTTTTGAAAATATTTCCATCTTAGAGTTTACTCGAGGACGAGTAAAGCTTAAGTGTGGGGGTATTTGATGAGCCCAAGTTATACCATGTTTTTAGTTTGTTTTTAATGCTTTGTTTTTGTAATTTAGGTCATTCTCCTTAGTGTTTACATTACTTTGAGCTTTAGGTGAAGTTTAGAGTTTATGTTCTAAACTAGATTAACTTGCAACTTTTGGCCTAAATAAAGAACAAGTGAAAGCAAGGTTTTTGTACATCAAAATGCAGCAGGACCAAATTCAAACGCTAATATCTTCTGATCTAGAAATGATATTTAAGTGATTCAAATTGGTGGTTGTAGATCTCTTCAAGAGCTTTCCAAAGGTAGGTCATATGCCTATTTTCGCCAAGGAACGAGAGAGTTATTGCCGTTTTAGTACGAACTGTGTGTGCAGTCTACAGGGGCGCGCCCCGCGCCTTATAGGGCGCTGCCAGCGCCCTTGATGCAGTGAAGTCCTTTCAAAAGGCGATTCCAGCGCCCTCCAAGACGCTGCCAGCACCCTGTGTGTCTGTTTGGCCGACTTCAATCCACTTGAACCTTAGCTTTATTGCTTTTTCTTCCGCTTGCTCCTAGCTTATTGTCTTTAACTTTGCTTCCTCTTACATAGTAATGATGCTCCTTTAATAATTTTTGTAAAATATCTTAGCAAGGAGTATCATCTTTTGCTTCCTACCTTTGTATTAAAAATAGAGGAAAATGAGGCAAATGTAAAGACATGCTTGATCACTAAGATCATTCATCTATAATATTAATTTCTTCTCATTTTCTTCTTCTTGTTCTTCTTTCTTTTGTTTTTCACATCTTCACTTGAGGATGTATTTCTTCTATGGGAAAGTGGAAGAATGCTATTAACAATGTTTAAATAAGAATCACTTCTTCCACACTCTTTTACTTAATTATTGTCTAATTTTGGTCTAATTCTATGATCTTAAACTTACCTTAATTAGGTGATCACCTAGTTAATGAAAGTTGATGGTCTAAAGCTGATTTTTGGAAATGCAAGCGTATTCTTGGTAACCTTAAATCTATGAAGCAACCAAGTTCCCTTAAATTCAACTTAGTCTTCACTTTTTGAACTTAGCAAAATTGACAATTTGCAACTTAGTAAAATTGACACTTTACCGAGGGGTTCACTTAGTAAAGCTAAAGCTTGGTTTGATTGAAGTTGAAAAATTAGACAAGTTAACTGGAGTTCGGCCAAACAACAGTTAATTCTTTTTGATTTTCTATTTCTTAATGCTTTTGTTCACTGCGTATTCTTTGAACAATTAGGGTTAGGTAATTTACGATTTATCTTGTCTAACTAAACTAAAGGAAAACTAAGGATGCGATCCTTAACGAGATTTGGTCAAGTAGTTGAGTAGAGTTGAAGTGGTTCAATAAGTAAACCTGTTTTGAGCATATTTCCACTGAACCAATTTTAATTTTCCTTATTTAATTTCTGTTTTAGCTTAGTTTCACCAAACCACCCCCTCTCTTTGTTCTTCATGTTGAATAAAATGAAAGCATTAGCTCAACAAAAAACAGATGAAATGTTCGATGATGTCAACCATGTTCCCTGTGTTCGATAACCCCCACTCTTACTATAACGGGGGTTTTATTTGTCTTAGAGAACGAAAAAACCTCTTCGTCAAATTGGCGCCGTTGCCGGGGAACAACGGTTGATTAGTTTGTTTCGTCCGTTTTTCTTTGAGGTAATACTTTTATTTGTGTTCTTCTTCTTCTTGTCCCTTTTCTTTTTCCTTTTCCTACCTTTGCACATTGAGGACAATGCATCTTCTAAGTGTTGGGGTACTCTTTCCATTTTTATACTTTTGTTTCAGTAAAAAAAAATAATAAAAAATAAATCCGGCCGGATAAGAAAAAAATAGAAAAAAAAATTGGGGAAAAACAAACGGTTTGTGGATTTACTTCAAAGGAAATTCTCACGAGAGCACACTCGTCCTCTAAGCAATTGAGAGGTTTAAATTTTTTGCATATGCTAAATGCAACCGTGATTCCTACGAAAGTGAGTTAGATTTTTTTTAATGTTTAGCTTAGTTTTTGAAAATATTTCCATCTTAGAGTTTACTCGAGGACGAGTAAAGCTTAAGTGTGGGGGTATTTGATGAGCCCAAGTTATACCATGTTTTTAGTTTGTTTTTAATGCTTTGTTTTTGTAATTTAGGTCATTCTCCTTAGTGTTTACATTACTTTGAGCTTTAGGTGAAGTTTAGAGTTTATGTTCTAAACTAGATTAACTTGCAACTTTTGGCCTAAATAAAGAACAAGTGAAAGCAAGGTTTTTGTACATCAAAATGCAGCAGGACCAAATTCAAACGCTAATATCTTCTGATCTAGAAATGATATTTAAGTGATTCAAATTGGTGGTTGTAGATCTCTTCAAGAGCTTTCCAAAGGTAGGTCATATGCCTATTTTCGCCAAGGAACGAGAGAGTTATTGCCGTTTTAGTACGAACTGTGTGTGCAGTCTACAGGGGCGCGCCCCGCGCCTTATAGGGCGCTGCCAGCGCCCTTGATGCAGTGAAGTCCTTTCAAAAGGCGATTCCAGCGCCCTCCAAGACGCTGCCAGCACCCTGTGTGTCTGTTTGGCCGACTTCAATCCACTTGAACCTTAGCTTTATTGCTTTTTCTTCCGCTTGCTCCTAGCTTATTGTCTTTAACTTTGCTTCCTCTTACATAGTAATGATGCTCCTTTAATAATTTTTGTAAAATATCTTAGCAAGGAGTATCATCTTTTGCTTCCTACCTTTGTATTAAAAATAGAGGAAAATGAGGCAAATGTAAAGACATGCTTGATCACTAAGATCATTCATCTATAATATTAATTTCTTCTCATTTTCTTCTTCTTGTTCTTCTTTCTTTTGTTTTTCACATCTTCACTTGAGGATGTATTTCTTCTATGGGAAAGTGGAAGAATGCTATTAACAATGTTTAAATAAGAATCACTTCTTCCACACTCTTTTACTTAATTATTGTCTAATTTTGGTCTAATTCTATGATCTTAAACTTACCTTAATTAGGTGATCACCTAGTTAATGAAAGTTGATGGTCTAAAGCTGATTTTTGGAAATGCAAGCGTATTCTTGGTAACCTTAAATCTATGAAGCAACCAAGTTCCCTTAAATTCAACTTAGTCTTCACTTTTTGAACTTAGCAAAATTGACAATTTGCAACTTAGTAAAATTGACACTTTACCGAGGGGTTCACTTAGTAAAGCTAAAGCTTGGTTTGATTGAAGTTGAAAAATTAGACAAGTTAACTGGAGTTCGGCCAAACAACAGTTAATTCTTTTCGGTTTTCTATTTCTTAATGCTTTTGTTCACTGCGTATTCTTTGAACAATTAGGGTTAGATAATTTACGATTTATCTTGTCTAACTAAACTAAAGGAAAACTAAGGATGCGATCCTTAACGAGATTTGGTCAAGTAGTTGAGTAGAGTTGAAGTGGTTCAATAAGTAAACCTGTTTTGAGCATATTTCCACTGAACCAATTTTAATTTTCCTTATTTAATTTCTGTTTTAGCTTAGTTTCACCAAACCACCCCCTCTCTTTGTTCTTCATGTTGAATAAAATGAAAGCATTAGCTCAACAAAAAACAGATGAAATGTTCGATGATGTCAACCATGTTCCCTGCGTTCGATAACCCCCACTCTTACTATAACGGGGGTTTTATTTGTCTTAGAGAACGAAAAAACCTCTTCGTCACTAATCGTGATAGAAAACGACCCAATGCAGCCATGCATCCTGTGAGTCGTTGCACTTCCTTAACTGTTCTTGGAGATTGCATGTTGATGATGGCTTGAATTTTATCAGGGTTTGCCTCGATGCCCTTCTCATCAACCAAGGAACCAAGACATTTGCCCCCCTTAACTCTAAAAACACACTTCTTGGGGTTGAGTTTCATACCAAACTTCCTCAATGTTGATAGAGTTTCCCTGACATCCTTGGGATGATCTTCCACTTGTTTGCTTTTAATTATCATGTCATCAACATAGACTTCCACATTTCGACCAATCTGCTCAACAAAAATTGTGTTTACCAGCTTTTGATAAGTAGCCCCAGCGTTCTTGAGCCCAAAAGGCATGACTCGATAGCAGTAAACTCCCTGGTTGGTAATAAAGGCAGTATGTGCTTGGTCTTTTTCAGCCATTGGTATTTGGTGGTAACCAGCGTTGGCATCCATGATGCTGAACATTGCATGTCTAGCAGTAGAGTCGACTAGGCTATCAATCTTTGGGAGAGGATAGTCATCCTTGGGGCAGGCTTTATTCAGATCAGTGAAATCAACACACATTCTCCAAGTTCCATTAGGCTTTTTGACCAAAACAATGTTGGCCAGCCAATCAGAGTATTGACACTCTTTGATGAACCCATGCTCTAGCAACTTCTTTACTCCAGCAGCAGCTGCCTTGTTTCTTTCTTCACTCTGCCATCGCAATTTTTGCTTGACACCTTTGAATCCCTCACGAATGTTAAGCTCATGACACATGACCGAAGGATCAATGCCTGGCATCTCTGAAACATCGAAGGCGAATACATCTCAAAATTCTTTGAGAAGTTGAGTGATTGACTCTTTGAGGGCTGGATCCATGTCAATGCCAATTTTGACTGTATGCTCAGGGTTGTCATCGATGGGGATTTCCTCGTGGCCCTCGATGGGTTTTGGTCTAGCGTAGTGTTTCGCATCCTCAGCTAGAAACACAGCCTCAGAAGGCGCGATCGGCTCCTTTCTCTTGTCCCCTACCTCGACCTGGGGTGAGGTAGTCTTGATGCTATTAATGTAGCATTGCTTGGCTGTCCGCTGATCGCCATATAACTTCCCCACTTCGCCTTTATCAGTCTCATACTGCAACAAGAGTTGGTATGTGGAGATGGCAGCCTTTATTTTATTCAGCAATGGTCTTCCCAAGATGACGTTGTAGGGGAGTTTAACGTCGACAACGATGAACGTGACTGGTAAGTTGCGTCCTTCCCCCTTCCCTCCAATTCGAACCGGAAGCTTGATGATGCCCAACGGGAAGACGGGTCGACCCCCGAAGCCAAACAGGGGTTTCTCTAGCGGGGTTAAATCGGCTTCACCGTATTTCAGTTGTCGTAAACACTCCAAAGTCATTACGTCAGCTGAACTCCCATTGTCCACAAGTACTCTTTTGACCCTAGAGTTTGCTACTTTTACCTCGACCACGAGGGGGTCGTTGTGAGGAAATCAGGTAGGTCGAAGAGGAGATGCATTGAATACCATTGTTGGACCTGGTGGGGGCTGCTCGATGGCCCCCTCACCAATCTGAAAGGTAGAGTTCCTGAGATCTCTCTTCAGTGCTTTGTTTGATGGTGTTTCCACTGAATATCCTCCAGCGATGATGTTGATCAAGCCATCAGTTTTGTTGTTGTCGCTGCGCTTCTGCTTCTTAGCCCTATTCTCTTTTGACAGATAAGGGTTGAGCTTGCCCTGATCTGCCAGCTTGTCAAGCGCCTTTTTCAACTCTCTACAGTCTTTCGTGGTATGCCCACACTCGTGATGGTACTCGCACCAGAGTTTTGGATTCCTTCTGTTGATCGATGTGCGAATGGGGGTTGGCTTAGGGAGAATTTCTTGGCCTTTGATGTCCAAGAATATCTCCCGTCTGTTAACATTGAATCTGGGATCTTCTCCTCCATCTCGAGTGTCTTTCTTAGAAGAGGGTGTCCGGCTAGGACCACCTCGTTGAGATTCCTTCCTCTTATTATCTTTCTTTTTGTCAGACTTCTCGACGGGGTTGTCGAAGCCTGAACGTACTTTCGAGCCCTGTCCATCGCGTCTGTAAACGAGGACACTTCATTTTCCAGCAAGGAAAACTTGAACTTGCCCCTCTTTAGCCCTGACATGAATGCCGCATAAGCAACTGAGTCTTCCACATTGGGTATTTGGAGTAGTTCAGCATTGAAACGCTTGAGATAGTCTCCCAAGAGCTCATGCTCCCCTTGTTGACAAACCATGAGATGGATGCTTGTCTTTCGCTGCTTCTTTCCAGCCACAAAGTGACTAAGGAACATGGCCTCCAAAGTTGCAAAGCTAATAATCGAACCTGATGGTAGATCAGTGAACCAGGTAAGGGCCAGACCCTTGAGAGTAGTAGGGAAGTACCGGCACCAGCTTGCCTCACAGCTCGTTTGCACTGCCATTTGAGCTTTGTAGGCAGCTATATGGTCAGCGGGATTAGTCGTCCCGGAGAAAGGTTCGATATTAGGGGCTTTTACCTTCTTTGTGTCAGTGGTATACAGAAGCCTTTGGCTGAACGGGGTTTCGAAGATGACTGGTCCTGTTGGTTGCTCTGGCTCGACCACCGGGGAGCGTCTTATGTCATCGTCCTGGTTAGGGATAGCCACTGGGGAGCGTCGTACGCCTTCTCCCTGGTTAGGGATGGCAGCTGACCTCTGATTTCTAGCAGTGGTATGAAGATATCTCTCTGGCGACCTCCTTGGCTGGCCTTGAGTTTCCCACTTTCCATTATCAGTGACCTCCCTGACATTCGAGGCCGTTCGTGCCCGATGCGACTCGATGATATTTCGATCGTCATCGTGCTTAGAATTGATGATTCCTCGAGCCTCCCCGGACTGGGAAACTCTCTGTGAACGCGCCCCCGTTACCCGGCTAGGGATGGGGCCCCTTGATGGAGCCACGGCCTGGGATGGAGGCCTCTGTTGCCCGATCATCGCAGGTATGCTGTCTTTCAGCTCTTGTAAGCATTTTTGAAATTTGTTGTTCATCGCCGTCACGATGTCTTCGAAGTCCTTTCGTGAGACCATCTGCTCTTCGCGACGATGACGGTCACTTGCCCGATTGGATGAATTATCGTCAGTGATATGTGCATCCCGCCGGCTAGGCGATTCACGGGGATTTTCTTCTGGCTAATTGGATCGAGTCGCCTTTGCCCTGGTATTTGCCATGTCTTTTGTTCTTTCCCCACAGATGGCGCCAATCTGTTCCTGTTCTGGAACTTCTCGTGAATAGTCAACGACTTTCTGGTGTGATGATGTGGACTCTGGACGCTCCTTGGTAAGACTGTGACCTGCAAAACAGTCAAAGTTTGCTAACCCGGGGGGTGGTACCCGGGAACGCCCCTCCGATGCTTAAGTCAGATATCGGAAATAAGGAGTCAAAGTACTTTGTGAGTTTGTGAGCTATGAATTGCGTACCTTTAGAGTGATTGGACTGTTCCTTATATAGGCATTAGGTTCCCCGGTTAGGGTTTTTACTGAGCCAGTTGGGCTGACGTGTGGGCCGGGCCCATGACAACCAGGTCAAAGTCCACCAAGTCAGCTAACACGTGGCATCATCTTATTCATCACAGAATATCTGATGTGTCCCTAGCCCCATCAGAGCTAGGCCTAGGATTCGGGCCCACGAATACGGGTTTGACCACCTGGGTGGGCCCGGAACAACACCCATGAAAGAAACTTGGAAGATTAGGGTACGAATTGTCTGTCATGCTATTATGAATTAATATTTCATATGGTGAAGGCATAGTCTTCTTTTTTCACTCAAACTAAAAACACATTGGCGCCAAGCGTGAGGGAATGCTAAATGTTTGGTAATTTCGCCTCCAACCAGGATAAATGATCCCATTGAAGCAGCTAACCCCATGCATATTGTATGTACATCTGGTCGGACAAATTGCATGGAAAGTCCTAGATTACAAGAATCCCTCAGAGGAAAATATTGAGATGGTGTTTCTAGATGAGAAGGTATACAACAATGATTTCTAAATTACTATTACTGTAAAATGCTATAATACTCCAATGATTTTGTTACTAATTTCCACTTTTTTAGGTATGTTAATAATGTATATCAACTTTTTCAAGGGGTACAAAATTATGGTTGTTGTCAAAAAAATATTTGGTTAAGAAGTTACTTAAACTTGGTATGTTTTTGTATGTTTTTAATAGCTTCAAATCATATGTGGAGAACACTTACTTAAACTTGGTTTGGATGTTATGAATACTTCAATTCCTCCTTCCGATATATAACCTTTTTAACCCAAAGACTTTGGATTACAAAAAACCTAATACAAAAAAACATGAAATTGCTAAATTTGACAATTAAACCAATTTTTTAGTTTGCAAATTAAAATGAAATTCTTGCAGTAACAAAAAAAAAGAAGGAAAAACATACATAAATTTAGAACTTCAATAATGCATAAACAAACAGAGAATATGCGCACAATGGAAGTTTATTTAGTAATGAATTCTCCAAAAAAGAATTGATAAAATCAAATCAAATTAAAGAGGATAAACATACAATCACAAAATTAATTGGTTGATTTAAAATAACTAAAATCCAATCAAACAGCATAATCAGTCAAATAGAATAAAGATTTGATGAAAAAAATCACAATTCATTTGTGCTATAAAAAGCTCGAAATTAAAAATTGGAATAATTTCATCTTACCATTTATACATTGTGATCATTGCATGCAATTAGATTTGAAATGGCCAAAAGCTACATTTGATTTGCATCATAAAGAAAATGTTGATGACCTTTAATTGGAAGTAATAAATCACCCAAAGCTTTTGGATTTGCGAAGAAAATGGCAGAAGCTCCAATAATCTTGAAACCTATAGTTGGAAGAAAATTTCAAACATCACGAATTGTTAACATTGCAAAAAACATTAAGAATGAAAAAAAATTTAGAAGAAAATTACCAATTGAAGCTCCACACGAAACTCAATTTTAGAATAAAAAAAAAGGAACTCAATTTTATTTTATTTTTTGGATTTTCGGAAGACCTGTAGCCTTTGTAAGTGACTTTTACTTCATCTTTCTATTGTAGATTTTTTTTTTTTTTTATTTATTAAGTGGAGTAACTTTTAATACTTACGGAGTACTAAAATTTTGTTTGTTTACCTTTAAATAAAAAATTCTAATCACTTTAAACAAGTATGCTAAAAGTGCATATATAGGGTTGAGTTCTGGTGAAATTTTTTTATTGTCAGAAAAGAGAAAGAGATAGATACATCAACAATAAAGTATAGGTACGTTCACTACAAATTATAGGTACGGGTCAGGATCAAGTGAGAAAGCCTCTTTAGGTGAGAAATGTTGTTTATGTGAGAATATATATCTAGAGCGTCGATTCAGTAAGATCTAATGGTTAGGATTTAATGGATTTTTTTTAACTAAAAAAACTTACGTAACTAACCCCTATTTGTTAGGGGATAAATAAAAAAAATTATTTTTTTATCCAAAAAAAATTAATTTTTTTAATCAAAAAAACTAAAATTTATTTTTTTATAAAAAAACTAAAATTTATTTTTTATCAAAAAAACTAAAATTTATTTTTATAAAAAAAACTTAAATTTATGTTTTTATCAAAAAAACAACTAAAATTTGGAATTTGTTAAACCGTTATCCTCTCATATAGTCAATTAGTCATATAAAATTTAGAGCATGTCATATAAAATTTAGAACATACCATATAAAATTTAGAATATGGTTAATAAAATTTAGAACATTAAATAAGTTATTTTATTTTATTTTTTATTTTTTACGAGTTCCATAGATCAACCTGAATACAAAATATTAAGAATATTTTGAAATAATATTCAATTGTTCAGGTATATATTTTATTATATTTTTTTGTATAAAAGGTCAATAATTTTATTATAATTGTATCATTTTATTTATTTAAAAAAAATAAGTTTATTCAATTTCAAACTTATTGTATACAGTTTTGAAAATATCTTATAAAATTTAGAACATGATGTATAAAATTTTTAATATTTCATCTTCTTAAAATAAAACAAACAATAAACTACTTTAAAATATGGCTTTTTAATATTTTTAATATTTTAAGCACATATACACATTAGAATATGACGGCTTTGTAACATGGTTTTTTAAATTTAGAACATGGTGTATAAAAATTAGAACAAAGCTTATAAAATTATGAACATGTCCAAAAAATTTTAGAACACGACTCATAAAATTTGGAGCATATTAAGATGTACTACCGAACAAAAAAAATGAAGTAGAATTTTAGATTAAAAAAAAATAGATTATATATATATATATATATTTATAATAGATTTTTTTTTTATAAAAAAAAGGAAAAAAACTTAACAATATTTTTTTATAAAATTTTTTATTAAAAAGCATATTTAAAAAAAAAAAACATAAATATATGATTTTTTTAAAAAAAAAAGAGTAACATTTTTAAAAAAAAAAAAGATTTTTTTAATCAAAAAATTAGAAATTTATAAATCAAATTAAATTACCAATTTTCCCTTAATAAAAAAAAAATAAAGATCAAACATCAACCGTTAGATCTAAAATTGTCAACGGTGCAGATGTTTTCTCACATAAAAACCTTTCTCACCTAAAACACATTTTCTCACACGATCCTATTTTATATATATATATATATATATATATAATCAAAAAATCGTGAAGATGAAATGGACCTATTCCAAAAAATATATATTTTGAATTAAGTTTATAACGATAATATATTATAACACTTTCACATAATCACATATTTTAATAATCATATCGTGTGAGTTACATGTCCAAATCTTTTGTTTTATATGGAAAGAAAATTTGATACTTTTATTATCATTTTTAATCTCAAATATTATATTTTAGAAAACTTAAACAGTGTATCACACATGTATTATTTAGTATTTTGATAAAAGACGCATTTCAATTAAACCGGGTTTGTTTAACAACGTGTCAAAATTATATTGTAAGAGAAGTGAGAGGATCGAAAGGTGACAAAAAGTTAGCGAAAATCGAGAATATAGTTCCGAGTTAACAGTGTTGAATTCAAAATCTCTACACTCTCATTAAAGAGTAAACACAAACTCGTCCACTACACTCCCCCCCCCCCCCCCCCCAAACTCCTCGACTGAGAGAGAGAGAGAGAGAGAGAGAGAGAGAGAGACAAAACAAAATACGCTCCTACCATATCTTACCATACCATACCATACCATACCATACATTGTTTTCAAGAACAATTCAAACAATCTTTTCAGGTTCTTTTTTCTCCCCTCTTCATTCATTTTCCTTTTAGCTTAGCTTATTCGTTTGTTTTCCTTCACTATTTGTAACAATATAATCTAATCTAATCTGTTGTTTTCCTTTTGTTCTTGAATTAATTAACAAACAAGGGTATAAATTAGAATCATAAAAACAAAAAACAAGATAATTGTTGTTAATTATACTACACTACATCTTAATTGTTGTTTTTTGATGAATAATTGAAGAAATACATGTACAGAGAGATGGAGACAAATAGAGAATCACATTGCTGGTTGTTTAACACTCACAACTCTCCCACTTTTTCCCCTTGGCTTCATTCCACTCTTGCAGGTTTCTTCCTTCTTTTAATTTCTACTTTTTAATTCTTTTTTTTTTTTGCATTTTGTTTTTCATTTCTTATTTCAATTTCATGCTCCAAATTTATTTTCTGGCCTACCATATGTAATTGGGGGAACATTCTTTCTATTGGGTTCTGGTTATGGTAATTTTTTTTTTTTTCGTTTCTTTGTAAGGTTTTTTTTTTTTTTTACTGTTTTATTTGTTGAAATTTTGTGGTTAATGCCTATTATTGGTTTTTACTTACTTATTTTTAAAATATATACACTATTTACACTGTTTCACTCTAGTATATATTAAAGGTAGAAATTAATTATTAATTTTCAACTGTAATAAACTAGTGGTCTGAATTTGTAGTTTCAGTAAATTATAATTTTTTCTATATATAGCACAGAGCTGTGAGCTAAAAATGGCAAGTTTTTGGTTAATTTTAATGTTTATTACACTAATTTATATGTAATTTCGAGATACATTTTGATTTTTTACCAAATGAAGGCCCTATTTGGGTGTTACATGTTATCTGTTAGAGGTTAACGGATTGAATTAGCTGTTTTGACTAGCTGTGTATGATAGCTGATTTGATTAACTGATTTATAGTAGATGTTTATGTAAAATTGTTTGGTAAATAACTATTAGCTGTTTGATGTTCAGAGTAAAATTAACTAAAAAGCTATAATCTCCTCCAAAAAAACTTCTTATATGAGCTTTTGGAAAAAGAGTTTTTTCACCCAAAACTCTCTTCCAAACCTCTAACTACCAAACACCCAAAAATAGTTTTTGAGTTGGTCAAACCTCTCTTCCCTTTCAAACCTCTCTTTTTAACTCAAATCTCTGACTCCCAAACTCTTCTCTTTGCGAAGACTGAATGTGTTTCTTGCGTTTCTAGTGTCACACTATTTGCGCAGTTGGTCTTAGGTCGAAATAATGGTCATGTACTAATATTCATCATTTATTTATTTATTAAAACAAAATCGAATCTGGCATGTTGTAATTAATTGTAAAAAATTGAATTTTGTTCTTGATGTTTAGAGTTTTGACCAGTAAAAACTCTATTTAGGGTGTTTGGTGAGAGAAAGGATTAAAGAGGGTTTTGTACTAAAAACTCTAATCAAAACTCTCTTTTGAAAAAACTGGGTAGTGGAGCTTTTTCAAGAGAGTATTGGAGAGAGAAAAAATAAATGAGTATTTTGTACATATTATTAAAATTTAAATTTGTTTTGAAAAAAAAAAAACATGTCTATAAATGTAATTTTACATGTTCTAAAAGTACAAAACTTTAAACAATCAGCTAAATGTTAGCAAACACCTTTACACAACAATTATTTAAATCAGCAGTCAAATCTTCTGAACAAAAAAGTAATCATCTAACCACAAACTCTAAACTCTAATCTAAACTCTAAACTCTATTCACCAAACAGGGCCAAAGGATATAAGATAGACAAAAAAAATAAATATTGATACTCCCCCCATCCCAAAATAAGTTCTCTATTTACTTTTTTTTTTTCACATCTCTTGTAACCATTATTTTAAATCTCTGTTTCGGTCGCAATCGTGGTAGCGGTCGCAAAAGCACATTCGTGGACAATGCGGATGGTTCGCGGCTGTTGCGGCCTAATATCTCGTTCGCATTAGGCTCAAAAAGCTTTACAATGCGGTTGCAAAGCGGTGATGTGGCCTTGATTTAATACCATGCTTGTAACCTAACTTTAAATACTAATTTATATCTTGAGCTACATATAACAAAATATCATAAAAATTATATTTTTGGAAAGTATACATTGGGACAAATCACACGAGATCCACTTGACTATGTTTTTTGTTACATACTCCGTATATTAAATTCAAGAGAAACTTACTATGTGAATAGTATTATGAGTTAAAGTGGAGCACTTAAATTGGAACAGGAGTAAAATAGTCTCAACGATTAGCGGTTTTCTAAAATCTATATCAATTATTGATTAATTTTATACTCCCTCGCTCCGTCCCTTTTTTTGCTACAAATTGACTTTTGTAACTTTGACTATTTTTAATTTTATACATATAAGAAAAAATATAGTCAATTAAAATCACGTTTGATTCGGCTCAATACATATTTTTTAATATATAGTTGTTATAATGTTTCATTTCACGTATCTAAAGCTATTTTTATATAAAGTTATGTGTTGTGAGATGTAAAAAAGTGAATGTTGCAATCTTGGAGGGACGAAGGGAGTAACAATAACAGGTGTCAGTCGTTTTGCACTCATGTGTGATTTTACGAATCTGAAAACATAGTTGTATTAAATCTTGTTTGATTTAGTCTTTATATAAACTTTTTAAGGAAACAGTGAAGTCAAAATGATAATAATAAGCTAATTTAACTATTAATTGGACCCATTAATTCGTAGTGTTGGCGTACTATGAATAGCTATGCCTTTTTCAAATATTAAAATTATAAAAATTCAGATCAGATTAGAAAAGTTATAATTATAAAAATAACTGCAATACAAAAATCAACTCAGATTAAAAAATTTTGATAATATCATATTCGATCAGAAAAATTCAGTTAAGTTTAAATTAGAGCAAAAAAGTTAAATTCAGATAAAATCATAAAGTTTAAGACGAATTAAACATACCCTCTTAACATATATAGCTCAAACATTAATTTTACACATATAGCTCAAACAAAAATGTTCATGTCAGTTGAAATACAGGGAGTAGGTAGTTTGAAAATAATGGTTGTTGTGAACCGGTTTTTTAATTTTCACATCCTTTGCATGGGTGGGAAATGATGCTCATGCAAATTGCATTCTGGGTAAATTTTTGACGTGTAATTAAGGGTACTATTTGTAGTTATAGTTAAGGGTGCTAACTATATCTACGTCTATATCTAACGTGGGGGTATAAAAAGAATAATATAGTCCATCTTGATTTCGACCGTTGGAGATTTATTTTGAAAAAATAGTATACTGTATATAAACAATATTTACAATAATGCCATTAAAAAGTTCCACTTATTTACCAAAATGTCACTGTTAGATGTTTATAAACATCTAATAGTGAGGAATTAGGCATTACCCTGCGTTTGATTCAATTTAAATAAGCACTTCTTTACCAATTTTAAGAAAATTTAGACCAGTTTACGAAAATTGAAATCAGACAAGGAAAATTATAACTATAATAATAAATATAATCATAAAAAATCATATCAGATCAGAAAAGTTCAGTCAAGATCATATTAGATTTTAAAATTAGTTAAGATTAGAAAGCTTAAGATAAGATGAGATAAGATCAGATAAGATTAGAAAATTTAAGATTAGGTCAGATCAGATAAGAAAATTTTAGACGAATCAAATGTACCGTTAGTATACGTAAGTAAATGCAGTTGTTGAATTATCATTGACACTTGTAAAATTCTAGTGATCATGATTCAAGAATTGTTATGAATTTCAAGTTGGAAAAAAAGATGGCGTTTACCTTAGGTGTATACTCAATTATAGTACTATTTAAAACTTTCTTGAAAATATTATTCCTTCCGTTCCTTTTTATTTTTCTCAATAGTTAAGGCATGTGTCATGCACGATTAACACAAATATTTTAACAATTTTAAAAAACAAACAAATAGAAAAACATGATTTTATCATTTATATGCTTCAAAACGACATTGAATTTCAACATCACTATATATATGTCTATATGTATTTGGACTAATTTTTTGTATTGCAATTTTGCCAAACCAATTAATCACAATCTCAAAAAAAATTTACTTATATAATCAATATAAATTTAACGATGTAAACGGTCAAATTAATTTTTAAAAATTTTACATCGGTAACCTCTAATCCCCTCTTGCT
The DNA here is from genome assembly GCA_951394345.1 of Salicornia ramosissima. Classification (NCBI taxonomy): domain Eukaryota; kingdom Viridiplantae; phylum Streptophyta; class Magnoliopsida; order Caryophyllales; family Amaranthaceae; genus Salicornia; species Salicornia ramosissima. The sequence continues at coordinate 22,382,372 of OX596235.1, forward strand.
TGTGCTTAAATTAGGTCAATTACTTCGTATTTTAATACCCTTTAATTGTTTTCTTAAGATGCATGCAAAACTATTTGTTGCAAGTAAAAAGAAAAGGATAATTATATTTTAAAATAAAACCACAAAAAGTTTTGATGATATAATAGGTAGTCAAAATGAAAAATTAGGGAAAAAAAAGTAAAATAAATCTCGGATGAGAATAGTCATTTACATCGTTACCCACAAGATCCCAGTATTGTTGATAGAAGAGAGCGGGAAGCCATCCGACCCCGGAGATTTACAAGGATGCATGTCTTTGAGAGCTTGTTCCACCTCTTCCTTTACAAAAGAAAGATTAAAACTTTGACTACCTTGACGAATAAGAAATTTTAATGATTAAAATTTGTCTTTCCTTGTACTCAAATTTTCAAACGTCTAACATAAAATTATATATCTTTGCCTTTGAAGTTTTCTAAATACCAAAAAAAGATAAAATTATATCATTGCACGGAAGGGGTATAAGTAATGCCTGTTGGAAATTAATCGTGCAAATTTCATTAAAGAGTAAATGATTGAACTGCAATTAAGCGTTTCATAATTCATATACTCACACAGTCATGAGGATTGATATTAGCATAACTAAAATTGATGTGTACATATCGTTTGTGAGAGGTGTATAAGATATGTGCTCTTACAATGAAATATGCCCATATCAATTTAAGTTGGCCTATATCATTTCCCTACAATTATACTCATAAGTCATAGTAACTATCTACTATATAGTGCAAGATATTAAAAAAAACATGAACCTTGAATTCGACCGTTGGGGGTTTCCATAAAAGAGTATAAAGTTCAAAATTTAAATTATCAACTGGTAAAGTATTGACTTTTCCATGTGCATGATAAATTTATAGTAAGGATGATTTCACATGTATGACCCACCAGTATATCATTGCCAATTCGAATGTTGTTTAAAAAATTTTCTACCCGTAAAATGATGGGTCTATATCAAAGGTGATTTCACTTGTATGTCAGCTTTCTCTTTCTAAATTGTTTGGGATTTAAAATGTTATTATCTTGTCTGTTTCCAACTTTTGAACAAGGATTCTATATCAAAGATGGGTCTCTCTCTCTCTCTCTCGTGAAAGTTTTGTTGCCATAAGCAAATGTTTTTTTTTAGCTAAACAACTTTTCTGATTTGAATTGAGATAAAAAAAAATTAAATCCTAGACTCATTAGTGAATTAGTATCTTAACTGAATTTTAAAAATTTAAGTCTAAAAGAATAGGACTTTGTGATTTTCTTAAAAAAACCTAACCCCCTCTCGTAAAAATTGTTATAATTACACTTTTTGCAGTTCCAATACATGAAAACTGATTAGTATTCCTAAAAATGTTTTCCTAATTTATAATTTTTGTAAGTTTAGGGTGCGTTCTTTTCAACTTTTTTTTATCAGGTCTCAGAACTTCTCAAGTTTAATCAGGCCAGGCTTAATAAGTTATATTCAAGTCAGCTTTAATAGGTTTAATCAGGTCAGATTAGATCAAGTCCAGTCAGGTCAAATCAGGCTAGATCGGGTCAGGTCAAATAAATTAAAGAGAACGCACCCTTAGTAAAACGAAGTCCAACTAAAAGATAGTAAAGTATACATTCTCTGTTCCTAGTTGCGTGCTGTATTGGTGATTGTCAAGGCACAAAATTGATTATTTATATCTTTGTTAATCACATATTAATCGGAAGTTATGTACTGTATAATATAAATATCTAAAAAGTATTTCCTACATTTTTTATGCTAAAAAGTATTTCCTACATGATTGCACAAGCTATTAGAGATTTATTTTGTTTCCTAATATCTCTATTACCTAAGAAAAATTAACAAGATCGTAATTTATCATTAATGGTAAAAATTGTAAAAATCTATGTTACTTGGACCATTCAATTCAGTGCATATATCTGTATCGAATCCTTGATATTCGGACATTTCATTTTATATCAAAATTTAACAAAAAAATAAAAAAATAGCCAAATTGGACATGTATTCAGTGTCGGACATGAGTATCCGAGTTAAGTTACATTGGAAAAAACTTGTCCCTAAAATATAAACGTGACAACCAATAAAGATGGAAGAGGAATGATGTGATTAAAATACTTATCTCCTTAATATTACTCACAACATACCGTATTCAGTGTCGGACATGAGTATCCGAGTTAAGTTACATTGGAAAAAACTTGTCCCTAAAATATAAACGTGACAACCAATAAAGATGGAAGAGGAATGATGTGATTAAAATACTTATCTCCTTAATATTACTCACAACATACCCTTAACCATGCATTTTAATTAGGAAGAGACTCGAGCATTTAAAGGAGCCAGGCCAATTTACTTAATAAAATAATTAGTATTTTGGCCCGGACGTTGCCTCGGATCGCAATCTTTCTTTTTATTTTTTATTTTATTTGTCATTGATCTACTGTCAACTAAATTATTATCAGTGAAAGTTGTTTATAAAATTAAAACTATGTTAGTAAATACAATGATAAAATATATAGACTATTGGTAAAAGTCTGGTTACATGGAGTTAAGTTGTGGGTTCGATGTTTACTGAGGCTTTTTGTTTTAATTCATTTTGGATTTAAATGATGTGATGACACGCAAACTAATGACACGGCGCCTATGTGGTGCAATACGGTGTGATGAACGCTTATTAATATATTATATATATTTTAATACCAATTTTTTTTTTTAATAGTTTTGCTCTTGCTTATGTTTAAATCGTAAATTTAGATGTGTCCTAGAAAAGTATATTGCGAGTAATATGTTGCAGAACAAGAAAACAAAACACCATTCCTAAACAATTGGAGAGTAACATAAAAAATTGCTGATTTGCTGATATTTGTGGTGTGTTACTTACTTCAAATGACAGAGCTAAATGACAAGACAAAGACAATGCTAAAGCTAATAGAAGAAGATGCAGACTCATTCGCGCAACGTGCAGAGATGTATTATAAGAAAAGACCGGAGCTTATTCACATGGTGGAGGATTTTTACCGATCCCACAGATCACTTGCCCAACAATATGATCAGCTTAAGAATGACCGTGTTGTTCGTGTTAAGTCCCCATTGAGACACTCAATTTCTCTTCCTAAGGAGGACTATGATGACTACGTGTTTGTTACTCCGTATAAAACATTCGACACCTTCACTGATGCAGGGTACAATTATGAGGAGGCTGCTGAGTCTGAAGTCGATGACCCTGATGAAGTCGAGTCCAGCTATGATGAAATAACCAAGTTGAGGGATGAATTGGACCGACTGCGTGAAGAAAATGAGGTTCAAAGGGAGATTATAAAGGAAAAAGAGGAGACTGTTAAGGGGTTGAAGGAAGAGATGAGGAAACAATGTGGTGAGACGACAATTTTGCCTTTTGATGAGGTGACGAATTTGAAGGACGGAAATAAATTTGAAAAGAGGAAAGCGGAAAAAAATGCTTGCTTGGAGGATAAGCTTGCTCAAAAGGAGGAAGAGAATGTGGAGATTACAAGGCGATTAGAAGAGTCGAAGTTTGAGTTGGTGAAAGTGACAGAAGAAATGAGGAGAATGGAAGAGCGAGTGGAGAGTGCATTTGAAGAAAAAGAGAATGCGATTAGGGAAAAAGATGAGGAGAAGAACGAGGCGATTAGGGAAATGAGGAATGAACTTGTAGAAAAAGATGAAGAGAAGAGGGAGGCAATTAGGCAGCTAAGTGTAGCAATGGAGCTGATTAGGGAGGAGAGTAATGTTCTTAGGAAGTCAATAATGAAGAATTCTCCTAGGAAGGGTGTTTAATTTGGTTTACTTGTCCATTTCTTTTGCAAGTTTAATTGATATTGTTTGAAAATATTTAGTATAGTATGTAAGGCATAATTTTGCTGAAGCAGAGTAGAAGGCAAGGTTCTTCTGAAGTCTAGATTAAGGTGCATTTTGCTTACTGCATTAGGTTGTACAATCTTCCTTTTCAATATTTTTTCCCTCCTAAGGTTGTAAGGAGTATCATTGTCCATGTAAAGTGTGTATTGGTTAGTTTCTATTGCATATTCATATACTACATTTGTTTCTTTAGAATTTATATTCTACGTACATTTTATGTATACCCAAGTTATATTTTGTTCATTAAATACTTAGTTAGCATATACAATTTTAGAAAATAAGCAACATATAAAACTAAATGAACAATTTGAAATACTTTTACATGTTAAATGAGTAAAATGAATATTAAATAAGTATAAACCCATGTGTAGTTCTATCACTTAGCTTATATATGCACCTGACTACGTAGTGTAGGAACTTTTAGTTATTATTTCCAATATTTTACTTCTCATGTATGTCGAGATAAAATTTAATGATTGTTTGTTTTGTAAAAATTATAACAACTATTTATAAAAAATTAAGACGAATCAAATGAGTCTTTATTTGACTATATTTTTCATTGTGGAAATTGAAATCTTAATTATAATACATAACATGAACATTGCTAAATTTTAACTACCGCAAATAATAAGAATCGAAGGTATTACTTTATATTTTGTTACTTTGCAATGTGCTCCGTATGATTTATGCTACATATTGTTTAAATACTCATATCCATCTGTGTTGGATGCCATGTTTAAGGTAAATAAAAGTGTTAAAGTGTTGTCCTTTTATTTTTGGAAAAATTGTTTGTAAAGGGACAAACTTGTCAGTTTCTATTGAAAAATGCTTGAGCAATCTTGAGATTTATTGTCAACCCTTCTAGACACATAACATTAAAATATTAATATATCTAAATTAAATTAGAGAGAAAAGTGATTCAATTGAATTTGAGGAGGAAGAAAGAGGGATGGTGGTGGTGGTGGTGGTGGTGTGAGTGGCAGAGTGGGTAGTGTTGTTGGGTTGGGCGATGGTCGAAGTGATGGTGAAGTTAAAGATAATGATGAGTAGATGATGAAGCTGCCTATTATGGTTGTGGGAGTCTCAGATCGGCATTTGATCAACAATTTAGCAATGCATTTCAAAGTGAGCAAAATCCAAACCATAGGCGGCAATCAACAAAAGCAGAAAGCCACAAGTTGTTGCCAAGCCAAATGATAAAATACCCACCTCAAAATGGTTCAAAACAAATTGATTTTGATTACTTGAAGGATTTAATTTCATCATAGCCTCAGTAATAAGATAATAGTAATAATGCTGGGTGTGTTAGCTGTTGGAGAAATTTTCAGATTTTAGGTAAATAGTATGGCAATTAACAATTAGGTGCGCACGAAACACTTTCCTGAAAACAATATTTTCACCCAATACCAAGGCCGGATTACAGGAAATTCGTTAAAAAGATACAACAATAAACCTTAGCGATCGAGCCTAGTTCCAATTACTACGACTGAAGATGAATGTTTATGGTTCACTTCTATTGCAACAATGGAGGGAGACTTAGTTTTTGTAAGAGAGGGAGAGAATGAATGAATGTAACTTCACTTCTTTATTTCTCTCAGTTTAAGTAAGGTATAATATAAATTACCCAAAACGTACAAGAGTTGCATCGAACCAACACAACACAACGGGAAAAAACCAAGCAGAACTGACCCCAACCGTCAGGCTCGCGACTCGCGACCTTAGGTCGCGAGTCGCTTCTGTCTCTTTTTCGCACTTTTTGCACTTCAGTCTGTTTTCGCGTGTCGCGACCTTAAGTAACGACTCGTAATTTTCCACTGTCTTTGCTGTACTTACCTCAACGTTTAACGACACAAATCGCTAAATAACTTCGCATAATTACGAACTTTAAACACATAATACTACGTCTAGTATTATTAAAAGTCATAACTATATACATTTATATTCTAAATCAATAAATCTCAACATTTATTCCCCCATTTAGAATATAAACAAACCTTTTACATAAACATTCCAATGTTACAAGCAATCTCACGTTTACATGAAAGTGTACTATGATTTGAACTTTCACCTAGTATAATACACATTTCAAGTTATCGTATCCAAATAGTGTCGAAGACGATTGAACTATTTTCAATACATAATGATAACTCAAAGATATTATACACACAAGATTAAATATCCAACTTCATTAAAACAACACAATTAGGAGGCCATGTGTTCGTATCTTTCATAAGTGCATCAAAGCTCTCCGACAAGCTTCTTGAAGCGGCCAAACCTCGCATCCACATAGGCTTATATTTCAGACAACATGCTATTGTGACACTAGCACATCTGAAATATACCACCTTAAATCCGTCACAATCTGGAACTCTGAGTAGGATGAATGAACAGTTCCCAACCATCAAGAAAGAAGATTTATCTCGTTGAAATTGAGACCTAACGTTTTATTAGGCGTCAAGTTGAGATCCTCTCAATTGTGATTAACCCGGGGCTTTAATCCCAAACCGATTGCCATCCTCTTAACTTAATCCCTAGCAAGAGCTTTGGTAAAGAAACCTGATAGGTTCAAATTGGTCCGCACGTAGTCAACCGTGATCACTCCATCTTTAATTAAACTCTGAATATAACTATGCCTAACACCAATGTGTCTAAACTTCCCGTTATAAACCTGATTATATGCATTTGCCAAAGCCGCATCATTATCACAATGAATCGCAATAGGTGATATTGGCTTTGTTAACAGAGGTATCTCAAACATGAGATTCTTCAACCATTCGGCTTCTTTACCAGCCGAATGCAAAGCAATGAACTCCGATGTCATGGTGGAGTCCGCAATACAAGTTTGTTTCTTGGATGCCCAAGAAATGGCTCCTCCGCCCAAGAGAAAAACCCATCCACTAGTAGATGAATGATCTTCTCTATTGGAGATCCAACTTACATCAGAAAATCCTTCTACCAACCGAAGGACTACCATTGTAAGTCAAACCATAATCTATGGTTCCCTTTAAGTACTTCATCACACGACGAATACCTTGCCAATGTTGTACACTAGGATTGCTAGTGTATATGCTCAACTTGCCCACTGCAAAAGCAATATGTGGCCTTGTATACGTCATGGCATACATGAGACAACCAATGGCTCTAGCATATTCAAGCTGTGAATATGTTGTACCTTCATTACGTACAAACTTTGTGCTATCCTCCATTGGAGTAGAAACATGAGAATCACTTTCCAAGCCGAATTTCTTGATCACTTTCTCAATGTAATGATATTGTGACAAGATAAGACTTCCTTCTTCTCGTTTGATCTTGATTCCCAAGATGACATCTGCTTCCCCCATATCTTTCATGGAGAACTTTGATGAAAGGAAGGACTTGGTGAGTTCAACTTCTTCCAAATCCGTTCCAAATATCAACATGTCATCAACATATAGACAAATGATGACTCCTTTACCATTGTCATCGAATTTGCTATATAAACATTTGTCCGAATTGTTTAGCATGAAACCACTAGACAAAACCACATCATCGAACTTTTAATGTCACTTTTTTGGTGCTTGCTTTAGCCCATACAAAGACTTGATGAGTTTGCAAACATTATGTTCTTGACCTTCCACGACAAATCAAGTGGCAAAGCAGCTCATAACTAACTTCTATAAATAAAAAACTAACTTGCCCATAACTAACTTTATCATCAAGTGGCAAAGCAGCCCATAACTAACTTCTATAAATAGGAGCTGTTAGTAAGGCATGCGGATCATTTTGCCATCTTTATCATCCATAAATAAAAAACTAAACACACTCTCCACTTGCCCCTCCATTTCACACGCCACTTTTGGCTTGTTCTCCAACATTGTTTTTCCATCATCTTTTCAACCCAAACTTAAAGATTCAACCTCTATTGATCTTTAAGTGAATAAACAAACATTAGCCTTCATTGCCATTGACCAAGATCGATTGTTCGGATTGGTTTTGGGTTGGTTCGTGTGGTTTGAAGGCCGTGTTCATGTATGAGTTGGAGCCGTGTGGTTGTGCCGTGTATTGCAGACGTGTCGTTGGGGCCGTGTTCGAGTGGTTGCAGCCGTGTGATTGGGCCGTGTGAAACGATTTTTGGGCAGCAATTTTTTCGTGTTTTAGTGATTGAGCTTCATTAAGGTAATATGCTTTTTCATCCTAGATTGAATACCATGTTCATAGGGTAGATTAGATGATCAAATTAGACCAAAAGTTTGATGAAGTTAACCCATTTTAGGCGTGATTTATAGGCAGATTTGGGTGATGATTTTGTGATTTTTTCGCTTAGTTTTCACGTATATTTTGATTATATTTGATGGATACATGTTTAGATATATTTATGTATGATTTTCATGAGGATTTATATGAAGTTTTGATGCTTAGAATTGATGAAAATATGCTGGAATATGGCTGGAACCATGCGTGGATCATGCATGTGATTGAGCATTGATTGATGATGATGTTCTTGATAAATCTTGATGATTTCTGTGTGAATCTTGTATTAATAATTGATGAATTAAGTTAAAGAATGTATTCTTGATGTATATTTGATGATTCTTGAAGTTTCTTGAAGTTCTTGGTAATTCTATAATGAATCTTGATTTTCTTTATTGATTATTATAGGACATGCAGATAAGTACTGAAACGTTTAATTCCTAAATGATCCTAAAACGTTTAATTGATTATTATAGGACATGAATAAAGCATAAAACAAAAACTAAGGCTAAGTGGCTCGAAGTTGGGAACGAAAACACCCAAATACAACCAAAAAATGACCAAAGTCACTACATTTAGTTCCTAAATGATCCTAGCGTCTCTAGATTGGTGGAAAAAAGTCCTAGGTTGATAACATGAATGTCATAGGACGTAATTGCAGCTTAGAAACTTGAAATTTGTTCAGTGGTGCGAAGTTGGGAATGAAAACACCCTAAAGTTGCCAAAAAACGACCAAACTCACTAGATTTTGTTCCGGAATCACCCTAAACCCTCTAGAATCATGCAAATAAGTACTAAAACGTTTAATTGATTATTATAGGACATGAATAAAGCATAAAACACAAACTAAGGCTAAGTGGCTCGAAGTTGGGAACGAAAACACCCAAATACAACCAAAAAATGACCAAAGTCACTACATTTAGTTCCTAAATGATCCTAGCGTCTCTAGATTGTTGGAAATTAGTCCTAGGTTGATAACATGAATGTCATAGGACGTAATTGCAGCTTAGAAACTTGAAATTTGTTCAATGGTGCGAAGTTGGGAATGAAATCACCCTAAAGTTGCCAAAAAATGTCCAAACTCACTAGATTTGGTTCCGGAATCACCCTAATATCTCTACAATCCTGCAAATAAGTACTAAAACGTTTAATGTGTTATAAGATGCTTAAATAAATGTATTGTTAAATATTTTCAAAAATGGAAAACTATAGAATAATCCATAAGCTTATTATATATTATTTACTTAACCATGTTTGTTTACTTACTAAAAGAACAATTTTTTTTTTTTTTTTGCAGTATTATCTTGATTGTCAATATTCTAGCTATGATCAGAGCCAATTGGACGACACTAGAATTTCATGGGTGCGACATGTTTTTTAAAAATGTAGGGTGAACTCTATAATTACTTTTGAATATGTATATTGAACTAATTTCTTGATTTTTTTTAATTTTTTTTTATAATGGAATTGGTGTAATGTGCACATTTTGTACATCATGCATGATGAATTGTATTGGGAAATATTGTATATTATTTGGTTGTAGATTTTATCGTATTTTTAGTAAAAATATCATTTTTGTTTTGTTTTTGCATATAATTTATTTATTTATTTTTTTTTTAAAAAAAGGTTTTTATGGCGGTTTTAGATAAAGCGCCATTAAAGGTTTCAAATTTTTGTTGGCCATTATAAATGTTTTAATAGCGGTTCAGAAGAAACCGCTGTAAAAGGTTTTGAAAATTGTAAATTATTTACGCGCTATAAAAGGTTTTATAGCGGTTTATAAGCGCTATAAAAGGGCTACAAGCGCTATAAAAAGGAAACTTTTTATAGCGGTTATAGAACCGCTATAAAAAGGGTCGTTCCCTTTTTATAGCTGTGCGATTTATAGCGGTTGAAAACCGCTATAAAAGGGCTGTTTCAACCGCTATAAATGAGTTATTTTGGCGTAGTGACATCTCCCAATACATAACTTTAAATTAAAATATCTCGAATTAAACATAATTAAAAATTATAAAAATTATATGTTTGAAAAGTACATAGTGAGACGAATCAAACTAGATCCATCATGACTATATTTTTCTTTGCCAAAAAAAAATTAAAAAAATATGGTAATGTTTATTATTTTTGTGCTGTATAGAATTTGGAGTTCGTATCTGAGAATTCTAGATAAACTATTGGTTATCCATGTGTAAAGTGCACAAAATTCTTTCTAGATTCTAGAACTTGGTTTTATATGTTTCCTTTGCCCATTTAGACTGAATATGCCATTTAAGATTTCGGGGTGTCCCGGGACGCTCTGGGATGTCCCGGACTGTTCTAGAATTTTCCAAAATGTTCCGGGGTGTCCCAAAATATTCCAAAATGTTTTAGAAGCCTCCAGAAGCTCTACAAATTACATAAAAATTATGTAAAATTATGAAAAATTATGAAAAGCACTAAGATGCTTTGTGGAACAATTTTCAACATTCGAAAATGACGAAAATGCCCCTAAGCATATAAAAATCATAAAAAATATAGAAAAAAGCACTAAAAATATGATAAAAAAATATAGAAAAATATGAATAAATTGTAAAATTATTGTTATTATTTTAAAAAATGTTTTATGATGCAAAATTATTTTTATTTTTATAAATATAAAGCATGGAAAAATGTACGGATAAATATCAAAAAATCCTTAAAATGGTGAAAAATTATGAATAAATCCCGTAATCACAGCGAAACCTAATAATTGCTTCCAAGACAGTTCAAACACAGTTGGGCAATTGTTTGAGGTGTATTATGCATTTTCATCGTCAAATCCACTTAGTTGGACCTTATGGCAATATGATACTTTCATCATTAGTCTCTACATTGGGAAGACACATTTAGGTGTCTATATCAACATCCACAAAAGCATTAAGCAGACTTAATGCATCAACGAACAAAGGCAGGCCCAGGATCCACAACACCAGCACAACGAAGAAGCTTAAGCTGTAATCCAACAGACTGCAGCCATGACGCTACAAAAGCATAATGCTGAACATCTTCTTTTTTTAAGATAAACCAACTTCTTTTTCTTATCAAAGTTTTTTTTTCTTTAAAACAAATAAACATTCAAAACTTCGAAGTTTCTTGTGCATTGGACCCATTCGCGCCTTCACACATCGATATTGATCCCTTTATGGATGCCAAGTTTTCCTTCTTCTTAGCAGTTGATGATTCAGGTTGTTTTTTCGAGAGGAAGACTTCCTGACTTTCATGTTCACCTTTTCCTTTTCAAAAAAAAAAAAAAGAAGAGGAGTTAAGTTTATTGTTAAGGACTAATATTAGTACAGCTATCTATATAAACGTTCAATGTAATTATGTTATAGCAATTCAGTTTTTGGGTATATTAAGGAGTAATATAGCTATGTTTATACCAAAAACAGAATAAATTAATAATATACTGGATACCCGAAATCGACCCAACTCGAGCATAATCCGACCCGTTTCATACCCGAAATACACAACAGGTACCCAACCCGAATAGAAATATACACGAACCTGTTCTCACCCGATCCAACCCATACCCGACCTGCATTTAAGGCCTACCTTAACAAACCTGACCCAAATTAACCCGACACTAACCCAACCCAAATTACCTGTTTGCCACCTCTAAATTCATATGGAGGTAATGACCTTGATCAGCTAAAGAATTTACTGCGATGCTTAATTGACTTATCTGTATATATGCATGATAATTTAGTGGGAGAAACTATTAAGATCTATTATAGTGTATCAATGCCCAGTGAAATAGATTTTTTTAACGACTCCTTCACCGAGAGCTAATTAAAGTTTCTGCAAATAATATTGAATGACCGTGACCAATATATTTTCGGTGTCACTACATTTATACTTTCTCTCAAACCAATGATAGTGCAATGCCTGACTACATTCATACTTTGGGTCCGTTTACTTTGGTGTAAAACATTTTCGATGTAAAATGATTTTCCATGAAAAACATTTTACGTTGGAAAACTCGTTTTCATAGAAGTTTTCCATTGATTACTTGCACGGAAAATAAGTTTTACTCCCAAATTTGGAGGAAAATGTTTCCAATAGGGTGTAAAATCAGTTTTCACCCAAAGTTTTACATTTTATTTTTTCACCCAAAGTAAACGATGTAAAATAGAAAAAATATTTTCAGGGAAAACGTTTTTCCTCTAGTAAACGGACCCTTTGTCTCAAACGTTTCGACCTTTATTCCCTTAAACTACAAACTGCATGAGGTAGCATTGCCGACAGTCTTTGAGGTTCACCAACCATGGCCCGCAGAATGTTAACAGGCCTCCGGTCACGTACCTCACTGGTAATTTTTCTTTTAAGCTAGTTGGAGTTTAAAGCATCAATTCAAATAGTTTTGTTTGTGTTACCAGTTCGTGTTCCTTCGGTAGGTTTGTGTTCCGGTATGGATTAACAGGTAGTGTTTAGTGGTGTTGCAGATGTGTTCACAGAGGTGGCTGTAACCTGCACAATGAAATAACACGGTGAGCTAACCCCGGGGTGTGTCCGAGAAAAGATCCTCCGATGCTTAAGTTAGCAAAGGGGATTAAGTATGTAGGAAAGATAGATGAGGAGAGAGGATAGAGAGATAGAGATTGGTTAAGTATCTGTCTTCTGCCGTTATCAGGCTGGTGAGGTCTTCTATTTATAGGAGATGGCTTGGCGGTCAAAACGTGACCGTCAAGGAGGGGTGCTTCCTTAGAGTCAGTTCCGGCAACTCTGATAGTAGACACTCTATGATGCTGCCATCACTAAGACGGCATCTTTGATACGGCATGGGTCCTCTGATACCGTCATCGTTGGGACGGCATGTTGAGAGGTACTGTCTATGTTGGCTGTCTTTGGTTGACCGTGACCGTTAGCCCTTGTTGTTGGCATTTAAGAGGTGTCTGACATCTTGGCCTTGACGTTAGTATGGTAGGTCCTGCCGGTTTACCGGTAGGCCCCCATACAACTAGCCTCCCCCCCCCCCCAAAAAAAAGTATCAGTACCGGCACGTTGGTGATGCTTTTTCAAAAAATAAGTCGCCAACAAGATGTTAGGCTGAATTTTCCCGCCCGTTTGTTGCACTTTACACGCGTCAGCTGGAGATGAATCGTTTTTTGCTTTTTGGAGGTTGGATCCCACAGCACTATAAATATCCATGTTGACGGTTTTTTTCCCTTTCTTCATCTCAAAAATTTTCAAAAAATTTGTGAGAACTTGTCTCTCTACTTTCTCTCTCTTACTCTTCATTTTTGGGCGTTTGCTCTTTCGTCTTCGTCTTCTTCCTCGTTCCTCTGAACTTTATTTATTGTTCACCATTGTTATTGTGCAAAAAAATCTTCAGAAGAACTTCGAACTTCGCATAATTGCAGGTTAGCTACCCTTTTTATGCTATATTTGAGGTGTGTACTTCGAATTTTGTTTTGTAGAAATGTTTTTCCAAAGTCAAAATCGGAAATTATTCTTCTTCAAATTGATATTTTCGAAAATGAATGTTGAAGAAGAGATACTTCGAAATTTTTCAGTTTCCCTGAATAATTTCGAAAATGAATCTTTGAAGAAGAGATACTTCGAAATTTATTTCGAAAATATTTCTCTTTCTTCTCTCTCTTTTTTTTTTTTTTTTTATATATGGCACTGGTGCATGTTGGTTGTGGCACTTTTTATTTTTTAACTTTTATGCCTTCTGTCAGTGTTTCAAACGATGTCGGATGCTAGTGATAGTCAAAATGATAGCAGAGTTCTAGAGAGCGACGACAACGACGTTTCGTCTTTGTCTGACTCGTCCACCTCGTTGTCGTCGTGCCCTACAGAAGGTGAGTCATTGTCTCAAACTATTACTAGCACCGCCGTTAGTGAGGTCATTGCTGGCGAAGTGGAGGAGCCTGGCGTGTGTACGTGTGTGTCCCGCAGTCTTAAGATTAAGAAAGGATGCCCTCTTCACTCGAATCGAGGAGAGGGGTCATCCCAGCGTTCAGGCCGTGTGAAAACCAGGAGTAAAGCTGCTGCCCTACCTTCTAAATCTGGCAACGTTCATCCGGCAGCTTCACTGCTGCCTGGTGGACTTGTGCCTAGGCAAAGGCGTATTCCTGAGTTTGCTTTAGTTTTAAAAAGAAATGCGGACTGTGAGGGCACACGTAACCCGTCAGGTTTCAATCATGAGCAACAACATGAAGTTAGGGATCTTTGTGGGGTTTTGCGTAATTCCGTCAAACCAATGTGGACCATGATGTTCGAATGAAGATCCGGCACGTCCTAACCCGTTTGCAGAGCTTGGTAAATATTTTTACTGCTACGTGTTTTTCTTATTATCTCCATTGTTTCTATTATTTGTGTATTGCAGAAGCTGATATGGAACCGGGTGATGCCCGTCTGGTTAACAGTGCCTGGCAGCTTGCCGGTCAGGAGTGGTTCAATTCTCTTGGTGACTTGCCGTCACCAGTTTTCGATGCACTAGAATTTGGCGGCGTCCCGGATGATGACTGAGATCAGCAATTGGACCGGCGGTAAGGATGCCTATATTCAGTGGTTCAAGGATAACCACTATATTCCTGCCAACTGGGAGTTGGCGATCCCAGATAAGAATGATAAGGTGACTGCGCCTCCTGATGGTTATTTTCCAGTGTATCTGGCACACTTTAGATGGGGTCTTAGGTGTCCCTTTGACTGGTCCATCATGTCGGTTCTGCGACATTTTAAAATAAGCTTGGTTCAACTAGGGCCCTTGTCCCTGTTAATGTTGGTATCGGTTTTGTGGGTTTGCCGGTACCTGAAGATGAAGGTGAACCTGCATGTGATACGGGCACTAATGTCCGTAAAGAGGATTAGCTCGGCTGCCGGGCGCTATACATTCTCAATAGCCCCTGGGAAGCTGTTGAATTACCCTAAGGTTAGCTCGTATAAGAACTACATGGGTAAATGGTTTTGGGTGAAGGCTCCGGAAGGATTTCAGTTGGACATTCCTTTGGGCTTCACCAATCCCAGCCCTAACATGGGGCACATTCCAAGGCGACAGTTGACTGCTGAGGAGCATTTAACTGTCAACTATTTTAAGCACGTAGGTGGCATTCCTACTAAATGGATGTCGGACTCTGGTTACCTGGTAGAGAACCGACCCCTTGCCTACGTGGGGTTGTGTGGTGACGTTGGGGGTTCAGACTCTGGTATGAAGAGGCTTGGTGCCCTACTTCTGACTTGTCTTTATACTTTTCTTTTAGACCTTCTTGCCTTGCATGAACTTAATCTTTATATATATATATATATATTATATATTTTTTATTTTTTTTGTTTTGACGCTATGTTTGCTTTTGTCTGTTGTGTAGACCTGGACCTGGACAAGCTGAAACTGCCCAAGGAAAGTTCTGAGATGGTGGCTAAAGTTACCGCCACTGGTACTGCTGGTGTTGGCACCTCTACTGCTGGCACTTCCTCTTCTGGCACCAGGACCTTGGTTGCCAAAAGTAGTCGTGGCGGTCACCGCCCGGCAGGCCGTCAGAGAGTGGTTACTATGACGCTGCCGGTCTCTCAGGGTTCTGCTGGCACTGATGCCACCCCAAAAGAGGCCGCGATCGTGAGGAGGCTAGCTCCTTCGACAAGGGGTGGTCGTACCAAGGCTACTGCCACCCGTCATCAGGAATGGATGGTGGCTAAAAGAAAGGAGTTGGCTGCATACCCTGAAAAGGCTGCCAAGGTGGCAAAATCTCTACCTACTGATCATGTAGCACCCAGGTCAGATGCTGTGCCAGCCACTGTTGTGCAAGGTGACTCTATAACTTTTCCTGAACCTGCTTCCACCGAGGTGCTCCAACTTGAGAGTGGCAGTGTGCTCCATAAGTCACCTCTTGATGTAGCAGTTGAGGGTGCCCAGCAGATAGTGCCGGACCCGGCAACCGAGACGACTAGTGCCGATGTTAGATCTCCTATTTTAGAGGCAAACTTGCCTGAACAGGAGGTAATAGTGGTGGAGGATGAGACAGCGGATGGCTGTCTGGATGATGCCACCAAAGAGAGTACGCGGCGGAGGGCTCTTGAGAAGGCCCTGAAAGCTCCTTCATCTCCAGAGATAGATCCCTCTAAGGTATGGCGTCTATCCTTCATTTTTTTTGGTTCTGATTTGATCTGCGGTTAGCTGGATCTTTTTTTGCAGGGTAAGTCTCCGGTAGCTGAGGACTACCGGATGGAGTACCTGGGCCCGCACTTTGGGCGTAGCGTCACTGTACCTCGTTGCGGTGCCGGAGGATGTGTCGAGGTGGATGCCTCGAATAATATAGGATCTTTTTCTTTTCCCTTGCCTGAGGACGTGCAGGTAAGGGCTGGATCTTGGGGTTATACTTATTCCACCATTCCTGACGAGTTTAGGCCGGGGCCGAGGCCTTCTGGGCCTTACTTCCACCCTCAGCTAGATGTTGCCATCAACGAATCGTTGATGGCAGACTTAAGTCTGACTGAGGGTGACTTAGGGTACCGGCTGCTGCAGGGTGTAAGGTTGCCGGCTGACCGCAGTCAGGAAAAATGGGTAAACCCAGCCCAAGTTCTGTGTCACGATGTTTCCTGTGTGAGTACCCTTGTCCTATTTCTGCTCCATCTTTCTCTTATCATTGTACTTTATTGATATTATTATTATTATTATTGTTATTTTTTGGGCTTGGTATGTTGAACTCTTCCTTTCTCTTGCCGTGAATAGGCTGCCAACTCTGCTGCCAAGTTGGTTGAGGCTTACTGGAGCTGTGCCTCCGACTTGGAGCAGGTAGAAAAGCTGATTCTTCCGCTGACGGATGAAAATGTGGGTCTCAAAAAGGCTGCTGAGAAGAGGGAGATGGAGCTGGCCAGGCTTCAAGAAGAGAAGGCAAGTGTTGATGCTGCCATCCAAGCCTCTAAGGATCTTACAGCTGACGCCGAGGCTGCTATGCAATCTGCCAATGCCAAAGCAGCTGAAGCTGAGGCTGCTATGCAATATGCCAATGCCAAAGCAGCTGAAGTTGAGGTTGCCAGGAAAAAGGGGGATGCTCTGCGTTGAGTTGGAGGTGGTGAAGGTAGGTCTCAAGTCTGCCAATAGCAGGGCTGAGGCCTTCCTGATAGTGGCGAATTCTAGTGAAGAGAAGGCAGCTGAAGGAGAGGCTAAAGTTGAGGCTGCCAAGGAAACAACTGTGTCCGCCATCAAAAAGGCCACTGAGGAAGTGGAGGGTGCCAGGGCGAAGGCGGTAGACGATTTTGTTCAGTCTGTCGACCTTCATCAATTCTGCACACTAAGGTTTGATGGTGGTTGGATTGCCGCCATGAGGTGCGTGCTGTCACTCTACCCAGAGGTTGACTGGGTTGCTGTTGAAAATGCCTTTAATGAGGGGACAACCAGTCAACCATTGAATGAGGAAGACGTGTTCCCTGAGGAACATGTTGGGAACTTGTCACCTCGTCTTACTAGGGTGCCAGCAGCAGAAGACGGTATGACGGGTCCTGAGGCCACGACAGCCTCTACTACAGCTGGAGATGCTCCTAAAGGGGCAGAATAATGTGTTGGGCAGCCTTCTCCTATTCTCTCTTCTTATAATTCTAACTCTTCGTTTTTGTTGTAACTGCTCTAGTGTTTTGTATATATTTTTTGTAATACTTGGTGTAATTTTTATTTTTTGTCAAAATGGGCTGCCATGCCATTAAGCTTGTAACTTGTAATGCCGCCAGTCATTACTGGCTTTTAAAAGTATATAAATTTTTTCATTTTGTCAAAAATACTTGCCTTTTATTTTTGTAACATTTACTCCGTACTCTGCAATATATTTAGATCCCATCATTATTATATTGCAAATATAGTTCTTCCCTTAATATCTTTGTAATAGGAATTTTTTGAGCAGGTAGGATTTTGGGATGACAGTGACTTGTGACTTTAACTGTCATCTGGTCTTTGGCTGCTGATGAGTGTTCTTGGCAGCTAGGTTTTTGGATGACGGTAGCCTTTAGCCTTAACTGTCATCTGGCCATTTGGCAAATAATGAATTAATGTTCTTGGCAGCTAGGCTTTTTGGATGACAGTGGCCTTTGGCCTTAACTGTCGTCTGGCCTTTTGGTTGATGATGAATGTTATTGGTGGCTAGGCTTTTTGGATGACAGTGGCCTTTGGCCTTAACTGTCATCTGGCCTTTTGGCTGCTGATGAATGTTCTTGTCAGCTAGGCTTTTTGGATGACAGTGGCCTTTGGCCTTAACTGTCATCTGGCCTTTTGGCTGCTGATGAATGTTCTTGTCAGCTAGGCTTTTTGGATGACAGTGCTCTTTGGCCTTAGCTGTCATCTGGCCTGTTGGCTGCTGATGAATGTTCTTGGCAGCTAGGATTTTTGGATGACAGTGGCCTTTGGCCTTAACTGTCATCTGGCCCTTTGGCTGCTGATGAATGTTCTTGGCAGCTAGGCTTTTTGGATAACAGTGGCCTTTGGCCTTAACTGTCATCTGGCCTTTTGGCTGCTGATGAAAAATTAAATTAGTACATGGTTAAAATACCTAAGTAAGTAAAAATAAAAACTTAGTTGTGTAGTTGTACATCATGTGTATCAAAAACTAGCTTCTATACATTTATTTGACATGTGAATATGTAAAATTTATACATAGTATTTCTTGAGTACTCTAGCGTTCCAAGTATTCTTTAATTCCTTGCCATCCATTCCAGCAAGCCTGTAGGCCCCAGAGGTTTCCGTTTTTGCTATGCGGTATGGCCCTTCCCAGTTTGCCGTCAATTTACCTTCTCTGTTCTGCTTGCCGGTAGCGTCAGTTCTTCTTAGAACCAAGTCGCCATCCTGCATAGGCCTGTGGTGCACTTTTTTATTATACGCCCTTTTAATTTGATCTTTGTACGCTGATTTGTAATGACCCGGAATTTTGGGCCAGAAAATTTCGCGGTTATTAATGTCATGTCTTAATTCTAAGTCCAAAAGGCCCATTATTTTTGGACTGTTTTATCTTATTTTCTATCCTATGTTCTAAATTGGGCCAATGACCCAATTCTCTTCTTCTTTCCTTTCCATGATCGGCCCTATTATTAATTTGGGTTCATTTTAATTTTTATTTAATTATCAATTAGGTTATTTGATTTATTAAATTAATTATTTAATTTAATTTACTAATTTAATCTAGTCCAATTCTTTTCTTCAAATTGGGCCAAAGACCCAATTTCCTTTTATTTCTTTCTTTCTTAAGCTTGGCCGGTTCTCTTATCAATGGGCCAAGTACATGTTTTGTTTTATTTAATTAATTTGGTTAATTAAATTAGATTAATTAAATTACATGTTTTAATTTAATTTAATTATTTTCTAATCCAATCTTTTCTTCAAAATTGGGCCAAAGACCCAATTTTCTTTTTCTCCTTTTTTCTCTCCAAGTCCGGCCCTCTAGTGTAATGGGTCAAGTTAATTTATTTGATTTAATTAATTAATATTAAGTTGGATAATTAATTAATTAAATTATTTATTTTAATTCCTAATTTAACCTAGTCAAAGTTTGTTAAAACAAACCAACAAATTCCCCCCTAATCATCCAAATCCCACGGCAGCCCTAACCAAGAAATATGGGCTTGTTTCTTTTTTATTTTATTTTATTTGTTTTTGTTCTTTCTTTGCATCTTTTCTTTAAATAGGACCCCCTTTACATTTTTGGGTCCTAATTGCCAAATTGTTCTAAAAAAAAAAACCCTAAAGCTCACACAAAATTTTTCTCTCTTTCTCTCCTCCATTTTGTCGAGTGGAACAAAATTCACCAAGGGTGAATTGTGTTGTGATTTTGGAAATTTAAGCGAATTAAGGTAACTTCGATTCGCTTTTCTATTTAATTTAAGGGTAGCTAATCACATAGTAAATTAGGATTATATCATGAAAATTGTAGGATTTATGTTTGCTTATTTATTCGAAAATTTCGAACCATATGAAATATTGATCATGTTATTCTCTTGATGTATTCATGTAATATTTATGAATTATTATGAAATTTCTTTTGATTATTTTATGTAGTTTATTGAAATCTGAAATTGTTGAATAATTACTTGTATGAATTTATTTCTTAATCAAATCGTGTTATTTCTTGATGAATTTTTCATGGCAGTTTCTTTGTTGTTTTATATGAATCATGAAATATTTCGTGACAAAATTCGTCCTTTTATTGCTTGAAATAATTTAATCTTTCAAACCGATAAAACTGTTCAGAATCGGTTTACGAATTTATTAATATACTTAATCAAATCTAATGGCTACGAAATTTTAGATGAAAGTCAGTAATACTGTTCTAAAGCTTGTGTAATTTTTTCGTAATTTGTAAAGATCGTTTGCTATGGCAGAAAATTCTGAAACCGAATTCAGCCTAATCTGACCGGTTAGTTATAAAATCACTTAAAAATAGTAAAAGATGTTATTTTTAAACGAAATTTATGAAAGTTAAATCTTTAACCTATATTTAACATCCATTAAAATTTCCAGACTATTCGAGACCTTTAGATGGTTGATCTTAATTTAATCCTTTAAGATCAGATTGCGTAAAATAGTGTAATTTAAATTGTTTATATAAGTTTATGTGATTAATAGATGATTATTGTACTTGATTAAATTAAAGAATGAATTTTGGGTAATATATATAAATTTCGAGTAGATTGAATAAATAAAAATAGGATTTTTATTATGTTTTAGGTAATTATTGTTGTTAGTTGTTATTTTACATGATTATTTAATTTGATTTACTTGATGTTTGATGATTGTGTTTAATTGATTTAAAGTGTGAACTTTTGCTAAGTTATATTTATATATATGTCAAGTAGGTCAAATTTATGAAAGGTGGAATTTTTATCATGTTTTTGTGCAATTTTTGGTGACAATTATTAATTATTCGAATTATGGTTAATATAATTGACTTGGTTGATTATTATATTAATGAATTTTACTTAATCATCAACTACCCCTAAAATGTCGAACAAATGGTTATTATTGACTAATTTTTAGGTTAACTATTTTGACTTATAATAATATTAGTATAATTTTAGGAACTGTCATTATTTTATTATGATTATTATATATTAAAGGAATTATAATAATTATTATTATTATTAAGTACCAGTAGGGATAAGTTACAATAAGAAGTTAATAAGATGGGATAAGAAAGGAAACAGAGTAATAGCTATACATGTCATGTTTCGGTCTCTGGCTAGGAAAGACTTGGTATTTAAGGTGGCCAATATACGTGCCGCACCTCTCTTTCCTGGGACTCCGAACATTTCATTTCCTATTACGGTCACCTAGTATTTCCCAATATATGATATGATATGATAAAGGTATAAGATATAATATAAAGAATTGAAAGATAATAAGTTAAGATCGCCCCTGCGATGACGCAAAGGTCATCAATCGGGTTAATAAGATAGGACGCCCCTGCGATAACGCAAAGGTTGTCAATTGGGTTTAGTCGATGCCACTGCTCACATGGGACGAACACAAAGGTTCCCCCGCGCAGTTCTTGGTTCTAGAATATGGAGTCGTCTAGGTAGTTCTCGCAAAGGAGGGCTATCTAGGGGTGATGGCCATAGCTTAGGCTTAGTTCTCGCAAAGGAGGACTACGGGTGGGACGCAAAGGTTCACCCCGGCATGTTTTAGGAAAGTTGCGAACGCAAAGGTTCGCTACGAGCTGAAGAAGACAGTCCGCAAAGATGATAAGATAAGATGATATAATAAGAACATATGTTAAGATAAGAAGTTATTATGTTCTTATTATGGAATTTATGTTATGATATACGGATAAGATATGATCATTTATGATAAGCTATGATATGTATAAATTAAGAAAGAATATGATAAGTATGAATATGGAATATGAAGATATAATATATGATGGGTGTAGTATAAGTTAAGATCTTGAGGTAAATTAAGTTGTATAATATAAGTATAAGTATTTGGGTATTCTAAGACTTCCGCTGTGTATGAGTTCGTATTGTTGTATGTATGTAAGTATATGATTGATGGGTGTGTATTTGTACGTATTCTAACCGTATAATGCAGGGGTGGTGGTACGTACAATGTACGTAGACAATACGTATTTCTAACCGTATTTCTGCAGGTGTATTTGTATACGTATTTTCATACGTACTTTTATACGTATCTTTTATGCGTACTTTTATACGTATTTTTATATAAAGGCATGTATTAAGTTTCTGTACAGTTTTTATGTGAATTTCTATGCTATTATGTGTTTGGTGGTCCCTCGATTAAATGGGACAGCCTAGTTACTCGCCACTGACGGTGGACCCCCCCTCAGTTTCAGGTGAAGACGCTGCTGAATAACGGGCTATCGTGGATGGGTTTGAGTAGCCGATAGAATCTAGATTTTGTCTATTCATTCCTACGAGTAAATATTTTACCCAAATAGTAACAAAAACAAACAAAAAAACAAGTTCACATATTATGAATTTTGGAGCTTCTTCGGCTAATGTTTTTCTTTTTCACCCTTTTTTTTGTTTTTTCCTGGGCTTGTTTGAGTAGCCGAGAGACATAGTTGAACCGTTTAATTAGACGATTATTGATTTATGACATTTGTTTAGTTTATTATATGTTTCCAGCATGTTGGGACAGTATTTTAAGACCCTATATGTAATAATGACTATTGGATTTATATGGTTAGTTGGTAGTTTATTTAATAAAAGTGAATTCATTTACTCAATTAATCTGATTTAATGTTATTTAAGTTGGTAATGATCCGATTGTCGATTTCCCTTTGTCAATCGACATGTCTCAAAAAGTCGGGTCGTTACAGTTGGTATCAGAGCCATAGGTTTGACCCTAAAGTTACTTCTTCATAAGTGACTTCGGAAGTTGAGCGCTTTATGAACCCGAGTGAACCCTAGCCTAATATGGAAAACTTAGTTGAGTGAACCATGGGTAGAAGCCAGGGTTAAGACGATTTATCGTTTTCGTTTCGCGTTGGCGCCGTTTCGTATGTCGTGTATTTCTTAACGCGATTGTTGTTTCGGGATGTCGACCCCACGACCTTCAAGTTTCTGTCGTCGTCGTCGCAACTTAGAAGACGCAATTCTTACTTTGGCACGGAATAGCGTGCGAGTCCAGAATTCCCAGCTGTCTTCCTTCGATCAGATTGCTCGTTTACGTCCTCCGACGTTACTATGTGCCTTTGTGTGAACTAACGATAGGAATGTTTATGTTTGTACGTACAGAATGATGACCCCAAGGCCTAACCTCAGATCCGACGCCGGAACCATCAATTAGTAGCCGTGACCGGTGTTTTATCAGAGTGGCGCAGCGGAAGTGTAGTAAGCCCATAACCCAGAGTCATCGGCTCCCTACCAATGATGGCACGTATGACCCCGTGATGCGCAAGAGCTGGTTTTGAGAGATGGGAAAACCGTTCGACGCAATCGGTTGACCGGAAGATAAACGAGTTCAGATCGCTAGCTACTACCTTCGATTGGAAGCAGACGACTGGTTGATAACGGTACGCCGCGGGGAAGAGTTGTGAAGAGCATGACATGGGAAGGGTCCACCCCCGAGCTACGAGAACGTATCAATCCCGACGGGCTTAGGTGGCAAAAACCAGAGGAGTTCCTGACACTCACTCAGGGGACCATGTCAGTTCAGGCATCTACCGACAAGTTCGCGGAGCTGTCCAGAGTTGTCGCTGCAATATCTCCATCGGAAGCTGAGAAGCTGAAGCGGTGTATCAAAAAGACGAATCCTCGCATTAGGGTACACGTTACCGGCAACAGGTCAGCAACGTTCCAGAGCGCGTACAAGACAGACTTAGAGGTTCAAGCATCGTTCGAGGAGGAGGAGGCTACAAAGAAGAGAACCAGGGAAAGCCAACCCGCCGCAGTCGAGAAGAGACCACGAATCGAACCATACCAGGAGCCGCAGTCGCAGGACGGGCAAGCAACCAACGTTCCCGAGACCCCGGTTTGCAGAGGATGCGAGAACAAACGTCATTCCGGAAAGAGGTGCGACGGGTTACAATAGCGTGTTGCGTGTGCAGTCAAGGAAGGCACATGATTTAGGCGTGATCGAAGAACGAACCAGCAGCAACGGTGACCCGTGTGCAGGTGAAGAACCGAGTCCACTACGTGACCAAGAAGAGGCGAACGCGCAGCTGACGCAACTACGTGTACGGTCTCCGTCTACGGCTGATCGTTTATTTTTTAGTTGTTCCATTGTTTTCTTACGTGAGCTTCTTTAAGTAAATTTCGAGGACGAAATTTATTTAAGGAGGGGTGATTGTAACGACCCGGAATTTTGGGCCAGAAAATTTCGCGGTTATTAATGTCATGTCTTAATTCTAAGTCCAAAAGGCCCATTATTTTTGGACTGTTTTATCTTATTTTCTATCCTATGTTCTAAATTGGGCCAATGACCCAATTCTCTTCTTCTTTCCTTTCCATGATCGGCCCTATTATTAATTTGGGTTCATTTTAATTTTTATTTAATTATCAATTAGGTTATTTGATTTATTAAATTAATTATTTAATTTAATTTACTAATTTAATCTAGTCCAATTCTTTTCTTCAAATTGGGCCAAAGACCCAATTTCCTTTTATTTCTTTCTTTCTTAAGCTTGGCCGGTTCTCTTATCAATGGGCCAAGTACATGTTTTGTTTTATTTAATTAATTTGGTTAATTAAATTAGATTAATTAAATTACATGTTTTAATTTAATTTAATTATTTTCTAATCCAATCTTTTCTTCAAAATTGGGCCAAAGACCCAATTTTCTTTTTCTCCTTTTTTCTCTCCAAGTCCGGCCCTCTAGTGTAATGGGTCAAGTTAATTTATTTGATTTAATTAATTAATATTAAGTTGGATAATTAATTAATTAAATTATTTATTTTAATTCCTAATTTAACCTAGTCAAAGTTTGTTAAAACAAACCAACAAATTCCCCCCTAATCATCCAAATCCCACGGCAGCCCTAACCAAGAAATATGGGCTTGTTTCTTTTTTATTTTTTTTTATTTTATTTTATTTGTTTTTGTTCTTTCTTTGCATCTTTTCTTTAAATAGGACCCCCTTTACATTTTTGGGTCCTAATTGCCAAATTGTTCTAAAAAAAAAAAACCCTAAAGCTCACACAAAATTTTTCTCTCTTTCTCTCCTCCATTTTGTCGAGTGGAACAAAATTCACCAAGGGTGAATTGTGTTGTGATTTTGGAAATTTAAGCGAATTAAGGTAACTTCGCTTTTCTATTTAATTTAAGGGTAGCTAATCACATAGTAAATTAGGATTATATCATGAAAATTGTAGGATTTATGTTTGCTTATTTATTCGAAAATTTCGAACCATATGAAATATTGATCATGTTATTCTCTTGATGTATTCATGTAATATTTATGAATTATTATGAAATTTCTTTTGATTATTTTATGTAGTTTATTGAAATCTGAAATTGTTGAATAATTACTTGTATGAATTTATTTCTTAATCAAATCGTGTTATTTCTTGATGAATTTTTCATGGCAGTTTCTTTGTTGTTTTATATGAATCATGAAATATTTCGTGACAAAATTCGTCCTTTTATTGCTTGAAATAATTTAATCTTTCAAACCGGTAAAACTGTTCAGAATCGGTTTACGAATTTATTAATATACTTAATCAAATCTAATGGCTACGAAATTTTAGATGAAAGTCAGTAATACTGTTCTAAAGCTTGTGTAATTTTTTCGTAATTTGTAAAGATCGTTTGCTATGGCAGAAAATTCTGAAACCGAATTCAGCCTAATCTGACCGGTTAGTTATAAAATCACTTAAAAATAGTAAAAGATGTTATTTTTAAACGAAATTTATGAAAGTTAAATCTTTAACCTATATTTAACATCCATTAAAATTTCCAGACTATTCGAGACCTTTAGATGGTTGATCTTAATTTAATCCTTTAAGATCAGATTGCGTAAAATAGTGTAATTTAAATTGTTTATATAAGTTTATGTGATTAATAGATGATTATTGTACTTGATTAAATTAAAGAATGAATTTTGGGTAATATATATAAATTTCGAGTAGATTGAATAAATAAAAATAGGATTTTTATTATGTTTTAGGTAATTATTGTTGTTAGTTGTTATTTTACATGATTATTTAATTTGATTTATTTGATGTTTGATGATTGTGTTTAATTGATTTAAAGTGTGAACTTTTGCTAAGTTATATTTATATATATGTCAAGTAGGTCAAATTTATGAAAGGTGGAATTTTTATCATGTTTTTGTGCAATTTTTGGTGACAATTATTAATTATTCGAATTATGGTTAATATAATTGACTTGGTTGATTATTATATTAATGAATTTTACTTAATCATCAACTACCCCTAAAATGTCGAACAAATGGTTATTATTGACTAATTTTTAGGTTAACTATTTTGACTTATAATAATATTAGTATAATTTTAGGAACTGTCATTATTTTATTATGATTATTATATATTAAAGGAATTATAATAATTATTATTATTATTAAGTACCAGTAGGGATAAGTTACAATAAGAAGTTAATAAGATGGGATAAGAAAGGAAACAGAGTAATAGCTATACATGTCATGTTTCGGTCTCTGGCTAGGAAAGACTTGGTATTTAAGGTGGCCAATATACGTGCCGCACCTCTCTTTCCTGGGACTCCGAACATTTCATTTCCTATTACGGTCACCTAGTATTTCCCAATATATGATATGATATGATAAAGGTATAAGATATAATATAAAGAATTGAAAGATAATAAGTTAAGATCGCCCCTGCGATGACGCAAAGGTCATCAATCGGGTTAATAAGATAGGACGCCCCTGCGATAACGCAAAGGTTGTCAATTGGGTTTAGTCGATGCCACTGCTCACATGGGACGAACACAAAGGTTCCCCCGCGCAGTTCTTGGTTCTAGAATATGGAGTCGTCTAGGTAGTTCTCGCAAAGGAGGGCTATCTAGGGGTGATGGCCATAGCTTAGGCTTAGTTCTCGCAAAGGAGGACTACGGGTGGGACGCAAAGGTTCACCCCGGCATGTTTTAGGAAAGTTGCGAACGCAAAGGTTCGCTACGAGCTGAAGAAGACAGTCCGCAAAGATGATAAGATAAGATGATATAATAAGAACATATGTTAAGATAAGAAGTTATTATGTTCTTATTATGGAATTTATGTTATGATATACGGATAAGATATGATCATTTATGATAAGCTATGATATGTATAAATTAAGAAAGAATATGATAAGTATGAATATGGAATATGAAGATATAATATATGATGGGTGTAGTATAAGTTAAGATCTTGAGGTAAATTAAGTTGTATAATATAAGTATAAGTATTTGGGTATTCTAAGACTTCCGCTGTGTATGAGTTCGTATTGTTGTATGTATGTAAGTATATGATTGATGGGTGTGTATTTGTACGTATTCTAACCGTATAATGCAGGGGTGGTGGTACGTACAATGTACGTAGACAATACGTATTTCTAACCGTATTTCTGCAGGTGTATTTGTATACGTATTTTCATACGTACTTTTATACGTATCTTTTATGCGTACTTTTATACGTATTTTTATATAAAGGCATGTATTAAGTTTCTGTACAGTTTTTATGTGAATTTCTATGCTATTATGTGTTTGGTGGTCCCTCGATTAAATGGGACAGCCTAGTTACTCGCCACTGACGGTGGACCCCCCCTCAGTTTCAGGTGAAGACGCTGCTGAATAACGGGCTATCGTGGATGGGTTTGAGTAGCCGAGAGACATAGTTGAACCGTTTAATTAGACGATTATTGATTTATGACATTTGTTTAGTTTATTATATGTTTCCAGCATGTTGGGACAGTATTTTAAGACCCTATATGTAATAATGACTATTGGATTTATATGGTTAGTTGGTAGTTTATTTAATAAAAGTGAATTCATTTACTCAATTAATCTGATTTAATGTTATTTAAGTTGGTAATGATCCGATTGTCGATTTCCCTTTGTCAATCGACATGTCTCAAAAAGTCGGGTCGTTACAGTTGGTATCAGAGCCATAGGTTTGACCCTAAAGTTACTTCTTCATAAGTGACTTCGGAAGTTGAGCGCTTTATGAACCCGAGTGAACCCTAGCCTAATATGGAAAACTTAGTTGAGTGAACCATGGGTAGAAGCCAGGGTTAAGACGATTTATCGTTTTCGTTTCGCGTTGGCGCCGTTTCGTATGTCGTGTATTTCTTAACGCGATTGTTGTTTCGGGATGTCGACCCCACGACCTTCAAGTTTCTGTCGTCGTCGTCGCAACTTAGAAGACGCAATTCTTACTTTGGCACGGAATAGCGTGCGAGTCCAGAATTCCCAGCTGTCTTCCTTCGATCAGATTGCTCGTTTACGTCCTCCGACGTTACTATGTGCCTTTGTGTGAACTAACGATAGGAATGTTTATGTTTGTACGTACAGAATGATGACCCCAAGGCCTAACCTCAGATCCGACGCCGGAACCATCAATTAGTAGCCGTGACCGGTGTTTTATCAGAGTGGCGCAGCGGAAGTGTAGTAAGCCCATAACCCAGAGTCATCGGCTCCCTACCAATGATGGCACGTATGACCCCGTGATGCGCAAGAGCTGGTTTTGAGAGATGGGAAAACCGTTCGACGCAATCGGTTGACCGGAAGATAAACGAGTTCAGATCGCTAGCTACTACCTTCGATTGGAAGCAGACGACTGGTTGATAACGGTACGCCGCGGGGAAGAGTTGTGAAGAGCATGACATGGGAAGGGTCCACCCCCGAGCTACGAGAACGTATCAATCCCGACGGGCTTAGGTGGCAAAAACCAGAGGAGTTCCTGACACTCACTCAGGGGACCATGTCAGTTCAGGCATCTACCGACAAGTTCGCGGAGCTGTCCAGAGTTGTCGCTGCAATATCTCCATCGGAAGCTGAGAAGCTGAAGCGGTGTATCAAAAAGACGAATCCTCGCATTAGGGTACACGTTACCGGCAACAGGTCAGCAACGTTCCAGAGCGCGTACAAGACAGACTTAGAGGTTCAAGCATCGTTCGAGGAGGAGGAGGCTACAAAGAAGAGAACCAGGGAAAGCCAACCCGCCGCAGTCGAGAAGAGACCACGAATCGAACCATACCAGGAGCCGCAGTCGCAGGACGGGCAAGCAACCAACGTTCCCGAGACCCCGGTTTGCAGAGGATGCGAGAACAAACGTCATTCCGGAAAGAGGTGCGACGGGTTACAATAGCGTGTTGCGTGTGCAGTCAAGGAAGGCACATGATTTAGGCGTGATCGAAGAACGAACCAGCAGCAACGGTGACCCGTGTGCAGGTGAAGAACCGAGTCCACTACGTGACCAAGAAGAGGCGAACGCGCAGCTGACGCAACTACGTGTACGGTCTCCGTCTACGGCTGATCGTTTATTTTTTAGTTGTTCCATTGTTTTCTTACGTGAGCTTCTTTAAGTAAATTTCGAGGACGAAATTTATTTAAGGAGGGGTGATTGTAACGACCCGGAATTTTGGGCCAGAAAATTTCGCGGTTATTAATGTCATGTCTTAATTCTAAGTCCAAAAGGCCCATTATTTTTGGACTGTTTTATCTTATTTTCTATCCTATGTTCTAAATTGGGCCAATGACCCAATTCTCTTCTTCTTTCCTTTCCATGATCGGCCCTATTATTAATTTGGGTTCATTTTAATTTTTATTTAATTATCAATTAGGTTATTTGATTTATTAAATTAATTATTTAATTTAATTTACTAATTTAATCTAGTCCAATTCTTTTCTTCAAATTGGGCCAAAGACCCAATTTCCTTTTATTTCTTTCTTTCTTAAGCTTGGCCGGTTCTCTTATCAATGGGCCAAGTACATGTTTTGTTTTATTTAATTAATTTGGTTAATTAAATTAGATTAATTAAATTACATGTTTTAATTTAATTTAATTATTTTCTAATCCAATCTTTTCTTCAAAATTGGGCCAAAGACCCAATTTTCTTTTTCTCCTTTTTTCTCTCCAAGTCCGGCCCTCTAGTGTAATGGGTCAAGTTAATTTATTTGATTTAATTAATTAATATTAAGTTGGATAATTAATTAATTAAATTATTTATTTTAATTCCTAATTTAACCTAGTCAAAGTTTGTTAAAACAAACCAACAAATTCCCCCCTAATCATCCAAATCCCACGGCAGCCCTAACCAAGAAATATGGGCTTGTTTCTTTTTTATTTTTTTTTATTTTATTTTATTTGTTTTTGTTCTTTCTTTGCATCTTTTCTTTAAATAGGACCCCCTTTACATTTTTGGGTCCTAATTGCCAAATTGTTCTAAAAAAAAAAAACCCTAAAGCTCACACAAAATTTTTCTCTCTTTCTCTCCTCCATTTTGTCGAGTGGAACAAAATTCACCAAGGGTGAATTGTGTTGTGATTTTGGAAATTTAAGCGAATTAAGGTAACTTCGCTTTTCTATTTAATTTAAGGGTAGCTAATCACATAGTAAATTAGGATTATATCATGAAAATTGTAGGATTTATGTTTGCTTATTTATTCGAAAATTTCGAACCATATGAAATATTGATCATGTTATTCTCTTGATGTATTCATGTAATATTTATGAATTATTATGAAATTTCTTTTGATTATTTTATGTAGTTTATTGAAATCTGAAATTGTTGAATAATTACTTGTATGAATTTATTTCTTAATCAAATCGTGTTATTTCTTGATGAATTTTTCATGGCAGTTTCTTTGTTGTTTTATATGAATCATGAAATATTTCGTGACAAAATTCGTCCTTTTATTGCTTGAAATAATTTAATCTTTCAAACCGGTAAAACTGTTCAGAATCGGTTTACGAATTTATTAATATACTTAATCAAATCTAATGGCTACGAAATTTTAGATGAAAGTCAGTAATACTGTTCTAAAGCTTGTGTAATTTTTTCGTAATTTGTAAAGATCGTTTGCTATGGCAGAAAATTCTGAAACCGAATTCAGCCTAATCTGACCGGTTAGTTATAAAATCACTTAAAAATAGTAAAAGATGTTATTTTTAAACGAAATTTATGAAAGTTAAATCTTTAACCTATATTTAACATCCATTAAAATTTCCAGACTATTCGAGACCTTTAGATGGTTGATCTTAATTTAATCCTTTAAGATCAGATTGCGTAAAATAGTGTAATTTAAATTGTTTATATAAGTTTATGTGATTAATAGATGATTATTGTACTTGATTAAATTAAAGAATGAATTTTGGGTAATATATATAAATTTCGAGTAGATTGAATAAATAAAAATAGGATTTTTATTATGTTTTAGGTAATTATTGTTGTTAGTTGTTATTTTACATGATTATTTAATTTGATTTATTTGATGTTTGATGATTGTGTTTAATTGATTTAAAGTGTGAACTTTTGCTAAGTTATATTTATATATATGTCAAGTAGGTCAAATTTATGAAAGGTGGAATTTTTATCATGTTTTTGTGCAATTTTTGGTGACAATTATTAATTATTCGAATTATGGTTAATATAATTGACTTGGTTGATTATTATATTAATGAATTTTACTTAATCATCAACTACCCCTAAAATGTCGAACAAATGGTTATTATTGACTAATTTTTAGGTTAACTATTTTGACTTATAATAATATTAGTATAATTTTAGGAACTGTCATTATTTTATTATGATTATTATATATTAAAGGAATTATAATAATTATTATTATTATTAAGTACCAGTAGGGATAAGTTACAATAAGAAGTTAATAAGATGGGATAAGAAAGGAAACAGAGTAATAGCTATACATGTCATGTTTCGGTCTCTGGCTAGGAAAGACTTGGTATTTAAGGTGGCCAATATACGTGCCGCACCTCTCTTTCCTGGGACTCCGAACATTTCATTTCCTATTACGGTCACCTAGTATTTCCCAATATATGATATGATATGATAAAGGTATAAGATATAATATAAAGAATTGAAAGATAATAAGTTAAGATCGCCCCTGCGATGACGCAAAGGTCATCAATCGGGTTAATAAGATAGGACGCCCCTGCGATAACGCAAAGGTTGTCAATTGGGTTTAGTCGATGCCACTGCTCACATGGGACGAACACAAAGGTTCCCCCGCGCAGTTCTTGGTTCTAGAATATGGAGTCGTCTAGGTAGTTCTCGCAAAGGAGGGCTATCTAGGGGTGATGGCCATAGCTTAGGCTTAGTTCTCGCAAAGGAGGACTACGGGTGGGACGCAAAGGTTCACCCCGGCATGTTTTAGGAAAGTTGCGAACGCAAAGGTTCGCTACGAGCTGAAGAAGACAGTCCGCAAAGATGATAAGATAAGATGATATAATAAGAACATATGTTAAGATAAGAAGTTATTATGTTCTTATTATGGAATTTATGTTATGATATACGGATAAGATATGATCATTTATGATAAGCTATGATATGTATAAATTAAGAAAGAATATGATAAGTATGAATATGGAATATGAAGATATAATATATGATGGGTGTAGTATAAGTTAAGATCTTGAGGTAAATTAAGTTGTATAATATAAGTATAAGTATTTGGGTATTCTAAGACTTCCGCTGTGTATGAGTTCGTATTGTTGTATGTATGTAAGTATATGATTGATGGGTGTGTATTTGTACGTATTCTAACCGTATAATGCAGGGGTGGTGGTACGTACAATGTACGTAGACAATACGTATTTCTAACCGTATTTCTGCAGGTGTATTTGTATACGTATTTTCATACGTACTTTTATACGTATCTTTTATGCGTACTTTTATACGTATTTTTATATAAAGGCATGTATTAAGTTTCTGTACAGTTTTTATGTGAATTTCTATGCTATTATGTGTTTGGTGGTCCCTCGATTAAATGGGACAGCCTAGTTACTCGCCACTGACGGTGGACCCCCCCTCAGTTTCAGGTGAAGACGCTGCTGAATAACGGGCTATCGTGGATGGGTTTGAGTAGCCGAGAGACATAGTTGAACCGTTTAATTAGACGATTATTGATTTATGACATTTGTTTAGTTTATTATATGTTTCCAGCATGTTGGGACAGTATTTTAAGACCCTATATGTAATAATGACTATTGGATTTATATGGTTAGTTGGTAGTTTATTTAATAAAAGTGAATTCATTTACTCAATTAATCTGATTTAATGTTATTTAAGTTGGTAATGATCCGATTGTCGATTTCCCTTTGTCAATCGACATGTCTCAAAAAGTCGGGTCGTTACAGTTGGTATCAGAGCCATAGGTTTGACCCTAAAGTTACTTCTTCATAAGTGACTTCGGAAGTTGAGCGCTTTATGAACCCGAGTGAACCCTAGCCTAATATGGAAAACTTAGTTGAGTGAACCATGGGTAGAAGCCAGGGTTAAGACGATTTATCGTTTTCGTTTCGCGTTGGCGCCGTTTCGTATGTCGTGTATTTCTTAACGCGATTGTTGTTTCGGGATGTCGACCCCACGACCTTCAAGTTTCTGTCGTCGTCGTCGCAACTTAGAAGACGCAATTCTTACTTTGGCACGGAATAGCGTGCGAGTCCAGAATTCCCAGCTGTCTTCCTTCGATCAGATTGCTCGTTTACGTCCTCCGACGTTACTATGTGCCTTTGTGTGAACTAACGATAGGAATGTTTATGTTTGTACGTACAGAATGATGACCCCAAGGCCTAACCTCAGATCCGACGCCGGAACCATCAATTAGTAGCCGTGACCGGTGTTTTATCAGAGTGGCGCAGCGGAAGTGTAGTAAGCCCATAACCCAGAGTCATCGGCTCCCTACCAATGATGGCACGTATGACCCCGTGATGCGCAAGAGCTGGTTTTGAGAGATGGGAAAACCGTTCGACGCAATCGGTTGACCGGAAGATAAACGAGTTCAGATCGCTAGCTACTACCTTCGATTGGAAGCAGACGACTGGTTGATAACGGTACGCCGCGGGGAAGAGTTGTGAAGAGCATGACATGGGAAGGGTCCACCCCCGAGCTACGAGAACGTATCAATCCCGACGGGCTTAGGTGGCAAAAACCAGAGGAGTTCCTGACACTCACTCAGGGGACCATGTCAGTTCAGGCATCTACCGACAAGTTCGCGGAGCTGTCCAGAGTTGTCGCTGCAATATCTCCATCGGAAGCTGAGAAGCTGAAGCGGTGTATCAAAAAGACGAATCCTCGCATTAGGGTACACGTTACCGGCAACAGGTCAGCAACGTTCCAGAGCGCGTACAAGACAGACTTAGAGGTTCAAGCATCGTTCGAGGAGGAGGAGGCTACAAAGAAGAGAACCAGGGAAAGCCAACCCGCCGCAGTCGAGAAGAGACCACGAATCGAACCATACCAGGAGCCGCAGTCGCAGGACGGGCAAGCAACCAACGTTCCCGAGACCCCGGTTTGCAGAGGATGCGAGAACAAACGTCATTCCGGAAAGAGGTGCGACGGGTTACAATAGCGTGTTGCGTGTGCAGTCAAGGAAGGCACATGATTTAGGCGTGATCGAAGAACGAACCAGCAGCAACGGTGACCCGTGTGCAGGTGAAGAACCGAGTCCACTACGTGACCAAGAAGAGGCGAACGCGCAGCTGACGCAACTACGTGTACGGTCTCCGTCTACGGCTGATCGTTTATTTTTTAGTTGTTCCATTGTTTTCTTACGTGAGCTTCTTTAAGTAAATTTCGAGGACGAAATTTATTTAAGGAGGGGTGATTGTAACGACCCGGAATTTTGGGCCAGAAAATTTCGCGGTTATTAATGTCATGTCTTAATTCTAAGTCCAAAAGGCCCATTATTTTTGGACTGTTTTATCTTATTTTCTATCCTATGTTCTAAATTGGGCCAATGACCCAATTCTCTTCTTCTTTCCTTTCCATGATCGGCCCTATTATTAATTTGGGTTCATTTTAATTTTTATTTAATTATCAATTAGGTTATTTGATTTATTAAATTAATTATTTAATTTAATTTACTAATTTAATCTAGTCCAATTCTTTTCTTCAAATTGGGCCAAAGACCCAATTTCCTTTTATTTCTTTCTTTCTTAAGCTTGGCCGGTTCTCTTATCAATGGGCCAAGTACATGTTTTGTTTTATTTAATTAATTTGGTTAATTAAATTAGATTAATTAAATTACATGTTTTAATTTAATTTAATTATTTTCTAATCCAATCTTTTCTTCAAAATTGGGCCAAAGACCCAATTTTCTTTTTCTCCTTTTTTCTCTCCAAGTCCGGCCCTCTAGTGTAATGGGTCAAGTTAATTTATTTGATTTAATTAATTAATATTAAGTTGGATAATTAATTAATTAAATTATTTATTTTAATTCCTAATTTAACCTAGTCAAAGTTTGTTAAAACAAACCAACAAATTCCCCCCTAATCATCCAAATCCCACGGCAGCCCTAACCAAGAAATATGGGCTTGTTTCTTTTTTTTTTATTTTATTTTATTTGTTTTTGTTCTTTCTTTGCATCTTTTCTTTAAATAGGACCCCCTTTACATTTTTGGGTCCTAATTGCCAAATTGTTCTAAAAAAAAAAAACCCTAAAGCTCACACAAAATTTTTCTCTCTTTCTCTCCTCCATTTTGTCGAGTGGAACAAAATTCACCAAGGGTGAATTGTGTTGTGATTTTGGAAATTTAAGCGAATTAAGGTAACTTCGATTCGCTTTTCTATTTAATTTAAGGGTAGCTAATCACATAGTAAATTAGGATTATATCATGAAAATTGTAGGATTTATGTTTGCTTATTTATTCGAAAATTTCGAACCATATGAAATATTGATCATGTTATTCTCTTGATGTATTCATGTAATATTTATGAATTATTATGAAATTTCTTTTGATTATTTTATGTAGTTTATTGAAATCTGAAATTGTTGAATAATTACTTGTATGAATTTATTTCTTAATCAAATCGTGTTATTTCTTGATGAATTTTTCATGGCAGTTTCTTTGTTGTTTTATATGAATCATGAAATATTTCGTGACAAAATTCGTCCTTTTATTGCTTGAAATAATTTAATCTTTCAAACCGATAAAACTGTTCAGAATCGGTTTACGAATTTATTAATATACTTAATCAAATCTAATGGCTACGAAATTTTAGATGAAAGTCAGTAATACTGTTCTAAAGCTTGTGTAATTGTTTCGTAATTTGTAAAGATCGTTTGCTATGGCAGAAAATTCTGAAACCGAATTCAGCCTAATCTGACCGGTTAGTTATAAAATCACTTAAAAATAGTAAAAGATGTTATTTTTAAACGAAATTTATGAAAGTTAAATCTTTAACCTATATTTAACATCCATTAAAATTTCCAGACTATTCGAGACCTTTAGATGGTTGATCTTAATTTAATCCTTTAAGATCAGATTGCGTAAAATAGTGTAATTTAAATTGTTTATATAAGTTTATGTGATTAATAGATGATTATTGTACTTGATTAAATTAAAGAATGAATTTTGGGTAATATATATAAATTTCGAGTAGATTGAATAAATAAAAATAGGATTTTTATTATGTTTTAGGTAATTATTGTTGTTAGTTGTTATTTTACATGATTATTTAATTTGATTTACTTGATGTTTGATGATTGTGTTTAATTGATTTAAAGTGTGAACTTTTGCTAAGTTATATTTATATATATGTCAAGTAGGTCAAATTTATGAAAGGTGGAATTTTTATCATGTTTTTGTGCAATTTTTGGTGACAATTATTAATTATTCGAATTATGGTTAATATAATTGACTTGGTTGATTATTATATTAATGAATTTTACTTAATCATCAACTACCCCTAAAATGTCGAACAAATGGTTATTATTGACTAATTTTTAGGTTAACTATTTTGACTTATAATAATATTAGTATAATTTTAGGAACTGTCATTATTTTATTATGATTATTATATATTAAAGGAATTATAATAATTATTATTATTATTAAGTACCAGTAGGGATAAGTTACAATAAGAAGTTAATAAGATGGGATAAGAAAGGAAACAGAGTAATAGCTATACATGTCATGTTTCGGTCTCTGGCTAGGAAAGACTTGGTATTTAAGGTGGCCAATATACGTGCCGCACCTCTCTTTCCTGGGACTCCGAACATTTCATTTCCTATTACGGTCACCTAGTATTTCCCAATATATGATATGATATGATAAAGGTATAAGATATAATATAAAGAATTGAAAGATAATAAGTTAAGATCGCCCCTGCGATGACGCAAAGGTCATCAATCGGGTTAATAAGATAGGACGCCCCTGCGATAACGCAAAGGTTGTCAATTGGGTTTAGTCGATGCCACTGCTCACATGGGACGAACGCAAAGGTTCCCCCGCGCAGTTCTTGGTTCTAGAATATGGAGTCGTCTAGGTAGTTCTCGCAAAGGAGGGCTATCTAGGGGTGATGGCCATAGCTTAGGCTTAGTTCTCGCAAAGGAGGACTACGGGTGGGACGCAAAGGTTCACCCCGGCATGTTTTAGGAAAGTTGCGAACGCAAAGGTTCGCTACGAGCTGAAGAAGACAGTCCGCAAAGATGATAAGATAAGATGATATAATAAGAACATATGTTAAGATAAGAAGTTATTATGTTCTTATTATGGAATTTATGTTATGATATACGGATAAGATATGATCATTTATGATAAGTTATGATATGTATAAATTAAGAAAGAATATGATAAGTATGAATATGGAATATGAAGATATAATATATGATGGGTGTAGTATAAGTTAAGATCTTGAGGTAAATTAAGTTGTATAATATAAGTATAAGTATTTGGGTATTCTAAGACTTCCGCTGTGTATGAGTTCGTATTGTTGTATGTATGTAAGTATATGATTGATGGGTGTGTATTTGTACGTATTCTAACCGTATAATGCAGGGGTGGTGGTACGTACAATGTACGTAGACAATACGTATTTCTAACCGTATTTCTGCAGGTGTA
The DNA here is from genome assembly GCA_951394345.1 of Salicornia ramosissima. NCBI lineage: Eukaryota > Viridiplantae > Streptophyta > Magnoliopsida > Caryophyllales > Amaranthaceae > Salicornia > Salicornia ramosissima. The sequence goes on from OX596235.1 coordinate 22,420,419, forward strand.
TTTGTATACGTATTTTCATACGTACTTTTATACGTATCTTTTATGCGTACTTTTATACGTATTTTTATACGTATTTTTATACGCATTTTTGTGCATTTATATAAAGGCATGTATTAAGTTTCTGTACAGCTTTTATGTGAATTTCTATGCTACTATGTGTTTGGTGGTCCCTCGATTAAATGGGACAGCCTAGTTACTCGCCACTGACGGTGGACCCCCCCTCAGTTTCAGGTGAAGACGCTGCTGAATAACGGGCTATCATGGATGGGTTTGAGTAGCCGAGAGACATAGTTGAACCGTTTAATTAGACGATTATTGATTTATGACATTTGTTTAGTTTATTATATGTTTCCAGCATGTTGGGACAGTATTTTAAGACCCTATATGTAATAATGACTATTGGATTTATATGGTTAGTTGGTAGTTTATTTAATAAAAGTGAATTCATTTACTCAATTAATCTGATTTAATGTTATTTAAGTTGGTAATGATCCGATTGTCGATTTCCCTTTGTCAATCGACATGTCTCAAAAAGTCGGGTCGTTACAGATTGGCGGAGTTCTGTAATAAGTCTAACCTCTGTTAGCAGGTCAAGGTCTTGTTTTAATAACTCATCGTTGAGTTTAGGCCGGTATGTTTGGATCCTGAAGGACGGCAGTCCTACCTCTACCGGCAATATAGCTTCTTGTCCGAATGTGAGTCTGAAGAGTGTTTCCCCCGTCGACTCTTTCTCAATTGTCCTATTAGCCCAAAGGACATCTGGTATTAAGTCTGCCCACTTGCCCTTTAAGTCGTCTAACTTCTTTTTCAGGGCATTTAGGAGTTGCTTATTTGCCGCCTCGGCTTAGCCGTTACTCTGAGGGTGAGTGACGGATGCAAATGCCATTTTTACCTTCAGAGGTTCAAAATATTCTCTCAGGGGGTTGCAGTCAAATTGGGTCCTATGATCGAAGACTATTGCCTGTGGTATCCCTAACCTTGTAATCACTTGTTCCCATATGAATTTTTTAACTTGGGCCGTGGTGATAGAAATTGTTGGGATTGCTTCAATCCACTTTGTAGAGTAATCAATAGCCACTATCAGGAATCTTCGTCCCCCTTTGCCCTTTGTGAATGGTCCCAGTATGTCCATCCCCCATTGGGCAAATGGTATAGGGGTTAAGATTGGCGTAGGTCGTTTGGTGGAGTGTTGATCATTGGAGCGAACCGTTGACATTTATCACATTTTTGAACATAGCCCTTTGAGCTATGGGGCCAATAATATCCGGCACGTAGCGCTTTGAGTGCTAAGGCCTTTCCGCCAATATGATTCCCACAAATCCCTTCATGTATTTTTTCCAAAATTTTCAGTGTTTCTACTTTGGTAGCACATCGAAGTAAAGGTAGGTGGAAAGATTTTTTGTAAAGCAGGCCTTGGTATACACAATACCAAGCTGCCTGTCGTTTGACCTTGGCTGCCAGTGTCTTGTCTTCTGGGAGAGTTCCCAGATTTTTGAAGGCAAGTATTGGATGGAACCATTCCCCCTCCGTGGCGACAACGGTGGCAATGAGAACATAGTTTATCACCTTGGCGGCCCTGAGCTCAATGAGGATATTGCCTCCTAAATTTGCCAGAGGTGATGTTGCCAGCCTTGCAAGAGCGTCGGCGGATTGATTGTTCTCCCTTGGGACCAGTTGTATCTCAAAGGATGTTAGTTGGCCTGTCAGCTGCTTAAGGTAATCCCTGTACTTGACTATTGTAAGCTCCCTGGCCTCCGCTGTGCCCTCCATTTGAGTGGCTACCAATTGGTAGTCTGTTAACAGTTTAACTTGCTCTGCACCGGACGCAATTGCCAGCTGGGCACCAGCTATGGCGGCTTCATATTTTGACTCATTATTTGTTGCTTTGAAGTTAAATCTTAGAGCATATCGGTGTATGGTACCATCAGGGCTGATTATTCGGATGCCGGCACCTGAGCCGGTATTAAATGATGAGCCGTCCGTGGCTAAGATCCATTCTTGAAGTGAGTCGGCCACGGCAAATGATGTTTCTGCAATGAAGTCTGCCAAAGCTTGTGCCTTAATGGCATTTCTGGGTTTGAAAGAGATGTCGTACTCTAACAACTCTATTCCCCACTTCATCATTCTGCCTGATACCGCCAGTTTTATGAGGGCTTTGTCGAGTGGGTGATTGGTGAGGATTATGACGGAATGAGCATCAAAGTACGGCGCAAACAGCGTGCCATGACCATAACTGCTAACGCCAGCTTTTCAATTGACGAGTATCGGATTTCAGCGCCAGTTAACACGTGGCTAGTGAAGTATACCGACATTTGAGTTTTTTCTCTTTCAACTAGTAAAACTACCGCCACAGTGTTGTCGGATGCTGAGATGTATACTTGCAGTTGTTCTCCTTTTTCAGGCCTGGTCATAGTGGGTAGGCTTTTTAGGTGATCTTTTACTTTGTAATGCCTCCTGTTGTTCGACGTTCCAGTCGAATTTTTTGTTTGACCGAAGTACCTTGAAAAATGGCAAGGCGTGTGACGCTGACTTTGCCATAAATCTAGTTAGAGCCGCCACTCTACCTGTTAACTTTTGGACTTCTTTGATTTTTGTTGGCTCTGCCATGTCTGCTATGGCCTTTACCTTGTCTAGGTTGGCGTCTATCCCTCTTTCTGATACCATGTACCCCAAGAATTTGTTGGATGTGACGCCAAATGTACATTTCTTAGGGTTTAACTTCATTTGATATTGCCTAAGTGTTGCAAATGTTTCCTCGAGGTCGGCAAGGTGTTCCCCTTGGGTTTTGCTTTTTACTATCGTATCATCGACATACACTTCGACGTTTCTTCCTTTTTGCTTGTTGAAGACCTTATCTACCAACTTTTGATAGGTTGCACCGCCGTTTTTAAGCCTGAAAGGCATGACTTTGTAACAATAGACGCCAGCATTAGTCACGAATGCCGTCTTGGGTCTGTCTGACTCTAGAAGGCTAATTTGATGATATCCTGAAAAAGCGTCCATAAAACTAAGTAGTGCATGGTTTGCTGTAGAATCCACTAGTTGATCTATCCTTGGGAGTGGATAACAGTCTTTTGGGCAATGGCGGTTTAGGTCAGTGAAGTTGACGCACATTCTCCATTGTTCATTTTGTTTCTTTACCATCACCACATTAGCTAACCATTCAGGATAGTCACAGGGTTCTATGAACCCTGCCAACAAAAGTTTATTTATTTCAGTCTCAATAGCCTCATTCTTCTCAGCCGAGAATGATGTTTTCTTTTGTTTTACAGGCCTAACGCTATCATCTACATTAAGCCTATGTTGTATTATAGAGGTGTGGATGCTCGGCATCTCATCAACAGAAAAGGCGAAGACATCAGCGTTGTTTTGCAGCAATTGAACCAAGTTGATCTTCATTTGTGCCGGCAACTTTTTCCCTATCTTGACGGTTCTAGAGACATCCGTGGCGGATAAAGGTATATCCTCCACGTCCTCATCTGGTTTTGGTCGTGGGAGACCGTCGTCACCTGGGCGGCCATTGATGTCGTCCATCGAGATGGGGGAGACTTCTGGTTGCCGTTTTCTTTTGTTGTTGTTGGTGTTGAGCTGAGGTGGAGATGGAGGTCTCATGGCAGTCACGTAACATGAACGTGCTACCTCTTGACTTCCTTTCACTTTTGCTGGGTAGCCGTCATCGGCGATGTATAGCATAGTTAAGTGATAGGTAAAGGGTATGCCTTTGATGTCATTCATTATTGGCCGTCCTATGATGGCGTTGTAAGCAGACGGTATATCGACCACCAGAAACTCTATCATCGTTCTTTTGACTTGCCTGCCCTCCCCCAGCTGTGCCAGCAGTCTAATTATGCCTTCCGGTATCACCCTGGCTCCCGTGAAACCACTGATTAAGTAGTGTACCGGTTTCAGATATTTTTCTTCTATTCCAAGTTTGTTGAAGGCCTCCTGGAATAGGATATTGGCAGAGGAACCGCCATCGACCAGAACGCGATGGACTTTGCAGTTTGCAACGGACAAATTAATTACTAAGGGGTCATCATGAGGGTATATGATGCCCTTAGTGTCTTCAGTTGTGAATGTCATCTCCGGCACGTCTGCTGACCCCGCCCAGTGATGGCGGTCATTAAAGTTCACTTGATGGCGGACCTCCCGGAAACTTGCCCGAGCGCCGCTAAGGGTTCCTCCATGTACCGGTCCTCCTGTGATGACCAATATGTCGGGTTGGAAGTCTATTTGTTTTTGCTTCCCCTTCCAACCCCTATCGCCATGTTGTTGATGGTGAGGTAAATCATCTTTCTTTTTATACTGGGCCAACCGCCCTCTCCGTACTAATTCTTTGATGTTTTCTTTCAGATGGGCACACTTGTCAGTGATGTGCCCATAGTCGTTATGAAACTCGCACCATTTAGACTAGTCGCGGTTTGGTGCATTCATTTGCCTTGGGCGCCTCCACTTTTCATCTTGTTTGTGGAGTGAATAAATCCGTGAACGTTGGATGTTGAGCTCTGTGTAGCCGCCACCTTTCTCTGTCGCGGTCTCTTTTCCGTATTCCCCCCTCTTCTCCGCGCCTTTTTCCCACGTTTCTAGTGAAATACTCCTTCCTTTCGAAAGGAGCTTCTTTCTTGAACTCTTTCTTGTAGCTTTTTTCTTCTACCGCCCTCTTTTCTGTTGAGGTGCCGGCACCTATCTGGCAGAATTCTTCTGCCTGGATGTATTCATTAGCTTTTTCGAGGACGCCCCCCAGAGATGTTAGATTTTTGCGTCCCAGATACTGACGGAATATGCTCTCTTGCAGCCCTGACATCAGTGCCAAGACTGCCACTTCTTGCTGCATATCGGGTATAGTCACGGCTTCTGCCGTGAATCGAGCAATGAAATCTCTAAGGCTTTCTTCTCGCCTATGTTGTATTCCCATCAATTCACTCGTTAGCCTTTTTCGCCTTTTAATTTGTTGCTGACAAAACGCGACAAGATTCGAGAAGACAAGTCGCTCCACCGGGCTATAGTAAAGTTTGGCAGGGATTTGAACCAACTTTGAGCTATGCCGGTAAGGGTTTTCTGAAAAACCCGACAGCAGGCGCTGTTAACAGTGGTGTATAGTTGCATGTGACCCTCATACGCGGATATGTGATCCGCTGGGTCAGTTGTGCCGTCATATTTGCAGTTTGGCATTTTAATCCTTGGTAGCTCTTCCTCGCTGATGGCTACGATAAAAGGGGTCCCTTGAGGAAGGATCTTCTCTATGTGACCGGCAACTCTCCTGGGTGTTGCCCTTCTTCTCTCCAGGTTGTCGTCGAATCCCGTTTCTAACCTCCTGTTGGAGGTAACTTTATTCTTAGCCGTGGCCTGGACGTTTGTGGCGTACCCAGGTGGGGGTCTGGATTTAGTTTCAGCCTCGGAAAAGTCCCATTCTAACTCTTCCTCTTGTTCTGTTTTTAAGGATTCCATGATCCTTATTGGAGACCCTGGTGTAGGACGCATCCTGGGTTTTTTCTTGGCCTCTGCCAGAGCGCTGAGGACCGCAACGGCGTTTTGCAGCTGCTCTGGTGTGAACTGGCTGAATAGTTCTAAACCAGAGTTGGGAGTTGCCTCTGGCTTAGGTTCAGGGGTTTTCTCACGCTCTGTTATTGGAGTGTGGATAGTTTTTTCATTGTGAGAGGGTTTTGGGCTAACCTTTTTTTCTGGTTGACTGGGGTGGTCATTTTATGCTTTTTGGAATTAGGGTGATTTTTGGTTTTTTTAGGTGGATTTTTGTAAGAAATCCCCACAGACGTCGCCAATTGTTCCGGTATGGATTAACCGGTAGTGTTTAGTGGTGGTGCAGATGTGTTCACAGAGGTGGTTGTAACCTGCACAATGAAATAACACGGTGAGCTAACCCCGGGGTGTGTCCGAGGAAAGACCCTCCAACGCTTAAGTTAGCAAAGGGGATTAAGTATGTAGGAAAGATAGATGAGGAGAGAGGATAGAGATATAGAGATTGGTTAAGTATCTGTCTTCTGTCGTTATCAGGCTGGTGAGGTCTTCTATTTATAGGAGACGGCTTGGCGGTCAAACTGTGACCGTCAAGGAGGGGTGCTTCCTTAGAGTCGGTTCCGGCAACTCTGATGGCAGGCAATCTATGATGCTGCCATCATTAAGACGGCATCTTTGATACGTCATGGGTCCTCTGATACCGTCATCGTTGGGACGGCATGTTGAGAGGTACTGCCTATGTTGGTTGTCTTTGGTTGACCGTGACCGTTAGCCCTTGTTGTAACGACCCGACTTTTAAGGCTGTCGATTTACGAAGGAAATCGACATTTGGGATCATTACCAAAACATTTATTTACAATTCATATTATTATCAAAGTTCTTTATTTCATTATTTAACTAATAATAAGGTAAATAGTCTCAAAATCCTTAAATGAATTCAAAATACAACTTAAACTGTCTCTCCCAACAAGCTGGGGTAAAATAATCAGATAATAGAAGAAAACATAAACTAAGATAGACTCCGGGTTCACTCTACTGGTCTCATCGACACGCAACCCAAACCACACGAGAGCCCACTTATACGTCAACGTCATCACCTGAAATGGGGGGGGTCCACCGTCAGTGGCGAGTAACTAGGCTGTCCCACTTAAATGTGGGACCATTAACCATATAATATCATAGAATTATTCCAAGAAAACATACAAAAATACCGGTAAATACGCATACGAATACATACGAAATACGTACAAAATACATACCAAATACATATAAAAATACATACAAAATACGTACAAAAATACATGTAAAATACGTATAAGATTACATACAAAATACGTATACAAATACGTAGAAAATAAGAATGGAATACGTATTAAATACGTATACAATACCTGCAGAAATACGTTATAGAAATACATACGTATATGTACAAAGTTACGTATAAATACGTATAGATACACCTATAGAATACATATAAAAGTACATACATACATATATTCGTACCTAATTACATACGTGAATACATACTTAAAGACTTGTTATTTACATACTTATCAGACGTACACAGCGGAAGACTTTTACATACATACTTATACAATACGTAAATTCATATACATAGGTACATTATCTTAAACATATTCATAACCTGTAAATTACTTATCCCTCTTATTATAATTATCTTAAACCTTTCTTTTAACCATCTTCTTAACTTTATGGACCGGTCATTAGCTCGTAAGGATGCCCGTGTACATCCCAACTTTCCTAAAACAAGCCGGGGAGAACCCGTGTATTCTACCCGTAGCTCTCCTTTGCAAGAACTAAGCCTAAGCTATGGCCATAACTCCTAAATAGTAGCCCGTGTACTACTACTTAGACGACTACGTATCTTAAGATCCAGAACTGCCCAGAGACCGCAGTAGGGCAGTGGCTTCGACTTAACCTAATTTGGTGACCCGTGTATCACCAAACAGGCGTCCTTTTCTTATCTTATCTTATCTTATCGACATGCCCATCGTGAGACCAATACTTATTATTATCTTATAACTTCATCTTTATTATAATACTGCTCCTTTCTTTCATATTGTAACTTATTATATTAGTTCCCTTTTAATCCTTTAATCATAGTAATTCCTAAAATTACAATCTAAATCATTATAAGCCAAAAATTAAATTAAAATTGACCAACTTCCATATGGAACCACTCGACATTTTCAATAGTAAATCAACAATCAATTCAATTCTTTAAATAATCATATAAACAATTTAGTAAATCAATTAAATAAACAATTAATCATATAAACTATCAATCATCAATTATTATTGCTTAAAACATGATAAAAATCCTATTTTTCATAATTCCTATCACTCGACATTTATACATACATTTACCAAAATTAATACTCTAAATTATTTACATGTAATCATCAATAAACAATTATATAAACTTAATAGTAAACAATAAAATCATGCGTTAAACATTAAATCATCAAATTGGACCAAAACAAGATCAAATTCATCACTTTGCTACACATGAACCACATGGCCTTCATGGCTTTGGAACAACATCAAGATTAATTTCAAGATTTCACAATATCATGCTTAAATTAAAGATTTAATCATAATTATCTATAATGATTCAAGAATTGGCAAGATTCAACAATAAAAATTAGATCTTTAATTCCCTTTATTATTTTACTCTACTCGACATTTTTGATTAGTATGAACAAAATAATAACTTTAATTTAAGGCTTTAATTATATAACTTAATAATCAAGATTACATGTTTTATTCAAGAAAATATCATGAATTAATCATCAAAATATGCATCACACCACTCGACATATACTCGAAATTCCAAGAACAAGAATAAAAAATTATCATGCAATTATTCAAGCCTTTATAAAATTAGAACAATTATTTCATGCATAAAAATTAATTATAACTATCAAAGATTCATAAAGATTGCATAAAAAAAATATCAAGAACATAACATGATTAACTTTCTCATAGTTCGAACCTAACACGATACTAATCCATTAATTTTTCCTAGTTTAATCCTAATTAACTATATGGAAAACTATTCCTAATCTAAGGGAGATAGTCTAGTTACCTTGAATTAGGAAGGAAAACAAGAAAGAACCTCTTGCTTGGTTCGAACTCCACCCGGCACCAAGAAGGATTTTTTTTTTTTTAATTATTTTGAGAGAGTTTAGAGTTATGATTTTAGGGTATTAGAATTTTAGTAGTATTCCTTATATATAATTATAAAGAATACAAGAATTAAATAAAATAAAAAAGAGAGGGGGGCCGTGTAAATGAGGGAGAATAAGAGGAGTTAGAGTAAGGTTAGGAGATTTAGTATGAGGTGATTAAAAGTAGGATTCTTAATTAGATAATAATAATTAGATAAATAGATATAGAATTATCTAATTAATTATAAATTGAAAAGAAAAATAATCCTTGGCCTCATTATGGAGGGCCGGCCAAGGGGAGGTAATAATGGGTCTTTGGCCCAAATTCAAGATAAGGTAGAGAATTAAAATTAAACAGTCCAAATAATTGGACCCTTTGGACTTAGATTAGTAATATAATAATAATTAACCGCGAAATTTTCTGGCCCAAAATTTCGGGTTATTACACTTGTTGTTGGCATTTAAGAGGTGTCTGACATCTTGGCCGTGACGTTAGTATGGTAGGTCTTGCCGGCCCCCATACAGTTTGGTTCTCCGATGCCGATGGCAGCTAGTTGGCCCGGAGTGTGCTCGTCTAGTGTTTAATTTGTTTTTAGTGGGTCTGATCTTTTCCTTTCCTTTGTACCTTTTTTTTCTTCTTTTTTTAGGGTCCATTCTAAGGATGGGGTGATCATTATTGGGTCTTGATGCTCCTGTTCTGTTGTTATCTTGTACTTATAGAGTCTTGCCTAGTTTTATTTTTTATTTTTTATGGGTATGTTTTTGCTTTATTCTAGCTCCTTTTCTCAATTTCATTGTTAGTCAAAGTCTAACGTTGGGGTCAGAGCTAGGTTATGGTCGGTATTGGGTCCGAGTTCGGGATTGAGATTTAGGTCTTAATTGTTAGTCAAGATCCGACGTTGTGATCAGAGATGGAGTTGGGTCGGCGTTGGGGCCATATTCAGGGTCGGGTTGGGATTTAGGATCTTCGGTCGAGGTCGACGTTGTGGTCGGGTTTGGGCTTGGTTTCGATTTTAAGGTAGTTTTGGGTTTGTCCTTCATGAGTACGAGTAGATTGTTGAGGGGGGTACGCGTAGTAGCATCTTTTCTTGGTTGAAGAAGGTGGAGGACAATGAGGATTGTAAGGGACGGAAAAGAAGAACAATGAATGTGCTTTATCTCGATTATTATGGCAATATTGGTTAGTTGTCACCAATTTCCAAATATATATTTGTAGGAGGACCCCAATTTTTCCATAAGTTTGGATAAGATGTACCTCCACTGAGGAGTCATGCCAAAACGTGTCTCCCTACTTTTTCATACGATCTCATGATGTTCTCATTCTTTTCCAAGTCTTCGGTTTCCATTGAGAGTTGTTGGAACATTTATGACTAAATGGGCTTGTACAATGAACTAAGGGTAGATAAGACAAATATATAGAAACTACGAGTCTAAGGTACCTCACAACTCGTGAAGCTACCTAACGATTCAAGAGAAGTTTCTGGAAGAAACCTGACCACGAGAACACGACTGAGCCAAGTCGCGACTCGCGGGAAGTTTCTAGAAGTTTTCGTGCACTTTTGCGATTTATTGGATACTTTGTCTTGGATGCTTTATGCGTTTTAAGCCTAGTTTAATGGCTTGAATACTAACTTAAATCATTATTACGGTGGATTAAAATCAGAAGTATGAAGAGTTGCATTGTAGCAAGGAATCTTCATGGGTGTTTATTGCACATTTAACACAATAATTTCTGATTTTATGAGGCTTCAATGGGGAGTAGAATCAGATTTGAAGCTGATTACACCTTGATCCTTGGCCTATAAATAGGTTTCTTTGTTCATTGTTGAGTACACTAAGAAATTCTGAAATTCTACTACTCACTTCAACTTGCTTGCACTTAGTAATTCTAGCTAATTTTGCTAAGTGTGTTCAAACACAAAATAAACACAAGTCCTTTTGTTCTTATACTCTTGAGATCCGCTGTATCTCACTAATCGTTCGTGGTAACCCGATGATCTATAAGGGGTGAATCGAATTAGTAGGAAAGTGTATTTCTACGCCTTGGAGGGCCATTCATTCTCATCTTCCTTACATCATAACCAACAAGCTACTAATTCGATTTTTGCAAGAATATGTACTTTAAAAGACTTAACGATGAACATCCAAACTTTGACAAAATTCGAAGGCTTGGGGTTCCACCGGTGGCAAAAGAAAGTACACTTTCTTTTGACAACCTTGAATGTGGTGTATGTTCTTACCACACCAATGCCCTCCTATCCTAAGGAGGGAGAGGAGGGCCAAAACTACACGAAAGAGAACTAAGTGGGAGAACGATGAATATATATGCCAGGGGAATATCCTAAACACTCTTTCCGAACCCTTGTTCGATCTCTACCAAAATGTAGAGAGTGCCAAAGACATTTGGGACGCTTTGGAGGCGAAGTACATCGCTGAGGACGCTTAAAGTAAGAAATTTCTTGTTAGCAATTTTAATTCTTTTAAAATCACTAATGAACGTCCGGTCGTGGAACAATTCCATGAAATTTACCACAATTTAAATCAAATATGTGCACATGGGATGGCAATGGATGAGGCCATTGCGGTCGCATCCATTATCAATAAATTACCACCAACATGGAAGGACACTAAAAATCTCTTAAAACATAAAAAAGAGGACATATCCATGGAGCAATTGGGTACTCACCTCTTAGTTGAGTAGACTATAAGGGCTCAAGAAATTAAGGAAAAGGACAAAGATAAGGACTCAAATAATAATGGACAAAAATCTACCATTAACATGGTAGGGGTTGGTGTGTCCAATGGGACAAGGAAATCCAACAATAACTCTAAATCCAAAAATGCTACAAACAAGAAGCGGAATGCGGTATCTTGTTGGATATTTAGCGGTCCTCATTACAAGAGGGATTTCCCTTCAAGGAACAAGAAGGGGAAGAAGGATCAACCTAAAGTTGATTCTAACCAAGGTACGATTGCACTAGTAGCTTGAATTGAGCCTTTTCATTTTGTTGCTATGATTTCTAAGATAAATGTCGTGCAGGTTGATGACTCTTGGTGGATTGATTCAGGAGCCTCCAGACATGTGTGCAAAAATCGGCATTTGTTCAAGACTTTTCAAGAATTGAATGATGGGCCAACTTTGTACATGGGGAATGGTTCTACGGTAAAGGCCAAAGGTTTAGGTCAAGTAGATTTGTATTTAACTTCGGGAAAAATACTACTCTTAAAGATGTAGTTTTTGTACCGAAAGTTAGGAAAAATCTAGTGTCGGGAGGTATTTTGAATAATTTTGGATTTAAAGTTGTACTTCCTCTTAAAGGTTTAGGTCAAGTAGATTTGTATTTAACATCGAAAAAAACGCAATAAATTGGATGGCACGGACTCCTAGTCCATTTTTTGTTGTGAGAGTAAAAGGGATAGAGAGAGAAAGTGGGGTATGCGATGATGTGAGAGATAGGAAGGAAAGACTTACAGAAATGGAAAGATTAAAATTGTTGCATTTATTTTGAAACTTCCTAAAATAGAAATTGTTGCGTTTATTTCGAAACGAAGGAAGTATTTGAGTCTGATAAATTTATTATTTCCAAGGGTGGTGTTTATTTAGGAAAAGGGTATTATTGTAATGGGATGTTTAAATTTCATATTAATAATAAAAGTAGTGATTCTATTTATTTGCTTGGTGTTTCTTCTCTATGGCACAATCGGTTATGTCATATGAATTATCGTCGTTTATATGAAATGTCTAAATTGGGGTTAATCTCACCATTCGATTTAAATTTAGAGAAGTTTAAAACATGTGTTAAATAAAATCACAAGGACCCCTTTCCAAAGTGTGACAAGACAAACTGTTTTGCTTGATTTGGTGCATAGTGATCTATGTGATTTTCATAGTTCACCTTCTTTGGATAATAAAAAAATATGTTATACTTCCTCCGTTTCGAAAAAAACGCTGCAATTTCTATTTTTGGATGTTTCAAAATAAATGCAACAATTTAAATCTTCCATTTTTGTAAGTTTTTTTTTCTATCTCTCACATCATCACATACCCCACTTTCTCTCTCTATCCCTTTTACCCTCATAACAAAAAATTGTCTAGGAGTCCGTGGTACTCCAATTGTTGCGTTTTTTTTTAAACGGATAAAGTACTTTTATTGATGATTCATGAAGGTTTTGTTATACATATTTATTATCATCCAAAGATGAAGCTACTATAAGAATCTTGATAGCTTTATCAACGATTTATGGTTTTGATATTCACCAAATGGATGTGAAAACAACATTCCTTTATGGTGAATTGGAGGAGGAAGTTTATATGAGTCAACCGGAAGGCTTTGTTGTCAAAGCACAAGAAAACAATGTGTGTAAATTAATTAGACCTTTGTATGGACTAAAACAAACACCTAAGCAATAACATCACAATTTGTTTGGACAGCTCGTCGTGACTAGCGGGAAGTTTCCGGAAGTTTTCGTGCACTTTTGCGATTTCTTGGATACTTTACCTTGGATGCTTTATGGTGTTAAGTCTGCTTATGTTATTGTTATTGTTATTGCTTAGTTTCACTCTTATTTTTATTCTTAGTTGGTCTAGATTGAAGATCCAAAAACTGGCCATGAGATTTCAAAATTTAACTTTGGAAAATGATAAAGGCACACCCAAAATTGATATGGACACACCTCATTGTGAGAGCACATCTTCATGTACTCCTCTCATAAAGGTTAGGTTGTGCCAATTAGGGATGTCAAAAAGGGTTAACGGTACAGGTTAGGGTTGACCCAAACGGGTTCAGTTCAATTTCGGTTCAGGTTAAATCAGGTTAAGGTTCAGTTCAATTCAGTTCAGGTTATTTCGGTAACAGGTCATAACAAGTTTTCTTTTTCTCGGTGACAGTTCAGTTCAGGTTTAGGTCATTAACGGTCAGGCTAGTATCAGTTCAGTTCAAAATGGTTCAAGTTAATACATTTCAATGATAAGAAACGGTATATTTCAGGTAGGTATCAGTTTACGTCGGGTTATTTTGGAGTGTCCATTACGATAAAAATTGATCATAAAACACAAAAAAATTGTTAATATGTTAATTGTGATATGATGTTACTTTCAAGTTAAATAAGATTTCAGTTCAGTTCAGGTCAAATAATGTAATGGGTTGATTTCAGTTCATTCCAGTTCAGTCCAATTTAATTAATCTTCGGGTTTGGGGAATGTTATCCTCAGTTCAGGTTACTTTCAGTTCAAGTTTAAGTCAGGTCATTAATTCACGGGCCAATAACATTCAGGCCACTTCAGTTCAGGTCAATTTCAGGTTACGGGTTACTTTCAGTTCAGTTAACCCAACGGGTTCCAACCCAAACTGACATCCCTAGTGCCAATATCAATTTTTAGTGTGCCAATATCAATCTACTTTAGTTTGCACATTTATGATAATTTATTCTTTGCCAAAAAAATAATGCTACCTCCGTTAATTATTATGTATAACGATTTGAAACTTTTCTTCTCTACTTTATGTCACATCGTTTATTTGGAAGTGGTTTATTTGGTTTAAATATTTAGAGCAATCAAATTAGTTTTTAATACTCTCTGTGGTGGGTTCCAATCTAGGTTGCACGGACACTTCTAACAAGTGACATGTCCCATGTCCGACACGTATTGGACACTGACACTCGTTGGACATGCCTAAATATGTGTCGGAAACACCAATTCACGTGTCTAATATATTATATTTAGTTATATGGACACTTATGAGACACTTATCAGACACATATTGGACACTTACATAATACATTCTAAATTTCTTTTAAAACTTATATATCTATTTTGAATGAGAATTTATATTATAATGTCTGAAGTGAGTTTATAAAAGTGAAAAGTAAATCACGAACATCGTCGAATATTCATTAAAATTAACATTATAATGAAACTGAAATTTTAAAATATTTTTTATTCTTCATTATATATTTTTCTAATAATTTAATAATAGAAATATATGTTTTTAATATTATTTTTCCGTGTCCCCGTATCCTTAACCTTTATGTTAGCATTTTTCCGTACCCGTATTCGTATCCGTTTTCATGCAATCTAGGTTCCAATGAGTTTCTATTTTGTTTTTTTTTTCTTTTGTTGTGTTTGTAATTCTGATTAACATTATGATAGGATATAAATTTACTGTCTTATTGGTTTTTCACATTTTTGATATCGTTTGGAATTTACTAATTGTTTGATGAATTGAACAAGTTTCATTTCTTAATATAAGGGAATTACGAGCAAATTATCAAATGAACTCTCAAATTGTGGCGATTAAGAAATTGTTTATTCCCATATTATCTTCAATTTGACATAGCTTATCCACAAGAGATAATTAGAGTTATACTGCCTTTGTCTCTTTTGTTTGCAATATTTACTTTTTCACATCTCCCAACACACAATTTTAAATAAAAATATCTTTAAATATATATAATAAAAAAATGTAAATATTATATATTGAAAAAGTACACATCGAGCAGAATCAAACGAGATCCCATTTGACGATATTTTTTCTTATATGTATTAAATTAGATAGAGTCAAAGTTACTCAATGAACAGTAACAATTGTCAAATTGTTGCAAAAAAAGGGATCGATGGAATAGGTGATAGCGGACATCCCTAGCTAAAAGATATTTTAGTAAATATGACAATTCTCCTCCAACATTAAAAATTGGACAAAAACTGGAATATACTGGTATGCTACCTCCATTCTCCATCAAGGTCACATTCATATAAACAATACTTCATCCCTCCATATTAGTTGCAACGTTTTTTTCACGCTTGTCAATGTATAATTTGTATTCGTAATATCTTTAATTCAGTTTTATGAAAAATTGTAAAAAATGGATTACAATAAAGTACACATTGAGACTATTCTAAAAAGATCCACATAACTATATTTGTTTGCATGTATACAACACAAAAACAAATTATAAAAGTTATTATGAATAGTGACCAAATTGGCAACGAGGGCAACTATATAGGAGCGGAGGAAGCATATAATTCATGTGCTCCACATTGAGACATCTAGTTTAGCAATTCTCAACTCAACTTTGAGAGATTCCATCAAAAAAGAACTTAATTATTTATTAGATAATTATCATTTGTGTTTCGACAAGTCTTAGAGCCTCTGAAAGTGGTTGCTATTCTTGGTGTCCCGTGTGGTGGTAACCTGCATGATGAACAAACGGTGAGCTGACCTCGGGGTGTTTCCGGGGAAAGACCCTCCGATGCTTAAGTTAACAATGGGATTCAATAAGAGAGAAAGAGAGAGAAAGAGAGAGAGAGAGTTTGTGAGTGAAACAATGTGTACCTTTTAATGGTGAGATCACCTCCTATTTATAGAGAGTGGTTTAATACCCTGCCGGCCTGTCTGGAGGCTAGCAGGGACACGTGTCCCATGGGGACTGGTCATGCAGATCGTGTGCTCAGTGTTAGTTAGTGTTAGTTATAATTCTGAGTGGGTCTCCACGTGTAAGTCCCTCATAGGGTGAGTTAGTTAGTTTGTTAGTGAGTAGGGCGTGTGCACTTGAGTGGTGCCCTAAATGGGCGCCACGTGGTGTACTGGGTCCACTGCTAAAAGATTCTTTTTGGTTTCTAGCCGCTGCCAGTTATAGGCTGGCAGCTTCCAGGTCCGACAAGATTTGGTTGCCATCATTGGAGTTGGTTATAGGCTGGCGGTCCTGATGCCTGGGCGCCGGCACCGCTAGGTGCTGGCAGTTGACATCTTGGCAGGGACGTCAGTAGGGTGGATCTGCTGGTGTACCGGTAGGCCCCTATACAACTACCACCCCCCCCAAAAGTATCGGCATCGTTAAGGTGGACATGCTTTTTGAAGTAAGTCGCCACAAGATGTCGGAAATGCCTGGCTGTTCTAATTTTTAAATTGACTGACACGTGTCTGTGGAAAGCCAAACGTTGTGTTGTGGGCCCGGTCGTTGTAAGTTCAATGTATACTCAAGAAGGGGGGTTGAATTGAGTATGTGTGTTTTTTCAATCGTTTTCAAAGTTTGTTTATCTTTTTGTGAGAACAACGAAAGAACAGTAAATAAAGAGTAGGGAATACAAAGATTTAACGAGGTTCGGCTTCTAAACAAGCCTACGTCATCCACTCTCTCACCAATATTATTAATCAACTCAGAATAATAACAAGGTTACACACTCAATTAAATGCTACAACTTTGTAACACTTAATTCCCCAACTGTTAACTCTAACAGTTCACTCAGTGTTCACAGAACACTCCCCAACCACTTCCCTCTAAGTGGTTCAAATATTACAAACTCAAATCTTCGTAAGTTTTTCTCTTAAAGATGGATATGGAGATAGTTTTGCCCTAAGGATAGACTCTCAGAAAATGAGACTTGGTTTTCTTTGGAGAGCAAAAGTCTTACTAGGGTTTTTGCAAAGATTGTTTTTATATGCCAAGAAAAACCGTGCCCTAGAAGTGTGCTTGGAGACTTGCCTAAATTGTGCAAACAAGCTCATGTAACTGACACAAGTACAAAGGCACCTATTTCAGACCTTTATCTCCTTCCACTACATGTAGTGGAAAGTACACAAGAGTCCAAACAAGTACATTGCAAAGCTGATTTGGTGAATCAATTTGGCAGATTTCCAAAACATAAGTGATCAATATTTTTCAAATAAATTTTCAAAAATAATTTTGAACACAAAATTTGCACGGATCACTTAAGTGCACATGCGTAATACTGAGTTCTGTTCCCACAGTGGTCTTAGTACTACTAAGTCTACATCTGGCAAAGAGAACTGTTCCAAGCTTGTTCTTTGCCTGTTCTTAGCTTGTTCTTTGCTTGTTCTCTTTACTGGATATAAACTTAAAATCTTTTTGCTCTTTACTTAAAAACATTAAGAATATTTTCCTAAGCCTATTTTACAAGAAGATCCTAGAAATATAAAAAATAAATAACTCCAAGCTCTTGGCTTCTGATCTTCAAGTATCTCAGGCCTTCAAGGTTGCCTTGATGAGTCCTCACTTGATTCAACCTGTTCATACACAAATATGCATAGACATCAAGTATAGAGAACTGGTTTGTCATCATTCAAATCAAACATGGTTCACCAATTTCCCCCTATTTGATGATGACAAACCATGAAGTTCCCCCTGAGAACAGTAACCAATTGTTTCAAAATAAAACAACTGTTCAGAGGAACTGGTCTTGCACTGTGCCTGTAGTCATATTCATAATCTCAGAGAATTAAAAAACACACAACAGACTAAAGCACAATTAAACTGATTACAAGGGTTAGTCACTCATCACATTACTCAATTAATTATTGAGTTTCAACATTAAACTTGTAACCTGCAAGACTTATCAATTATCAAATGTAGTAAGAGAAATTTTCAAAATCACTTGGAAGAGTTTCTTCCAGTTGGGATGGATAGGAGCACTTGATCTGAATTCAATGTACTCCTAGACATAAAGCTGGGCCATCTCTATCAAGGTCTGAACCTTGTTCAAGTTGCTACATGATCGGGGCTTAGGGGTCGTTAGTTCCTAATCCGGTCAAAAATAATTACCCTAGGCTAACCTAACAAGTAGTATAGGAAAGTAAGGGGTCGAACCACAAGAAACTAGCGGATTACTTAGTCAAGTTATTGAGTGAAAAGGGGGTTTTTAATAAAGAGGAAAGGTGATTAAACTACTTTAACTAATTAAATCTAATTAAATAAATTAAATTAAAAAGCAGTAAAATCAACGATTAAAGGGCACTAGGGAAAGGGGGAAAACGTGATATTCCAAAAATCAAGCACGGAGCAACCACATAGCAAGCATAAAATCAATTGTTTCAAGCAAAGAGATTAGTTTATGCAAGAGGGCTTAGATTTCTCAGCCGACCCTCTCACACAACATCTCAATCTAGACCAAACCAAACACCATGGATCGAATCGCTCGGTAGACTAGATCTCTCATTCTCTACCTCGCTCACAACCCGGTTCGAAATACTCTAGACCCTTCCTAACATGTTGTCTCTAACCTCATGCTTAGATTTCTCAACCGCACTTGGTTAGTCCAAGATTCTATCCTAGAAGTTGGCCAAACTCCTAATCTAGCATTTTAATCCATGTTAGAAAACAAGCATCAACAAGTTATTTCATACCAAACTAACAATTACTCCATGTTCAATAATCAAAATACCATCATTTTCCCCCTCCCCTAGCTAGAAATCTAGCCTAGGAGAGGGATGTTCATACTAACAAAAGCCATAAATAGACCAAACATGATAGAAGAAGTAGAGAAACTAATAAACATGGAAAATAACAACTAGACTTGCAAATACTACTTCAAAGATTTAAACTTAAAATCACAAAAACAATGAACAAGAAATTATAGCTAATGACAAGTAATAACTCAACAAATAATAACATACAAATGATGAACAAATAGCAAAGAAAGAAAGATGAGAAATGTTACCAAACTAGAAGATTGAATAAATAGATTGATTGCAAAATGAAGAAGAGATTGTTGAAGATTACAAGCTAGAACTATCAAAACGCTTGTGTTTCTCTCTCTAAAAATACTGAAATTAATGCTAAGTATATTGGTGTTTTTTCGTCTTTTTTAAACCTAGAAGAGTTGGGGTATTTATATATTACATGAGAGAGAAGGGGAATATTCGGAATAAATGAGCCGCTGCAGGTGGGAGCGGACGCTCTGAGGGTTGAGAGCGGACGCTTCAATAATACGACAAATGGACGTGCTAAGGCTGGGCAGGGGGAGCGGACGCTCCATGCATGGGCGAGCGGACGCTCCATGGGTTGGAGCGTACGCTCTGGCTCCTCCCAGCAGCTAATGCCTTCTGATCATGGGCCGAGCGTCCGCTCTAAATTAGAGAGCGTCCGCTCTGACATGTCAGAGCGTCCGCTCTCATATTTAGAGCGTCCGCTCTGAGAAGACTGCGCAAAGAGCTGATCTTGTAAGGCTCATAACTTTTGATGTAGATCTCTGATTGGAGCATGTAATATACCGTTGGAAAGCTCTTGAACTCTTGTTTCCAACACAATAGGCCCCGCATCCAAAAGATTTCCAGAAAATAATTTATGCCCAAAATAGTGGAGGTTGAATGTTCATGTCCTTCGAGGGTACTAAAGCATTGTTTTGAGGTCTTAGCTTTGTGTCATGCTTCTCGAAGCTTCTCGGGTCCTCTCACGATCCTTGTCGGCTATCGAGAATCATTCAGTAACTCGCAAAACACACAATTTTTCAATATTTCTCATTGGCGCTAGAAGGAGGGTCACTCCCGGGCTCGAGCTTCACACACAAGGCTCCGAATCCTTTGACGTGGACCTGAAACAACTCATGTTAAATATCAAAGCACTTGTATTCCCATTTTCTCTCAAAAATCCATAGAAAATACCCAAAAATGAAACGAGAGCCAAATCTTGGTAACATGTAACGAGCGGAGGAAAAACCAATTAAAAATGCACAAATATGGGCAAAACAAAGACTAAAAAGGATGAAAAATGACCTATAAGATGGTGCACAAATGCACCGATCACTACACTTAACAATAGGAACTTCACCTGTCCTATTCCCCCTTTTGGCATCATCAAATGACAAAATTAATACAGCACAAAAATTAGGAGAAGGCAACAAGTAAAGTCATAAGCATAATATAAACACAACATTCTAGAGATGCTATCCCAAAAGTGAGTACCTGCAACTCACAATCCCAATTGTCAAAGTGCTCACAGAAGTTAAGTAATTATACAGACCAGGGCCATTCTGCAGAGAAATTGTTTAGCAGAAATGGTTAAAAACTAAAGATAGGAATTGTTTAAAGAAACTAGAGAAAAGATAGTTTGAGAGAAATGTTAGTAGGGTAGGGGGTAAGCTAGGAGGAGTTAGAGTTAGCATCATCATCATAATCCTCAGTTGAATCCTCATCCTCCTTTTCTGCACTCTCCTCCTGCTGCTTTTTCTTGAGTTGGGCAATGATGGGAGCTGGTCTCTTAGTGGTCTTGGGCTTGAAGCTGGAAGAGGAGGTAAGCTTTTCTTCATGGGAGTCCAACTGTGCTGATATGTTCTTTATAGATCCATCCAGAGAAGTGCACAGGGCATTCACACTAGCCATCATCGATCTGTTGCAGTGGTTCCCCATGAGTTTGCACCTGTTTGGACAATGACCCAGTAGCCTCCTCAGACCTTGAACTGCTTGTTCTTCTGACCCCTGTGGTCCTCTCTTCATCCCTCATTTTCAGCATACCACCCTCAAAGGTTATCCCCTTCTGACCTAGGATCTGGTTGGTGAGGACAGACATTTTCTTGACATCACCACTCAGATGGACCTTCCTACTTTGGAAAACCAGAGTAAGCCAGGCAGCATAGGGTAGAGAGTGGTTTGATCTTTCCAGAATGCTAACCATGTGGGCTAGCATGAGACTAGGGAGACTCAACTTAATTTTCTCATAGAGACAGTAGATAATCACAGCATCCATCTTTCTCACATCCATTCTGCCTTGAGCCTTGGGGAGTACTATCTTAGAGGCTACTGTATGGAACAGCCTCATCACTGGTTCCCTTAGTTGGCCAATAACATAGCCAAAACCATCATTTGGAGAACCAGTAAAGAGAGTGGTCTGTATGTGTTCTGTACTGACCTCAGGAATAGTAGGCCAGTTGTCTTTTGAATAGTCACAGAACCCACTTCTTGGTACATTCAGTACCTCCTCTAGACTCTTCTTTGAAAGAGTGATGTCACTAGTAGAAAAAAGCCCTTTTGCTGCGGGGTTTTTAGGCTCTATTGCTGCGGTTTTGCCCCGCAACAAAAGCAGGCGCAGCAGTAGCAAAAATGTGTATATGATGCGGGTTCCCTGCAGCAGATACCTTCTTATTTGATGCGGTTCTTCAAGAACCGCATCATGTACAAGATTTTTTTTTTTAAAAAAGCATACTATATGATATGGTTCTTAGAAAAACCGCAGCATATAGAGCATTATATGCTGCGGTTTTTCTAAGAACCGCATCATATAGTATGTGAGATAAGATGCGGTTCTTGGAAAAACCGCATCATATAACATTTTTTTTAAAATAAATTTAATGCGGTTAATTAATTAATATATTAAAATCGATCACAATTCATAATCCAACATCACATCTATATTATCATACACATCTATTATCATGCATATCAACAAGCGCAGCGCCGCGGCGCGCAAATCATATATCATCACCCCCAGTGCCGCGCCTTTGTTCAACAACTAAACAATCACTTTCAATTTCCACCACATACTATATACTATATACAATCAAAATAAATTTATATAATTAATCCAACAACTCATCCATCATCATATTATTATTACACCTGCCAAAATATAATACATTTAGCACACAAACGTGTTACCCGGTGCGCCTTTGTCCAACGACTTAGAAATCCAATGTAAATAATTTTTGAGAGTTTATAACAATTCCTACATAATATATCAAAACTTATTTTACAGAGAACAAATGCATTCGGAGATAAAGTCTGCAAATAAGTCTCGAACAACTTTGATTTCTTCAACACTGAAAGTTGTTTCCCTTGAAACCTTGTAAACCTAAAATATAAATCATATAAGAAAAAAATAAAGAGAAATTGTTAAATGGGTTAATTTGATTTAATTAAAAATGTTTACTTCTAATATGGCTATGATTGGTAATAATGTAAATAATTAGATATTTATGATCTTAAGCCCATTTTTGAAAATATCCTATGTAACTTTCAGCCTACATAGCCTATTTCAAGTTTTTAAGCTTCATTCATGTCCTAAACCATCTAATTTTGGATTATATGACTCATTTGAAAGGTCTAGGGGGCAACAAAGGCTTTTCGGAACGACAACAAGCCAAACCGGCCATTTTGAGTTGTCTAAGGGTGGTTGTGTTCCCAATTTCAACCTACATAGCCTATTTCAAGTTTGAAAGCTTCATGCAAGTCCTAAAACATCTAATTTTGGATTATATGACTCATTTGAAAGGTTTAGGGGGCAACAAGGGCTTTTCGGAACGACAACAAGCCAAACCGGCCATTTTGGGTTGTTTAAGGGTGTTTTTGTTCCCAATTTCAACCTACATAGCCTATTCCAAGTTTTTAAGCTTCATTCATGTCCTAAACCATCTAATTTTGGATTATATGACTCATTTGAAAGGTTTAGGGGGAAACAAGGGCTTTTCGGAACGACAACAAGCCAAACCGGCCATTTTGGGTTGTCTAAGGGTGTTTTTGTTCCCAATTTCAACCTACATAGCCTATTTCAAGTTTTTAAGCTTCATTCATGTCCTAAACCAACATAATGTACTTGTGCTTCATGCATAACCAAGGAGGCAAGTTATAAATAACCAAAAGTACTGGCCATGTACTATGTTTCGAACTAAGACTTCCAAATGGATTCATTCCATCCGTACACAATCCAAGTCTCAAATTACGATCCTCTTCGCCAAATTTGTCATGCAAATTATCCATACTCTTCCACTCAGGAGAATCGGCCGGATGCTTAAGTAACCTATCTTTCTTTCTCCCATCTGCATGCCACCTCAAATACTTAGCATCTTGCTTTATTGAAAACAAGCGCTTGATTCATGGTATTATTGGAAGATACCAAAGAACCTTTGCCGGGGGGCCCTTTACACCCGCACTTCCTTTACGCTTGTAACATGACATCCCACATCGTGGACACTCTTCCAAATTCTCAAGTTCATTTCGATACAAGACACAATCATTCGGACAAGCATGTATCTTTTGGTACTCTAAACCAAAAGGACACATAAGTTTTTTAGCATAATAGTTCGACGTTGGAAGTTCATTGCCATCGGGAAACATTTCACTTAACGCTTCCAAAATGGTTGTGAAACAAATGTCACTCAAATTGAATCTTGACTTAATGTTATAAAGTGACAACACGGCTGAAAGTTTGGTGAATTTCACACAACCTGGATACAACGGCTTTTCAGAAGCCTCTGTTAAATAATCAAACAAACGTTGATTTTTCAAAAGATCATCCTCAATCCCATCCATCATCTCATCCACACCATGTATATCCTCACCAACATAATCATCATCATCTTCATGATCATAGTCACTATAAACCTCCTCATCGTATGAGCCACATTCCCATCTTTGTGCACATCATCCGCACCAAATTGTTCTTCATACACTCCCTCCTCACCATGATAGACCCACACGTGATACTGAGTCCTAAATCCATAACGAAGTATGTGCTCCCTAAGCACATCAACACTATAAACCTTGGACACATTGCAACACTTAACACATGGACAATAAAATCCCTTTACCCCTGTCCTAGCCTAATGTGCAACAGCTGAATTACAAAACTCTAAAACCCCATTAACAAATTTCGATGAGTCAATGCCATCATACATCCATGAACGATCTTTTGCCATCTAATAAAAAATATTTTAGATAATTAAACATTATACCCAAATTAAACAAACTTTTTAAAAAGTAAAATAATTACAATAATTACTATGAAAAAAACCTAAACAACTAGAATGAAATGAAATTCGAGCATCTAATCTATATAATAATTTAAAAACCAATTGTAACCATAATCTAATCTTGGTGAATGGAAAAATATTTTAGATAATTAAACATTATACCCAAATTAAACAAACTTTTTAAAAAGTAAAATAATTACAATAATTACTAGGAAAAAAACCTAAACAACTAGAATGAAATGAAATTCGAGCATCTAATCTATATAATAATTTAAAAACCAATTGTAACCATAATCTAATCTTGGTGAATGGAAAAAAATTGGACAAAAGTAAGAAGCAGTAATAGAGCGTTTTAAAAACAAGTTTTCAATTTGCAATAGATTTCTTTTCAATTTGCACCTTACTATATCAATATTCATCAAATTTTAATTCCACATTTGTAAAGAAAAAGAATCAAGAAAACAACTTTATTTATAAACAATCATATGATGAGCTTATTATAACTTATTATAAGACATCATTTTGTGAAATAGACTAACCCTATTTTTTTTTGCTCATCTAAACTTGTTTTAAATCCTAATAAGAAAATATAAGGTAAATTGAACATAATCTTATTAAGACTTAATTTAAACTTATTGCACATTATTAGATCGGGCTTTATTATTATTCTACTAATATGTTAATTATTCTTCTAATTTGTCTAATCATTATTATAATAGACTAATTATACTCTTAATTAACCTAATTAGCATTAACCATGATTATGCACATTATAAACTTCAAACATATAAAACCAAATATCATTCAAGCATTTTGGCAATAATCTTTTCTAAGTATTTTATTTCTTCCTCATACAAAATAAACTAATAATATATCAATTATCATTGAAGCATTTTAACAAACATCTTGTAGGCATAAACTACTATTATAATTTTTCACATAAAACAACATAATAAGACTCAACCTAAAGCATTTCACACTAAATTCAACCACAAATCAACAATAACAACCAATAAAACACAACAAGTTGAACAATCAACAACAATAATTAACAACTTGATTAAATTAAAAAAAATAAAAAAATAAAAACAGAATTGAACCTTGATATAAAGAGAGTTGATGTTGGAGGTTGGGGCCGGAGATGTCATTGGCGGCTGGCCGGTGCAGTGGCCGAGCTCGTCGTTCGTTGCTGGTTCGACCTAGTTCTTCGCAAGGTTGGAGGCCAGCAGGTGCAGGCGGTGGCCTGGGTTCGTTGCTGCAATTCAAACTGGACGGAGGTGCGGTGGTGCGTAGAGTGCTGGCAGGCGGTGCGGTGGTGCGTGGAGTGCTGGCAGGCGGTGCGGTGGTGCGTGGAGTGCTGGCAGGTGGTGCGGTGGTGGAACCGGCTGAACCTTAGCTAGCTTCACGAGTTTTTTTTTTTTTTGAGAATCCAAAAGAAGTTTAAGTGATGAATAAGTGAAGTAATGTTTTTTAAAAACACCATATATGCGTGTGATGTGTATAAGTTAGGGAATTTTTTTTAACCCATATGTTGCGGTCCTATAAGAACCGCATCATATAGAACTTATATGATGCGGTCCTTTTGGGAACCGCAGCAGATACACAATATAGAACTTATATGATGCGGTTCTTTAAAAAACCGCATCATTTAGATTGTAGCAAAAGCACTTTTTTTTACTAGTGTGTCGACCCCCTCGACCTCACTCCAGACCTTCCCTTTGTCTAATTTCCCTAATTTGGAGTAAAATTCCTCAACACAGTTCCCAAAAACATCCAATCTCTTATCAAACAGCCCCTCCCAACCCTGGAATTCTATGGCCTCCTTAAATTCATCTAAAAAGGGTTGACTCATCCAAGACTTAGGACATGCAAACCTAAACAAGACACCCCTACCACTTAATTCAAACAGTGGTTCAGAAGTGGTCTTACCTTTCTTCTTGACAGAGGCCTTTTCAGGGGCAGAGTCAGCCTTCCTCTTCTTTTCAGTTGGGAGTTTGGTTGCAGGCTTGGGGCTCTCAGAAGCTTTGCCCTTCTTTGCTACACTCTTCATTCTTTTCTTCTTTTCATCCTTCTTTCCCTCTGGAACCTTGTCAGCAGGCTCCTTTTTTATTTCTTCCTTACAGACTCTTGTCCTCAAAGGTCTTGTCCTCTTTCCAGTCTCTTTTTCCCCCTGTACTACCCCAGTTATTTCGACATCCATGTCCTGTGCATGTGTCTCATCATCCTGCTTCTCTGTCTCTTCCTTTTCAACTTCTTTCTCCTCAGTGCTTTGCACTATTTTCTCTGTGGTCTGATGGGATGGTGAAGGTGTCTTTTGTGGTTGTGGAGAAGGTGATGGGGTTGTTTCATTTTGTGGTGAAGAGGGTGGTGGAGTTTTGGACTTTGGTGGTGAGGGTGGAGGAGTGTTGGCTTTTGAGGGTGATGGTGATTTTTGTGGAGGTGAAGAGATAGTAGGCCGTGGAGAGGGTTGTTTAGGTGGTTGAGAGGGTGATGGCTTAGATGGTGAAGGAGTTATCTGAGGTTGAGGTGGTGGAGATTTTGGTGAAGATAGTGGTGGTGATTTAAGGCTTGGTGGTGTAGATTTCTCTTTGGGCTTACTTGCAGCCTTTGATTCAACAACTGTTTCTGTTGTGGCTTGGTCCTTGACCTCTTCTTGCTTCTCTTCTGCATGGTGGTGTTCAGCAACCACTGCTGTACTCGATTCCTTCTCAACCTTAGAAGGTGTGAAACTAGGAGATTGACTTAGTCCTCTGCTTTTCTTCCTTGCAGCTTTGTTCTTCTTTCTTCCCATTTTTGATTAAATCAGTAAGTTTGATGAGAGAGAGAGAGAAACTGATTTCGAATTCTTGAAAAGAGATTCTGATGATGGTGCTTAGGGTTTGAGAGAGAAGAGCAATTAGAGAGAGAGAGAGACGGTTAGAGAGAGATTTCAATGTGAAAGAATGAATTAAAATGAAGAAAAATGGCAGTTATTAGAACAGATAAGATGGAAGTTACTTTACACTGTTCACAACGGTCACATGTCAGAACAATTAAATCCTCAATTTCAAAATTGAGGGTTCAGCAATAAATTGATATAACCGTTGTAGGGGTCTGGTCTGAAGATGGTCTGACGCTGATCTGTATATATTAAAAACTTGAAGCATCTTTTAGTTAGGTAACTTATAGATACCACACATTGGAACAACATCGACATAAGAACTTTGAGACCACTTGCATATATGACATTTAAAAGTTAACCAACCCTGCTTATGTACACTAAGGATCAAAAAGTCAAACATAGCCAAAAAGGGAAAGATAAGTCCTAAGGAACTAGGATCTAATCCTTACCATACCAAGTAATGTGCGGAGTTTGACAAACACTACCCTGCTTAGGGGTTTAGTGAAAATATCAGCCAATTGTTCTTCAGATCTGCAAAATTCAAGATTCACATTTCCTTTTTCAACATTGTCTCTAAGAAAATGATGTCTGATTTCAATATGTTTGGTTTTAGAGTGTTGGACAGGATTTTTAGAAATGTTTATAGCACTGGTGTTATCACACAATATGGGAACACTTCCGGAACAGACCCCAAAATCCTTGAGTTGTGTCTTTATCCAAAGCAATTGAGCACAACACAAAGCAGCAGCTATATACTCTGACTCAGATGTGGATAAGGCCACTGAATTTTGTTTCTTAGATCCCATGATATGAGACAAGAACCTAAGAAGTGAGCCATTCCTGAAGTGCTCTTTCTGTCAGCACTAAAACCAGCATAGTCAGCATCAGTGTATCCTAAAAGATCAAAATTACTTCCCTTTGGATACCATAAGCACATGTCCTCTGTACCACTCAGGTACCTAAAAATTCTCTTAACAACTTTTAGATGAGACTCTTTTGGGTTGCTTTGAAATCTAGCACACAACCCAACTGAGAACACTATGTCTGGTCTACTAGCTGTTAAGTAGAAAAGTGAGCCAATCATACCTCTGTATAGCTTATCCTCAACATCCTTTCCTTTCTCATCTAGGCTCAGTTTAGACGAAGTAGGGATAGGTGTGTCATAGGATTTGCTATCTTGCAGACCATATCTCTTGAGAAGCTCCTTGAGATACTTTTGTTAGTGGATCATAATTCCATCATCCACTTGCTTAATTTGGAGCCCTAGGAAGAAGCCAAGTTCTCCCATCATACTCATCTCAAATTCACTTTTCATTAGGTCTGCAAACTCATCACATAAAACATAATTAGTAGCCCCAAATAAAATATCATCAACATATACCTGGACCACTAACAGATCTGTTCCCCTTTTCTTTAAGAATAGAGTTTTGTCCACTGAACCTCTCTCATAATGATTCTCAATAAGAAAACTAGAAAGTCTCTCATACCAAGCACGAGGGGCTTGTTTGAGGCCATAAAGAGCTTTGTCTAACTTGTAGACATGATCTGGACAAACTCTATCCTCAAAGCCAGGGGGCTGTTCCACATACACATCTTCTTTCAAATAGCCATTTAGAAAAGCAGTTTTAACATCCATTTGAAAGAGTTTAAAATTCATGTGGGCAGCAAAGGCAATTAAGATTCTTATTGCATCAAGCCTGGCTATTGGAGCAAAGGTTTCATCATAATCTATTCCCTCTTGTTGGTTAAACCCTTGAACCACTAGCCTGGCCTTGTATCTAACTATAGTACCTGAGTCATCCATTTTATTTCTGAAGACCCATTTGGTTCCAATAACTGACATCTCATTGGTTCTTGGTTCAAGATGCCAAACCTGATTTCTTTCAAACTGGTTCAACTCATCTTGCATGGCCAAGATCCAATCAGGATCAGTTAGTGCAATCTTATAGTCAGTTGGTTCTATGTGAGACAAGAACGAGAAGTAAGCACAAAAATTCTTCAAAACAGAATTTCTAGTTTGGACTCCTTTTGATAAATCACTAATGATTTGATCAGAAGGGTGAGAGTTTCTTTGCTTAAACATACTCTTTCTTACAGCATTTGAGTCACCTAAGTTAGAACCAATGTCTGTACTGGTTCCCCCTATTTCATTTTCATTTTGAGAGGGTGGACCAGTTTCTTCAGTGTTCTCTCCCACTTCATCTTCAGTTGGATGGGCAAGAGAGTCACTGAGTTCAACAACCTGTTTAGCATTTGCCTCTGCTGCACCAGACCCATTGTTGTTTTCAGGAGGAGTTGGAGGGTCTGGTTCAGCAGTGTTTTCTGGTTCAGCTCCAGTGAAATTTGTCATCCTAATATCAAAGCCTTCATCATCATCTACCTACATAGGCTTGTTGAACATGTTAGTTTCATCAAATAACACATGGATACTCTCTTCAACACACAAGGTTCTTTTGTTGAAAACTTTATATGCCTTGCTATGAGGAGAATACCCAATAAAAACAGCTTCATCACTCCTGGGGTCGAACTTGTCCAAACTGATCTTACCATTGTTGTGTACAAAAGACTTACAACCAAATATCCTTAAATGTTCAATGTTTGGTTTTCGACCCCTTAGAAGTTCATAAGGTATTTTTCTCAGTATTGGTCTTAGCATAACCCTATTGAGTATGTAACATGATGTACTCACAGCATCAGCCCAAAATTTCTCAGATAAACCACTCTCTAGAAGCATTGTTCTAGCCATTTCTTCTAGAGTGCGATTCTTTCTTTCAACTACTCCATTTTGTTGTGGAGTTCTGGGGGCTGAAAAGTTGTGAGAGACATCATGCTTCATACAATAAGTTATAAAGCTAGCATTATCAAATTCTGATCCATGATCAGATCTAATAGATGCTAACTGATGATTGATCTTGTTCTGGACCTGTTTCACTAAAATTTCAAATTCAACAAAAGTTTCATCTTTGTATTTCAAGAATATGGTCCAAGTGAAACGAGAGTAATCATCAACTAAGACAAATACATAACTAAAGTCATTTCTACTTTGTACACGCATAGGTCCACATAAATCCATGTGTACAAGTTCAAATGGTCTAGAGGAACTAACCACTTTATTTGGTTTAAAAGATGATCTCACATGTTTGCACTTTGCACACTCTTGACAGAGCTGGTCTGCCACATATTTGATGTTAGGTAAACCTATCACCAAATCTTGTGTTCTCAACTTGTTGAGCAAAGTGAAGCTAACATGTCCTAATCTTTTATGCCAAAGCCATTGGTCATCCTCTACAACACTAAGGCACAGGGCACTGTTCTGTGGAATTTGACTTAAATATGTAATATACACATTGTTATGCCTTGTTCCTTCACAGACCAGTTCCCCTGTCTTAGGGTTCACTATGTGACAGGTGTTTGATTCAAAATTCATTTTATTTCCCTTGTCACATAGTTGAGATATGCTCAAAAGGTTATGTTTCAAGCCTTCTACATAGTAAACATTGTCAATTGCTTGGGAGAGTGACTTACCAACCTTACCTACTCCTTTGATAAGTCCTTTGCTATTTTCACCAAATGTCACGTGCCCTCCCTCGAATGCAGTGAGTGAAAGGAATTGTTCTTTATCCCCGGACATGTGTCTTGAGCAACCACTGTCCAAATACCAATATGGCTTTCCTTTCACTCGTACCTGCACAAGCAAATTAAAGATTAGTTTTAGGAACCCAGAACAGCTTGGGTTCCTTGTTCTTTGAAACATTTTCAATCTTGACCTTCCTAACCCACACTTGTTGGGTGTAGGTTTTGTTCTTCTTGTCATGCTTCCTTTTGGTGAAACACTTGTTAACAACATGACCACTCTTACCACAATAGGCACAAACATGCATATCCTTGGCAAATATATACTTGCCTTTCTTGAATTCATCCAACCATGTGTTATCTCTGCCTAGAACAGTTGTAGAACTAGATCCAGAATACCCTAAACCAAACCGTTGAGAATTTCCAGGTTGGGATGTGAGGATGTTTAGGGTTTTCTGAGCATCTAACATTTTGTTCAATTGGTTCATACAATCTTTTAGCTCATTCTCCTTGTTCTCAAGCCTCTTAAGTTGATCTTCATTTTGTTTCTCAAAAGATTTTAAATCAAGTCTAGTCTTTTGAAGTTCATCCTGTAGTCTTGAGACCAGGGAGGGATCTGGTTTGTCACTAGTCTTCTTGATGTTTTCTTGTTTTAGCAGGATGAGTTCAGCCTCAAGATCACATATCTTAGCTATGCACTCATCATGTAAAACATCCAAAACCTCATCAAAGGCAGTGGGAGAACCAGTCTCTTCAGAATCCTTAAGATCACCATGTTCCTTGTGTAAATCTTCAAGTTTTTCAATTAAGTGGTCATATGCAAGTATGACATCAGATTTACTCAAGGTACATGTGTCTTTTAGCAGTTCAAAGTTTGAATTATGTGTACTGAATTTCTTGAGCTCGTTAAACCCCTTTTCACTTTTTTCAAAAAGTTCATCCTCTTTAGGGACTGGTTTGGAGTTTAATGTCTCAAGCTCCATTCTTTGCCGATCTGCTGTTATTTCAAGTTCAGAAATTTTTTCCTTAAGTTATTCACAAATAAGCTCAAGTTCAGCAGATCTAGAACCACATATTTCATAATCTCGAACTATTTCTTTTAGTTTCTTTTTGTTGTTCTGATAGGCCGACCCAACACTAATGCATTGATCAATCGTGAACTCAAGATAATCAAGTAATTCATCTCTATCTAGATTATGCATATTTGCCTTAATATCATTAAAACATACCTGGTTGTCATCTGAAGTGCTTCCACCAGCCATGAGAAAGAGAACCTATTTTTCTTCCGAATAGACCTCAGACTGGTCTGTGCATATGAAAGCAGTAAGACAGAGATTTACTTCTTCTTCATCTTCCTCATTCTCTGATTCTGAATCTCCCCAAACTGCAGCCAGCATAGCTCTTTTGAAAACCTTCTTTTCAGCCTGGACTCCAGGATTTCCCTTGGAATTTTTCCATGTTGGACACTCCTTGATTCTGTGCCCCATTTCACCACATTTAAAGCAACCAGCATTGGAACTGGTTTTCCTGAACTGTCCAGAATTGTTGCTTCCTTTTGCAAACTAGATTCCACTGCTTTGAGGACCATTTCCTTGTTTTTTGAACTAGATTCTGCCTTTGAATCCACCAACATCTCATGAGTCATCAAAGAACCAATGAGTTGTTCTAGAGATAGTGTGGTCAGATCCTTTGCTTCTTGTATGGCTGTGACCTTGGGCATCCACTTCCCTGACAAGCTTCTCAACATTTTCCTCACCAACTCTTCACTTGAGAAGGTCTTCCCTAATGACTTAAGTTCATTTACAATGGTCATGAACCTTGTAAACATGTCCTTTATGTTTTCTTCCCTAGTCATCTCAAAGACCTCATACTTTGACATAAGCATGTCAATTTTTGAACTTCTCACCTCAGAGTTGCCTTCATATGCAAGCTCTAGTGAATCCTATATTTCCTTTGCAGAAGAACAAGCTAGAATTCGATTTACCTCACATTCTGCAATTCCTTGTTGAACAAGTGACATTGCCTTTGCATTTTTCTCTAGCTTCTTGTAGTCTTCACTTGTGTACTCTTCTTCTGACTTTAGAACTATGAGCCCTTCCTGATTCTTCTTGTGGATGAACGTGGGTCCAATTTTGACAATCATCCAGCATTCATAATCTATCCCAATGATAAGATTTTTCATGCAATTCTTCCACCAAGAGTAGTTAGTGCCATTGAACTTGGGGAGTCTTGAACTGTTTGATTCTTGCTCCTCTAGGTAGTTAACCTTTTGAGAAGTTAGGCTCTGATACCAATTGTAAGTTCAATGTATACTCAAGAAGGGGGGGTTGAATTGAGTATGTGTGTTTTTTCAATCGTTTTCAAAATTTGTTTATCTTTTTGTGAGAACAACGAAAGAATAGTAAATAAAGAGTAGGAACACAAAGATTTAACGAGGTTCGGCTTCTAAACAAGCCTACGTCCTCCACTCTCTCACCAATATTATTAATCAACTCAGAATAATAACAAGGTTACACACTCAATTAAATGCTACAACTTTGTTGTTGAACCATGTTTGATTTTTATGATGACAAACCAGTCCTCTATACTTGATGTCTATGTATATTTGTATATGAACAGGTTGAATCAAGTGAGGACTCATCAAGGCAATCATGAAGGCCTTGAGATACTTGAAGATCAGAAGCCAAGAGCTTGGAGCCTTTTATTTTTATACTTCTAAGATCTTCATGTAAAATAGGCTTAGGAAAATATTCTTATTGTTTTTAAGTAAAGAGCAAAAAGACCTTAAGTTTACATCCAGTAAAGAGAACAGCCCAAGAACAAGCTAAGAACAGGCACAGAACAGGCTTGGAACAGTTCCCTTTGCCAGATGTAGACTTAGTAGTACTGAGACCACTGTGGGAACAGACCTCAGTATTACGCACGTGATCAGTACAGATTTTCGAGTTCAAAAAATCATTTTGAAAATTATTTGAAAAATTTGGATCATTTGTACTTTGGAAATCTGCCAAATTGATACACCAAATCTGCTCATTAAATGCAATGTACTTTGTTTGGACTTTAGTGTACATCTCTCTTCCCATAGTGGAAAGTGACAAAGTCTGAAACTAGAACACTGCACTTGTGTCAGCAGAAGTGGTTTGCACAATTTAGGCAAGTCTCCAAGCACACTTCTAGGGCACGGTTTTCCTTGTCTATATAAACTATCTTTGCAAGAAACCCTAGAAGACTTTTGCTCTCCAAAGAAAACCAAGTAATATTTTCTGAGAGTCTATCCTTAGTCCAAAACTATCTCCATATCCATCTTTAAGAGAAAAACTTACGGAGATTTAAATTTGTAACATTTGAACCACTTAGAAGGAAGTGGTTGGGGAGTGTTATGTGAGCATTGAGTGAATTGTTAGAGTTAACAGTTGGGGAATTAAGTGTTACATAGTTGTAGCATTTGATTGAGTGTGTAACCTTGTTATTATTCTGAGTTGATTAATAATATTGGTGAGAGAGTGGAGGACGTAGGCTTGTTTAGAAGCCAAACCTCGTTAAATCTTTGTGTCCTTACTCTTTGCTTACTGTTCTCTCGTTGTTCTCACAAAAGTATAAACAAAACTTGAAAACAATTGAAAAAACACACATACTCAATTCAACCCCCCCCCCTTCTTGAGTATACATTGAACTAACAATTGGTATCAGAGCCTAACTTCTCAAAAGGTTAACTACCTAGGGGAGCAAGAAGATGTCTACTCAAGAATCAAACAGTTCAAGACTCCCCAAGTTCAATGGCACTAACTACTCTTGGTGGAAAAATTGCATGAAAAATCTTATCATTGGGGTAGATTATGAGTGCTGGATGATTGTCAAAAATGGACCCACGTCCATCCACAAGAAGAGTCAGGAAGGGCTCATGTTTCCAAAGACAGAAGAAGAATACACAAGTGAAGACTACAAGAAGCTGGAGAAAAATGCAAAGGCAATGTCACTTGTCCAACAAGGAATTGCAGAATGTGAGGTGAATCGAATTCTAGCTTGTTCTTCTGCTAAAGAAATATGGGATACACTAGAGCTTGCATATGAAGGCAACTCTGAGGTGAGAAGGTCAAAAATTGACATGCTTATGTCAAAATATGAAGTCTTTGAAATGACTAGAGATGAAAATATAAAGGACATGTTTACAAGGTTCATGACCATTGTAAATGAACTAAAGTCATTGGGAAAGACCTTCTCAAGTGAAGAGTTGGTGAGGAAAATGTTAAGAAGCTTATCAGGGAAGTCGATGCCCAAGGTCACAGCCATACAAGAAGCAAAGGATCTGTCCTCACTATCTCTAGAACAACTTATTGGTTCCTTGATGACTCATGAGATGTTGGTAGATTCAAAGGCTGAATCTAGCTCAAAAAACAAGGAAACGGTCCTCAAAGCAGAGGAATCTGAGGATGATGAAGATGATATAAGTCTCATGGCCAGAAGGTTTGAAAAATACCTTAGGACAAAGTCCAAAGGTAAGTTTGTAAAAGGAAGGAACAATTCTGGACAGTTCAGGAAAACCAGTTCCAATGCTGGTTGCTTTAAATGTGGGGAAATGGGGCACAGAATCAAGGAGTGTCCAACATGGAAAAATCCCAAAGGAAATCCTAGAGTCCAGACTGAGAAGAAGGCTTTCAAAAGAGCTATGTTGGCTGCAGTTTGGGGAGATTCAGATTCAGAAAATGAGGAAGATGAAGAAGAAGCAAATCTCTGTCTGACTGCTCTCACATGCACAGACCAGTCTGAGGACTGTTTGCAAGAAGAAGAAGTTCTCTGTCTCATGGCTGGTGGAAGCACTTCAGATGACAACCAGGTATGTTTTAATGATTTAAAGGCAAATATGCATAATCTAGATAGAGATGAATTACTTGACTATCTTGAATTCACTATTGATCAATGCATTAGTGTTGGGTTTGCTTATCAGAACAACAAAAAGAAATTAAAAGAAACAGTTCAAGAGTATGAAATATGTGGTGCTAGATATGCTGAACTTGAGTTTATTTGTGAAGAACTTAAAGAAAAAATTTCTGAACTTGAAATAACAGCAGATCACCATAAAATGGAACTTGAGACATTAAAATCCAAACCAGTTCCTAAAGAGGATGAACTTTTTGAAAAAATTGAAAATGGGTTTAATGAGCTCAAGAAATTTATCACACATAATTCAAACTTTGAACTGCTAACAGACACATGTACCTTGAGTAAATCTGATGTCATACTTGCATATGACAATTTAACTGAAAAACTTGAAGATTTACACAAGGAACATAGTGAGCTCAAGAGCTCTGAAGAGACTAGTTCTCCCACTGCCTTTGATGAGGTTTTGGATGTTTTACATGATGAGTGCATAGCCAAGATATGTGATCTTGAGGCTGAACTCATCTTGCTAAAACAAGAAAACACCAAGAAGACCAGTGACGATCCAGATCCCTCCCTGGTAACAAGACTACAAGATGAACTTCAAAAGACTAGACTTGACTTGAAATCTTTTGAGAAACAAAATGAAGTTCAACTTAAGAGGCTTGAGAAGAAGGAAAATGAGCTAACAGATTGTATGAACCAATTGAACAAAATGTTAGATGCTCAGAAAACCCTAAACCTCCTCACATCCCAACCTAGAAATTCTCAAAGGTTTGGTCTAGGGTATTCTGGATCTAGTTCTACCACTGTTCTTAGCAGAGACAACACATGGTTGAATGAATTCAAGAAAGGCAAGTATATATTTGCCAAGGATATGCATGTTTGTACCTATTGTGGTAAAAGTGGTCATGTTGCTAACAAATGTTTCACCAAAAAGAAACATGACAAGAAAAATAAAACCTAAACCCAACAAGTGTGGGTTAGGAAGGTCAAGGTTGAAAATGTTTCAAAGAACAAAGAACCCAAGCTGGTCTGGGTTCCTAAAACTAACTTTTAGTTTGCTTGTGCAGGTACGAGTGAAAGGAAAGCCATATTGGTATTTGGACAGTAGTTGCTCAAGACACATGTCCGGGGATAAAGAACAATTCCTTTCACTCACTGCATTCGAGGGAGGGCACGTGACATTTGGTGACAATAGCAAAGGACTTATCAAAGGAGTAGGTAAGGTTGGTAAGTCACTCTCCCAAGCAATTGACAATGTTTACTATGTAGAAGGTTTGAAACATAACCTTCTGAGCATATCTCAACTATGTGACAAGGGAAATAAAGTGAACTTTGAATCAAACACTTGTCACATAGTGAACTCTAAGACAGGGGAACTGGTCTGTGAAGGAACAAGGCATAACAATGTGTATATTACGTACTTAAATCAACTTCCACAGAACAGTGCCCTCTGCCTTAGTGTTGTAGAGGATGACCAATGGCTTTGGCATAAAAGATTAGGACATGTTAGCTTCACTTTGCTCAACAAGTTGAGAACACAAGATTTGGTGATAGGTTTACCTAACATCAAATATGTGGCAGACCAGCTCTGTCAAGAGTGTGCAAAGTGCAAGCATGTAAGATCATCTTTTAAACCAAAGAAAGTGGTTAGTTCCTCTAGACCATTTGAACTTGTACATATGGATTTATATGGACCTATGCGTGTATAAAGTAGAAATGGCTTTAGTTATGTATTTGTCTTAGTTAATGATTACTCTCGTTTCACTTGGACCATATTCTTGAAATACAAAGATGAAACTTTTGACGAATTTGAAATTTTAGTGAAACAGGTCCAGAACAAGATCAATCATCAGTTAGCATCCATCAGATCTGATCATGGGTCAGAATTTGATAATGCTAGCTTCATAACCTATTGTATGGAGCATGGGGTTTCTCACAACTTCTCAGCCCCCAGAACTCCACAACAAAATGGAGTTGTTGAAAGAAAGAATCGCACTCTAGAAGAAATGGCTAGAACCATGCTTCTAGAGAGTGGTCTGTCCAAGAAATTTTGGGCTGATGCTGTGAGTACATCCTGCTACATACTCAATAGGGTTATGCTAAGACCAATACTAAGAAAAACACCTTATGAACTTCTAAGGGGTCGAAAACCAAACATTGAACACTTAAGGATATTTGGTTGTAAGTGTTTTGTACACAACAATGGTAAGACCAGTTTGGGCAAGTTCGACCCCAGGAGTGATGAAGCTGTTTTCATAGGGTACTCTCCTCATAGCAAGGCATATAAAGTTTTCAACAAAAGAACCTTGTGTCTTGAAGAGAGTATCCATGTATTGTTTGATGAAACTAACATGTTCAACAAGCCTGTGCAGGTAGATGATGATGAAGGCTTTGAAATTGGGATGACAAATTTCACTGGAGCTGAACCAGAGAACACTGCTGAACCAGACTCTCCAACTCCTCCTGAAAACAACAATGAGTCTGGTGCAGTAGAGGGAAATGCTAAACAGGTTGTTGAACTCAGTGACTCTCCTGCCCATCCAACTGAAGATGAAGTGGGAGAGAACACTGAAGAAACTAGTCCACCCTCTCAAAATGAAAATGAAATAGGGGGAACCAGTACAGACATTGGTTCTAACTTAGGTGACTCAAATGCTGTAAGAAAGAGTATGTTTAAGCAAAGAAGCTCTCATCCTTCTGATCAAATCATTAGTGATTTATCAAAAGGAGTCCAAACTAGAAATTATGTTTGGAAGAACTTCTGTGCTTACTTCTCCTTCTTATCTCACATAGAACCAACTGACTATAAGATTGTTCTAACTGATCCTGATTGGATCTTGGCCATGCAAGATGAGTTGAACCAGTTTGAAAGAAATCAGGTTTGGCATCTTAAACCAAGAACCAATGAGATGTCAGTTATTAGAACCAAATGGGTCTTCAGAAACAAAATGGATGACTCAGGTACCATAGTCAGAAACAAGGCCAGGCTAGTGGTTCAAGGGTTTAACCAACAAGAGGGAATAGACTATGATGAAACCTTTGCTCCAGTAGCCAGGCTTGAGGCAATAAGAATTTTAATTGCATTTGCTGCCCACATGAACTTTAAACTCTTTCAAATGGATGTTAAAACTGCTTTTCTAAATGGTTATTTGAAAGAAGATGTGTATGTGGAACAGCCCCCTGGCTTTGAGGATAGAGTTTGTCCAGATCACGTCTACAAGTTAGACAAAGCTCTTTATGGCCTCAAACAAGCCCCTCGTTCTTGGTATGAGAGACTCTCTAGCTTTCTTATTGAAAATCATTATGAGAGAGGCTCAGTGGACAAAACTCTATTCTTAAAGAAAAGGGGAACAGATCTGTTAGTGGGCCAGGTATATGTTGATGATATTTTGTTTGGGGCTACTAATTCTGTTTTGTGTGATGAGTTTGCAGACCTAATGAAAAGTGAATTTGAGATGAGCATGATGGGAGAACTTGGTTTCTTCCTAGGGCTCCAAATCAAGCAAGTGGATGATGGAATTATGATCCATCAACAGAAGTATCTCAAGGAGCTGCTCAAGAGATATGGTCTGCAAGATAGCAAGTCCTATGACACACCTATTCCTACCTCTTCTAAACTGAGCCTAGATGAGAAAGGAAAGGATGTTGAGGATAAGCTATACAGAGGTATGATTGGCTCACTTCTCTACTTAACAGCTAGTAGACCAGACATAGTGTTCTCAGTTGGGTTGTGTGCAAGATTTCAAAGCAACCCAAAAGAGTCTCATCTAAAAGCTGTTAAGAGAATTTTTAGGTACCTAAGTGGTACAGAGGACATGTGCTTATGGTATCCAAAGGGAAGCAATTTTGATCTTTTAGGATACACTGATGCTGATTATGCTGGTTTTAGTGTGGACAGGAAGAGCACTTCAGGAATGGCTCACTTATTAGGTTCTTGTCTCATTTCATAGGGATCTAAGAAACAAAATTCAGTGGCTCTATCCACAGCTGAATCAGAGTACATAGCTGCTGCTTTGTGCTGTGCTCAATTGCTTTGGATAAAGACACAACTCAAGGATTTTGGGGTCTGTTCCGGAAGTGTTCCCATATTGTGTGATAACACCAGTGCTATAAACATTTCTAAAAATCTTGTCCAGCACTCTAAAACCAAACATATTGAAATCAGACATCATTTTTCTCAGAGACAATGTTGAAAAGGGAAATGTGAATCTTGAATTTTGCAGATCTGAAGAACAATTGGCTGATATTTTCACTAAACCCCTGAGCAGGGAAGTGTTTGTCAAACTCCGCACATTACTTGGTATGGTAAGGATTAGATCCTAGTTCCTTAGGACTTATCTTTCTCTTTTTGGCTATGTTTGACCTTTTGATCATTAGTGTAAATAAGAAGGGCTGGTTAACTCCTAAATGTCATCTATGCATGTGGTCTCAAAATTCTTATGTTGATGCTGTTCCAATGTGTGGTGTCTCTAAGTTGCCTAACTGAAAGATGCCTTAAGTTTTCAATATATACAGATCAGCGTTAGACCATCGTCAGACCAGTTCCCCATATCGGTTATATCAGTTACTGCTGAATCCTCGATTTTGAAATTGAGGAGTTAAGTGTTCTAACACATGACCGTTGTGAACAGTGTAGAAGTAACTTCTACTTTATCTGCTTGAATAACTGTCGGTTTTCTCCATTTTAATTTATTTCTTTTCACTGATTTCTCTCTAACTGTCTCTCTCTCTCTCAAGTAATCCTTTCTCTCAAACCCTAAGCACCATCATCAAAATCCTCTTTGAGAATTCAAATTCGGTTTCTTTCTCTCTCCTTCACCAACTCTGCAAATCAAATCAACATGGGAAGAAAGAAGAACAAGGCTTCAAAGAAGAAAAGCAGAGGATTAAGTCAGTCTCCTAGCTTCACACCTTCTAAGATCGAGAAGGAACCAGGTACTGTTATGGTTACTGAACACCACAAAGAAGAACAAGAGCAGCAAAGGGTTAAGGATCAAGCTACTGAGGAAACAGTAGTTGAATCAAAGGATGCATGTCAGTCTAAAGAGAAATCAACTCCACCACCAAGCCCTAAATCATCACCACCACATTCTCCACAAAAATTACCACCACCTCAACCTCAGAAAACACCATCACCATCTAAGAAATCACCTCTCCATCACCCAAACAACACTCGTCACAGCCTACAAAATCTTCACCTCCACTAAAACCACCATCTCCCACAAAAGCTAAAACTCCTCCCCCACAGTCACCACTAAAATTCACAACTCCACCATCCTCTCCACCACAAAAAGAAACAACCCCATTACCCTCTCCACCATCAGAAAAATCACTCACATCATCACCACAGACCACACAGAAACCAGTGCCAAGCACTAAAGAGAAGGAAGTTGAAAAGGAAGAATCGGAAAAGAAGGATGATGACACCAATGTTCAGGATATGGATGTCGAGATCACCGGTGTTGTACAAGGAGAAAAGGAACCAGGAAAAAGAACCAGGCCCTTGAGGACAAGGGTCTGTAAGGATGAAATCAAGAAGGAATCTGCTGAAGTGGTTCCTGAAGAGAAGAAGGATGAAAAGAAGAAAAGGGTGAAAAGTGTTGCCAAGAAGGATAAAGCCTCAGAAAGTCCCAAGCCTGCAACCAAGCTCCCAACAGAAAAGAAGAGGAAAGCTGCCTCTACCTCTGACAAAACTCCTGCCAAGAAGAAAGGTAAGAACACTTCTGAACCACTGTATGAACTAAGTGGTAGGGGTGTCTTATTTGGTTTTTCATGTCCCATGTCCTGGATGAGTCAACCATTTTTAGACGAATTTAAAGAGGCCATAGAGTTCCAGGGTTGGGAAGGGCTATTTGACAAGAGGCTAGATGTTTTTGAAACTTGTGTTGAAGAGTTTTACTCTAAGTTGGGGAAGTTAGAGAAGGGGAAGGTCTGGAGTGAGGTCGAAGGGGTCGACATCACTCTTTCAAAAAAGAGTCTAGGGGAGATACTAGGTGTGCCTAGGGGTGGGTTCTGTAACTATTCCAAGGACAACTGGCCAACAATTCCTGAGGTCAGTACAGAACACATACAGACCACTCTCCTTACTAGTTCTCCAAATGATGGTGCTGACTATGTTATTGGCCAATTAAGGGAACCAGTAATGAGGCTGTTCCATACAGTTGCCTCTAAGATAGTGCTCCCCAGGGCTCAGGGCAGAATGAATGTTAGGAAGATGGATGCTGTGATTATTTACTGTCTATATGAGAAAATTAAGTTGAGTCTCCCTGGTCTGATGCTAGCTCACATGGTTAGCATTTTGGAAAGGTCCAACCACTCTCTACCTTATGGAGAATGGCTTACTTTGGTTTTCCAAAGTAGAAAGGTTCATCTGAGTGGTGAGGTCAAGAAAATGTCTGTCCTCACCAACCAGATCCTAGGTCAGAAGGGGATGACCTTTGAGGGAGGCATGCTCAAGATGAGGGATGAAGACAGGGTCACAGGGGCCAGAAGGACAAGCAGTTCCAGGTCTGAGGAAGCTACTGGGTCACTGTCCAAACAGGTGCAGACACATGGGGAATTATTGCAACAGATGATGGCTAGTGTCAATGCTGTGTGCACTTCTCTGGATGGCTCTATAAAGAACATAACAGCACGACTGGACTCCCATGAAGAAAAGATTGCCTCCTCTTCCAGCTTCAAGCCCAAGACCACCAAGAGACCAGTTCCCATCATAGCCCAAGTCAGGAAGAAGCAGCAGGAGCAGAGTGCAGAAAATGAGGATGAGGATTCCACTGAGGATTCTGATGATGATGCTGACTCCACTTCTTCTTAGCCTACCCCTTTCCCTACTAACATTGATCTCAAACTTTCTTTTCTCTGGTTTCTCTAAACAATTACTCTGGTTTCTCTGAACAATTGCTACCCTTAGTTTTTGACCATTTCTGCTAAACAATTTCTCTGCAGAATGGTCTTGGTGTGTATATTTCATTAACTTTTGTGTGCACTTGAACAGTTTGGGATTGTGAGTTGCAGGTACTCACATGTGGGACAGCATCTCTAGAATGCTGTGTTAATATTATGCTTGTATTTGACTTTACTTGTTGCCTTCTCCTAATTTTGTGTTGTGATTGTTTTTGTCATTTGATGATGCCAAAAGGGGGAATAGGACAGGTGAAGTTCCTAATATCAATTGTAGCAACCTGAACAAGGTTCAGACCTTGTTAAGAGATGGCCCAGCTTTTTGCCTAGGAGTATCTTGAATTCAGATCAAGTGCTCCTACCCATCCCAACTGGAAGAAAATTCTTCCAAGTGAAATTGAAATTTCTCTTGCTACATTTGATAATTGATAAGCCTTGCAGGTTACAGGTT
Source organism: Salicornia ramosissima (assembly GCA_951394345.1). Classification (NCBI taxonomy): domain Eukaryota; kingdom Viridiplantae; phylum Streptophyta; class Magnoliopsida; order Caryophyllales; family Amaranthaceae; genus Salicornia; species Salicornia ramosissima. The sequence continues at coordinate 22,463,249 of OX596235.1, forward strand.
TAATGCTGAAACTCAATAATAAATTGAGTAATGTGGTGAGTGATTGACCACTGCAATCAGTCTAATTGTGCTTTAGTCTGCTGTATATTTTTTTTTCTCTGAGATTATGAGTCTGACTACAGGCACAGTGCAAGACCAGTTCCTCTGAACAGTTATTTTATTCTGAAATAATTGGTTACTGTTCTCAGGGGGAACTTCATGGTTTGTCATCATCAAATAGGGGGAAATTGTTGAACCATGTTTGATTTGAATGATGACAAACCAGTCCTCCATACTTGATGTCTATGTATATTTGTATATGAACAGGTTGAATCAAGTGAGGACTCATCAAGGCAATCATGAAGGCCTTGAGATACTTGAAGATCAGAAGCCAAGAGCTTGGAGCCTTTTATTTTTATACTTCTAGGATCTTCATGTAAAATAGGCTTAGGAAAATATTCTTATTGTTTTTAAGTAAAGAGCAAAAAGACCTTAAGTTTACATCCAGTAAAGAGAACAGCCCAAGAACAAGCTAAGAACAGGCACAGAACATGCTTGGAACAGTTCCCTTTGCCAGATGTAGACTTAGTAGTACTGAGACCACTGTGGGAACTGACCTCAGTATTACGCACGTGATCCGTACAGATTTTCGAGTTCAAAAAATCATTTTGAAAATTATTTGAAAAATTTGGATCATTTGTACTTTTGAAATCTGCCAAATTGATACACCAAATCTGCTCATTAAATGCAATGTACTTTGTTTGGACTTTAGTGTACATCTCTCTTCCCATAGTGGAAAGTGACAAAGTCTGAAACTAGAACACTGCACTTGTGTCAGCAGAAGTGGTTTGCACAATTTAGGCAAGTCTCCAAGCACACTTCTAGGGCACGGTTTTCCTTGTTTATATAAACTATCTTTGCAAGAAACCCTAGAAGACTTTTGCTCTCCAAAGAAAACCAAGTAATATTTTCTGAGAGTCTATCCTTAGTCCAAAACTATCTCCACATCCATCTTTAAGAGAAAAACTTACGGAGATTTAAGTTTGTAACATTTGAACCACTTAGAGGGAAGTGGTTGGGGAGTGTTCTGTGAGCACTGAGTGAACTGTTAGAGTTAATAGTTGGGGAATTAAGTGTTACATAGTTGTAGCATTTGATTGAGTGGGACCTTGTTATTATTCTGAGTTGATTAATAATATTGGTGAGAGAGTGGAGGACGTAGGCTTGTTTAGAAGCCGAACCTCGTTAAATCTTTGTGTCCTTACTCTTTGCTTACTGTTCTCTCGTTGTTCTCACAAAAGCATAAACAAAACTTGAAAACAATTGAAAAAACACACATACTCAATTCAACCCCCCCTTCTTGAGTATACATTGAACTAACATTTGTAACACTTAATTCCCCAATTGTTAACTCTAACAGTTCACTCATTGTTCACAAAGACTCCCCAACCACTTCCCTCTAAGTGGTTCAAATATTACAAACTCAAATCTCCGTAATTTTTTCTCTTAAAGATGGATATGGAGATAGTTTTTCTCTAAGGATAGACTCTCAGAAAATGAGACTTGGTTTTCTTTGGAGAGCAAAAGTCTTACTAGGGTTTTTGCAAAGATTGTTTTTATATGCCAAGAAAACCCGTGCCCTAGAAGTGTGCTTGGAGACTTGCCTAAATTGTGCAAACAAGCTCAGCTGACACAAGTACAAAGGCACCTATTTTAGACCTTTGTCTCCTTCCACTACATGTAGTGGAAAGTACACAAGAGTCCAAACAAGTACATTGCAAAGCTGATTTGGTGAATCAATTTGGCAGATTTCCAAAACATAAGTGATCAATATTTTTCAAATAAATTTTCAAAAATAATTTTGAACACAAAATTTGTACGGATCACTTAAGTGCACGTGCGTAATACTGAGTTCTGTTCCCACAGTGGTCTTAGTACTACTAAGTCTACATCTGGCAAAGAGAACTGTTCCAAGCTTGTTCTTTGTCTGTTCTTAGCTTGTTCTTGGCCTGTTCTCTTTACTAGATATAAACTTAAAATCTTTTTGCTCTTTACTTAAAAACATTAAGAATATTTTCCTAAGCCTATTTTACAAGAAGATCCTAGAAATATAATAAATAAATAACTCCAAGCTCTTGGCTTCTGATCTTTAAGTATCTCAAGGCCTTCAAGGTTGCCTTGATGAGTCCTCACTTGATTCAACCTGTTCATACACAAATATGCATAGACATCAAGTATAGAGAACTGGTTTGTCATCATTCAAATCAAACATGGTTCAACAGTCGTACTATAAATAATGTTTTCTCTCTCTTACTACGTTTTTAAAATTCCAAAAAAGTTTCAAAATTTCTTCCTCTTCCCTCTCAAAAGCGATTCAACCTGTACTCGTGCAATTCACCTTCGACCAAGCTTCAATTCACCAACTTCAAGTAGATTTCTGGGTTTTCGAGCTGAACCTTCCAATCAAGAGACTAGGTAAGTGACGAATTTTGAATTTTTGCTTGAACTTTAATTTTTTGAACTTGGTCGAATTTACATTTATGACTGTTCAAATTCTTTTAAGAAAAAATTTCTGTTTTTTGAGTGCAAAGTTTTTTTTGTATAAGAATTCATGAATTAAAACTTGTGTCGAAGTGAGAACTCAGTGTTGTACACAATCGCTGCTATGTTCTTCATCTTGTAAACGAAGTTGCGTGGTGGCGTAATTATGCGTCACCTTTCAATCATTCAGTAGCATAGGTTTGCGTGTCGTCCGTTGAAATGCCTGGTCTACTACCATGTGGGTTTGTTGTCTGTAAATTGACAACTTAAAGAAGAATGTCAGACACCAGCGACAGCCAAAACGACAGTCAGATCTTGGAGAGTGACCAAGATAGCGGTAGGACACCTCAGAAAAGTGACTCAGACGACTCATTGTTGTCTTTCTCGGAGGAGGAGGAGCAGTCAGGTAATGCTGGTAGTCTCTTGGAACCGCAGCCTGAAGCGGCTGTTGTCCCCAAGGGCCTTTGTGGTATTATGTGGAAAATTGTATACTGCCCCCTAAAGCCAGGGTATCCCATCCAATTGAGAAAGGATGCCCTGTATAATAAGCCGGCGCCAGAGAAGATTAAGACAAAAGGATCTGCCAAAAGCAGATGGCTTCCTAACTTTTCCCTAGCGTCGCAGACTTTGGCAGATTACGACGGGACACGTAATCCAACAGGGTTCAACCATGAACAGCAAAGGGACATGAGGGTCCTTCGTAAATTGTTGCGCTGGACCGGCGAGTCTATGAAGATAGGGGTGTCAGAGCAAAATTGGTTTTCGTCCATTCATTCAAGTTTGGAGTCTGACCAATATGGCTCCAACGAAGATCCCCTTCGCGGCCTAATCCTTTTACTGTTCTAGGTAACTACTGTGACTTATTCTTGTGTTCTCATCATCATTTATCCTTTTTGTTGTACTTGTAGAGGAAGTGACAGTAGCCAGGGCTGCTACTGAGGTCAATACGGCTTGGCAAGAAGCCGGCCATGAATGGCAGGAAGGTTTACGTTATCTGCCGGTGATAGAGTTCAAGCCCCTAGGTTTTGGGGATGGCGACTTTCGAAAGGATCATCCAGTCCGCTTACACCCCGACGAAGACTGGTACGCAGAGATGGCAAAGTGGAATGGGGGAAAGAAAGGGTATCTGAAATGGTTTAAGAGGGAACACTACTTTCCCAGCAATTGGGAAATTGCCATCCTAGAGCCTCACGAAGTCATCGTTGAGGCGCCAGAGGGGTTCTTCGCGGTTTTCCTTAACCACTTTAAATTTGGGCTGCGCTGCCCGTTTGATTGGTCTATAATGTCCGTGATGCGAAATTTCTCCATCAGTCTTGGCCAGTTGCATCCGCTGTCCTTTCGGATGTTGTTGTCGGTTCTGTGGACATTATGGTACCTAATGATGAAGGTCAATTTGAACGTGATTCGGTCATTGATGACTATTAAACGTAACAGCTCAGCTCCTGGCCGTTTTACTTTTCAGACTGCCACCAAAAAGCTGCTGGCCTGGCCAAAGAAGAGCTCTTTGAAACACTATATGGGGAGATGGTTTTGGATTAAGGCTCCTGATGGTGTCCATATTGACATGCCATTAGAATTCACGATGCCAAGGCCTACAATGGGTCATCTGGCATTTCGTGAGTTGACGCCTGAGGAACAGAGGATCGTCAATTATTTTAGGTCTAAGGATGGCATCCCCGCGAAGTGGATGCCACCATGTGACTATATTGTAGAGAACCGGCCGCTCCCCTTTGTCAGTATCTGTGACGAGATAGGGGCCCCTGAATCTGGTAATGATAGATTTCGTGTGCACCCTTTGCGGTTATTATGTTTGTTTATTATGATCATGTTATAAACTTTATGTGCCATATAGACACTGGTTGTATTTGTTAGCTTTTCTAATTGCTTTGTTTTTCCTTTGCAGACTTAAATCTTTATCGTTTGAAGCCGCCAAAAATGGCAGGTGAGCAAACAGCCCGTGGTACAAGCTCCCAGGCCGGCGGTCGTGGCACCAATAATAACAGAGGCGCTGCTAATAGGCGTGGGGGGCGAGGGACGGCAGTGGTTAGCCGTCCTGTTCAGAGAGAAGCAGTTGCACCTGCTGCCGCTAAAAAACCTAGTACATCTGCTAGGGGTGGCAGGATTGTGGCGGTGATTTCCCATCAAAGGAAGAGAGATAGGTCACCGTCCCCTGAACAATCTAAGAAGGTTGCTAAACCTTCTGGTGAGGTTGTCGCTGCCAGTAAGGCCATGGCTACTACTTCTGCAGTCATTGTTGCTGTTTTCCACGAGCTGCCAGCGAAGACAGCCACTGTTGCAGCCGTCAGTGAACCACTGCTTCTAGGGGTGAGGCTGCTACGACAATGGGTGTGGGTGGCAGCATTGCCTCAATTCCGGCCACAACAGAGGTGATGTCCAGTGGTGTTGGAACGAATGAGACTATTACTGCCACCGCTGTAGAACGACCGCTGGTTGTGGAGAACAACGTTGGGCAACAGGTGACCCTAGAAGTGGTAGTCAAACCTGTCACTCCTCTTACGCCCTTGTCTGCAGAGGGTCGTGAGGTAGAAGAATTGACTGATTCTACAGACATAGAGCGAGTCCGGCGCCTTGCTCATGAAAAAAGTTTAAAAGCGCCGGTCTCTGAAGACCAAGCTGCTGTCGGCAACGCTGCTGCCGAAAACGTTACTGTTGACCCTGCTACTAGCGAGGTATATAGACTTAGTTAATTCTTTCATCATCATCAACATTATTATATATATATATATATTTATTTATTTATTAATATGTGTTAATATCTTTCAAAATGTTTTCCCTGCTGCCCCAAACTAATGTATTCAGTATGTTGGTCCGCAGTTAACGCGAAGTACTGTCGTCCTCCATCTGGGAGAGGGGGGTCTTTTTGCTGCACATCCTGAGAGAAGGATCGGGTCCTTTGGCTTCCCCATGACAGATGATGCTGTCATCCGTCGCGGCTCTTGGGGGTACAATCATTTTGACATTCCCCCCACCTTCCAGCCAGGCCCCAGGCCTGAGGGTCCCATGTTTCGTCCATAGCCTGACGTGGACGTGAGCGAGTCATTGATGACGGACTTGACTCATGTTGGTGGCGACCTGGGCTACCGGTTGCTGAGAGCGAATAGGCTGCCTGCGGACTGCAGCCGAGATAGATGGGTCAACCTAGCATAGGATTTGTGCCATGATGCTGCCTGTGTAAGTGTTGCATTTTGTAAGTTCATACCTTTTCAGTACTTTGCTTTCCTGTTGGTTGATTGATTGATTGTTTTTGTTTTTTTTTCTCTCTTTTTTTTATGGACTGCCAATTCTGATGTGGAGCTGGCCGGGGCTTTCTTCACTATGGGAGCTGACCTGGAGGCTTTCCGTGGCATCGCTGACTCCCTGGATGCAGTCAATAAGTCCTTGACTGAGGACTTGAAGGAGAAAAATAAGGAAGTGGAGTCGTTGAGGGCCCAACTTACCTAAACAACTTCGTCTTTGTCCAAGAAAGATGAGGAAATAGAGGCCCTGAAAAAGCAAAATGCTGAGGCCGCTACCTCATTGTCGAAAAAAGGCAAGGAGGTTCAGGACCGTCAGGGTAAGGTTGCATTCATGGCCGAGGCGGAGAGTAAGGCCAGGGCTGCTGCAGAGGCTGCCACCAGGGAGGTGGAGGAAGCTAGGAGGCTGCTAAATGCCACCATTGCCGAGGCCGTTATTGCCAAACATGATTCTGAGACGTATGGCAAGCCTGAGAGGGCCAAAGCTCGCCACGCAGTTACGGCTGCGAAGGCTCATGCCAAAGCTGCCATCTAGAAGGCGACGGAGGAGGTTGATGGGGCTATGAGTAAAGCCGTGGAGGATTTCATTGCATCCCCCCGTCTATGTCATTTTTGCACGAACCGTTTTGATGGTGGGTGGGTGGGTGGCTGCAATGAGATGTGTCCTGTCCCTCCATCCAGACCTGGACTGGGTGGCAGTTGAGGCTGCCTTTGCAGAAGGTCTTAACAGCCAACCCCTTAACGAGGCTGATGTGTTCCCAGAAGAGCATGTCGGGAACTTGTCGCCTCGAGTGACATGTGTGCCAGTTTTGCCTGTCGAGGCTGTAGAGTCTGAGGCTGTGGCTGTTGAGCCTAAGGCAACGGTGGCTGCTAACCAGCAATCGAAGTCGTCTGACGTAGCTTGTAAGACAGACTGACGTGTTTGGCAGCCTTCCCCTGTGTCTTCTTGTGGGTCTAATTTTTAATTTTCTTCTTTTGTAAGTTTTTGTTATAATGTGAATATTTAGTTTGTGTTGTAAATACTTAGGCATTTGTATTTTGTATTTTTGTTGTAAAATGGGCTGCCATGCCAGTAGAGCAAAAGCTGATGTAATATGCTGCCAGTCATTACCGGCTTTTGATTTATAAAAATGTGATGAATTTAAACATTTGTGAAGTTTTACTTTTATTGCTCTACGTACTACTTTAGCTGCACATTTGTATTTGCAAATAGTTACTTAGTTTTGGAATTGGCACAACTGTTCCTAGAGAACCAGTCGTTGGCCTTAGCTGCAAGAGATATCTATCCAGCCTTTTGGCTGTGTTTTTGTCATTTCTTTGCTGCCAGTGATCTGCTGGCAGTGGCCTTAGGCCTTAGCTTTGAGAAGCTATGTGTGCAACTCACTGTTTGTCACACTTTTTAATTAGTCAGGCTGTGGGATGGCAGTGGCCTTAGGCCTTAGCTGTGTTAGCTAACCATCCAGCCTATTGGCTATGGTCTTTAACCTTAGTTGTATAAGCTATGTGTGGAGCTCACTGACTGACACACGTTTAGGTAGCCAGGCTATAGGATGGCAGTGGCCTGTGGCCTTAGCTGTTTTGCTAACCATCCTAGCCTATTTGGCTATGGTCTTTGACCTTAGCTGTATAAGCTATGTGTGGAGCTCACTGGCTACCACACTTTTGAATTTAGCCAGGCTGTAGGATGGCAGTGGCTTGTGGCCTTAGCTGCATAGCTAACCATCCAGCCTATTGGCTGTTGTATAAGTAAGAGTGCGAGGTGATTTCTAGAACACTATTTGATGGCAGATGTTTCAATCACATAGTCTATTTAGCTGTGCATAAATAAATAAATAATTTATTAATATTGCTGCCAGGTTGTACATTAGAACATATGACTAAAAATTTCATACATAGTATTTTTTAAGTACCCTAGCATTCCATGTATTCTTTAGGTCTTTCCCTTCCATTGTGGCTAGCCTGTAGGCTCCAGGAGCTACCGTTTTCGTGATACGATAAGGCCCTTCCCAGTTGGTTGTTAGCTTGCCCTCTCTGTTGTGCTTGCCTGCGTGGCATCTGTTCTTCTTAGGACTAAATCACCATCCCGCATGGGTCTGTGATGAACCTTTTTGTTGTAAGCCCTTGTTATCTGATCCTTGTATGCTGCTTGACGAAGTTCAGCTATGAGTCTGACTTCTGTCAGCAGATCAAGGTCTTGCCTCAGCAAGTCATCATTCATCTCCGGTTGATATGCCTGGATCTTGAAGGATGGCAGGTCTACTTCTACTGGCAGCACTGCTTCATGGCCGAAGGTAAGCCTGAATGGCATTTCTCCTATCGCCTCCTTTTCTGTCGTCCTGTTTGCCCATAGGATGTCAGGTATTAAATCTTCCCATTGGCCTTTGAGGTCCTCCAACTTCTTCTTCAGAGCATTTAAAATTTGTTTGTTGGCAGCTTCTGCCTGGCCATTACTTTGAGGATGAGCGACTGAAGCATATGCCATCTTGATCTTTAGGGGCTCTAGGTATTGCTGGAGGGGCTTGCAGTCAAACTGGGTGCCATGGTCGAACACTATTGCCTGTGGAAGCCCAAATCTTGTGATGATCTGTTCCCAAATGAATTTCTTCACCTGTGCAGCAGTAATAGATACTGTTGGGATGGCCTCAATCCATTTGGTGAAGTAGTCTATTGCTACTCTTAGGAATTTTCTCCCCCCTTTACCTTTGGTGAATGGACCTAGGATGTCCATTCCCCATTGGGAAAATGGTATTGCGTTGAGTATGGGCTGCAAGTCATTTGGCAGTGTGTTTATCATGGGACCAAACTTCTGGCACTTGTCGCACTTTTTGACATATTCTTGAGAGTCTCTTAGCATGTGAGGCCAGTAGTAGTCGGCACGAATGTCTTTTAGAGCTAGAGATTTGCCGCCAATGTGGTTTCCACAAATGCCCTCATGGATTTCTTCAAGGATTTTTTGAGCTTCGAACTTCGTGGCACACCTTAGCAGAGGAAGATGGAAGGATTTTTTGTAAAGTATACCTTGGAACACACAATACCAGGCTACCTGTCTTCTTATCTTGGCAGCTGTTGTTTTTTCTGCCGGTAAGACTCCTGAGTTCTTGAGTTCCAGGATAGGATGAAACCATTTCCCATCCGTATTGCTGATGACAGCCACAGCCAAGTTGTCAATAGCTTTTCCATTACGTAATTCAATCATGACATTCCCCCTAGTTTAGAAAGTGGTGAGGTTGCCAGTCGTGCTAGAGTATCTTCCTTTTGATTGTCGTCCCTTAGGACCAATTGCATTTCAAAGGATACTAATTGTTGAATCAATTTCTTTAGGTGATCCCTGTACTTGACTATGGTGGGCTCCCGAGCTTCTGCCGTGCCTTCCATTTGGGTTGCCACTAACTGAGAATCTGTGACCAACTTCAATCTTTCTGCCCCGGCGGCGATGCACAGCTGGATGCCAGCTATTGCTGCTTCATACTCATATTCGTTGTTGGTGGCTTTAAAATTAAATCGCAGGGCATAACGGTGTACTGTGCTATCTGGACTGGTGACATCAATATCGGCCCCGGATCCAGTGTTGCATGATGAGCCGTCAGTAGCTACCGTCCATACCTCTGTAGTATCTGTCACTGAGAATTGTGTTTCTGCTATGAAATCTGCCAGAGCTTGTGCTTTGATGGCGTTCCTTGGTTTGAATGAGATGTCATATTCTGACAACTCGATTCCCCATTTCATCATTCTCCCTAAAACTTCCAGCTTCTGCAAGGCTTTCTCTAGTGGATGGTTGGTTAGTACCACAATTGAGTGAGCATCGAAGTATGGCCGCAAGCATCTTTCCGCCACCATAACCGCGAATGCCAACTGTAGACACCTAAAAGTGTCTCCCCAAATAAGGGTCCAATGATTGTACGTACTATACCCATCGTCAATTAATCTGAACTTCCAAAAAGGCCTGAGAATTGCATGTTTTTAACTTTGACCCATTTTTTAGACCAAACCCGAGCCTTTATAATCAACCCTAAACCTTTTTAAGCCATGCCCAAATTTAAACCTTTTAACCAAGCCCAAATCGTTTAGTCCAAATAAACCAAAACAAACATTACTAAATTTTTAATAATAATAATAATAATACCAATTAGCTTAGTACACTAACTAAATAATTACTAAACTAATCCACTCAAGATCATCACACCATATATATCTTGTACACAATATTCTACATCTTATACCATAATCTCTATATCTTCCATATCATTTCTAATCACCCTTCCAACTCATGTAATCTCAACCATATCACACCATATCAACCATATCCCATCCATAACTTCCATCAAATCTCATCATATCCTACATAATCATCTCCATATCAAGCTCTTACCTTATTCAATCTCATCACATCCCCCCATATCCTTCTTGATTTTCTTCTTGAACCTTCCAATCCCACTATATATACCGACATACTAGAAAACCATCATAGCACCACTAACAAGTCCTAGCAACACCAAAAACCGACATACTAACAAGCCACAATACCCTCCTTTGTATCCGCCTTAACAGCATACTTAACAAGCCATATATCAGCCATTAAACCCCTCTAAAAACAGCCCCTAAATTGACTGAAAATAATCGAGTAAAACAGCCGCAACCGCAACCGCAAAACAACCCCGAAACAAGCAATTCGAAGCCTTTGACGATTCTGTTTCGACCACGACGATTCGGTATTAATTCTGAGGACCCTAACTCATTATAATCATATATATATATATATATATATATATATATATATATATATATATATATATATATATATTATTTCATTAATCATTTAATTGTTAATTACATTACCCTGTATTTGTATCAACATTTGATTTGATGATTCTATTATGTTTCTTTTCGGTTTTGTGTTCATTGCTACAACTTTGACGAATTTTCCTACATTGCTCAGAAAAAATTACGAGTTGTGTGAATACTCGTTTTGAAACCTGTTATGTCTAGTTTTACAGAAAAATATTTCAAAAAATTTAATAAAATTCCTTCTGGGCGTTTTATGGAATCGAACGCAGCCTGGTCATGAACTCGCTGTTCAGATTTTGCATTTCCAGTTTTGTTTGTCTAACTTTGCCGAATTTTTCTGGACAATTGGGATTGAATTAGGAGTCGTGTGATAACCATTTTAAAGCTTATTATGTCTAATTGTACTGCAAAATATCAAATAAATTTTATAAAATTTTCTTCTAGATGTTTTCTGCGTTCGAACAGAGGATGGTCAATCTTGCTGTTTCCAGTTTCGTTTGTCTGACTTTGCTGAATTTTACATGATTTCTCGAAACGAATTAGTGGCCGTGTGAGTAGTCGTTTTGAAGCTTATTGTGTCTATTTTCATAAAACAATATTAGAAAAAATTTGAAAAATATTCTTGCAGGTGATTTTCTGGTCCGAAGCCAGGTTGGTCAGTGTTGGTTGCATATAACTTGATTTTCTTAGTTTCTTTTGTTTTATTTTTGTTAGTTTTTTATTTGATAGTACTTGATCTTATTTGATATGATTTTATTTAATAGTACTTGATCTTATTTGATATGATTTAATTGTGTCACTTATTATCTCACTTGATCTTTTTATTATTTCATGATCTCATGTACATATTTTTATTTTATCTCATGTATATATTTTGTAACCTAGGACAATTGTGACATTAGGGACCGTTTAATATGGACTAAATCAAAGTGGTCACCTTAAATTAGTCATAATTGTAATAATTTAAACAAGCCTAGTAAATCGCGCTTTTAAGGACATAATACGGAGATATATATGTATTTGGGAATAATAATGATACAACCACAAAAAGAAACCTAGTAGAGACCGCTTACAGGCGGGCGGGCCCAATGCACGATTGGCCCGTAACCTATCCCCGAACCCATACTCTGGTGCACAACCATATGGGGCTGATTGCTCCTACCTTTCGATACTTCTTCAGTGTCAGTGGACCGTATAAAACGCACAGTGGCGACTCCTACTAGTCCGTATTCACGTACGGCGTTAACGAACATTCAAATAAACTCGTGAGACGTAGGCGGCCGGGTAAAAACGACCCCTACACCAACTTTTCTACTGACATATACCTGGTCTCAGCTCCTGTAAGCACATGGCTGACAAAGTAAACTGGCAGTTGTGTCTTCTCCCTCTCCACTAATAGGACGGCAGCCACGGTGCAGTTAGTTGCAGAGACATATAGCTGGAGTCGTTCCCCTTCTTCTGGACGTGTCATGGTTGGCAGTGTTTTGAGATGCTCCTTGACCTTTTGGAAGGCTTTTGACTGTTCAACTCCCCATTCAAATTTTTTGTTGGACCTCAATACTTTGAAGAAAGGTAGGGCTTGGGAAGCTGACTTGGCCATGAACCTAGTGAGGGCTGCCATCCTGTCTGTCAGTTTCTGTACATCCTTGATTTTTGTTGGTTCTGTCATGTCTACTATAGCCTTGACTTTGTCTGGGTTGGCATCTATGCCTCTCTCAGACACCATGAAACCTAGAAACTTCCCTGATGTTACCCCAAACACACATTTCTTAGGATTTAACTTCATTTGAAATTGTCTCAAAGTGGAAAAAGTTTCTTGAAGGTCAGCCAAATGATCCCCTGCTGTAACGACCCGGATTTTTGGGTCGTACAATTTCGTGTAAAATTAAGCCTTTAAGTCCGAATCATCCAATTTGGGCCCAAAGACTTAATTTTTATTAATTGGATCAAGGCCCAATCACTCTACTCCTAGCCAAACCCCAGGGCCCATCTCCATAATTTTGTTATTTAATTTCTTTGATTTATTCTCCATAATTAGAAAACATACCGTATCTATTTTTGTTTTAACCTAAAAATCCTATTTTTATTTCCCTAACCACCTCACTAAATTTTAGGAAACAAACTCCTATTCTACCTCCTTCTAGCCGACCCTTTCCTTTATTTTTATTTAATTTGATTTATTTATTTATCTTAATTATCTAATTCATCTATTTTGTTTAAAACCTAAAAACTCTATTTTTATCTCCTAAAAACTAGTAAAACTTAACCAATTTTCTAATAAGCCTTATCCTATTTAATTCCTTAAAAGCCCACCCTTTTCTTATAATCATTATATGATTAAAACTCAAAACAACTTCATTCTTTTCTTCTTTCTCCCTTCACGGTTTTCTCCAAAAAAAAAAAAAAAAAACAATCAATCAAAAGGTAACTAGACCTTCTACTTAGGATTAGGATTAGATTATATAGAATGATAGGATTAGATAATGTTGTTGAGGTTCGTTTTCAGCATACTTAGTTTGCCGTGTGGGAATGTAGACTAATTGTATTTCTTGATTGGTAATCTTGATTCTTGGTTTGTTATTTAGTCTTGATGAATTCTCGCATGATATCTTGATATTGTCATCTTGTTTGTATTTGTGAATCTGGTTAAATTGATGGGCTTTGAATAGTTGAATTTATGCGTACGAGTTTTGTATTGTAATTCATGTCGTTGAACCTTCAAAGTTGTGGGCACCGTTTGAACTGTGATGCTGATGCATAAATTAATTGTTGACTTTATATGATGGCATGATGGCTTATGAGGTAGTAGTATAAGCATGAATTTTGATTAATTAAAGCATGAAGCTTGTTAAGCGTAGACATGGTGTTGATAATTAAGCTTTAAGCATTGACCATGAATTTCTGTATTTTAGTGGAGTGGCAAGTTGGTATTCTTGTTTTTAGTATTGATTTCATGCGTGTATTTGTTTCATTTGATGTTTTGTTGGAGTCTTTTGAGTCTAGTTGAGTCAAGTCATTTCGAGCGGCTGAAGACCGTGCATCTATCGGTTTATAAGTGATAAACAGAGCGGGTCTATCGGTTCATCGGTGATGAATCGTGCGGGGCAAGTCTTGTGTGTTTATGTGTGTCAGAGTCGTGTCGAACAGTTGAAGATCGTGCGTCTATCGGTTTATCGGTGATTAACCGTGCGGGTCTATCGGTTCATCAGTGATGAATCGTGCGGGGCAAGACCTTTTTTGCTACTCTTGTTATCAGTTGTAGACCAAGCGTTGTCTTGATATTGAATTTGTAATTATGCTTGTTGAAAAGTGTGTGTGCTTGTTGTTCGAATGATGTTGCTATTGATGAAAGTTATGTTCTGCTGCGAACTCTGTTGATTGAACTTGTATGCTGTATTTGTTATCGTTCTTGTGTTCTAACCCTATTATTGTATGTAATGTGGTCCTACTTCTAAGTAGGACAGTCTAGTTACTCGTCACTGATGGTGGACCCCCAATTTTGTTTTGCAGGTAAGCAGGATAGAAGCTAGTAGCAGGATGAGCTAATGAGCGTCTAGGCACCTATTTTTATTTCCTGCTTTTGCAATAGGTTTTTATTTCAGTTTTTAGGAATAGATTTATGGTTTATTTAACCTTTTGTAATTCGGGATTCCATTATTATTAATAAAAAGTATTACTTCCACGAGTTTAGTTATATTCTTACATTATAAATCGATTGATAACTACCTGTTTACGACGTTATCACTAATAACGTCGTTGTTAAAATGCGGGGTGTTACACCTGGCATCTAGCTTTTGACTATGGTGTCATCCACATACACCTCTACATTTCTCCCCTTCTATTTTTTAAAGACCATGTCTACTAGTTTCTGGTATGTTGCTCCAACATTCTTCAACCCAAAGGGCATGGCTTTGTAACAGTAGACGCCGGCATCTGTGATGAAGGCTGTTTTAGGCCTGTCAAACTCGAACATGCTGATTTGATGGTAACCTAAAAAAGCATCCTTAAAACTAAGCAATGCATGGTTAGCAGTGGAATCTACTAACTGGTCTATCCTTTGTAACAGTACAGCTGCGACACTGGCTAGCTGCTTAGGTGTAAACTGAGTCAGCACTTCCAGATTGAGGGGTGTAGCACCTGCCTTCTCCTTCAGCCCTTCATCAGTCCATGTTTTCTCACTGTGTGGTGTTTGTTCCCCGTTCACATTGTTCAAGTTATCTTGTGATGCCATTTTCAAAGGTTGAGTTTTTTAGTTATCTAAGATTTTGTCAGAGTGTTTTTTGGTGAATCTTTTACGTAAGCTTTTTGTAAAGGGTCCCCACAGACGGCGCCAATTGTTCCGACATTAAGTCTTAGAGCCTCTGAAAGTGGTTGCTATTCTTGGTGTCCCGTGTGGTGGTAACCTGCACGATGAACAAATGGTGAGCTGACCCCGGGGTGTTTCCGGGAAAATACCCTCCGATGCTTAAGTCAGCAATGAGATTCAATAAGAGAGAAAGAGAGAGAGAGAGAGGGAGAGAGAGAGTTTGTGAGTGAAAGAATGTGTACCTTTTAATGGTGAGATCACCTCCTATTTATAGAGAGTGGTTTAATACCCTGCTGCCTTGTCTGGAGGCTGGAGGGACACGTGTCCCATGGGGACTGGTCATTCAGATCGTGTGCTTAGAGTTAGTTATAATTATGAGTGGGTCGCCACGTGTAAGTCCCTCATAGGATGAGTTAATTAGTTTGTTAGTGAGTGGGGCGTGTGCACTTGAGTGGTGCACTAAATGGGTGCCACATGGTGTACTGGGTCCACTGCTAAAAGATTTTTTTTTGGTTTCTAGCCACTGCCAGTTA
The DNA here is from genome assembly GCA_951394345.1 of Salicornia ramosissima. Lineage (NCBI taxonomy): Eukaryota > Viridiplantae > Streptophyta > Magnoliopsida > Caryophyllales > Amaranthaceae > Salicornia > Salicornia ramosissima. The sequence goes on from OX596235.1 coordinate 22,478,647, forward strand.
TAGGCTGGCAGCTTCCGGGTCCGACAACATTTGGATGCCATCACTGGAGTTGGTTATAGGCTGGCGGTCCTGATGCCTGGGCGCCGGCACCGCTAGGTGCTGGCAGTTGACATTTTGGCAGGGACGTCAGTAGGGTGGACCTGCCGGTGTATCGGTAGGCCCCATACAATTTGTAAACCCGTGTTTTAAAATTTATTGTTCATAGCCTTGTATTTTCAAAAATTTAAAAGTAACCCACATTTTCTTCCCTTTCAAAGACCATTTTACATTGATGAAAAAAAAGGAAAAATTGTTAAAAATAGGTCAACTTTTAGCCGGTCTTCTCAAATTAAGTCAACCTTTTGATTAACTCAATATAAGTCAACCTATTATGCATATCCGCTCAAATTAAGTTTTTTCACTAATTTACTGGTGGAGAAAGTTAATAATTTCAATGCAAAATTAAAGCGGTGCATTAACATGTTGTTGTTTATATGATATTTCATTGAACATGTTAATTTAATCAACAAATAATTAGTGAAAAAACTTAATTTGAAAAGACATGTATATTATATTGACTTATTTTGAATTAATCAAAAGGTTGACTTAATTTGAGAATGTCGGCTAAAAGTTGACTTAATTTTTACAATTTTTTCAAAAAAAAATCGCCTTTTAAAACAAAATTCCATTAAAACGTTTTGATTGAAAACAAACATAACATTGGTTATCTGTGGATGTGAAATCACACCTAACTACCTAAGTAAGAACTAGAGCACATTAGGTCCTTAACGCCTCCTATCATCCTTAAAAATTTCCAAATTAAAGACATGATAACGTTAATTAGTCTTGTGATACAATAGTAAAGATGCTCTCTTGAAATGATAGCCACTTTTTCATTGTTAAATCTCCAAAAAGCTCATTTACTTGCTGTATTTTGGAGACTAGCAAAGCAAAAGAAAAGGTGGTATACCTTTTTCATTGAAATGTCATTTTTAAAAAAGATCCAACTATTGCCCCATCATTCATCCTTTGAACCCAAAACAAAAGTTTCTTACCCATCATCCCACTATTCTCTCCCACTTCTACCAAATTTCCAAAAAGTCTCCTCACCTTTGCTTTTCAGTACAACTACTACTATAGATGCATATATAGTTAGTGAATTGATTTTTTATTTTCCTAAATTTGATTTTGAAACTCTCCCTGTTCACAAATAATTGTTTCATTTTAATCAAAAAATTCTCACAATTTTGATAAAAAATAGAGTAATTATTTGTGGACGGAGGGAGTACGTTTTAGGCAAGTACTCTCTGCTTTATGTCAAATTATTTTCAAAATAGCATTGCTAAAATTAAATTTGGAGTGACAAAATTTTTTTTCATATCATTCCAATTTTTTTTTATAGTTGCAACCTTTTAATTTTGAGACTCCATTTATTTATTTATGCCAAAATTTCAACTCATTTCTCTTTTACATGTTAGACAATGTATTATTGGTAACTTAAATATCTTTAATCACATATTACTAAAATTTATAAAAGTTAGATATTATTATAACACTCATTGACATGAATCCAAAGATGGGTATATTTTCTATTCTTATTTATGAGCGCTAGTATGAGAAATTCTCCCTAATTAAGAATCAAGTTTTCATATGAGTATAATTTTATGAAACACAAGTGTACAATTTACCTGAAACATATAATTATATCAAATTTCATTTCATTTGTCTCAGTATATAATTTATCAATATCTGGTTTTTATAATTTTATCAACGTATTATTAAAGCTATAAAATCTTTTATTTTTTATTTTTTTAGAAATAGAAGTTATAAACGAATAAAAATATTTTTAAATTTTATTTAACAAAATATAAAAAGTGAAATATTATTCCACTTGAAAGTCCAAACAAATGAACATTCTCTTAGAATCATACAAATAGCTATAGAAATTAAACTCTAGTTCGACATTAACTTTAGGCATTATCATCGAATCATGTAATACATACAGTATATAATACAATACAATCAACCGTGATAACTCACTCAGCCAGAATGATTGCAAAAAAGTTTAGGATGTAAAAAGTAGGCCACTCAAATAATTGAATTCAAGGACATGATTACTCTATTATGAAAATAATACAAAAAAGATTACAGTGTAGTACAATTATTATTAATATATTTACTAACTCCCTCCTATAGAAAATGTAATCTAAAAATTACAAAGAATTGGTGGTAAAAATACACACACCATAACAGGCAAAATTACCTTGAAGATGAATCACCAAAAAACAAAAGAAATCAAAACAAGCATTGCAGAGTTCAGCGAAAAACAGAGACATAGACGAAAAACAGAGGATTCGGGCATGGCGGTGGGAGAAATGGAGTAATCAGGATGTGGGGTTGAGAGGGAATCATCGGGATTAGGAGGGCTTGGACTTGCAGGAATGAGAGGAAGTGAAGATGAATCTGAAGAAGATGGAGTTGAAGAAGATTTTGGGGTTGTGGGAAACAGAGGAGTTATGTCAGGTGATAATGCAGAGGATGTTGCAGGGGAAGAAAGTGGTGAATTTGGGTATGGTAGTACACTTGGTTCTGCTGCTATGGTTGTTGTTGATGGTCTCATTTTGGGATTTGGGAATGCATATGAAGTGTTTGATGAAATGTTGAAGAAGAAGAAGATGATGAGGAGATTTATGAGGTGTTTTGGGGTGTTTGAGGAAGCCATTAAATTAAATGGGTTTAAGTGTAGTGAAAATAAATGAAGTGGAGAGTTGAGAAAAAATGAGATGGGATGAAGTGAAATGATTGTATTTTTGAGGGGGGGGGGGGGTGTTTTAAGTGGGGTGGAATTTTGGGGTTTGGTGATAACTGAATGATAGATAGGTTTAGTGGGATGGGATGTGTATAGTGTGACATTACAGCTTGACATGTTTCAGTGTTTCACTAAGGGACAAGGTTGATATGTGTATCTTTTTTCCACACACATGTTATTGAGGTAAAATTGATATTGACAAGCACACTTCATTGTGAGAGCACATTTTCATGCGCTTATCTCACAAAGGGTTTGTCTATATTATTTTTTGGTGTGTCAATATCAATTTTTGTAGTCAGTCCTCTTTCAAACTTCTTTGAAATATTGCTCTTTTTTTACATGTTTGATGAGGGCAATATCAATATATAGAATAAATTTCTTACAGCTTTGCTCTCATACTAAATCATCTATAACTAATTACTAAGAGAGGTCATTGATGACATCATCCTTATATAATATTGTACATATGTCAACTTTTTATAAAAAAATTTCCCTCCAAAATTAATTTTGACATCATCTTTTTTTTTTCTTTTTTTCTCCCTCTTCTTTGACTATTTATTTTCCTAAATGTCATTAATGACCTATTTATGAATACCTTATTAAATGACCTAACAAATAATCTATTTATCAAATGTCTCATTTATTTATCTTAATCTTCTTAATTATAAAATCATCATACAATTTTTTTTAATTATGTAATTGTTTGCAATTTAACTACCCTCTAACAATATTTTTATTTACCCATAAAATATATATATATTTTTATTTAAGCAAATCATATTTGTTAAAATCGTGCATTGCACGGGTCATGTTTATATTATCCCTACCTCATGAAAATAACACGTGCTATTTTCTCATTCAAGTTTTTTCCCTCCAAAAAACTGTGATAATTATTCTTCTCTTTTCAATGTTGTGTTTTAATCAAATCTATCTAAAATTAAAACTATATACTAAAATAGAGTATGCTTACATCATCCAGTATACATATCATTATTTTATTTATATATGCAATTGATTATGTTATCACTGACTTTTGCTTCATTCACATTATTTCAAACGCCTTATTACTCAGATCATACCATATTAGATAATTTAATTTGATGTTCTTAAACTTTTTTTTTTTTGAATGGGATGTTCTTAAACTTTAAAGCTCTTTAATTCCATAATAAAAAATAATATTAAAACTACATACTAAAAAAATTCTCATTAAGACAAATAAAAAATAAGATCTCAATTAATATATTTTTTTGGAAAAATGGAATTTAATAATCCCACCTTTTGTTGGTTTGCTCAAAATAATCCCACCTTTAATTTATCTCAAAATAATCCCACTTTTATATATCAGTTGCTTAAAATAATCCCACCTTTAATTTTTTTCTTCTCAAAATGGACCGATTTTGGGTGATATAGTCCATTTTAAGCAGATAATGTATAAAGGTGGGATTATTTTGAAATAAATTAAAGGTGAGATTATTTTGAGCATACCACCAAAAGGTGGGATTATTAAATTGCATATTTCCTATTTTTTTCTTATGGACTAACATATATACGCTATCAATGTTTAATCAAATAAGACAATAAGTTCAGATTAGGTCAACAAATATAATGTGAATCAAACATAGCCTTAGTACTCCTACCATCTTTAATTTTCCAAAAGTTTTCTTTTAAATTTTCAATGTACTTTTTATGTGTATAAGTGAAATCATTATTATGGTCATTGTTTTACTTTATTTTTAAAAAAGTTATGTTTTATAATTATTATTAGTATAATCACAATAACTTATTATGAATTTTTTTGTATCAACCGTACATTGCACGGGCAGCTAATCTAGTATTTAATAAACCTCATTCCAAATAAGCCTATCATTAAAGCCTTGTTTACTTCAACTAAATATAGCTGAATTAACTTAACTGAACTGGATTGAATTGAACATAAGTGAACTGGACTGAACTGAACTCGATGCAACTGAAAGTAATATTTTATAAGAGAAGAAAAATTAAGAGCTGAATTGAATTGAATTTAAGCTGAAGTAAATAGGCCCTAACAATAGACAAACTTCTAGCAAGATTTATATTGGGACCCACCTTAAAAATAAAAAAGAAAATTAACTATAACACGCCGTATTTTCGGGACTTGAATTTTAGGTATTTTGTTTATAGTTCTAGCTGCCCCGAAAACTTTTTCAAAAATTATTAGTAAATTCCCTGTTTTATAAGTAGAAAGTCTTTTAAAAGGTTATTTTCGAAAATTTATGTTATTAATATTTTTTTTCAATGTTTTGAAATCAATTTCTTTTAATCTTATTGTCCTCCACATTTTAATCAACCCGCTAGGTTCCTAGAGCTTCACCTTATAGCAATTCATGGTTGTGGACCAACTCAAAATTAATGTTGAATTAATGGGAATGGAGTTGGCCAAGTAGGGGTGAAAGTAATTTTAGTCTCTTCATTCTTGGTAACCGAACCAGAATAACCTTCTAATATGATTTTTGGGCCAAGTTAAACTTTAGTACCGGTTTTTTAGCCCTATTTGTACCGGTTCAAGAGGGATAGAAATAGAAGCGATATTTGTACCGGTTCTAAAAACCGGAAAAAATAGTAGAGCTATTTGTATCGATTCAATTAAAACCGGTACAAATAGCTCTTTTTTTAAATAAAAAAACTTCTATCTGTACCGATTGTAAATTATAACTGGTAAAAATAGATTTTTTTTTTCTTCTAGCAATGATATTTTTTTTACATTGTTATATAGAAATTTTTATAAAATTCCCAACAGATACTCCAACTACAAAGTACAGCAGCCTGAACCCCAGACCTAGCCCCAATATCAGCCCTGAACCTCATGTAAGCCTCGTCTCGATGTCTCGACCCCCCTTGCCGAATAACATTGTAAAAAAATCAAACAAAAATGTAACGAACATACAGATCTCTACCAATTTAACTTCATCTAACCACATACAAAAATAGTAAAATTCAAAATATTATTTTCTCCATCATAATAATGGCAACCTATAGCTTTTGCACTATTCATTAATTTTGATTTAAACACATAAAAATTGTCACCAAGAGAAAATACAAATTAAAAATTTAATGAACAGTGCAATAAAATTATGACATTAAAAAATTTAACCTAAAATACTACGCCAATTGTTCTCGAACTTCATCCAATTCTTTTTGCTATACAGGGAAGATCGTTTGGTAAGCATGTTCTGCAAAAAAAAAAAGGTAACGTAAGTACATAACCGTTAAAGTATAAAGACAAAAATAAAAACGAGACAAAAATAGCTCATCGTTTTGGGTTAGTTTTGGGTGTTATTGCTCCCATGCATCTCCGCACCAATCAATCTATATAATTAATATTTTTAAGGTTTAATCATGTCCTATAACATTCATGTAAGAATCATATGACTGATTTGCATAATTTTGGGCAAAGATATGGCGTTTTGGAACGAAAACGAGCCAAATAGCTCATTTTGGGTTAGTTTTCGGTGTTTTTGCTACCATTTTTGCACCACTTAATCTAATTCATGTTTTTAAGGTTTGAACATGTCCTATACCATTCATATAAGAATCATATGACTTATTTGCATGATTTTGGGCAATGATAGGGCGTTTTGGAACGAAAATGAGTCAAATAGCTCATTTTATGTTAGTTTTGGGTGTTTTTCCTCCCATTTTCGCACCACTGAATCTATTTCATATTTTTAAGGTTTGAACATGTCCTATAACATTCATGTAAGCATTCTATGACTTATTTGCATAATTTTGGGCAAATATAGGGCGTTTTGGAATGAAAACGAGCCAAATAGCTCATTTTGGGTTAGTTTTGGGTGTTTTTCCTCCCATTTTCGCACCACTCAATCTAATTCATGTTTTTAAGGTTTGAACAAGTCCTATACCATTCAAGTAAGCACCCTATGACTTATTTGCATGATTTTGGGCAACAGTAGGGCGTTTTGGAATGAAAACGATTCAAATAGCTCATTTTGGGTTAGTTTTGGGCTTTTTCCTCCCATCTTCGCACCACTCAATCTAATTTATGTTTGAAAGGTTTGAACATGTCCTATAACATTCATGTAAGCATTTTATGACTTGTTTGCATGATTTTGGGAAAATATAGGGCATTTTTGAACGAAAACGATCCAAATAACTCATTTTGGGTTAGTTTTGGGTATTTTTCCTCCCATTTTCGCACCACTCAATCTAATTCATGTTTTTAAGGTTTTTAACATGTGCTATACCATTCATGTAAGCATCCTATGACTTATTTGCATGATTGATATATGTATTCTGAAATATATGTAAAGGTACCCAAATTCAACTCATGCCAAGCACCCACAACACATTCTACATAAACAACAAAACTCCTAACACACTTAACAACACATTACTGCAAAACCAGCACTAAAATATCATAAAAACAGCCAGTAAGTAGACCCATTATAGCCCTAAATTTGCAACAAACTACATCACAAACAACAGCCCAACTAACACACAAACTAGAGCAAAAACTACAACAATTTGCCCATAATTCAACCTAATAATCAGACCTGAAATAGCAACCATGAAAAGTAGCACATTGCCATGAAGCTGCACAAAACAGTAGAGAACCCAACCTTATAACGACCCCAAAAGGCACCACTAAACTAACATTCTACATATACAGAAAAAGCAACAAAATGTAGCACAAATAGACTTAAAATTAAAATCAAGGTAGCCCTAAAGCAATCATAAAACAAAAAAAAAATAAATATATCACATACACAAAGTCAACCAACATATAACACTACTAGTTTCTTACTCAATTCCATAGGCAATGGTTCCCCTAAAAAACTCTTACCTATATAATATTTTTTCATTATAAATTTACATATAATAGTTGATGCATTTGTAATGGTTACTTGACATATTTGCTATGTTTTATCAATGTACCTATAATTATAGGTTGATGTATCTTTACTGATCCTTCAATGTATCTATCTTCTCACATTTCTCACCATAAGCATCTTTCTCATCTGAACCGAACCTAACCGATATATATATACACACACACACACAAACACACATACATATATATACTATGACTTATTTGTATGGTTTAGAACAAAAATAGAGCATTTCAAAACTACAACGAGCCAAATAGGTCATTCTACGATACAATAAGCACATTGCGATTACATTTGTAATGAGCCTTGTGATTGCGCCTCATCTAGGGTCATCACCTCCCTAGACAGCCTACGCAGAGCACGTCAGCATGAACATTGCAATTGAATTTGTGATTAGCTTACTAATCTAAGGATATGAAGAATTTTTAAGCATGCACTAGCAAATTGAAATTATTAGTGAAATCAATATAGGAGTATTATGCTTGGTGTGTAGGATAAGCCAGTAAATATGAATCTCGCATAATATAACTGAAAATATCCTAATGGGTGGAATATCCCAGTAAGTATCGGTGAAGAAAAATAGGACATTGACAACAATAAACCAAATTCTATCGCATAGAATACTAAGGGAAAAGCAATATAGATTTATACTAAAGAATAAAGAAAAACCTTTAGGAGTGGTTGAAAGCATATTATATCGTATGATTGAATAGGATCTGTAATAGAAAAAAAAATCATAGTCACATAAGTTTTAAATAAGAGGTTGGACTAATTCCTTTTTCACAAAAAGCAGCCCCAAAAAAAGATATCGAATGTTAGAATTAGAAGATACATTATCATACCTCCATGAGTTCATTTTAATTGAAGACAATATTAGGGAAAAATATCGAATGGCCTCAAGATAGCAAAACAGGTGTAAACATAGTTATTAAGCAAAAAAGCAGTACATCAAAGCCATATACAATATTTATTAGGGCTCCATTCACTATAGAAATCAGAACCAGTGCTTGCATAATTAAAAAATGGGAAATGATGGCGTCAAACTGATGGGAGTTATTGTTGAATTGCAAACAGTAAAGTAATTCAAAAATTTATGATACAACAATTCAAGTAAAGATAAGCAAAGATTATTAAAAAAAAAATCGAAGCTATATCATGACTCAAAATATAGAATTGAAATGAGGAATTTCAAATAAAATACATGATCCCAAACACAACCCAATTAAATTCAAGTATTTGAAATGAAATAAGAGTTCCCAAACATACATAACCTTAAATAAAAGCACAGTATTTGTATGAATCAAGCCAAATTATTGAATTAAAATGTGGAAAATATACTTCAAATTAAGTGAAAAATTCACATACTGCAGGTCGCCAACAATCAAAGTTCTCTCCGACGAAGAAGCACCGCAGAGAGGCAACAACCCAGCAGCAGTGCGCTACCCCCAATGACGCAGCAGCCCAGCAGCAGTGCGCGACACCCAACGCAGCAGCCCAGCAGCAGTACACGACCCCCGACGCAGTAGCCCAGCAGCAGTGCGCGACCCCCGACGCAGCAGCCCAGCAGCAGTGTGCGACCCCTGACGCAGCCCAGCCCAGCAGCTGCGACCAGAGACGTACGCAGACGGCTTCAGTAGCGACGCAGGCGAGCAGAGAAGCGGCAGCAGTGTCGCCGGAGGAAGAGACTAGGTATCGCGGGACGAGCAGAGCAGTGGCCGTGTGTAGTTGCGTCTGTCGTGTGGGTTAGAGAGTTAGGGTTTGGTAGATATGATTTCAGATCGTAAAATGACATTTGACAAAATAAATAGGTTGGTATTTCTTCCGGCTTATTGACAACCGATACAAATAATGATTTATTTGTTCCTGTTTTATTAATACTGATACAAATAATGCCTTATTTGTTCCTGCTTAATTATAATTGATATAAATAAGGAGCAACAAATATCAATTTTTCCACTAGCTTTGGGTTTAAACAAAATAGCTCGAGACTTACATTTAATTTAGAGGCCCAATGTCTAATTGATCGTTTTGACTATATTAAACTTTAGCTTTGGGTTTAATAATCCAATTTAGAAATTTATTTTAAGCCCGAAAACTATTTAAGTGTTTGGATCATATTTTAATCTTGGTCCAAAATAATTCAAGTCCACTTCTTTTCCCTCTTTTCATTCGGCAAGTTTTTTCTCCTCTTTAATCGGTTTATTATATTTTCTTATTTATTCTATAATATCTTTTAATAGAATCCCATATTTTCTCTAACAGTGGTCACACATTTATCTTATTTATTTATTTCTTTTTGTTTGTTTTAAATATATCCTTAATCTCAACAATATCTTTTAATCATATATTTTCCACTCTATTTTTCTCTAGTTAATTAACAAAATCTTGTCTACAAATATTTAGCTTTTGACCATATTATTCTCTTCATATTCCTCCCTCTACCTTTTCTTAATTTTCCTTTAATTCTTTTATCTTGTTTTATTTATCTTATTTATTCTAGTTATTTCTTTTAATTTCTTTTAGATAGTGTTTGGATATGTGGAATTCGTTTAAAATTTATGAATTCAATTTCTGAAATTGAAATGTTACAATTCAAATGACAATTATTTGTTTGGGTTGTTTTCAGAATTTGAAATGACATGGTTTAATTTTCTTAAGTATTTGAAATACACAACATTTGCTTGTTAAGCATTTGGGTTGGGAATTGAGCCAAATCCAATTCCAAATTTTTCACTTGCCAAACATTGGCTAAAATCCATCATTTCAAATGAAATGCTTGTATCCAAACATAGCATTCAGTACAAAAAATGTGTTCAAGAAGGACAATTAAAATTGCCGTATTTGATATAAAATTTGTCTTCTTAGGTTATAATGACAATTTTAGTATTGCCCTCATGTTGCCCTTAGCTTGTAACCCCGTTGTATTAGGTTTCAAAGTCAATTTTAGATGTTTTACCCTATTTGATTCAATTAAAAAATGGCAAACAAAATTGCCTTCATTGATCATCAACAAAGGCAATAAATTTTGCTTTCATTGATTTAAACACTTTATTTATTGTCAAATAGGGCAAAGTTTCAAAAGTCTAAGGGGCAAAATAATCATATTGTTTTCATTGTTAATATCAATGAGTTCAAAAATAATTGCCCTTGTAGGCATCATTAAGTAAAACAATACTCATATTGCCCTCTTTAATCATGATAAGTTGCCCTCGTTATGTGAGTTTTTGTAGTGATTATATCTGTTATTTATATCTATCCACATTTTCCCTCTAAAGCTGTCACATCTTTTCCCTATAAATACAGCTCGTCCCTAATCACTTTGGTCATATATCCTTTTCCCTCTTATCCCTCACCGTCTCTCTCTTTGCTCTTTTCCATCCTTTTCTTTTACTCTCAAATTAATCTACAATCTAGTAGATTTAAGTTAAAGATTAAACCTTTCTTTAGTCTTTAACAAATTCACAAACGATAAAAAGTTCTTGTTTTCTTGTCCTTCTTTCTCTTGATGTTCGAATTCTTGGAGCATTCAAAGAAAGAATATTTTCCTCTTCGATTTTAGGTAACTAGCTTTTCCATTTAATATGTAATTGATTAATTTAGAGAAAGTTTAGTTGATTAATTAGATGAATTAAATTGTGAATTTTGCATGAATTGTTTGATGATTTTTGATGGTGAATGTCGAGTTTATGATGATGAATTAGGAATTAGGAATTGTTGAGTGGGATAGATGAATTAGGAATTAGGAATTGTTGAGTGGGATAGATGAATGTACGAATGGTTTGAATGTTAATTTTGGGTATAATTTTTGAATATTGATGAATTTGGCTGATCTTTTATGAATCTTGTTGAATCTTGTTATTGTTGTATGTTTTCTTTAATTGAATCTTGATTGCATTTGATGAACTATTTGGACTTCGGTTGTTGAGTTTGGCGTGTGAATGTCGAGTGATTTGAGCTATCGCCATATAATTACTTGTTTGATGAATATCAGTTGTGGGTAATTGTTAGTGCTTTATCGCATGATTTCACTTGATTAGTTTTCGCTAGCTAGCATGCACGTATTTCGAACCTAGGGTTCAAATGTTTGAGAATGTTTACTTGATTGTTCGTACTTAGTGCTTGATTGTTCTCAAACTTGTTGATGATTGGGTATTTACTGAACTTGCTACGTTTTATTGATTGTTAAACTATATTGACCGTTCATTGTTGAACTCGTGGATGTGGATTAGATTGTTTCAGTGGAACTCGTATAGTTAAATTGGCCTTTGGGATTCGATTTGTCTTTTAGACTCGTTTGATATTCTGGCCTGGCCTTTAGGTTTCGATTTGTCCTTTGGACTCGTTTGGGTTAAATTGGCCTTCGGGCTTCGATTATGTCTTATAGACTCAGTTAGTCATAAGTTGAGTTGCGTCGTGAGACAAGGATCTGCATGGTTCACCGAGGTATGGTAATTTGTATTGAGGTGGAGTAGGGCGCCCATCCTTTAGTGCTAACTCTAAGACCTGGGTTAAGTCGCAGCCACTGTACCTACAGGGGTCTCTGGATAGTTTAGTCTTAATGTTTCGTCGTATCGATGCAATTTGACGCTACTCGTAGTTGCAAAGGGAAGGGTGTAATATATATAATGCCCGACCTAACATGTTAAGAAAGTTTGATCATGCTGACTTGACCATATGAGCATAGACCGGCCGGAAGTGCAGACTAAGCTAGCTTTGAGAGGTGTGCTTTGATATCGTATTATGATTTATATGTGTTTTATTGTTTGATTGATATATGATATGTTGGCTAACTTGCAGGATGGTTCGTTAGGTAATTTCTGTATCTTATGATCGAATGTGTGCTTATTTAATTATCTGATTTGTCGATTGAACTATCTTGCGATTGGTTGATTCCATCTTAGGTGGAATAGCCTAGTTACTCCCCACTGATTGTGGACCTATTTTTCAGGTGAATCAGATGACAGTGTATGATTGCGGGGTTTGGGTGTGCGATCGTGTGCAAATAGGAGCCTTTTAATTTAGAATTTGGATATTATTTTATCTTTTGGTTTGATCCGATGTTTGGATAATTTTTTTCGGATTGTTTAGACTAAGTATTTGGGTTGTTACCTTTGGATTTCAATATTGAACTCTGATTTACTTTAGTTAATTCTTTAATTTTGGGCCTATTTTAGTCCTTTTGTTATTTGAGTGACAATCCGTCTCGACATTATTTCCACTAACGTCATTGCCAAAAGACGGGGCGTCACATTAACTCACAAAAATAATTTAGAAATTGGGAACTAAAATGAGCTTTTTTGTTTTGGACCAAAACTACATATATATACGAGTGGGAAAGAGGGGGCGTAAGCTTTGAAGAAACACGGGATTTATTAAAACTCACGAGCTTCGATCGACTTTGCAAGATAAAACACAGTAGCAGTAGGGGAGCGGCGCGGACATGGTTGAAGACTAGGCGTGGGTGCGTTGTATAGTCGCGGGCGCGATGGGTGCGTTTGAGTTGTTGCTTGCCGTAGCATGCGGTAGACAAAGGAAAAATGTCGGGGCGGGATCCGCTAAAAGCTCTTTCCCGATTTTTAATTACACCCAAAATTTTCTAACCTTTGCTCGGCTTCTTGAGATGAGTCGACAAGCCTTCCGAGACATCAGGCCTCGGGCCCGGAAAGTATTTGAAATTACAAAAATGCCCTTTTGGGTCCTGATTCTTGTTTTGCGGTCTCTACTTTTCGGCATGTTTCTTGAAGTTTTCTCGAGTCCTCTCATGACCCTTGGTGACTAGAGAGAATCACTCAGAAACACAAAACACGTGCATGAATGTACATAAGGCATAAGAAACACGAAAATAGCTCAATTATTAACTAAAACAACTAGAAAACGAAATTATTCAACAAAAACTTGAGATAAACCTAATCTACACTAAAAAGACAAAAAAAAAAAAAAAAAAAAAAAAACTAAGTCTATATGGCACGGAAAACAAACAAAAAGAGTCTGGAAATCGGCCCAAAAAGAGTCTAATTAACCGGCCTGCTGCCTTCGTGGGTGAGTTACTTGCGCCTCTTCTTTTATGCGCTCACAAATGGGCTGGAGCTGACTGATTATTTCAGCCATCATTATGCATGCTGCTTTTTGTTAATCGATAATTTCTTATTTTGTGTTTTTATTTTTTTTTTTCTAATTTATAGCATATAGACTAATTATTTGTTTGACATGGTTACATTTGCCCCATATTAATCGCAACGTTTGCTTTCATGTTTGTCAATGTATTATTTGTATTCTTAATATCTTTATTATGTTTTGTCTAAAATTTTAAAAGTTAGTTCACAATATAATACACATTGAGAGTATTCTAAGGAGATCTCGCATGACTTTATTTGTTTACATCTGTAAAGGAAAAAAACTAGTTATATGGGTAATTATCAATAGTAACAGTGACCAAAATAATTAATGGGGGAAGTTTTTTTCCAAAATGTAATGAGGAAGGGGAGATGAAATAATTTAGAAAGATATTGATGCAAATTTAATTAATTTTCTCATCAGTCTCATTTCCATTCAAATCGATACAAAATATAGTCCATTCAATTCGTTTCATCATGGAGTTACCTTTGAAATATTGGGTATAAGTAGATAGAATTGTAAAAAAAATCTTTATGGTATTTAAGAAAAAAATGGTATCCATGTGAAATAGCATTGGATTTTATCTAAATATGGCTTCACCCATCTCCTAATATTTTACAAATTTTCTTTGTGCTTCAAAAAGTAATTAGCATTCATAATTTTTAAATGTTAATTGCACTTAATTAATATTACCATAATTTATCCATTATGACTTTAAATCATCCAATTTTGATGATATTTTTCACCTTTATTTATATAAATTTAAGTGCATATATGCATTAATAATATTGTACTAAAGTCTTCAAAACATTTCATTCAACCTTTTTTCCTCTCACTTAGTAATGTATATTATTCATATTATGTCTCATCACTTTATCTAGAAGGCTAGGTTATTAAGGCAAAACGTGAATATTATACTTCATTTAATAATACCTTAATCTTCAAAAACCTACCTTAGGTAACAACTAAAATGACAATACACTTCAGTTCGGTTCAGTTCAGTTCATTTCATCTCTATTCAGCTAATGTAAACGAGCCCTAAGTCCCTAAAGTTGAATCATTGCACATAGATTCTTATTCTCTGTGTTTTGCCATTGTAGTTGGGATTGTTGGGGTTTATTGCAGGTAGCTTCTTATTCTCTCTTTTTGCTATTGTAGTTGTTATCGGTGCTGTTGGGGTTGATTTCATGTATATTCTTACTCTCTCTTTTTTGTTTTGTGCCTTAGAAAAACAAAAAAAAATTGGTAAAATGGTGGGAAAACTACTTTTGGTAACCGAAAAACCACTTTTGAAGGCTAGAAAACTGTGGTCAAAAGGCCAAAAGATCACTTGGAAAGTGGTCAACAATTGTTTTAAAGTTAAGGCATTTTGGGACAATTTTTGTTACCTATACAAATTCAGTTTATTAGTAAATGGTTTTAGGACCACACATTTCTTTTTTTATATATACTTCATCCGTTCAAAAAAAAAAAAAAACGCAACTGTTTCCATTTTTTGATGTTTCAAAATAGATGCAACAAATTTTTATTTTCCTTATATAGTAAACTATTGCTACTTAAAAGACATAAATACCCTTACTAATTCTTTATTTGTGCCCACCTTTTCTCTCTCCAATTATTTAATTGTCCCCACTTTCTCTCACAACTCCTTTAATTGTACCCACTTTTCTCTCCATTTATTTTAATTAACTACCCCTCACTTTTTCTAATAATTACCCACAACAAAAAAATCCTAGAAGTCCGTGTCATGATAATTGTTGCGTTTTTTTTGGAACGGAGGTAGTATATATAATTTTATTACCAAATTTTATAAACTAAGTTTTAATAATGTTTGGAACGGAGGTAGTATATATAATTTTTTTTTTGGAACGGAGGTAGTATATATAATTTTATTACCAAATTTTATAAACTAAGTTTTAATAATGTTTGGAATCTTTAGAATATATCAGGAAAAAAAGGTTGAAATACACTTAGAAATAGGGACTTATAATTGCAAAACAGATGATTATATATACTAAAAAAATAGGTTTGCGGGTAATAGTTATTAGGAAAAATTGCCAAGAATAAGCCAACCTTTGGGCGATCCTCCACAAATAAGCCAATCTTTTGAAAATCTAGAATTAAGCTAACCTTGTTATCATTTAACCCAAAAATAAGTCAAATGATTATTTAACAAGTTATGTTCTATTTTTTTATCACTATTTTACAATCATTCAACCTATTTTTTGCTTTAAATGATAACAGTAACTTGAAACAACAGATAACTAATAGATTAAATAATCGCTTAACCTATTTTTGACTTAAATGATAACAAGGTTAGTTTATTTCTGGATTTTCAAAAGGTTGGCTTAATTGTGGAAGATCGGCCAAAGATTGGCTTATTCTTGGCAATTTTTCCTAGTTATTATTCCAAATTTTTAGGTACAAAATATTTGTGGTTAATTATTTTTAGTACTCTTTTTTTTTTTTTTTTTTAACAATGGGCAAGGGTTGAGCTAAAAGGTGGTGCTTGTCCGCCAAGCGACTAAAACGGATTCCAACAATCCAACACAAAGAAAACCTTTAGGGTCCGTTTCGTTTTTTGTAATAAAACGTGGTAATGCTAATGAATTTATAGTGTTATTTTATGAAGGAGAAACCGTATAATCCATATGGAAAACATATTTTCATTCCCAAGCTTGGATTTTCTTCTTATTTTCCATCCATTACCATTGTGGAGGGTGGTATTAGATGAGAATGAATATTTGTGAAGAAAATTAGATAAATTGGAGTTAAACTAGCACCACAATGAGAATTAGTTTGGTTTTTTCTTCCAAATTTAGTTATAAATTCATTCCAATTACCACCATTTATGACCGGCTACCAAACAGGCCGTCAAGATACGTTTGGTATGATCTAAAACGTTTTATCTGAAAACTATTTTTTTATTTTACCTTGTTTGGTTTGAAGTAAAATATTAAATTGTAAAACTTGGAATGAAAAACCATTTAATTTAACACTTTATTGAAAAAAAAATTCCCCCAACAAATTTGAAGGAAAATATTTTACATCACAAATTAAAGGAAAACTTTTTAAGTCACAATTGAAGCAATTGATTTTCAATTCAACCAAACAATGAAAAATTCTTAAAGAGAATAATCATTTTACATGCAAGCAAATAACGGAAAACCTTCGTGAAATAAACTTATCAACATAAAAGATTTTTCATGGAAAATCATTTTAATCGGAAAGCGTTTTACCCTACCAAACGGACCATTAGCCTTGTTATGTTTGAGCACCGATTCTGCCCAATTAGGGTGAAGGTTCCATTGTTTACCACACTGGAGATGATCTAAGGTGCGTAATGGGGCGATCCATGTTGCATCTAGGGCTGCTCAATCGGATCGATCCGATCCAAAAGTTCGAATATCCGAAAATTTCGGATTGGCCAAATCATGATCCAAATCCGATCCGAAATTAATTGGATATTCGATCCAAAAGATCCGAATTTTTCGGATCGGATATCGGATCAATCCGCAATTTTTGTTTTTTTTTTACCTTTTTCTATTTTTTCATTATTAATTATTAAATATTCAAAGTTATTCCAACTTTCAAGCCCCCTTACGAATATGTCTCACTTCCACGCGTTGTCTCAAATTTTTATGATTACAATAAAATCTAAAGGCTAGTTTTAAATATTATAAACTTGTACAACAAAATAATTAATTAACTAAGTCGCTAAATTTTGCTAAATAACAAATACAATTAGTAAATTAAAACTTTAAAATAACAAATCGTTTGCATTTTTCATCAAAGCTCACAACATCAAATTGTCCACCGACTCATCGATCTCAATGCAAGCTAGGTTGCTCCACAATCAAATCTTTCATACCTACAATATATGTTGACAATAAAAATCAATTATAAATAAATATAAGAAAAAGATATTAAGAAGAATAAAAATAATAATAAAGTGAGAAACTAACCTCCTTCCAAATTCTCTATTTCAAGCAAAGTTTCTTCTATTTTAAAATCAGCACATAAATCACTCAAATCAGAATATACAAATAAAAAAAATCGTAATCAGCATATATATATATAAAAATTAATATATATATATATATAACAAAAATCAACACATTTATATATATAAAAAAAAAGAAATTTGCATATATATATATATATATATATATATATATATATATATATACATATATATATACACACTAGTCATGGCTCGCGCGCTACGCGCGCGTGGCCTCGAAAAGCAAATTTCCCGAGTAGCGGATTTATGGGTTTGATATGATACGCTCGTGAATGGATTAAGTTGCAATTGTATTTTATTTTTGGTTTTTTTTCGCTTTATATATTTAACGTTCTTTATATTTATGTTTTTTTTGTGTATATTTAAGTATCTGACATTGCTTGACTTGAGAAATATATTTGGCAGTAGCATCAAAGTGGATATGAAAGTGGATATGAAGTAATTTAGAGCGTAGCAGAAGCAGGAAAAATGGAAGAAGACATTATAAGATGACCTTGAATTTGCTGTAATAGAATGTGCAAATTTTTTCTAAGCACACCAAAATGAAATAGCCTTAACAGTCTTAAAATAAAAGGCTATCTGATAATTGATGTAGGCCACAACATAGTTGAAAGCAGGGAACCTGTTTAGTACAAGTCATGTTGGTTGCTAAAGGTTAAAGCCAAAGATGTTACAGTCTAGTAGCATACTATGCAACAAAAGAGAAATAGGGATGCTATTAAGCACTCAATTTTGTTGTACAAGTTTATAATTAATTATTTTGTTGTAAGCTCAGAACCTTCGTTCACAACAAAATCATTCCATGCAGAGATGATCATTGTGCGTGGATGGCTATTGTTGTTAAATAGCTTGGAATATCAGTTTCTTATATAATATACAATCCATTTGATTTTGGTTAATTATTACTACTGAAGTGGTAATAAAATAGAAAAGATTGAACCTGTTATCAGTTATGACAATCTCACGCACTGGTTAATTGGGTACCATTTGCGGTAGTTACGTCACGTGTTTCTTCGACAAATAGCAGTATTCCAGCAACATCTAATACATGCAAAATTAAACGGTTAATATTAGCCCTTCAATAATAACAATTTACGTCTAAGAAATAAAGATTAACTACCAATCAGCTCTTGATCTTCATCACATGTTCGAGGTATGATTGCAAGTTTCATGTACTGGGGCATTAGTGTTGCCATGTCAACATGAAGAGGAGTTGGTTTGACTTTTTGATTAAAATGCATCTGATATGGATAGTCTTTCTTTCTGAATGCATCTGGTATCTTCTGAATAGGCACTTCGGAAATGTCATATTCTCCCTTGCATACGATAGCCTCTTCGTACCTATCAATGTCTGTGCCAAATAGCGAAGCATATATTTTGTTTCCCTGGAATACATTGCGTGCATCATATATTATTTTTTGAATTAAAAAGAGATTGAATCAAGTTTAAAAGGAATTAAGTACATTCTCACCTTATCATCTTTGAGAACCATTCGCTACACCTTCTTTTTGCCTGGTGATTGCTGTGGTCTTGATTTATGAATGACTTTCACCTTGACCTTATATTTTTCGATCTTGTCTGTCAATTCATTGAGATAGTTGTATTCTTTCTTCATCTCCGAGCTTCAAATAAGCATATTTAATTTCTAAAATCTTAATAAAAAATCTTAATAAAATTTTATCAGGTTATTGGATTTGATGATGATTGATTTATTTTTCACATTTGATAATGATGGTTGTCATAATTTAGCAGTGGAAGAAAAGCATAGCATAAAGAAAAATGTACGAGAAAATAAGTTTACTTGTTATGAGTAGTTAGTTAGGTTTATCTTTTGTTTTTCCGTCCTTTAAATATTCATAAATTTTTTTTATCTATGTTGATTGTTGTTAAAATCATCTCTAAAATTGACAATGGATGTAATGCCTATTAGTGTTCATCTGTAAATCAAGTTTATACAGCTTTTTCTAAGAGCCTTACTTGCTACCACAACAAGTACACTTAATTTCTCGTACATTTTTCTTTATTATATGTGAAAAAACAAATCACTCAGCATCAAATCCAATAAATTGATAACAACAATGGCACAATTTATATTTTTATTAAGATGATACCAAATTTAAAGACAAAGATGTAAGACAATTTGAATAGAAGTAATATCATATAAGTATAGTAAATTGAGTTTAGGAGAGTGTTCACTATATTAGAGAATTAGTTAATGTATTTTTAATTCAGTTGAATTGAGTCCAAGTTAGTATCATGAACCTGTTGCAACTTAGAAGTATGGTATAGGGAACATTACTACTAATATGTTGTCAAATCTTGTTCTTTTCAGTAATCAATAGAATATTTGAATCTACTGCATGATAAAGTTATTTTAGCAGTCAAAATTTTCTTGTAAACCATGTTTCCTATGTATTTTCTTTTCCAGAATAGCTATAAGCTAATAGTTTCATAACCTTGTTTAGTTAATAGATTAACACATAGTTTTGCCACTGCAAATGAAGGAGTAATAAACACTATAAACGTCCATGTATATGAAAGTGCAAGATAAATAAATTCATTTGCACCCTAGCTTCAAAAATGAATAACATAATATGAGGACTTAACATAGTAAAAGAATATGAAGGTGTAACACATCAAACAAATCTTGATAATTTTGCAAACTATGAAATAGAGTTGAATTCAAAACTTCAGAAAACTTGGTTAAAATAGAAAGCAAAATGCTGAACTAAAATTAAATTAAAGGAGAAAGGGGGTTAGAGAATACCTGGTTTTCTGAAAGATAATTGAAGGAAAAGTAACAGAAGGTGAGCTACTTTTTTGAACTCTAAGAAGAAACCAGATTGTTTAGTCGTATATATGTACATATATATAGCAAATATTAGGTTAACTCATCTACCCACATTTTTTTCCTTTGTATATTGTATTTGTATTTAAAAATTAACAATAAAAGGAGTGGCAGGAAAGCATAATGGAGTAGAAATGATTGTTGCTACAGTTTCAAATCTTCTACCACTGTACATGATCTTTGCTTTCTGTGTTGGTAGTCTATGCAGTGTATGATGTTCCTGTTTTTGGGGTGACTGAATGATGTTTTCCAAGGACTCTCATTTTTTAATGCAGATTTTATGGGATGTTTTACAATGCATATTTATAATATAGATCAATTTTGTCATAATATAGTAAGGCATGCCATTTATTATATCATATTTATAATATCTGGACAGAACTATCATATTTATAATTTTTTTTTGTCTTTCTTGCTTATTTAAGGCAAATATAGATCAATTCTGTCATAATATAGTAAGGCATGATATAAATATTCAAGGAAAATAACAAAATCTACTATTTTGCTATCTGGACAGAATTATCAATATCAATAGAAATTACAAAGTTAAGGGTTCAAAATATATACTAACCGCAACAAATTGAAGGCTACTGAGGTTGAGGCTAATCCTCCATTAACACGGATAACATTTATATATTAGATGCTAATTATACAAAATAAGCAAGATAGTCTCTTTCCCTGTATTGGAGCCGCAGACATATAGTCATCAAGCATCAGGCCCATTCCTCAACAATCATTTAGAGCTACAAATAAAATATTATCTTACAAATTTGTATAAAATACATTAAGAGAAAAATAAGTTTATTTCTGTGATAGCTTTACACTTCATTTTATAGGCACTTAGGTCTATTCATTCAATATAAAGAATTTAGAGACGATGTTTTTTTGAACAAAACAATGCACCAAGTGAATAGAATCGATCTCCTTTCTTAGCTTTGAAATAAACGGAATGCACCTATTTCTTTTTTTTTAAATACAGTACCAATAGCACACATAGTTGAAACAACTATGAATCATATTTAAAACCAGATCAAAAAATGCAACGGTTGTTTTCGGTTTCATAGTTAATACATAGATGTCTAATAGATATTGGGTGTCTTTCAACAACATAACTGATTATCGTTTTCTTTTTAGTTGCAGCAAATTAGAACTGCAACTAAAAAGGTTTGCAGTTTTGTTTTTACTATAAAACCAGAGTAGTCTGTACCTATTTATATTCTCGATTAAGAAATGTAAAATTTGTGCCTGCATATAAATGATACATACCTCGCATTAATGAACAATCATCTTATTCTCGCCCTCGATAGAACATCAAAAGAAACCACATTTTTAATGTCGGAAGGAATGTTGTTGATTGGAGATGGTTGTGAAAGCATTCTGACTTTAGATGACTTTTTGGGCCGTGATAAGGCAACATAGAGTTGGCCATGGGAGAAGCATGGTTGCTGAAGAAAAATCCCAACCTCATCTAATGTTTGTCCTTGAGATTTATTTATTGTCATGACAAAACATAATTTTATGGGGAATTGCTTCCTTTCAAATTGAAATGGAAATTTTGAAGAAGATGCAGGACGTAAGTTGATCCGAGGTAGCATAGCTTGCTCCCCTTTATAGAAACCACTTGCAATTTCAGCCAAAATCATATTTGGGAAGAATGCTTTGCATGTCAATCTTGTTCCATTACATAACCTAGAAGATGGGTTGAGGTTGCGCAACAGCATCACTGGACAATGTTTTTTCAAATTTAGCTCGTGTGGGATCATTCCACCTGGCATAAGTGTGTGAAGGAATTCAGTTGGGTAGAGATTACAACTATCATCTAATTTTGAATAAATGTTGCATTTATTAAGTCAACCTCATCATTCCTTGTAGTTAAGATAGCTCAGTTGTGAATGTATCACATGTTATAGTTTCGTTCTCAGCTCCCAAAAATAGATCATGCATCAATTGGTCTGCATCTATATCTGATTCAGTGGAGCGTAAGCTAATGGAAGGAGATAGCTCGATAATTTGTTGTTCTTCTTTTTGTAACATACCATTTCCAAGAGAGAGTAAAAAGGAAGCAAACAGTGGATCATCCTTAGCACGCATATTTTCTTCAAGATGATACCTGGTAAATTCATGCCACAGTGAAGAAGAAGCCAAGCTTGCTTCTACAGCTTTTATTTGAGTTTTATGTAGTAGCACTGGCAGAAACTGTCGAAAATCACCACCCAAGACCACAATTCTGCCACCAAAGATTATGTTTGGATCACACAAATCTTTGAAAAGTGCGTCTAAGGCATGTATATTAGCTTTGTGTGCCATAGGAGCTTCATCCCAAATTATAAGTGCAGCTAAACTTCCTTGCTTAGGAACATTACAAAACAGAGATTGGTCATGATCTAAAGGAAGTTTGAATCGAGAATGAGCCGTGCGCCCATTAGGCAAACAACTTGCTGCAATGCCAGATGATGCTATAGACAAAACGATTCCATTCATTAGCCTAACCTTTGCATACAAAGCAGAATACAAGAATGTTTTACCAGTACCTCCAGGCCCATCAATAAAAAAAGCACGAGGCAAACCTAACTTTAGATGCATTGCTATGTCTTTATAAGCCTGCTTTTGTTTAACATTTAACTCCTTGCGTGCCCTGATGTATTCTTCGGGAAGTGGGGCATCATATGCATCTCGAATATCCCGAGTTATGCTCATGCTTTCAGCCTGGGAAGATTTTAAATGTTTGAGACTATAGTCTGATAAAGATTTCCCCATAATTTCTAATTGTTGTTCAAGTTTTTCTACAGTTAAAGAAAGCACTGTAGATTCTGAATCAGGGTATTTGTGTGCAAAATCTTGGGATAAATGAAAATAATACTTTTCCCACAAATGTAATGGATTTGGAGGATGGCAAAAAATTAGTAGCGTAGCAAATAAAAATCTGAGAGAATGGGGCATGCTCACCTGAACTGCTTCATCTAAACATCTTTCGGTTACATGGCAATGCTCGATTAAATTGCGATGGATACAAGCTTCTTGAAAAGTGGGATATTTAAATCCATTAACTGTCTTCAGATCATCAAATGAAGTAGGGCCTCTAACATTTGCAAGCAGTAGTCGTAGATAGAACCGGTCGACCTCTGAAGGTCCTACAAATGTAAGTCGGCCAATCATTTTTCCTTTTTTTCTTGGTGACCATTTCCTTGCTTTATCCTGCCAAATGAAAAACTCTGGAAATTCAGAGTATTGGTATTGGCCTCCAGCTAAATTATTTCGATGCATTCTAAAGAATTCAATCAGCGGTGTTTGAGCCCGCTTGTAATCAGAGACAACATTTTCCAGATTTTCTGTTGGAGAAAAGCTTACTGACTGCATGTTTTTGCAGTGGATCTGTAATGGAAAAACAGGAGGGTACATTTCGTAGAGCTCAAAGCCGAAAAGCCTCCAAGTTGCTTCTGGTGTAGAAAGCCAACGCCTAGATTGGAATTTTTCAATTTCATTAACAGGTTGCTGGCTGCCTGCAGGATCTATGCCAAATGAAACGTGATCATGCCCTTTATAAACATACTTATATAAATACTTCACGGCTTGGATGGTCGAGCACACTTCCACATTAAAGTGACAATCAAAAGAAGCTAAAAGGTAAGGATTATAAGGTATAACCCATCGATTATCCATCTCATGATGTCGGATATATACAATTTCTCCAGTGTCTCTCCTTCTATAAATAGGATAACCATCATCTCTATTAGTAGTATATGGTGCAAAAGGTCTAGGATATTTTAATTTACAGATCTTTCGGCCTTCATGATCTATCATGCATGGACATTGAGGATTAGCTACCCCACAAGGACCATGCATCATATGGTTCAAAACACATGAGCGTAGGTGAGGTTGTGTCCTTGGAGAGATCTCTGCCGAAACAAACTTATCAAAGTGTTCCGGCGCTTTTAGCTTATCAGAGCGGGAAAGAATTATTAAAAAGTGAGCATGTGGCAGCCCGCATTTTTGAAACTCAACAACATATATTAGCGCAGCAACATCTCCAAAGATTTTTTTCTCCATAATCTGTTTTTTAACAGACTTAAATTTGCAGTGGAATATGCGGGCAAGGACATCTGGTCTATTCTGAGCCTTTTCTCCCTCACGGAGCTCAGCCTTAATCTTAGGCCAATTTGGGTTGCATGTCATTGTGGCAAATATATCTGGCTTGCCAAATCTTTGGACAAGTGCCATTGCATTAAGATATCGCCTTTTCATATCACGTGGACCGCCAATGAAAGATGGCGGTAAAATGGTCCTCTTGCCAGCATTAGCTCCTGCACACTCACCGGAAACAACCGTGTCTAACAACCCTTAGTAAAGATCTACTCTGATTATTGGCTGATTATTTCTAAAGAAATCAAGCCGGCTGTTTTTCTAACTTGACATACATGTCAACTATGAACTGAAGTAGTATCCGGCCTGTTAGTAATATACAATTTCCAGGGCGAATTTGTAGCAGTAACGAATAGTATTCTCGACAAGAAATGTTTTTCCTGAAGCGATTATGGTCTACTGCAAAAAGAATGTTCCTGTTATGAGAAGTATCAAAAGGGTCTCGACCCTCTTGTACCAAGATTAAGCACATGTAGCAAAGAAGAAAAAAATTTATGTCGATAATATTGACCCCTTTTATATCCTTTGATCCACAGTTTCTCCCTTTTTTTAGAGTAAAAGCAAAGTTACCTCATTGGAAATTCTCCAAGGTTCTATATTGGTGGTGTTTATAGAAATGAAGAATTTCACCATTTCGTCAACCTGTACTGTCCTAAACTAAATTATATATAAAGAATTCAGTAGCCTAAGAGGGAAAAGAATCTTGTTAAAGGGATACAATGATTAGATTTTCATTGTTTAAGGTTCCTTTTTAGATTCACTGTCTAAAGTTTTTTTTATCATTTCTCTTTTTTGAGCTTGGTCCATCTTTGATATATATTTGGCACAAGTGTCATTCTTGAAGTATGATCATTGTGCAGAACATTTCAAAATGTAGTAATTTAACTAATTATCTCATATTTTAGGTAAAGTCAGGAATGTCTCGTAAGCATCTTATAACTAATGATCTTATATTCTAGCTCAAAGTGATTTCACAGAAAGTAGGCTAATGCAACACTATAAAATAGGTTGTGATCGGCACAATGTAACTCTGATGCTACATTTTTTAGAAAAACTGCATGAAATCATATCCAATTAATAATAACGGGAAGAATTTGTGATATTAAAGAGGCAATAAATATAACGACTTACATGATGATTCATCATCGAGCAATTCCTCAAACACTGGTTGCAAACTGAACGAGATTATCAGTAACTCTTTCTCTAGTGGTCGTAGTACAAGGATCTAGCCTTTTAATTCCAGGGTGCCAACCAGAGTCACCAGATGGAAATAATAATGGATATTACAATGGATCATAGCATCCATAATAATGCTAAATCCGGTGTACAGAACCTGCTTTTCCTGACACAACGTACAATATATGGACTTGTGCAGTATGCCTCAGCAGACCACTCAGACCATATGGCTGCCACTTCATCAGTTGAAGGAGCATTATATACTCGTTGATCTAGCCTTGGGTTTTTGTTGATGAAAATAGTAGTTGTGTCATCAACGTCCACATCTTGTAGGCGCTTAAAGAATCTTGCATAAGGGTTGTACTACATGACACTCATTAACGTTTGAATGATATCTGAGCGTAATTGTTGACACCAGATTTAGTCCCCTGTCCCGAGGAAAGACTCGATGATGATAAATAAACTCACTTTTCTAGAAAATTGACTAATTGTGTGTTACTGGACATTATTAAGCCTTATTAAAATATTTTTTCTTTCAACCAAAAATTATTTCAAAATTATATTACAGTCATATAGTAGACTGAAAGAGCTTCAAAAAAGTATATTATATGTCCTATTTGGACTTACAAATCAAAAGTTACGGCGTTTGAAAATTTTGGGTTAAATATTTTATCGCTGACAAATCAGCGATTCTAATCAGGATACGCTGACCAATCAGCGAGTCCAAATAGAATATG
Organism: Salicornia ramosissima; assembly: GCA_951394345.1. NCBI lineage: Eukaryota > Viridiplantae > Streptophyta > Magnoliopsida > Caryophyllales > Amaranthaceae > Salicornia > Salicornia ramosissima. The sequence goes on from OX596235.1 coordinate 22,505,360, forward strand.
CTGACCAATCAGCAAAGATATATTTCATACGCTGATACAGCTAGCGCAAGATAATATACTACGCTGATTATTCAGCGTTAATTCTTGATCTTGGCTGATTTATTTCCTCATTAATTGATTTCTTTGCTATTATTTGAGTGTATTTTGATTCGACACACTAGCAAATCAGCGTGTTTTGGAAACTTACGCTGATTATGTTGGCGTGTCCTAATATTTTGCGCTGGCGAATCAGCGTTGATTTCTAAGACGCGCTAACATCTTTTTTTCTATAAAAACCCAATTTCTCATTTCAAAAGGACGGTTTTTTTTCTTTTCCTCATAATTCTTACTACAACTCTGATATATACTCTTATAACTTCATAATACTCCATTCTTTCAAAATTCTTTTATATTTTACAAATTAGTTTACTTTTTCATCAATTATTTATACTAAGGCGAAGTTCTATCAACCTTAACACTCAAGGAAAAATCTTCGAACGAGAAGTGGTACGTTTCCTGAGAGTCTTAAATTAATTTATTTTCTTTGTACATATGTGTATAATTTTATAGTTTAATTATTTTTTTTTATAAATTTTCTTTCATATTTTGTTAAAAGATTAAATTTGATTAACAAACAGTCAGCGATAAATTATTTTATGCGCTGATCCATTAGTGCGTCTTTTTCTGAATCGATGATGTGTCAGCGTATCCTACTTTTAAATGCTGACATGTCAGCACGTTTTCTACTTAAACGCTGATTTATCAGCGCTTTTCATTCTTAAACGCTAATTTATTAGCGTCAGAAATTATTTATTGCTGATTTTCTAAAAAAAACTAATTATTTTATTTTTATATAACTTGTATATTTGCAATTGAGAGAAATTAGTAAAGGCCGCCTATGGGCTAATATGACACATTCCGCCATATTAGTACCCTTGCCCCCGAATTCAATCTTTGGTTCGTATGACCATTTTTGGAGTCATCCCCATGGGATCAAAAGGGTGGAATTGTGCTATTTGGATCCGTCCCTACATCGTGTTCCATTCGTTATTTTGATCTAAATACATGGTATATGAGTTTAATTCCTAAAAACTCATTGGCGACTCCTACTAATGTTGTCCCTTTTCATTAATCTTTTCTTCCCTCTATCTAGTCCATTCTTCCTCCCATCGCCAATGCGCCTAGGTCTAAAACGGCCTCTTGGCGGCGACGGGCGGAGGAAGCAAAAAAGTGGGAGCTGGCCGTGGCTCCTACAGTGGCGACTCCGCTGGGGACAATTTAGGAAATTATTTCGATAATTTTCTAAAGAGGGCAAGACTTGAAAATTATCTCTCAATTTTATATACTTGTTATATTTAAACAATTTGCTTTTTTACTTTATTTTATTTTTATTTTTTTAGTTTGTTTTATTTTATTTCATTTTATTTTATTCATTTATTTATTTACTCATATTATTGCATACATGTGACAAACACTTGGCTTCCATGTGTTTGAAATATGTCTTAGGCTTAACCCTTTATTATAACCTTTCGGGGAGGAACTGTTGACTTGGCGGGGCCCATGGCCTCTAAATAGCCGAGCAAAACGGAACCTTATCCCAACTACATCAATTTCCAAGCTGCCCATGGTGCTTGGATGGGAAACACTTCATATCTGACGGTTTTTCCGCAAAGTGTTGAAGCACACTCCTTAGATGTAGGAACCTTTTGACCCTTACATCATAACCATAGAGACTTCTGCATAAAGTTGTAATTTATTTTCTTGTTATTTTGTATATTTTTTTTTCCTGTTAATGCTTGATTGCCTAGTTGACATTAGGATCTTAACTTACTTAGTTACGAGATTTATGTTAACTTTATTAAAATAAATGATATCTTTTGAATATATTTAAAAAAGATATTTTATTAATATTACTCTTTTAATAGGATTTTATTACTTGAATCTAAATGATTTTTTTTAGATGTCAATTTTTAATTTAGTTAACATAATCTCGAGCTAATTAGGAATTAATTGTGACTTTCCCTATTCATTAAAGAAAAAATATTTGATTTACATTAATAAATTCACAACTCAATTTGAATTTTGAAATTATTAATGCAAATTAAATCAACTTAGAATTCAACTAACTACATCCTTTAAGTAGGATTTAATTAGCTTAATTCTAAAACTTTAATGAATCTAACCATCCAACTTTTTTCCCTCTTATCTTTTTTTTATCCATTTTTTTTACATCTTTAAAAAAATAAATTCAAAGTCAGCGAATTATGAAATAAAACGTTGCTTGGTCAGCGTGTTCTACTATGGCACGCTGACTTATCAGCGTAGGTTTCTCTAACGCGCTGATGGGTAAGCGTTTCTTCCTAAGATACGCTGATTATTATTCTTTTTCTTTTTTTTTTTTTTGGATTTTTTCTTTCATTCATTTTTTTTGTTAATATATATATATATATATATATATATTTTGGCTATTTATGAGGGTCCTAAATTTTACACATGCATTAAATCATTCTTCCTACTTGTCTTTGTGCTAAAAAAATCATCATTCACTTATGCTCATTTGCAAAAACTGTCCATATAATTTATAATTGTTCCAAAAAGGGAGTTTTAAAAATTCAATCCAATAATCATTTAAGAATAGACTCATTCTAAGTCTTTCAAGTCCTTGACTCATTATAAGTCATTTAAAATATGGGATCACATAAGTCCATATTGCAGTATATATGGACACATTGGACTTAAATAAATAAAGTCTTAACCCATTTTATACATAAAATTGAAAAAAAAAATAGAAAACATGCAGCGTCAAACTTAAATTTACAGTAATTGATCAGCGCTTAATTCATTGCTACGATGATTGATCAGTGATTCATTTCTTGCTACGCTGATGGATTAGCGATTATCTTCTTTTATCGTTAGCTAATCAGCGTTAAATTTTTCTATACGCTGATAGTAATCTACATTTTAGGAGTATTTTATGATTTCTTCAGTTCGTTAAAATAATCCTAAATTTATAAATTATAAGTCTAATATGTTCATTAAAGAACCACCATAGACTTTTCTAAAAACAAAAAATAAAAAATAAAAAGTTTCATTTAGAACTACGCATGGCCTGATTCCTTTCTCGGGATACGTAGGCAACTTTTTTTTGGTTCGGCCTCATCATGATATAACTTTATTTCGAGCATATTATTGGCATAAAAAATGTTGAAAAATGCCTAATGTAAATAATAAAATTGTTTGCATAAGAAATTAATAATATGTATTTTCTTCTTTCAAATTAAAATTCACTCTCAATACGATGATAAAATGATATATTCCCATGCATGCATTGAGAGACTTGCATTATGCAATAATTTTTCCAAACCATTCGTCTATTTTTTTACCTCAATAAACACATTTTTTAATAAGATTGTGTTGAGTGCAACAGACCCTTGGTCCGCTTTTCAAAAAAAACATTTATACAAAAATGTTTTAGATGAATGGACCCAAGGTTCATTTTCTTTCAAATAATCCATTTAGGTTACTTCAATGAGTGCGCCCTAGGCCCACTCTTTGAGTTGAATAATCTTAAAAGATAAAACTTCTAACATTGGCTATCTAATTAAATTGAAAAATCATTTGAATGCACACTCGAGAAAGCTCAAAAAATTGAATGTTAACCACAAAAAAAATTGAAAGTCGAATCTAGCTTAGACCACCCCTCCTTCACTTCAATCTTTTTTTTCTCATTTTTTTTTTCTTGCCTTTCTTTTTTCCTTTGATTCTTTAAATACTATATTCTTAAGCTATCAAGTCATATTGAATTGTACTTATCTCTATAACATGAGATTCACATCTAAGTACTTTTCAAATCTATTTAGAAGAACTGTCTTGTTTAATTGAAACACAAATCAATATTATTAATGCAATAAGTTTGAGAACAAATATTTGGCAAAGCTTAGACAATGCAATTCAATTAAAATGCGTTAAGAACTTCGCATACCTCCATATTGATGTATCATTATCTTCGTTAACTTTCATTATATAAAATTGTCGATTATTAAAGAGCAACTAAATTGACCCAAATAATCATTCTATTGGGCCAAATATTATGCTCTAATGTATGTGGGATATATACGCCCAAATTTATGCTTAACTGAAGCCTTGAAAATAGGGGGCTCATTCTAAGTCCACCTACAATGATGAATGCCACAATACACCAACACAAGAGGCAACATTGTCACCTTTAAATCTGAACTACCTTAAACCTACATTGTGATCCACTTTCTTGGAAGCCCTTTTGAGCCTAAACACATGGCCTATTCTTTTCAACCAATATCATACTAAGCCTGGGAATGGGAATTGTGCTAGGACTATTATTGGACTACGATTCTAATTGAAAAGTCATAAATCAAATAAGTTGGCTTCAAAGTTCAATTAATTCCAAATGCAAAGTGTGTGGCAAAAAGCCTCAACATTGAAGTATTAAAAAATAAAGTTGTCCTAAATAAAGGAAATTCAGTCAAACATATAATAGTATAGCACATTGGGGTTTTATTTTAGGGTATTTGAGCCTTTTGTCCATTTCTTTCTTAAACCCTAAGCCTAGCCACAATACGACCTTGGAAAAGCCCTCCTTGAGATGTGCTTTATTAAGTGTCTTAATCTTAATCACAAATGACTCAAATTGAAAGAGCTACGTAAGGCCTGATTCCAACTCGAATTGGATACGTACGCAACCTTTTATAGGGTGCGGCCACACTTGTCCTACATTTTAAGGACTTTCAATTTTTTATTTATATTTAAAACAAAAAAACTGAGCAAATTTTTAAGGGCTCATAAAAGGTCCTTCAATCACAAGACTCACCCTAAGTCTTGTACATGTTCAATTTGATTAAAGGCACATAAAAAACGTCCTAAAGTATTGCATTAATATCACTTAAAACAGGACATTTTTATTGTACATATATTGGTAGCATTTGTTGTTGTTGTTCTTCTTCTTCCTCTTCTGCTTCCTCTTTGTCTCCTTCTTTTTTATCACGACCAAATTTGTTTTCCTTTAACTTAGTATTTCAATCCCTAACCACCAATTTATACAGAGTGACTTGTTTCATCCTTGCACCAAATTTCTTCTATTATTTCCTCTCCACAATCACATAGCCCACATAATTTTCATGACACCTAAAATCGTTTAGGACTCTTAGAACCTTCATCTCAACTTATTCTTATATCGCAATAAGTTCAATCTAATCACTCATTCCTCATAGCAAGGATGCCACTTGTAGCTTCTCTTCCATTAAGGTTTTGGTTTTCATAAACAATTTTGGTCTCTTATTTACTTTGAGCATTATCTGATAAGCAAATGCAAAATCGTGAGTGAGCATTATATCTCTTACTTCTTCACAAGAGATTATCATAACATGATAGCCAAGTTAAAAAACATTTATCTTTTAAAATATGAGAAAACAATTTTCAACAATGGAACACTTTTGAACGATCAGATGAGCACATTGAAATTGTTGGTTAAGAAGCACCAATGAACAATCATTTATCAAATATTGCTTGTGTTAAAGATAGGATCCTGTTTTTTCTTATTTCATTTTTTTACTTTGTCATATATTTTTTTTTCTTAATTTTTTTTTAAATTATTTTTATTTTAATTGGGAAAAAAGTTGAGATATCCCCACTCCTTTAATTTGTATTCTACTTCTAACTTACTTGATTGACTAACTTATTGATTTTTTTTAGTGTACATATTTTGCTTTGTCAAAACACGTGCATACCCCTTTAATTGAGGGGCTACCTTTTTCAAGTTCTTCTGAAGCCATTCGCTTCAATGCTTTGCTAAACATTCAATAATCTTTTCACTTGAAAATCAGATTTTAGTGATTAATTATTGTTTTATTGTTTTTGGGAGAATATTGGTAATACTCCATAAAAATTATCATTTTTAAAAGAGTGAAAAATAGACCCTTGGTCAAATGGTTTAGATTACAAAAGTTTGGCCCAAAGTTAAAATTCAAAATTAGACTCAAAGTCTTGTTAAATAAATTTAACCCATATGGTTGAATTATGAGTTTTCAATCGCTCAACACTTGCATTCCCGGCATTAAGATATTACTTTGGTATAACAACAACCAAAACTAAAATTACTGCCCATTAATCAGTTGCGGTTTTCAATAATTTTGTTGTTACATTAGTGATAAATTATTTCAATCGTTGATCATGTCAGTATAATAAAATTTCTTTCACCAACAGAGCCTTGCTCACTATCCATATTTAAGCCTTGCTTAGTGTTCGTATTCAAGCCTTGCTTAGTGTTCGTATTCAAGCCTTGCTCGCTAGTCATATTTAGGCCCTGCTCAATCACCATCTTCAAGCTTATATATTAGCATAATCATTGGGGAATATCTTCTTGCGACACTTTTACCAGTATCTTCCCCGGAAATTAATGATCAATTCCCTAAAAAATAAATGTAGATATTTCTACTGTCAATACAGAAAGCACATTACTTTCTAAATATTTAAGAAGCAATTAAACTTCTTATAAATTTTATTTAATTAACATGTAACACATTGTTAACATCAACTAAGTGACATTTGGAGCACTTTTACTTCAAACTTCCCAAAAAAAAAAAAAAAAATCCCGTATAGGATTTTTAAGGGCAAAATAAAAGGGTCTAAAAATGCTCAAAATGCAAAATAAACCTCAAATTCTTCCTCCATTCAACTTACATATACATGGGCACCATTTTTGAGCAATTAAAGATGCAAAATTCAAGATACACAAGTAGTGCTTAAAAGTTTCCAAAATATTACTTGAATTTCACTATTTAACTAAAAAGCTTCAACATCTAACAACAATGGTGGAAAATAGAGGTTGCAAATGACAATGCTCATTTAAAAAACAGAGAGAGAGAGAGAGAACAATGATTTACCTTAAGCCTCGCTGCTCTGTTAGCGTTTATCAGCAAGAAGCGCTGCAGCACCGACGTACTAAGATTTAACACGCTAACAACCGAGCGTCTCTTCACACAACAAGAAAATAAGCTTCGGCCGACCGCTTTTTACCGACCGTTAACGGTCGGTGCCTCACTTTACCGACCGTCGCCGGTCGGTAAAAGGAGGTCGGTATATAATTAGTCGGTAAAATTTTTTTACCGACCGACGTTCAGTCGGAAATAATTTACCGACCATGTATCGATCGTTTACCGACTAAATAAAAGTTTTTAAAAAAAAATTTGGAAAGCCATTTTCCGACCGTCATGGCGGTCGGTAGTACCGACCGACCATATGACGGTCGGTAATACCGACCGCCATGACGGTCGGAAAATGGCTTATTCCAGCCAATTTTTTTCGCGCCTAATAATTTACCCACCGTGTGTCGGTCGGCATATTAATTTTCGCGGTTTTTTTAATTTTAATATTTACTATTTTCGAGGTTTTGAGTTTTTGGATATTGACCGTTTGGCGGTCGTTAAATTGTTACGTCTTTCATTTCATTAAATAACAAAAAACCTTTGCAAAACATATTAAATTATTTATTAATGAAAAACAGTTTATACATACGAAATAATATTTGATATTATTTATATAAATAATTCGTAATACACAAAAGTATGTAATATATATATTACAGTTTCTAAAAACGTAAATTAATAAACCGAAATATATATAACAAACAACTACACTACGAAGGCTCCAGAACCGCCAGAACCGTCTGTGCGATCGTCGGGGAGTCGTCGGTGAATGGAAGACTGATCGCCGAATTGCCTCATGAAAGCGTCCATCTGAGCCTTCATCTGCTCGAGGTACTCCGCTTGCTTCTTCTGATCCTCCTCCAGACGGCGCTGATGCTCCTCCCGTTGACGGTCTCGCTCCTCCAGACGGCGCTCTCGCTCCTCTAACTCTGTCCTCGCACGCTCGGACTCCTCCAAACGCTCGGTCATCTATGCCAGTTGAGCGGAAACTGATGGAGAGTAGGCAGATCCAACGTGCCGCCGCGAGGTTCTCTCATAATAGAGAGAAGCTCCGTCTTTGTCGAACCCTAGAACCTCGCCCTTCCGGAAGCCACCAACTGTATCAAAGAAGACCTGGTTGGGATCTGTCTCCGAGCCACTAGCTTGAGACTCCGAAAGGTTTTGGTTATATTGTTCCTGCAAATTATGGGCGGAGTTAGTTCAAACAATTCAAAAAGAACCTAAATAGGCCATTTTTGGCTCGTTTTGGGTGTTTTCATATCCAACTTCGCACCGATCAACGTAGAACATGTTTTAAAGGTTAATTCACATATCATAACATTATTATAGACATTCTATCACTTATTTGCATGTTTTTGGGAAAGTTTAGAGGGTTTTGGAGCAAAAACAACCTAAATAGGCCATTTTTGGCACGTTTTGGGTGTTTTCATTCCCAACTTCGCATCGATCAACGTAGAACATGTTTTAAAGGTTAATTCACATCTCATAACATTATTATAGAAATTCTATCACTTATTTGCATGTTTTTGGGAAAGTTTAGAGGGTTTTGGAACAAAAACAACCTAAATAGGCCATTTTTGTCTCGTTTTAGGTGTTTTCATTCCCAACTTCGCACCGATCAACGTAGATCATGTTTTAAACCAAATTCACATATCATAACATTATTTTAGACATTCTATCACATATTTGCATGTTTTTGGGAAAGTTTAGAGGGTTTTGGAACAAAAACAACCTAAATAGGCCATTTTTGGCACGTTTTGGGTGTTTTCATTCCCAACTTCGAATCGATCAACGTAGAACATATTTTCAAGGTTAATTCACATGTCATAAAATTATTATAGACATTCTATCACTTATTTGCATGTTTTTGGGAAAGTTTAGAGGGTTTTGGAACAAAAACAACCTAAATAGGCCATTTTTGTCTCGTTTTGGGTGTTTTAATTCCCAACTTCGCACCGATCAACGTAGAACATGTTTTAAAGGTTAATTCACATCTCATAACATTATTATAGACATTCTATCACATATTTGCATGTTTTTGGGAAAGTTTAGAGGGTTTTGGAACAAAAACAACCTAAATAGGCCATTTTTGGCACGTTTTGGGTGTTTTCATTCCCAACTTCGCATCGATCAACGTAGAACATGTTTTCAAGGTTAATTCACATATCATAAAATTATTATAGACATTCTATCACTTATTTGCATGTTTTTGGGAAAGTTTAGAGGGTTTTGGAACAAAAACAACCTAAATAGGCCATTTTTGGCTCGTTTTGGGTGTTTTCATTCCCAACTTCGCACCGATCAACGTAGAACATGTTTTAAAGGTTAATTCACATCTCATAACATTATTATAGACATTCTATCACTTATTTGCATGTTTTTGGGAAAGTTTAGAGGGTTTTGGAACAAAAACAACCTAAATAGGCCATTTTTGTCTCGTTTTGGGTGTTTTCATTCCCAACTTCACACCGATCAACGTAGATCATGTTTTAAACCAAATTCACATATCATAACATTAATCAAAAAACAATCCTATTCGTACTCTTCGGCTTTGAAGCCGGAATTCCGCTCTAAACATCAATTGCAAATAATAAAAAATCAATCCTATTCGTACTCTTCGGCTTTGAAGCCGGAATTCCGCTCTAAAAATCAAATGCATAGTAAAGAAGAAAGCATTACCATCACTTCCTTGGCCTTATCGCTAATCGGAACCGGATCCTTCCCTGGTTGCTTCTTGAAGTGAGTATCGAGGAAGAGATCCGCAGCATCAGGCAGCTTCCCTCCTTTCGCCTTGGACAAAACAAACAAATGTGCGTAAGGGTAGGATATATATAATCAAATGTGCATTAATTACAATAATTTAATGAAATAGTAGACTAACCAATTGCTTAGCTCGTTGAGTGGTGGAGACAGATCCCGCGCAATGAGAGGCCTGGGCCTTGCCACTAGCGTCGCCGCCTCTCCTGTTTGCCTTCGCTCGAGCCGACCTTTCCTTGAATAGCTTGTCATCGAGCCTACCCTTCATTGCCTGGTACATGTCATCACCAAGCCAATTTGGTCGATCTTTCCGCTTGTGCACTGTGTCATTGAATATGTCCTTCAGCCGTAATCCAGCCTTGGTATCATACGCATCCCGCACAGTGCCCTCGAGCTCAGGCCTCCAAGTGTACTGTTTCTGCATTAGACCAAGGACAATCAAATATGTTAATGTAAGAGATTATATTTAAAAAAATATTGTATCAAATTACATAATTTGTCTTACTGACCTTCCACATGTTCCACCAATGTACCTTGGTCGCCTGATCTACCTCAGTGTAGTTCTTCCAAGGCTGATGGAAGTAGGACTTGATGACGTGTGTTATTGATCGAACAACAGCGCCCTTGTCAAACCTTGCACACAAAACATTGTAAGATTAAACAACATATGAATACAACTTAATTTCAATAGTGAAAACATTAAAAAATAACACAAAAACTCACCATAGGCCATCGGGATCCAATTCTCGAACCCCAACTGTGGATGTAGAAGCTTCTCCCTGATCCTTGTCTCCACCCTCAACCTCACCAGTTTGTCTCTCGGGTTCTCGACTCAGAGTAGTCTCATGCGGAGGAGTAGAGTGAGACAAAGGAGTGACCTGAGGCAGCGAGGATGGAGTAGGCTGAGACAAAGGAGTGAGCTCAGACGTAGGAGTAGGCTCAGGCAGCGACGTAGGCTGAGACATAGCAGCGTGAGACACATATGGCTGAGGACAAAGAGGACGATGCCGAGGCCGAAGATGTGGTATCGGAGGTAACCCCAACTGTGGTGGTGGAGGTAAGATAAACGTAGGTTGAGTTGGACCGGAAGATGAACTCGCCGACCGTCTCCTAGACGACTCAACACGACGATGAAGGTCACCAGGACGCAATATCGGCCTAGACCCAGTAGGACGAACCGAAGACTGAGAGGGAGAATCTTGCCGGGTCTGGGAGTTCTGACTCTTATCCTCCGAATCTGACATGTTCCTGCATAAAGTAATGAGTAAATTATTTGCACGATTAATAGTTATTGACAGAAATCAAAATCACAAAATGATGGTATGAAAACGTACCCCAATTAACTAATAATGAATACGCGAATAATAAAATTTATACATACAAAACTAAACAAAACAAAACTAAATTACAATGAATTGCTACAATTAAATTAAATTTAAACTACATCCTAATGAATAAACCGATGTCGTCAACGTCCTCGTCATCATCATCAACCACTTCACCTTGTCCACTTTCGTAGTCATCTTCATCAAGACTTGGAATGACCTCATCTTCGTCATCATCACCTTGAATGATCTCGTAGTCTGGGATCTCGTCCGGAGAACATACACCTACGGGAATAAGGGATGTTTCCTCTTGTAGAACATCCGAGTCCACCGGGGCATCAACGTCTGACCTAGCTTTTGTCTTGAACACAGCCCACCACTGCACTTTGTCCCTCTTCAGGCTAGGATAAGGAGCATAATACACCTGACTGGCTTGGTACGAGACAATGAAGGGGTCGTACCACGGGAGTGTCCTAGTGTGATTGACCTCTACAAGTCTATATTTCTCATGAATGTTCATGCCCTTGTCACAATCAAACCAACTGCAGTTGAACAATATTGTTTTGTACTCTACGTCACTCCCGTGGTAAGACAATTGTAACACCTCTTCCAAGGTGCCTAAGTAGTCACCCCCTTCTTGACTCTCAACACACACTCCATAATTCATGGTTGACTTGTTCCTACCATAGCTTTGTGTGTGGAAATTGTACCCATTGACGTAGAATTGATTCCAAGTTATCAATTCTTTCGAGGGACCCATCGCGAGAGCTCGTGTGACGTCATCAGCAGACTGTGTCCAAAGTACCTAGATTTGTTGAGTGATTAGTTAAATAAAATGATGGTATGTAATTAAAAAAATTGGGGAATTAAGGGATTAGGGTTCCTCACTTGTGTCCTTAACCATGTTGGGTATTGGGATTTGCATTTGATCCAAATTTCCTCCCTCTTTATTTGGGGATTTGACTACACTATGTGATCCTCAAATTGCCTATTACAATGCGCAAGTTCGATCTAAGTCAGCTAAGGCGGAATGCAATATTGTTTTGTAATCTAAGACAGTTAAACTAATAAAATTACCTTTCATAGTCACTTAATATGCCACAATTTGCGAGGATGTATAGATGGGCTCGGACGTACTCCTTGTCTGTCAACCAACGTTTACTACCACTCGTTGTTGGTCGACCACAATCCTCCCTAAACAATTCAGGGACATTGACACCATGTTGGCTTTCCACAACATGATATGCATTTCTACCCAAGTCCCTCGACTTGGTATCAACCTCCGACTGAAAATACTGTGAGCAGAAATTGGATATCTCCTAAGCCAGGTATGCATTGCATATAGAGCCTTCAACCCTTGCCTTGTTCCCCACTTTACGCTTCAAGTTGTTAAGGTACCTGTCAGTAAATAAAACATGAGCAATGTAAATGTCACTTCATAGGAAATTAGTAAAGGGGTATAAACGATTACAATAACTCACCGTTCGAATGGGTACATCCATCTGTACTGAACAGGACCCCTAATATATGCTTCATGTGGCAAGTGTACCGGCAAGTGCTCCATGGAGTTAAAGAATGCCGGGGGAAATTTTTTTTCTAACTTACATAAGATCTCAGCAATGTTCTTATGTAGGCGGTCCATCTCACTCAAAGTGATAGTGGGAGCACACAAGTCACGGAAGAATTGGCTGATTTCGGTTATTGCCTTCCAAATATGAAGGGGGAGCAACTCTCTTAGGCAAACAGGCAATAACCGCTCCATAAATACATGACAATCGTGACTCTTCATTCCATGGAGCCTATTTTTTTTTTTATCAACACATCGGCTTAAGTTCGAAGCATACCCGTCAGGAAACCTCAAGTCTCGGATCCATTCACATACCACCTTCTTCTGCTCCTTGTTAAGTGTGTAAGGTGCCTTAGGCATCTGCTCATTACCCTTACCATCATCAACAAGCTCCAACTCTCGACGCCTACAGACACTCTTCATGTCTTTCCTCGCACTTACAGTGTCAGACGTTTCGTCTTTCACAGCCATGACGGTGTGGATGAGCTGCTCGAAGAAGTTCTTCTCAATATGCATAACGTCTAAGTTGTGCCGAAGCAGCAAATCCTTCCAATACGGCAGGTCCCACAAACAAGATTGCTTATCCCATCCCATTTTTTTCTTCTTCAATTGCTTCAAAGCATCAGGACCATCAGTTGCTTTCGGTAAGTCCTTCACACACTGCCACAGTTCCTTACCTGACATAATATGAGGAGCCGAGTCATTTTCAATTCTGTTCTTACAAAAAGCTATCTTATTCTTTCGGAAGGAGTGGTCGGAATCTAAAAACTGACGATGGCAATCAAACCATGATACTTTGCCACCATGTTGTAGCCAAAAGGCTTTGCTTTTCTCCATGCAATATGGACACGCCTTTTTACCGAACGTGTTCCAACCTGACAACATACTATATGCTGGAAAGTCGCTGATAGTCCACAACAAGGCTGCGCGAAGATTGAAATTCTGCTTCTTTGAGATGTCGTAAGTCAAGGATCCAACCGACCATAGATGCTTCAACTCATCAATTAAAGGTTGCATGTAGACATCCAAATTGTTCTTCGGATTTTTTGGCCCAGGGATAAGCAAGGAAAGGAAAATGAAAGGTTTTTTCATGCACATGGACGGTGACATGTTGTAAGGTGTAGTTAAAATAGGCCAACAAGAGTATTGCTTTCCAAACTTCCCAAAAACGGAAAAACCATCAGTGCACAACCCAAGTCTAACATTTTGAGGCTCGGACGCAAAGTCCTTAAAGGTCTTGTCGAAGTGCTTCCATGCTTCACTGTCACTTGGGTGAGCCATGTTCCCTTGCCCTCGACGATTTTCAGAATGCCATGTCATAGCCTCAGCAATGTTCCTAGTAGCAAACATCCTTTGCAATCGTGGTGTTATTGGGAAGTAGACCAGAAAACTTAGTGGGACCAAATTGTCATTCGAAGTCTTCTTGAACCGATTCGACCCGCAATGACGACACTTATCAAACTCAGCATCGTCCTTCCAAAATAGCAAACATCCATTCGGGCATGCGTGTATCTTCTCGTGAGGAAGCTTTAATCCCTTGAGTACCTTCGTTGTGTCGTAATAGGTGCTACACTTAGTTTTTTGGGTGGTGGGGAGTGCATCGTTCACCAATGACCCAATACCATCTACGCACCTGAGTGGCAAGTTGTACTCAGACTTTAAATTGATCATTCTAGAAGCCACCTCCAACACAGAGATGTTGCTACCATCATACAAAGGCTGCTCGGCTGCCTTGAGCAAGTCGAAGAACATCTTCGCTTCCGCATTTGGTTCTTCTTCAGCCGAAGTTGCCTCCTCAAGGAATGGTGGGTCCACGTTGTTCCCAAAAGCATCGACAACCATTTCCCGGTAAGGATTCGGATGAGTAGGAGACGAGGTGGACTCTATACTCACCCTTTCACCGTGACATAACCATTCATAGTAGTTCGGAATGAACCCCTTCTTATACAAATGTACCTTTACGTTGGGCACATCCAAGTAATTCAAGTTTTTACACCGAACACACGGGCATCTTATCTTGTCCCTATCATTAAGCTCGGGGTGCTGCTGAGAGAACGCAACAAACTCATTCACCCCTTGGATGAACTCATCCCGAAGTTTGTGGCCCTTATCGTGTCTCTTGTACATCCAATCACGCTCCTTCCTTTTCATTTCGATTATGCCTATTCTAAGCCATTAACAAATATCAGTTCAAAGCATTCAAACATCCTTCAATGTCTTCACTCTTATCTTATTTTAGCCTTTCTTAATTCTTCTTAAAGCTTTCTTATCTAATGCACATGTATATATATATATATATATATATATATATATATATATATATATATATATATATATATATATATTTAAGCCATATTTAGTTCTATTTTAATTGTATTCATTCAAAACAATTACAAAGATTCATAATAAATCAAATACAAAGGCAATTTTGTATTTGAAAATAAATACAACTCAACTTTCAACCAACAATCATATTTCTTGATTTATCAACAAAAACAAAAACAAAATAAAAATAAAAAACAAAAACAAAACAAAAACAAAAATAAAAACAAAAACAAAAACAAGAACAAGAACAAGCAAAACAAGAACAAGAACAAGAACAAAAATAAAAATGAAAATAAAGATAAAACGTAAAAAATTAAAAATTATTTCATTAACATTTTCAATTCATTTCGTTTCGTTTTAGTTCCATTCATTTAATTTCTGTTCGGTTTATTTCATTTCAATTTAGTTCATTTCAGTTGTTGTTTTCTTAGCCCAAAAGAACACGGCCTAAAATGTGTTGAGTGTTTTTTTGGGCATAGGTTGAGTGTGATATTACTAAGAACAAGTGTTGAGCACCCTAGCCATAGAGTAAGGCTGTTTTTTTAAAACCGTTGTTTTGGACTAAATTAATTTGATTTGAACAAAATTTGTTCGATTAGAATATAATTAAACAAAATCTTAAAGTTAGCAAAGAATGAACGAAAATTTTCAATTCATACACACAAATACATATGTAATACATACACAATACATAAATAATAAATACACATACATACATAATACATACACATATACATACATAATACATACACATATACATACAAATAATAAATACACATACATACAAATACATACATAATACATACACATATACATACATAAAAAATACACATATACATACAAATACATACAAATACATACAAATACATATACATATATACACAATTGAATAAATTGAAAAACAAAAAAAAAAAAACCCTAACCACAATTTGAGGAGCTGGGGCGGCAGCCGTGCGTCGGCGGAGGGACGGAGGGGCAGAGGCGGAGGGGCGGAGGGGTGGAGGGGCGAAGGAGAAAGAAAGAGAAGGAAAAGGAGAAAAGGAGAAAGAAAGAGAAAGGACGGCCGGAGGGGTGGCGGACGTCGGTCACGGTGGTCGCCGGTTCGAGGGAGAGAGAGAGAGGGGGTCAGGGTTTGGTGGTTCGAGGGTTCGAGGGAGAGAGAGAGTGGAGAGAGAGAGAGAGAGAATGAAACGTGAAATGGGAACCAATTTCCCCGACTGGGGTTTTAAAATTTTTTAAAATTTTCCGACCGTCATGATCGTCGGTAACGGTCGGTATTTACCGACTGCCTATGTTCGGTCGGTAAATACCGACCGTTACCGACGATCATGACGGTCGGAATTTTTTTTTCGACCGCAGCTTCGGTCGGAAATTTTTTCCCGACTGTGTTCAGTCGGAATCAGTCAAAATTTGACGACTACGAAAATGTCGGTTGGTAAACTCGGTCGGGCGAACGAGATTTTCTTGTTGTGTCATAAAGCACGCTGATTTCTATGAACTGTATTTGGTTTTGCTTCTTTAATTTCTACTTTCTTCAGTTCCTTATTTTGTCCTTTTCTTTTTATTGTTATTATTATTATTATTTTTTTTATTTATTTATTTAATTTTTGGCAAGGATTATTATTTTTATGATGAGGCATCTCTATGGAACTTGTAAACTACTGCGTACTATACACTTTAGCTTTCTCTATTTTCTTTTCTTCCACTTTTTTAATTATTTTTTTATTTTATTATTATTTACCCATTTTGCTGTAAATTAGCTAATTTATTATTATTATTTTTTTGGCTATACTTGTAGTTAATAAACAATTTTTACTACAATAGTTTTTTTTGCTAATCTTTTAGTAAATAAGCGAGTTTACTATCTTTTGCTAATTTCTTTTAGTGAATAAGCGAATTTACTTATTTTGCTATAACTTATAGTAAATAAGCGAATTTACTATTTTTTGCTCAACTTTTAGTAAATGAACGAATTTACTAACTTTTGCTACAATTTATAGTAAAAAAGCGAATTTACTAACTTTTGCTAAACTTTTAAATAAATTTACTACATTTTTTCTAAACTTTAAGTAAATAAGCGAATTTACTTACTTTGCTACAACTTAATTATAGTAAATAAGCAAATTACTATCTTTTCCTAATTTCTTTTAGTAAACAAGCGAATTTACTCACTTTGCTACAACTTATAGTAAATAAGCGAATTTACTATCTTTTGCTAAGCTTGTAGTAAATAAACGAATTTACTACCTTTTTTCAAAACTTTAAGTAAATAAGCGAATTTACTTACTTTTCTACAACTTGTAGTAAATAAACAAATTTACTATCTTTTGCTCAACTTTTAGTAAATAAACGAATTTACTAAATTTTTTCTAAACTTTAAGTAAATAAGCGAATTTACTTACTTCGCTACAACTTATAGTAAATAAGCGAATTTACTATCTTTTCCTAATTTCTTTTAGTAAATAAGCGAATTTACTACATTTTACTAAACTTTAAGAGTAAATAAGCGAATTTACTCACTTTGCTACAACTTATAGTAAATAAGCGAATTTACTATCTTTTGCTAAGCTTATAGTAAATAAACGAATTTTCTACCTTTTTTCAAAACTTTAAGTAAATGAACGAATTTACTTACTTTTCTACAACTTATAGTAATTAAGCGAATTTACTATCTTTTGCTCAACTTTTAGTAAATAAACAAATTTACCACCTTTTTCAAAACTTTAAGTAAATAAGCGAATTTACTTACTTTCTACAACTTATAGTAAATAAGCAAATTTACTATCTTTTGCTCAACTTTTAGTAAATAAACGAATTTACTACCTTTTTTCTAAACTTTAAGTAAATAAGCGAATTTACTATCCTTTGTAAAACTTGTAGTAAATAAGCGAATTTACTATTTCTTTTAAGTAGATAAACAAATCTACTCATTTTTCTCAAGTGTTTTCTCTCTTTTGTAGACGAATGAATCTGCTAAAATTTCTTTCAATAAATGAGGGAATTTATTACATCTTCTATTTTCTTTTTTATAAAATTTTCTATCTGTCGATTTCTTTCAAAGAAATTGATTACTTAAAAAAAGATTTTATTATTTTTTTGTTTTCCAAAATTAAATGATATTTTTTATTGTTTTTGGAAGCCATCCGCTTACTTTCACTCGACCACCGGTATTTTTAGGAGCCCTTGGTTCCGAATCTAAAGTCTCGAAAAGCGATTCGAGCATACTTTGATTGTCGTGGGGGCTAACTGTTGACACCAGATTTAGTCCCCTGTCCTGAGAAAAGACTCGATGATGATAAATAAACTCACTTTTCTAGAAAATTGACTAATTGTGTGTTACTGGATATTATTAAGCCTTATTAAAATATTTTTTCTTTCAACCAAAAATTATTTCAAAATTATATTACAGTCATATAAAAGACTGAAAGAGCTTCAAAACGGTATATTATATGTCCTATTTGGACTTACAAATCAAAAGTTACGGCGTTTGAAAATTTTGGGTTAAATATTTTATCGCCGACAAATCAGCGATTCTAATCAGGATACGCTGACCAATCAGCGAGTCCAACTAGAATATGCTGATCAATCAGCGAAGATATATTTCATACGCTGATACAGCTAGCGCAAGATAATATACTACGCTGATTATTCAGCGTTAATTCTTGATCTTGGCTGATTTATTTCCTCATTAATTGATTTCTTTGCTATTATTTGAGCGTATTTTGATTCGACACGCTAGCAAATCAGCATGTTTTGGAAACTTACGCTGATTATGTTGGCGTGTCCTAATATTTTGCGCTGGCGAATCAGCGTTGATTTCTAAGACGCGCTGACATCTTTTTTTCTATAAAAACCCAATTTCTCATTTCAAAAGGACGGTTTTTTTTTTCTTTTCCTCATACTTCTTCCTACAACTCTGATATACAATCTTATAACTTCATAACACTCCATTCTTTCAAAATTCTTTTATATTTTACAAATTAGTTTACTTTTTCACCAATTCTTTATACTAAGGCGAAGTTCTGTCCAACTTAACACTCAAGGAAAAATCTTCGAACGAGAAGTGGTACGTTTCCTGAGAGTCTTAAATTAATTTATTTTCTTTGTACATATGTGTATAATTTTATAGTTTAATTATTATTTTTTATAAATTTTCTTTCATATTTTGTTAAAGGATTAAATTTGATTAACAAATAGTCAGCGATAAATTATTTTATGCGCTGATCCATCAGGGCATCTTTTTCTGAATCGCTGATGTGTCAGCGTATCCTACTTTTAAACGCTGACATGTCAGCGCGTTTTCTACTTAAACGTTGATTTATCAGCGTTTTTCATTCTTAAACGCTAATTTATTAGCGTCGGAAATTATTTATTGCTGATTTTCTAAAAAAAAAAAATTATTTTATTTTTATATAACTTGTATATTTGCAATTGAGAGAAATTAGTAAAGGCCGCCTATGAGCTAATATGACGCATTCCGCCATATTAGTACCCTTGCCCCCGAATTCAATCTTTGGTTCGTATGACCATTTTTGGAGTCATCCCCATGAGATCGAAGGGGTGGAATCGTGCTATTTAGATCCGTCCCTAAATCGTGTTCCATTCGTTATTTTGATCTAAATACATGGTTTATGAGTTTAATTCCTAAAAACTCATTGGCGACTCTTACTAATGCTGTCCCTTTTCATTAATCTTTTCTTCCCTCTATCTAGTCCATTCTTCCTCCCATCGCCAATGCGCCTAGGTCTAAAACGGCCTCTTGCCGGCGACGGGCGGAGGAAGCAAAAAAGTGGGGAGCTGGCCGTGGCTCCTAGAGTAATTCAGGGAAGCATTTACGCCTGTTACTCTCCTCAAACTGAGCGTCATAAAAAAGAGCTGTAAAAATTTAGGTTGCTCATTTCCTGGAAGCAAATTGGGCAAGAAATGATACAGTTGCCCGTGCAACTTGAAGACGTTGATTCCTTTATGCGTGCTTGTATTAATCGACCCACCTAGAGAGCTAAATGCAAAGAGATTGTTGTATAATCGGCTGTAAGTTTTGAAGTGCACAACATAAGGATCGCACAAAGTAAACAACCGGAAAAGAGGTGCTGGAAAATGGATTAGTTGCAACTTGGACTTTTCCTTTGTTACAACAAAAAGAAGGTGATTCAAATAAGAATTTCTTTGCACCGCAGAATCTAAAATATGTAGGAGGAGGGAGCCTGACATCATCATTTGGCAACAACTGCCCTGTAGCTGCGGCTGGCATTCCTGGTAAAAGAAATAAACAACAATAACATAAGCTTCACAGCGATAGTAAGCTTGTAAAATGTAACTTATTTGCCTTTTTTCCCCTCATAAGATCTGAATATGTACTTTGAGATCTATTGCGTTGCCGGGTATAATGTTCAAGCATAAAATTGAGTTGTGGCGAGCTGTAAGAACTTCTACCAATTAGATTACAATGCAAATGAGAAACATTAGCTGTAGTAGCTCTTTGCTGAGTCATGTAACTCAGCCCATCTCTCGCATTTTCATTATTTACAATCCGCCTACTTTGAGGACCAGGTGGTCTAATTCGAGCATCCATAGTTTGAAATAATCTGCATGCCAAAATGCAGTAATTTAACTAACGAAAATTCGGTCCTTGAGACTTTGCCTTCGCCTCAATAGTGAGCTTATTTGTTAAAAGAATTGTCAAATAATGTATCTAGTAGGGCACTAATCTCAAGAGATACAGAACAAGACAAGAAGAGCAAAGATATATTGCAATAAGGAGATACATTTGTTGAACCAAAAGTGTTTCCCCTTAAGCATATTTAGCACCAAAAATAAGCCCCTAATAAGTCCTAAACCTTTACTAATACCCAAAAGATATAGCTACCTTAGATTCAAATAGATGCTACATTGATACACCAGTTCCATTACATTGCTACTGATTTCTAGCCTACAAACCTAAACAAGCTAGCTATTCTTTTTTCTTCTTCTTGAAAATGCCCTGCCCCTTGGCTAGATCAACACATTCAGGGATGGTGACTGCTAAAGATTTCCCTAGATAATCCATTTTTCTCTTCTTAGGAGGTAGTGGAGGGTTGGGCCCAATTAGAATTCTGTTTTGCTCTCCCCGGGGAGTGACTTAGTCCTGCTCTATAACCAAAGCCTGTGTGCTCATTTCCTCTACCATACCGTGCACTTTTTCTTTGAGAGTAATTTACTTTTCTCGTTCACATTTCAGCACCAAGCGAGGCACACTTACGAAGAAATAATTGACATCCATAACATCGAAGTGATACATCTGCATTAATTTCCTAACAACTTTCATAGCCAAGGACTGCTTAGCAGCTTTAGCAGTAGGAGTTATATCTCCAGCTAGGCATCTAAAATCATTCACACTGTCAATGCATGCAAGTGTTAGCCATGCATTATATTGCATATCACTTAAAGCCATCACTTGTATAGGGGTTATCTGAGCCTGAGTTTTCTCAACCACAGTTTGAAGCATAGCTAAGAAATATACTTCGACAATATACGGGCTGCTATGAACTCCCTTAATGGATGACAAAGTTATCGAGTGAAGTGAGGGCACTTGTTGATCCATAGCCTCAAAAGCATCTCTTTTCATTTTAAAGAGTTGTACCCCTTCCTCAATGCTTCTCCTATCTTCCAGATTAATTAGCATCCACTACAATTATTTTATATTTCCTTACTAAAAATAAGACCATTTTTTCAGCAGTTGATTCGTACGAATCTTGAAGCGTGTTTCCTTTGTCTCCATGGAAGACAAAGGAATCCGGATGTGTTTCCTTCAGAACAATAACACAAGCCTCATTCTCAGCTACATTGGTGATGCTATAAATAGGTTCAGGTAATCCTAAGCATGCACATATGTCTCTTAAAATTGGAAGGAAAGATATGCTGATCGGCGAAATTAATGGTGCCATGGCATGTACACCAACCAGAACATATTATCAGCCTATACCTAAAGGATAATTTTAATTGTAAAAGGCTATTTTAAATATATAAACATATTATCAGCTTCTACTAAGGTTAAAAGACTTTTAGAGCCCAGCCTATTTAGTCTAGCATATAAATTAAATTTTATTATTGGTCTCAATTAACATAATATAAGTAAACATTATATAATATAGCATTGAAACACAAAATCCATACTGAATAATATAATAGGACCAAGGTGAACATATATTCTATATGTAATTTATTATTGGTCTCAATTAACATAATAGAAGTAAACATTAAATAAATCAGCATTCAAACACAAAAGCCATGCTGAATAATACAATGGGACCAAGATGAACATATATTCTATATGTAAATTGTGACAACAGGTATATATGTTTAATGCTCTTATAAGTAATGCAGTTGACCAACCTGAACAAATGTGGACCTGTAATAGAGTGATCTGTCTTTTAAAACCTGCATAGTAGAGTAGAGAAAACTTAGCAAAGCCACATATAAAGAAGCACAGAAGTAAGGATGTGTTGTCCTAAGAAGCAAAAATCACCAAGAAACATATATACTCAAGATCATACTACTTTCTTCTCTATGATAGTGAAAAATCCAGCTAAACCCTTTTAAAACAAGCCCTCTTTTTTTAGAATACCAAGAATTAGTAAAAAAATATGAAGCTACAAAATCATGAAACCTAGATAGCAAAGATCATATTATCCAAAAAAAATAATGGACATCACTGAAAAAGCTGACAAAAATCGTTTTTAAAACGCTGAAGCCTCTAGAGTCCAAGAGACCTATATAGTGAAGGTCATATTACCCTTTTCTCTAAAAAAACAGCCAACTTTCTGAAATAGCCTTAAAATATTCTCTAAAAAATGTTGTAAAAGCCAAAGTTTGAAAAGACAGTGCAATCACACACCTTTAAAGTGAATGCATTATCTAAGTAGTATTCAGCCAAAATCTCACTTTAAAAATACTCATTGCATTCACATACTTTTATGAAAGACATCTATCTTTAGCATAAATAAACAGGGAAAAGTAAAAAAAAAAAAAAAAAAAAAAAAAAAAAAAAAAAAAAAAAAAACTGTGTAAAGTATTGCATTCACATGAAAAATTAACCAAACTCACTACATTTTTAACACATACATAAACATAGAAGAGTTGTAGAGCTGAATACTATATATATCAATTCAAACATGAGAAAATAACAGCTAATGTAATAAAGCTGAAAGAGATTGTATAATAAACACCAACAATAATAATTATCTGTATATCTATATAAATAAACTGTAAAAGAGAGAGAACTAACCTTAAGAAAGAATAGCTTTCCTGAGCTTTTCACTTGTAGAAGGAAGAACCTGTATATATAGATGAATGCAGAAGTGAGAAATGGGAATGCTAACCCATTCGTAAATTGGGAACCAGCCCCCCTATTTCCTGGTTAAAGTAGTGGGTGGAAAAGAAAACGATGAAAGTAGTAGACTAAGGAGAATACTTTCACTCCTAGTAAAACTGGATATACTCTCATACTACCACCTAACACCCACCCCCTCCCCCCCTCAGTTCATGTCTTTCATTTTTAAAATATAATATATAAACATACACAGTGAAAAACAACCTATAAGAAGAAGACACTAAGGCAACAACATAGCATATATTTTAACAAATACATGTGCATCTTTCCCATTGCAAATATAGTATAAGCCTAACAGTTTATAAAACCATTTTTTTTGTTAATTCTTGATATTATTTAATTAATATTAATTCAATTAATCATCCCCCCCCCCAAAAAAAAATATATAGACAGTTAATTAATGAATTAATTGTTTCCAGAGCTCGTTCATTCAATCAATACAATTCTAAGGTTAAAAAAATCAGGAAAAAAACAGACAATTAATCAATTAATCCAATCCCAAACTTCAACTAATTAATATTTTTATAAGAACTTCCTCTGCTTTGCACCAACTACTAATTGAATTAATATTAATTAATATTTGTCATATTAACCAATTTCATGAGCCAACGTCAACTAGTTATTATTTTACAAAACCAACTTCGAATTTCTGTATTTTATAAACTCATGAAAATAGCAGTTTGTTGAAGACTTGAGACTATTATTTTTCTGTATAAGTTATGGTTTCCTGCCTAGAAATTCATCAGATCATTAACCTCGTGTAAAATAATTCTTCCATTACTTGTGACATGCAATTCTAAGGCTACTCAATAAATCAATCAATCCAATTCTAAGGCTACATATATAATCCAATCCTAGGCCAACTCAATTTTAAGTTGTTACATGCATAATCGACTAACCTGTGATGTCTTCTCCATCCCAAAATTCACAAAGAAGATTGATAGCATGTAATCTACACATGCAAGAAGTCCTCAAACAATAACCTCTGTAAGAAACGACTGTCTTCTCCATCCCAAAATTCACAAAGAAGATTGATAGCATGTAATTTACACATTCAAGAAGGCCACGAACAGCAACCTCTGTAAGAAAAAAGAAGAGCAAATTCGAAGCTGGTGCAAAGTAGGGAAAGCTTCATTTCTGGTTCGCCGCGAAATTCGAAGCAGCTGGTGCAAAGCAGATAAAGCTCAATGAAATTCGAAGTTGGCTCCATGAAACTCGAAGTTGGTGCAAAGTAGGGGAAGCTCCATGAATAAGAACCAAGACAAGAAGTAAAAGAAGAGCAAGAAAAATAAAGAAGAAAGGTAGACCGTAAAGAACAGGAGAGACAAAGAAAGGGGGTGGAGGGTATAATCCTAATTTTTAACAACTTAAAAGAAAGGGGAGAAAAAGAAAGAGTGGCCAACTAAGCAAAGAGTTGCCAACTAAACAAAAATCCTGTTCAAAATGAACAGTAGGTGGTGATTCCCTCTTTTTAAGTTGTAAGGATATATATATATCAAAATAAATCGAAATCAACATATGTATATAAAAAAAATCAAAATCAGCATATACACAATTATATATAATTTATACTAGCAATTCAAATATATATATATATATATATATATGTATGTATAAAAACGAAATAAATATATAATTAAGCATATACCATATTGTGATTTGTGAGAGGAGATGTTTAAGGGCCGGGTGAGGAAGATGGTGGTGGACAGAGGCAGCCGACAGCAAGCAACCGACAGATGGCAGAGGCTGAGAGAGCCGTGAGGACGGCGGCGGCTGTTGTACAAAAATGGAGATTAGGGTTAGTGAGAGAAGTGAAGTTGTGACTTGTGAGTTACTAAGTTGTGACTCTTGTGAGGGTGAGGCGGTCAGCAACTGAGAAAGAAAACAAAGGAAATTAGGGTTAAAGGAAATTAGTAGTTAGCAGATGTAAAGGGGTAAAGGAAAAAGAAAACAAGTAGGCCCAAGCAAGTAGTTGTTTTGATGGTTGCCTTAAAGCCCAAACAGTAGCACACTGTCACAAGTACTCATAATACACAAAGGAAAAAGGCCCAAATAAAAAGCCCATAATATTTTCGATCGGATCGGATATCCGAAAATCCAAATTTCGTGATCCGTATCCGTTTCGAAAAAATTTCGGATAGTTCGGATCGGATATCCGGAATTTTTTTAAATTAAAAATATCCGATTTTTCGGATCGGATCAGCCGGATCGCAGATCGGATCGCTCGGATCGGATCACTTTGACCAGCCCTAGCTGCATCTATATATTGAGATTTTCCGTAGCCTCCTTCTCAATTAGTACTCTAATTTTAATTAATGAAAAAAGTAATTAGTGTCTTGGGGGAAAAGTTTTCTCATCAAAGAGATTGACATGGGGCAAAGATTATTATTATTCCGTTTACTAGTAAGTAAAATATGATCTGATAATGTGAATAATATTAGGCCTTGAATCGGCCCTATTGTAAGTTACTCGACAATCAATTTGGCCAAAACACACATTTGAGATGGGGAAAATAAGGAATGCTCGCAAATACGTGTGGTTAGGTTTAAACTTAAGACTCCCAAACTTGTCGTTTGCAAGACTTAACCAATAGGTTAAGACTCACACCATGTGAATGCAACCAATTAATATAAGAGATTATTAGATTTTAAAAATAATAATACTATTCCCTGTATAACAGTGTTGACAACCAAAATCTTTTATTCTATAGTACCAAAACTCTTACCAATATTTTTCTCTCCTAATTTCACATTTCTACTTCTCTTCCTATTTAATACCGTAATTAATATCCCAATAAATAATTAAAATTTCCTAGCTAAATAAATACTTCCTCTATTCCATGCATATATATTAATCGCAACGTTGTCATTTTCACTGCTACCAATGCATTACCTATATTCGTAATATTTTAATTAGCTATGTTTTTTTTTGAGAAGAATTAGCTATGTTTTGCCAAGAAAAAAAATATATAATAAAGTATACGCTGAGACAATTCTAAAAAGATTCCACATGGCTGTATTTTTCTAATATGTATAACGTACAGAAGCTAATTGTTACTGCCAATTTCATGGCCCAAATGATTAGTAAGGCCCAACAGTTGAGAAGCCCAAGGAGGAGCCCAACAGAAGCCACCAAAGCAAGGGCCACGTGGCAAGACAATACAGGGACACGTGGCACCATCTTACAGGTCCATGTGGCAGAGTACCACAGGGCCATGTGGCATCACCCTGTGATGACATCTGGCAGGTTGGAACTCAGCATGGAAACTTAGGCAAGAACACCAAATGGTGAAATTTATGTATCCCACATTGAAAGTTTACTAAAGTTTGTACCAAGATTCTTGTATAAAACACTTTATGAAATGATTGATGGGACAGATCATTAATTGCTGATTTGACTTGATACATTAGCTTGTAATTTGTTAATTAACCTTAATCTAATTTGATTAACAGTGATTAAAAGTTATTATTATCTTTTGCTCATTTATTTATTTCTACATCTAATTCTGCATTTATTATATTGGAACCAAGTTTGCATCATAATATATATTGGGTAGCTCTCTCCTTATTTCAAAAACCCCCTAAAACATTTGGCGCCGTCTGTGGGAAAGGCACTATATTATGGCAGAGTTAGGAGAAAAAACTCAGGAGATTCCAAAAACCACATCAATAAGTGTTGAAGACGAACATGATTCAGACGAGAGGGAAGGTGAACATGACCGACCCTCTCGAAGGGAGAGGACCGCACAGCGTGCGAGTCAGGCCGAGGCCCAATTTCCCGAGGGGGATCAACCCATCTATCTCTCTCAACTCAAGGATATAATGGTCGATCTGAGGAATTCATTGGACACGCAATTCAAGGATATGGTAGGCCAAGCCAAGAAGGCTGACCCAGGAGGGAGTCGACCTAGGGCCCTCAAGGCCGACCCAGGATCTAGCCGACCCCAAGGTCGGCCAAGGGAAGAAAAAGGTTTCAAGCAGCACTAAGAAGAAGAAAACACCTTCCAAATCGACAAATTTTGATTGGAAGAATATCACCTAGTGGGTGAGGACAACCAAGGCTCCCATACCACCAAGAAGAGAGCCCCTGATCAATGAGTCCAATCAAACATTCAGAGACGCCCGAGATTACCTAAAGGCAAAGAGGCAACAGTCACAACAACATTCTCAAGTTGATATTTCTGATACAACATCACCCCCAACACTGAAGGATAACACTCATCGAAGCTTGTTTCGAACTATGTCTCGTTCCACACAAGTACATACACCTACCCCTATACCAAAAAATTCATTTAAGGTCGAGCCTTTCAAGGAGGACGAGCCTTTAAATGTTCAGATTCAACAACAACACCCACCATACCCTCTTTGAGGGGTGGCATGGAAGTCTCCATTCTCCGTCGCCATACTGACATCCCCAAGGGCCTCAAAAGTGAAAGCACTCCACATTGAGCCTTATGATGGCACAGGTGACCCTGATGATCACTTGGCCACTTAAAAGAACTTGATGTATGCTCAGTCAGTGGATGACGCGACATGTGTAAATACTTCCCGGTAACACTAAAGGGTGTGGCCCAAAAATGGTTCAGCAATCTGCCGGACTATTGCATACAAAACTTCACTGAGCTCAGCATGGTCTTCGCACACCATTTTATGGCAAACAAACAAAAGAGGAAGACGAGCATGCATCTTGGTAAGATTGTGCAGGGCCCGAACGAGACTTTGAGGCCATATGTCAAAAGATTCAATCTTGAAATGCTTCAAATACCAGGCCTCCCCGAGGGCGTAGCCTTCGACAACTTTATCAAAAGACTTCACTAGTCAAGGTTCAAATTTGAAATGGTAAGGAGGAAGGTCTAGACCTTGCCAGAGATCTTGATGGAGGCCGAATCCTACATCCATGCTACCGAGATTTGCTCGGCAACAAAACCAGACAAGAAGGATGCGCCCAAGCAGGGCGGGAGCAGTCATAAGAATGAAGATATAAAGAGAGAGGTGTGTCCGGTTAGCAAAACTCATAAGGAGCAGAAAGCTCCCAAGAAGAGCCGTGCTTACGAGTCGGCCTATGAGTACAACAAACGACCACACGCCATCCTCATGGAGATTAAAGATAAGTTCAACTTTGAAGCGCCTCAGCCTTTACATGGCCCCTCCAAATACCGAAACACGAACAAGTACTGCCATTATCATAAAGATGTGGGACATGATACAGATGAATTCTTCAATTTGAAGCGGCTGTTAGATAATTTGGCTGCAAAGGGCATGTTAGAGCCCTACATAGTGAAATCCAAATTTAAATTTCAAAGGAAGACACAGAAGACGGGAGATGAGGAGGAGACAGATACCGAGGTGGTGGCCATGATTTCTAGAGGCCTCGCCTCGGGGGGTCCAACAATCAGGGGCGCGAAGGATCATCTTCGTAGCCTCTCTCAAGTTATGAGTGCTGAAGGAAAAGATGACAAAATATCGGAGGTGCTGATTAGTGAAAAGGACCGGCCCAGTATTCAGACCCCTCATGATGACCCATTGGTCGTAGAATTCAAAGTTGCCAACTTGAAAGTAAGAAGGATACTAATCGATAACGGAAGCTCTACAGACATAATTAGCTTTACATGTCTCGAAAAGTTAAAGTTTCAAGACAATGCACTCCAACCTATCAATCACCCCATTATAGGATTTGGAGGAGGTGTTATTCACCCAGTCGGCATTGTAACTCTACCAATTCGGATGGGCATTAAGGAAATGCCGTGGCATATGTTTGTAAGGTTTCTAGTTGTGAAGGAGTTGACGGCCTACAATATCATCATAGGTCGACCAATGTTCAATAATTCGAAGGCAATCATTGTACCCCACTTAATGTTGATGAAGTTTGTGTGCAATGATGAGAGTGTGGGGGCGATATATGGAGATCAACAGACAACACGAGAATGCTATCTGACCACCATTAAGGCCTCGACTTCTCTAGACAAACAAGAAAAAGTCCAAGAATCTCCAAAGAAGATAAGAAAAGAACCGAGGGTGGTAAACCAAGAAGTTTGTATGATCGGGTGAGCTAAGCCAGATGAACTGAGGCCTCAGCCAGTAGGCGAATTCCGAGACGTCATACATGACGTTGACCGACCCGATCGAGTTTTGCAGATAGGATCTTCCCTAGAGGAAGATCAAAGTCGGATGTTAGAAGAACTCTTGAGAGAGTATCAAGGCTGCGGTCGAAGAGGTAAAAAAGCTCCTAGAAGCTCGGTTTATTCGCCCCTGCTACTACCCTGAATGGGTAGCCAATGACGTTTTGGTTCCAAAACCCAATAAGACCTGGCGGATGTGTGTAGATTACACAGATCTAAACCGAGCTTGCCCCAAGGATGGGTTCCCTCTGCCAAAGATCGAACAATTGGTCGACTCCACTGCAGGGCACGCCCTCATGAGCTTCATGGACGTCAATTCTAGCTTTCATCAAATCCTTATGCACCCTAACGAACAGGAGAAGACAGCCTTCATCACTTCCCAAGGCTTATACTGCTACATGGTAATGCCTTTCGGTTTGAAAAATGCCCCTGCTACCTTTCAAATTCTGGTAAACATGTGTTCCAACATCAGTTAGGGCGAAACCTTGAGGCATACATCGATGACATCATTGTAAAAATCTAGGAACCAACCAATCACCTAGCCGACCTAAGGGAGACATATAATTCCCTAAGGAGATACAACATGAAGCTGAACCCTAAAAAGTGTGTCTTTGGGGTCGGCGCTGGTAAATTCTTAGGCGTTTTGATTGATCAGCGGGGCATAGAGGCTAACCCGGATAAAGTGAAGGCAGTTAGTGACATGGCTTCCCCTAGTGTCACTACTTCTTCGATGCTTTGAAGAAGAAAGCTAAGTTTGAGTGGATTGACGAGGCTGAATTGGCCTTCACAAAACTTAAGGAACATATGCTTACCTTTCCGAGGCTGGTAAGCCCTATTCCAGGTGAGGTATTGTTTATGTACCTGACTATTTCTGAATTTTCACTCACTGTTGTACTGGTGGCAGACCGAGAGGGTATCCAATACCCGGTCTACTTTGTATGTCATATTCTGAGAAATGCCGAGCCGAGGTATCCCCTCATTGACAAATTTGGGCTCGCTCTATACGTGGCAATAGAACTTAACGCCTTTGATATCTCTTTTGAGCTCGGGAAAGCAATCAAGGGTCAAGCCCTCGTTGATTTTGTAGCAGAAATGACAAGGCCTGAAATTGAAACCAAGGTTGGTTCTAATTTATGGAAGTTGTTTATTGACGGGTCATCAACCCAAAATGGATGTGGTGCAGGCATTTTGTGTGTCTCGCCAGTAGGCGATCTATATGAGTATGCACTTCGCTTCAAATTTCAAGCTTCCAACAACGAATCGGAGTATGAAGCCCTTCTTACGGGCCTTAGAATGTGTATTGCTGCGGGAGCAGATGAAATTAAGGCTTCGTCCGATTCTCAACTTGTCGTAAGCCAAGTTAACAGAGACTTTGAGGCCAGAGAGCCTTCCATGAAGAGATACCTACAGTTGGTTAAAGAGGTTAGCACAACTCTCAAAACATTTGTTATATAGCATGTGCCTCGGTCAGACAATAATTACGCCGATGCCTTGTCTAAACTGGCCTCCTCGGTCGTTAATGACACCCCAAGGACTGTGTTTTGGGAGGTCAAAGAAAAAAGAAGTATAGATAAACAGGAGGTCCTAACTTTGGACCGGAGCAACACATGGATGGATGTCATCCTAAGTTACAAGCTGAATGGGGTATTAACGAGTGACAAGAAAGGAGCAGAAGCAACCGAGCGAAGGGCTGCTTGGTTCAAAGTTTTCAATGGAGAGTTGTACAAAAAATCCTTTTCTAAGCCTTTCTTGAAATGTGTCACCCCTGAGAAGGGGCATGAAATTTTGGATGATCTACACTAAGGCTTATGCAATTCCCACATTGGAGGAAGAGCACTCGCAAAGAAAGCCATACGCACTGACTATTATTGGCCGACCCTGAAAGAAGATGCCATGTGGATGGTAAGAAAATGTGACAAATGCCGGAAGTTTGCAAAGTTAATACATCGACCCGCCAGAGATCTTACCCCAATAGCCAGTCCCTTACCATTTGCTAAATGGGGGATGGACATTCTGGGTCCATACACTCCAGCATCAGGCCAAAGACGCTACATCTTAGTAGCAGTCAACTATTTCACCAAGTGGGTGGAGGCCGAGGCCATCAAAGGGATTAAAACGAGTGATGTGAAGTTGTTCATTTGGAAGAACGTGATTACAAGGTTCGGTGTACCTCAAGCAACGGTTTTTTTTATAATGGACCTCAGTTTGAAACTCCACATCTGAAGAACTGGCTTAGAAACCAAGGCATAGCCCATTGCTTTGCCTCGGTTGGTCGACCACAAACTAATGGTCAAGTCGAATCCTTCAACAAAATTATCTCTGATGGTATTAAGAAGAAGCTGGAGTGAGCCAAGGGATTATGGGCAGATGAGCTTCCTAATGTACTCTAGTCAATCAGGACCACATCAAAGAATTCAACAGGTGAAAGTCCTTTCATGTTGGTCTATGGGGCCGAGGTTGTTCTCCCCATTGAAATGTACGAACCTACCTTATGAGTCATGTTATATGATGAAGATGCAAATTGGGAAGCCATGAAACTGAACCTATAGTTCCTTCCTGAGACTAGGGGGAACTCTATGCTAATTAAGACAAGAGTTGTACAAAGTCATGATGGTGAGGGAGTACAACAAGAAAGTGAAGAACAGGTCGGTTAGGGTTTTAAGAAAGATGGAGGCACAGGGCCATGCTAATGAAGAAGGCAAGCTTACCCCAAATTGGGAGGGACCATACAAGGTGGTCGAGGCGGTCCATGACAGCACATACCGACTCGAGACCTTAGATGGAGTTACTATACCCAGGTTCTGGAATCTAGACAACGTGAAGAAATATTATCTTTAGCACTTGTAATTTTTTATGCTTTAATTAAAGACCTTGGTTCAAGGCAATGTAATCAAATTCAATATTAATGAAAAGGACAGGACTAGATCCCTAAAAGGCCCCATCACTTTCAAAGTGAAAAATTTAAAGGCTAGTGTCCAATATTTTTGTTTGTAAACATAAGACCGAATGCCCTTGATGCTAATCCAAGCACCAAGTTCTTATTCCCCATTAGTTGACCCCAAAAAAGGGTCAATAGTGACGAGTCTCACGAGGATGAAGGGTAGCCACCCATGCCCCCTAATGCATTTCCAAGTGTCTCATTAAAAGGGGTGTCTCAGCCATTCGAAAATTAAAAATGATTCACTAAGGGGTGTCTCGGCTGTATTTTGTCAAGCCATTCGAAAAGTAAAAATGATTCACTAAGGGGTGTCTCGGCTGTAATTGGTCGAGCCATTCGAAAATTAAAAATGATTCACTAAGGGATGTCTCGGCTATAATTGGTCGAGCCACTCGAAAATCAAAAGTGATTCATTGAAGGGTGTCTCGACTGTCATTGGTCGAGACGCTCGAAAGTCTAAAAATGCTTCATTATGGGGTGTCTCGGCAGAAATTGGCGAGTCACTCAAAGAATTAAAATAATTCATTAAGGGTTGCCTCGACTATAAGAAGTCGAGCCATAAGAAAAGCTTAAAATGTTAACAAATGGGTGACTCGGCTACTTAAGGCCGAGCCATTAGACAGCTGTTTAATTTTCAAATATATAAGCACTCGAATAAGCCATAAAATAAGATCTTTTATATATTATGCAATAAAATGCAGTACAAAATGGGCAAGGCTCGACACTTGTCATACTAAAATAAAAGGCGTGCAAATAAAATAGGAAAAGCACTCCTAAGTACTATCAGTCTTATCACTATCCTCGTCTGGGGCAAGCTTCGCAGGAGAGGGAGGGATGGGTCGACCAGTTTGCTCACACAAACTCTTCATGTCAACCCAATCTAAGAATTGACTAAATTGACCGAAGCCTTTGTTTGGGTAAGTCTTATTCCAGGCTTCTTCAACCTAACTTCTGTATGCCTCCTCGGTCTCTATTTCTTGTCAGGGGGCATCTTTCGAGGCCGGCCAACAATTTCATCATCTCTTCCTTCTCCTGCTGAAGGATGTCACGTTCAAGCTTTAACTGATTAATATTAATAGTGTGATGTTCAGTGCAGTCAAGCTCAGCAAACTTACCCTTCTTATTTGATCCAGAGGGCTCGACACTTTTTCTCTTGCCCAAAGAGGCTGAACCCTGACCATCACCAGGGCACCCCATTCGCTCTTACCAACGCTTCACTTTCTACTCATACTTCATGTTTAGATAGTAGGCCTCGTCCTGAAAATCATCCACTTTCTCCCTGGGAGGTTTACCCGTCGAGGTCTTCTCTTCCTCCCTTTGCTGCATCTTTAGTTCATATAGCTCGGTCAGAAAAGCTTTGTCTTCCATCTCTCTAGGAAGTCTGCTTTTGGATGGCATCTCTTTCTCTTTGGGAAGGCGAGACATGATTAATGTAGTCCAAAGAGTGAGTGTCACTGTAATAATGAAAAAAATAAAAACTAAAATAACAATGAAGAGAAAGGGAAAATTTACCTTCAAATAGAAACAAGAGCTTGATGCCTCTTCAGAGCTAGCTTCTCTCTCTTCTTTCTCTCTCAAGAATGGTAAAACGATTTGTGAAAAATGCAAGGAAAAAATTGGTATTTATAGAGTTTTTGACTTCAATATTGATCCAACTTTACCCCTATATATAGGTGGTTAGAAGCATTAATTACTCCCTAAAAATTAGTTGGAGGCCCAAGTTAAATATTTTTACTGTAAAAATCCAAGAATTTTGCCTACTTGTCATTTTAGGCCCAAATAAAGGGCCATTTATAGAATGATAAAATTCCACATGGCAGAGCCTACTAAGGCCTACTCCAGACCCAAAAAGTGACAATTTTCTTGATTGTCACCTAAGTTCAAAGGTGACTCGCCTAAATATGGCCGAGGCCCTAAGAAATTTCCAGACATTTCAATTAAGTCTAATGAGCAATTACATAACTTTGAGCAACTCACTCGGTTTAAGGGCAATCAGGTATCTGATTAATTGCCCCTTAAATTTTTGGCAAAGAACTATATTGCCAAGAAATTTAAGTGAGCAATCACCCAGACTATATAAACCGAATGCATTGCTCAGGGGCAATAATATGAAATAAAGCTAAGTATTGAATAAAAGATTCTGATTAGAAGAAGTATCGTCATATTAATAAAAAGTACTTATTACAAACTATGGCGGACCAGCCGCCTACACAAAAAAAGAAAAGAAAAAAGAAAACTAGCTAAAAACTAAACAACCAACTAAAACTAAAAACAACAAGTCTAATACAAGAAGTAAAACGAGAGTGGCCTAACTCTCAGCATCACAATCTTCATCCTCTTCTTCATCTTCATCATCTTCAGATATCTCAGGAAGAGGGGGAGGGTCGCGCCCTGTTTTCTCACATAAGGACTTAATGTCCACCCAATCAAGAAAACGACTCAGACACTCAAAATCGACGCCTGAGTAGGCCAATTCCCAAACTTCGATCACCTTTTTCTTGTAGGCCATCTCGGCCTCCAAGACCTTCCGGACCGAATCCTTCTCCAGAAAGGCAACCTTGTTTGCCAGCTCCTCTTTTTTCCTTTTGAAGCTGGTTAACTTGAGTTACAACGGAGTCCTTAGCTGTAATGGCCTCGTCTTTGGCTGTGATGGCCTCGTCCCTGGCTGTTATGGCCTCGTTTATTTCCTTGACATCCTTCTCCGCCACTTCCTTCTCTAGGATAAGCTCGTTTATCCTAGTGAGATACTTGTCGAGGTCAGCCTGCGATTCCATGGTAGTACTGTTTAGTTGATCTTGGCGGAGGGTAGTGAACATAGCAACATTTTTTGTATCACTAACTTCTGCCCTAGATTTTTTTACATCCTTCACCTGAGCGGGTCGCCAACTTTTGGCCCCTTCTAGCCTTAGCATAGCCTGAAAAATGGAAAACATTAATAAAGGTTGAAAGCTCAAAAATAATTTAAAAACCATAAAAGAAACAAAATTACATCAGCTAAGGCATGCTGGATGGGGGCAATATGCCCATCATCAAAACCTCTAAGGTTGTGGGCAACTTCTTTGCCGGCCCCTTTGATCATCTCACGGACGATCTTCACTTTTTCTTTTCCTGAGTAGTCGGGCAAGGGAGGGCCTGGGGCTATGCTCTCGGCCTCCTCCTCAGATGGGCCTCCTGAGGGGTCTAAATAGGAATAACAATCGAGTCCGGATGAGAGGGGGACGAAGAAATGGTGCGACCTGAAATAGAACGCACTGTCCTTACTCGGTGGGAATAATATTTACCTCCCATTTTACTCGCCATCTTTTTTATGGGCGAAGGAATGTTTTGAGCAACTGCCGTTGGCATACCAGCAAAAATGTCATCAGAAGGCTGAACCGGTGGGGCGCCTTCTGTCTGTGGTTGATGGACAACCAGAGCCTTATCTTCACCCTTTGCAGGGGTAGGTCTAGTCTTCTTCACAGCCACCTGCTCCTCAGGGGCCATGATTTCTTTTCCTTTATTCTTTTTAACCCCGTCGCCAGGGGTCTTCTTCTTGGTGCCACTTGAGCTGGCACCCTTCTTTCTTTTTACTCCCCTTGATGGGACATCACTCGCCTATAATAAGAAAGAAGTTAGTATAATTAACAAATATCTCACTCGACCTTAACAAAGGACGAGTGGGATGAAAAATATAAGTTGATTACAAACACCCCCCTTGGCCTAATTAAAGGACGAGTGGGATGAAAAACATAAGTTGATTACAAATAGTCCTATTCAACGAGTCGGGTCAGGGCCAGGGCGGGTCAATTATTTGGTGGGTCGGGCCGGGCCAGGCTTCACACATTCTTTAACGGGTCAGGCCCTATTTGGCCTGACCCAGCCCGACCCTCACTATCTAAGAGGAAATTAAGGAAGTTTTTGGGAAATATGGGAAGAAATTTAAGTGGCCCTTTAAAAGCCCAACTCGGCCCGCTTAGGCCCATTAAGTTGTTGACCCTATTAAGACCCGCCCCATTTTTAAAAAGGGTTGGGCCAGACAAATTTTTAATGGGTAGGTTCAGGTTTTAAATGGGCCCCTTCCCCATTAAACACGCCTAATTACAAACACCCCCCCTCGACCTTATTAAAGGACGAGTGGGGTGAAAAACATAAGTTGATTACAAACACCCCCCTTGGCCTTGTTAAAGGAAGAGTGGGGTGAAAAACATAAGTTGATTACAAACACCCCCCTCAGCCTTACTAAGGACGAGAGAGGCGAAAAATGTGAATTGTTTACATATACCCCAATCGGCCTACATAATAGCCGAGTGAGTCATTAATTATATGTTGCTTAAAACATACCCCCTCGGCCTGCATAAAGGCCGAGGCAGGGGGTTGTAAGCAACCTTCCATCATGCCCTCACTCGGCCCAAATGATGGCCGAGTGAGATGTGTATTATATGTTGCTTACAACATACACCCTCGGCCTACATAAAGGCCGGGGCAAAGGGTTGTAAGCAACCTTCCATCATACCTTCACTCGGCCCAAATGATGGCCGAGTGAGATGTGTTTTATATGTTGCTTACAACATACCCCCTCGGCTTACATAAAGGTCGAGGCCGGGGGTTGTAAGTAACCTTCCATCATACCCTCACTCGGCCCAAATGATGGCCGAGTGAGATGAGTTTTATATGTTGCTTACAACATACCCCCTCGGCCTACATAAAAGCCAAGGCAGGGGGTTGCAAGCAACCTTCCATCATACCTTCGCTCGGCCTAAGAGATGGTCGAGTGAGGCATTACGTTATTAAACTCAATTTATCCTCTCGGCCTACATCAATGCCGAGGTAGGGGGTTGCAAACAATCCTCTAAAATACACTCACTCGGCCTTGTAGGGGTCGTTTTTTACCCGGTCGCCTACATCAGACGAGTTATTTTTGAATGCTCGTTAACGCCGTATGTGAATACGGACTAGTAGGAGTCGCCACCGTGCGTTTTATACGGTCCACGGACACCGAAGAAATACCGAAAGCCAGTAGCAATCAGCCCCATATGGTCATGCACCAGAGTATGGGTTCGGGGACAGTTTACGGGCCAATCGTGCATTGGGCCCGCCCGCCTGTAAGCGGTCTCTACTAGGTCTCTTTTTGTGGTCATATTGTTATTATTCCCGAATTCACAAATATCCCATATCATACACTAAAGAGCGCATATTACTAAGTGGGTTTAATTATTACATGTTAGAACTATTATTGTGACCACTTTGAATTAAGTCCGTATTAAATCCTAAGGAAATTCTATCTGGTACCATTGTGGTTTTGCCTTTTCTATATGGTACCCAATTTTAATTTTTTGTCCACATGGTACCACTGTAATTTATGTTTGGTCTCTACCGTGACACTTCCGTTAGATTTAACGGTTTAAGCTTTTTTTTTGGCTTGATTTATACATATTCTTTTATGTATTTTAATTTTAATGACACATGGTACCACTGTAATCTTAATTTTAATGACACGTAAATCGAGGCTATTCGGGAACGCATTTCGGGCTAATCGGGTAGTTTATGCAAATTCCGACCTCGAAACGGACCCCTTAAGGGTGGGGTTTAAATGACCCATAAAACCTGGAACGTGCTATTTCTTCCTGACATGCAGTTCGATGCGCGCATATCGAGACTATTAGCCCAGGAATGCAGGTCAGGGCTAATTGGGTCATTTTTTGTAAATTTCGACATCGAAACGGGCCCTTTAAGGGTGGGGTTCAAATGACCCGTAAAACCTTGACCCGTAAAAAATAGTCCGTTCACGGTTTTTTGAGTCATTTTAACCCACCCTTAAGGGATCAGTTTCGAGGTCAAAATTTGCAAAAAGACCCGATTAGCCCCGAAATGCGTTCCCGGATAGTCTCGATTTGTGCGCATCGATATGCGTGTCAGGAAAAAAAAGCTCGTTTAAGGTTTTACAGGTCATTTTAACCCCATTCTTATGGGGTCCATTTCGAGGTCGAAATTTGCAAAAAATGACCCAATTAGCCCCGAACTACATTCCCTGATAGTCTCGATATGCGCGCATCGATCTGCGTGTCAGAAAAAATAGCCCGTTCAAGGTTTTAAGGGTCATTTTAACCCCATCCTTATGGGATTCTTTTCGAGGCAGAATTTGCAAAAAAGACCTGACTAGCCTCGAAATGTGTTCCTAAATAGCCTCGATTTACGTGTCATTAAAAAAAACATATTTATACGTAGTTCATTTAAGATGTGTATAAAAATACGTATTCATATTAAATATGCATAAAAATACATATATGAACACTAAAATACATAAAAGAATATGCATAAATCAAGTAAAAAAAACTTAAACCGTTAAATATAACGGAAGTGTCACGGCAGAGACCAAAAACAAATTACAGTGGTACCATGTGGACAAAAAATTAAAATTGGGTACCATATAGAAAAGGCAAAAGCACAGCGGTACCAGATAGAATTTCCCTAAAAATAAATATGTACAGATTCAAAGTGTGTTCCAAGAAAAGTGGTTTGACGTGCTGTTCAACCAATAAAAATATAAATAAAACATATATGAATTAATTGAATGCGACTTTTAATACTTAAGATTAGATGTCATATCAATGTTAACAACAATAATTGTGATTTCATTCATAATCAGGCCAGATCTAATATGACTTATAAATTAACCAGGTTTATTATCATAATCATTATTGGAAATATTCAATTTAATAAATAAATGATTATATTAAAAATAAATTTATCAACGACATAAAACCTGAAGTTTTTCTATTAAATTAATACATGATAACAGATTTGATTAATATGAGTCATAATTATTATACATCAATATTGAAAATTTATAATCCACGGCCGATCAGATTAAAATAACGATTAACGTGCTAACATTAATATGACAGACATGAATTTAAGTATTAAAATTCACATAAGAACCTTTAGATTATTAAACTCATTAACCATTATCAAAGATCATCATTTTGATTGATTTATAAATATACAATAAACTTAAAACGAATAGATTTGAAGTAGAGACTTCAGAAATTGTACCTGGTAATGCCTTTATCGAACAACCAAAGAGAGATCAACGATGATGAATATGAAATGCTTGTTTAAAGTTGACAGAGTTTGTGATCTGTGATCTGTTTAGTGATGTTTTGAGAGTGATTTGATGTGGTATAAGTATATGGGATGGAAGTATGCAATGCAGAAGGAGGCTCGGGTTTGTTGGCGTATGTTGAAAAGGTTGGAAGGACGTGTATTTATAGGCCAGAAGGAGCAAAAATCGACCCCGGAGGACACCAGACCTGCGCCTAGGCGCAGGTCCAGTAACATGACCTGCGTCTAGACGCAGGTCAGTATTTGTGACCTGCGTCTAGGCGCAGGTCTTGTAATATGGACCTGCGTCCAGGCGTAGGTCCAGCTGTGATCCGGGTCGATTTTTGGCTTGATTTTGCGTGTGATTTTCAGGATTACGATCCGATTTTATACGATTACGGAAATATTTTATAATATTTTGATATTCCGGAATATTCTAGCATGTCCCGGGATGTCTCGGAATGTTCTAGAATGTTCCGGAATGTGCCGGAACGCCCAGAACGTTCCGAAATGTTCTAGATTCCTCCAGAAGCTCCAAAAAATTACAGAAAAATTATTAAAAAATATGAAAAATTATGAAAGGTATGAAAAAACAATAATATGCTTTGTGGAACAATTTTCAACATTCAGAAATGACGAAAATGCCCCTAACCATGCAAAAATCCTAAAAAATCTAAAAAAGTTCTAAAAATATGATAAAATATAGAAAAAAAATATTTTTGTGATTTTTGAAAATATTTTATGATGCAAAATAACATTTTTTTTTAAAATTTTTTTTATGAATATAAAATATGGGAAAATGCACAGAAAAATTCCTAAAAATGGTATAGAAAAAAAGATAAATCCCATAATCATCGCAAAACCTAACATTTACTTCCAAGGCACTTTAAACACGGTTTAGGTAAATGTTTGAGGTGTATTATTCATTTTCATCGTCAATTCCCCTCGGTTGGACCTTATGACAATACGGTACGTTCATCATTAGCCTCTACATTGGGGAGACACATTTAGGCGTCTATAGGCCCAAATGATGACCGAGTGAGATAACAATACATGCATATATCAAGATAGAAATACTAATACTTATATTTAGAATGACTTACAACGGTGTTGTCGCGCCTCTCCATCTAAGTCTGCATCTTCATCAGATACATAGCATCGAGGTATTCGTCGCCTGTCACCTTGCCTTTCTTGTGAGGTGGAAGATCAACCATGGCAAGTGCTAAAAAAATAGAAGAGTTAGCAACATACAAGGCACCACTTTATGCTTAAAATTGAAGGCCTCGTATTACCTGGTTCTATGGCTTAACTCAAGCCAACTGCAGATAAAAATGTTCTGTTCCGAAAGAACATCCAGTCAGGAGCTCACACCTTTGGGACAT
Source organism: Salicornia ramosissima (assembly GCA_951394345.1). Classification (NCBI taxonomy): domain Eukaryota; kingdom Viridiplantae; phylum Streptophyta; class Magnoliopsida; order Caryophyllales; family Amaranthaceae; genus Salicornia; species Salicornia ramosissima. Next base: position 22,546,158 of record OX596235.1, read on the forward strand.
TATTTTTCTTACCTCCGGCAAACATGATTTTGGTCTTAAAACCATTACCCCTTAATACCTCATCATCACGTTGATGAGTGGGGGGCAAGTCAACGTCTCGGCCACATAGGTAAGGGGCCGTGTTGATGCGGTTAAGTTTGTTGACAAACTCTTGGTCCTTATGGTAGATGTACAAGAACCGTTTCCTCCACTCTCTCCACTTATTATTTTTAGAAAATCTCATTTGGTAAGAGGGCCGAGTGCTAAGGAAATACAAAGAATCACAGCTATTCTCGACCTTGTTCAAGTAATACATATGTGCAAAACAAGAAAAGGATAGGTGATACCCCATAATTTTGCATATGGCTATGTATCCAAAAATGTTGGCCCAAGAGTTGGGGGTAAGCTGCCATAAGCCTAGACCATACCCCTCTAACACTTCTAAAATAAATGGGTGAAGAGGGAACCTGAGGCCCTGGTCTATCACAACCTCATAAACAGGAATCGCCCTCCTAGGAAGGACTCGCACGTTTGCCCCCACCTTAGGGACGCCTAGAGTGTATCCCTCGCCGAAAGCACACTCTTTTGTCATGGCCTCCAAGTTGGTTGTATAAAGGTCAAAGAAGGATTGGTTCTGTTCACACATCATCGGTCATAGAAGTGCTCGCTTCTCTTGGTAGGAACCCGGGAAACTTGACCGACTTCGACCAATTGGTCATCCTTCCTGGCTCGGCTTACTCTCCCCTTCAGCCTCTGGCCTCTCAGAACCTGAAGGTGCTGGACCGGTCTCTTGGTTCTCATACACCTCAGTCTTACCTGGCTCAACGGCCATGTCCTCAGGTGTAGGGCAACGACTTCTTAATCGCGCATTAAGTTTCACCCTTGCCATTGTACCCTGCAAAGGTATGAAGGTAAGAGTTTTTAAAGGAGAGTAAGAAACTTCCGAGCTCAACCAAAGAGATCGACTATATCCAGAAACTCTAGACTCTTTACTACTGGTGAACTCGATCATTTTATTAATAAAAAATAAAAATCAACTGACCCCTAACAACCAAAGCAAAAATGAGTAGGAACAAGGAAATGCACCTGATTGTGAAGAAAGAAGTCTCGGTCTAATAGTAGGAGAAGATCTTGTAAACCTTGAATCAAAGTAAGTGTTCTTCGTGTTCTATCCAAAACTCAAAGCAAACCTGAACTTCAATCTGAAATCACAAAGAATCTGGGTAAAATGATGTTTTTATCAGAGTCTCTCTCTACTTTATCTCTCTAGAATGCAAAAATTCTAAAAATGATTTAAGGAAATGATTATGGGGTATTTATAGACCCCCAATCATTTCAAATTTCAAATATTTCCTCATTTTCCCACCACAAGTTAGTTAGGGGCATTAATTAGAGAGGAACTGCTCAAAAGAGGAAAAATTAATCTAATTTTCCCCCTTTTTGAGGGGCAAATGTTACTGCCAATTTTATGGCCCAAATGATTAGAAAGGCCCAACAGTTGAGAAGCCCAAGCAGGAGCCCAACAGAAGCCACCACTACTACAAAATCACCCTATCGTGTCCCATGAAAATAGCTTTGCGTGTCCCCTATTGGTTGACACTATAGCTGGGGATACTATAAGTGCTACTTTATGTGTTGCCTATTGAGGGACACATAAAGTGACTTTTACGTGTCCCTTATAGATTACGTAAAGTATTTTTATCAATTTTTATTTTTCCAGAACAGCTTGTTTACGTGTCCCTTGTTTATTAAGTTGGACACTTAAACATTAATATACGTGTCCCCTCCTTATACATGCGACATAAAAAATTCTTTCCGAGTCCTGCAAAAATTATATGCGATACCTATTCTTTACTATATGTGTCGCCTCATTATAAGATGGGACACTTAAAATGCTTTATGAGTCCAACACAAATTGGAAGTGACACCTATACTTTACTATATGTGTCTCCTCTTTATAAGATGGGACACGTAAAATTCTTTATGTGCCATACGCAAATTATATGCGACACCTATTCTTTACTACATGTGTCGCCTCCTTATAATATGGGACACGTAAAATGCTTTATGAGTCCCACACAAATTGGAAGTGACACCTATGCTTTACTATATGTGTCCCCTCTTTATAAGATGGGACACGTAAAATTCTTTATGTTGTATGCACAAATTATATGCGACACCTATTCTTTACTATATGTGTCACCTCCTTATAAGATAGGACACGTAAAATGCTTTATGTGACCAACACAAATTGGAAGGGACACCTATGTTTTACTATACGTGTTCCCTCTTGAGAAGATGGGACACATATTCTATCTGTTTTTTGTTAATTATATATACCAGCACCACTTCATTTGCATAATGTGCACATATATTCAATACTATATACCTGATCACCATTATTGCATAAAAAATAAAATGAAAACACAAATTAATGTAAACACTTTTTATATAATTCAATACCAAATATTATGTTTACAAACACAAAAACAAGCCAATTAGCAGCTAGCCATACATCAAAGTTTAATTTCCTTTCTGCCATATTGTACTACCTACAAAAGCTATGACCAAGGACATCCCATTACATAGAAAGTATGACCAACTAGTAGCACTTAAATTCCCATGAACAAAGGAGCTTTTACCTCATTGACTTATAAAAAAAACAATAATTCAATCATACATCATAAACTAGATCGTTCATATACCATCAGGAGACATGCAAACTATAAGCAACTATCAATGAAAAATCTGCCCCATCGCTCACGAACATCATCAATCTCATCTTGAGTATAAGGTTCTTGTGAAAAATGATACAAATAAACAATTATTAAAATTATAGTTAAAACACAACTAGATTGAAGAATCTCTTAGATACAAAATAATACACTTGTAAATCAACCATACGTTTTGCAAGTTGTTATCTTCTTGTGACAAAAGAAGTGATGAGAATAGTTGATCCATATATTTCATGACATAATAGCCACTCTCATATCCCAGGGGATGTCGAGCACACTAATAAAGAGACGAATAATATAAGATATTAGATGGTTACACAAAAGTATTTACATATAAATGAATTTAATGAAGTTCTAGCTAAGTAAACAGAATAAAAAAACTTACAGCAATTGCACTCCAATTTAGACTTTTTCGAGATCCATTGTTCAAATTGAGAGTTCTATAAGCCCTAAAGACTACATGAAAATTAAGAAATATTATGAAAGCCTACATCCAAAATGTCAAAGAAAAAAATTCACTATAAAATTTGGCAGCATTTCCCCTAAATATTGACAATCCACTGGTAAACATAATTTCTACAACATACGACAACATCTTCAATAAATGACAACTCCGTAATCCATTGCAAACACAAACTATCCGACTACACCACCATATATATATATATATCGATGCTCCAAAATAACATTAAGTACTTCCAATAAAGAGTAACCAAACAGTTATTGTAAGGATAAAAATCTTCAAATAGTTCATCTCAAACAATCCAATATAATAAAACTCCAACCATATTCAAACAAGTACCATCGGTATACATATAATTAATAAATATCTAGGCGACACATATAATTTATGCGTCCAACTTATTTTCTAAAAGACACATATTATTACACTTTTTTGTGTCGCCCCATTGAAAGAGGCGACACATATAGTTTACGTGTCCAATTTTACATAAACGGTGACACATAAAGTCATTGAAAATAATATGTATTTTAAAAATAATTATTCTAATTATATGGGTCAAAAGTTTATGTGTCGCTTGAAACAAAATGTGAGACACATAAACATTACGTGTCCAACTTTATATTATAAAGTGACAAATATTATTAGACTTTTAGTGTCGCCTCATTAAATGAAGCGACACATAAAGTTTAACTGTTCCACTTTATGTAATAGGCGATACAATAACTTATTTGCATAATCTATCTACCACTTTATGTGTCACCTATTTGATAAGAAGGGACACTAATAGTTTATATGTCCCACATTATACAGAGGGGACACTAAAGGGGTGACACAATAGGGCAATTTTGTAGTAGTGCACAAAAGCAAGGGCCACGTGGCAAGACACTACAAGGCCACGTGGCAGAGTACCACAGGGCCACGTGGCAGCATCTTACAGGTCCACATGGCAAAGTACCATAGGGCCACGTGCACTAGTAGAAAATTGTCTATTAGTATCGGCCCAATAGTATCGTTTTTTTTGAAAAACGATACCAATGAATCGTTGTTTATATCGTTTTTACCAAAAACGATAGTAATAAGTTATCTATTATATTCATTTTTGCCAAAAACGATACTAGTAAGTTAAATAGTAATAGAGAAATTATTAGTATCATTTTTAAAAAAAACGATAGTAATAGGTTTGTATTAGTACCGTTTAAAAAAAAAAGTACTAATAGGTCACTATTAGTACCGTTTTTTTTCATACGGTACTAATAAATAACCTCTTTTATTCATTCATTCAAACACACACATAGACACAGTTATTCATTCAAACCAACAAAAACCAAAACCTTAACATCACTGTGCTGGTAGTCGAACAACACGTACGACGGCCCTTCGACCACCACTCGCGCACCCCTACTTGTAGTCGAACGTAGCCCCTCCGACCATCACTCGCGCAACCCTGACGGTATTCGAACGGCAGCCCACAGCCGCCCCGGCCTGCTGCTATTCGAACGACCTTCTCTCTGCTCTCTGATATTCGAACGGCACCGTCCGCCGCCAATGCTCTCTGCTCTCTTCCGGCATCTTTTTCAGTCAAAGCCACCAGCCCATCACCAGTCACCACTCGCCAAGCAGCCAAAAGCTAGGTAATTGTTCTTTTTTTTCTAAAAAAAAAAAATCAATTACTCCCTCCGTCCCTGTTTTTTTGCAACATAGTACAAAAGCAACTTTTATAAGAGAGTGTTGAAAAAGGGTGGGTGATTAATATTTTTTTGTCATTTTGTGAAAGTAATTAACAAATATAATGACCCATGTGGGTCAGCAAATAAGGAAAAAATAAAGAGGGAAAAACTGACAGATTTAATTTTGGAGGCAAATTTTACCAAATATTTGAATTGGGAAAAGGGGGGAAATAAATTTTGGAAACCTCCAAAATTTTCCCTCTCACCACTTTTCCCACCCATTTATTTCAACATTCATTATATATAGAGGGTTCAATCATTCATTACAGCAGAACTTAAAAAAAAAAAATTACACCTTCCATTACAACCCCATTACATCCTCCCATTACCACCACCATTACAGCCCATTTCAACAATCCTTCAATGATTACCACCATTACAACCCATTAACAAAAATTACAGCTTGTATAAAAAAAAATTTACTCTCAGAAAAGTTTCATCATTGAGTATAAAGGAAGATGACAGAATTAGGCTTAGGGGATTTTTATTCAGCATCTTCCTCAAGTGCAGCATCTGTGCAAAGTTCAAGGGTTGATATGAGTGAGCAACAAAGAAAGGACTGCATGAATGAGCTGCTACACAAGGCAGAAGGAGACAAGCTTCCAACAGGAACACAAGCAGAGCTGGCCCAGAAGTATGGTGTGAGTAGGTGGACAATTTACAGAATATGGAAGTCTGTGAAGAAGAGTCTCACACAGAGGCAGCAGCTTAGGCCATCCAAAAATTATAAGGGGAATGTTGGAAGGAAGCGTATTGCCGTTTCTGAGCAAGAAATCATGGAGCTGCCCTTGAGAAAAAGATGCAATATCAGATCACTTGCATCTGCACTAGAGGTTAGTAAGTCATCTGTTCACAGATTAGTTAAGTGTGGAAAAGTGAGAAGACATAGCAGTACATTAAAACCAGCACTCACACTTAAAAACAAAATCCAAAGACTTAGGTTTTGTTTTGAACAACTTAATCCAACCACTGTCAACACTGAACCAAGGTTTAAAGACATGTTTAATGTGGTTCATGTTGATGAAAAATGGTTTTTAATGTCAAAAAGATCACAGAATTTTTATCTTGCACCTGGTGAAATCAATCCACATAGAACAACCAAACATAAAAGTCACATATGCAAAGTCATGTTCTTAGTAGCAGTGTGTAGGCCATGGTTTGGAGAGAATGGGGAGGTCCTCTTTGATGGAAAGATAGGTTGTTTCCCTCTCACAGAAGCTGTACCAGCTAAGAGAAGCAGTAGGTTAAGACCAAGGGGAACCTTAGAAACAAAACCCATAAAAACCATAAATCAAGCAGTCATAAGGGACATTTTTGTAAACAAATTACTGCCAGCAATTAAAGCCAAGTGGCCATTAGGTGGAGATGGCAACATATACATCCAACAAGACAATGCAACCCCACATATTATGAATGATGATCTAGATTTTCATAGAGCAGCCAACAGTGACGGTTTCAACATTACATTGTTGTCACAACCACCTAACAGTCCAGATTTAAATGGACTAGACTTGGGTTTTTTTAACAGTATTCAAAGCATACAACACCAACAAATGCCAACTACTGTGGATGAGCTAGTTAATGCAGTTCATTATGCGTTTGAATGCATGGATGCTAAGGTATTGAACAAAGTTTTCTTAAGCTATCAATATGTGATGAGGGAAGTCATGAAAGTTGGTGGGGGAAACAATTACAATCTACCACATGCAGCCAAGGACAGATTAATGAGGGAGCGAAGGCTGCCTACAGCAGTTGAAGTACCAACACAATTAATACTACAAGCAATGAGGGATTTATTAGTGCAACATGCAGAGTATCAGGCATCACTTGTTCAATCACATAATGTTGAACCAATACAGGCAGAACAAGTGGAAGAACAACAACCTGCACTTGAAGAAAACAATGGCAACCAATACTATGCAGTTGAAGAATATACACACAATGAAGTTGATGCCTTGCAAGCTGAGTTGGGGGAATTACACATCATCTAATGAAACAAAAAGTTTGGTCTTGTTGGTACTAGTTTTTGGTTGGTTTTTGGATTGTATATAGCATGTGATGTCAATATGGTATTACTAGATTTAAGTTTGAATGAATGTTGCATGCATATGGTAAGTCAATATGGTAGACAATTAGGGGCTTAATCATGTTGATATGCTAAGTGATCACATCCTTTTGAAATTTGTAAGATGTGACAATTTCGCATATCATTTTGTATTATGTATGAAAAAAATGCATTTCAAGATATTATATCTAGTACACAAGACACATTGAAAATTTGGAAACATTGTTTACTCATCCTTGAGGACACAAAAAATGGCCCTCTCAGGTTAAACTTACACTAAAGCCATCTACAACCACCAAGTGTATATCATATTTTCACAATGGAAGGAGTTGCATTTAGTGTTATGTGTCATAACTTATGCATTCATCAAACATAATGGTATGAGGGGCATGGGTGTGAATCATGATAATCTATGCATTAAACATCAACCAAAATGGTATGAAGGGCATTAGAGTCATGTATCATCATCTATGCCTACAATACTAACCACTATGAAATTTGATGAGTGACACTAGGGTGTTGGGGATCAGGATAAACATCATTTCCCTAGTATAATAAACAAGAAATGCAAATATTTCCCACATATTAGGGACATCAATTTTAGGGACACTTTTTGATGTGTGATATCCATATGCATTTACAATCTATTTTTTAGGGATAGAAATTACAGGGACATCCATATCAATTAGCAACATTTTTTAGGGACAGAATTTGGAGAGACATCCATATCAAATACCAACATTTTTTAGGGACAGAATTCGGAGAGACATCCATATCAAATACCAACATTTTTAGGGACAGAAATTGGAGGGACATCTATATCAAATACCAACATTTTTTAGGGACAGAATTTGGGGAACATTCATATGCATTAGCAACAATAAAATCCTTACCATAACATAACATCTCATACCAATCCTTACCATAAAATCCTTTGGGACAAGGAAACATTAGCATACCAAACCTTAACCTTAAAGATGCTCATCATCCATAGGGGCAATAACATCACAAAATATAAGTTCCTATACCAAGAAATGTAGAGCACACAATCAGAAATACAGTATAAATGAAATAATTTACCAAAATAATAACTAAATCTAAATATCACAACATAAATAACATCAAAAAAAAAAAAAAATCACAGCATATCAGAACACCAAAATAAATACGGAGTAAATCAGAATATCAAAGCATAATTAACTCAAAATAATTTTAAAAAAAATCAATTAAACAAAATAACATGATACCAAAATCAAATAAATCACAATATAACAGCATATACCATAAAAAAAAAATCACAGCATATCATTAAAAAAAAAAATCAACAAATATCATTAACCTAAATCACAGCATATCAAGGCATACCATTAAAAAAATATCACAACATATCAAGGCAAACCATAAAAAAAAATTCACAACATATCAAGGCAAACATTAAATAAAAAATCACAGCATATCAAGGCATACCATTAAAAATAAAATCAAAACATATCAACTTTATGCCATTAAAAAGAACAGAGTTTCAAAAAATTAAGTTATCAAAAATACAAATAACTATCATAAAATCACATAAAAATCAAAAAAGAAAATTAAGAAAACAGAGCAACTTAACAAATTGATAAAAACTACAAAAAAAAAAATCAAAAATGATAAAAGTTACCTCTACATTATGCCACGTAATTTTTCCAGATTAACCTGTAAATGTCAAGAATTTACCTCTAAATGTCAAAAATGTCAAAACAGAGGAAACATAATAAAAAAAATACAGAGGTATAAAAAAAACGTTAAAAATTAAATAAAGCTTACAAAAAAAAAATTCATTAACTTACACTACTTTTTTTAATTTTCCAGATTAACACAAAAAAAAAAAGCGAGAGGAACTTCAAACATACGGAGTAGATGAATTTTACGAAAAAAATTACAGTACCCTACTACTAGTAGATCTTTACAACCCATTCAAAAAAAAACTTGTCCAAGGAAATCAGATCTACAATACAGGAAATTACTCTAACACAAAAACAAAAAAACCTAAATAAAAAGGAGATCTTTACTTAACTTTTTTTTAGCATCGAAGGCGAGTAGCATGGAAGTAATATTTTAATCATCTTTTCCATGGAATCCTTGCTACAATCAACACCCTTAGGTATGTTTTTGGGGTTAGAAATTGAACCTTCCAAACCTGACGAAGAAGACGACTCAAAATTCAACCTTCGTTGACAACGAAGTTGACCACAAATTGATAGATCTGCTCCTTCTCGTTCTGGTGTGTCAAGAACCACCATAGATGATAGATCTACATCATCGTTTTTTGGTTTTGAAGAAGAAAAGCATGACTGAACCGTTTTTTGTGGTGTTGGAGAAGAAAACCACGAATCACCCTCACTTAAAAGATGAAGTTCAAGTTGAACCTCAGATTCAACAAATTGGGACTCACAATCACCCTCTTTTGCCTCAACCTTCTCCATCACAGATTTTATCTTAGAGATTAACAGAGATGAAGAGATGAAAAAAAGATCGAAAACGGGGGACTCAGATTATGGAGAAGAGATGAACAAAGAGGAGAGAGGCGGGGCGATTTAGGGTTTCTGAGAGGGAGATTTAGGGTTTCTGAGAGGTGAGGTGAAGAGGGTGAGAGTGGGACGGTTTAAATGGGGAGTGGGTGGGCTGGGTTATTTTAATAAGGATAGGTTTTAATTAATTAGGGTAGTTGAGTAGGTGGGAGGGGTATTTAAGATGGGTAAGTAGTAATTAAATGGGTATTAATGATGGACCCCATTTACTTGAAAAAGAAATGTAGCAAAAATTTTGGGACGGACCAAAAAGGAAATTGTTGCAAAAAAAAGGGGACGGAGGGAGTACCATATAATTTATCATTTTATTTGTTGGGCTAGTTACAGGTTGTATTATTGATTAATTTGATTATTTTTTTGTTTAGTTATTTGGTTTTATTTTTCAAGCTTTTTTTCAAATTTGGATTTAATTTTGTTTTCTTAGTTTTATTTTCTGTTTTTATGTAATTTTAGTTATAGGGGGGTGGGGGCTGTAGGCAGGGGGTAGAGTGGGTGGGGGGCTGCTGGCAGGGATGGTGGGGGGGTGATGTGCAGGGGGACAGAGGGGGTGGGGGGCTGTAGGCAGGGGATAGGGGATGGGGGGCTGCTGTCAGGGGGACAGGGGGTGGGGGGCTGCTAGAAGGGGGTGGGGGGAAAAATGTCATGGAGACTTTTCGTGAATTTGGTTGGGTCTATGAAGATTTTAATATGATTAGATTAGAGTTTGGGTTGAGAAATCGAGCACAAAATGTTGAATTTTGATTATCAGATTTGCTGTTGGGTTGTTGATTGAACACAGATGTTACTACTGGTCAGTTTTAGAGTAAAAGTGATATTTCTGGAAAAGTCAGCCTTGATTAGATGCTATTAAACTGTGACATTTTGTTTCAAATTAGCAAATGATGGAGTTATTTGAGCTCACATATCTTTAAATTCTGGATTTCTCACTTGATGTTGTAGTTTGATTGCAGTTTTTCGAGCATTTGAATTCGATTCCCGTAATGGAATACTAGTTAGTTGCATTCTGAATCGTGTGTGTTTGGCTTTGAATCAGATACTGGGAAGTTGATAACTTGGGGTTCTACTGATGATTTAGGACAAAGCTATGTGACTTCTGGGAAACATGGGGTAATGCAGTAGTTTTTGATGAACTTGAGCATAAGATGACTTCAGTAGGAGTAGTTTAGTTGAACTAACTGAAATGGTGTTCAATTGTATTTTCTAAGGAAATACTAGAGTCTTTTCCACTTCCTACAGAAGCTCCTATTGTAAGGGCAGCGGCTGGTTGGGCACATTGTGTCTCGGTTACGGGTACTGATGTAATATGAATAGCAACTACAAGAGGGGTGGTGAATTGTAGTTGAGGGAGTTTTTGAACTTTTCGCGGAATTTTAACTTAAACTCGAAAGAAAGAACAAACAGAAATAAAAGAGAGAAAGATTTAACCTACAAGGAAAACTTCCTAGGCCCAAATAGGAAGAAAAATCTTGAAAACGAGGGATTTTGACTCTTGGAATTCTCTTATTAATTATAGGCCAAACGACTCTGTTACAACCTATAAAAAGGACCTTCTCTATTCTCTACGTTCCACTAGGAACTTGTTCCCCCTGACACCTGTTCCCCCTGAACTGATGCCACGATCTAACTAAAGATCGATTTTTCTCACTTCAGATTTCGAATGAAATCTGAATTCTCTCTTTCTTTTTTTCTGATTCTAAATCAAATATTCTTTTGATTCTTTTCTCACACCCAACCCTAATCACTATGAATTACAATTGAATTGAAAAGCTAAAGATCTAAAACTCAAATAACACTTGGAATAATTTTTGCACTTGAAAATCTTGCTCTCTGAATTTTCTTCTTGACTGTGGTGTGTTCGAAATTTCTGGCAGCCTTTTGTATTTATAATTGAAGCTTTGTCCTAAAATCTCTTGCCTTGGAGAAGAAGTCTTCTACATGCATAGTGGAGTCATGATATGCTCATCATCTCCTACAAAATAGTTTGACAAAGCAAAATTGCAAAACAAACAAAGAACTTACCCTAGAATAAGACTAAGTACATTAACACTTGGTCAATACACAAAATAACGTGTGGCTTGAGGAAAAAAAATAAAAATCAGATTTTTTTAATTTAAAACTAATTAGCATAACTAACTACTAATCTAGTCAACACACTAACTAACACTACTCTAACCACACGCATAGGAGAAGAAAAAGTAAAACCCACTAACCACTCCTAATTAAGTGGGATTGACTAAGAAAAACTAATTTTTAATTTTTAAAAATTAAAACAAAAAAGACTCAACAAACTTTGACAAGTGAGTAGGACACTACACGCATGACTCAACAATATTAAATAAAAATTTGTAATTTTTAATTATTCCATTAACCACTTACTTAACAAACTACTAAAAACTCTCTAACTTAAATTGACTCAACAAAAACGTGAATTACATGAAAAGAAAATAAAATAATGTAAATTAATTACCACTGATAATTAGTCACTTTAAATATTATACCAAAACTAAAACAAATATTAGTTTAAGTATCTAATTCCATTTATATGAGTGACATACTAGTCTTATACTAGTAAAAAATAATTTCCTGCACCACACCAAGATTAGTATTCCAATAAGAGTAAATTAACTGGACTATAATGGACCTCAAACAATAATAATCAGAATTAATTGCTTGAAAGATTATAGATTTCACTCTCACAAATCACTCAAAACAACAATAATATGGATATTTTAGTGAATAGATGAAAGAATACACTCAAATCTATGGACTAAATTGAATATAAAGCTAAGAGAATCACTCTCAAATCTGAATATTTGGAATGGTTAGCTTCAATTAAGAGGGTCAATCTCCTAATCTATTAACCTAGACAACTAAACTAAGAGGGTCAATCTCCTAATTCAATTAATCTAATTGGTGAAATCTTGTAGTTAGACAACTATCCAAGAATTTCGAACAAGGTTAGTTCTTAAACACACAGTTTAAAATACTAGAGAGAAAGCAAAGTTTTCAATTCAATTTTCATTCAAGTCTGATTTTTAAGTACCTAATACAAGCTATTTATAGCAAAATAAAGCAAACTAGAGCTATGTATAATTATACGTATAAAATACGTATATTCGTACAATACGCTCAAAATACGTACAAGCTACTATACGTATCTAATATAATACAAGTATTATACCTAAGGATAAACTCAAAGCAATAAACAAAGCTTTAAACAACCAAAATATCTTGCAAAATCAGCCACCATAGTCCACTTGCACCACTTGCACAAGTTGAATCAAATGAGCACCATTCAAGCTTGTTGTAGCTTCCATGACTCACCTAAGCTATGTCAAGCTCCAACCAAGTTGTATGACACAAAGCTAGGCTAGTAGACGGTGTAGCAAGGCTACTCACTCAACTTGCAAGACCACACACAAAGCCCACAAGCCAACTTGCAACAACTGAAACTCGTAGAAGCTGGGCAGGGGCACCTCGCGACTCGCGAGTTCGGGTCGCGACTCGCGACCATCTGGGTCCCCTGGGCTCGCACCTCGCGACCTAGGCTCGCACCTCGCGAATTGCCACTGGATCGTTTGTGCACTTTTGCTCCGTAGTTCCTCTACTTGCATATTGAGCTATTAAACCAAAAGAGCTTTACTAACTATTACAAACTACATTGAAAAGTACCTAAAACTACTCATCTAAAGTACTAATTAAGCTATTACAAAAACAAACATAATTGAAACTACTTAGCTAATACAAAACAAGCACCAATTAGAACTATTAGTTACCAAACTTGATCATACTAGATCAAGTGTCAAAATGAACTAACAATGACCAAGATATGAGCCAAATCCATCGGATGTTGGTTAAGAAAATTAGTGTTCTTAAAACCGATACAAGAAAAGTTTGATTCACCATACATATCATTTTTTGTACCATGACTTCATAGTTCATTAACATAGGATAAGAGTTAGAACATATTTAATAAAATATATTTACCTTAAAATTAGATACTCCTCTAATTTTGTTCCCAATAAATATATTCTACAAATATCAAGTATATATTAAATGAAATATATTTAATACAAATTAGACACTCATCTAATTCATTCTCTATAAATATATAACATAAAACATATGAAATATAAAATAAATTTAATTTCAACTAAAATTACTTTTAGTCGATTCTCCATAAATCTATTTTATTTAACCATAGTAAATTATATTGTCATCATCAAAACTAAGGTTCAACAGGTACTATTTCTAATTTGTATATTCGAGTCGCAGGCCCTATTCTTTTGAACTTAATTCCTTACCGGTTCAATTCAGTTCAGCTTAGCTCCTGCTGAGTCCAGTATTCGTTTTAATTCCACTTCATATTAATTCAGTCCAAAAAGGCCGTGTTCGGTCTTGTTTGCATTTGTTTGCCTAGTCAAGTTTTGACCTTATAAATTACAGATATAGGAGAGGTTTACACTTGGGGATGGAAGGAGTGTGTGCCCTCCGGAAAGATTTTTGGAGATTCTCCTTCTGGAGGAAGCTTAGAGAAGGAGCCACTTGAAAAACAGAATTTTGTATTTACAGAACAAGGTAATTGTGATTGGTTCAATTGGCTTTTAGGGTAAGAAAGAGTACCGGGTGTTTTGCTGGTTGAACTTTCAGACTTTGCCTGATAAATGATTTTTGGCAGTTAACCCTCGAGGGTCCAAAAATGCTAGTGGTAGTGGGTCAGGCACTGCTGTTGACAGTAAAGGAACAGGAGAAGAAACTGTAAAGCGGAGACGGGTTTCAACCGCCAAACAATCAGCAGAAAGTTCTACATCTAGTGATGAAACTCTCTCAGCATTGCCTTGTTTAGTGACCCTTAGCCCTGGAGTAAGGATATCAACTGTTGCTGCCGGGGGCAGGCACACTCTAGCATTATCAGGTGAACTTTTTTAGCACTAGAGTTTGGCATGATTCTTTTTTTTAAATAGTTTTTAATTGTTGTAGTGAGATCGTTGAACTTAGAAGCATGGTTTGATGTATCTAGAATGTATTGTAATTGCAGTCAGTCAGATAATGCTTCTTTTGTTGCCATTGGTTTAGACAATCTAATAAGGCAGCTGACTATGTTAGCTTACTAGGTAATTCTCGTGCAGTGCACGGCTTTAAATATTTTTTTTATTCAAGGGTTCCGAGTTCCAGGAACATTCATCAAGGGTATTGCCTGTGGGGGTCGGCACAGTGCCGCAATAACAAGTGAGGAACATGTAATTCACATCATATGTTCTGTTAGAATAAACTGATCAATGAGGGTAACATGGAAATGAAAACTGCTCATACCAGTACGGAATCATGGCTATGTCTTACTCATGATATAACAAATCTTTTAATCTTTGAAAATAATTTCTGGTCAAGCAGCAAGGCGTGACAGCTGCTTGTTTATTAGTTGATGCGATGTACTGATTTATTTTACTGGTTATGAATGAATAGATGCCAGAGCACTCCTGGCTTTTGGTTGGGGCGTTTATGGACAGGTATATAAGGGATATCTGTCTTTTTTTTCTTGTGTTTGCTGTTGTTGTAGAAATTTCTACACCAGTTTCGAATTATTCTGGGCTTTATACTGGGCTGATCTACGAGTGCAAAAAAAAAAAAGCAGACCTTTTGGAATTTGCTGTTAGGAATAGTCTTTTTGCAAGCAATTGATAGTGGTTCCTTTAATTAGTACTCCCTCCGTCCACTTTTAATTGTTCCATTTTCCATTTTTGATTTCATTAATAATATTTTCTTTTCATTGTATTGATATATATTTGTTCTTTTTCCACATAATTTTATATTAGTGTGCACAACAACAAAACGGTGTTGAGTGAGGGTACTATGTGATGAGATACATACATGATGTAGTCTCTGTTTGCTTGAAGTCGGAAGACCTACAAAAGGTACGTAGTATACACTAAATTTTACATGATCTCTTGTCAAAGAAAAATAGGTTGAAACTTGTACGAATGGAACTTAGAGATTGTTAGGATAGACACTTGGCATTCGCTTGATGCGAATTATACTGGTGGTGTTTGGAAATTTATTGAGATTGTTGTAGTTCGGAGAGGGGACAGTTGTCTTATTCGAATATTATACTATTTTTTTATTGATACAATAATATCCAGTTGTAATTTGTTTTGACCTTAGTTTTTTATAAATTTGTTAGTGCGCCCAGGAGACCGGTGGTTTGGATTGTGGCTACTATGTGATGAAGTACATGAATGAGATAGTCAAGAAAGTTGGTGAAAGTAAGGGTGATGTCAAGAAAATAAAGGTAAGTTGTATCATGCCTTAATTTGTTGTGTTTTGGGAATTTGGTGAAGTTTGATGTTTAGTACTCATAGTTGGAGGTTTTTTTGGAAATTTGGTGAACACCACTTCCTTTTACTCTTGTGTAGTTGATTGTATTTGGAGGCGGTGCTTTGTTTAGTGCTCATAGTTGATTGTATTGGAAGGTGATGCTTTGTCTTTGCTTTGCTAGTTTGCTGTGTATTCGAGTGTTGCCTATACCTATTTCATGTACTACATGACCACATTAGCACCATGCTGCTGTTTACCACCAATGCTATTCTGATCTTATTTCACCACTTTGAGCATATATGACCAACTACCGTTGTCTTCTTGTACTGCTAAAAGAGTCCACCTAAACTAATATTTCGAAACTAAGTTCATGATCAGTTAGTGCTCATCTGATCAGTTAGTTAAGTGTATGATCAGTTAGTTCTGATCAGTTGGACGTTGTTTAAGCAAACTATATAGTCCTTGCAAACTAATAAAGTGACATATTAGCTAGCTTAATGGAGGGAATATTAGTTTAGGCAAATGGTATCTTACAATAATGTAGCATGTTTGATTGTGGCCCTAAAACTCTAAGCAAGATGGCGTCTATATCTAACATTACTTAATTATATGTTTTTTTTTTGAATCTTTGATTTTAATTTGAAGGACTACGTTGGAAGATCTGTCCCATATACCAAAGGAGAGTTGGATGAGGTTCGCGAGCAATGGGCAAGGTTCTTCAGGCTAAATTTCTTATTGTACGATCTTAATTAAATAAAATTTGTATTAATAGCACATTATTTATACATTTTATTTATAGTTATTTCGTAAACATCAATCGTATCCAACTCGTTCTTGTAAACTATATTTTATATGAATACATCGAACTTCTATTATATATGTATCGTTTACAAATTTTAATTAATTATAAAATATATTATATTATTGTACATTATACATAACTGAACAGGGCTGCAGATAATGCCGAAAGGGTACAGATAATGTCGAAAGGCTCATGTGAGAAATGTAGTTTTGGTGAGAAGGGTGAGAAGCAACCACAACCCTTTGATCAACAAATGAATGGCTAAGATTAAATTTGATTTTTCCCTCTAATCTCCTTCTATAGTTTAGAGTCAATGTATCTATAGTATAAAATCAATGTATTTTTACTCAATGTATTTATAGTGTATGGTGAATGTATCTATAGTTGGTAGTCAATGTATCTTTAGGTTGTAGTTGATGTATTTATCTCTTCTCACATTTCTCACGATAAGAAATTTCTCACCGGAACTCAACCCTATATATATATATAAATTTAAATAAAAAAAAGTATTAGTATCATTTGTTGGAAAAACGATACTAATATAGAGTCCATTAGTATCATTTGTTTGTATAAACGATACTAATAGGGAGTCTATTACCATCGTTTTTAGTAACAAATGATACTAATGGATTCTCTATTTGTATCGTTTTTTTATTAAAAAACGATAGTAATAAACTCTCTATTACTATTGTTTTTTCTAACAAACGATAGTAATAGTCTTCATTACTATCGTTTTTTACAAACGATACCAATAAAATTCTCTATTACTAACGCCTCTATTAGCTAACTAGTGGAAAAAAGGCCTATTTGTACCGGTTTTTATACCTTATTTGTACCGGTTTTATAAGGGTACAAATAGAGGGGATACAAATAGCTATACTATTTGTACCGGTTATAAAAATCGGAACAAATAAGATATTTTTTGTATCGGTTCTATAAAACCGGAACAAATAGCAATTTTTTTAATTAAAAAAAAAGACTATTCGTACCGGTTTTTAAGAAAACTGATACAAATAACACCTTATTTGTACCTGTTTTAACTAAAAACCGATACAAATAATGTTTTTTAAAATTAAAAAAAAAAACTATTTGTGCCGGTTTTCCTTATAACAGGTACAAATAGTTTTGTTTCATTATTAATAATTTTTTTCTAATATTTTATTTTAGCTATTCAAGTCCCATATCATCATTGCAAAAAAATATTAAACAATAATGTAACGAACATTTCTCTCCTCAATCCAACTTCATCGATCCAACTTCAAACAAAAAATGTAACATTCAAAAATAGTATTTCCTCCATTATAATGACAATATTCTTTAATTTATATAGATCTACTTTACATAAACACATAAAAATTATTGTAACAAACTATAAGAAATTAAACACAGTAATGAATAATACATTAAATTTATGACGATAAAAAAATTAAACCTAAAATACTTCACCAATTCTTCTTGAACCTCATCCAATTCATTTTAGCTGTTAAATAAGTTCTGCAAAAAAAAAACAAATGTAAACACGTATAATCGTCAAAGTATAGAGACAAAAATAAAACTAGTGAACTTATTCTTGTATGTTTAGCCACCAATAATAATCTAAGCGTTCTATGACTTATTTGCATGATTTTTGACAAAGACAGGGCGTTTTGGAACGGAAAAGAGCCAAATAGCTCATTTTAAATTAATTTTGAGTGTATTTACTTCCATCTTCGCACTAATGAATCAAAATCATGTTTTTAAGGTTTATTAATGTCATATCACATTCATCTAAGCATTCTATGACTTATCTGCATGATTTTGGGTAAAGATAAGACGTTTTGGAACGGAAACGAGCCAAATAGCTCATTTTGAGTTAGTTGTGGGTGTTTTTGCTCCCATCTTCGCATTAATCAATCTAATTCATATTTTTAAGGTTTATTCATGTCCTATAACATTATATGTAAGCATTCTATGACTTATTTCTATGATTTTGGGCAAAGATAGTGCGTTTAAGTCGTTTTGGAACGGAAAAGAGCCAAATAGCTCATTTTGGGTTAGTTTTGAGTGCTTTTGCTCCCATCTTTACACTAATCAATCTAATTCATATTTTTTAAGGTTTATTCATGTGCTATAACATTCATGTAAGCATTCTATGACTTATTTGCATGATTTCGAGCAATGTTATACCAATTTGAAACAAAACCGAGCCAAGTAGGTCATTTTTGGCTCGTTTTGGTTGTTTTCGTTCCCATCTTGGCACCGATTAACCTAGTTCATGTTTTAAGGTTCATTCACGTCCAATAAAATTTATATAAACATTTCATGACTTATTTGAATGATTTCGGGCAATGGTAGAGCGTTTTGGAAAAAAACAGGTCAAATACGTCATTTTTTGCTCGGTTTGGTTGTTTTCGTTCCCATCTTGGCACCGATCAACCTAGTTCATGTTTTTAGATTCATTAACTTCCTATAACATTTATATAAACATTTCATGACTTATTTGAATAATTTCGGGCAAAGGTAGAGCATTTTGGAACAAAAACGAGTCAAATAGGTCATTTTTTACTCGTTTTGGTTGGTTTCATTCCCATCTTGGCACCCATATACCTAGTTCGTATTTATAAAGTTTATTAATATCCTAAAAATCCTAAAACATAACCTAAACCCTCCAACTAACAACAAAAATTCCCAAACCATAACCTAAAGCCTCCTACTAACAACAAAAAATCCTAAACCATAACCTTTAATTTGAGTCAAAACCTTTAAAGTTGTTGAAAAGCTAAATGTTAAACTGTAGAATTACTAAAAATTAGAAGTAAGTGATGAGTTACATGTTTATTAATTATTAGAGTGATACAATTGCAATCTCATGCCACAACTACGCCCCCGTTTAAGAATCTAATCACTTACCATGTCAATCAAGCAAAATGGGCACTCATCCCCATTCATGTTCGACATAGTTAGATTTAGATCCTTGAGACGGCCCACGTAAGCGACAGTGAGATTTTTTATTTTCAACAATAAGCGCAAAAGTATATAACTAATCTGATTGACTTCTTTGTCTTATAATATTCAAAAGCAAAACTTTCAATAAAACAAGAAGGAAGAAATCCAATTGAACATCCTCTAACATTTCTTAAAACAAAAGCAAAGCAAAGGAAGAAATGAAGGGAAACAAAAGGAATAAAACCAAAACCAAACTAAAACAAAAACAAAATAAAAACAAGAGCAATTCAAAAGAAATCTAAACAAATCAAGAGAATCAAGTCATAAAGGCAAGTAAATTAGGCACATAATTGTAAGTTCAATGTATACTCAAGAAGGGGGGGGGGGTTGAATTGAGTATGTGTGTTTTTTCAATCGTTTTCAAAGTTTGTTTATCTTTTTGTGAGAACAACGATAGAACAGTAAATAAAGAGTAGGGACACAAGGATTTAACGAGGTTCGGCTTCTAAACAAGCCTACGTCCTCCACTCTCTCACCAATATTATTAATCAGCTCTGAATAATAACAAGGTTACACACTCAATTAAATGCTACAAGTCAGTAACAATTAATTCCCCAACTGTTAACTTTAACAGTTCACTCAGTGTTCACAGAACACTCCCCAACCACTTCCCTCTAAGTGGTTCAAATATTACAAACTTAAATCTCCGTAAGTTTTTCTCTTAAAGATGGATATGGAGATAGTTTAGCTCTAAGGATAGACTCTCAGAAAATATAACTTGGTTTTCTTTGGAGAGCAAAAGTCTTACTAGGGTTTTTGCAAAGATTGTTTTTATATGCAAAGAAAAACCGTGCCCTAGAAGTGTGCTTGGAGACTTGCCTAAATTGTGCAAACAAGCTCAGCTGACACAAGTACAAAGGCACCTATTTCAGACCTTTGTCTCCTTCCACTACATGTAGTGGAAAGTACACAAGAGTCCAAACAAGTACATTGCAAAGCTGATTTGGTGAATCAATTTGGCAGATTTTCAAAACATAAGTGATCAATATTTTTCAAATAAATTTTCAAAAAATAATTTTGAACACAGAAATTTGTACGGATCACTTAAGTGCACGTGCGTAATACTGAGGTCTATTCCTACAATGGTCTCAGTAATACTAAGTCTATATCTGGCAAGGAGAACTTTTCCATGTTTGTTCTTTGCCTGTTCTTAGCTTGTTCTTGGCCTGTTCTCTTTACTGGATATAAACTTAAAATCTTTTTGCTCTTTACTTAAAAACACGAAGAATATTTTCCTAAATCTATTTTACAAGAAGATCCTAGAAGTATAAAAATTAAAAGACTTCAAGCTCTTGACTTCTGATTCTTCAAGTATCTCAAGGTCTTCAGATTTGCCTTGAAGAGTTCTTACTTGAATTAACCTGTTCAATTACAAACATGTTTAACAATCAAGTGTAGAGAACTGGTTTGTCATCCATCAAATCAAACATGGTTCAACAATTTCCCCCTATTTGATGATGACAAACCATGAAGTTCCCCCCTGAGAACAATAACCAATTGTTTTAAAATAAAACAACTGTTCAGTGGAACTAGTCTTGCACTGTGCCTGTAGTCAGAATCATAATCTCTGAGAATTAAAGAAGCATAGCAGATTAAAGCACAATTAGACTGATTACAAGGGTCAGTCACTCATCGCATTGCTCAATAAATTATTGAGTTTCAGCATTAGACCTGTAACCTGCAAGACTTATCAATTATCAAATGTAGCAAGAGAATTTTAAATTCACTTGGAAGAGTTTCTTCTAGTTGGGCTGGATAGGAGCACTTGATCTGAATTCAAGGTACTCCTAGGCATAAAGCTGGACCATCTCTAACAAGGTCTGAACCTTGTTCAACTTGCTACACCTGACACTAAGAACTTCACCTATCCTATTCCCCCTTTTGGCATCATCAAATGACAAAATAATCACAGCACAATAATTAGGAGAAGGCAACAAGTAAAGTCATAAGCATAATATAAACACAACATTCTAGAGATGTTGTCCCAAAAGTGAGTACCTGCAACTCACAATTCCAAATGTCAATGTGCACAAACAAGTTAAATATTTATACAGACCAGGACCATTCTACAGAGAAATTGTTTAGCAGAAATGGTTAAAAGCTAAGAATAATTAATTGTTCAGGAAGGCTAGATAATTGAAAGTTTGAGAGATAGGTTAGTAGGGTAGGGAGGTAAGCTAAGAGGAGTTAGAGTTAGCATCATCATCAGAATCCTCAGTAGAATCCTCATCCTCCTTTTCTGCAGTCTCCTCCTGCTGCTTCTTCTTGACTTGGGCAATGATGGGAACTAGTCTCTTAGTGGTCTTGGGTTTGATGCTGGAAGAGGAGGCAAGCTTTTCTTCATGGGAGTCCAACCGAGCTGATATGTTCTTGATTGATCCATCTAGAGAAGTGCATAAGGCATTCATACTGGCCATCATCTGTTGCAGTAGTTCTCCATGTGTTTGCACCTGTTTGGACAGTGACCCAGTAGCTTCCTCAAACCTTGAGCTGCTTGTTTTTCTGACCCCAGTGGTTCTCTCTTCATCCCTCATTTTCAGCATACCACCCTCAAAGGTCATTCCTTTCTGACCTAGAATCTGGTTGGTGAGGACAGACATTTTCTTGACCTTACCACTCAGATGTATCTTCCTACTTTGGAAAACAAGAGTAAGCCAGGCACCATAGGGTAGAGAGTGGTTTGACCTTTCCAGAATGCTAACCATGTGGGCTAGCATGAGACCAGGGAGACTCAGCTTGATCTTCTCATATAAGCAGTAGATAATCACAGCATTTGTAGGGGTCGTTTTTACCCGGCCGCCTACGTCTCACGAGTTGTTTGAATGCTCGTTAACGCCGTATGTGAATACGGACTAGTAGGAGTTGCCACCGTGTGTTTTATACGGTCCACGGACACCGAAAAAATACCAATGCCAGGAGCAATTGGCCCCATATGGTCGTGCACCAGAGTATGGGTTCGGGGGCAGGTTACGGGCTAATTGTGCATTGGGCCCGCCCGCCTGTAAGCGGTCTCTACTAGGTCTCTTTTTGTGGTCAAATTATTATTAATCCCGAATACATAAATATCTCATATTATACCATAAAGAACGCATATTACTAAGCGGGTTTAATTTATTTACAAATCAAAACTAATTTTATTATGACCACTTAAAATTAAATCCGTATTAAAATTCTAAGAAAATAAAATCAAATAAAACAAGAACAAAATACAAAATAAAATAAATAAATAAATAAAAGTGATAAAAGCATGAAAATAATAAAAATACAAATAAAAATAAATATGTGTAGGTTCAAAGTGTGTTCCAGGAAAAGTGGTTCGATTTATTGTTTAACCAATAAAAACATAAATATGAAATAATTATATGATGAGACTTTTAATACTTAAAATCAGATATCATATCAACGTTAATAACAATAATTGTAATTTCAATCATGATCAGACCAGATCTACTATAACTCATAAATTAATCAAGATTATTATCATGATAATAATTATAGGAGATATTAAATTTAATAAATAAACCATTATATTAAAAAAAAATTATCAACGACATAGTAACTGAAGTTTTTCTATTAAAATAATACATGATAACAGATCTAATTAATATGAGTCATAAATTACTATGCATCAATATTGAAAATTTATGATCAATGGCCAATCAGATTAAAACAACAATTAAAATATTAACATTAATGTGACAAACATGAATTTAAGCACTAAAATTCACATAAAACATTCAAATTTTCAAACACATTAACCATTATCAAAGATCATCATTTTGAATGATTTATAAATATACAATAAAATTAAAATGAATAGATTTAAAGTAGAGACTTCAGGAATTGTACCTGGTAATGCCTTGATAGAACAACCAAGGAGGGATCAACGATGATGAACGCAATATGCTTGTTTGAAGTTGGTTGAGTTGGTGATTTGTGATGTGTTTTATGATGTTTTGAGGGTTGTTTGATGGAAGAGAAAGGTATAGGATGTAAGTATGCAATGCAGAAGGATGGTTCATGGTATTGGTGTCTGTTGGTCTTTGTTGAAAAGGCTGGAAGGACGTGTATTTATAGGCCAGAAGGAGCAAAAATCGATCCCGGAGGACACCAGACCTGCGCCTAGGCGCAGGTCCAGTAACATGACCTGCGTCTAGACGCAGGTCAGTAATGGTGACCTGTGTCTAGGTGCAGGTCCTGTAATATGGACGTGCGTCTAGGCGCATGTAACGACCCTGATTTTCATGATATTTTCTGCCATAATTTATGTGGTGTTATGTATAGTTCAAATTTATTTTTGAACTATTTATTTTATTTTATGTGAATAATTTCGATTTAATTCGAATTATTTTATTTGCAGTTATTATTATTTATGTTGATTATTATTTAATTAATTAGAATTTTTATTATTTAATTTTCTAATTAATTATTTAATATTTTGGGCTAAATCGATTTATACATGATTTATCATGTAATTTTTATAAATTAGCCCGATTGATCACGAAAGCCCATTTTTGGCCCATTACCTTAGCTTGGCCGGTTGGCCTTATGTTTGATGGCAAATTTTGCCACTTGCTTCATGTTCACACCTTCACTAAACTCTATATATAGGGTAGCTAGTAAGGCTTGATGATCCCTTATGCTCATTTGCCATTTACACTTGCCATCTCTTGTCATCAAATTCAAAACACAAAAACTCCCTCTCTTGCCTTATTTCCACACGCCATTTTTGAGATGAACAAGCCTTCAATTGTTCATCATCAATTCTAACCTTGAACTTAAAGATTCAAAGTCTATTGATCTTTAAGTATCCTAAACACAATCTAAACCCATTTGTTGCAATCAAGATCATTGGTTTGGGTGGTTTTCCGGGTTGGTTCGTGTGTCTTGTTCGTGTGGGTGTTCGTGTGTGAAGCCGTGCAAGTGGTGGTGCTCGTGTTCGTGGGCCGTGTGTGTGTGGTGCAGCAGCCGTGCAGTGGTGCCGTGTGGGTGTGCCCGTGTTCGTGTGGTTGAAGCCAAGCCGTGCTCGTGTGGTGCACTCGTGTTGAGGCCGTGTGTGTGTGTTCGAATTCCGGGCAGCTTCTTGTGTTGTTTTTGTGTGTATATCTTCAATAAGGTAACATACTTTCTTAACTTGATTGGCATACTATGTTCCATAGTATAGATTAAATGAATAGGATTGGTTTTAAATGAAGTTTGATCATGTTTTTGAGGATGAATGTAAATCTGATTTTGTGTGGTTTAATGATGATTTTGATGATTGAAAATGACAATTATATGTTGGATTATGTTGGTTTTAAGTTCATGATGATTATGTTAGAGTTTGATTAATTTTGGATAGTAGTAAGTTGGTAATTTCATGGTTTGATGATGATGATATGCGTGTGATGTATGGTGTTTGGATGAGTTCTTGATTGAAGTTCTTGAATCTTGATTGAGTTCTTGATTGAAGTTCTTGAATCTTGGATGAGTTCTTTATGGTTTCTTGTTGAGTTCTTTAAGTTCTTGTTGAGTTCTTGTTTAGTCTTGATGAGTTCTTGGTTGAGTCTTGGAAGTTAAAGAAAGTGATTAAGATGTTAAAGAAAGTTAAAGATAATGTTAAAGATAGTTAAAGAATGGTTTTAAGAAAGTGGTTTAGTATTGGTTAGACTCAAGATTAAGGCGTAAAGGCAATCTTGAGAATAACTTGGTGTTTTAACTGATTATTTTCGAGAATAAAGGCGCAAAGGCAATTCTTGAAATTAATTAAGTTATGATAAAGGATGTTAAAGAATTAAAGGTTTATTAAAGATTAGCTTGATTTCGTAGCTAGACGCCTAAAACTTAGAGTTAGATTCTATGTTTTTGGGTTAAGACGTTGCCCCTATTCCATCCGCGGTATTGGGATAGTTGGAGTCTTACTATCTTGTCTTCGGATGTGGATTTCCAGTAAGATTGGTTTCACGGGACTTGGGAGTAAGATTCTCATTTCCTAACATAGTAGAAAGTTCGAATGCGTAAGATGCGTTTGTACGAGCGTAGTCCGGTCTAGTATATGAATGATTGCGCCAAAGATAAGTTTGGATAAGATATTTGAGTCGAGTTTGTTATTGGATGATTTTCGCATGTTTTGATGATTGGTTTGGTTATTTGATTTGTGCTATGTTCATGTGTATTCCCATTAGGGTGAGTCAGTTATGTTACTCGCCACTGATGGTGGACTGTTGTTTATTTTTTCAGGTAATTCTGATGATGAGGCTCTTGCTTAGTTTTAGGTTGGGCGAGCGCCGATAGTATGCTTTAGTTGTATTTTCATTATTCTGTGATTTTGGATAGTATTAGACTATAGTAGTGACTTGTATACATTTGTTTTGAACTCTGACATGTGTTTGGAGTTTCGTATATTAGATTTGATAGTATGACTTTTGGTTTAGCATTGTACAAACTTGTGGGTATTTGTACTTTTGGGTTTTAATAATAATATCTTGAGGTATTTGTTTTAATTTTTAAGTATTTGAGTTGTTAGTTATGACTATTCGACTCGTCGGTTTCTTCCGCGCCAATCTGAGCGAGTCGGGTCGTCACAGCGCAGGTCCTGGTCAGATCCGGGTTGATTTTTTGCTTGATTTTGCGCGTGATTTTCAGGATTACGATCCGATTTTATTCGATTACGGAAATATTTTGTAATATTTTGATATTCCGGAATATTCTGGGATGTTCCGGGATGTTCCGGGATGTCCCGGAATGTTCTAGAATGTGTCGGAATGCCCAGAACGTTCCGGAATGTTCTAGATTCTTCCAGAAGCTCCAAAAAATTATAGGAAAATGATTAAAAATTATGAAAAAATATGAAAAGTATAAAAAACACTAATATGCTTTGCGGAACAATTTTCAACATTCGGAAATGACGGAAATGCCCCTAAGCATGCAAAAATCCTAAAAAATTCATAAAAAGCTCTAAAAATATGATAAAAAAATAGAAAAATATGAATAAGTTATAAAATTATTTTTATGATTTTTTTTAAAAATATTTGTGATGCAAAAAGACATTTTTATTATTTTTTTATGAATATAAAACATTGAAAATGGCATGCAAAAATATAAAAAATGAAGAAAAATGAAGAAAAATTACGAATAAATCCCGTAATCATCGCAAAACCTAACATTTGCTTCCAAGGCACTTTAAACACGGTTTAGGCAATTGGTTGAGGTATGTTGTGTATTTTCATCGTCAATTTCCCTTAGTTGTATCTTATGGCAATATAGTACGTTCATCATTAGTCTCTACATTAGGGAGACACATTTAGGTGTCTACAGAAGCCCCCACTTTGACTGAGTTTGGAGAGTAAATATAAACTTGCAAGACGAAAGTCAAAGTATTCCTGTCGGGACGGAGGATAACTCAAGACGTTCTGCGACCTTGAGTCACCCTTTTTAACGTCGGTACCTGCAAAACAAATGTTAGTTTTACCTGTAACCGCGCCCCATGCAGTTTAATCCCTTAGAAGCGCTTGGATCCTTGGGATGATGGTGGATGAATCTCGGGTTCCTCCGGATGCACCTGGATCTTTCGGAACTATTCCCGTGGGTAAGCATAAACCCTTGGGACAGTGATGAAAAGTTGTGTAGACGGGATCGATCAAGAGTAAGCATAAACTCTTGAAAAGGCGTGGGCGAGTAAGCATAAACTCGCGAGAAAATATGTTTAGGATGGACATAAACCCGTTGTGTGCCAAGAGTAAGCGTAAACTCTTGGTAGAAATTGTAAGTCAAGAGTAAGCATAAACTCTTAATAAAAAGTATGATGTGTGTTTGGGTTAACATAAACCCGTGAGAATAATAATGTGCTGAGAGTAAGCATAAACTCTAAGAGGAGGTCTCAAGAGTAAGTATAAACTCTTGAGAGATGAGGGTAAGCATAAACCCATGAGTAAGGATGATGGTGATAAGAGTAAGCATAAACTCTTATTGAGGGGAATCAAGAGTAAGTATAAACTCTTGAGATCAGAGAAGGTATGAGGGTAAGCATAAACCCTAAGCAAAGTGATGCGTTAAGAGTAAGCATAAACTCTTAGGAGAAGAATCAAGAGTAAGTATAAACTCTTGAGAAATGGGGGTAAGCATAAACCCATAAATAAAGATGATGTGCTAAGAGTAAGCATAAACTCTTAGGAGAAGAATCAAGAGTATAAAATCTTGAGAGAAGGTGTGAGGGTAAGCATAAACCCATAAGTAAAGTGAGTGGATCAAGGGTAGGCATAAACCCTTAGAAAAACATTTGTAAGCTTAGGGTAAGCATAAACCCGTAAACAAAGTAAGTGGATTAAGGGTAGGCATAAACCTTTAGAGGTGAGACTTGTAAGATTAGGGTAAGCATAAACCCGTAAGGAAAGTATTTTTGTGAGTGATGTCGTTTTGGTGGAAAATTGTATAAGGAAGAACATATACGTCTAATGATGAGAAGCCCCCACTTTGACTGAGTCTGGAGAGGCTAAAGTATTGCAAGACGAAAGTCAAAGTATTAAGGGTAAACCCTTAGAGGAATTAGGGTAAGTATAAACCCATGAGAAAAGCAAGTGAATTAAGGGTAGACATAAACCCTTAGAGTGATATTCTTGTAAACTTAGGGTAAGCATAAACCCTGTGAGAAAATTACTTGTGAGTGAGGGAAAAGAAAGTGTGTGTCTGGTGAGAAGCCCCCACTTTGACTGAGTCTGGAGAGACAAATGTTCTCGCAAGACGAGAGTCAAAGTATTCTTGCTGGGGAATTAAGGGTAAACCCTTAGAGGAATTAGGGTAAGCATAAACCCGTTATAAAAGATGATGAGGCCGTTGAGGCAGAAAAAAGTACAAGGAGGTGTGTGTATGATGAGAAGCCCCCACTTTGACTGAGTCCGGAGAGACGAATATTCTCGTAAGACGAAAGTCAAAGTATTATGGTTGGGGCGAGGCAATAACATGTGTGGGCTGCATAGGCATACATTGGTTCATGACCAAGTTAATCAAGACAACAATCACATATAGTGATTCAAGGATTCAAAAAAGATGGGCTCTAGCCTTGTGTGCTTTGTGCTATGTGATGTGTGGATGTACAATGTGTGTGATGCTTATTGTTGAACCTTAAGTTTTGATGATGACAATATAATCCAGAGAATAAAGATTAAATAGATTTAAGGAGAATCAACTAAAAGTAATTTTGGTTGAAATTAAATTTATTTCATCTTTTATATTTTATATTTTATGTCGTATATTTATAGAGAATGAATTTGATAAGTGTCAAATTCATATTAAATATATTTCATTTAATATATATGTGTTTCTTATAGAATATATTTATGGAGAATAAAGTTAGAGGAGTATCTAATTTTAGAATAAATATATTTTATATTCTAACTCTTATGTTATATTGTTTTGCTTTTGAATACTAATCTTTGTATGTGGTACAGGAAATTTCGGTGGGGCTATTCGACTATTTATATAAGTTATATACTTAAACTAATATATTTTATTTAGTTTATGTATATGTAGTTAGGGTTAGTAATGTTAGTTGGTCCGTTTTTTATTCTAATGGCCGAATAATATTATTATGTACTTAGTAAAAGTTTGTTTTGTTTGTTAGTAGTAGGTATTAGTTTTAAATTTATGAATTAGTCTTCTCCACAATATTAGTGTTTGACTTAGTGGGTTGTTAGTTAGTCTTTGGTCATACTAATATTTAGGAGTGTGGTTAGTTTGTTGCTTACTAGGTTGTTAGTAGGAGTTTAATTTTTAAATTAAAAAATTAAAAAAACCGTTTCCTTTTGTTTTACGTGAGTTTAGAAAGTCAGTAGGATAGTCTTTCTTCATTTATTTTTAATTTTTTTTTATTAGTAGGTTTGATTAGGAATAATGTATCTAGTCTTATTTTAGGGTTAGTTCTTTTTCTTTGTTTTATATTTTGTCTAGGTCAAGCATGATTGGAGGACATGGCTGACGTGGCATTGCTACCCATGATACGTGGTTTTCTTGCTCTCCAAGTTAATCATTTTGAAGCCCTATAAATACAAGGTTGCTGCCAGAATTCAGATACCACAATCAACAACAAAAATTCAGAGATCAAGATTTTCAAGAGAAAAATAATTCGAAATGTTCTTTGAATTTTCATTTCCTTAGTGTTTCAATTGTAATTCATTAGTGATAAGGGTTGGGTGAGAGAAGAAAAATCAAAAGAGAATATTTGATTGTAATCAGAAAAAGAAGAAGAGAGAATTCAGATTTCATTCGAAATCTGAGGTGAGAAAAAGTCGAACTTTAGTAAGTTCGTAGCATCAGTTCAAGGGGAACTGGTGTCAGGGGGAACAAGTTCCTAGAGGAACGATTGAGAATAGAGAAAGGTCCTATATAGGTTGTAACAGAGTCGTTGGCCTATATTAATAAGAGAAGTCCTAGAGTCAAAATCCCTCGTGGTCAAGGTTTTTCTTCCTAACTGGGCCTAGGAAGTTTTCCTTGTAGGTTAAATCTCTCTGTCTTTATTTCTGTTTATTCTTCCATTCGAGTTTGTACTTCTAATTCCGCTAAAAAGTCAAAAACTCCCTCAACTACAATTCACCCCCCCCTCTTGTAGTTGCTATTCATATTACATCACTTATGTATGTGTAGGAATGTATACATTAAATGATTATGATGTGTGATATGCTTGTGGTGCATGATGTATGATTTGATTGGTGTTCATGAAATCTAATGCATGTGGAATAATATGTTATGTATGAAAAGGCAATGAATGACCAAGGGGATTGGCCAATAGTATAGTTATTCCTTAAAATGGGGATGGAGCGGTCTTAAGCCCCCAATCAATCAAAGACAAAAACTTTAATCATGAGCAAGCCCCTAACCTGTGGGAAAGGCTATATTTGAGGTGGAGTAGGTGAATATGTAGGATAACACTAATGCGGGTAAGGCTATATTTGTGGTGAATAGGTAGGGTGGTATGAATGAGAGATGATGGATAAGGATTTTGTGAGTCTCAAGTTTGTGGTGGAGCAGATGGATAGGTAAGCCCCAGCCTGTAGGGTTAGAATGGGTGAATGATCAAGTTTAAAGATGTTTTGTGGATGGCTTGAAGAGGCCAAAGCATTGAGGAAAGAGGCTAGCTCAAGTCATGAACTTGAGTTAGATTTCCCATGAGGATAGAGATGAAGTGAAGATTGCCCAATTGTTGAAGTCTTGAATGGAATATGACACTCCCAAATAGGAGAACATAAGATTCAAATCAAAGCTATGATCTTAAGAAGAGTTAGAGAAAGCCCCCAGGGTGTGGAAAAGAGAAAGACTGTTGGTGCAAGAAAAAGAAAGGCTAAAAATTTGTGACTGAAGGGTGATGATGTAGGGAATTAACGTGGTTGGCTAAATTAATGTAGGTTCAAACTCGAGCTTATGACGGGTGTTGAACTAAGAATTTGTTCTTAAAACCCCAAGTTAATTGAATGAGTGGACCTAAAAAATCCATATATTAATTGGGTCGAACCTCGAGAAGAGGCTTCCTACGTATCCTTATGGAATCAGACCATCGTAGTTCTTGATGATTATTTGGAAAATGCCTCAGGAGAGAGGGCTTTTGTGGTTGTAATGTTCGGCTAGGGTTGACGGTTAAGAAAGAAAAGGGAAAGAAGGCTCAAAGTTCCCAATTTAACCCCCCATGGTCCGCAGTGTGTTTTCTGATTTTTTTTTTTGAATTGGATTGGACTGAGTCGAATTATTGGACTGAATTTAATGAATTGAGCTGGATTTATTGAATTGAGCTGGATTTATTGAATTGAGCTGGATTTATTGAATTGAACTGGATTTATTGAATTGGACTGGATTTATTGCATTGAACTGGGTTTATTGAACTGAGTTAAGATTTATTGAATTGAAATGGAAATTGAGATGGATTTATTGAATTGAATTGGATTTATTGAATTGAACTAGCTTTATTGACTTTTCTGGCTGCTGAATTTTTTGAACTTGGATTTTGATTATGATTGTGTTTGAATTGGAAGCTTTGACTACACTCGACTTTCATAACTATGTTTTTTGTGTGTTGAGTATGAATTTTATTTCTTCTTTTTTTTTGGATTTTTTTTTAGGCACATGTCTTTTCCTACGCACCACTTGATCCCATGGGTGAGGTAGATGTGGGTAAGGAAGGGAAGTAGGCTTGTTTGTGTTTAAGGCTCAAAGGGCTGCAAGGGATTGAATGAATACAGGTATTGGGAAAGGGTTAATGATTTTTGTGGAGTTCAAGAAAAGAAGGCCTCTCCGGCAATGTCCATTTATTATGTTCAATTTTATTGATTATGAAAATTTGAGGTCATGATTTATGTTAAGGTTTAATGAACAAAAAAGAAGAATTTTATTAATGTGAATGAGATTAGAAAGCTAGAAGTGGAAAGAAAAAATCCTAATGACATAGGCTCGAAAGAAGAAAGAAAGGGAAATGAAACTGTCTAGGTGAGGGACTCTCCGACTCAACTTAAAGAAACGACCTTGACTGACTCTTGGGGCGTGCTGACACTGGTGTTGATCTTGACAAATCATCCTCTATGTCTACTTCAATTTGATGGGCCTTTTCAAAGATGGTGAGTGAGATGTTTGAGTTGGTCCGCATGAAAATCCTTTTGTGGTGTTCGGGTTGTGAGCTAAAGATATGGGCTTGAGTGATGTAAGTTTGGGATATGTGGGCTTGAGTGATGGGCTTGAGTAATGTAGGATTGGAATATGGACTTGAGTGATGTAGGCTTAAGATATGGGCTTAAATGATGTAGGCTGGGTATGGGCTTAAGTGATTTAGGTTGGGTATGGGCTTAAGTCTTTTGGGTTCGGATGAGTTTGAGTGAGGCTGGGGTGGTGTTTAAATGAGGTGAGGTAAGGTTGGATTGGGCTTGAGGCTTGCTCGGACCTCAGCTATGCTTTGGGTCGACTTGGAACTGTTTAGACCGCTCTGAACTGAAAAGAACCAAAATTTTTAGTGAACCCCCTTGATCATTGTAGAGTTGTGAAATGAATGCAGATGTATGTCCTAATTCCATGGTCATCTTCCCTAAAATGCATGGATGCAAGATGCCCTTTCCTTTTTTGATTTTAATTTATTTTTTTGAGTTTTGTTTTTTGAATTTTTTTTTCGAAATTATTTTATTTTGAAATTATTTTATTTTGATTTTTTTTTTTGAAAGGACACCAAAAATATATGAACTATGCAATGTATGTGAAGAAAAAAATTTATATGAGGAGTGGACCTAAGCCCATTTACAGGAATGACTAAGGTTTTGGGCCAAAACCTATGGTCAAACTAAGGTCAAAGCTTATATGGACTATGCAAGGACACTAAGGCCCAACATTGTGAACTATATGAACTAGAAGATAACCATGACTATATGAAATGTGAGTGAAAAGTGAACAAAAATATATGGCTTGAGCCCATAAAAAAAAAAACAATGCACACATAGTCAAATAAGCACACTAGCCTAACATTGTATGAATGGTCTCTAAAAGTCGGTCTTGGGTGGTCATAAGGTACCACAGCTAAAGAGAAACTGAACCGATCTAGCCATTCTTCATGTTGAATGACACACGATTAGTAATCCCTTATTATGATCTTATCCGGCATGAGTATCACACGCCATGGTTGGGATGGGTCGGTTATGATTATTGAGGTCGGGCACCACAAGTAACCATAATCAAACCCCCCGGGTCGGTCTCGAGCATAGAACATACTCATATGAGACAAGGTCCTATGGTGTGGCACCTATTCGTAGGGCCACATGCAATATGCCTAAAAAATTCGGGAATAATAATAATAAGACCAAGAGACTTTTCAAGTTTGTCCACACCACTAAGGAGTGATATTCCCCAGCGTAGTCGCCAAATTTTAGGGGTCGTTTTTACCCGGCCGCCTACGTCTCACGAGTTGTTTGAATGCTCGTTAACGCCGTACGTGAATACAGACTAGTAGGAGTCGCCACCGTGCGTTTTATACGGTCCACGGACACCGAAGAAATACCAATGCCAGGAGCAATTGGCCCCATATGGTCGTGCACCAGAGTATGGGTTCGGGGACAGGTTACGGGCCAATCGTGCATTGGGCCCGCCCACCTGTAAGCGGTCTCTACTAGGTCTCTTTTTGTGGTCAAATTATTATTAATCCCGAATACATAAATATCTCATATTATACCCTAAAGAACGCATATTACTAAGCGGGTTTAATTTATTTACAAATCAAAACTAATTTTATTATGACCACTTAAAATTAAATCCGTATTAAAATTCTAAGAAAATAAAAATCAAATAAAACAAGAACAAAATACAAAATAAAATAAATAAATAAATAAAAGTGATAAAAGCATGAAAATAATAAAAATACAAATAAAAATATATATGTGCAGGTTCAAAGTGTGTTCCAGGAAAAGTGGTTCGATGTGTTGTTTAACCAATAAAAACATAAATATGAAATAATTATATGATGAGACTTTTAATACTTAAAATCAGATATCATATCAACGTTAATAACAATAATTGTAATTTCAATCATGATCAGACCAGATCTACTATGACTCATAAATTAATCAAGATTATTATCATGATAATAATTATTGGAAATATTAAATTTAATAAATAAACCATTATATTAAAATAAAAAAAAATTATCAACGACATAATAACTGAAGTTTTTCTATTAAAATAATACATGATAACAGATCTAATTAATATGAGTCATAAATTATTATGCATCAATATTGAAAATTTACAATCAATGGCCAATTAGATTAAAACGACAATTAAAATATTAACATTAATGTGACAAACATGAATTTAAGCACTAAAATTCACATAAAACATTCAAATTTTCAAACACATTAACCATTATCAAAGATCATCATTTTGAATGATTTATAAATATACAATAAAATTAAAATGAATAGATTTGAATTAGAGACTTCAGGAATTGTACCTGGTAATGCCTTGATAGAACAACTAAGGAGGTATCAACGATGATGAACGCAATATGCTTGTTTGAAGTTGGTTGAGTTGGTGATTTGTGATGTGTTTTATGATGTTTTGAGGGTTGTTTGATGGAAGAGAAAGGTATAGGATGTAAGTATGCAATGCAGAAGGATGGTTCGTGGTATTGGTGTCTGTTGGTCTCTGTTGAAAAGGCTGGAAGGACGTGTATTTATAGGCCAGAAGGAGCAAAAATCGATCCTGGAGGACACCAGACCTGCGCCTAGGGGCAGGTCCAGTAACATGACCTGCGTCTAGACGCAGGTCAGTAATGGTGACCTGCGTCTAGGCGCAGGTCCTGGTCAGATCCGGGTTGATTTTTTGCTTGATTTTGCACGTGATTTTCAGGATTACGATCCTGTTTCATTCGATTACGGAAATATTTTGTAATATTTTGATATTCCGGAATATTCTGGGATGTCCCGGGATGTTCCGAGATGTCCCAGAATGTTCTGGAATGTGCCGGAATGCCCAGAACGTTCCGGAATGTTCTAGATTCCTACAGAAGCTCCAAAAAAATTACAGGAAAATTATTAAAAATTATGAAAAGTATAAAAAACACTAATATGCTTTGCGGAACAATTTTCAACATTCGGAAATGACGAAAATACCCCTAAGCATGAAAAAATCCTAAAAAATCCATAAAAAGCTCTAAAAATATGATAAAAAAATAGAAAAATATGAATAAGTTATAAAATTATTTTTATGATTTTTTTTAAAAATATTTGTGATGCAAAAAGACATTTTATTATTTTTTTATGAATATAAAACATTGAAAAATGCATGCAAAAATATAAAAAATATCTAAAAATGAAGAAAAATTACGAATAAATCCCGTAATCATCGCAAAACCTAACATTTGCTTCCAAGGCACTTTAAACACGGTTTAGGCAATTGGTTGAGGTATGTTGTGTATTTTCATCGTCAATTTCCCTTAGTTGTATCTTATGGTAATATAGTACGTTCATCATTAGTCTCTACATTGGGGAGATACATTTAGGTGTCTACAACATCCATTTTTCTTACATCCATTCTGCCCTGAGCCCTAGGGAGTACTATCTTAGAGGCTACTATATGGAACATCCTCATCACTAGTTCCCTTAGTTGGCCAATAACATAGCCAGAACCATCATGTGGAGAACCAGTAAAGAGAGTGGTCTGAATGTGTTCTGTACTGACATCAGGAATAGTAGGCCAGTTGTCCTTTCAATAATCACAGAACTCACCTCTTGGTACACCTAGTACCTCCCCTAGACTCTTCCTAGACAAAGTGATGTCGACCCCTTCGACCTCACTCCAGATTTTCCCTTTGTCTAGTTTTCCCAGTTTTGAGTAGAATTCATCAACACAAGTTTCAAAGACATCCAGCCTTTTGTCAAACAGACCTTCCCAACCCTAAAATTCTATAGCCTCCTTAAACTCCTCTAAAAAGGGTTGAATCATCCATGACTTAGGACATGAAAAACCAAACAAGACACCCTTACCACTTAATTCAAACAGTGGTTCAGAAGTGGTCTTACCTTTCTTCTTGGCTGAGGCCTTTTCAGGAGCAGAATCAGCCTTCCTCTTCTTTTCAGTTAGAAGTTTGGTTTCTGGTTTGGGACTCTCAGAGGCTTTTCCCTTCTTTGCTACACTTTTCATTCTTTTCTTCTTTTCTTCCTTCTTTCCCACTGGAACCTCTTCAGTAGGTTCCTTTTTTATTTCTTCCTTACAGACCATTGTCCTCAAAGGCATTGTCCTCTTCCCAGTCTCTTTTTCCCCCTGTATTACCCCATTGATTTCGACATCCATGTCTTGTGCATGTGTGTCTTCATCCTTCTTTTCTGTCTCTTCCTTCTCTACTTCTTTCTCCTCAGTGCTTGGCACTAGTTTCTCTGTGATTTGAGGGGTTGGTGAGGGAGTCTTTTGTGGTTGTGGAGAAGGTAATGGGGTTGTTTCTTTTTGTGGTGAAGAGGGTAATGGCTTAGATGGTGATAGAGTTCTCTGAGGTTGAGGTGGTGGTGATTTTGGTGAAGATGGTGGTGGTGATTTAGGACTTGGTGGTGGAGTAGATTTCTCTTTAGGCTTACATGCATCCTTCGATTCAACAACTGTTTTCTTAGTGGCTTGGTCCTTAAACTCTTTCTACTTTTCTTTTCCTTTGTGGTGTTCAACAACCACATCAGTACCTGATTCCTTCTCGACCTTAGAAGGTGTGAAACTAGGTGATTGGCTTAGTCCTCTGCTTTTCTTCCTTGAAGCTTTGTTCTTCTTTCTTCCCATTTTCGATTGATTCAGTAAGTTTGATGAGAGAGAGAGAGAGAAACTGATTGAGAATTGTTGAAAAGAGATTCTTTTGATGATGCTTAGTGTTTGAGAGAGAACAGCAATTAGAGAGAGAGAGAGAGACGGTTAGAGAGAGATTTCAATGTGAAAGTAAGAATTAAAGTGAAGAAAATTAGCAGTTAATAGAAGAGATAGGAGGGAAGTTACTTTACACTGTTCACAACGGTCATATGTCAGAACAATTAAGTTCTCAATTTCAAAATTTGAGGGTTCAGCAATAAGCTGATATAACCGTTGTAAGGGACTGGTCTGACGGTGGTCTGACGCTGATATGTATTTATTATAAACTTGAGGCATCTTTATTTAGGCAACTTAGAGATACCACACATTGGAACATCATCAACATAAGAACTTTGAGACCACTTGCATATATGACATTTAAAAGTTAACCAACCCTGCTTATGTACACTCAGGATCAAAAAGTCAAACATAGCCAAAAAGGGAAAGATAAGTCCTAAGGAACTAGGATCTAATCCTTACCATACCAAGTAATGTGTGGATTTTGATAAACACTTCCTTGCTTAGGGGTTTAGTGAAAATATCAGCCAATTGTTCTTTAGATCTGCAAAATTCAAGATTCACATTTCCTTTTTCAACATTATCTCTTAGAAAATGATGTCTGATTTCAATATGTTTAGTTTTAGAGGGTTGGACAGGATTTTTAGAAATGTTTATAGCACTGGTGTTATCACACAATATGGGAACACTTCCGGAACAGACCCCAAAATCCTTAAGTTATGTCTTTATCCAAAGCAATTGAGCACAACACAAAGCAGCAGTTATGTACTCTGACTCAGCTGTGGATAAGGCAACTGAATTTTGTTTCTTAGATCCCCATGATATGAGACAAGAACCTAAGAAGTGAGCCATTCTTGAAGTTCTCTTCCTGTCAACACTAAAACCAGCATAGTCAGCATCAGTGTATCCTAAAAGATCAAAATTACTTCCCTTTGGATACCATAAGCACATGTCCTCTGTACCACTCAGATAGCTAAAAATTCTCTTAACAACTTTTAGATGAGGCTCTTTTGCTTTGCTTTGAAATCTAGCACACAACCCAACTGAGAACACTATGTCTGGTCTACTAGATGTTAAGTAGAGAAGTGAGCCAATCATACCTCTGTATAGCTTTTCCTCAACATCCTTTCCTTTCTCATCTAGGCTCGGTTTAGAAAAAATAGGAATATGTGTGTCATAGGACTTGCTATCTTGCAGACCATATCTCTTGAGCAGCTCCTTGAGATACTTTTGTTGGTGGATCATGATTCCATCATCCACTTGCTTGGTTTGGAGCCCTAGGAAGAAGCCAAGTTCTCCCATCATACTCATCTCAAATTCACTCTTCATTAGGTCTGCAAACTCATCACACAAAATAGAATTAGTAGCCCCAAACAAAATATCATCAACATATACCTGGACCACTAACAGATCTGTTCCCCTTTTCTTTAAGAATAGAGTTTTGTCCACTGAAACTCTCTCATAATGATTTTCAATAAGAAAACTAGAAAGTCTCTCATACCAAGCACAAGCGGCTTGTTTGAGGCCATAAAGAACTTTGTCTAACTTGTAGACATGATCTGGACAAACTCTATCCTCAAAGCCAGGGGGTTGTTCCACATACACATCTTCTTTCAAATCGCCATTTAGAAAAGCAGTTTTAACATCCATTTGAAAGAGTTTAAAGTTCATGTGGGCAACAAAGGCAATTAAGATTCTTATTGCCTTAAGCCTGGCTACTGGAGCAAAGGTTTCATCATAATCTATTCCCTCTTGTTGGTTAAACCCTTGAACCACTAGCCTTGTCTTGGTTCTGACTATAGTACCTGAGTCATCCATTTTGTTTCTGAAAACCCATTTGGTACCAATAACCGACATCTCATTGGTTCTTGGTTCAAGATGCCAAACCTGATTTCTCTCAAACTGGTTCCACTCATCTTGGATGGCCAAGATCCAATCAGGATCAGTTAGTGCAATCTTATAGTCAGTTAATTCTATGTGAGATAAGAAAGAGAAGTAAGCACATAAATTCTTCCAAACAGAATTTCTAGTTTGGACCCCTTTTGATAAATCACTAATGATTTGATCAGAAGGGTGAGAGTTTCTTTACTTAAACATACTCTTTCTTACAGCATTTGAATCACCTAAGTTAGAACCAATGTTTGTACTGGTTCCCCCTATTTCATTTCAATTTTGAGAGGGTGGACTAGTTTCTTCAGTGTTCTCTCCCACTTCATCTTCAGTTGGATGAGCAGGAGAGTCACCGAGTTCAACAACCTGTTTAACATTTTCCTCTTCTACACCAGACCCATTGTTGTTTTCAGGAGGAGTTGAGGGGTTTGGTTTAGCAGTGTTCTCTGGTTCATCTCCAGTGAAATTTGTCATCCCAATATCAAAGCTCTCATCATCATCTACCTGCACAGGCTTGTTGAACATGTTAGTTTCATCAAATAACACATGGATACTCTCTTCAACACACAAGATTCTTTTGTTGAAAACTTTATATGCCTTGCTATGAGGAGAATACCTAATAAAAACAGCTTCATCACTCCTGGGGCCGAACTTGTCCAAACTGGTCTTACCATTGTTGTGTACAAAACACTTACAACCAATTATCCTTAAATGTTCAATGTTTGGTTTTCGACCCCTTAGAAGTTCATAAGGTGTTTTTCTCAGTATTGGTCTTAGCATAACTCTATTTAGTATGTAGCATGATGTACTCACAGCATCAGCCCAAAATTTCTTTGACATACCACTCTCCAGAAGCATGGTTCTAGCCATTTCTTCTAGAGTGCGATACTTTCTTTCAACTACTCCATTTTGTTGTGGAGTTCTAGGGGATGAAAAGTTGTGAGAAACACCATGCTCCATACAATAAGTTATAAAGCTAGCATTATCAAACTCTGATCCATGATCAGATCTGATAGATGCTAACTGATGATTGATCTTGTTCTGGACTTGTTTCACTAAAATTTCAAATTCATCAAAGGTTTCATCTTTGTATTTCAAAAATATGGTCCAAGTGAAACGAGAGTAATCATCAACTAAGACAAATACATAAATAAAGTCATTTCTACTTTGTACACGCATAGGTCCACATAAATCCATGTGTACAAGTTCAAATGGTCTAGAGGAACTAACCACTTTCTTTGGTTTAAAGGATGATCTTACATGTTTGCACTTTGCACACTCTTGACAGAGCTGGTCTGCCACATATTTGATGTTAGGTAAACCTATCACCAAATCTTGTGTTCTCAACTTGTTGAGCAAAGTGAAGCTAACATGTCCTAATCTTTTATGCTAAAGCCATTGGTCATCCTCTACGACACTAAGGCAGAGGGCACTGTTTTGTGGAATTTGACTTAAGTATGTAATATATACATTGTTATGCCTTGTTCCTTCACAGACCAGTTCCCCTATCTTAGGGTTCACTATGTGACAAGTGTTTGATTCAAAGTTCACTTTATTTCCCTTGTCACATAGTTGAGATATGCTCAAAAGGTTATGTTTCAAACCTTCTACATAGTAAACATTGTCAAT
Organism: Salicornia ramosissima; assembly: GCA_951394345.1. Taxonomy (NCBI): domain Eukaryota; kingdom Viridiplantae; phylum Streptophyta; class Magnoliopsida; order Caryophyllales; family Amaranthaceae; genus Salicornia; species Salicornia ramosissima. The sequence goes on from OX596235.1 coordinate 22,586,652, forward strand.
TGCTTGGGAGAGTGACTTACCAACCTTACCTACTCCTTTGATAAGTCCTTTGCTATTGTCAACAAATGTCACGTGCCCTCCCTCGAATGTAGTGAGTGAAAGAAATTGTTCTTTATCCCCGGACATGTGTCTTGAGCAGCCACTGTCCAAATACTAATATGGCTTTCCTTTCACTCGTACCTGCACAAGCAAACTAAAGGTTAGTTTTAGGAACCCAGACCAACTTGGGTTCCTTGTTCTTTGAAACATTCTCAATCTTGACCTTCCTAACCCACACTTGTTGGGTGTAGGTTTTGTTCTTCTTATCGTGCTTCCTTTTGGTGAAACATTTGTTAGTAACATGACCACTCTTACTACAGTAGGTACAAACATGCATATCCTTGGCAAATATATACTTGCCTTTCTTGAATTCATCCAACCATGTGTTGTCTCTGCCTAGAACAGTTGTAGAACTAGATCCAGGATACCCTAAACCAAACCTTTGAGAATTTCCAGGTTGGGATGTGAGGATGTTTAGGGTTTTCTGAGCATCTAACATTTTGTTCAATTGGTTCATACAATCTGTTAGCTCATTTTCCTTGTTTTCAAGCCTCTTAAGTTGAACTTCATTCTGTTTCTCAAAAGATTTTAAATCAAGTCTAGTCTTTTGAAGTTCATCCTGTAGTCTTGAGACCAGGGAGGAATCTGGTTCGTCACTGGTCTTCTTGATGTTTTCTTGTTTTAGCAGGATGAGTTCAGCCTCAAGATCACATATCTTAGCTACGCACTCATCATGTAAAACATCCAAAACCTCATCAAAGGCAGTGGGAGAACCAGTCTCTTCAAAGACCTTAAGATCACCATGTTCCTTGTGTAAATCTTCAAGTTTTTCAATTAAGTGGTCATATGCAAGTATGACATCAGATTTACTCAAGGTACATGTGTCTTTTAGCAGTTCAAAGTTTGAACTATGTGTAATGAATTTCTTTAGCTCATTAAACCCCTTTTCAATTTTCTCAAAAAGTTCATCCTCTTTAGGGATTGGTTTGGTGTTTAATGTCTCAAGCTCCATTCTTTGCTGATCTGCTGCCATCTCAAGCTCAGAAAATTTTTCTTTAAGCTCCTCACATATGAGCTCAAGCTCAGCAGATCTAGCTCCACATATTTCATAATCTCGAACTGTTTCTTTAAGTTTCTTTTTGTTGTTCTGGTAAGCAGACCCAACACTAATACATGATCAATGGTGAATTCAAGATAGTCAAGTAATTCATCTCTATCTAGGTTATGCATATTTGCCTTTAAATCATTAAAACATACATGGCTATCATCTGAAGTGCTTCCACCAGCCATGAGACAGAGAACCTCTTCTTCTTTCAAACAGACCTCAGACTGGTCTGTGCATGTGAAAGCAGTAAGACAGAGATTTGCTTCTTCTTCATCTTCCTCATTCTCTGATTCAGAATATCCCCACACTGCAGCCAGCATAGCTCTTTTGAAAACCTTCTTCTCAACCTGGACTCCAGGATTTCCCTTGGGATTTTTCCATGTTGGACACTCCTTGATTTTGTGTCCCACTTCACCACATTTAAAGCAACCAGCATTGGAACTGGTTTTCCTGAACTGTCCAGAACTGTTTCTTCCTTTTGCAAACTTACCCTTGGACTTTGTCCTAAGGTATTTTTCAAACCTTCTGGCCATAAGACTGATATCATCTTCATCTTCCTAAGATTCCTCTGCTTTGAGGACCATTTCCTTGTTTTTTGAACTAGATTCTGCCTTTGAATCTACCAACATCTCATGAGTCATCAAGGAGCCAATAAGTTGTTCTAGAGATAGTGTGGTCAGATCCTTTGCTTCTTGTATGGCTGTAACCTTGGGCATCCACTTCCTTGACAGGTTTCTCAACATTTTCCTCACCAACTCTTGACTTGAGAAGGTCTTCCCTAATGACTTAAGTTCATTTGCAATGGTCATGAACCTTGTAAACATGTCCTTTATGTTTTCTTCCCTAGTCATCTCAAAGACCTCATACTTTGACATGAGCATGTCAATTTTTGATCTTCTCACTTCTGAGTTGCCTTCATATGCAAGCTCTAGTGTATCCCATATTTCCTTTGCAGAAGAACAAGCTAGAATTCGATTTACCTCACATTCTGCAATTCCTTGTTGAACAAGTGACATTGCCTTTGTATTCTTCTCTAGCTTCTTGTAATCTTCACTTGTGTACTCTTCTTCTGACTTTGGAACTATGAGCCGTTCCTGATTTTTCTTGTGGATGAACGTGGTTCCATTTTTAACAATCATCCAGCATTCATAATGTATCCCAATGATAAGATTTTTCATGCAATTCTTCCACCAAGAGTAGTTAGTGCCATTGAACTTAGGGAGTCTAGAGCTATTTGATTCTTGAGTAGACATCTTCTTACTTCTCTAGGTAGTTAACCTTTTGAGAAGTTAGGCTCTGATACCAATTGTAAGTTCAATGTATACTCAAGAAGAGGGGGGGTTGAATTGAGTATGTGTGTTTTTTCAATCGTTTTCAAAGTTTGTTTATCTTTTTGTGAGAACAACGATAGAACAGTAAATAAAGAGTAGGGACACAAAGATTTAACGAGGTTCGACTTCTAAACAAGCCTACGTCCTCCACTCTCTCACCAATATTATTAATCAGCTCTGAATAATAACAAGGTTACACACTCAATTAAATGCTACAACTCAGTAACAATTAATTCCCCAACTGTTAACTCTAACAGTTCACTCAGTGCTCACAGAACACTCCCCAACCACTTCCCTCTAAGTGGTTCAAATATTACAAACTTAAATCTCCGTAAGTTTTTCTGTTAAAGATGGATATGGAGATAGTTTAGCTCTAAGGATAGACTCTCAGAAAATATAACTTGGTTTTCTTTGGAGAGCAAAAGTCTTACTAGGGTTTTTGCAAAGATTGTTTTTATATGCAAAGAAAAATCGTGCCCTAGAAGTGTGCTTGGAGACTTGCCTAAATTGTGGAAACAAGCTCAGCTGACACAAGTACAAAGGCACCTATTTCAGACCTTTGTCTCCTTCCACTACATGTAGTGGAAAGTACACAAGAGTCTAAACAAGTACATTGCAAAGCTGATTTGGTGAATCAATTTTGCAGATTTCCAAAACATAAGCGATCAATATTTTTCAAATAAATTTTCAAAAAATAATTTTGAACAAAGAAATTTGTACGGATCACTTAAGTGCACATGCGTAATACTAAGGTCTGTTCCCACAGTGGTCTCAGTAATACTAAGTCTATATCTGGCAAGGAGAACTGTTCCAAACTTGTTCTTTGCCTGTTCTTAGCTTGTTCTTGGCCTGTTCTCTTTACTGGATATAAACTTAAAATCTTTTTGCTCTTTACTTAAAAACACGAAAAATATTTTCCTAAGTCTATTTTACATGAAGATCCTAGAAGTACAAAAATTAAAAGACTTCAAGCACTTGACTTCTGATTCTTCAAGTATCTCAATTACAAACATGCATAACAATCAAGTGTAGAGAACTGGTTTGTCATCCATCAAATCAAACATGGTTCAACAATAATTCCCAAAATCATCAAATTAGGTTGCGGCCCAACGTCATCAACCATCCAGTGTCCTCATGTCGGGAACCTCATGCCCCTAACAAAGCAAACATCCTCGAACTATGATCTCAATTCTATATCTAATCCTAAAAAACTAACCAAACCGCGAAATAAAAGGAGAGTTGAAAATATCTCACCGTGGCAAGCCTAGAAGGAAAGACCTCACCGGTATCGAATCCAAAAATTGGGCAAAAGTACATACCTGAATACAGTGGCTGGACATGCACCGATCAAACTAGTTCATGTTTTTAAGGTTCATCCACGTCCTGCAACATTGATGTAAACTAGAGTGTTTTGGAATAAAAACGAGCCAAATAGGTCCTTTCTTGGCGTAGAAGAGGGTAAACTAGAGACATAGTAAAGGCGTAGAAGCCAAGAGACATAATTCAGCATACTTCAAACTAATAACAATATTAAAAACAACCAAGATACAGTAGCATCTAACCATACTTTGTTGGTTTATTTCCTTTGACCTTTACAGATCTAATATTGATTATCTTATGTTATCAACCATAGTTTGCATTCCTCAGGACATTTTATCTTTGAAAACAATAGGCGATATTCATGCCATAAACACAAAATCGCAATTTAATCACTTCAATTAAACCTCCTTTTGTTCCCCTTCGTCAGATTTTATAAACATATTAACAAAAACAATTCAATAGCATATGAACAAAATCACAATTTGAACTCTTTCTTTTTACAAATAAAAAAATCAGATGCATAAAATAAAAAATTAGATTCCTAAATTCGAATGCTTGCTCTTTACAAATTTCAACTTTAAACATAACTAGCAACAAATTAGAAGCAACATCCTAGCTATTTCTTTTTACAAACAATCCAAACAAAGAAAAAAAAACTAACCCTATATTATCAATTAAAACAATTGAAAAACCACCACATATTTTTTTCTTTAAAAAGCCTTTTGACAAGCTTTAAACTAGTATACAAAAAATATAACCATAATTCACAAACTAACCAACATACTAATATATAATTGGGGATAAAAATTTATTTATCTTTTATAGAAAAACAGAGAATATCAAAAGAAATAATTAGAACCCTAATTAAATTGGGGCTAAAAATCTAACAAGACAATCACTAACAACAACAAACAATGCAAATCTGAAAAAAAAAATAAAATTGAACAACAAAAAACAAGAACCATATCAACAAACCCTAACTAAATTGGGTGAAAAAAAATAGAAAAAAGGAGAAGGAATAACAACCATAGCAGCAACAGAAGAAGAAATGGATGGATGGTGGTGGTGGTCACTGAAGAAGAACAGAAGCAGCGAATGGGTGGTGGTGCCCTGGTGGTCGCGCCGACGAACAGTAGAAGGAGTGCAGAAACAACCACGAGCAGTATCACGCAGCAACACGAGCGTTCGAGGAAGAGCAGTATCACGCAGCAACACGAGCAGCAGCGGCAAGAGAAGTGTCGCGCCGGCGGTGGAGGGGCAACGTTGAATGGGCGTGCGGTGGATGACTGGTGGTGGAGGAATTTGTAGGTAGAGAAGTAATTGGGGGGTTTTTAGTGTAATATGAGGGGTGAGAAAATTAACCGTGTAATTGGGATTTTTGGTGGATTGAGAGTTGTGAGAGTTGTGACTTTTTTAAAAAAAAACTACTTATTTGTACTGGCTGCACTATAACCGGTACAAATATTGTTGAACAAAAAATCGGTACAAATAAGTAGTATTTGTACCGGTTTAAGTATAACCGGTACAAATAAGCAGTCATTTGTTCCACTTTTATAATAACCGGAACAAAAACTCATTATTTGTTCCTATTTTTATAGAACCGGTACAAATAATGGGTAACAAATAACAAATTTTCCACATAGTATTGTGTGGAAAACGATACTAATAGGCTAAAAAAAACGATACTAATGAGGGATTTTTCTACTAGTGACGTGGCATCACCCTATGAGGACATCTGGCAAGTTGGAACTCTGCATGGAAACTTAGGCAAGAACACCAAATGGTGAAATTTATGTATCCCACATTGAAAGTTTATTAAAGTTTGTACCAAGATTCTTGTATAAAACACTTTATGAAATGATTGATGGGACAGATCATTGATTGCTGATTTGACTTGATACATTAGCTTGTAATTTGTTAATTAACCTTAATCTAATTAATTTGATTAACAGCAATTAAAAATTATTATTATTATCTTTTGCTCATTTATTTATTTCTACATCTAATTCTGCATTTATTACATTGGAACTAACTTTGTAGCATAATATTGAGTAGTTCTCTCCTTATTTTAAAAACCCCCTAAAACACTAATTATACAAGTACATTGTGAATAGTGCTAGATTTCTAATGTTGTAATAATTATAGGAACGGATAAAGTATCTTTTTAAACTTACTTGATTTTGTATATCAATACTTTTGTACTATTATACTAACCACTAAAAAAAATTTAAAAAAAAAACAAAAAAAAAAAAACTTCTCATAACCATTGAAAATGGAGCATTTAATCGGGAATTACAACTAATTAAATAATTCTTCCTAAACAATAAAAATCAATCTCGCTGTATCCCCATTCCGCCCTCTTCATTGGTGTGAATGTGTGATACATAATTACACATTAATTTATACAAAACGTATTCCTCGCATGATTATTTTATCCTTACCCTTACATCTTCATTATTATTATTATATATACTATTGTGTATGCATATATAATCTATCCACACTTAACCCTTGATTTCGATCTACCTCACCACCACGCTACTCAAAAATCACCCACACTATCCTACCAACTAAACTAAACTAAAAACTCGGCCACATTTACATCATCATATATATATATATATAAATAAATAAATATATATAAAAGATGACAGTTGAACCAACAGTTATTATCGTCGGGGCAGGGCCATCAGGGCTAGCAACGGCGGCATGTCTAACCCAACACTCCATATCATATATCATCTTAGAAAGAGAAGATTGCTTTGCTTCCTCATGGAAAAAAAACGCCTACGATCGCCTTCACCTTCACCTTCCTAAGCAATATTGTGAGCTTCCCTACATGAAATTTCCCTCCACATGCCCAAAATATGTCCCTAAAAAAGATTTCATAAAGTATTTAGATGATTATGTGGCTCAATTTAGAATCAAAACTTTGTACCAAAGATGTGTTACAAGTGCAAAGTTTGATGAAAGTGAGAAAAAATGGTGTGTATTGGCAAAGAAAAGAGTGAAGAATAAGGAGGATGAAATAATGGTGGTTGAAGAAGGGTTTGTTGGAAAGTATTTGGTGGTGGCAAGTGGGGAGGCAAGTGAGCCATATTGTCCTGAAATTGAAGGGTTGAGTAGCTTCAAAGGAAAAGTAGTGCATACTACACAATATAAGAATGGTAAAGAGTATCAAGGTAAAAGTGTTTTGGTTATTGGAGCTGGTAATTCTGGCGTTGAGATTGCTCTTGATCTTGTTAATTATGGTGCTCAAACTTCCATTGTTGTTAGAAGCCCGGTATGTATATATCACTTTAACCCTTCTTCTTCTAATTACTTTTTTTTTTTTTTACCATTTGATATTTTAGCTATATTCTCCCTCCGTCTTTTTTTTTTTAATTTTTTTTATGCTACAACTGTTTATTTGACTGCTTTGACTCTCACTAATGTTCTACTCATTATATAGTCAAATGGGAATGTTAGGTAGTACGGATATTTAGTTGAGGTTAGTGGTACCTGTACGTATCGGATACCCAATACGATGCCGATATTTCTTGGATATTCGATATTTATCCAATTTTAACATTATTTTTTTGACATGTTTTATGATAAATTTACCTTTTTTTTCATGTTTTCGTATATTTTTTAAAGTTTTTTCTTATATTTTTATGCTAATTAAATCAAAAGTTCCAAATGATATCAAAAAATTGATAAAATGTCTTAAATTTTAAAGTATTCAATAATATCTATTTGTCGTACATGTCTTGTACCCAAATCCATTTTCATACCCGTATCCATGCATCTTAGATAAGACCAAGTCAAGATCTCAAATTGGGAATTATTTTATCAAGTCAAGATCTTAATTCTCAAAGAGGAATAATAAAAGCACATTTATTATGAGGGTGAAACTCTTCATAAACTTGAATGTAACTAAATAAATAAGTACGTCGATCTAGGTACGCGGATTGCACTTTGACGCAGCCAGACTTTAGTAGTAAACCAAGTAGCGTAACGTTTGCAGAAATTGAATGTCATCTACCCACTATCCCTTGTTTTAGTGTGCACCAATAATAATATAATATTCAATTAAAGCACTCACGACTTGTTTGGTAGCCGGTTATAAATCATAATAATGAGACTGAATTTATAACTAAATTTGGAAGGGAAATCAAAATTCATTCCCATTGTGGTGTTAGCTTAGCTCCAATTTATTTAATTTTTTTCACAAATATTCTTTCCCATCAAATACCACTCTCCCCAATGGTAATGGCTGAGAATGAAAAATGAGAACGAAATCAAAGCTTGGGAATGAAAATTTGTTTTCCATGGAGATTTTAAAGTTCATTTTTAAGAAAATTACACTATAAATTCATTACAATTACCACGATTTATTACCAGCAACCAAACAGGCCGTTAGTACTATTATATATCCAGTAATTGCTTCGTATAATGTATGTTAAATACTTTTGTGAAACACCAAACCTCGATGATGTTATATTCAGTATTTCGATGTTTCGACATTTTTGTTCTTCCGTTTAGATTAACTATCTCATTCTTTTATATTTATGCAAGATTCAATATAAATTCTTTAATGTGACTGTTTCACTGTTACAATTGGCAAAATAAACCCGACCAATACCCAGCGGATGACTCGGAAACATTTGATCATGAACATAAAAATAGAACCGAAACCTGCTTTTTGACCGAACCCAAAAAATCCATTTTAAAGTAGTGACCCACCCTTTACCGATCGATTCTAATTTCCAAGCATAGTCCTATACACACGCAAATAATATCAGGCCACAAGACATATCCAACATGATCCCGCGTAAATATGTTTTTCATTATGTACAAATCACAAATATTAGTCAAAGTAATAAATGCAAATAGTGCATAAGCCCACTTTTTGCAATAAAAAGAAACGAAAGAAGTATTTTGATGAAAGGTTCCTAGTTACTTTAGTTACATTATGAACAAATAATTTCGATCCGTTACCAAAAAATAATTGACCTAGAAATGACCGAAACTTGATATTGGCTGACCAATACCAACCTGACGGATCAATTTGCAAGGTATACGTACTCACAGTAAGAATAAGTTTCATTATGCTAAGTTAAAGAAGAAAAACGTACAAAAGGAACATAAAATATATAATTAATGGGCTTGGTTTGAAATAGTTACGTACGTATAAAACTACATGATAACTTTTTAGATATTTTCAATAACTTTTACAGATATTTTTATAATTTGAGGCGGTCTCACTACGGTACCGATACTAGTACGATACAGGTACTGAAAAAACGCTAATTCAATAGTTAAGGATACGGGGACACGGAAAAATAATATTAAACAATATATATTTGTATTATTAAAATATTAGAAAAATATATAATGAAGAAGAAAAATTATTTTTAAAATTTGATTGTCATTATAATGTTAATTTTAATGAAAATATATTCGACGACGTTCGTGATTTACATTTCACTTTAATGAACTCAGATCACTTCGCACATTATAATATAAATTATCATTCAAAGTAAATATATAAGTTTTAAAAGAAGTTTAGAATGTGTAGTCCTATAAGTGTCCAATATGTGTCTTATTATAAGTGTCCATATAACTAAAAATATTGGACACATGAGTTGGTGTGTCCGACACAGATTTAGGCGTGTCCAACGAGTATCGATGTACGATATGTGTCGGACACTGGACACATCAATTGTTAGAAGTTTCTGTCAGAGCCGTCCCAGTGAATTTTGGGGGCCTGTTCTCATATAAAAATATTGGGCCCTAAATATGAAGATGAAGAATTAATACATGGAAATTTAAGATTTGCAGTTAATGAATGATTTTTTTTAATGTGAAAATGGAATATGGAAAGTTGGAGCAATTAATTGACATTCATTGTAGATTACAGTTAATTTTTTTTCTTTCTTTGTTTTTTTTTTATATTGGGCTTAATATGAAAATGGGCCTCTTACAATTGGGGGCCCTGTGCTGTTGGTCGTCTTGCACATGTGCAAGGACGGCCCTGGTTTCTGTACAACCTAGTTTGCTATATAAGGGGATTTCTACCTTTTTTTTAAGGGTTTTACTTTTTGCACATGTATTTTTGTCCATTAATGTAATTTCAAAGAAAATATAACAAACCTTAAGGGTCGAACTAAAATGGAATATACAACAAACAAATGGGGACATAAGAATTAGTAAAGATTAATCATCCTGAAATTTAGGTCTGAAGCATCATGTGAATTAAAATTAATCATGTCAGTCATGTTACTATTAAATTATAAAGGCTACATAGTTGGGGTGGATGGAATTATTCTCAAGAAGTCAAGTTTGTTTATTCTTCGCATATTATGTAATTGTGAAGTTTTTAATTCTTTATAATAGTTTAAGATAGTTGTCGGTCATCAGTCATTGCTACTTACGTACATCCACCCACTTACAGAGATTTTTTTTTTATTTTTTTTTTTAATAAAAAAAAAGGGGTGCATGCATGTGACAAGTGCCCAATAATTAATTAAAATGTCATTAGACAATTACTTATATAGTTATATAATTATGCATGGCTATCGTAAGGCCATATTCTCTTCAAGACTGACTTATACCGCAATAATGAGTCCAAACTGATCTTAATTATATATTTGAAGTTTTAATCCTTGAACTAGCAGAAAGTTAGTATTTCGTTTACCAATTACTTTTTAAAAATATATATACATATTCTACTGGCTTAATAACTACAAGTTGAAGTGGAAGGTTGAAGGTAACACCACTTCTCGCTTCTTTTTTAACTGGGTCAAAAGCCGTTCGGCATAACAAAATTACGGGCCTTTAATCGGCCTCAGGAAATTGGGTAGACACGGAGGAGGAGATTCAGTCTTTGGTTCACGACCATTTCTCCACTCCGTTCTCTGTGGGTTGTGAAGAGGATGAGAGGCCTGTTTGGGAGGAGGCTTGTGCACGCATTCTTCGAGATAGCCATAGGAGAATTCAAGAAGATCTTATGCCCAATCTGTCACGTCCTTTCTCAAAAAAAGAGGTAAGGAAAGCCCTTTTCTCGATGGATCCCTGGAAAGCCCCGGGCCCAGATGGAGCGTCGGCTGGCTTTTTCAGAGGAATTGGGGAGTCGTCGGACCAAATGTTACGGTGGCAGTTCTGAATTGTTTAAATGAAGGACGCCTTTTGCAAGAGATTAACTGGACTAATATCGTCCTGATTCCTAAAGTGGACTCTTGCTCCAGACTGGACCAGTTTAGATTTATCAGTCTTTGTAATGTTATTTATAAAATCGTGTCTAAATGCTTAGCAAACAGACTCCGTGTTGTTATCCTCCATTTGGTGGGGGAATTCCAAAATGCGTTTGTCCCAGGCAGATAGATGGAAGACAACATCTTGGTGGCACACGAATTACTTGAAAACATTCGCAATTCCAAAAGGGGGCATAACTCGAAGTTTGCCATCAAGACTGATCTGAGCAAGCCTATGACAGGATCAACTAGAAGTTCCTAGAGAAAGTCCTTTCTCATGCGGGCTTACCCTTGCATCTCCTAAATCTGATCATGACCTGTGTCTCTAGGGTAAGATATACACCTCTTTTGAATGGAACCCCTGGCTGCCCTGTTTCCCCTATTAGGGGCCTTCGCCAGGGTGACCCTTTGTCTCCTTATTTGTTCCTACTCGTGATGGAATCACTTTCCGTTCACCTTCTTCATTGTGAAGGAGATGGGATCTTTAAAGGTATTAAAGTGGCAAGTGGTGTGGAGCCTATATCACATCTCTTCTTTGCAGACGATGTGTGCTTTTTCTTCCATGTGACTTTAGCCTCCTGTTCTACCTTGCGGAATGAAATTAATCTTTTCTGCTAGGCGTACGGTCAGAAGATCAATCTTCAAAAGTGTGCTATCCTCCCCAGTCCAAATGCAGAAGATGAACTTATTTTGGAATCCTTCGAGATTTTGGGCAAAGTAAGAAGGAAAGCTTCGGCACCTTGGTCAGAAAACTAGAAGATCGACTTTCAAGTTGGAATAATATCTTTCTGAGCGCCGCAGGCCGTCTTTCATTAATTAATTCGGTTCTGGGAAGCTTAGCCACTCATATCCTTTCGGTTTTCATAATCCCAACTTCTATTGTGAATAAAATGAATGGTATTATCAGAAAATTCTGGTGGAAAGGGTGGGGGAATGGGGCTGTAGGTATTCACTGGCGTAACTGGGCCTGGATCTCACGCCCGAAGAAGGATGGGGGTTTGGGGTTGAGGGATGTGGGTCTGTTTAACAAAGCCCTTCTGGCCAAGCATGGTACCTTGGCGAATCATCCAACAGTCGGATTCTCTGCTATCAAAGGTCTACGGTACTAAATACAAGCTCTGTACTTCGACTTTCCATGATGGTACCTGGCAGCATAGGAAGAATGGGTCCTGGGGATGGAAAGGCATTCGTTGGGGCCTAGGTGTTATTCAGAAAGGCACTTCTTTGCTCATTGGCAATGGTCACTCAGCTAGATTTAACCAGGTATGGGTAGATGGGGTGTGTCCTACCCGTAGGATTGATTTGGATCCCTCCATTTCTTTTACAGGTAATGAAAACGTGAGTACCCTCATGAGTAGTGATGGGGGTTGAAATCAAGATCTTATCCTGAGATTATTTGAAATCCACACATGTCGTGCGATTATGTGTTTGCAGCCTTCTGTAGGCGCAACCCAGGATAGTTTGGTTTGGACTTCCTCGCCTTATGGTATTTACACAGTCAGGGATGGTTACAGGATTCTTCATAAGGAGATGGATGTTTCACCCTGTACGCAGACTTTACTTGGAACACATAATAGGAAAGACATCCCGTGGAAGCTCCCTATAAGTAAGGATTGACAAGTGTTTGTCTGGAAAATTCTTAATAGAGCCCTTCTAGTTAAGTTTAAGCTTTTTAAAAGGGGCATTCTCGTTGATCAACATTGTACCTACTATCGCAACTTGGGTTTCGATGATCATTTGGAATCCATTCTTCATGTTTTTAGTAAGTGTGCCTTTGCAAGAGATGTTTGGCTGGATTCCGGTCTAATCCGTGATATTTCTATTTTCAACCAAACCAATATATGTACTTGGATCCGCCTCATTCTTAATTCTTCTTCAGACAAGGCCTATTCTGTGGCCATTCTAAAAGGAATCTGGTTCCAGAGAAACAAGGAAGTTTTTGACAACATCACCAGGGATGTCCTTGTAACTAGTACGATTGCGCGTGAAGAAGGTAACTCCATGAATTCTAGTTTTCAAACTGTGTCCTCCTCCACTAGGCCAGCTTCGGGTTTCGGGGATTGCGATCACGATCATTATGGGTCTGATGAGGTCACCATTGTTGGTACTATGTGTGATTCCCCCTGTAATATTTTTTTTCAAAGAAAAAGGTTGGGAACTTCTGGTTCGTCTTCAACTGGTCTATGCAACAGACCTTAGTAAATCATACAGGCAATGTTAATGTCTGGGCTCGGGATGCTCAACAGGCGGTTCTCCCGTTTATGGTTGGTATCACCAAAATTGCGGAAGTCATGAGTATCCTGTATATTCGTCTTCATGTTCCGATGTTGGGAATTTTCGAGTATTTCGCGAAAACTACGCCTATTCGAGTCAGGACGGGATCAGAATTATTTGTAGTTTTTTAATCGCCTCCTTTGTAATTTTCATTGCTTTAGCATTTGTAAACTTCATGGGGCTCCTCCCCAAGCTTCTAGTTGTTTTGGTCTTGTTATAAAAAAAAACCAAGAAATGTGCGACAAAGATTTATTTAAAATAGGAGAACAAATAATTACGAAGGGAATTTGCTATACGTTGTTTTTGATTCGGAGAAGAGACTCCCATGAGTAGCCGGAGGAAGATAATCCTCGTAAAAATGCAACGCATAGTAAATTAATGTTCAATGATGATTGATGAATATAAGTATGTTGAACCCCATATATATGATGCACTAGTAAGTGTCCCACATCGGAGGATGAGGAGAGACTAACTAATTTATACGTCTAGGGTTGCTCCTCCTATCACCAATTAGTTTTAGGAAGAATCTCATATGACTTGTAAGTGATCTAACTCTCCCCTAAGCGACTGGAAAGGGTTTGCCTCGACACGATGTCTAGCGTCTAAGAGAATTGTTTCTAATTATCTTTCCAGTTAACTCTAAATTCTAAGGACACTCAGCTCATTAGTAAGGGGGAGTGATGACTAATATATAAGGTTTGGTGGTTACTCCGTATATTATCAATTGGTTTTATAATGGAACTCATCGAGCGTGAAAAAGTTCACCGGGTAAAAATGAGTAGGTCCATGGAAGGGGGAGTGAAAAAAAAAAACACTCTAAACCCAAAAAAATCACATGATACATAAAGTTAAAAAAAAGGGACCTTAATTACATGTGAGAGGGAGTGTTAAAAAATAATCCTTCCAAATTCACCATATGCAAGTGTCCCACGTACATTGAAAGATTAAAGAGATAACGACTAATATACTTCCTCCGTTCCAAAATAAATGCAACAATTTCTATTTCAGGAAGTTTCAAAATAAATGCAACAATTTTAATCTTTCCATTTTTTTAAGTATTTTATTTCAATCTCTCACATCCACTTTCTCCCTCTATCACTTTTACTCTCACAACAAAAAATGCCTAGGAGTCCGTGCATCCTAATTTGTTGCGTTTTTTTTGAAACGGAGGAAGTATAAAATTTGGTGGTTACTCTTTATATTACCAATTGGTTTTATAATGGAACCGATCGAACTTATGAATGGTCAAAATCTCTCTTTGTTGTGGGTGCGGCCCAGACCTGTATTTAACAAAGTACAACTCTAGTAGTATACTTGCGTGTAATACCTTCGAAATTTGTACTTTAATTTTAGAGAAGGTATTGTGTCAGACTGGTCTGACAATAACGTTTCTGTCAGACCAGTCCCCTAGACCTGGACACATATGGTTGAATCTGGACTCATATGTGTTTAACATGGACACATGTTGTTAAACCTGGACATGTATTGGTAGACCTGGTCACATATTTGTAAACCTGGACACAAATTTGTAACCCTGGACACATATTGTTGGACCTGGACACATATTGTTGGACCTGGACACATATTGTTAGACCTGGACACATATTGTTGGACCTGGACACGTATTGGTAGACCTGGACACATATCTGCAAACTTGGACATAAATTTGTAACCCTGGAAACATATTTGTAAACCTGGACACATATTATTGGACCTGGACACGTATTGTTAAATCTGGACATATAGTGTTGAACCTGGACACAAATTGTTGAACCTGGACAAAAATTTGTAAACATGATGAAATTTTGTTTAACCTGGACACATATTATTAACACTGGACACATTGTGTTACCCCTGGACACATATTGTTAAACCTAGAAATCTATTTATAAACCTGATGACATTTGTAAATTTAGTGAAACTTGTTTAGCCTGAAAAAATATTATTAAACCTGGACAAATGTTGTTGAACCTGAACACTATTTCTTTGACCTGGACATATATTACTAAACCTGAATCCCCTCATCAGTTGTTAAAAAAATACAAGTGTTGAACGGTCCGACGATCGGACCGTCCGACAAAATACTTTAACTGAATTTTATATAATGTGTGTACCGTCGATCGTTGCCTAATGTGTGTAATTATTTCCGTATACATTTGATAAATACCATTAGAAGAAACAAGGTAATGGTGGGTCTTTTTTTTTTTTTTTTTGCTTTTGAGAGATCAAATTGATTATGTGAGTGTACAATTAAATAATTTAAACAAATGGAGTAAGATAGAATAGGGGAACAAAACATTTATTTCATTAAAAAAAAATAACAAATGCAAATGGAAGATTTTTTTTTTTTTTTGGTATTATTGTTTTTCAAAAAAGAAATAGATTTCAATATCTGTCTATAATCTATAATCTACAACTATATAGCTAGTAAAATAAATCACTACAACATCATTCTTATATGAAAAAGGACATTTTGTTTAATTCTTCATTCTTCACCTGTACCTCCACCCACCTACACAAACAAAAGCACTAATTACGATCCTTTTTTTTAATACTTCCTCCATTTTTTAAGATTGCAACAAACTAGTAATTTTTGTGAGATATAAAATATTGGTTTGTTGCAACTTTTTAAAAACGAAGGAATTACTAAATTTATCTATTGTAAAACAAACTCTTTAACACTGAATTCATGATTATCTAAGACTAGAACCGTCAATTTTAGACTCGACTCGAAAAACCTAATAAATTGTAAACTCTAGTATTATTTTGTGAGTCAAAACAACTTATGACTTCATCCTTTATTTTTTTCCTTCTTTGTTTTTGTTTTTTTATTTTATTTTTATATAATATATATCCCCCCAACTTTCAAACTAATAATAAGTATATAATTAATAATTCAATATTATGACATTATGATTACTCATCTCTCTAATCAAAAGTGATAATAGAATAATGATTTTAGAAGAGTATTAGAACGAGAAATGAACGTGGCTAATCTATTACATATTTAAACAATGTCGTCTTGGACCCTTTTGTGCTTCACACTGATATACTTAAAAAATTGACAATTCCTAGTGGTATATCAGAAAGTTTATAATTCCCACAAATAAAGTTGAGTCATGGAGTAATAAAAAACGTAGACTTAATGATAATTTTGGGGTTAATTTTATATTATGTCCGTTAGATCTTTTGCTTGGTTAAGTTAGTAAAAGGACTGACAATGCTTGGTTACGTTATTAACCATATAATTTTAACACCAGTATTTTATAATATTCTCCTTGCTTGTATTTAAATTATATGAATTAAATTGTTCGTTTACATATGTACTAAAATCTTTGTAATACGTGTAAACTGTCCTGGATATGTTGCCACTGCCACTAATATGGAGCAGAGTTGTATAACAATCATTTATTCTTAAACTTAAAGCACAAGTAACATCAACAACATTTTGTTTTTCGCTTCCAAAAACTATATTATCAACCAACCACGAACAAAAATGGTGGTATCCATACAAGTGATGCAAAGATAGTGCTACTTAAGGTTGGGAGTTGTGTGTAAAAAAATACCCATCTGTCTCAATTTAGTTGCCACATTTTGATTTATAACACTGTTCACATTTGGTCTTTTAATTTAGTGTTTCCATTTTTATAGGCTTAAAGAAAAACATAGTCATGATGGATCTAGGTTAATTTTTTCCGAATATACTTTTTAAATATATAATTTTTTTAATTTTTTTATTATGTGTAGTTCAATATATTTTCATTTAAAGTCGTGTCTCGAGAGATGTGAATGTAGCAACTAAATTGAGACAGATGGATCGGATGGACTAACAAATTAAAATAAACGAATTGAATGAATAATATAATGCAGGTTCACATATTATCAAGAGGAATGGTGAGCATGGGACTATATCTGTTGAAGCATTTATCACTAAAATGGGTGGACAAGTTGTTGGTCATACTTAGCAAACTTGTTTATGGAGATATCACCAAATTCGGATTAAGGAGGCCTAATGAAGGTCCTTTCTATATGAAGCTTGCTTATGGTAAATACCCCATCATTGACGTTGGCTCCTTTGCCAAAATTCAATCTGGCCATATTCAGGTAATTTTTCTCTTCCCTTTAATTTTTTTTTATAATTATTTGGATAGTATTAGGCCTTGAATCGGGCCTACTGAATGTTAGACGGTCCAATTTGACCAACGCACTTATCTAAAATGGAAAAAATAAATAATTCTTACAAATGCGTGCAATTGATGAGGTTTGAATTCAATAGCCCAGACTTGTTTGCAAAACTTCACTATTAGACGAAAATTCACACGGGCATCTTCTGTTCTCTTTACTTAGGTTGAAGAAAAGTATGGAAGTTTTTGAGAATTAAGGGGACGTGCAGAGACTGAAGCATTTTTATTTTCAAGTTTTATTTTAAACCATTTATGTCAAAAGAATTTTTGACAACTTTTAATAAAGAATTTTGTTATGAAAAGTTGACATGGGTTGATGGGAGGACTACTAGAACTGTCAGTTTGTTTAGTAATTGTTGGTTTAACTGTTAAACTAACATAAACTGAACTGAAAATGTACCAAAATAAAATGACACATCATAACTGAAATACCAACTGAAACAAAATGAATTGCATCAACTAAACTTAAACTAAACTGAGTTATAAACTGAAATCAAGTGAGCTGAAAAGGCCATGTTGACTATATAAAAAGTTTTAAACTGACTATAATTAAAATGAATTTTGAAAATTGTTTCAAATTAAACCAAAATGAACTGAAAAAGGTTTTGAATTATTTGTTAACTTAAACTAAATGAACTAAAAATTGTATTAAAATGTTGGTTAACTAAAACAAAATTCCAATTACAAAGTAACACTCCATCCCAAATTTCAATGAAAAATTAACCTTCGTTCATTTCTGAACTTTTCTGAAATGATCTAATCTGCTAAATTTTTCTAATCTGAATTTTTTTAAAATAACGATTGTAATGCTTATTTAAGTTGAATCAAATGTACCCTAAGTTTTGTTTCTATTTGAAATCTTTACACTATTCATAATTTAAGAGAATATTCTAAATTCTTTGCATATATAAGAAAAAAAAAATAGTCTTGTAAAATCTTGTTTTATTTATCTGAACAAGTACTTTATTCATATTTAATTTTTATAATTCTTTAGTGAATAATTAAATATTAATGGAAAAAAAATTGAAAAGCATCAACATTCAAAATAAAAATGACAAAATGAAATGGAAGGAGTACTTTTAGGCATGCCAATTAA
This sequence comes from Salicornia ramosissima, assembly GCA_951394345.1. Lineage (NCBI taxonomy): Eukaryota > Viridiplantae > Streptophyta > Magnoliopsida > Caryophyllales > Amaranthaceae > Salicornia > Salicornia ramosissima. The sequence goes on from OX596235.1 coordinate 22,605,236, forward strand.
AAATTGTGAATATAAAATTTATCTTCCGACCATTAATTGTTGACCAAATTTCTATTCCTACAAAAACACTCCATTAATAACCCTGTTAATATGCGATTAATGTCAAATTTTTGTCAATTAATATCGGTGTTATTATGTAAATTGTAACGTTGCATTACAATACGCTGCAGATATTGCCGGAAATGACAAACATAAGAGGCAATGATGTAGAGTTTGTAAATGGCAAATCCCATGCATTTGATGCCATTATTTTCGCCACTGGATTTCGTAGGTCTACTTCTCGCTGGCTTCAGGTAATTTCTTTTATGAACTAAAATTATTTTTATCTCTATTATATAGATAAGGTGAGCTATATGCCTATGATGTTGTTCGGCATAAAAATACTTATCTACCCTTAAATGAATTATGAAATAACTATCTTATTTGTGCTTGAATCAATTACCAATTGATTCCTTAATTAATGAGATAAATAAAGGTAACTTTGCCTTTATCACGTTCAATTTTCATGTTTTTTGAATTAATTCAATAATATATTGATTGTAAGTTATTGTATTCTTAAAAAATGAATTATTTTATGAAATTAATGAATTTTATGTTTTGTATAAATTTTTACTTCCTTTGTTTCGAAAAAAACGCAACAATTTCTATATTTGGATGTTTCAAAATAAATGCAACAATTTTAATCTTCCATATTTGTAAGTTTTTTCTTTCTATCTCTCACATCATCACATATCCTACTTTCTTTCTCTAACCCTTTTACTCTCACAACAAAAAATTATCTAGGAGTCCGTGCCAACCCAATTGTTGCATTTTTTTCGAAACGGAGGAATTATTTTTATTTTTTTTAATGCAGTATCTTATTATATAGTTTGATTGACATTGTTTAATAGATTGTTATTATTTAAAGCTTTGATTTTAGCACTAACACTAAATGTGTTTTAATAATTATTTTAAAGTAAATCAATGTTTCTTCTATATCAACATGAATGTCAACTTAGTTACAAACTTTCGATTTGGGTCGGATTATTACTGTCAAGTAACACTAAGCACCAAATATCAACACACATAACGTGCATAAAAGCTTAGTTGATTAAATAATGCCACTATTGATAAATTACTACCTAGAGAAAATCGGACAACCCTTTTCTTTTTAAATGAACAATTCTTTTATTCACTGTTTTTCTTTATGGCTTGGCGAAATTGCGAAACTCATATGAAACAAATAAATAATACTCCATCTTTTTTTTTTTTTTTTTTACTTGCTACATTTTCTTATTTAGGTGTCTCAATTTATTTGCTATTTTTTTTTAGTTTGTAGGCCCAACTAAATTCTACATATTATACCCTTATATTTGTCATTTATCATCTATATTCAACCTATGTTACCCCATTTTTGTCCTCTTCTTCATATATAAATATCATTACTTTTTAATGATGTAACGACCCGACTCGCTTAAATCGGCGCGGAAGAAACCGACGAGTCGAATAGTTATAAACTACAACTCAAATACTTAAGAAATTAAAACTAATTCCTCGAAATTATTATTAATCAACCACAAACGTACAAATACCCACAAGTTTGTACATACTAGTCCAAAAATCAAAACAGAAATACTAAAAATACGAGTAAACTCCAACTACGTGTCAGAGTTATAAACAACGTAAAAGAGTCCAACAATAACATATATAGTCTATATAACTCCATCACTATCTAATACAACAGTAAACAGTAAATACAACAGATAACAGTAATAACAACGTCGCTCGCCCAACCCAAAGCTAAGCAAGAGTATCATCATCAGAAATACCTGAAAAGTATACAACAGTCCACCATCAATGGCGAGTAACATAACTGACTCACCCTAATGGGAATACACATGTATATAGCATAAATCAAATAAAAAACATCATTAAACAAGGTACGAGAACAACCCAAAACGTGAACTCGACTCAAACCAACCTAATCAACTATCTTTGGCGCAATCAATCATATTCTAGACCGGACTGTGCTCGTACGAACGCATCTTACGCATTCGAACTTTCTACTATGCTCGGATTTGAGAATCTTACTCCCAAACCCCATGAAACCAATCTTACTGGAAATCCATGTCCCGTGAAACCAATCTTACTGGAAATTCACAAAGATCACATAGCATGACTCCAACTATCCCAATACCGCGGATGGAATAGGGGCAACGTCTTAACCCGAATACAATGGATCTTACTCAAAGTATCAGGCGTCTAAAAATGAAATCAAGCTAATCATTAATTAATCAATTATTAAATCATCTTAATCATTTTATCATCATTTTTATCCAACATAACTAAATTAAGTTCAAGAATTGCCTCTAGCCTTGATTCTCGAAATTAACTAGTTAAAATACCGAAGTTATTCTCAAGAACTGCCTCTAGCCTTAATCTTGAGTCTAACCAATCATAATTCAACAATCTTTAATCATTCTTTAACCAGTTATACCTCAATCTTTAACTTTCTTTAACTTACAACCCACTTTCTTTAACTTTCAAGACTCATCCAAGAAACTCAAAGAACCCATTAAGAACTCATAAAGAACTCAAACAAATCATAAAGAACTCATAAATAACTCATTCAAGATTCAAGATCTTCAATCAAGAACTCAATCAAGATTCAAGAACTTCAATCAAGAACTCAATCAAGATTCAAGAACTCAACCAAGAAATCATCCAAACTCAACTAAACTACACGTATAATCATCATCAATCAATCGAAAATCCAACCTTTACTCATCCAAAATTCATCAAACTTTAACATAATATTCATGATCATAAATCAACATATAATCAATCATAATATCATGAAAAATCATCATCAAAACACCATACAACACATAAAAATCAAATTTAGAAATCATACATGAAATCATGGATATTCATCAACGATCAACCCAAACATGCATTTAATCTATACTATAAACATAGTATACCAAAAAGGTTGAGAAAGCATGTTACCTTAATCACGATTAAACACGAATACCAACACAAACACTTGCTGCCCGGAACACTCATACACACGGCCAAGCAACACAGTTCCATTTGCTCACGAACACGACAACCAAGATGCCACCACGCCAACCATCACGCTGCCCAGTCAGCACCACGTCCACCACCATCTGCCCAGTCAGCACGGCTGCTGCCCAGCCAGACCACACGCCACTGCCCAGTCAGCACTTCCACGCAAGGCTGCCCCATATGTGTACCCACGAACAACCACACAACAAAGCCCAAAACCACACCTAACTAGTGATCTTGAATGAAATTGTTGGAGTTTAATTATGTTTTAATACTTAAAGATCAATAGAGGTTGAATCTTTAAGTTTGGAATTAGAAAGAGGGATGAACAAAGATTGGGGTTGAGGAAGCCAAAAGTGGCGTGAGGTATATGGCAAATGAAGAGAGAATTTGCCTTTTAAAAGTGATGGCAAAGGTTGATCAAATGGCAAATGGATCCTCATGCCTTACTAACTCCTCTATTTATAGAGGTTAGTCAAGGTGTGAATGCATGGCAAGTGGCAAAACATTGCCATGTACTAGAGAGGGGCCGGTTATGGGCTTTAACAAGGGCCAAAATGATCACTTGGGCCATTTGCACTAATTCATGACTAATCATGATTAATTTTGCACTTGGCCCAAAACTAATTAATTAATTAGAAAATTAAATAATAAAATTCTAATTAATTAAAAATAAAATAAAACTAAGAAATAATAAACCATTAAATAATAATGGTTACACTCAAACATTAAAAATAGTCTAAAAATAAATTTAGACCATGCACCGATACAAACTAATTCTAAGAAGTTAAACACGAAACTAGCCCAAAATCTGGGGCGTTACAAATGGTCCCTACCATTTTACATGTTTCTCCTAAAAAAATTTCATTTATAGAATGTAGCAAGTGATTATGGACGGAGGGAGTACTTCGTATGCATCTTTCGATTTGTATTTTACCTTTTGACTTTTACACGTCAATTAAGAAAAATATGCAGGAGTGTAATATATATTAAAATTACTTGAAAATTATAGTTAAAATGTTTTGATTTTTTTTTCTTTTGATAGAGATGTTTTGAAAATTGGAAGTACACTAGTATAATAAGTTTGTTATTTTAATGGAAAGTTAAAGTACGTATTGTTTATAGCGAATCAAATTAAATATTTTATTTAAAAGTTAGTAATTTAGCAAAATTAATAAGGGGTGGTAAGGAGTACCAAAAAGAAAATAGGGAAAATATAAATAATAAAAGGCCATATGTAAAAAGAAAACTTTTTAAATAAAGTGAAACAAAGAGAGTAGTTCTGTTAAGTAGATTGATGTAGAAATAAAAGAAAAAAAAAACACATAAAAACTACAATCATATTATAGTCTATAAATATTCTATACCGGTTAATGTCACTAATTATGTGTTATTTAAGATGGTAAAGCTAAATATTACATGTTGAGAGTAACCTAACAAAATTCCATTTAGCTAATATTTTTTCGTTATATATAAATAAAATGGTCAAAATAGTCTTTTTGAGCAGTGCCAAAAGTGTAATTATGTAAACTAAAAAAAATGAAAAAATAATTATCAAAGTAACTATTTTGAGCAGTGCCAAAAGTGAAATAGTGTAAACTAAAAAAAGACAAGAGAATAATTATTAAGCTTGATGGGGCAAAATGCACCCATTAGCTAGTGGGCCAGCCACATACAAAGCTAAGGCCCAATCCAGCTATCAACGAACAAAAGAAGTCCTTCACAAGGAAGGCCCACAAAGAAGATTAGGCCCAAGTGCAAACCAAAGCCCCACAAAGGGCCTGATCAAGCAAATCACGCTCAAGTCACTGCCTGGTCCAGGCCCAGCCTACCAGGTCCAAGACCAACCTACCAGGTCAAAGGAACGCCTACCAGGTCTAGCATAACTGACCAGGTCCAGCACAGCCTGCCTGGTCCAGTTTCCCCTACCAGGGGCAGTTTTCCTCTCACATTCTCAAGGTATTATAAATACTCCTTCACCACACATATGCAAGGTATCCAAAAAAGACAAAACACACCTCAAACTTCTCCCTTATTTTCTCTCTCTACATTCTCATACATTCTTACATTCCACTGACTTGAGCGTCGGAGAGTCTTCTCCCCGGAACACCACCGGGGGTAGCTCACGCTTGTTCACTGTGCAGATTAACAGGTCCACGGCGGAGAATTTGGACTAGCTCTCACGCCCACCAATATAAATTACATTGTTGTGACCACAAAATCACCTCAACAATTTGGCGCTAGAAGGAGGGTCTGAGTGCCATATTCAGTTCATTTTCTCCACCTTCAAACCATCTTCAATCATGTCTGAATGCGGGGACTCCGGCGACCGCCCGAGCAAGCGTCCACAATGCTCAAGCCAAAAGAAAAGCGGCAGTGTGCACACACCTCGTCCTTCGAGGAGCCAACGTAGTGCCATGCCAACGCCCTCCCAAGTGGAGGAAGCATTCAGGATTCTTCGAGCAGCCTCCCTGCTGGAAGAAGAAGTGGAGACCGGTGAGCCTAGTGCAGCAAAACCATCGGAGAAAGAGGATGACCTCTCAGACGAGGAATACACAGTATCCCCGTCACGGCCATCCTCCTCCATTGGTACCAAAAGGCCATCTGCCTCAAGAGCTTCACCAAAGGGCAACCCAAGCCCCCCTCACGTACGAAGGAAGTTAAGCTACTCGCGCAAGTCGAGCAGCCAAAAGGCCTCCATCAATAAACGCAAATCCTCTCCGCCAGCATCTCTCCCAGAAGAGTGGGAAGAGAGTGACTGAGATACGACAAAAGAGGCACAGGACCACCCAAGCTGGTCCTCAGCCTCGAAAAGAACAAGGGTGCAGGGCAACACTGCCCGGGCGACCCGCGAGGTGGTCAGACGACCACCCACGGCTCGAGAGGCGAAACACCTCTACCAACGGTCTCCGCCACCTCGTACTATTGTCCGGGAAGAAGCTAACACGGGGTCTTCTAACCGGACCACAGTATACGACAGGTCGGGCGCGAGGAAACCTGTGCATCAAAGGTTGAGTGCACCACCAACAATCCAGGACAGGCTGGGGGAACCAAGACCTGTCCAGGATAGGTTGGGCTCAGCCTCAGCGTCTGGATCAGGGCAGGAGCCTACTCATCGTAGGACTCTTGGACCCATGACGAGTCTCAGAGCAGGAAGGCCACCAAGGCCAGAAATAAGGACTCCTACAAAGTCGCCTTTCCACGCCTCGGTGAACTTTGAGACCTCACAAAGGGTGAAGTTACCAGGTCACATAAAGTATGATGGAACAGGGGACCCCCATGACCATGTCCAGCTATACGAGGGCCACATGTACTTGGGACCCTACACTGATGCCACCTGGTGTAAGTACTTCTCCACCACCTTAACAGGCCTGGCCCAATCCTGGTTCCAGAGCCTACTACCGGGCACCATCTATGACTTTGCCCAACTTACTGAACAGTTCACGAGCCACTTCATCTGTGGACGTAGAAGAGAAAAGAGCCCCATGGAGCTCATGAGTGTCAAGCAGAGCAGGGAAGAAAGCCTGCGAGAATACTTGGCAAGATTCAGCAAGGAAGCCATTGCTGTGTCCCCACTCAAACCGGACATAGTAATGATGGCCTTAAAACATGGCCTGCAACCAGGTTCCTATAGGGACCACCTGGTCAGGGAAAACATCTCCTCCCTCACAGAGGCAATGCAAGAGTCTGACAAGTTCATCCGGACAGAGGAGTTCAACAGAGCTCTGAGAACTCCCCCTGTTGAGAAACAAGGACAGCCGGAAAAAAGAGGAGACACGGGGGAAAAAGGAACAAAGGGATCCAAGGAAACACGATTTCCCAACTTTTAGCTCCTACACCCCCCTGACCGTATCTGTGGCAGAGATCTATGCTGCCCACAAGAACTAAAGAGCAAAATAGGTGACCTGGGCCCAAGGAAAGTTGCAGCTGTTCAAAAGGATAAAATTCATGGGAAGCTGTCAGCAACCTGGGAGGGCCCCTACCAAATCTACGAAGAGTTGTCCGCGTCAACATTGCTTCCAAGAAGTCACTGCAACTTCAAATTTGCTCCTACAAATCTTTGTATACAGAAATATCAAAAGTTCTGGTCTGGTGGGAGCAGGTGAAAAAGGTTTGCCCTGCAAACACACCTGGTTCCATTCCTAGCCCAGTCCATGCATTTGTTGGCATAAGGCCAAAAATGCATGCATCAAAAGTTCTGGTCTGGTGGGGGCAGGTGAAAAAGGCTTGCTCAGCAAGCACACCTGGTCTCATTCCTAGCCCAGTCCATGTACTTCTTCGACCCAAGGTCATACAAGAGTACATGCTTTAAACGATCTGGTTTTGGGTGGACAGGTGCGAAAGGCCAAAGGCACACCTGCCCATATACCCTGGCCAGTCTATGCACCTCTTTGGCCCAAGGTCATACACAGGTACATGCCCTAAACGATCTGGTCTGGTGGGGGCAGGTGGAAATGGTTTGCTCCGCGAACACACCTGGTCCCATTCCTAGCCCAGTCCATGTACTTCTTCGACCCAAGGTCACACAAGAGTACATGCTTTAAACGATCTGGTCTCAGGGGGACAGGTGCTAAAGGCGGAGCGCACACCTGCCCATATACCCTGGCCAGTCCATGCACCTCTTCGACCCAAGGTCGTACGAGAGTGCGTGATCCAAACGATCTGGTTGCAGGGGGACAGGTGCAAAAGGCGGAGCGCACACCTGCCCATATACCCTGGCCAGTCCATGTATTTATGTGACCAGTTGATCACACAAAAAAAAAAGAACAAAAAAGTACGAAGCATTTTCAAAGCAAACTCATTTACCTAACCTTTGGTCGCACAAAAACACATGCCTTCACAAAAAGCAAGAAGTACAAAATTTTCAAAGCAAACCAGCTTACTCCACTACCTCTTTCAACTCCTGTAACCTGTATCTGGTCCGCAGGTCACTTTGTCACCTCCCGACCAGGGGGGCAGAGAGTATACACAGAATATATGTAGCACATATAAATACAAACATTTACAGAGTACACACAGAATATATATAGCACATATACAAATATTTGCAGAGGCAAAAATTCAAAGTTAAATAAAACACATCCACCCTGTGACAACTCCGTTGACTGTCAAAGCAAGCATATTGGATCAAGCTGACCCAAACAATGTAAAATGTCCATCCTCAAATGACAACTTGTTCATCCTCAAATGTCTAAGTTCTTTTACTACCTTTTAATTGTTTGTAAAAGTTCAGTACCACCCTGGTAGTTCAGTACCACCCTGGTCGGTCAAAACCACCCTGGTAGTTCAGCACCACCCTGGTCGGTCAAAACCACCCTGGTCGGTCAAAATCACCCTGGTAGTTCAGTACCACCCTGGTCGGTCAAAAACACCCTGGTCGGTCAAAACCATCCTGGTAGTTCAGTACCACCCTGGACGGTCAAAAGCACCCTGGTCGGTCAAAACCACCCTGGTAAGTCAACACCCAGGTCGGTCCACAGAACATTGGTCGACGAGCACCACCGTTATCAGTCAAGACAACCCTGTCGACGATCTTAAAGCTCATCAAATAAAGTTTGCTACTAAAGCACAACGATCATTGCCACATGTTGATAGTGGTGGGATACGCGCGCAAATCAAGAGTTAACTAGGCAACCCTTCCTAGAAGGTGGGTCTAGCTTGATACTGATGCGAGTTCCCACGATTATACGGAGGTCATCAAGCACCTAGTCTACTTCATAAGTGCATTGTCCCAAGCAGCGCACGTCTGGACATAAGAGACAAATACCACCACATGGCTTGTCATTTCAACCACACCACCACGTCCTCAGCATACTCCATCTCACTCGCATGTAAGGGGGGAAGCTAACACTGAGTCTTCCTACGTCCCAACCGTATACGAAAGGCTGGGTGCACCACCATCTATCCACAGCAGGTTGGGTAAACAAGCACCTACCGTGATAGGCTGGGCCCAGCTAAAGAGAACAGGCCTGGTCGAGTACCTCTCCTACCCAGGGTAGCTGGTCTTTCCTCAAGCCATAAGGCAGGAAAACCATCCAAACCAGGGGTCAAGATACCTACCAGATTGCCTTTTCATTCTTCTATCCTCATTGAAGTCTCTCATAAGGGGAAGCTACCAGGTCACATCAAGTACGATGGTACTGTGGACCAAAATGATCACATACAACTTTTCGAGGGACCACCTCACAACAATTCCCACACTGGCCAGACCTGTATCAGTAGGATTCTAGGGCAGGCGTGGTCTTGATTTCTCCAAAGGGGCATCTAAAAGAGTATGCCCTCAAGTTTCAATTGACTACCAACAACAAGGTTGAATATGAAGCAACTATAGTATCACCTCATCAAAACGATCTGGTCTGGTGGGGGCATGTGAAAAAGGTTGGCTCAGCAAACACACCTGATCTCATTCTTAGCCCAGTCCATGTACTTCTTCGACCCAAGGTCCTACAAGAGTACATGCTTTAAACGATCTGGTTTTGGGTGGACAGGTGCGAAAGGCCAAAGGCACACCTGCCCATATCCCTGGCCAGTCCATGCACCACTTTGGCCCAAGGTCATACACAGGTTCATGCCCTAAAACGATCTGGTCTGGTGGGGGTAGGTGAAAAAGGTTTGCTCAACAAACACACCTGGCCTCATTCCTAGCCCAGTCCATGTCCTTCTTCGACCCAAGGTCATACAAGAGTACATGCTTTAAATGATCTGGTTTTGGGTGGACAGGTGCGAAAGGCCAAAGGCACACCTGCCCAAGTACCCTGGCCAGTCCTTGTGTTTATTTGGCCCCTGGTCATACAACGACACATACATTCAGTAATATCCAACACTCAAAGGTGAAGAAGACCGTTCCCGAAGTCCTGCTACCAGGTCCAAGGCCCACTCGACAAAATCCATGAAAATTCCTACTTAATTTTTATGGACTTGGGGGGGGGGGGCAAATTGATGGGGCAAAATGCACCCATTAGCTAGTGGGCCAGCCACATACAAAGCTAAGGCCCAATCCAGCTATCAACGAACAAAAGAAGTCCTTCACAAGGAAGGCCCACAAAGAAGATTAGGCCCAAGTGCAAACCAAAGCCCCACAAAGGGCCTGATCAAGCAAATCACGCTCAAGTCACTGCCTGGTCCAGGCCCAGCCTACCAGGTCCAAGACCAACCTACCAGGTCAAAGGAACGCCTACCAGGTCTAGCATAACTGACCAGGTCCAGCACAGCCTGCCTGGTCCAGTTTCCCCTACCAGGGGCAGTTTTCCTCTCACATTCTCAAGGTATTATAAATACTCCTTCACCACACATATGCAAGGTATCCAAAAAAGACAAAACACACCTCAAACTTCTCCCTTATTTTCTCTCTCTACATTCTCATACATTCTTACATTCCACTGACTTGAGCGTCGGAGAGTCTTCTCCCCGGAACACCACCGGGGGTAGCTCACGCTTGTTCACTGTGCAGATTAACAGGTCCACGACGGAGAATTTGGACTAGCTCTCACGCCCACCAATATAAATTACATTGTTGTGACCACAAAATCACCTCAACAAAGCTTACCTTAATCTTTTAATATAATAGTTTATTAGCTAATTTTGCAAGGCTAAACGGATCCACCATCTAGATTTTGTTAGGAATTAAGCTCATGATGGGGCAAAATGCACCCATTAGCTATTGGGCCAGCCACATACAAAGCTAAGGCCCAATCCAGCCATCAACAAATTAAAGAGGCACATCACAAGGAAAGCCCACCAAAAGGATCAGGCCCAAGTACGAGCCAAAGTCCGTACAGGGGACCTGACCACCTAAATCCACGCTCAAGCACCTATCAGGTCAAGATCACATCTACCAGGTCCTGAGAACAGCAGCCTGGTCCAGGTCCAACCTACCAGGTCAAAGGAACGCCTACCAGGTCCAGGGTTACTAACCAGGTCCAGTTCAACCTACCAGGGGCACTTTTCCTCGTATATTCTCAAGGTACTATAAATACTCCCTATCTATGCACATGCAAAGGTATCCAAAAAACATTAAACACACCTCAAACTTCTCCCTCACTTTCTCTCTCTACATTCTTATACTTTTACACCTAACTGACTTGAGCATCGGAGAGTCTTTCCCCGGAACACCTCCGGGGGTAGCTCACGCTTGTTCTTTGTGCAGATCAACGAGCACACTACGTGGAATCTGGACTAGCTCTCAAGCCCATAAACATATTTACATTGTTGTGACCAAAAACCACCTCAACAATTTGGCGCTAGAAGGAGGGTCTGAGTGCCATATTCAGTTCATTTTCCACCTCCAAACACCTTTGAACCATGTCTCGACACGGTGACTCCGGTAACCACCCGAGCAAGCATCCACAACGCTCAAACCAGAAGAAAAGCGGCAATGTTCACACACCTAAGGTGGCACGAAGTAACCGCAGTGCAAATGCAGCGCCCACACCCTCTCAGGTAGAAGAAGCTTTTGGAATCCTTCGAGCTGCTTCTCTACTGCAGGAGGAAACAGAAGTAAGTGAGCCTAGTGCGAGCAAACGACCGGAGGATGAGGATGAGCCTTCAGACGAGGACTACTCAGCAGCCCCGTCACGACCATCCTCCTCCGTCGGCACCAAAAGACCACCTACTTCGAAGGTTCCATCTAGGGACAACCCAAAACCACCTCGCGTGCGTAGAAAGCTAAGCTACTCACGGGGGTCGGGTAGTCAAAGGGTCTCAACCAACAAACATAGACCCACTCCACCTACATCTCTACCAGGGGAGTGGGAAGAAAGTGAATGAGATACAACGAGGGAAGTAAGAGACCACCCAAGTTGGTTCTCGACCTCAAATAAAACAAGGGTGCTGGACGATACTGTCCAAGTAGCCCATGAGGTGGCAAGAAGATCACCAACTGCTCGAGAGACGAAGCACCGTCATCAGCGGTCTCCGTCAACTCGTATCACTGTCCAGGAGGAAGCTAACACGGGGTCTTCCTACCGGACCACAGTGTACGATAGGCTAGGCGGGAGAACGCCTGTACATCAAAGGCTAGGGGCAACACCCTCTATCCAGGACAGGTTGGGAGAGCCAAGATTTGTCAGGGATAGGCTGGGCCAAACCTCAGCAGCTAGATCAGGTCCGGAGCCTACCCAGCATGGGACTCCAGGGCCATCTACAAGCCTTCGAGCAGGATGACCACTAAGGCCAGATGTAAGAACCCCCACGAAGTCACCGTTCCATGCCTCGGTGATATTCGAACCTTCTCAAAAGGTGAAGCTACCTGGCCATATCAAATATGACGGGACAAGGGACCCCAACGACCACATTCAACTCTATGAAGGCCATATGTACTTGGGCCCCTACACAGACGCTACCTAGTGCAAATACTTCCCCACCTCCTTGACAGGCTTGGCCCAATCTTAGTTCCAGAGTCTGCCACCAGGTACCATCTACGACTTCACACAACTCACTGAGCAGTTCACTGGCCATTTCATCAGTGGACGAAGAAGAGAAAAGAGCTCCATGGAGCTCATGAGTGTCAAGCAAAGCAGGGAGGAAAGCCTGCGGGAATACTTAGTAAGATTTAGCAGGGAGGCCATTGCTGTGTCTCCCCTCAAACCGGACATAGTAATGATGGCCTTGAAACATGGCCTGCAACCAAGGTCCTACAGGGACCACCTGGTCAGGGAAAATGTCTCCACCCTCATGGAGGCAATGCAAGAGTCCGATAAGTACATCAGGACAGAGGAGTTCAACAAAGCTTTAAGAGCTCCCCCTGGTGAGAAAAAAGGACAGCAAGAAAAGAAAGGAGACAAGGGGAAAAAGGAGCAAAGGGACCCAAGGAGACGTGATTTTCCAACCTTTGACTCCTACACCCCCCTGATTGTGTTTGTGGCAGAGATCTACGCTGCCCACAAGAATGAAGACAAGTGGCGAAGGCCACCACCTATGAAAACAGCTGGTCGAGAGAGGGACATGTACTGTGATTTCCATGACTGCCCTGGTCATGCTACAGAAAAGTGCAAGACCCTACGCGACAATATTGAAGACCTGATTAATAGAGGGTACTTCAAACAATACAAAGACTGGAAGGCTGCCCGAGAAAAAAGGTGGCCTTGCTCAAGAGAAAAAACGTGACCAGGAGCCACAAAAGAAGAAGGCCCCAGAAACACCCTATAACATCATTGCGGTTATCTTTGGAGACCAACCTTCCAGCAGCTCGTTGCGGGCAGACCTGCGAGCAATGGGATCAGGCAGGTCATACTCAGTCAGAGACTTGCCAAATACAAGGCCCTCAGCTGCCCACCATCTCATTCGGACCAGGGGACTGTGAGGGAGTATCCTATCCCCACAATGACCTCCTGATCTGCTCAGTTCAAATTTCTCACAGCCTGGTGAGAAGAGCCCTGGTTGATGGAGGCAGCTCCATCAACATTCTATATGCGGACTGCTTCCACAAGATGGGCCTGAAGGACAACATGCTGGTCCCCTCCCCTGGACCCATATCAGGCTTCATGGGTGAATCAATAGTGCCCAGGGGAGAAATCAACCTACCTGTCAAGCTGGGACAGGAGGATTCTGAAAGAATTTGCATGGTGAGATTCCATGTGATAGATGCACCTTCACCATACAACGCCATTCTGGGCAGGACTTTCATGGATCAATTCGAAGGTGTAGCATCCACCTTCCACCTATGCTTCAAGTATGTGACTGATGCTGGGGGGTAGCCACCCTCAGGGGATCTCAAGAGGCTGCCAGAAGCTGCAACCTGACCCAAACCAGGCAATCTAGGCCTGAGGAAGTGGCCAGGACCAGAAGGTTAGCTCAGGAACTATCTGAGCTAGCTAAAAACAGCCCCAATAAAGTTCGCCTAACAGGGGAAGAACAGCCCCAACCAAACAAAATTTTCACCACCAGTCACGATACTCCCAGCACATCAATGGAGATAGACTCGCACCTAGACCCAGAGGCCAGGCCAACTGAAGAACAAGTCAAGGATCAGGCCATCCAACCTGGTCAAGCTACAGAAGAAATTCAGTTGGAGGAGGGGGCAGGTAAAACTGTCATTATAGGGACATAGATGAACAGAGAGGAGAGGTGTAATCTGATCACCCTGCTCAGAACAAACTGTGATATCTTTGCCTATAAGGCGAGTGATATGCCTGGTATAGACCCTGGTCTCATCTCCCACCATCTGAGTGTCCTGCCAGAGGCAAAGCCCATCAAGCAAAAAAGGAGGAACTTCTTTGCTGAGAAGAACAAGGCTGTCGAGGCAGAGGTTAACAAGCTGATCAAGGCAGGCTTCATTGAGCCCTGCGCCTACCCCGAATGGCTGGCCAATGTGGTCATGGTCAAGAAGTCCAACGGAACATGGAGAATGTGCGTAGACTTCACAGACCTGAACAGGGCCTGCCCTAAAGATTTCTATCCTTTGCCAAGGATAGACCAGCTGGTAGACTCAACCAGTGGACATGCTATGCTGAGCTTCATGGACGCCTATTCTGGGTACCACCAAATTTTCATGCACCCTGCAGACAAACACAAGACGACTTTCATCACCAGCTGTGGAGTGTTCAATTATGTCATGATGCCGTTTGGCCTGAAAAATGCAGGGGCAACATATCAAAGAATGGTGGACATGGTCTTCAAAGACCAAAGAGGCAGGAACCTTGAAGTGTACGTGGATGACTCCATCGTAAAAAGTATACATGCAGCTGATCATGTCAAGGATCTTCAAGAAACCTTTGCCAACCTGAGAAAGCACAATGTGAAATTGAACCCCAAAAAATGTGTATTTGGGGTTAGATCAGGCAAGTTCTTGGGATTCCTGGTGAGTCAACGAGGAATTGATGCAAATGCTGATAAAGTAAAAGCAGCCCTGGACCTGCCAGAGCGCAAGTCAGTCAAAGACATTCAAAGACTGACTGGACGAATGGCAGCCCTGTCCAGGTTCATCTCCAAATCCTCGAAAAAAACCCAGCCCTTCTTCAAAGTCCTCAAAGGCAACAAGCAATTCGCCTAGGGCGAAGAACAACAAGAGGCCTTCAAGCAATTGAAGAGCCACTTTAAAAAACTTCCTACTTTGGCCAGGCCTGTACCAGGTGAAGTCATATACCTATACATAGTCGTATGCCAAGCAGCTGTCAGTGCAGTGCTCCTTCGAGAAGAAGGAAAAATCCAGCAACCAATCTACTTTGTGAGCCATGCCCTGGTCTCAGCTGAGACCAGGTACCCCCTGATCGAGAAAGCAGCTTATGCAGTGGTCCTAGCAACAAGAAGACTCAGGCTCTACTTCGATGCTCATGAAGTAGTGGTCCTCTCAGACATGCCCTTAGAGATGTCACTGGAAAAGCTGGACAGGTTAGGGAGAATATCAAAATGGGCCTTGGAATTGACTGCCTTTGGTATCAAGTTCCAACCATGGCACACCATCAAAGGACAAGCCCTGGTCGACTTTCTTGCTGAATGCTCCTATCATGAGGAGACAATAGAAGCCCCTGGTCCATGGATTGTTTACTCAGATGGCTCATCTCAACAACAGGGATCAGGAGCAGGGATAGTCATGATCTCACCTGAAGGAGATGTGATTGAGTATGTTATAAGATTTCATTTCACTGTTACAAACAATGAAGCAGAGTATGAAGCAGCCTTAGCAGGTCTTCAACTGTGCTCGACAATGAAAGCCACCAAGATCCACCTCTTTACAGATTCACAGCTGGTTGCCAATCAATTCAACGGAGTATACGAAGCAAGGGAACCAGCCCTGATCGAATATCTGAAAGTGATGAAAGACCGGTCCTCTAAGTTAGAGGAATTTGTGGTACAGCTGATCCCCAGGGAGGAAAACACACAAGCAGATGCACTGGTAAAGCTGGCCAGCTCCACTCTTCAGGAGCTGACCAGGAAGGTTTTCGTGGAGATCTTGCCCACGAAGTCAATAGAGCAAACAAAGGAGTACACCTACCAGGTGGACTCGCCAATAAACTGGATGAGTGAAATCATCCTCTTTAAAACAACAGGCCAGCTCCCAACTGAAAGGAGCCAGGCTAGAAAAATCAAAAGAAAAGCTACCAGGTATACCCTGGTCGATGGAGAGTTATACAGAAAATCATTCACAGACCAGCCCCTGCTAAAATGTGTTGACACTGACGAGGGGAATTATGTCCTAAGAGAGGTTTATGAGGGCATTTGTGGTCACCACATGGGAGGAAGAACCCTGGCCCACAAAGCCCCAGAGCCGGGTATTACTAGCCAACCATGTTAGCAGACTCAAGGGCCCTAGTCAAGAAATTTTCAAAGTGCCAGAAGTTCTCACCAACCATATCCCAGCCAGCAAACGACCTCTGTCCCATCCTCAACCCTATTCCGTTTGCTCAATGGGGCATGGACCTGCTAGGTCCTTTCCCCACTGCCCAGGGGGGGGGGGAAGTGGTGGCTGATAGTGAGCATTGACTACTTCAACAAGTGGATAGAAGCAGAGGGACTAACTACTATCACAGAGGGCAACGTCAGGCAGTTCATCTGGAAAAGCATCATAACCAGATATGGAGTGCCCAGGTGCATGGTTTTTAATTATGGGAAGCAGTTCGACAACAAACCCCTCAGAGATTACCTCACCCAATTTCACATCAAATTTGCCTACTCTGCAGTATGTCATCCTCAATCCAACGGCCAAGCTGAAGCAGCCAATAAACAAATTTTGAATGCTTTAAAAAAGACACTGGACGACAAAAAAGGAAGATGGTTGCGAGAACTTCCCAGCACGTTGTGGTCATTGAGGACCACCTCTAAGGAATCCACAGGCAGGACACCATTCAATCTTGTCTTTGGAACTGAATCCCTGCTCCCTATAGAAGTAGGAAGCAACTCTCTAAGGGTTCACCTCTATGAAGCCAAAATTAATGACCAGGTCCTCTCTGAGAACTTGGACCTGCTCTATGAGGTCAGGGAAGAAGCTGCAATCAGGCTGGCTGCTTATCAAAATAGGATAAGCAGGTATTACAATAGAAAGGTTAAGAACAGGCCCATCAAAACAGGTGACCTGGTCTTAAGGAAAGCTGCAGCTGTCCAAAAAGATAAAATTCATGGCAAATTAGCAGCAACCTGGGAGGGCCCTTATCAGGTCTATGAAGAATTGTCCACATCAACATTTCGTCTCATGGATCTAGAAGGAAATCAACTTCCCAGCATATGGAATGTTGACCAGCTCAAGAAATACTATGCCTAGAATTTTGTCCTAATTATTGCTTCCAAAAAATCATTGTAAAGCAGATATGTACAAACAAAATTTCAAATATCAATGAAAATTCAAGTTTGCTCCTAGAAATTTTTGTGCAAAGGAATATAAAAAAAAAAAGTCCTGGTCTGGTGGCAGCAGCTGAAAAAGGTTTGCTCTGCAAACACACATGGTTCTATTCCTAGCCCAGTCCATGTATCTGTTGACCTAAGGTCAACAATACATGCACAAAAAGTCCTGGTCTGGTGGGAGCAGGTGAAAAAGGTTTGCTCTGCAAACACACCTGGTTCCATTCCTAGCCCAGTCCGTGTATCTGTTGACCTAAGGTCAACAATACATGCACAAAAAGTTCTGGTCTGGTGGGTGCAGGTGAAAAAGGCTTGCCCAGCAAGCACACCTGGTCCCATTCCTAGCCCAGTCCATGCACTTCTTTGACTCAAAGTCATAAAAAATTCCATGCCCTAAACGATCTGGTCCTGGGTTGGGTAGTGCAAAGAGTTTGCCTGGCAAACACACTTACCCAAATGCCCTGTCCAGTCCATATTCCTATTTGGCCTTAGGTCATACAAAGGGATATGCATCAAATGACCTGGTCCTGGGTGGGGTAGTGCAAAGAGTTTGCACAGCAAACACACTTACTCAAACACCCTGGCCAGTCCATGTGTTCATTTGTCCCCTATTCATACAAAAACACATGCATTCACAAAAGAGTAGTAAGTACAAAATTTGCAAAGCAAACCAGCTTACTCAACCGCCTGGTCAGCAACAGTCAGCGTCTCGAACCCTACCCACTTCGTATTCCTGGGCCTGGCCCACTCAGTCCTGGGCAGACACATTAGGGTCACTGCTCTCCAGAGGGACCCCCAACCACAGAAATTCATAGTACCAGTGCCCCATCTCCCTGGGCTTGGGATAGGTGGTAGCATAGGTCTCATTGTCCTGCCTCAGGACCTCCACCGTCCACCATCCCTTGGGCACGTTGGATACACGGTACGGCTTCAACCTATACATGGTCCGGAAAGCCCTGGAGTTCAGAGGGAAGCCCCTAAATTCACACACCCAGATGAACCCCACCAGCCTTTGAATGGCGTTGGGTACCAGTTGTGATAAGCACACGTTCCAAACCTCTAACATCTCTACTATGAAGGGATGTAGAGGGAACCTTACCCCAGAGATCAAGTGGGCAAGGAAGACAGCAATGTGACCTGGCTCAGGGTCCCAGGCACAAGAATCGGAAGAGGGAGGAAAAAACTGGTATCCATCCAGGCCAGGTGCCAAGGCGAGGATGTTTGCCCTGGACACCAAGCTGAGCTGATGTATCTTCCCCAAAAAGGCCGTAGAAGGCCTGATGTGCATGACCCCGTAAAGAGCTTCAGGGTCCTACCATCTCACTGAGGTCCACCACCCCTCAGCATCTAAGTAGTGGTCCCTGCCTATAGGACCACCAATTCTAATTTGGACCCTCCGGTCCTCATTCCTAACTACCAGGGCCCTGCCCTGCTCCTACTCTGGTTCCTGTGGAAGTTCCCTCTCCATCTCCTGGAGCTGTTCAGCGATGATGGCATCGCAACTTACATCCGGGCCCTCATCAAAAATTTCATCCCCTGGCTCGTTAAAAGTCAAGGAGAATTCAGAGTTGCTAGGCTGTTCTGCCATTTTTGAAAGAAGAATTAAATTTTTCGAAGGAAATGAGTAGAAGAAAAGCAAATTCAGAGAATTGAAGGGTGAGAGAGAGAGTGAGAAAATTGGAGAGTGAGAAATTTTTTGAATGAATTCTAAAAAACCCCTCAACTCCTCCCTTAAATACACCCCTCTCGCCCTGTCAGCCCACTAAACATGATGGTAAGTGGAGCAATTAAAGTTGCCATAACTGCTGCTCCACGTTCCTCAACTGTAAAATAAAAAAAAAAAAAAAAAAAAAAAAAAAACTCTTCAAATTCAAAAGAAGAAGAAGACTGCTCATGAGGTCCTGCTACCAGGACCAGGGCCCACTCGACAAAATCCACAAAAATTCATACTTAATTTTTATGGACTTGGGGGGCAAATTGATGGGGCAAAATGCACCCATTAGCTATTGGGCCAGCCACATACAAAGCTAAGGCCCAATCCAGCCATCAACAAATGAAAGAGGCACATCACAAGGAAAGCCCACCAAAAGGGTCAGGCCCAAGTACAAGCCAAAGTCCGTACAGGTGACCTGACCACCTAAATCCACGCTCAAGCACCTATCTGGTCAAGATCACATCTACCAGGTCTTGAGAATAGCAGCCTGGTCCAGGTCCAACCTACCAGGTCAAAGGAACGCCTACCAGGTCCAGGGTTACTGACCAGGTTCGGCCTAGCCTACCAGGTCCAGTTCAACCTACCAGGGGCACTTTTCCTCGTATATTCTCAAGGTACTATCAATACTCCCTATCCATGCACATGCAAAGGTATCCAAAAAACATTAAACATACCTCAAACTTCTCCCTCACTTTCTCTCTCCACATTCTTATACTCTTACACCTAACTGACTTGAGCGTCGGAAAGTCTTTCCCCAGAACACCTCCGGGGGTAGTTCACGCTTGTTTTTTGTGCAGATCAACGAGCACACTATGTGGAATCTGAACTAGCTCTCAAGCCCATAAACACATTTACATTGTTGTGACCAAAAATCACCTCAACAGCTCATTGTAAATTCTCATATTAACAAATTCACACACATATTATGAAAGAAATTAATAAGCATGAAAATTGAATATTATCTTCAAGATATAGTAATTTTTTATGATTATTCGTTTGATTTTTTTTTTTTTACATCAATACAAATAATTGTTTTAAAATAATATTGTAGGGAGACGAGTATCTATTGAATGAAGATGGAATGGCAAGGCCAAGTTTTCCAAACAATTGGAAGGGTGAAAAAGGATTGTATTGTGTTGGTCTTGGTAGAAGGGGGCTTTATGGAGCTGCGATGGATGCCGAAAATATCGCTCATGATATTAAAGCAAATGTTTAATTACTTTTCATGTTTTGATCCTTTACTATATATACTTGATGTACTTGCCTCCATTAGAAATTGTTTATCGTTTTTCCCTTTCTTATTTGTTAACATTAAAATTTTAATTTCTTTGTTTTTGGTGCGTGAAAGTATACACTAATAATGCTTAATGGTTGCCTTTCAATTTTATCATAGTTTAAGGCAACTTATATTTAATTATGGTGATCGTTCTAGTTCCCCTAAAGTCGTACTAGCAATCTATGCACGCTTTGCGTGCGATAGTATTTTAAATACATCTATTAATCTGTCTAAACAACTTTATATAATCAAAAAAAACTTTTTCCCTTTCGTTCGGTCATTCCATAACAATGTAATATTTTTATTTGTGAAATATATCAATATGGATGTCTATCTATAGAGAATTTAAAAATATTAATTTTGAAATTTTTGTTTTATTTTTTCAAATTTTATATTTTGTACTATTTTGATTTTAAAAAGTTCAAAACTTGTAATAACTTTCCTTAATAATTAGTGGGTGATAAAAATTGAGATTTTAGAAAATATTGAAGGGTAAGATGGACATTTTGAGGGGGTACACCATGGCTCCCCCTTAACTTATATAATAGAGATTAGCTTGATAGTGGTATTGAAGAATTGGAATATAATTGGAAAAATCATATATTTGATGTTGAATGCTTTTGAGTATTATTATAGAGCAATGGAGATGGAGAGAAAAAAAATATGAAAGTAAATCCCATATATATATCGGCCTATATAATTTATAGTAGTAATGCAATAAATGTTCATATTTGAATACAAGCCTGGGCCAGCCCCTATTTCCGCTAATTAAAGTTGTACTGGACTTCATCAAACATGCATGGGGTCTTAGGAGAGTGAATTTGGCTTTGAGAAGTAACTGGGAAGCCCTAATCAGCAGAGTGAGTAATTAATGACAAATGGTGGATGAAAAGGTTGGTTTTTCTTTAATCAACAAATTAAAGTGAGTGTTAATAATTATCCATACTATCAATCTCTATTATATAAGCCAAGGGGGAGCCATGGTGTCCCCTCTCGAAAAGTTCATATTACCCCTCAAAAATTTCTAAAATCTCAATTTGCACCAGTCCTAATTATTAAGGAAATTTATTACAATTTTTGTACTTTTTAAAATGAAAATAGTACAAAATATAAAATTCAAAAAAATAAAACAAAAATACCAAAATTCATATTTTAAAATTCTCTATAAATAGACATCCATATTGATATATTTCATCAAATAAAAATTTTGCATTTTGATTATCGTAAAAATTTGGTAGCCAATAGAATATGGCAAAATAAATTAAACATTTTGTTTTGTTCATTGTTTTGGGATGACCGAATGAGAAGGAAAAAGGTTTGTTTCTGATTATATGACTGAGTGTGAATTTAACAGATTTTTCAAATTTTCTAATAATTAACCTTTATTTTATTTTTTTTAGAAAAATTAATATATGTATTTAAAATATCATCGCATGCAAAGCGTACATAGAAGGCTAGTATACTATAAGAGAAGCAGCTAGAACTACAGCTTGTCATATGTCGCTCTCTCATTAAATATTTTCCCGTCTTTTTCCCTTAACCTAAAAAAAACAACTTCTTTTATTCTATCTTAATACTCTATATATTTTCTACCTTAATAAACATTGATATATAATATAACATATCTTTAGAAATATTATTTGATTTAATTCTTATAAATAATAATATTTGTACCTTTATTCTTTTATTATAAGTAATTTAGTTTTTGATCATATATTAATTTCCTATATATTCTTATGATCAAAATTTACTTTCCATTATACATTTATTGCCTGTACATATATTCTCATAATAAAAATTCTGGTACTTTTTTGGGGGATAAATGTCATTATTGATTTATTATTTTGACATGCATAACATGATTTTTTATATAATTCGAAGGATTTCCATATTAACTTATCAATTTTTTTAGGATTCTAATAATTAGAAAATCAACAAACAATGTACATTTTAGTTTTATTTTCCCCTTAACAGTTGTGATAAAACAAGATTTAGCTTAATGAAGTACATTACTTCAATTTTGAGTGTATTATAATAATAATTTTCTGAGAAAATAATTGATCTATATTAAATTTTAGAGAAAAGAAATGAGAAAATAAATTTTAATAATTGAATCTATATTATTGCTATATGTTTATTTAGAACAATTGTATGACATAATTGATATATATATAAATAAATATACTAAAAGAGAAGCATTCAAAAGGAAATTTATTATAGTCTAAAACTTCATGTTTTAGATTTTCTTAAGCCATAAGATTTTCTTTTAATAAGAGATATATTTCAAAAAAAAAAAAAAAACTCTTAATTTATAAAATTAATTTTATCCTCTTTTATCAAAACTATCCTTTAAAAATTAATAACTAGCTAAAGTTTGATAACGATTATTGCGGGTTAAAGTTGGTTATAAAATTGTTTAAATTTACTCCAAAATTTTTTCGTGTTACCTTAAATTTAACCATTTTATATTCAATATAACGTATCATCTTATACAATATTTTTTGTTGTAGATTTCGTTGAATTCCCCTACAATTTTTTTCCCTATCCATATGTTACAATAATTTGAAGAAATAATTTAATGATCTTTTATTTCTTTTTTTATGCATTGATTTTTTTTTTTAAAATTATATTAAGTATAACAATTATTGAATTGAATATTAATAAAAATATTACTAAAAAATAACAATTAACTTTTAAATTTTGTTAGAATCATCATTTTATACGAAATTGTATACTATTTCATTGTACAAGCACTTATATTAGATCGATCATAACCATGAATACCGTACCAATATTCTTAGAATGAAGTTTATATGCGAATAAAAATGTGAGTTAGCAAGTTATGAGCTACTCACTCATAAAAATGGGGGTAGACTACGTTTTTAATGGAGGATTGGTAAATGGTGGAAAACTATTAGAGAAATAAGAATAGGGTAGGTAGTGGATAAGAATTTTTAAATTTCCACTTTTTACAAAAACATGTAATTGGTGGTGTTATCTAATAAAAATTAATCTATATAAACATGGGTATAAAGTAAACAAACTTCTATGAACTTTGTTCATTTACAAAAATATTTTGTTCATGCATTTTTAAACAATAATGAGTTAAATTATGTTTTAGGGTTTATGATAAACACTAAAATATGATTCAATGACCTATTTAAGTAAAAGAATGAAATGTGTAACTATTTTATGAAATATTTAAAGCGTATATGAAGTTTTAGAAAATACATTTTAAAAAATAATTGTGTGAAAAGACCTTTTAAATTATTATTTTTTGCAGAAAGGGACCTAAAAAACTTTGTAAAAAGGAACATTATCGTTTTTCGTTTTTTGCGAAAGGGAAATTTGGTGTTGTAAAACAATGGAAAAGTTCCATCTCGGAAAGGTACTTTTTTGTTCAGGTCCATTTCGGAAAAAATAATAATAATATTATTAAAAGGTCTTTTCTCACAAAAAAAAATTAAAAAGATCTTTTCATTCTGAAAAAAATTCTTTAATATTATAATATTTTGTATCACGTGGTTAAATATGAATATAATATATCATTTATATTACTCTAATTTGTTATTTCATGTTGCACAAATTTCATGATTCAGCTCCTCTTCTATAACCTGCTATAATTTCTAAGGAGTTAATTTAAGGTTTTTTTTTTTGAAGTTCACTATTTTATTTAATATTTTTAATATTTCATGCAAAATATATTACACTATAATTTTCTAAGCCGTGCATTTTTTATGTTTAGACAGGGTTACGTAGTTTATATATGAATTACCGGGTGTTTAGTGTAATGGTTACTTAATGTTCTGTATGAGGTTAGTAAAAATTTTGTATAAAGATTACTCATTATTTTTTATTAGTTATTATTCAATGTTTTGAATAGTGAGCTATTTTTAATTTTAAAAATAAATATATTAATATAGGTTGTTATTTATTAAGACAAAATTTTAATATGATGTTAAAGGTACTATATCATGAAATGAATTATGCAAATCTTTACATTACTATTTACAAAGTTAATGAGATTTTCAAGCCGTGGATCGCACGGATGCTGTGCTAGTTCTTTATAACAAGCTAACCCATAATCTTTTGGTCATTTTAAATCTATTATTCCTAAATTTCGGTTATGCTCTACTATTATTAATATATTTTATATTGCCAAATTATTCCATTAATTCAATAATTGTAGATCTCAGGTGTATATATATTAAATTAAATTCTAATAACACCATCCAATAATGCATAGGCTATATATACATCTCACCTAATTTTCAATTCTTTTTCTTATATACATAACCCAAAACCTTATCTTTTGTATGTAATCTATTTATTAAATTATGGTTTTTAATATAGCAGAGTGAAAATAATAGACGTGACCTGCATGTCATACACTGCTAAACAAAAAGTTAGCAATTAACAATCACACAAATCAAGTATATAATAATAATAATAATTTCCCGCTCTAGGCGTTCTCTCTCTAATTCTCTCTGCCATGGCGAAGAAGAAGGGAAAGAATGGGTCTCAGAGGTTGGGGGATGCAGATGTTGATTCTTGGACTGATAAGGACTCTATTCACACTCCTTTGCAAGGCAAACAATTTCCAAAAGCATAGGAATGGAAATTCCGAGGTTAGACATGGATTTGGATGATGTGGTTAATGGACTGATGTTATCGCCTGAGGAATCAATTGCAGAATTGGTTCAGGGTTCGAGGGAGAAATCAAAATTTTCGGACTGGTTGGATGTCATTAATGGTGTTCACCCAAACTCGAGTAATAGGGGTGGTTCGAATCCTATGGTTGGAAGTATTCCTGATCAGGTACCTTTTTCAGTTGGGCAATTAAATTCAACTGATTGCAATAATTTTGAGTCTGATTGTATGGTGGAAGTAACTTCTGATGACATAGCTGATGAATTACAATATTGGTCTTTAAGTGTACTGTTGTATGTCTTTGGGGCAAAGCCTAGGTTTAGTATGATTGAGGGGTTTGTAAAGAGGATTTGGGGGAAGCAAAACATTGATAAAGTGATTGCTCTAAATAAGGGTATTTTCATGATTAGATTTCTTAATTGTGATACTAAGAATAAAGCACTAGCAATGAGTCATATGACTTTTGATAGCAAACCTGTGTTCTTAAAGTAATGGGAAGATGGGATTGAGTTTAAGCCAGAGGAGGTTGAGAAGGTTTCTATTTGGGTAAGGGTGTCTGCTTTACCTATCAAGTAATGGGGCTGTCTTGAGAAGTTGTTAGGGAGCTTGGGTAAGCCAGTTAGGCCAAATAATGCTATAGCTAATAGGGAGAGACTGGGCTTTGCTGTAACGACCCGACTTTTTGGACATGTCGATTTACGAAGGAAATCGACAAACGGATCATTACCAACTTAAAATGAACAATAAATCAAATGATTCGAATAAATGGATTAACTTTTATTAAATACTCAATTAATATCCAAAAACTAACTCAATATCCTTTAATATATAAACTATCTTAAAACTGTCCCAACATGCTGGGATCATGAAATAAACTAAGAAACTTCTAATTAAGCTAAGTAACTAAGGTTTACTATGCTAAGTCCTCAGCCACTCAAAGCCCATCCATCGAAGCCCGTTAATCTGCAGCAACTTCTCCTGAAACTGAGGGGGGGTCCACCGTCAGTGGCGAGTAACTAGGCTGTCCCATTTAATCGAGGGACCACCAAACATATAATATCATAGGAAAGCACATAAAAACCGTACAGAAACTTAATACATGCTTTACATACGACAATGCAACATACGTATAAAATACGTACAAATACATAAACGTATACGTACAAAATACGTATAAATACACCTGCAGAATACGGTTAGAATACATAATCTCTACGTATAATGTACGTACAATCAACCCTGCATTATACGGTTAGAAATACATATAAAAATACACTCATCAATCATGTTCATTCCTACGCATACATTTATACTTTCATTCATACAATTACAGAATCACACAGCGGAAGTCTTATATCGTCTCAAATCATATACCCATTGTATAATACCATCATAACTTATATTGTCCCATGTTCCTTAAGTCATAACTTATACCTTATCTTATATCTTATGTCAACTCATAACATGAATATATCTTAACCCAAACTTTCCTTTAGCTTATATTATACCCTATCATATCCTTCATATCATATCATATACTATATCTTATCGCCTCATATTCTTATCTTATCATAATCATTTCATATTCTTTACTTATCATATTCATCTCGTCTCATTTCATATCATATCGTTCGTTTCATAATCATACTCATATCATATCATCTCAATTCGTATCATAACATTCATCCTTTCATCTTTGTTGGACCGGTCACTATAGCTCGTTGCGGATCTCGTGTTTCACCACAACTTTCCTAGAACATGCCGGGGTGAGCTCGTGTACTCAACCCGTAGCGGATCTTGTGTTTCACCACTAAGCCAAAGCCGCATATCCTAAGACCCAGAACTGCTCGGGGGAACTTGTGTGTTCGTCCCAATTGAGCAGTGGCCTCGACTTAACCCAGCCTGACTACTCGGGTCATCAGGTGGGCGTCCTTATCATATCTTATATCTTTATTATCAAATCATATCATATATTGGGAAATACTAGGTGACCGTAATAGGAAATGAAATGTTCGGAGTCCCAGGAAAGAGAGGTGCGGCACGTATATTGGCCACCTTAAATACCAAGTCTTTCCTAGCCAGAGACCGAAACATAACATGTATAGCTATTACTCTGTTTCCTTTCTTATCCCTAGTAGTATCTTATGCAACTTTAAACCTTATACTTATAACTTATCCCTACGGATAACTAATCTTAATAATAATACTAATATTATTTTATAATCTAATAATATTAATAATATTTCGTAACTTCTAATAATAATAATTATAATCCATAATATTAATACTAATAATAAATCTTCACGTGTAATGTTATTAGTTTAACAACATATTATTATCTATCCCTTCACTTTACAACTTATCCCTGATAATTATTTTATCCATAACTTTTATTATTAATTATTTCCTAAATTAATAATAATTCAAAACTAACCAAATTTGACTAAATCAAATAATTCCACACGTAAATCTCAATTTTCAAACCATAATTAATTAATTCTTAAATTTATCTTAATTAATTAATTAATTGCTAAAATTACCAAAACATAATAAAAATCCTATTTTTCCTACTTTCACCACACTCGACATTTTATATCAATAATAGCCAAAATTATTCAATTAATTTATATGAATTCAATCATCAAGAATTAAATAATTTAACTAATTAATAAACATAAAAATCATATTTTTCAACAACATTCATCAAGATTAACATAAAAATAATATTTTTAACTCTTCTTTTAATTTCTATACACTCGACAATTAGAAGATAATAACAAGATTTAATTTTTAATTCAAGATTAATCAATATAATTCAATACTATCAAGATTCATCATAAAAATCATATTTTTAGTTCCCTTTTAATACTTAGGTCACTCGAAAATTCAAGAATGAATACTAGCATATTTTAATAATTCAATTGCCCTATTTTATACAATCTGATTTTTAAAGAATTAAATTAAAAACGACCATCTAAAGATCTCAAAAAAAAACTGGAAATTTTTATGGGAGCTAAATATGGGTTCAAGTATTAACGTGCATAAATTTCGTCTAAAAATAACATCGTTTACTATTTTTAAGTGATTTTATAACTAACCAGTCAGATTAGGCTGAATTCGGTTTCAGAATTTTCTGCCATAGCAAACGATCTTTAAAAATTACGAAAAAATTACAAAATCTTTAAAACAGTATTAGTGACTTCCACCTAAAATTTCGTAGCCATTAGATTTGATTAAGTATACTAATTAATTTGTAAACTAAAACTGGACAGTTTTATCAGTTTGAAAGATTAAATTATTTCAAGCAAGAAAAGATCGAATTTTGCCACGAAATAAATTATGATTCAAAATAAAACAGTAAACAAACTGCCACGAAAAATTAATCAAGAAATAACAAGATTTGATTAATAGATAAATTCATACAAGTAATTATTCAACAATTAGAGATTTCAAGAAATACATCAAATCATGAAAATACATGAAAATAAATCAAGAACATCATCATCCATATACTCGACAGGTTCATATGAAAACAATATTAAACTTCCTACAATTTTCATGCTTCAATCCTAATTAACTATATGATTTGCTACCCTTTAATTAAATAGAAAAGCGAAGTTACCTTAATTCGCTTAATAAATTCCAAAACACAAAAATTATTCACCTTGGGTGAATTTCATGTCATTCGACTTTTTTGAGAGAAAGAGAGAAAGAAATAATTTTTTTAGGGTTAAGATGAACAATTAGCAAAAATAAGAAACCCAAATGAAAGAATAGGTCCTATTTAAAGAAAAATAAAAAAACAAACCCTAACCATTTGTCAAGGAGGGCCGTGAGTTTGGAGAGGATTAGGGGAGTGTTAGTTAGTTTGTTACACAATAGTTGAATGGGTAAAATCAATTAATTAATTAATTAATTTAATTATCCAAAATCCATAATTAATATTAATTAATCAAATCAAAATTAATGTTGGCCCAATTTAAAAGAGAGAACCGGCCATGGTAACAAGAGGAAGGGAATTGGGTCATTGGCCCAATTTAGAATAAAGGATAGGAAATAAGATAAAACAGTCCAAAAATAATGGGCCTTTTGGACTTAGAATTAAGACATATCATTAATAACCGCGAAATTTTCTGGCCCAAAATTCCGGGTCGTTACATTTGCTATGTTCTTAGTAAAAATGAAGTTGAGTGGGGAGTTCCCTAAGCACATTAGGTTTAAGAATGAACTTGGCCAAGTGGTGACTCAAAAGGTTGAATATGTCTGGATCCCAAGTAAAAATGTAGATCAAAAAGGGGAGGAGCCTTGGCAGTAAGTGAACCCTAGGAGAACAAGGAGGGTCTGGCAGCCTAAGAAAACTGTGAGGGTGCCTAAGGGTATTGAGGAGGGGGCTAAGATTGCTTCTGAAGGGGGTTCTAAAAGTGTTGGGGGGAGTAAAGAGCTGAAATGGGGGAGTCTCAGGTCTGAAAGGAGGGCAAGTTTTGTGGAGCCTGTTTCAGTGTTGAGCAACAATGTCTTTAAGATACTGCAAACTGAAAATGAGATTGGGGAGGATGAGGATGGGTGTGAGGGCCCTAGCATGGGGCTGGAAGATGGCATCAACATGTTTCATAGATAGTGTGGGTATATGGAATGTGAGGGGTTTGAATAAGCCCAAAAGTAGAGGGATCTTCTGAATTTCTTTGTAAGTAATAAAGTTGGGTTGGCTTGTATGTTGGAAACAAAGGTTAAGGCTAGTAACTTTGACAAAGTCTATGCTAATATGTGGCAAGGGTGGTGTGATACCTCTAATTTTGGTTTCAAGGGTGGGAGAATTATGTTGGTGTGGTTTGATAGTGTGATGAAGGTGGATGTGAAATGTGCTACTACTCAGCTCATTCATGTTGAAATTCATCATATTGCTTTGGATAGGGATTTTGATCTGAGTATAGTCTATGCTTTTAACAGTACAGAAGGAAGATGTGATATGTGGAGAGATTTGGGTAAGGTGAAGCAGGTGATTAGAGGGGCTTGGTTGGTGGCAGGGGATTTTAATTGTCCTCTGAATTATGATGATATGGTTGGGAGCAATGTTACTCAACAAGAGCTGCAGTACTTTAGGGAATGGGTAATGATGCATGATATGTAGGATATGGTGCAGTCAGGTTGTAGATATACTTGGAACAACAAGCAAGGGGGTGCTCATAGGGTGTATAGTAAGATTGATAGGTGTCTTGTTAATGAGGAATGGATTAGGTTGTTTCCTAATTCTTCTGCCCATTATTCCCCTAAGGGGTATTTTGATCATTGTCCAGCCATTCTCAGTCTGGATAAGGTGCAGGCTGTTGGTAAGAGACCTTTTATCTTTTATGGTATGTGGATATCCCACCCAAATTTTTTGAAAATAGTTGAGGAGGTGTGAAGGGCTCCTATTTTTGGGGTGCCAATGTATAGGGTTGTAAAGAAGTTGAAGATTTTAAAGAAGCATCTTAGGAATCTGAATAAAAGAGAGTATGATAATATTGAAGAGCAGTATTATCCTGCTAGAGGTAATTTGCAGAAGGTGCAGGTGGAAATTCAGAAGAGCCTTGGGGACCCTGGGTTAGATGATAAGGAGAAAGAGGCTTTGGGGTTTTCTTAAATTGTAAGAAAGCCTTTATTCAAAGTTTTGTGGCTAAAAAAGCTAAGGCTAAGTGGATGAAGGAAGGTGATGAGAATACTAAATTTTTCCATCAAGCTATCAAAAAGAAGAAATACCATCAGAGAAGCTGCCATTTATAATCAGGATGGGAAATGTTGTGATAATAGTGAGGATATACATATGGATTTTGAGGATTACTATGTGAAGATGTTGGATATAAAACAGGAGGTAAATGGGGTGGTCTAGGATGCTATAATTCTGCTAAGGGAGACCTTAGATGAGTAGCAAAGGATGGAGCTAGTGAGACCCTTTTCTGAGGAAGAGATCAAGCATTTTATGTTTAGCATACCTGGGTCGTCAAAGCTCCAGGTCCAGACAGGTACAACAATAGCTTTTTAAAAGCTGCTTGGCCTATCATTGGTCATGAGGTATGCCTTGCTATCAATGATTTCTTTAATTCTGGTATGCTTTTAAAAGAGATCAACAGTACTAAACTTGTTTTGATTTCTAAAGTAAGTCATCCTAAAAATGTTACAGAATTTAGACCAATTGTTTGTTGTAATGTGTTGTATAAGGGGATTTCAAAATTGGTTTATAATAGGCTGAAAAGTGTTCTTCCTTCTATTATTTCTCCTAATCAGTCTAGGTTTATAGAGAGTAGACAAATCGTGCATAATTTTAGCATCATTCAAGACTTAATTTGTATGTACAATAGAAAAGCTACTCCCCCCAGTTTTATGCTTAAAATTGACATTAGGAATGCCTATGATTCTGTCAATTGAAGTTTCTTAGAAGGCATGTTGGTTTCTTTGAGGTTCCCTCAAAGGTTTATTGGGTGGATAATGACTTGTGTGACAAGTCCCTCCTTCTCTCTGGCCACAAATGGAAATTTGCATGGCTTCTTTCAAGGGAAGAAAGGGTTGAGGCAAGGGGATCCTGTTTTCCCTCTTCTCTTTGTCATATGTATGGAGTACTTATCAAGATTGCTCTGCTTTAATGGGAGACAGGATGGGTTCATGTTCCACTCTAGGTGCAGGCCTTTGAAATTAAATCATCTAGTTTTTGCTGATGATTTAGTTATTTTTTGTAAAGGGGATAGGAAGTTAGTGTGGTATATATTGAGGGCTCTGGCTACCTTTGCAGCAGCTTCTGGTTTAAATGCTGATGCAGGGAAATCAGCTCTTTAATATTGTAATATACCCAAAGAAGTGATGATGCGTTCGCAATCGGGCCTCGGCCATGAACGCAAATGAAAACTCAAAGATGGTCGAATTTAACCAATTTAAATGGATTTTTGATGAAAATTTTAATTGAAATATGGAGATTAAAGTTGGTAAATGAATGGAATGAGATAGTGAAATGTAGTAAAATAGATGAATGGAGATGATTTAATGCGTGGGTTTGGATGGATTTTGATGGATAGTTGAAGGTGGAATGAAAATTTTAATGGAGGGTGGATTAATGGGATGGATTGTTTTAATGAAATTTGTGTTGGATGGAGTATGGAAGGAGGATAGAGTATGAAGAACAATGTTCTTTCTTTCAAACAAAACCAAAATCTACCATTTTATTACACAACGGAAGGGTTTAAATACCCAACTCTCCAACATTACATCCTAGTTTTATTTTATTATTATTTTTATTTTTATTCTATTTTCCTACTAACTCAATCTAATTACAATAAAACCTAAAAAACCAAAAATATAACCTACTAAATTTATTATATCAAAACTAGATAAAACTACTATCTAGTTACACATCATTCTCCCCCTCTTGAAAAAAAACTTGTCCCAAGTTTTGAGGCCATGCAATCATCCATATCCGGCGAACTACAAGAATCGAATGTAGAATCTCAATCTTGTTAACTACTTGTATGTCAACAATAATGATGGACAAATTGTGATCATCTTGTAGTGCATCAAAAATCTCAACACAACTTCGGGAATATGAACCCTTAATTATTATTTCGGTTGTTTCTTCACCAAGAGCATCATCATTAGCCTTTGAGTCATAATCATACACAACATCGGTAAATTCAACTTGTGTCTCTTCGCTTGCCTTTTGTTCTTGACATAAGACTTCCATCGTTAGCATTGTGGCATGATTTGGAGCGGGCTCAATGTTTTTATCACAACTTATTTGTTTATAATCCAACAACTCAAGTGAACTAGATACACCTTCATCCTTTTTGGCCTCATGGTAAGAATTGAGTGTTACCAACTCTTGGAGGATTGCGTCGTTTTGGCATTTTTGACCATCCATATGAGTACTAATTTCCTTTATTATTTCATTTGTGTGCTCATCAATTTTTTTCATGAGAAGTTAAAACTCTGTTTTACTTATCATGGTTTATGATGCGTAGAAAATATGAAAACCGAAAGGTTTGAAATGGAACCGAAACAAAAAGCTTAATATTAAATTAGACTTTTTACTTTGCATATAATTTTATTAAAAAAAAATATTATACTTCTTCCGTTTCAAAATAAATGCAACAGTTTCTATTTCAGGAAATTTCAAAATAAATGCAACAATTTTAATCTTTCCATTTTTGTAAATCTTTTCTTTCTATCTCTCACATCCACTTACTCTCCCTATCCCTTTTACTTTCACAACAAAAAATTGTCTAGGAGTCCGTGCCTCTTGAATTGTTGCGTTTTTTTTAAACGGAGAAAGTAAAAGATTGTATCAGGACTAGACCATTTTGACATGTTTCTCTCTCTAGGACGCGCGATTTCCTCGCTCCTAGTTTCCTTGGCGGTGGGAACCAGGGCCAAATCTTTGACTCTGAATGTTCAAAAACAGCAAAATCAAAAATTGAAAAATAATAAGAATAGCAATTCAAACTCAGACATTCCAAAGGATTAGAATGATCAGCGTAATCATGAGATTGAGGATTTCCTCAATAAGCAAATCCTTTCTCCGTAGGAGGCCATTGAAGCACTGAAGGAACAATAGGAGGTTCGTCAGGATTTCTCGGATTGGCTAAGTGTGGTGAAGGGTTTTGCTTTAGGAAAGGGTGAATCTTGATCAGGTAATGCTGGAACCCCTGTTTTCATGCCTAATTCAATTTTTCCAAATTCAAATCCTAGATTTAGTCCTGTTAATGATAAGCCTGAATCTTGTAAAGTAAATGATAGGGAGACGAATTCTGTGAATCATGAGTATGATAATTGTTTTCAAATTGATTGTGATTATATTCAAGAGGAAATTGATTTCTGGAATTCTGCCATTGTTGTTTATGTTTGCGGAGCAAATCCTCCTTTTCCAGTGATTGACGGGTTTTTCCGTCAAATCTGGAAAACTATAGGTGTTGATAAGGTGGCAATTGTTGCTAGGGGGCTGTTCTTGGTTAGGTTCACTACGATGGAGAATTGAGATAGGGTCCTGTCTAGCCCTCCTCAATTCTTTGATCATAAACCCTGATATGGTCATGTCTAGCCCTCCTCAATCGAGATAGGGTCCTGTCTGGCCCTCCTCAATCGAGATAGGGTCTTATCTGGCCCTCCTCAATCGAGATAGGGTTCATAAGAGCTTGGGAACCTGATATGGAGCCAACTAAGGAGGAAGTTAAGATGATCCCTATCTGGGATCGGTTGTGGATCTTGAATTGATGTATTGGGGGGAGATATCTTTGAGGAAGATTGTCAGTAAATTGGGGGACTTCATCAAGGTGGATGAGGACATTGAGAAAAGAGAGAAATTGATATTTGCTAGGGTGATGGTGGAGGTTAGTCTTGCTTCCTCATACCCTTATAAACTGGATTTCTGGAATGAGAAGGGATGCCTCACAAGCATTAGAGTAGAGTATGGATGGAAGCCTGAAACCTGTAGCAAGTGTTTTAAAGTTGGGCACTCTGAGAAGAACTGTAGAACCAAATCTCGAAAGAAATGGGTGAAGAAGAGGGTCCCAGATAGGCTCCAGGACACTCAGAACCTTGATTAGGGGATTGTAAAATCCCCCCAAATCAAGTAGAAGTTCATGCAACTCAGAAGGAGGCTGTCACTTCATCTAGTCAGGAGAGTGAAGATTAGATAACAGGGCAAAATGGGGAGGCTAGAGGGTTCATTACTCCACTCAAGATTGCCAGGAAATTGCCTTATCATCCTGGTTCTGTAACCACAAGCAACTCCTTTGCTCGCCTTGGGGTGTTCCTAAAATGAT
Organism: Salicornia ramosissima; assembly: GCA_951394345.1. Classification (NCBI taxonomy): domain Eukaryota; kingdom Viridiplantae; phylum Streptophyta; class Magnoliopsida; order Caryophyllales; family Amaranthaceae; genus Salicornia; species Salicornia ramosissima. The sequence continues at coordinate 22,639,977 of OX596235.1, forward strand.
GAAGGACACAGAGACTGTCCATGTGGTAGAGGGTGTGGTTCCCTCTGACCAACATGGATAAGATCCTAGCATGGAATGTTAGAGGAGCCAATTAATCTAGGAAGTAAAGAGATATCAAGAAGTTTATTACGGCTTCTTCTATTAGACTGGTTGGGCTCATTGAAACTAGGGTCAAGTCTCCTAATATGGGGATTTGTACCTTAATGTGTTTGATGGGTAGTGTTTTTCTTGTAATAATAGTAAGCATCCTAATGGAAGAATTGTTGTAGGATGGAATCTAATTTCCTTGGAGGTTGACCTGATTGCCTGTTCAGGTCAATTTATTCATTGTGTTGTGAGACCAAAGAGCTAAAAGCCTGCCTTTGCCTGCACCTTTGTGTATGCTTTCAACAGAGGTGGGGAAAGGGAGTCTTTATGGAGAGACATGAGAAGTATCTTCAGCTTTATTCAGCTCCCCTGGATAGTGTTGGGGGATTTTAATTGTGTCTTGAATGCAGATAAGAGGGTTGGGGCCCCTGTAAAATGGAGTGATATGGTGGATTTCAGGTGTTGTGTAGAGGATTGAATTGTGGGCTATAGGGTATCCAATATAGTGGAAATTTCTATACTTAATTAGAATAATAAGCAAGAAGGGGGTAGCTTAGTAGAGTCTACTCTAAGATTGATAGAGGGTTGGTGAATGAAGCTTGGCTTGATACTTTTGAGTCCAACCTGAAAAGTAAGCAACAGTCCACCATCAGTCCGCTCGACGCACGATCTTTAACCGTTCGACACGACACGACTCAACAAGACTCAAAGATACCATACAAATATCAACAAGATCATAATTCAGGATTTAATCATAAAAATCGAGTCTTTGTGCCATCAATATCACACGCATAAACCAAGAATATAACAAGACACATTTATAACAATTACTAACAAGATTAATCAAGATTCATGGAAAAATAAACATAAAAATCCAAGCTTAACAACATGCTATCACACGCATAACATAATCGAAAACACCAAGCAAGATCATTGTCAAATTATCAAGATTAAATACAAGAACATCAGGAATTAATCATAGAACGAAATAGCTTACAAGATCACACAAGAACATAAATTGATCAAACAAGAAAACAAATCTAACAACCTAGATAGCATGTTTTATACGAAAACCATAACAACAATAACAACGTGATTCTAAGCCTAGTATCCTATGCAACCTAATCCTATTCCTAAGTAGAAAAGCTAGTTACCTATAGGAGAATCCACACACATAAAACCACGCACAACCTCGCCCATTCGTCCCTTAGTTCCACCCAAGCCACGCCCAAGGTTAGGTTTGCATTCATGAACAAAGTTGAAGGTCTTGAATCAATCTTCAATGGTTTCTTTGATTTGATGAAATAAAAGGAGGATTGAGTTGGGAAATCTGATGAGATGCCGTGATATGTAGTGGGGAAAAGGAGGAGTTTTTATTTGTAGTTTAGTTCATATAATAAATGAGGGAAAGGGTGGAATTTTAGGAGTATTAATAGAGAAAGCTTCCTAAACTTTAGGAGTTAGTTTAGGATTGTTAAAAAAAGAAAATAAAAACAAAGGGGGTCGGCTAAGGAGATGCAAAGTAAGATTTTTTTGGGTGTTCCTAAAATGTAGTAGGGTGGTTCGGGAAAATAAAAATAGAGTTTTTAGATTTTAAACAAAATAGATGTAATTGGATAATTAAGGTAAATAAATAAATCAAATTAAATTAAAATAAAGGAAAGGCCGACTAGGAGGGAGTCAAATCAAGGGCTTTGGGCTTGATCAATTAAATAAAAATTAAGTCTTTGGGCCCAAATTGAATAGTTTGGGTTAAAAGGCTTAATTTTTCATGAAATTTTACGACCCAAAAATCCAGGTCATTACACTACCACTATTACTCTCATTCGCAAGAACAAATTCCCTAAGGATGTATCTGAATATAGGCGTATTTCGTGCTACAATGTCATCTACAAATGCATTTCTAAGGTCTTATGTGAAAGATTGAAGAAGGTGCTTCCCCATGTCATTGTTGAGAATCAGAGTGCCTTTGTGCACAGTAGATATATTGTTCATAACATCATGGTCTGTCAAGATTTGGTGAAGCAATATGAAAGATCTAATGCTCAACCCGGATGCCTCATCAAATTGGATTTAAAGAAAGCATATGATACTGTGGATTGGAGGTTTATTCAAGAGATGTTGCATGCCCTCAACTTTCCAACCCACTTTGTGGATCTGATCAAGCAGTGTGTGGTTACCCCCAAATTTTCTCTAATGATAAATGGAACATTATATGGTTTCTTTGAGTCCAAGAAGGGTTTGAGGCATGGAGATCCTCTCTCTCCTCTCCTTTTTGTTCTATGCATTGAATACCACTCAAGGGTGTTGAAACTGGTGAGTGGGTGCAAGGACGTTGGGTTCCATCTTAGGTGCAGGCCTTTGGGTCTCACCCACTTATGTTTTGCAGATGACATTGTGTTGTGCTGCAAAGGTAATACCAAGTCTGTCCATTTACTGATGAAAGGTTTTCAGGCCTTCTCGAAGGCTACTGGGCTTGAAGCAAGTCGCAGCAAAACAGCAGTGTACTGTTGTGGCATGGAGGAGGAGCATGTCAAGGATGTCCTGGACCTCTCTAGCTTCCAAAGGGGCGAACTACCCTTCACTTACATTGGGGTTCCCATTTGTCATAAAAAAATTGTCTCGTGCAAACTGTGAGCACATGGTGGATAAGATCTGTGCCAGAATTCATTGTTGGGGCTCTAGACATATCTCATTTGCTACCAAGCTTACCCTTGTGAACTCTGTCCTCATAAGCATCCAAGCCTATTGGACTCAGATTATGATCCTTCCTAAGGGGGTCATGGACAGGATTAATGCTCTCTGCAGGAACTTCCTTTGGACTGGTTCTGTTAATGGCCGCCCTGGTAATGTGGCTTGGCACAATGTTTGCAGAAAAAAGAAAGCTGGGGGCCTGGGGATTAGAGATCTTGAAGTATGGAATACTACATCTTTGGGGAAGCATGTTTGGGCTTTAGGTCAAAATCAGGAAAATTTGCGGGTTAAATGGGTGAATGCACTGTACTTAAAGGGTAACTCTTGGCTTGATTATGAGCCAAAGATTGACAATAGCTGGTATTGGAAGCAAATTTGTGGGGTGAAGAGTAAGATGAAAGGAGTGATGAACCCTGCTACGATAGGGCAAGGGAGGTTCAATATTGGTAAGCTCTATAATCTCCTGAAACCTGAACATCATAGCTGTAATTGGGATGTGCTTGTTTGGGAGAGGTGGGCTGTCCCAAAGCATCAATTCCTTGGTTGGCTGGCTAGGATGGGCAAGCAGGGGGATAGTTCTTTTCCCATCGTAACTAGAGATAGGCTTGCTAGGATGGGCAAGCAAGGGGATAGTTCTTGTTTGTTGTGTGGAGATTATGAGGAATCACACTCACATCTATTTTTTGATTGTCAATACAACAGGAAGATTTGGGATGAGATTAATTCTAAGCTGGATAGAAAATTCAGATTGAAATCTGTGCAACAAGTTGTTAGATTGATTCGAAGGCAACATGGTGATTTTAAGCATTTTTTTGGTTTCTCTTATTCTTGCCACAATGTATCAGATCTGGAGAGCTCGAAATGCTGCTCTTTGGGATAAGAAAATTCTTTGTATTCAGGCTGTAAGTAAACAGATTCTTTTTAATGTAAAGAATAGAGCTATAATTGTAAATAGTTATATAAAGAAGTGTAGGAATATGGATTGGCTGCATAGCCTCATTGTATAGTTTGACCTTTTAGGTCAGTTGGTGTTATTTGGACCTTAAGTTGTATATTGATTGTTGTGCAATACAATTTTACTGATTGAACAAAAAAAAAAGACTTTTTATTAGCCTGCAATAGAAGATATTTCTGATTATTTTTTGCCAATTCTAACCTCAAATCCAACCCTTAAGGGTCAATCGGATCCTTATTTTGCAAAATTGGAAATTTTTATTTCTCACAAAAATCGAGAATTTTTTGTCATGTAAAACAAGACATTTCTGATCATTTTTTGTCATGGAATCGTTGTGGATTGTCTTCAGATTTGATGGCTATTAGGCCTTTTTTTGACAAGTCTTAGGCCATTGTTGTTCACTTGTTGAGTGTGGAGAAGCCAGAAATTTTTCTCTCAAATACACTTGCTTGCTCATTGAAATTTCTAGTTTATTTTTTATTGAGCGATTAAACACAAAGCATTTTCAGATTTACTTTGCAGATCAACAAAGTAAATTGTTTTCTCCATTGTATCTCATTACTTGTTTCGCAGTAACCCGATGGTACTAAAGTGGTGAAATCAAACTAATAGGAAATTGTGGTTTTTCGAGCCTTGGAGTGTTTAATTCCCTCTTACGTACACATAATAATTAACTAGCCTTGCATGCACGCTTTATGTGCCATATTTTTTAAATGTATCTACATGCTATATTTTAGTGGCTATCAAATTTCTACAATAATAGAAATGTAAAATTTGTATGTGCCAAATTATATCAATATGGATATCAACTTATAGAGAATTCAAAAATATAAATTTGGGTATTTTTATTTTATTTTTACGAAATTTATATTTTGTAATATTTTCATTTAAAAATTGAAATAACTTTCTATAATAGTTAAGAGTAATTCAAATTGATATTTAGAAATTTTCAGAGGGTATTACAGACTTTTCCAGGGGGGTCACCATAGCTCCCCCTTGACTTATATAATAGAGATTTGTTATGTTATGTTGTTATTCAAAATATATGTTTCATTCTATTTTCGTTATTATAATTCATCGGTTGCATACTTGCATTCCATTAGGTGTACAAAACTTAAACTTTCCACCAATTTAAGTAAGGAGTTAATTAATCCCTACTCATATACCTACCTCCTTAGGTATTATTTTGGTGGGATAAAGGGGGTTTTAATCTCCATCTCATTCTCCCATAAAAAAAAGTTCATGTGCTATAAACAAATAGGAGATTAAGTCTAATAAAGATTAATAATCTCTATCCTCATCCCTAATCCCTCAAAACAAATACCACGTAAAGGTGATAAACAATATATTTTGATATAGCAAAAGAACCGTGAATTGAAAAGATACCATATAGATTGTCTTCCTCGACCTGGTGGTCAAAGCCTCAAAATCATAAGCACGAGGCTCTAAGTTCAATTCTCTCAGCACACATTTGTGAGAATTTTTTGTCTTCCTCTCTAGAGATATGTCATTTGTGTTTGCAAATGCGTGATTCTTTTAGTTTACTTAGTTATGTAATCAGTCCCAAACTCCCAATTGGTAAACTTCCCAAACACTCAAAGCTTGAGAATACAAGGAATTTGTTACTTTGTTATGTAATCAGTTGTATACATAACGTGTTAGTTTACTTTTTGAACCAACTAAATTCGTACTTGTATAACAGATTATAATTAACTAAATGCAATACATTACCGTGTTATGTAATTTCTCATTCCATGCAGTTTCTAGTAAATTGAGAATTACTTCTGAATATTAAGCCTGTTGTGAAGAGAATACCATGCGTTTTTGTTTGTAGTTTCTTTGATTTACAATCCCATCAATGATCAGAAACTAGTTCTATCAACCAAAGAGGAAGATTTCAAACTGTCCGAGAATACTAACTTCGGCCTGTGAGGAAAATGGGACATACACCGTTATTGTGTCGATTACACATTTTAACAATAATAATATACTACAGCAAGAATTTACAAGCTTCAAAAGGAAAAACCGCTCTGCGCCTCTGCCTCTACCCTTATGCTCTCAAAAACAAGGAGAGGGCTAAGGAAATTCAATAGCTTAACAATATGTTGGCAACCATGTTTCAGTTGATATACTCTGGTACGATCAAGGGCACAAGACTTTGTCAACATCATGCAATGGCCTTACTGATGTTGAATAATTGAAGTGGATAATATAACACCCAAATCTAGGACAGACATGATCACGCCCAAAGAAGCCCATCAAATCCAATCTCCAAGTTTGAGACAGGGCTATCTCCCATATCCTGGTCAATAGCATTGTCCACGAAGCTATCCAGATATGGCTCCATCAGATCAGCTGATCTTTCAGAAGGAATCCCATAGTCTTTTAGGATGCACGATGAAGCAGCTTGAGCTGTCTCCCGCTCCAATACAACAAGGTAATTATCTTCAAACTCAAAAACAAGATACTTGTCGCTGCAAGCTGTGAGAGTAACAACATAGATATTACACATATCGCTTCCTTGCTAGAATTAGAATATTAAGAAAAAGATTTGAGTCCTTACAATCAACAAGATGAGCTAGATGCTTTATGTTTCTGACTTTTGTGCCATTTAACTTCAGAACCTACAGTTCAATGATGATTGCTGTAAATTATCCCACCATTAACCATCATGGTCAATTTGGTGAGCGGGTACTAAATAGCAGTAATAGAAATGAATCTATAGATTTTTTTTGCAAGTATAATGTCCAAGTTCATGGATACACATTCACACCCCTAACCATGTGATTATCCTTTTAAATTGGCACTCCTTTGTAACAGCACCTTTTACCGTAGTAATGGAGGTGAATTAGCACTCTCTTGAGCATTGGCATAAGACTTTCCCAAAAGGTTCAATTAAAATTCATTACTATTATCACCATTAGTACCCTCTACCAAACAGGCCATCAGAAAAAGAAGCCTAAAATATGATTGCAGGCATAGAAAACTTACCTGCTGATTGCTCATATCTTCATATCCAATATTCACTTCATTTGCCAAGACCTAGCACAACAATTGCCAGATAAACCTTTAATGAGCAGGGACTATATATATATATATACACACACTAAATGGAAGATTTTTTTACCTAATTCCATAAAATTCACCCAAATGCCAAATGTATCAAACACGAAGAAATGGAGTACATAATTAATATATATATATATGCTCACACGAAAATGCATTAATGATCATCAAATACCCCTTTTAACCTCATGTCCCTCTTTTCACTTGATCTTATTTCTATGTCTGAGTGCCTATATACATAGACACACAAACTCACACACAATTCATTTTTGATTTTTAAGGAATATCAATAAACTTCTATACGTGACAAATGAAAAGGCCAAAAAGATACCCTACAGCACATGTAACAATTATTTGGTCTAAACTTCTATGAATTTGATTATAATCTTCCTTGGACTTGTGTACATATGTAATTAAAATAATAAAATACCTGTGACAGGATCACAATTTGCTCTCCTTTGAATCTTGCCAAAGAGTATCTTGCCTTTGTCACTAGTTTTAACTGACAAAAGGTGTGGATGTAAGACATATTGAACCGGTAATACAGAGGAAACATTTCAGAAACAATTTAAAGTAATTTTTTGTTGTGGAACAACTCACCCCCATAGCTTCTTCACATTCATCTCTGTTCAAAAAGAGAGTTCATTAGCATCTTGAAGTAAAACTACTACAAATGAGATCACTATGAAGCGCAAAATTTAGCTGAAGGTTACTCTATAAGTGGTTCTGAAAGTGGCGTGAACACTAATCCAGCTGCTATGAAATATGAAGGTTGACCTCCTTCAATGTGATATGGCACCTTTAATATCAGGAGTAAAATAAGCAATATCAGATGAATTTACTAAGATAAAAATATGAATGGAACAAATTAGCACAAAAAATATTTCCAAAAGTATGTTTATGACATACCAAATGGACACGTGGATTTAAAACTGTCTCAACCTTCATATGAGCTCCATTCCTAATGATGCCGAGCTCTACAATATCACCTGAAAATCTATAACAAGCAAGATACTTTTGTAATTAAACTATCTCAATATGACACCAGAAGCAGCAAGTTCAACTATTCAAGCAAAAAGGCATTGATAATATATTTACTTATTTCAGGCTTTCAGCCCTGTGCAAAATATCAAGCTGATTCCAGAACAGTATACTGAACTATCAATAGATGAAACCTTTCCTCAACATATACCATTTTTATGTTAGGATTTTTAGTCAGAAAATACCACACACACACGTAGTACTAGGCTCACGTGAGAAAACTAGTTGTGGTGAAAAAGATGAGAAACAATAATGACCTTTGGATGAGCAAATGAAAGGTCGAGATTAAATCAAATTGTTTTTTTATTTCTCAACTTAAAGTTTGTAAGCAATGTATATATAGTGTAAAGTCAATGTATATATACTTTATGTATTTATAGTTTACAATCAATGTACCTATAGTTGTTAATCAATATACATATAGGTCATAGTTAATGCATTTATCTCCTTCTCACATTCTCATAATAAAAAAATTCACACCGGAACCCGACCCCAAATATATGTATATATGACCTATCGTGAGAATGTGAGAAAGAGACAGATACATCAATTATGACCTATAGGTACATTGACTAACAACTATAGGTACAATGATTGTAAACTATAAATACTAAGTATATATACATTGAATTTAGACAATAGATACATTGCTTACAAATTTTAACAGGAGTAAAAGGAAACAATTTGATTTAATCTCGACCTTTCATTTGCTAATCCAAGGATCATCATTATTTCTCATCTTTCTCACCACAATTAATTTTCTCACGCGAGCCTAGTTATATATATATATATATAGAAGTAGGCTCATGTGAGAAATGTAGTTTTGGTGAGAAAGGTGAGAAACAATCACAACCCTTTGATCAACAAATGAAGGGATAAGATTAAATTTGATTTTCTCCTTACTCTTATAATTTGGAGTCAATGTATCTATAACATAAAATCAATGTATTTTTACTCAATGTACTTATAGGCCATAATTAATGTATCTATCTTTTTCTCACATTTCTCACAATCACAACCCTTTGATCAATATAGACTATAAATACATTGAGTAAAATAAATTGACTTTATGCTATAAATACATTAACTCCAAACCATAAAAGGAGTAAGGAGTGAAAATCAAATTTAATCTTAGCCATTCATTTGTTGATTAAAGGGTTGTGGTTGTTTCTCACCTTTCTCACCAAAACTACATTTCTCACATGAGCCTACTTCTATACATATATATATATATATATATATATGTACATATACTCCCTCCGTTCCACATTGTTTTATGCACTTTCCCAATTCGACAATCTTTATTGTTTTGTGATAGTGCTTTATTCTATTTTGGGACATTTTTACTAATATTTTATACTGAAGGGGACCTACTAAAGGTTCCAACTTTTCCTATTTACACATTCTCTCTCCAATATATTTTACTTTTTTACTTCATCTCCATTATAATATCATAATCCTTCGTTTCTACCCAAATAGTTGTTTTTATCGTGATTAGTGAAGACCAAGTAAAAGTAAACTTTTATCCTGCACCCACATTTAAAATTGAACCTTTATATTACTACATCCGTTTCATAAGAGGTAATAAATACTTTGGACAATTATGTTAGACACTTTGAACATTTATGTTATACTTAAATACCATTTTAAGGAAAAAAATATTAGTTTAAACATAAAAGAAAAACGTTCTAAATGCTTAAATTAAATGTTCTATATGCATAACATGAATGTTCTGTTTAAAATGGAAGAACATGATGATTATGGTGCACAATATACGGACTGAAGTACAAGCGGTACATTAAACTCGTAAATGGGTACCCCTTGTAAATACTAGCAACTTTGATCTATTCCTTTATCATAAGATGTACTCCTTTAAACATAATAAATACCCCTTTCATTTGTTTTCCAACAGTTTTCAATAATTTGTTGGTCTTTATTCAATCCTTAGAGAGAGAGGGTTAAGATGGGCTACAAATCACTAAATCGCTGAAAATTACTAAAAAGGGTAAACTTTTCTTTTTACATCAAAGTCGTATGTATTTACAAATATGCCATTAGGATCACACTTGTACCCCTTTAAGGTTCCAATGTAGTGGTTTTTGTGGTGAAAACAGTTTTCACCTGATCGTCTTCCTCTCTACACACACACAGATTATATAAAGATTAGGAATATTACTTTTGACTAATGAGATAGCGGAATGCAATGCGCTCAGTCGATCGGAATGGTACTGTTCCTTCAGAGCCAACATGGACTCCATCGAAACTCACTATCACATCGCCCTGGAAAATAGCATTGCATTTTAGCATCAAACTCTGAACTGCAATAAAGATATTCTTTAACAAAAATAGTCTACCATCACCATCATTAATGTCAACCATGGAAATTTTGCAACACATTCATCAAAGGAGAGAAAGCTAGAAGCTAATTTAAGAGATGTGATCTATGAAATAATGTCTAATGCACATGGTATAACAAGCATCTATTCAAGTATGTTTTATCTCTACCCATCAAAAAAATAGTACTGTTTTATCTCCACAGAGAATCCTGATTCCTGAGGTTTATCTTAAGTCTAAACGTTAACATTTTCTACAGGAGCTAATCTCAATAGTCAACAAAGTTTTCCCTAATCTTCTTGTATCTCCAAAAGCATCTAGCATTGAAGTGGTCATTTGATTAAAGGAAGTTAATCTTCATATGAAATTGAAATACCAAGGAAGTTTTGTTATAGCTGTTTCGTTTCTTGTAGAAATTCTCAAGTACAGTTCCACTCACCTAGAATTCTAGGAGAATAGGAGATACTTGATTAACATCCAACATTACAGAAAGCACAACTGCCTAGGATTTATTTGTCAGCCAAAAAGACCTTACAGTTTTCACTTGCCAGGAACTTCTACGTCCAACATGTTGTTTGTCATAACCAAGAAAACACAAAGCAACATACAAAAGTGAAAAGGCCAACAAAGAATAATTGGTAGAATTAACTTGACAACAGCTTATAAAATGGACAGCAGTCTCAAAAGGAATTTCACTTTCATGTTTGCAACATCCAAATAATTTCGTTTGCTCCATTATTGATGCGGATCAAGGCCAAGAAGTTGACTTGTTATGTGTTGACTTTGGACCTTCTACTTTCAACATGTCTAAAATAGTTACCTTAGTTGAATGTGATGATATAGTTATGTAGTATTGCTAAATAAAAACAGATTGTGTGTGTTAAGTTAATTGGGCCTATACTTGTTGTAGTCAATGCGCTTAATTAGGTAGAGTAATGTGTAGTGTGTAGTAGTAAAATAAGCCCATGGCCGGACCTTGGGTCGGTTAAGAAGGGTCTCACACTCTATAAATAGAGGTGATTGTAGAGAGCCTAAGACATTCAATTTTCAATACAACTTTCTACTACTAGCTTTGTGCTTAAGTTTTCTTTGGATGGTTTGTTCCTCCAACCCTTAACAATTCTGGTGTTAGTCATAGGAATTGTTAGGATTCAAGATCCTTGGTGGTTGGTCCCCTTGGAAGCTTGAAGAACCTTTGGTGGGAGTGTTAGTCACCAAAACCAAAGTTATTTTCTAGTTTGTTCATCAGATTTCAGTTCATTCAATCGATAAAATCGAGTTTAAACACCTTCAAAAACTTCAAAGGTCCACCCTAAACTTCAAGAAAAGTAGTTGGTATCCCTTACCCAACATTTGGGACGCCAATTACGCATCAAATTGGTATCAGAGCCAAGGTTGGAGATCGTTCGAAGGTGTTCGTGCAGTTGGGCGGTTTTTCCAGAAAATTGTGCAAACTTCGATTGAGCATTTCTAGGTGTATACTTGGTCTTTTTTAGTCGTTCTTTTTTTTGTGGTTTCGTAATCATTTCTAGTATTTTCTGTAATTTTATTGGAGCCTGTAAAAATCCGAGACTAGAGAGTACTCAGATTCGTGTTCGAATCTGTGCACTCAAAAGTTTGAGGATAGTGTGGTCAGTGTTTTTCGTATTTTTTGTTGATTCTTTTTGGGTTGTAATCTAGTTGGATTAAAGTTTGTTGAGTAAAATTTTGGTTGTATTCAAAGTAGTTTTGAGTCGTAGAGAGTCTGTAGAAGTTCGAGTTCATGCACATCTTCATCCAAGATTTCCAGATTTGAAGGTCTGTTTGTGAGTGGCACATCTTGGTCGTACAAGGGTCTTTTTCTAAAGATTCTTTGTCTAAGTTGTGTAAAATTCTTTCTAGTTTACTGCCCTAAAGTTTCGTGAATTTTAAGGATCGTTTGGTACATTTCTTGAAGACTACAAGTGAAGGTGGTCAGATTCTTGTACCCAGAAAGTGACTAGTGCGTTTGGCTTCATTATGAGCAAACCACTTGGAATTTTTGAGTGCTTCTTTTTGCGTTAGTTTCCTAAAACGTTAAGGTTACTAATCTGCAAATTTGAGGCAAAATTATTCAGTGACAAGAATATAGTAAAGTTTATAAAATGGAGTCAGAATTGAAAGCGCAAATGGATCAAATTCTTGGTGCTCTTGAGAGTCTCAAGTTAGAACAACAAAAGATCATCAACGATCAACAAAGCCAAGCGGATGAAACAAGAAAAATACATGCCTGACTAGATGCCATGAATGATATTACTCAAAAGAAAAGGATTGGGTACTTTGAAACACTGAAAAATAAAAGCCAGGACGATGATGAGGTGTCTAGTGAAGATTCCACTTACTCACCCAAGAGTGTCAAGAACCAACCTCGAAAGGGGTATAGTGATGTCAAGAATGTCAAGTTAAATGACTTACAAGATTTTGATGGGGATTTCGAACCAGAAAAGGTCCATGATTGGGTAAGGTCACTTGAACGATTCTTTGAGTTTAAACAATATGATGACCATGAAAGCTATCGTGTGGCCATTCTGAAATTGACCAAACATGCCTCACATTGGTTTGAAAATATGCAAAACAAAAGAAAAAGAAAAGGGAAATCGAAAATTAAATCATGGACTAAATTGAAAGCAAAGATCATTGGCCATATTCAATTCTTTATACTATAAAGCATTTCAATATCTTGTATTCAAGCTTGAGATATCTTTTTCTTTACATTCAAAATTATATTATCCATAAAATCAATTGAGAAACCAGCTTCCATTAAAAAAAATTAAAAAAAAATTAAAAAAGCTCACCTCCTTTAAGACATTATGGGCATCCGAAGTGGGTTCAACTCGCCGCACAAGTACTCCCTAAAATTGACATTTAATAACCAATGCCAAAGATTCCACGTGGTAAGCATTGTGCAGATATCATACTTGTATTATATAGTCACGGTCACAATTGCAAATATCAAAGAAAAATTTGAAGACCAACCTCATTAGATGTCACTTTTAAGCACGATCGTAGAGCTGGGTTCTCCAATTTTTGCAGCAACACACCAAGACAAGGGAAACCTGAAAAATGTAATCTTCACATGTTATAGGTCCTAAAAGTAAAACCAATCTGTGTGAAATTCCATCAATTCCTAAACATGTGATTAAGAGTGTTCATATAAACACACAAAATTAATGTTAAAATAAAAATCTTTCCTTATCATGATCAAGGAAGAAAAAAGGATAAAAAGGGTAAGGAAGTCTATCCTGATCCAAAATTGCAAGGTTTCAAAGCGTAGAAACCAATTTTAGTAATTTCGTACTATTGTCCCCCCCTCCCCCCCCCCACTCCCTTCCCTCTCCCCCAATTTTTCCCTTTATTGCAGAAAGTTTCATTGTTAGGTAAAAATTTTGGGAAATTTTGTTTCAGAAAGGAACAACTATTAGCAATACTATTCTATAACTACAAACTATCAATTATACCTGATAGGTATCAACTATTAGCTTCATTTTTAACTAAAGGCATTTCACCTAAAGTAACCTGTTACAGCGGTTAAAAAACATATGTGGTACAATTATATTGGCTATCAAATAAGAAATTTAATTAATACTTTTTTTACATCCACCCATGGCTACCAGTCTACCACCGACCATCACTGCCCCACCTAGCTTCATCACCGCAACCATCATCTTCTACAATTCACCGCCACCACAACACATTCATCAGCAAAACCACCACCAACACTCACAAAAACCGACCCACACCAACAACACCAATTGGTTTATTTTCAAAAGCCACCTCTAGCATCCATCAAGAGCCTAAAAAACCCATAGTACACTTGAAAAACCAACACCCTCGCCACGAAAAACCTACTCTGCTCCGAAAACCCATTCACAAACTTCAAAAAAGAAAAAAAATCCATCCCCAACCCTAAAAAAACCAATCCCTTGCCCATGAAAAATCTAGCAAAACCCACCAAAAATTCTCAAAAACCCATCAAATCCTCCTCTAACCAAATTTGAGGGGTTGAGAGCAGAAAGGGCAGTCGAAGGCTCGGTCTGTGCGGCACCATTTTTGTTTGGTTGTATATGTGAAGGACAATGGATGAAGGAATGGGAAGAGGGTTGTGGAGGAGGGAAAAGGAAGAGGGAGGTGGAGTGGGATAGTGGAAGAGGGAGGAAGGTGAAGAAGAGGTTTATGGCTATTTTGGAGGTGAAGAGGTGGATTTTTTTTAGTTTTTGGATGATGTGGTAGAATTAGTAAGGTGATTGAAGTGAGAGGAGGAGAAATAAGGACGCTAGGACAATGGATTAGGTTTTTTTTAACTTCAATTAATTTTAATTGTTTCTTTTTTTTTTTTTTTTTTTTACTTTTTTCCATTTTACAGTGTAGTTTACTGGTTTAGTAGGGTTAAAGGTTACACAAATCGTTCTTTGAAAACCAACCTAATAGTTGGAATCTATGTGGTATAATTAATAGTTGGTACCTATAAAATAGAAACGCTAATAGTTGATCCCTTTCAAAACAATTTTTCCAAAATTTTTATAAAAAACTTGTAGGCCATAAGAAAGATCAAATGATTTTTACTTTGCAACAATACAACAATATCAAAGCCTTATCCCAAAAAATTTGGGGTCGGCTAGACCTAAATCAAATATAGTCATCCACATATATTCTCCTCCCATCTTCCATATCTACCACCAAAATTTTCTCCAGCCCAACAATCTCATGTGATTTTCAATCACCCTCCTTGTTTGTTTTTGTCTTCATCTACCCCTCACCTTGGCTCATCTCTGCCACTCTTCAAACCACCATACCAGTGCATTATACTCTTTGTATTATATACCAATCCCATCTTGGACAATTCACCCTCATATTCCACTAAGAAAGTAGCCATAACTTTCTAGATAACTCTATTCCATATTCTACCCTTTCTTGTATGCCCACACATCTATCATAGCAAATGCACTTCTGCCACATTCATATATATGTATCTATATATCTAAATATAAATATAACGTTAACGTAATAACCAAGATAGATTCATTTAAACTCTTGGTTGAATTTTTCCCTTCAAATTATTTGTTAATATAATGAAAAAATTTAAATAGATTCCAAACCAACAAAAAATAAAGGGTTTTTCTACCTATCCCCTTGTGTTTGTTCAAATTCTTACGAGAGTTTGAGAGTTTCTACATTGTAACCTTAAACTCAAAAAAAAATCTACATGATATCCGCTTTGCTAAACTACTTATGAATGACTTCGTTAATATAGCTGAATTTTGGGTCATTTTAATACGATTTGTTAGGGATGATAGAATTTACTTTAAATAACAAAAGACTTAACTCAATTGGTGAAATAAACTAACGATTGATTGATATTAAGGATGTCAAACAAACATTGTATAAAGCCCAGGGTGCACAATGTAAAATTTCTCAAATCTTGGGTATAATTTAGAAATTGACGCAGAACACAGGAGTAAATGTAGAAAATTCAAAAATATATTTAATTTGAATCTAATTTTTTATATAAACTGATAAAAGAAGAAATACCTGAACTTTACAAATTAACTCGAATTTGCAATTGATCATTTTAAACTCAAATTTCCTTATTGAATTATTCCAAGCATTGTAAAGGCAATAAGCTAGTAATAAACATAAAAATACTTCAAAGCCTAGCATTTTGTACCATAAAGCAATGCTAGCCTTACAGTTGTCAAGTATCCCTTTAGTCTATGTGGCATATCACGATTACATAGAAACCCAAAAGCTTCCGTCCACTTCACCTAAACCAATTGAATCCTATGAACAACATCTCCATCACCATAAACCAATGCTAGCCTAACAGTTGTCAAATATACCTTTAGTCTATGTGACATACCACAATTACATAGAAAGCCAAAAACTTCCGTCTCATTTCACCTAAACCAATTGGATCCTATGAACAACATCTCCATCACCATAAAGCAATGCTAGCCTAACAATTGCCAAGTATCCCTTTAGTCTATGTGGCATACCACGATTACATAGAAACCCAAAAGCTTTTGTCCACTTCACCTAAACCAATTGGATCCTATGAACAACATCTCCATCCAGTTCACCATATTTTTGAAGAATAGATACTACATATTGGAAAAAAAACAGACCCATGAATACTTTCCCATCCAACGTAATCGCACTTATCGCATTTCCTCTTGTCCCACTAAAGTTGCAGTTCAAAGACTATTTGGTTCTTGTAAATTTTAAAATCTCAAGATTCCAAGCTTTGCATATACATATAATCAAATTTGAGATACATGGATACCCGAGTACAATTAATATGCCTGCCTCGAGATTCCTCTTGTCCCACTAAAGCTTTGCATATAATTAATACTACCTCCGTCCTTTATTACTTGATGCATCCTTTAAAGTGGAACTGTTCATTTGTAAACTTTGACTCATTCTTGTTTTATGTACATAAAGAAAAACATATTCATGATGTATCTAGTTTGATTCGTTTCAAAAAGTACTTTTCAAACATATTTTATAATTTTTTAATTTTGAAAATGACTTGGCGGGAAGGAGTTAGAAAAGATATAAAGCATATGGATTTACAAGAGATTGAGGCTCTCAACCGTACGGGGTGGAGGAGGAAAATCTATGTGGATGACCTCCCGGAATAATCACTTTGGTTCATGTATCCGACCCAACGGAATAAGGCTTTGATTTATTGATTGATTGATTGATGTAGTTAAAGAGAGATTTGTTTAAAGTAGTACCTCAGGAGAAATGAAAAAGAGAATATAGCAACTAGCAAGTAAAAAAAGACGAAGGGAGTATTACTCTTCAAAACTTAGTTCATGATTGTGACTATGTTTGGTTATTTTTTATTCTTTCCTCTAAAATTACTCCCACCAATTTTTGCAGTCAAAATTCAATCAAGTATGAATGCCATCCAGGTTACAGAGATTGTGTAACATCCAAGGGCAAACAAATGTACTCTGTTTCATGATCCTAGACATATTCTGAAATCTTTAAGAAAAATTTACTCCCACAATACCTTGTATTCAGGCTTCCACAATCAAAAAAGGAATAATTTTTAATAATATAAGATGCAAATTGCTAAATCTAGAAGCTAATATTTGAATCCTAGTAAAGGCTTCAATACCTGTGTATTTTCCATTCCTCTCATAGTCTGTCAAGAAATGAGACACCACTGTTGTTGGAATAACGTATCCAATGTTTTCCGTGTCATCTGATCTGAGCACCTAATATAAGAGTGTTAAGCAGGCATGAAACTAACAATGATGAAGGACTAATGCATCAATGAGAAAGGTGGTTCCATAACAAATTTCAAAGCAAAAAATGCAGCTTTACAAATATTCAGGAGTTGAGTCTTCCACAATAATCTAGCATGATAAATTATATGACCTATACCTGAAATGCCACACCAATGCAATCCCCTTGGTCATTGAATGCAGGACCACCACTATTACCTGAAACTGATTAGTGTTAGGAATAGCAAACGGAGGGGGTGGAGAGAACAAGAGCTGAACTAAATTTTAAATTTTATAGTGCTCTGAAATGATTTATGAAAAGTTAATGCATTGTTACAGACCAGGATTTATGGCAGCATCAATTTGAATGCCTAGCAAATCAGATGAACCATGAGCATATGATGTAACCTGAAGTACACACAAATTACATTCATTAACTGTGACAGCCAAAAGTAGCATCACATTCATTAACTGTGACAGCCAAAAGTAGCATCAATACATCATATAACACATTGTACACAAAAATTGAAATTTCTTTTCAGGTAAATGTTCAAAAAAGAAACCAATATTAGGCAAAAAGAATACACCGATAATTTATCAGCCAATGATGAAGCTTGCAGATTTTGGCATCTTATGTCAATATGTTGTAATGATTTGAATTGTAAACCTTAAAAAATCACAATATATGGCCCATAAAGATGGTACAAATACAGCAGTATTTTTCCAAGGTTAGTACAAAAGCCACTGAATATAACTTGCCTAAGTTAAAATTTACATTGCACAACATTCCCTGGAATTTAAGGACAATAGGACAGATACAGTGCTACATATCCATCATCTATAATTAATCTACACAATTATAAGTAACATAAAAATATTCTAGGAGTTCAAGAATAGCAATATAACTTCAACTATTACTAATCACAATCCAGACAGGCATAGCAGTTTTGGAAATCTGTGATTTCTATCCCAGAGAACAGCACCTACTTGACTGCCTCCACAATAAAGGTCAAAACCTCTAGAAAATTGAATCATAAAGTGGGAACTTTAAAAATGTAATGAAAGACCACTTAAAACATGTATTATAGATTTCTCATGATTTGCAAATAAGCGGCAAAACAAACATTGCATTCATTAAAAAAAACTGATATTACAATTTCATTCAACAAACCTCAATTCGCGAGACGACCCCCTTTGTCACAGAGATGGTGTCTCCTCCAAGAGGATATCCTACAACAGTGACTGAATCCTGCCGATGAAAATGACAATATGATAATTAGTTTGCAGTAATTTCAAGGGAAATCATATTAACAAGATATGCATATCTTTATTATGGATATTAGATGCTATATTGCTATGTCTGGGCCATAAATAAACTGACAGCAGGATAATTACCTTCACTTGTACCTACCATACATATTCATATTCTTTACAATACACCTCTAGGTAGGGGTGCTTATCAAGCTGAGCAGCTCGCGAGCTACTCGAGCTCAACTCGGTCAAAGCTTGGTCAAAGCTCGACTCTATTGAGCTCGACTCGAGCTCGAGATCGACTCGGGATAGTAATGAGCCGAGTCGAGCAACAATGAACTCGACTCGATAAGCTCGTGAGACTCGATATATATATTAGCATATTTAGATCAATTAAAAAAAGCAAAGGCCCAAAGGTTTACTACTATCCATTCTCTAAGACTAATTTTTAGCCCAAGGACCAAAAGCCCAAATACCAAATTACCAATAATTGGTCCAACTATAAAACCCTAACACTTTTCCAAAAAAAATCAACCGTCTACCACTAGTTCAATGATTCCCAATTTCACATCCTCCTTTCTCTACTTCTCTCAAGCCTAACCCTAATCTTAACTTTCTCTTAGCCTTTGTTCTCCATTGAAGCCAAGCTCAGCGCCGCTGCTCACGTTGCTGCTCGTGTTTCTGCTCGTTGCTCGTGTTTCCGCTCGTTGCTCGCGTTAGTTGCCGCTGCTTTGGGGCTGGTAGCTTCTTTTCACCTTTTCGTCCATTGAAGTAGAGCATTCAAGGAAGATCTGATTTATTTCAAATTTTCTTTGTTTTGTTTCAAGTTTTTTGTTTTTGATTTATGTAAAGTTCACCAGGAGATGATTTTTTTTCAAGTTTAGGAGATGATCTTTTTTTAATTTTGCTTTTTGTCCATTTTCCATTGATCTAATTGTAAAAGTTCAGGAGTTCTCCTGATGATGATGTTGTACGTATTTAACCAAGTTCTGGCGAAACTATGTGTTTTTCATAGGTTTTGTTTAATTTCCTTTTGGTTTATATAATTAGCGTTAATATAATTAGGGTTTTATTACTGTTTTTGATTTGGATTTGATAATTAGGGTTTTGATACTGTTTTAAACAATTATAATTATTAATTAGAAATTTGATGAATATATGTTATAAGATTTACCATTATTGAGCTTAATTGATACAAAGTCACGTGTTATGATGGGCTAGGCTTGGTTGGGTCGATGGGCTGGGTCGGGTTGCGTAGACGGGTTAGGTTTTGCAAGTTTGTGGGTTGGGTGGGCTAGGTTAGCAAGCTTAGGCCAAATTGATTCTTGTATTAGGAGGATGGTTAGGCTTAGTCATGGCCAAATTGGAAAAGTTTGACCCATTACCCATGCATTTTTAACCGCGATGGGTCCAGGCTAGGTATGGGTTATATAGGCTGGATCAATACAGGCCAGGTTGGATCGACCAAGCCAGTGGCCATCACTAGTAATTAATAGTTAATAGGAAACATTAACAATATCCCAACACCTCATTTAATCCCAACTATGTTAATTTCAATAGAATCCTAACTTTTAGTGTTCATTCCCAAACCTCACCTCACTGTTAATTTATACTCTACTAGACCTGGAAAAAACAAAAGCCTCCCTCAAAACACAGTAATTACCCTAACCAGTACCACTACCGTTCCTTTGTCCTTTCCGACTCACTGATACCACTACAAACAACTCTATTTCTGTTCATTTTCCATCAATCCTGTTTTTTTAATGTTACACGTCTAATATAAGCAATGGTTTTCCCCTCTTTATGTCTACTACAAGCAATACTCCACCTTACTTGCCACATACATAAGCTAATTAAGGCCTTCCCATAGGTAAGGTAATAGCCCAATAAAAACCAAGTCAAAAATAAACACAAGGTGCTTCTTTTGAAGCGTGTTTTTTGCCTTTAGGATGCCAAGAACAAGAACTTTCAGTTCATCTCTTTCTTTTTCCAAAATCCCTCCCTTCATTTTAAGGGGGGAAAAAAAAAAAAAAAAAAAAAAACCTTCCAGTTGCTCCAAATCTTGTCAAACTTCATCACTTTATGCTATAGTGCAACTTCTCGAGCCTTGTGTTCCCATTTGAAGAAGTCAAAATTCCCATTGTGTCAAATAACAATGGTATAAAACTAAATTTAAATTATGAAAAATCATTCAAGTGAATTATTATTATCATTATTATTATTATTATTATTATTATTATTATTATTATTGTTATTATTATTATCACTATTATTATTAGGAAAATTTGTCAGAAAAGACCTTTTAAAATATGTTTTTTGTAAGAAAAAAATCTTATAAAAAATTTGTTGCGAACCATGACCTAAAACAAAAAAAACATGCAAGGAGTGACCTTACCTCCATTTTCCAACGTTGACAGTAAATTTTCGACGTTGACTCGCTATTTCCCTCCAATTTTTCACATCCTTTCTTCTCTATTTCACCTTTCCTTTTCTTTTCAATGTAAACTCATTTTCCCTCCACTTCCCCTCCTAAATTCATCTATATAAACCATATATTAACACTTCCTTCTCACATCTAAACTTCTCTTCTTCTAAATGAAGGTTTCTCTTCTCTTAACCCCTTAAATACGAAAGGTTTCGTGAGAAATTGGAGGGAAATAGCTAGTCAACGCCGGAAATTCACACTCAACGCCAGAAAATATAGGTAAGGTCCCTCCCTGCAACTTTTTTTTAATTTTAGGTCTTGGTTCACAACAAATTTTTTATAAGGTCTTTTTTCACAAAATGAATGTTTTAAATGGTCTAGTCTGACAAATTTTCCTTATCATTTAAAAAAATCAACATTTCAATATAGAATGTTCAATAATATAATTTTTAATCGGAGTTTGTTGAAGTTTACAACAATACACAGCACGTCCAGCGTCCTTAATGGACTTAGTTACCAATTAAAGAATATTAACAAAATAAATTTCAAACATATTATAATTTTATCCTTAGGATTTAATTTTAATGTACCACTTCTTTTTATATTGATGTTCTCATTTACTATAGATCCAAAAACAAAGAAAAAAAAAGGAGAGAATGAACAAATTTTATATTATTCTTTAGATAGGAGAGATAAAGTATTTTTTTTTTGAATGAATAAAAGTTAATGAGTAGGAGGTTAAAAAAATGAAGAATTATTGTCCAAATAAGTAATAATAAAAAAAAAGCAAGAATACTTAATGTGGAATGGTCTGAAATGGAAAATAGTCACGTCGATATAGAACATCGGAAGTGTTTATTGAATATTTGACAGCAATGTTTCATATAATCAGACATTACTCGAGCTAAACAAGATATGAGAATCAAGTTAATAGAGTTTAACTGCAATGTTTGTATTGCACATGTGATCCAATCACCAGCATGACTGACTGGAGTTACTAAAAAAACAATATATATTCCCCATGCTCAGTTTTTTTAAACTGTGATTTAATTTGGGACATAGACAGTTGATCAATCATAATCCAAAAATCAAATACAGCTATTTCAAAGAAATTTAACAGCTTTCACCAACGTACTTATGTTGGAAATGCAAAAGTTTTATGTTTGTACCACAATGATATGTCCAGCTAACATTGCTTTCAGAACTTCAGAGAAGGCAATACCATCAAACAAAATTGAAAACCATGCCCAATAGCATTTAATGCAGGTATTTCAAAAGATATACAAATCACTTTTACGGGAAGAAAAAATTTGAAACCTGTAGATGTGGCAGCCAACCTAAACGAAGTGGTTCAGCTCCTTTCCAGAACTCTTCAGTGTCCACTGAAAGCAATGCTATGTCACAATCGATGCCTATGGCTAAAACCTGTAAACCACAAGAATGAGATAAAAGTCTCTAATAGCCATGAGAACCGTGTAAACTTATTGCCCTTAACAAGGCCAATTCATTTAAACTTTTTTTTTTGAGAGGCAATTCATCTAAACTTATTTTTCCCTCATCACACCTCATATCCCATAAAACTTATTCTCATTATATTAGCTTCGGCAAATTATCATTTTGGCTATCTAAGGTTGGACAAAATATTATTTTGGATGCAAGAGGTTCATTTTGGGTGCCTAAGGGTTACAAATAGTTTCAATTGAGGTACCTGAAACAAAAAGAGGTTAACTTTTCGTTTAAATTTGATACTTTATGAAACAATCGATGCTACAAATATTATTCAAAATCTAACAATGATTATATTCCCAAAAAAACAAAAATCAACAAAATTATTTGAAAAAAAAATAATAATCCACCAAAATTTTACTCCCTTTACTCATTTTTTGTTTTCCCTGTCCCACTTTTACACATTTATCAGTGCACATTTTTAGCAATTAATATCTTAAATTATGTACTAATAGAAATTATAAATTCAAATATTTTTAAATTATTCATTGAGAAGATTCAGACAAAACCCAATTGCCCTGCATGGCTTTGTTTTTTCTAACACAGTGGGAAAATTTTAGAAGATTCACTCACATTGCAAAGTGTCAAAATTTTCAAATTAAAAAAGCAAAAAAGAAATGGAGTGTTAAAGAAAAATATTAATCTTGATTCAAATTATAACTTGAAAGTATATTTAAGCAAGTAGTTCTCTTACTTCTCTATCATTAATACCTTAATTATTGACAAATAACATAGAAGATCATTATAAATTATAAGCCATATCATGGAAATAATTATGAGGATCTAAAATGGAATAGGAAGAATTGTACATGGCAAATCAATATAGGTTTACACTCCGTTGTCAAAACACTAAGAACAAAGATTCTTAAGTTACCAATATACCTTGGCAACATATTTTGTGTCATCTCCCCTCCTCTTCACTTTCACCTGCATCACATTAAACAGAGTGTATTTGTGAAAAAAAAATACTGCAACAGAAAAAAAAAGGAGAATAAAAGCTCTAACAACAAGTGAAGACCTTTTTTGGTGAAAAAAGGAGCGGGGCAAAGCTTTTTTTATTGTCAATACCCTAAAAAGATGCTTTATTTATTTTCACTATGAGCTTAGTAACAATATAGGCCACGCCAAACAAGTATGACCAAACTGAACAACAAAGAATGAAATAAAGCACATGCAAGTAAGATTGGAAGACCTTACATGAGGACATCAATCCAGGATCCTTGTTACAAGTAAGATTGAAAGGGATCACACATTCACATAAATGATGTATTATTAAGGTCACATCAAAGGACATTGTTACAATATGAGGATGAGGCACCGAAGTTAGCCTTTCATAAAATTTTAAAAGTAAGCTCAAATTCACATTTTTTAACCTTAGACTCAACAATCACAAAGGGGCAAACCTACTTTGGTCAAACAAGTCCATGGCATACCAAATACAAGTCTATATAAGACTAATTTCAATCTTGTATTAGAATTTAGTGCATATATCACTTAACATATTCTACCACATTAGTCGCTCATCTCAAAGTCTCAAACACTTGTATAATCCATAGGCCAATATGGCCTTAGTATAATCCAAGGCCATGAAAAAATCCAAAGAGGCGAAGTACAAATGCAGCTATGTAAAAAACAAGTAACGCCAGTAAGAATGCAACCAAGATCCTTATACAAATATGACATGCAGGCAATTCATAGCTGCCATGAACCATGATTCCATCATTGATGACCTGCAAGGAACTAGCCTAAGGGCAGAGGGTATTCTGTGAATATCAAATTAAGCATTTAGGTGTAGTTTGAGGGGAAAAGAAGAGAGCTTGTTAGTAGATTATGAGAAAAGGGCTGTGCAAGTATAGGACAGAAAGGAAAGGAAACCGTGCAGATTTCAACTGTTATGGTAAAGCATGGGACTATCCCTTTGTTTTCAATAATAGTTCAGCTTAGAAACTAAATATGTTTTCCCTTTTGCTTTCAGTCTTCTGTCCAGATTCCCAGTTTTGTCATGGGCACAGGATTGCTGCAGTTGAATGTTCATCATGTTTCAAAACTGCCATGTAGTCTCTTCGTAAAATTAATTTGCCAATACAGGACCAGAACAAGCATATACCCAGGTTCGAAATGAATGAAACAATAAACACTCAAACTGCAACATATGCTCTCTAACGTCAGCTATGTCAACATACTTAATAGTTAGTTAATGTCATGATTACATAGTCTTGTTCATGAACAAAAACAATAGATAGGAAGAGCGCACAGAATCACCTCTTCAAGAAATCAAGGCTATTGGGAAAAAGAAAATAAAATGCAGGAATAATTTAAAATCATGTAACCTAAGCTCACCTGTGTGTAATGTTCAACACAGTGTGCATTAGTCAAAAGCTTGCCATCCCCTATCATGAAAGCACTGCATACAATCTTTCAAACTCATATCATTAAAGATTCTATTCTGAGGAGAGGGGGAAAGAGGGTATCAATAAAGCAAAAGATACCTTCCTGTACTAGTATATTGTCGCTGCTTTTGCCATGGAAGTGAATAATCAGGTGCAGTATGAGTACAGTACACCTACCAAAACAAAGCATTAAGATGCCCATGAGTTATAGGCTTATAGCATTCTCTTTATATAATCTGTTTCATCATTGATATCCCTTTGTATCATCAGTAAAAAAACAATAATCTAAAGCACCAAACGTGAGAGTTGTAGTTTCAAAATAGCATCATTGATACTTGGATAATTGGGAGGTGATAAATTGAATCTCTTCCACATCATTACCTTTGTTTGTCATAAAAAAGAAAATAAAAAAATAAACATAAATAAATTATTATATAAAGAAAGCAGGAAAGTTGGATAAATTTTGCTTTATTATCTGTGTAACATAGTTACTGTAGAAAGAATAAATAACCAAAAAAATATTTTGTAAAAGTTACTCAAATAATAGATAAACCCAGTAATCTTTACTGGAGGGCAACTGGTTTGAAGATATCAGTGTCAACTGTCAAGATTAAGAAACATAATATACCTTCACTACAGCATTCAAAAATGCTGCATCTTGAAAATTTCCTGCCTCAGCCTGAGAAAAAAAATTGCTCAAATCAGCAAGAGAATATCCTATTACAGACTTGCAGGATTATGATTTTTCCATAAACAAGGACCAAACTTGAATACAATTGGATAAACAAATAACTAAAAAAAGTCAATCAATCAGGTTAAACAAAACAGAAAACATAAACGCCCTGTGCCTTTTCAGATACAAATTAACACAAATAATATACACTATACAACTAAGAGTGCTCTGCCACGTTCTTTTCCCTACTTTAAATATGTGCTTGATTTTAATGGTTGAAACACATGCTTTTCTTCTCCCATACTCTTGACCAGTCACAAACAATCAAGCATAACTGGGGGAAAAACTTTCTGATGTGGCAACTCACTTTTATGCTACGAATAACACAATCAGGACATGGATAACATGATATTTTACAGAGGAAGAAAAACAGATCCATACCAACATAACTCAAGAAGTGGTACCTGATTTGCTTTTTCTCCAACTAAACTCAATCCAGAACAAGCAAACCGCTATGTAGCACATAGTAAAGTGATATTCTTTTAAACTAGCTTAGCATAACTAGGTAGCAAGCTCCACTCCATACTTGTTCCATGTACCAAAGCATACTGCGAATTAGGTAATAGTAACACTAAATTCAAGCAACTAGATAAAGTTTGTTTCTGCATAAGTATGCAACTAATACAAGCGCACAATAATCTGGTGAATCTAATTTGCTTTTAGAGTTGAGAAACAGAAACTCTACAAAGTTAAGGCACAAAATATTTGAAAACCAAGATAAATAACAAAGATAATGAAGGCAAACAGAAGCACTACAAATACATGTGACAACTCAAGAACCAATTGCAAAAAAAAAAAAAAAGGATAGCAGAAATACAGCAGCACTATTAGACATGAAAATTATAGCTAATTTTTTGGTAAAAGAAGACAATATACCTGCTGCTCCTTCAACTCATAGGCAGACCCTTTCTTGTCTTTTCTTTGGATGACATGTGACTGGAAGCCTGATGATTGTGATCGCCCCATTTCCTTTTTGCTTCCATAATGATGGCTGCGTGTGACATGCCCTTCATCTTTTGATATACCAAAAAATAATTTATGAGAGATAACATCCGCCTGGATATAAAAGAAAAGAAAGTCAGGTTTATATACTTTTTAGTAACTACCACCAAGTGAGACAACCACAGTGGCACCTCATTACTTTTTAGCAACTACTCTTTTGCATTTATTTGGCAGAAAAGAAACGAAACAAAATCAATTCCTCAATTCTCCAGTGCAGCAGTTTGATTGCATTACAAGGGTACCACCATCAGCCTAGAATAGAAAGCCTAAAAGGATACCAAGATGAGATGCCAGACTTTCATGGAGCACTAGTAACAGTGGCCAAATGTAGAGTTTTTTTTTGGTTTAGCTGTTGAATGATTAACAAATAGGACCCATATCAAACATGGACACAAAGAATGCATTTCTTGCAAAATCATCTATGCATACATGCTATTACCTCCAAAGTTCATCGCAAGATGTTGCTGCTTCAATTTACTGGATGGGTGATGGTTGATTAATAGTTAAATAATTCATCTGCACTGCAGATTCTTTGCTGAACCCGAACTTCACACGATTTTAAATTAACTTCTGTTAACAATGTTAAATTACTACCATTAGTTTCATGCAAAAGATTACGACCCTAGGTGTGCGAGGAGCTTGCCATAACAATGAATTTTTTTTTTGCTTTAATGACAGAAAAGGAACTTTCAGCTTCCCTAGATAAGAGTAACAAAAATATACTCTGGCAAATATGCATGATTGAATCACTCTCACTAATCTAAAACCTTCTTCAAGACTTGCAATTATATGCTTTATAGGACTAGGTAGCTACAGTTTTTCCTTACATGACAGTCACACAACTACGAACTAAATAACATTTGATTGGCTACCACTGTAATTATCATCACTAAGACACCACACCACCAAAAAATTTAATACGAAGTGTTAGGATTAATTTAGAAGAAAAAAAGGCACAACATAGGAAAATAATCAACCCTGTACAACCACATCCCAACTTATATTATGTCATGGACTGGTTTGAGTGATGGATTTCATTGGAGTTGTGAGCAAAATGACAATGATTCTGATGATAAACTATACCAAAAGATTGATTTGGATTCATAATAAAATGAAGTAATACAAGTAAAGGGAACTAATACAACTAAACCTAGCTAAAGCTAATACTAAATTCTCAATATCATTCTTCAACATGTTTTTTGCTTTCTCATTAGTCCTATATATATAAAGACCCTAGGTACTATTCTAGAATCACCTAACATGTGAATTATTATAAAATTCCTAAATTACCCCATCCTAATATTTGAGTCATTACATTACCGGAATACCGGCCCCCTAAAGATCCACCTTGTCCTCAAGGTGGGTCGTAATTGGCGCTGAATTTCCGACCTCTGTAGTGATGATCATTGTCATGTTTGGAGAGTTGGGTGAAGTAAAATGAGGTGGTGTGCAGTGTTGGCTTAGGAGTAGAAAGCTTTGGTTGTAGAAATTGGGTTTGGGAAATTGGTATTGTATTGGGGATGTTAAACATGGGTTTGGAAGACTGGGCTACCGTATTGGGGCGAAAATTTTGTAGGCTGCCAAATTGGATTGAAGTATTGAGTGTTGAAAATGGAGAGAACTTAGTAAAAGATAGTGGGTGGGGCTGTTTTATGATGTTGGTGGGATGGTAGTGAAAATTGGTCTTGGAAGGGTTTGGCTTAAAACCATTTGGTAGTCCAACAAAAGAAGAATTAGTGGGTGAGTCAATACAGTTATGTTTTAATGGGGAGATGGGGCTGTGTGTTAAAGGTTTAGGTCGATAGTTGGGGCTGGATCTTGGAGTTGTTGGGCTGTAATTTGGCAGGCCCAAATTCTTTTTGTGCCTCAGAATTTTTACTTGGGAGGAGGGTTTTTCTATGTTGATATTTTACCATTCTGACATCAGCATTCATGTTCCCCCTTTGGTATTTTACCATTTGCCCCTTACTAGTATCTTCTAAGGATGGCTTCTTCTTCCAACTACCAAGGGATTCAAACATCCTTGTACTCAAATACACACATTCTGGAAAGTTTGGTAGCCAGACCCACCACAAGCACCACCTTAGCTCACCGCCAAGTTTGCCGCTCGCCAACCAGCATGGACCACCGCCGGAATCTGTCGAACAAAAAGATCCGGGTCCTCCACCCAACCCACTGGCGTCACATCCGCCTTTTGCAAATTCAGTGTCCTTCCAGCCACCACCACCAACGGTGGCTCCATCCCCAAACCTTCTATCGCTCCATCGAAGAAACCTACCTGGCCCACCACCGGAACCAAACCCAACAGCACCTCTCTTCTCAAATAATCCCCCCTTCGGGACATTTAGGGTACAACCATGGTGACTTGAACCTCCACCCGAGCCACCACTTTAGCCGCCACCAGCAAAACTTCGCGAACCCTCTCGTGCCTTGTACCCCGAATTTGCTTGCTGCCGTTGTTGCTCCACCGTCCTCTCCTCTTCTGGAACATCTTCTTCCTCACCATCGTTTTCTTCACCTTCTTCTTGTTCTTCAAGTCCCTCATTCAGCAGCCTTGTCTTCAACTCCAACTTGGAGATTACTTTATCAACAGCCCAACTAATGTTCATACACATTCTTTCAGTCATTTCTTTTAATCTCTCTTCATAAACTTTATCAATAGATTGCAGCCTCTGGAACACCACCGCACGCTCCCAGTCGCCGAGGACCGGTTGACTCTGATACCAAGTTGTCATGGACTGGTTTGAGTGATGGATTTCAGTGGAGTAGTAAGCAAAGTGACAATGATTTTGATGATAAACTAGACCAAAAGATTGATTTGGATTCATAATAAAATGAAGTAATACAAGTAAAGGGAACTAATACAACTAAACCTAGCTAAAGCTAATACTAAATTCTCAATATCATTCTTCAACATGTTTTTTTCTTTCTCCTTAGTCCTATATATATAAAGACCCTAGGTACTATTCTAGAATCATCTAACATGTGAATTATTATAAAATTCCTAAATTACCCCATCCTAATATTTGAGTCATTACATATTATTAATCAAAATAGTTATTAATGCGGTTTTTCATAGGGAGTAAAAGGTTTCACAAAATTCACAAGACACTTCTATTATTTTTAAAAGCTCACCGTGTACCCCCGTAGTTTCGGCAAAATGATTGAAAATCTTTAACAACAAATCCCATCAGCTCTTAGACTCTTAGTTAATGAGAAATACATATCCACCATACGTTTGCTATAATTCACCAATTGCCTATATCTGGTAGGTTTTCAAATCTATTTATTAAAAAAAAAAAGAACTAGTTTTTTGTATTTTTGCTACTGTCTTCTTTCATTTCCCATTATCTTTACCCCTCAAGAAAATATCATGAGTACACAATCAAACACATCTGAATTAGAGTTTCAAACAAACTCTTCAACTATGAAAGATGATTTTCATTAGAAGGGAATCATCTAAGAATCCACATAGAACGCTAATCATATCAGTGTAATACTATTATGTGAAACTAAGTATTTGCATTGCCCCTCCTAAAATGATACCAGTAGAGCAGGATTTAGTAATTTTGATTATATACCCTACATGTGGATTTGTGGTGGTATTTGGATAACGTGAAAGGATTATAGACACAATCCTTACACATTATCCATTTTGCATAAATCCAAAAGCAAATACCACAATATTTCCCACAATGAGTTTGAATCTCCCTTTTACTCTTCCTGTAATTTATGCTCCAGCATGAAGTAATGAATATGAAAAAGAAACTAGGCGGAACTTATTTCTTATGTTCACTCACCCAATGATCCCTTTATGGTAAATATTGGTGATTATAATGAAATTAGTACTTGGTCAATATATTAGGAGGTTCCACAACCTCTATGAATTAATTTAATCACATAACATTTACTTTTCACCAACTTGACGTGCTTGAACTTCCTTTTAAAGGTTCAGGTTCAACCTTCAATAACAGGTCTAAAAACGGACAATACCCAATACAGTCCAGAAATTTCATAAGGAATGAAAAATTAACATCACGTCACACAATGTACAATATACTATATAACATTAAAACGTGAGGTTTTAACCTCTCTAGTAGTATTATCATTTACATATTGAAAGCCCTATATGCAACTTCAAATATTCAAATAGTAGTCAAGTAAATTCTAGGTAGTTTTTTTTTCAGTCTGCAATTAATATTACATTGTAGCTTATCCAACATGTTTATGGAACACACTTAAACAAGCGGATATTACCAGCAACAAATATCATGCAAAATGAAAAATTTAACACAGTTTGGTGGTAAAAACGGAAAAGAGGTATGTGGCATGTCGTACTCCGCGATGGAGGTCACAAGCCATAAAGATATTGTTGTAGAGAAGTGAAAACGAGGAGACAAAAAATAGCCTATCGATGGCCGCGTCAGAGGGCTTTGCGGACCACAACCCTGGTCCTAAAGGCTTATCATTCATGCATAAAGATGTCAAGGGTCATGGCTTGGGTTACATAGGATTTTTCGGATTGCTTAATCTGCTTTTTAACTCCCATATCTTCGTCTTTAATGCTCTTGATTGTAGACATTACTATTGACTTCTGACTTCCTTGAATATTGATTCCTTCTAATGCCTTTGCTATTCTCGTATACATATATATTTACTTACACCCATCTTGGAATTGATACAAATAAAAATTTACAGTTTCTCTCATTCCCTTAGATTAACACATTTTCAGCTTTCCTATACTAGGGTACAAGATATCAAGACTCCAGTCTTCCTCCCTATAGTGCCATAGTGAAGCAAGTTATGAACCCTTGAATAAAGTATAAATGAAGACTATAGAGCACCCCGGTAATGCCAAAATTCGTTTTCAAGTCAATGGGATCTTTACCATGACACACATATAATCTACCTCCAGATTCTCTAATTTGCTTTCTTGCGTTTTACATTCTCTTTGTGGTCTATTGGTATTTTCCTCATAATCAAATCAAATCAATCAAAGCGTTATTCCCATAAGTGGGGTCGGTTACATGAACCAAAGTGATTATTCCAGGAGTTCGTCCACATAGATTATGCTAAAGGACCATCTCCACCAAACGTTTAAGCTAATGGTTAAGGACCAAGATTATGTTACATACGATATCACTCCGCCTCACATGAACGGCCCTTTGGTCTTGAAATGTGGATGTAACAAAGGCCCACCATACCCGACGCTAATTAATTCTACTTTGTAAATGAGGGGTGTATGAGATTCGAACTCATCACCTTTATGTCACTTATATTATTAATTTTAGGCTTGATATTCGTGAATAATGATTCACTGATTTTAGGCTTAATTGTTCATTGTTTGGGTTTTGATAAATTTATGTAAGAATTGAAATTGAATCTTTTGTATCAATTTAATTAGGAAAAGTCTAGTGAATAACATTCACCTCATTCAAATGAGTACGATTAAGTCAAAGGGAAAACAACCTGATCTACAATTTAAATTTAAAAGA
The DNA here is from genome assembly GCA_951394345.1 of Salicornia ramosissima. NCBI lineage: Eukaryota > Viridiplantae > Streptophyta > Magnoliopsida > Caryophyllales > Amaranthaceae > Salicornia > Salicornia ramosissima. The sequence goes on from OX596235.1 coordinate 22,672,206, forward strand.
ATGAAATCACAAGAAACAACTTGCTCTTCACCCGCACACAGTGAGTCACTTCAAAATGAAACTTAAAGTATTAAAAAGGTTATGAATTGTAAATTGCCAAAAAAAAAAAAAGTTATGCATGGTAGTAACTTTTCAAGTTTTTTCTTGTATATGAGCGCTCAAAAAATTTATATTTCATCAATCTTGGATCACCCTGAAGCTAGAATTTTTAGCCAATATGCCATTACTATGGACATAGTGCTAACCCTATTAGAATTCTGTTCATTATCTTCATCTTTTCACAGCCCATTTTGCCTCCCTATCATCCTGTCTCTCTAGTCTCTACTCCTGTAGTGGAGCTCTCTTATCGCCCATACGCAATTTCCTCTTCAGCCATCTCTCCTTCACTAAAGTACTTGATTCATTCACCACATCTACTTCTTTGCTCAAAATTCATTATGATACAGGAAGGGGGGAAAGGCAAAGAATGGTGACATTTCAAGTACTCAAACTCATGGTATCAGCTTGCTTGAAATCCATGAGATATCAAGAAAATCCATACGTTTGGCCAAACTAGGATAAAGTTTGTGAACCGTCTATTAATCAAGAGTTGAGTGAGCAGTACACTTTTCCGGCCATATATAGAATTTTAGTACGCATTTACAATCCTATAAGCAGCTTAAGATTTTCAAATAGTATGAATGAAGGTACTGAAATACTGTAGCTTATCAAACAAATTTACAAATTCCCTTATTTTTAAAAACACAGATAACAAAATTCAATCCAAAAATCAGGCAGGAAATGAAAAAAAAAAACAACACAAAATTTTCACAGCAAATTCGCAAGAAAAACACTCGACACATTAAATAACATTGAAAAAAAAAAATAGTAAATCTACCTCTGTAGCACTAGTATTTGAGGGAGTTCTTCTAGGAGCATTATCTGCAATTTTGCAATTAGCGGCCATTGGAATGGAAGCACGAAATGTGTGTATTGGCGTCGGGAACAAACATTGGGAGAACAATGGAGAACGGCATGCGTCAATGGAATACATTCCATTTAACCAGCTTGCAGCTGCAATCGCCATTTTTGTATTTCGGAGAAACAAGCAATTCGTATAAAGGATTAAAGAGGAAAGGAGGACGGAGTTAAAAAATGAAAATTGGGTATTAGAAAATTTCTTATCCACTTTCTTTCAAGTTTCAAGCAAATGTATATTGCATTGACAGCCTTAAGATATTTTGGCGCTCATCTCGGGGGAGAGAGGTGGAAAAAAACAATTAAACAAAACCAAATTACACAACTGATCTTTACGTTACATTTTCGTTATCGCAAATTCTCATATACACCTTGTTGTAAATGAGAAATCGTTTGTGTCTGGCCCATTTTTGGATTTTTGGATGTGGCTGTGTGGCTGGCCCAGCATGTAAGCCCATTTTTTGTGTAAAAAAAATATATTAAAACTGTTACAATGACATTATTATAACTAGTGGTGGGCAAAAAAAACTCGTATCCAGTTTTTTGTAACCCGAAAAAGCGGAGCGAGTACCCGATTTTCAAAACTGAATATCGGGTCGGACCCGAGTCACAATTTTTGAAAACCGGATTAGCCGGTATCCAGTTTTAATTTTTAAAAAATGGTTTTTTTAATATATAAAGACTGTTTTTTATTTATTTTTTTAATTATTTTCTGTTAAAAAACAATTTCTTTGTTAAATTTTTTTTTAAAAAAAAAAAAAATATTTTTTCTTTTATGAAAAAAAACTGCAGTGTTTTAAATTGAAAAAACACTTTTTTTATATAAAAAAAGGGGTTTTCTCAGTTATACCCACGAAGTATTGCGATTTTCCAGCCGTAGCCATGAATTTTGAAAATTTTCTGTTATACCCCAACGTTTTTAAAAATTCTTAATGGTAGGCAGTAAACATAATTAAAGCTAACATAGTCAAGTCGTTAACAACAAATTAACATTACTTTTCACCACCACAACTACCAAATCAACCTAACAAAAGTCCACCACGCCCCCACCTTTTTTTGTAAAGTAAACGGTGCCAACGTTTGTGACCTATAATTATGTTTGTTGGCTGTAGTTAAAAAATTTTAGGAAAATTTGTCTAAAAAACCCTAGAAGTTCTAGCGTTTTGTGAAAGACACCCTAGAACTTTTTTTTTTAAATTTAACAACACAAAGTTGTAGAAAACCTTTGGTAGCACAACTTTTGGACGGAAACTTTGAAATATAAGACAATTATTCTAAAGATTTAGCCTTTAGGATCAATTCAATAAAAAAATAATTGGAAAGAAGAACACAATTGAAACTCTAATTGATCAATTCCTCATTTTGAAGTTCATTTACCCCCCCATATTTCCCATTTTTTATCCAAAAGTTGTGCTACTAAAACATTTCTACAACTTTTTGTTGTTAAATTAAAAAAGAAAAGTTCTAGGGTGTTTTTCACAAAACGCTAGAACTTTCAGGGTTTTTTAGACAAATTTTCCAAAATTTTACAAACCTCATGGCACTACAACAAACTTGGCTTTAGGTAACATCGACAAAGTGTTACTTAAAGAACTAAAAGTATTACATTAGACAATAGTTAACACTTTTTAAAGTGATACATTCATACATCTGCTCGTGCTACTTGTTATCTAAGGTAACACTTTTGGTGTGACTTTGTAGAGTGTTACTTCTAACATATTAGGTACGTAACACTTTTGTTCACTTATGTAACGTAACACTTTAAAGTGTTACTTTTAATTTCTTCAAGTAACAAAAATAAATAAAAAAATTGTCGCCCATACAATGGGCAACAAAAAATAAAATGTGGTGCATTTGTGCCATATTGCGCGACGAAAATTTTATATTTGTCGCCCGAAGTATGGGCGACGCTTGTAGGGCGACGAATTCGTGACAAATTCATTTTCATTGCCAAAAGATTGGGCGACAAATTTTGTCTATTGGGCAGCGAATTATTGTCGCCCAAACTGTCTTTTCTTGTAGTGGTAAAGATTGGGTGACAATTCAATAACGTCAAATAAAAATTATCTTAAGCTAAATTGGCCTATATCTCTCATAGTCCTTAGTCTCCTTATTTCTAGAACTTAATTTGAATTCTATTGTCTATTTTTGTCTACGGAGCTTCATATACAATATTGCTATTCAAGTAAATGATCAGTTTTCAGGCCATGTAAAAATGGGGGGAAAAATGATTAGCATAGAAAAAAGTAACTTAAAAATTGAGAAATGGAGATATAATAAACATGAAGATAGCTTGGGAGTCTCTTTCTTTGGTGCTCGAGATGCCCCTGCTGCTTCCAATGCTATCCATGTTAGCCGCTGAAAATTTGTGAGGCAAATTTTGTGAATTTGCATTATCAGAAACCCAATATAATGTAACGATTCTGTCATTTTTTGCTATCTAGTAATAACTACTAAATGGCTTTAAAAGACAGCTGAGATGCAAAATTCAGATACAATTACCTTTTCATAACATAGTGTGTCTCCCATGTTGTGCTCTGCAACATCAAGAGCTGTTAAACCCACTTTGTGGACAGCTTTTAAATCCACCCTCTTGTCCCAAGTCATTTTACTCACCACTCTTGGGTGCCAATTCATAGTAGCTATATGCAGCGGCGTATTTATTTCCATTTTAATCTCTTTCATTTCAAAGAAAATAACACGTTTTTAGAAGTAATCTAACAACATTATATTTCCCACTTGCAGCTGCAACATGGAGAACATTTTGACAATTAGAAGTTAGCAGTTCTTCAGGTTTTTGCCACTGTTTAAGCAGCTTTGCCATAGCTTGTACGTGACCATGAAAAGCAGCTATATGAACAGGGAAGACGCCATTATTATCTCTCTTTAGAGCACACTGAACATCTTTTTCAATTAAGTACTTTATTATTTCAATGCACCCTACTGAAGCTACATGATGAAGTGGTGTTTTGCCATCTTCGCCCTATGAGTTGATCAATGCCGGCTCAATTTGTAAAATTGTCTCTTTGACTAAACCAGATAGTTCAATGAATTTAGCAATAAAGCAGATTAGTTGACCAGTTTACTCACCACCAATCTGTTTTTTAAAAAAAAAAATAAAGAAAAAAAAACCTCCAAGGAAAACTTTTAAATCTTTTAAAAATGCATCAGATGACACTTAAACAAAGTTCAACTTACAGATCAATCTGATTACTTTTTATCTGATCTAACCTGACCTGAAATTGTGTGAACTGATTTCATTTGATTGTTCTTATGTATATGCCTAATTATTCAACAAATAGCTTCTAATTTTGCACAATTGCTTAGGAAAAACTATCTTTAGACACAATTCACTATCTATGCCTCAATAAATTTAGTTGTAGGTCCATCTCAGCATGACTTATGAAACCAAAAAAAATCCTTTAACTTGAAAAAAATGAGTACAAGTATATCACAGATCTTTTGACTTTCAAGAAATATAGATAATACTTCATAGTTGATAAATAAGACTTATAACCAACAAGTAACATACTTCTGGGTCTTCCTTGATTAAAAAGCTTAAATAATAGTAAGCATTTGAATTTCCTAAAATCGGTAGTAGTTTATGTTGTGTTACTAAAAACTCGCGCAATGTCGTGTTTCCTCCCTTATTCCTAACCCTTAGTAGCTTACTGTTAGGTTGTGAAAAATCACATCAAGATAGAGATTAGGGAAGACATATAATCAAGCAAGGACATAAGGATTTGATCATCATAATCTAGTACCAAGTCATGTGAAGGTAAGGGAGTCACTGAGTTGGTCCAATCGCTCTTATCATGATAAAATAAAATAAAAATTCACCTAAACATTTGCTAAGGACACACCAATGCAGGATAAAAGTGAAAGAAGTCAACAAAATAACAAATTTAAGGAAATGCAGGGTCATCTCATTATATGAGCACCAAAATGTAATCACAATGTTGAAACACTCAAGATGCCCTAGAAAGCCTTGAATTTTTCAAGTCAAATCAGACAACCAATAACCTTGGATTGTTTGTAATCATTGAAGTTGCAACATTCATCCTAGGTTAGGAAGCTGCAGAAAGCCAGAAACAGTCATAAAACACTGACTTTTCCCCTTTTTTTCTCCTCTAGTGGCTTGCACAGTTGCACACCAAAGACTTGAGTTGCTACCCCCAAGTCCCAATCCTTAAAAAGCAATCGAAATTCCAAAAGTAAAACAGTGGGTCCATTTGGTAGGATTTAAATCATAATTCGGAAGGAAAACATTATTAAAGCATTTGATTTTTTTTTAGCAAGGAAGCATTTGATTTTCAGTTCAACCAAACAATGAAAAATGCTTAAAATGGAAAATTATTGTCCGCTTCCGCAGATTGGTTACAAAAATAAAAGATTACTAAAATGCAGATGTCAACTAGAACTCGCCACAACTTTGCAGAACAACCTGGATCAAGCTAAGTAAATTAAAAGAGTCTCACTAAAGGAAAGGAATTGAAGAACGAAGAAGCTTAGTCTTTTCCATGCGTTTTCTCTTGTTGAAGCACTTCAATAATCATATCATATGCAAAAACTAAACTTCAATATCAAGTAAATGGCAAACACAATACCTTAAGAGAAACCCCTAAAAACTTACCAATATTTATAGGAGAAATCTTCCTTTTCTCATAGAAAGCATGCTATAGTATTTCTATTAACAAAAGATAACAGTTTTGCCTCAGGCCCTTAGGGTGATCATGAGCTCGGCCTGTTCGCGAACAGTTATGGCTCGACTCGGTCAAAGCTCGGTCAAGGCTCGACTCGTTTTAGCTCGGTTCGAGTTCGAGTTCGAGTTCGGCTCGAGACATTAACGAGCTGAGCTTGAGTTGTGCCAAGCTCAACTCGAAAAGCTCGTGAACAGGCTCGATTAACTTTTTATATATGTAAATAGTATATTATGTTATATAAATAAATTTATTTATTCTAGTTATACTATATATATGAATAAATTAATAGTCTTATTATTAAATATTAGCAAAAAACAAACATCTTCAAAAAAAATTAAAATAGAAAAAACATATAAACTAAGAATAATATTAGGTGAAACTGTTCGTGAACAGTTCGATAAGAGCTCGGTCAACGATTGGTCAAAGCTCGGCTCGATTATGGCTCGGCTCGTCAAAGTTCAAGCTCAGCTCGAGTTCGACTAAAGTTAATGAACACGGGCCGAGCTAAGCAGAGTTCGGACTCGGCTCGTTCGATAATCACCCCTACCAGCAGCATAACAACATAGCAACAAGCAATAAGCAATAAGCAACAACCAACAATACCAACAGCAAGAAAGCATCAATTAACTATTAACACCAACAATTAACAACATAATTCATTCCATTCAAACCAAAGAACCATTAATTAAAACCCTAATTCAAACTTCGGTTTTATAATGGGGCAAAAAAATTGAAAAAAAGGAGATGATTTAGTACGTACAAGAGGCAGTGGTAGTTCCAATGATGGTTCCAATAGTGGTGCAGCAGAGCAACAGCAGGGCGCACATACAACAGGTGGCGCGAATCAAATTGTAGGTTTTCTCAAGTGCAGATTGTGGAGGAAGGACGGCGTTGGTGGAAGCAGGTGTCTGGTTGCAGCGCGTGGCGTAGGAAGGACGACTAATGGTGGTGATTCGCGGCGCAAGCACAGCTGAGGAATTTGCGGCATGCACAAGCAGAGAAGCCCAAGCAGTAATGGAAAAGCATAAGCACAAATAGCAGATGAAATTGCGGCGCGCACGGCTGAGGAATGGGGTGGTGGATTCCATGGGGTTGTGGATTCGATGGGGTTGTGGATTCGTTGGAGGTGGTGGCTGATTAGGGTTTCGAATTTTTTTTTGTTTTAGGGCACAAATTATTAGCTGGACCCGGGACCAGCCATCTCAACACGACGTCGTTTTAAATGTTTTTTTTTAAAAAAAAAAAAAATTCACGCGTTTTTTTCATTTCAAATTTCGCTCTTCTCCCTGCTCTGTTATTTCTTCTTTCTCCATTTTTGCAGCATTTTTGCAGCATTTTGCGCCATTTTTACTTCTCCATTTTTTTCTTCTTATTCATGAAATCTTCATCTTTTTTTTTCAAATTCAATTTTCGTTTATCTTGATCAAATCTTAGGGTTTGCGATTTTTCTTCACTTAGATTTTCATTAAATGGCTGATAATTTGACTTGTGATGCAGTTATTTCTAATAATTATGCGTTAACGATCGATGATTCTGCATTGGCATTCGATGATTCTGCATTAGGTAATTGTTAATTTTAAAAAAAATTGTTGATGAATTTGGTGATGCTGCTAATGAATAATTCTGTTTAATTTTTCATTTTTGATGATTTTTTATTGTGAACATTTGTGCTTTTGTGCTGAACATTTGTCTTTGAGCTCGTGATCATTCTTCATATTATCGTGATTTCATGGATATTTATAATTAGTTATAATATGTAAGTTTCTAATGTGCTGAACATTATTCAAATTGTGTGGAATGTTATGTTATATTTTTTTGGTGAATACTATTTCTTTTAGCTGGTGAACATTCTTATTCAAATTGGTGAACATTCTTATTCACATTGGTGAACATTCCTAATTATTTTAGGTGGTAATGAAGAAGTTGCTGTTAGGGAAGCAGATTCTTCTGAGCTGTTATACAAAACTGCTAGTGGTGATAATGAAGCTTATAATTTGTACAATGAATATGCATTCTCGAAGGGTTTTAGTGTAAGGAAGGGTAAGAATAGACATCATGCTGGTGGTGAAGGTTGGACAATGAGGAGGTATTTGTCCAATTTAGTATTGAGACAGATGGAGTTTGGACTTGTTCTAGGCATGACATGGTTAATAACCATGAAACGGTTCCCGTTGACAAGAGACGCTTGCTTAGGACTCAACGAAAAATAACAGATGATCAAATACGTTTCATGAGTAACTTGACTTCTAGTGGGATTAAAGTGTCCGATGTCGTGCGTGTTATGAGCAGAGAAGCTGGTGGTTCTCCTATGATTGGGTTTACTAAAAGAGAAGCCTATAATGCAATGGTTGCGGACTAGCAAAAGGAGCTTGAGGGCTCTGATTGTATGCACATGATCAAGATTTTTGCCCAGAGGTATGGTGAACATTTAATAGACGTACTTATTATGAATTCTTTCATATTTTGTGAACGTTTAGAATAACACTATTTAAATTTGCATATTGTAGTCAAGCAAAGGAACCGGATTTTTTTTACGAGTTTGAGCTTGATGATCATTGCCACTTGATCAGTTTTTTCTGGCATGATTCAAGGATGAAAAGGGACTATCAAGTGTTTGGGGATTTACTTGTGTTTGATACAACGTATCGCACTAACAAATATGGTATGATTTGTGCACCTTTTGTGGGCATGAATCATCATTGTAATAATGTCTTGTTTGGAATGGGTTTTATTCTGAATGAGAGAATTGAATCTTCACATGGGTTTTTGAGTATTTTTTTAGTTCGGTTGGAGGATCATGTCCTATCACAATGATGATTGACCAATCTGCTGCCATGGCTGCTGCGATTAAGATTGTCATGCCCAACGTTCACCATCAATTATGTACTTGGCATCTTGGTGAAAATTCGGCAAAAAACATTAGTGCATTACGAGCATTGGAGGGGTTTTGTGAGCTTTTTAACTACCTCCTTAAGTATGTTGAGGCTGCAGCTAAGTTTGAACACTACTGGAATAGGTTTGTATTTTTTTTACTGTGAATAAAAGTTTGTGAATATTTTTAGCAAATTGGTGAACATTATTTAACTTTACTGTGAACATTTGATAGTCTGTATTTAGGTAGTATTTTTCTTAATTAGTTTTTAGTAATTTAATTTCTATTTTTATTTATTTTTTGTTAGCATTTTTAGGCTTTTTAGTTTAGTTTTGTTTCGGTAGTCCCCTTCCCCTTTTTATATGTGATTTCCTCTATTTTGCTTTGTTTCTGCGTTTTCTTCCCCTTTTGCAGGTCCCGAGTCTATTTCGGAACCCGAAGAAGCGAACCGGGAACTTGAGCTGAGGAAACCACAAGTCTAAGCCATTGCTTGTGAAAAGAAGGCCTCAGCGGGCACTGGAAATTCCTCAGCGTCCGCTGAGATGTATTTGGGTGAGGATATTTTTTTGGCTGATTTTGAAGCTGCCAGACGCCCCACAAGCACAAAATGAAGAACAGCGGCCGCTAACCTCAACTCAGCGCCCGCTGTCCCTCTCCCCTGTTTGAGGCAGTAGAGCTCCCACGTGCTTGCAGTGCCCGCTGATTGCTTTTCAACGCCCGCTGACCATTAGTGTTGCCAACCTGTAGCCTAGTATAGTAGGTCTTAGCGGGCGCTGTCATCGCCTCAGCGCCCGCTGTAGCGCCTTTGTACGTTATTTTTATTATCTTTCTTTTCTTTTGGCTGAGTTTTTGGGGAGCAATATATATACTCTTCTCCCCTCTTTTTACTAGTGAGCTGATGTTAGAGGCTCAAAGCCTTAGGTTAGATTAGTTTTCTCTCTTTCTCTCTTGAAATGTAACGACCCAGTTTTTCGGTCTTTTCTGTTTTTATTATTTGTTGTATTTATGTTATTTTTATGTATGGTCCAAATTTATTTGGACTATTTATGTTTATTTTATTTGAATAATTACGATTATTTTTATATTATGATTGATTAGTCATGCATGAGTGCAATTAGCCCAAGTGATCATCAAAGCCTATTTTAGCTTGATAAAAACCGGCCCCCTTGAGTAATGTGGCTTAATTTTTCCACTTGCCTCATGTTCACACCTTAACCAACTTCTATAAATAGAAGAGGTTGCAAGGCTTATGCTTCATTTTGCCAATCTTAATCACCTTGCTCACCAATTTAAAAGCTAAACACTCTCTCCATTTTGCTCCATTCCACACGCCATTTTTGGCATAATTCACCATCAATTGTTCATCCTCTTTCCAAACCCAAAACTTAAAGATTAATCCTCCATTGATCTTTAGTAAGCTAAACACAAATTAAACCTCCATAATTCCATTCAAGATCACTAGTTTGGGTTTGGTTCCGGGTTGGTTCGTGCGGGTTGGCTCGTGTGGGACGTGTGGTGGTGCCATGTGAAGGTCGTGTTCGTGAGGGTGTTCGTGCAGTAGGGTCGTGCCTCGTGGCCGTGTGGTTCGTGGTGGCCGTGCGTGTTTGTGTGCAAGCCGTGGTGTGCACCGTGTGGTCCGTGTATTTGGGCCGTGTGGTTTGGGTTTCCGGCAACAAGTTTTTTCTATTGTTTTGCGCTCAAGTAATTAAGGTAACATACTTTTCTACCTTAATTTGAATACTATGATTATAGGGTAGATTAAATGATCAAGTTAGGATAGATTGTTGATGAATGTTGGCTATGTTATGCGTGAATGTTGGGCTGATTTGGGTGTTTATTTTGTGATGTTTTTGATAAGTTTCCATGCATGTTATCACTTCTTGTGATAATCTTATGATTGCTCATGTTTGTGTTCAATTCCCATGAAGTTTTGATGCATGTTAGTGATGGAATTATGTTGAAGTTATGCGTGTACTTGAGTTCTTGTTGAGTTCTTGATGAGTTCTTTATAGTCTTGATGAGTTCCTTTATGAATCTTGAATTCTTGAATTATTTCATGTGTTCTTTAAGAGTAAAAGATAATTAAAGTTTATTTAAAGATTATCAAAGATTATTTAAAGATTATTAGAGAAAGTGATAAAGATTGATTTAAGAAGTTCAAAGATTGTGGTAATGTACATAGTTAGACTCAAGAAAAGGCGTAAGATGCGATCTTGAGAATAACAAGGATGTAAAGAACGTAAAGATAGCTTAAGTTAATTTACTGTTAGACGCCTAACCTTAGAGTAAGATTCTAAGACTTGGGTTAAGACGTTGTCCCTATCCTAACTATGGTATTAGGATAGTGTATACTTGTTATGTCGTCTTTTTGGATATAAATTTCCGTAAAATGGGGTTCATGGGTTTGGGAGTAAGATTCTCAATCCTGGCATAGTAGGAAAGTTCATTCGCGTAAGATGCGTTCGTACGAGCATAGTCCGGTCTAATATGTAAATGATAGCGACAAAGATTAAGTAGTAATAAGATTGAATAATTAAAGTTGGTGAAGTTTGGATATTGTCATTATTTTGTTATTATCGTTATTATTATGATGGTATATTGTGTGGTTGGTATGTTTGAGTACCTGATGTGTTTGTTTGGTTTATTCTATGATTATGTGTATCCATGTTAGGGTGGGACTGTTATGTTACTCGCCACTGACAGTGGATTGTGGTTCATTTTCAGGTAACTCCGATGATGACGGTGTTGCTTAGCTTTGGGTTGGGTGAGTGACGTTGGATTTTTATTTTCTTAGATTGTATTTCGTTTTTAGTTTGGACGTTTATTATTTGTATTCTGTATATCCTAACTCTGATAATGTTTGGAGTTATTTCCTTGTGTTGATTATTTTGGGTTTAGTATCAAACAATCTTGTGGGTTTTGTACTTTTGGGATTTAGTGATAATATTTCTTCTGAGGTTTTTGTTAAATTTTTAAGTAAGTTTGTATGTTAGATCGACTATTCGACTCGTCGGTTTCTTCCGCGTCGGTTTAAGCGATTCGGGTCAACTATTCGACTCGTCGGTTCCTTCTGCGCTGATGTTAGAGGCTCAAAGCCTTAGGTTAGATTAGTTTTCTCTCTTTCTCTCTTGAAAACTCTTTCATTTGTTCTTCAATTAATGTAAGTTATTTCTAGCTTTGTTCATCAACTTCTTCTTGTCCTTTACTTTGTCTTGTTGTTTGCTTTTGTTTTCTAGTAGTTGATAGTTGATGTTGTTGATTTATTTACTTAATTAGTTAGTTTTATTGTTTATTATCATGTTTGCTTAGTTGTTTATGTAGATTTTATTGTTAATCTTAGTAGATTAGTTTATTGTTTTTAGGTTTTAGTTTTTTTTTTATTATTCTTAGTTTTAGGTTTAATTTATGTTTTTAGTTGTAGTTCTTATCATGCTTTTGTTAATTATGTGTGAGTAGTTAATTTCTAGGGTTTGAGTGAAAATTCTCAAATCCTCCATGTTTATAGTTTAGTTGTTTCTTGGTTTCGGTTGTGATAATGTCGGTACCGATCGAAGATTCGATGATGTTGAGTCTCGTGTCTAATTAACATTAGATTCATAGAAGAAGCCCCAATTAATGACCGAAAGGTGAACGGGGGTGATGACTCCCTTCGCCCGATTGATGGAAGCACCACGAAAGTTGGGGCTTCGACCAAAGGAAAGTTACCGGTCTTAGTGATTTGAGCTTATGACTAGTTAGATGTTCCGCCACGAAAGTAGGTTTGTGTATTTCTTCCCGGTCGTCACACTAGCTTGAAAGAGTAGTGTGATCTTAGAATGACATCCCCATATCCATGACCTAAGTCTAACTTTCGATTGATTCATAATTCATGGTGGTATGAGTTGTAGATCTCTTACCCTAGTCCCTTTAATTCTTGTTTTCATAGTTTAGTTTTAGTTAGTTGTCGTAGTTCTCTTCGCCTCTCGCGACCATCATTTGACCTAGCTTGTTCGACGCTCATGCCTAGACTAGTGCAACGTACCATCCCCGTGTTCGACACTCCCACTCTTACTACGACAGGGGTTTTTATTTGGTGAGAAAATCCCTCTATCAAATTGGCACCGTTGTCGGGGAAGGCAATGCCATTAGTTTAGGTTGAGTAGAATGGTTCTAGGTCTCTCTTTTTCTTTATTTTTATTTTTGTGAATATTTAGGCCTTATGGCCACTTCTTTGATTGATCCCCAATATGAGCATGAACCGTTTTGGAATTGGAAGCTCTCTTCCTCCTGATCATAATTTTGGTAAATGGGATATATGTAATGTAATGTATGAGGGTTTGAATTATGAATTGAGAAACTGGGTTGAGTTTCTTTCTTATGGCGATTTCTTAGCTTTAGACTTGGATAGAGATTGGCTTTTATTCGAGTGTCTAGCTAAGGAAACCTATGAGTGAGATATGGCTACCCAAGGGATACATGATTTTAGTAACGAGCCGAGCTTGTTTGCGGAATATGGCTTTAATCATCTTCCTATTCATACCCCTACCTTGGATGTTGATCATCAATACTCGCAAGAGCATGCTCTTGATGAGTTTTTACAAGGTGGTGGTGTGAATTCCGATGATTAATCGCATAATCTTCAAGTCGAGCCCGTTGTTTGCGACTTTAGTTATGATTTTGATCCATCTCCTCTCGTTGTCGCACAAAACATCCCAACTCACATAGATGTTGATGTTTCATTGCAATGTCATGATGAAAATCTTGACCCTCCCGTCTCGTCATGTGACCCTCCCGACTCACATATATGTGATCTTTACATGTATCCATGAATGTGTGTTAGAAAAAAAGAGCATTCGAAAAAAAAATCACGGGTGAGTTTAAAAGAAAACGAGAGATTTCCTTGATCGCAACTTTCGAATACATCAATGAGTGTGCTTTTGGCCTTTTTCAGCTCCTATTCATGTTGATGTATCCCTTAGTGTGCAATCAAGAGGAGATGTTCTAAGCTTGAAATTATGATACAATTTTTTAGCTTGTTTTGCTGCAATTTTGGCTACAGGTCAGGTGCAGCGGCCGCTGGAAATCCATATGCGCCCGCTTGCACAATTCTCAAATTCTTATAGTGACCAAAAATTAGCTTGTAGTGGGCGCTGGTCCAATTCAGATCAGCGTCCGCTGAGATTTCAGGTAAAAAATATACAGTAGCCAAAAACTTGCTTGCAGCGGGCGTTGGCCCATTATGAGCGCCCGCTGAGGGGTATTCTTGAGAATAGGCAGTAAGATTTTGAAGAGGCACAATGCCGGCTTGAAAAATTGCAGCGCCCGCTGAGCCTTGTCCAGTAACCAAAAAATTTGTTTGCAGCGGACACTGGCCAATTTTCAGTGTCCACTGATGGGCTTTCTGAATATTCACAGAAACATTTTGAAGAGGGTCAGCGGCCGCTGGGTTTAAGTCAGCGGCCGCTGAGGTCGATTAATATAAAAGCTGAGAGCTCAGAACTCGTCATTTTTCACGAGCAACACAACAAAACAAATCTTCGAATTCTCTCATTTCTTCTCTCAAACCCTAACTCTCAAACTCACTCAAATCTCTCTCAAACACCATCATTCATCTTCTTCTTCACTCCATTACTCCATTTCTTCCATTCCACCACACTTTTCTCTCCTTTTCCTCCTCAAATTTGAACCCTAGGTTCGAAATTACAAAAAAAAAGGGGAAAACACAAGCAAGGGCACGGTTCTAGGGTACTTTTGGGCTATTTTCTTCAACAACTAAAACAAGAGGCATCATCTAGAGTAGTTTCATACTCTAAGTTTGGTATTTTCTAAACCCTAATATCTTACTTAGTTTATTTTTAACTCAGTTCGAATTGTAGGGTGAATTTTCATTTGTGCAATTGTTTTGTTGAATATTTGAGTCCCTATTTGTAGTCTTAGATTGTGGTTTTATTTTGTGTTAGTTGATTTTTGTGACTTGGAGTTGTGTTGGTGATTGATTTTTTTTTCTGTTGTGCATTTGTGAACTTGAGGCACTTGGGTTTAGGCCTCTTGTTCATTGACTGGTTAGGGAAGTAATCTAGCAGAATTTTTTTGTTTTAGTTTGTTTTCGGACCTAATTTGCTTAAATCATGTCTGAGCCCTGTAAAAAGAAGATGAATGACCGACCTGGTACCTCAGACCCGAACCAACATGATGATGCACCACCACAACCACCCCCCATTAGGATTCCACAGGCCAATCGGGCCAAGTATGACAACCTCTTGAGGCGGACATTTCGCCCTACCCGATTCTATGATGCACGCCCTTGTCTGGCGCTGCAGATCACCGGGGAAATGCAAACCCTGTTCACCAACTTTGGGTGGGAAAATCTGACTAACCCCAACATGTCCGATTACACTTACCTACCTTTGGCCTGTGAGTTCCTTAGTACTTTGACCTATACTGAAATAACGTCCACCACTAATGTACCGGAATACCAACTTTCTTTCCAATTGTTCAATGACCTTCATACCATTAACATTTCCCAGCTGAATGAATTTCTAGGTTGTGACCCGGCCAACCCCATTATCGATTTTAGTGCTAAAAACTTTCCTGACTTTAACTAGCTTGCCTTTTGGCATGCGTTTACGGGTGAGGATCGTTTTGAATCTACTTGGGTGGTCGCCAGCGCGATCCATCACCTTTCCCTACAACTGTTCCATAGGTTGTTGACCTACTTAATCTTCTCCAAAAAGGAGGTTGGGAAGATCAACAAAGACGAGTTGCTTTGTATTTACTTAGCAACTCCATCTCCGATGTGCAAGGTGAACATGTTAAATTCATCCATTATGACATGGACACTCTCCTCTACACCAAGGTCCTCTTATTGAACATCTTGTATGCTTTTCTTTGAGGAGAATATCCCAAGAAAACTGCCTCATTACTCCTAGGGTCAAATTTATAAAGCTGCTTCTTCCCATTTTTATGCACAAAACATTTTCATCCAAAGATACGAAAATGTGCAATATTAGGTTTTCTTCCCTTTAAGAGTTCAGAAGGAGTCTTGTTCAACTTTGGTCTAATGAGAGCTTTATTAAGAATATAACAAGCATTGTTCACACCTTCTCTCCAGAAACTCTTAGAGAGACCACTCTCAATAAGCATGGTCCTTGCCATCTCCTCAAGTGTTGTGTTCTTCCTTTCCACCACACTATTTTGTTGTGGTGTTCTAGGACAAGAGAAGTTGTGACATACTCCATGTTACCTGCAATAATCAATGTAGATAGCATTCTCAAACTTCGTGCCATGATCTGACCTCACAACAACCAGTTTCAGATTCAACTGTTTCTCCACTTGTTTCACCAAGGCTACAAACTCATCGAATGTTTCATCCTTTGAGTGTCAGGAAGATAACCCAAGTGTGCCTGAAAAAGTCATCAAAAATAACACACACAAAACTATAACCTCTTCGACTTTGTACATGCATGGGACCACACAAATCAATGTGTACAAGTTCAAAGGGTCTGTTAGTACTCATAAGACATGTTTTCCTTTGGCACATTCTGAACAAACCTTATTAGCCTCAAATTTAATGTTAGTTAGACCAACAGCTAAATTCTGAGTTTTTAGTTTATTCAAAAGTGTCAAGCTAGCATGTCCAAATCTTTGACGCCAAATCCATTGATTATCATCGGAAACAACTCTTAAACAAATGGACTTGTTTTCAGGGATGTTATCTATGTAGGTAACATACACATCATCCTTCATGGTTCCTCTACACACAAGTTCATCTGGTTGAGAATTAACTATATGAGGTTGGCTTGAAACTCTACTCTGTTTCCCTTGTCACATATATTGTTGAAAAATGCTCAAAAGATTATGTTGCCAGCCTTCAACATAATAAACATCATCAATTGCTTGTGAAAGTGTCTTACCTATCTTACCTATACGAGTAATGATTCCCTTAATATTATCTCCGAAGGTAACACTTCCAACATCAAAGTTTATTAGTATAAGGAATTGCTTTTTATCTCCTGACATGTGTCTTGAGCAGCCACTGTCCAAATACCATGGGTACTTCCTTTCACTTTATCGTGCAAAACGCAATCAATGGTTAGACTTGGGAACCCAAACCTTTTTGGGTCCCCTTCCACAAACAGTTAGTTTAGGATGGTTCTTCTTGACCCAGACTCTTTCAACATGTTTCGTGTTCTTTTCAACACTTTTCTTCTTGGCTGGGCAGTCGTGAATTTTGTGCCCTTCCATACCAGAGTGAAAATAGACCTGCATATGTTTTGCTAGAACATACTTACCCCTCTTGAATTCTTTCATCCAAGTGTTTTCCTTAGGGTGCCAGTTGGTCTTGGTTCTCCTGCTGGAATATCCGAGACCAACTACCATTGTTTCCAGTCAAGGAGGTAAGATGGTTCAAATTGAACTTAGCATTCAGTAATTTTTCCACATGTCTTTGGCTATTTTTAAGTTAATTGTCCTTAGTTTCAAGAATTTTAAGAAGAAAATAAATTTTCTCATTCATGGAATTGAATTCCTTTTTCAAGTGTTCAAGATCATAATTGAGTTTTGAAACTACGTACTCATTAGGCATGCCAACAACTACTCCTTGCTTATCTTGTTGTAATTGTTGAATTTCAACAGTTAAGTCATATATTTGGCCTTCATATTCATCAATCAAAGTTTGATTATCTAATGGGAAAACAATATGTTGTGTGTCTTTGAGTAAAACAAATTCTTTATGTAGATTAGCAAGATCATTCAACATTATATCAAAGTCAAAAAGTAAGTTTGATGTACTTTAATTTTTTTTCCTTACCTTTTACTTCAATTCTAAAAGATCAGGTAGTTTACTTAAAGTGGATAAGTTACAGGGGAAATAGGCAGCTGAGTTCTCTTCATCATTATTAGAACACTCCTTGTCTAGTGAAGAAAACTGAATTGTTTCCAGTTCTACCCTACACTTATCAAGTTCGACTTCGAGCTCAGCTATTTGATCTTTCAATTGATGACACACGATTTCTAAATGATCACAACTATCAATGGCAATTTTACACTCTTTGCTTTTTTCTTTATACTTGGCTTTGTTAAACATATATACTTCACTTAGTTGATAACATTCATCTAATAAGGAGTCAATACATTCAAGCATGTTATCCCTATCAGAATCATACATATCTTCACGAATTTATCAAAACATACCTTTCTCTTTTGGAGAGCATCTTCCTTGGCCATGAGACAATTGTTTGTAGAGCTGTTTCTCCTTCTAGTTCCGGAGAGTATGTTGTTTTCTCTTGGCTTTGTCAAAGCAATCATGCACATCTCTGAGTCGTTGATTTCTACTTCTTCATAGTCCGATCGAGAGTATGAATCTCCCCATAAAAATACAATCACAACTTTCTTGAAAGCACTCTTATCAATCTTCTTGGATTGCTTGTGTGACGACCCGACTCGCTTAAACCGGCGCGGAAGAAACCGACGAGTCGAATAGTCAGTTCTAACATACTAACATACTTAAAAATTAAAACAAACCTCAAAATATTACTTTACTAAATCCAAAAGTACAACACCCACAAAATTGTACAAAACTAAACCCAAATATCATTACCACTAAGAACAATATTAACTCCAAAATAATGTCAGAGTTATAAATTACAAAATGCTACGAATGTCCATAATAGAAACATAGAACAAATTAAACAAGAAAAAACTATCTCGGCGCTCGCCCAACGCAAAGCTAAGCAAGAACCTCATCATCAGAGTTACCTGAAAAATGAACAACAGTCCACCGTCAGTGGCGAGTAACATAACTGTCCCACCCTAACGGGGATACACATGATCATAGCATAAATCAAACAATCAAATCAAACACTCAATCATACCATCATGCAACATACAAACATAACCATAACGATAATGACACTATACCAATGGATAACAATATTAACTTGACTAACTTCAGTTATTATCTTACTATTACTTAATCTTTGGCGCAATCATTTACATATTAGACCGGACTATGCACGTACGAACGCATCTTACGCGAACAAACTTTCTACTACGCCAGGATTGAGAATCTTACTCCCAACCCCATGAAACCCATCTTACAGGAAATCCATATCAAGAGACGACATAGTAGGATCTCCAACTATCCCAATACCGCGGATAGGATAGGGGCAACATCTTAACCCAATTCTTAGAATCTTAATCTAAGATTAGGCGTCTAATAGTAAAATCAAGCTAATCTCTAATCTTTTATTTACAT
The DNA here is from genome assembly GCA_951394345.1 of Salicornia ramosissima. Lineage (NCBI taxonomy): Eukaryota > Viridiplantae > Streptophyta > Magnoliopsida > Caryophyllales > Amaranthaceae > Salicornia > Salicornia ramosissima. The sequence continues at coordinate 22,690,972 of OX596235.1, forward strand.
TCTTAGTTAATATTAAGTTGCATCTTACGCCTTGACTTAAGACTAACATGGAAACCATCAATCTTTGAACCTCATAAGTCATTCTTTATACTTTCTTTGAACCTCTTTCAACTTTCTTTAACTTAACTAACTTTCTTTAATCAAGACTCGACCAAGAACTCAACAAGATTCATAAAGGACTCAACAAGATTCATAAAGAGCTCAACAAGATTCATAAAGAACTCAACAAGTTTCATAAAGAAATCATAAAGAACTCATCCTCATAATCATCAAAATGACGCAAGTCATCAACAAAGTTCAACATCAATTTTATCAACTTATATGCATCAAAACTTCATGAAACGTGAACATGATCATCAACAAACATGAAATTATCATAAGTATTCATAATGTACATAGAATCATGGTAAGATCATCATTAAACAACCACCCAAAATCAGCCCAAGTTCACGCATAAACAAAAGGTCATATTCATCAATTTCGGTCTAATCTAATCATCTAATCTACCCTATGAATCATAGTATACCAACTAGGATTAGGATAGCATGTTACCTTATTGAAGATTAACAAATTATTGCACAAAACTTGCTGCCCGGAACCCAAACCACACGGCCAAGCAGCACGGTACACACGGCCTCACCACGAGCACACACGGCTTCAACCACGACGGACCACCATCTTCACACGGCCCTATTGCAAGGTTCACCACACGAACCACCACTCGTGCACCAACCTCGATCACGAACACCCACTCGAACAACCCTCACGAACCAAGCCCAAAAACAAAACCCGAACTAATGATCTTGATTGAAGCGATTGGGTTTTAGTTTGTGTTTTAAGTTTGGGTTTGAATTGATGGATGGACAAATGATGGTGTTTTAGAGCCAAAAATGGTGTGAGGATCAAATGGGCAAGGAAAGAAAGTGTTTGGCTTGAATGTGGCAAAAGATGATCAAATGAGCAAATGGTGTTTAAGCCTTACTAACAACCTCTATTTATAGAAGTTAGTTAGGTGTGAAAACAAGGCAAGTGGCAAAACAAGCCACCAAAGAAGAGAGGGGCCGGTTATGGGCTAAAGGAAATGGGCCAAATTGATCACTTGGGCCATTTGCACTAATTCATGACTAATCATGATTAAATCCGTACTAGGCCCAAAACTAAATTAATTAATTAGAAAATTAAATTATAAAATTCTAATTAATTAAATAATAATAAAATAAATAATAAACAATAAATCATCAATAAAACAAATCAAATCAAACAAATAATCATTAAATAATAGTCAAAATAAATTCGGACTATACATAAAATCACATAAATACAAATAAATCGACGACAGAAATACTGATAAATCTTGGTCGTTACAGCTTGTCCTTCCATTTTGGACATTCACGTATGATGTGTCCTATTTCTCCACATTTGAAGCAACGTAGAGTGGAAGAGTTAGTTTTCTTAAAAAATTTAGGGTTTTTCTCAGTAATACCCATGAGGTATAGGGATTTCTCACCTATAGCCATGAATTTTGAAAATTCTCAGTTATACCCATGAGATTTGTAAAAAAATTTAACTGTAGCCAAAAAACATAATTATAGGTCACAAACGTTAGCACTATTTACGTTGCAAAAAAAAAAAGTGGGGGCATGGTGGACTTTTGTTAGGTTGATTTGGTAGTTGTAGTGGTGAAAATTAATGTTAGTTTGTTGTTAACGACTTAACCATGTTAGCTATTATTATGTTTGTTGGCTACCTTTAAGAATTTTTAAAAACGTCATGGGTATAACAGAAATTTTTCCAAATTCATGGCTACAGCTGAGAAATCCCAATACCTCATGGATATAATTGAGGAAAAACTAAATTTTTATTTCTCAAGTTCTTTCTTTCCTCTCTGAAGTGCTTTTCGAATCTCTTAGCCATTATAGCTATATCATCCTCTTCTTCCTCTATTGTTCCCTTCAGCGCAATGCTCTTGGCTGGTTCCTTTTCAGACTTTGACTTAATCAGCATCTCATGAGTCATAAGGGAACTAATCAATTGTTCCAGACTCAGATTTGAGAGATCTTTGGCTGCATAGACTGATGTTACCTTGGATGTCCACTGATCTGACAAACTACGTAACACTTTTCTCACAAGATCCTCATCAGTAAAACTTTGTCAAGAGATTTCAAATCATTTATTACCATAAATCTACCAAAACAATCCATTAATTTTCTCATGTTTGTTCGTAGAAATCAATTCGTATTTTGACACAAGTAAATCAATTTTGGATCTTTTTACCTCGTCGGTTACCTCATGAGCAAGTTCGAGGGTATCCCAGATTTCTTTGGCACTTACAATGTTGTAAGATGGGCATCGCCTTGGCATCTTTTCTAATTTTTTGAAATCTGCGGAGGTGTACTCACTTTCTTTCTTGGGCAAAATGTTTCAATCAGAATCTTTCTCAGTCAGGGTTCAGGGACCATTCTTAACAATCAACCAGCATTCATAATCAATTCCAATGGTTATGTTCTTCAATCTATTTTTCCAACATGCATAATTTTTGCCATTTAATTTTTGAGTTTTGTTGTCGTACCCCATTACAATCATCTCTTGAAAACTCATGATCTACTTCTCTAGGTATTAGCCTTGCAAGAAGCTGAGGCTCTAATACCAATTGAAGGGTTGGATATACTCAATAGGAGGGGGGGTTGAGTATTTGGTGTATTAGTTATCAATAGAAAAATTTTCTATTTCTATGAGGAGGAACCAGTTGGGTTAGTCGTTCCTACAGCGGAATTATTAAATGCAAACAGTAAGAACCAAGACACCAAATTTAACGACGTTCGGCCCAACAAAGGCCTACGTCCTCCTACACTATGTATCTTATTAAATCAACTAAAAAATAACAAGATTACACACTCAATTGTTCCTAACTTAAGGAACCAGTTCCTACACTTAACTCTGAGTGGACTCCTTTGTGTTTGAACTCACAAACACTCTCGAAGGTAAAATCCCTTTGTTGGAGACGAAATACAATGTTTTTCACTCTGCTTTTCTTTCTAATAAAGATTAAAGAGTAAAATTAAAGCTCTATGGTTTGTGTAATTTTGCTCGATAAGATCTTGATGCTTTTGTGTGATATGCTCTTGATTTCTTTTCTCGATTTTATGCATAAGAGCCTTCGAGATTTTTGATGTGTGTTGTTAAGTATTTATAGGCTTCAATTTGCTCATAAATCTGTCATCTTTGGTTAAGATATTATGTGCAAATATTCTTTCCTAAAAAATAGGAAATAATATCTTTTTATTCTCAACAAACTTTTGAAATGTTTGTTGAAGTCAAAAGATCTTCCCATTCTTAAGGAAACAACCTTTAAATCCTTAACAAATCATCAACTGTCATTTAATTTAAAACCATAAAGCCAATTAGAAAAATAATGGGACAAAAATTCTATTTTTCGAAAACTGACATTAGCTCGTAGAGGAACTGGTCCCCAAACCTGTTTCCCTACCAAATAGTGTTATGGATATTATACATTTTTGTTTTAATATTAATAATATTACTTTATCACACACAAACATTATAATGATCTATCAAACATATACACAAACATTACATGAAGATCTAAATGTAATACCCCGTAATTTTTATACTTTAATATAGAATTATTTATACAAAAATATATGATTTTATACCCATAACGAATATTTTCGAGGTTGGAATTAATAAAATAAATTAAATGTTTTACTTTATGGGAATATAAATTATTTATATGTTGAAATCATTTTTTTTTACGAAAGTTGTGGGTAATATTTAATATAACTCAAAAGGTTTTAATTGCCGGTAGGGAACTGTTCAAACAGATAAATAAATAAATAAAAAGGAATAAATATTAGAAATTCAGTGTTTGAAATTGATAAGGGCTTAAAAGAGTTTGCCACCGGCCCAACCTATTGAGAAACCCTGAGCAACTGTAACATTATAAATACCCCAGGGTAAACCAAATTAGGTCAAAAAGCAAAAAGGAAAAAAAAAACCCACACTCTCTCTCTTCCCCTCACCGTGAACCAGGACAAAGAAAAAGAAAAAAAAATAATTCAAACTTCATCTTCAATCAAAACTCAAAACCTCCATAACCACCGCTTCCTCACGCTCGACCACCGCACCACCACCACCGTGCCTCCGCCTCTGCCTCGCAGTCTCGCCGGAGCCAAGCCACCACCCCTTGCTGTGCGTGGTGGTTGTTTAAAAAAAAAAAGAAAACAAAAACCCACACCGAGCCACCTAAACCGCGGCAACTGCCACCACCACCGGGGCCACTGTCTCTGCCGCGCGGTGCCGCTACCTTGCCGGAGTCCGACGCTGCCGCCTCCAGCCTTGCTGCTGTTGCCGTTGTCCTCCGAAGGTGTGGCTGCGTGAGTATGTGTATATGTATGCGTGTGTGTATATATATATATATATGTATATATATACACGTATATGTAAAAAAAAAAAAAAAATTAAATTTAATTATTTATTTTAATAATTTATTTTCTTTTAAAATCTTGGATTAAAGAATGTATTTATACAATTGAATAAGTAGTTAATATTATCTTCGGGTAATTTGTGGAAAGTCTTAGGATAAGTTAGAGCTGCTGGATATTTTTAGGACTCAAGTTTAATGTTATTGTCTTTTATATTATAGGCGAGGAATATTACTTAAGCGAATTCTGAAAGGAAAAGGTGGAGTACCACCAGGTTTATTCAAGGTACGCGTAATTAATAGGCTTTCAGAACGTAGTATCATGTTAGGATTTTGCATATTTCTGTCATGACTGTCGAATATGTGATTCTGTGGAACATGATTTATTGTGGTGATTTTAGTTGTTTGTATAACTTGTGTTTGCAAACCAGTCAAGAAAAGAATAGGAAGAATTATTCCATGTTCCTGATTATAAAGAGAGATATGGCATGAATAGGTTCTTTGAATATTTCATGCCTCATAAATAGCAGTTTATTCAGATATGGACAAGTTGTCCTTTCAAGTTTATTAGTAATGCATGAATAGATTCTCCGAATATTTCATGCCCTTTAATAGCTTTGGGATACCACTTAAGACATATGTTCTGGGAATCTCGTTAATAGACAAGAGTTCAGTGTGTTTTATCTGAACAATAAATTAAAACAAGTGTTATGTGGATTGTATGTGTGTGCTTGTTATGTGTAATAACTCTCAAGACACTAATCACTTAAAGTGAAAGATTCGGGTAAGCATTAAAACTCTCGACAAGTGCACGTCGTGAGTATTGGCATAGATGTGGGTTGGGGTCACGGCAGGACTCGTGACTTTAAGGGAACCGTAGGATCCACGTGTTCCATTAGCGGATTGAGCTCATTCCTTTATTTGTGACGTGGGTAGCTCCCATTGTCACCTCATAGGCATAGACAACTCGCCTGGTGCTTACACTGGCTTCGGCTCTAGAGGGCCACTTAATAGTAAATGTGTTAACAAGGAAATAATCACTATTTACTCATCATAGCAAGTGAATATGATTGTTATATGCAATAGATCTGTGTGCTTACTTGGTTGCCGTACTCAGCTTTGTTGACGTCGTACAAATTTGGTCTTGTTAATATCTTGACCCTGTGATGACCCAATATTGGTGAGCAGTCGCTCAGGGTCAAGGTAACTTTGTGCAGGATTACAGGGATGATTTTGGGCTTGAGTGACGACTGGAATTTCTGAACTTTCTACATTTTATGAAATATTTTCTAAATATGATTTAACGTTTTAGCTTGGGTTATTTTAGACATTTTCATTTATTAAGTTGGATTTATTCCGTTTAAGTTGATTCAATAAATTTCAGGGCCTTAATGGTTCCAAGTTGTAATAAGATTTAGTTTTATTTTAAACTTAGTACTATTTTATTTCCGCTGCAAAATTCTGAGTAAGCCGATACGTTTCCACACGTGGCGATAATGCCTTAATAATTCTCAATATTTCTTGGAAACATGATTTATAAATTGGTGAGAATTATTGGGGTGTTACAAAGAAGTGGTATCAGAGCGCCTCGGGTTTTGATCCAAAAATTTTCTTAAAAAGTCCAAATATTTTTTTTAGAAAAAAAAATTTTAAATATATTTTCATTACAAAAAACAAAGGATAATTTAAAAGCAAAATAAAACATTTAAATTCAACTTTTCTTTCTTTTGAGTTTTGACCTTGGTGAGGATTTGGGAAGGGAAAGAAAATAATTAGTTTATTTTTCTATGTGTGTTTTATGGTGTCTCAATATGGTTGTGTGGAATTTTTATGTATTCTTAAGATGGTATGGTAAAAGTTGTGTTTTAAGTTTAAAAGAAAGTTTTAGTGCAAAGTTTGGAAAAGACATGTAGAATTTAAGCATATCATTTTATTGCATTCTTCCGTTGCTTGTATGTGGTTAATATGTGCAGTATTATATGCATTTATGTGTTGTGAACCAAACATGTATCCTGAAACTATATGGTAGCCGCATTGCAGTAACGATTGTATTATTGGGGTTATGCTGATATTTTCGATTTTCATCTAAGATTTCGTGAGGTTATGTACTTTTTAGGTTATTAAGTTGCCCCTCTCATCATCATTAGTAAACATTTAAGGATGAAGAAATCGAAGGATAATTATAATTATTTAAGAAGTGTCGCTATTCATACCATCGGAGAGTTGGAAACGGAGAAAAATCTTTAAGGTTTAAACGCATGCTTATGTTTGGGTTGATTCAATTGAGATAAAAGATTATGTGCGTATTTATATTTTTATTTTTGGGACTTTTTTTTTATTATCTTTCAAATAATGATGAGGTTTCTTTGATTACTTTGGGAATTTTTATATGTTTCTTAGGATCCGAGGTAGTAAATTAGCTCATTTTGATAAAAGTAACTATGTCAAAAGTATTATCATTGGAGTGGGTGATATTGATAAGGATGATAGTTAGAGGAACTAAGAGAGAGTTTGGTGCAAAATGAAACTTATTATGTATTTCTAAGTGAAAGTAGGAATGAAAGAGAGGAAGAAGTAAGAACATACATTTCAACAAAGGATATAATTGGGGATGAATAAGAAATGAAATTGGATGATTATGAGTCAATTTGATTGTTAAGGACAATTGTAATGAAGAAGAATTGGGAATGAATGAAAGTTCTGAAGAGGAGGACAAGGATGAAGATTTTAATCCAAACGTCTATACGGAGCATGCAGACAAGAGTGATAATATTAATTTATGGTCTGTAATAAAGTTTGAGTCAGCATAAGTTGCCCATTTAATTATTTATTCATTTACTTATTACTAAATTATAGACGTCTCAAAATAGAGGAGTATAGTTAGGGGTCTCTATTGTTACAAATTAATAAAAACTTGGAATTTATAAAGATTAAGTATCAATGTTCAAACCGAGCACTTAACACCGCGCTATGGGAATCTCTTTTATTCTATTTTATTTGTTAATCTTCTTGCTTAAATTATGTGTTCTCTATGATAGAGTGATAGCTTCATGCCTTAGAGTTATTAGTAGGGATAGTCAGTTAATGGCCTATCCAAAGCTAATTTGGCAAACCTAAATAGGTTTCCCTTTTATTCAGGAGGAAAAATAGGATGGCAGATAACCGAGCCCTAGCTGATGCCATAAGGCTATTGGCAGAGAACTTGAACGCAAATCGCAATGACCAGAACGACCCTGCTGGGGAGATGTTCAAAAAGTTGGCACAAGTGAAGCCACCCTATTTTAAAGGGGGCCCTGACCCATCACAACTGGAAAGCTGGTTAAGGGAATTTGACAAGATCTTCGATACCTTAGACTGTCCTAAAGTGCTTAGGGTCAACCAAGCTACCTTGTACCTGAAGGATGAGGCAGATCTATGGTGGAGGGAGAGTGGGCCTGCGATCCGCGAGGCCACTGGATTCAACTGGGATGCTTTCAAGACCAGCATCAGGAACAAATTTTATCCTGCTTGGTTGAAGAAGTAAAAGTCTGACGAATTCTTCGACTTGAAAATGGGGAAGATGAGCGTAGCGGATTACTATGCTAAGTTCGTCGCCTTGTCCAGATTTGCCCCATAAGTGGTAGCCACAGAGGAGCTAAAGGCTCAGAGGTTCGAGCAGGGACTCTCCATGGAGATAAAGATGAACTTGGGAGGAGAGACTTTCACAAGGTTGGATGATGTGTACGGAAGGGCTGCGAACTTATACAGCCTCTTCCAACGGAATGCTAAAGGAGAGGGTGTTGTGGGAGAAAAGAGGAAGGAGTTCCAACAAAGTAATCATCAAGGCAATTTCAAGAAATAAATGAATGGGAACTTCCGAAACAAAGGAAACCAGAACACAGGGAAAGGGCCAGGACAACAAAGGCCTGATGCTAACGGGCGAACTTACTTCTGCAAGAAATGTCCACGAAATCATCCTGGGAAAGACTGCGAGGGTAACCTGGTTACCTGCAACAACTGCAAGAAGAAGGGACACAGAGCGTATGAGTGCTTCTCCAAACCCGAGGCTGAAAGGAATGAAGTTAAAGGAAGACCCTACGATAGATCCGGAGGGCATTCGGGCAACCAAAGCAACCACACTAAGCAAGGAGGGGTAGAGAATAACCATCATCAGAACAAGAATAACACTGCAGGCAGATTGAACGTCATGGGAAAGAAAGAGGGCGAGAAAGCAGCTGACACTGTCACGGGTACTTTTTCCTTAAACTCCTTTATGGTTAAAGTTCTTTTCGATTCTGGTGCAACCTATTCTTTTATTGCTAAGTCTGTTGTGGTTAAGTTGGGGTTGAATAAGGCGGAGCTAGTCCAAATACCTATATGCCTACCCACTGGGGAGGTAGTTAACTATACTAAACTTCACAAGCAATTGCCATTACGAATAGGAGAATCTGACTTTCCTTTTGACCTTATAGAGATTTCCTTGGGTGGTCTGGACATTATCTTAGGAATGGACTGGTTAAGCAAGTATGAGGGAAGAATAGATTGTAAAGCACAAAGAGTATACTTGAGAACTCCTTTAGGAACCCCCATTTCCTATAAGAACCCTAGCAAGACTAAGGGATTTGGGATAATCTCTGCCATGAAACTGAAAAGGCTAGTTACAAAAGGACACCCATTGTACTTCTGTTGTGTTCTAGATTTAAGTGAGAGGAGGGGAATGAACTTGGATGATGTTCCAATAGTTAATGAATTTGTTGATGTTTTTCCTGATGAGATCTCGGGGATGCCACCAAAAAGAGAGGTTGAGTTCACCATAGACTTAATACCTGGGACAGCCCCTATCTCCAAAGCACCATATAGAATGGCACTTGCGGAGATGAGTGAACTAAAAAACCCAATTACAAGAGTTTCTTGATAAAGGTTACATCCGGCCTAGTGCATCACCTTGGGGAGCCCCTGTGCTGTTTGTGAGGAAGAAGGATGGGAGCCTTAGACTGTGCATAGACTATAGGGAGTTGAACAATGTAACCATCAAGAACAAGTATCCCTTACCTAGAATTGATGATTTGTTCGATCAACTCAAAGGAGCTTGCGTCTTCTCAAAGATTGACCTAAGGTCCGGCTATCATCAGTTGAGAGTAGCCGATAAAGACGTATCAAAGACTGCCTTCCGAACTCGCTATGGCCATTATGAATTTACTCTTATGCCATTTGGGTTAACCAACGCACCAGCTGTATTTATGGACTTGATGAATAGAGTGTTCCACGAATACTTGGATAAGTTTGTGGTAGTGTTCATAGATGATATATTTGTGTACTCAAGGGGTCGAGACGAGCATGTTAATCATTTAAGAGCAATCCTAGAAACGTTGCGAGAGAATAAGTTGTATGCCAAATTTTCTAAGTGTGAATTCTGGCTAGAAAAAGTTGCATTCTTGGGACACTACGTGTCGAAGGAAGGAGTATGTGTGGATCCCGAGAAGATCAAAGCAGTAAGCGAGTGGTCAACCCCTAAGAACGTGACCGATGTCCGAAGATTTTTGGGATTAGCAGGCTATTACAGGAGGTTCGTGAAAGATTTTTCCAAGATAGCAAGACCTATGACTACCTTGATGAAGAAGGAGAAGAAGTTTGAATGGGATGAAAAGTGCGAAGAAGCATTCCAAACCTTAAAGGACCGATTGACAACAGCTCCAGTGTTAACCTTACCTGAAGGAACTGAGGGGTTTGAAGTATATAGTGACGCTTCAAAGAATGGGTTGGGATGTGTCTTACAACAGAATGGGAAGGTGGTAGCCTATGCATCAAGACAACTAAAACCATACGAGGCAAATTACCCTACTCAAGATTTGGAGCTAGCCGCCATAGTGTTTGCCTTGAAGATATGGAGACATTATCTTTATGGTGTAAGGTGTAAGATATTTACGGATCACAAAAGCTTGAAGTATATTTTCACTCAGAAAGATTTGAACATGAGGCAAAGGAGATGGCTAGAATTAATTAAGGATTACGACCTGGATATCCAATACCACAAAGGAAAAGCCAATAAAGTCGCCGACACCTTGAGCCGCAAGACGACTCATGGAATCAATACCCTAATGGTCGAAGACACTCTGTGCAGAGAGTTTGAAAGGTTAAACTTGGAAGTTATGTACGAAGGGGAAGTGGAAAACTTGATAGCAGCCATGTCAATAGCACCCACATTGTTTGATGAGATTGTGGAAAAGCAAAAGGAGGATGATAAGCTAAATAAAATAAAAGGAAATTTAGATCAAACCAAGGAGAGTGACTTTAGGGTATTTGATGATGGAAGCTTGCGTTTTAAAGGAAGGTGGTGCATACCCGCAAAATGTGAAGGGTTAAAAAGGAAAATAATGGAGGAAGCTCATAACACGCGGTACTCTGTTCACCCCGGAGGTGATAAGTTGTACAAGGATTTAAAATTAGCCTACTGGTGGCCCAATATGAAGCGTGAAATTGCGGAATTCGTATCAAAGTGCCTTACATGCCAAAAGGTGAAGATAGATCACAAGAGGCCAATGGGGGCAGTTCAACCGCTGGAAGTGCCAATCTGGAAGTGGGATTCGATATCGATGGATTTCGTCACAGCTTTACCTAGAGCTAAGAGTGGTAACGACACCATATGGGTGGTAGTAGATCGACTTACTAAGTCTGCAGTTTTTATACCATCAAAGAAACTTGGAAAAAGAAGCAACTGGCGAAAACCTACATAAAGAATGTGGTAAGACTGCATGGAGTACCGAAGGATATCATCTCGGATCGTGACTCTCGATTTTATCAAAGTTCTGGAAAAAGGTGCAAGAGAATTTGGGCACAACTCTTAAAATGAGCACAACGTTTCACCCAGCAACCGATGGGCAAACCGAAAGAACGAATCAAACTATGGAAGATATGTTGAGGGCATGTGCACTCGATTTCCAAGGATCTTGGGAGGACCACTTGGACCTGATCGAGTTCTCCTATAACAATAGTCACCATGCTAGCATAGGAATGGCACCCTTTGAAGCTCTTTACGGGAGAAAGTGTAGGAGCCCTATCTGTTGGAACGACCTTAGTGAACAAATTGTCCTGGGAACTGAGTTCATAGAGGAGACAATTAAAACTGTTAAGCTGATACGGAGTAGAGTTCAGGCAGCCCAAGATAGATATAAGAGCTACGCCGATCAGAAACGACGAGAGGATGAGTTTGAAGTTGGGGACAAAGTTTTCCTGAAAGTGTCACCACCAAAAGGCATCATGCGATTTGGGCAAAAGGGTAAACTTAGCCCAAAGTACGTGGGTCCGTATGAAATTTTAGAGAGAATCGGAAAGTTAGCATACAGGCTTGCCTTACCGATGGAGTTTCAAAAGATGCATAATGTATTTCACATTTCACAACTTAAGAGGTACATCCCGGATTCGAAACATGTGCTGCAACCAGAAGCAATTCAGTTAGATGAAAGCTTGACATATGAAGAAAGACCCGTCAAGATATTGGATAGCAAGGTACGGAGTACCCGGAAGAAGGATGTAACGTTAGTGAAAGTCCTCTGGTCTAACCAAGAGTACGAAGAGGCTACTTGGGAAGCCGAAGAAGATACGAAGAATAAGTACCCCGGATTGTTCAATACGGTGAGTTACGAGGGCGTAACTCTTTTTCTTTAAGGGGGTAGAATGCGATAGAATTTCGCGCTTTTACAGCATTTTATAGCATTATTATCATTGTAGTTACTATTCTGGCATGCTTGCACTGAATAGTATTCTACATTTTCCTCGCTTTTGGGACAAAGTCTCAAGTGTTCCGGGCGTATCGTCGGGAACAAGTAGTAGAAATAGAAGTTAGAGTCAAGTTACAGCAGCTCTAATCCTTAGACTTTAAAATTTTAATATTTAGCAGTATATTTCTTTACAATTTATTGTTATTAGTGGCATAAGTTTCGGGGACGAAACTTCTTTTAAGGGGGGTAGAATGTAATCCCCCGTAATTTTTATACTTTAATATAGAATTATTTATACAAAAATATATGATTTTATACCCATAACGAATATTTTCGAGGTTGGAATTAATAAAATAAATTAAATGTTTTACTTTATGGGAATATAAATGATTTATATGTTGAAATCATTTTTTTTACGAAAGTTGTGGGTAATATTTAATATAACTCAAAAGGTTTTAATTTCCGGTAGGGAACCGTTCAAACAGATAAATAAATAAATAAAAAGGTATAAATATTAGAAATTCAGTGTTTGAAATTGATAAGGGCTTAAAAGAGTTTGCCACCGGCCCAACCTATTGAGAAACCCTGAGCAACTGTAACATTATAAATACCCCAGGGTAAACCAAATTAGGTCAAAAAGCAAAAAGGAAAAAAAAAACCCACACTCTCTCTCTTCCCCTCACCTTGAACCAGGACAAAGAAAAAGAAAAAAAAATAATTCAAACTTCATCTTCAATCAAAACTCAAAACCTCCATAACCACCGCTTCCTCACGCTCGACCACCGCACCACCACCACCGTGCCTCCGCCTCTGCCTCGCAGTCTCGCCGGAGCCAAGCCACCACCCCTTGCTGTGCATGGTGGTTGTTTAAAAAAAAAAAAGAAAACAAAAACCCACACCGAGCCACCTAAACCGCGGCAACTGCCACCACCACCGGGGCCACTGTCTCTGCCGCGCTGTGCCGCTACCTTGCCGGAGTCCGACGCTGCCGCCTCCAGCCTTGCTGCCGTTGCCGTTGTCCTCCGAAGGTGTGGCTGCGTGAGTATGTGTATATGTATGCGTGTGTATATATATACACGTATATGTAAAAAATAAAAAATTTTAATTTAATTATTTATTTTAATAATTTATTTTCTTTTAAAATCTTGGATTAAAGAATGTATTTATACAATTGAATAAGTAGTTAATATTATCTTCGGGTAATTTGTGGAAAGTCTTAGGATAAGTTAGAGCTGCTGGATTTTTTAGGACTCAAGTTTAATGTTATTGTCTTTTATATTATAGGCGAGGAATATTACTTAGGCGAGTTCTGAAAGGAAAAGGTGGAGTACCACCAGGTTTATTCAAGGTACGCATAATTAATAGGCTTTCAGAACGTAGTATCATGTTACGATTTTGCATATTTCTGTCATGACTGTCGAATATGTGATTCTGTGGAACATGATTTATTGTGGTGATTTTAGTTGTTTGTATAACTTGTGTTTGCAAACCAGTCAAGAAAAGAATAGGAAGAATTATGTTTATATGTATGCGTGTGTATATATATATATATATATATATATATATATATATATATATGTATGTATGTATATATATACACGTATATGTAAAAAAAAAAAATTTAAATTTAATTATTTATTTTAATAATTTATTTTCTTTTAAAATCTTGGATTAAAGAATGTATTTATACAATTGAATAAGTAGTTAATATTATCTTCGGGTAATTTGTGGAAAGTCTTAGGATAAGTTAAAGCTGCTGGATATTTTTAGGACTCAAGTTTAATGTTATTGTCTTTTATATTATAGGCGAGGAATATTACTTAGGCGAGTTCTGAAAGGAAAAGGTGGAGTACCACCAGGTTTATTCAAGGTACGCGTAATTAATAGGCTTTTAGAACGTAGTATCATGTTAGGATTTTGCATATTTCTGTCATGACTATCGAATATGTGATTCTGTGGAACATGATTTATTGTGGTGATTTTAGTTGTTTGTATAACTTGTGTTTGCAAACCAGTCAAGAAAAGAATAGGAAGAATTATTCCATGTTCCTGATTATAAAGAGAGATATGGCATGAATAGGTTCTTTGAATATTTCATGCCTCATAAATAGCAGTTTATTCAGATATGGACAAGTTGTCCTTTCAAGTTTATTAGTAATGCATGAATAGATTCTCCGAATATTTCATGCCCTTTAATAGCTTTGGGATACCACTTAAGACATATGTTCTTAATGGGAATCTCGTTAATAGACAAGAGTTCAGTGTGTTTTATCTGAACAATAAATTAAAACAAGTGTTATGTGGATTGTATGTGTGTGCTTATTATGTGTAATAACTCTCAAGACACTAATCACTTAAAGTGAAAGATTCGAGTAAGCATTAAAACTCTCGACAAGTGCACGTCGTGAGTATTGGCATAGATGTGGGTTGGGGTCACGGCAGGACTCGTGACTTTAAGGGAACCGTAGGATCCACGTGTTCCATTAGCGGATTGAGCTCATTCCTTTATTTGTGACGTGGGTAGCTCCCATTGTCACCTCATAGGCATAGACAACTCGCCTGGTGCTTACACTGGCTTCGGCTCTAGAGGGCCACTTAATAGTAAATGTGTTAACAAGGAAATAATCACTATTTACTCATCATAGCAAGTGAATATGATTGTTATATGCAATAGATCTGTGTGCTTACTTGGTTGCCGTACTCAGCTTTGTTGACGTCGTACAAATTTGGTCTTGTTAATATCTTGACCCTGTGATGACCCAATATTGGTGAGCAGTCGCTTAGGGTCAAGGTAACTTTGTGCAGGATTACAGGGATGATTTTGGGCTTGAGTGACGAGTGGAATTTCTGAACTTTCTACATTTTATGAAATATTTTCTAAATATGATTTAACGTTTTAGCTTGGGTTATTTTAGAAATTTTCATTTATTAAGTTGGATTTATTCCGTTTAAGTTGATTCAATAAATTTCAGGGCCTTAATGGTTCCAAGTTGTAATAAGATTTAGTTTTATTTTAAACTTAGTACTATTTTATTTCCGCTGCAAAATTCTGAGTAAGCCGATACGTTTCCACACGTGGCGATAATGCCTTAATAATTCTCAATATTTCTTGAAAACATGATTTATAAATTGGTGAGAATTATTAGGGTGTTACACTAAAGTTCTCAAAATAAAGTCCTATTCTATCTTCATGTACTTCCAAGTCTTGAAAGTCTTCTTTGCGTGTACAGTTAAAGTGTGTTGTTTGTAGAGCTGCACATTAGAGTTATGTAGAGCTGTTTCTCCTTCTAGTTCCGAAGAGTATGTTGTTTTCTCTTGGCTTTGTCAAAGCAATCATGCACATCTCTAGGTAAGTATGAGATTCTGGGTTTCAATACTTGGATAATCTCATACTCACTGCACATTCAACAAGGTTAAAGTATAGCAAGTATATAGGGACTGTTTCAGTTAGCCTAGAGAACACTTTAACTGGTTCCAGACCATTTATCTTAATGAGTTTCAAATCGTGTTCCTTGGAAGACAGATATGTTGTTTAACCAAGAATAACCTTAATTATAAAACATTCATAGGGATCAATCTTAGCTGGTTTTAATCAACTACATAACACCTATAATAATCAACTATTCCCTATTTAGTGTTTGTCATCATTTAAAACCCAAGGAACTCAACAACTATTTAGAAGCCATTATGCTAAAAATGGGGTTTCCTACTGTTTGGGTGAGTCATTTATGAAGTGTGTCTCCTCTGTGTCCTTTTCCTTTCATGTTAATGGCTCTCCTATGGGTGTAGTTTATCCTTAAAGTAGGTTGAGACACGGGGACCCTTTATCCCCTTATCCCTTCATTTTATGGGCGGAAGGTTTAGGGGTAATGCTTAAAAGATCCCAAGAGCAACGTCTTATTAGAGGTATATATCCATTGCTAAAGGTGCTCCTGAAATTAGTCATCTATTTTTTTTTTCTAACGGTAGTATTATTTTTGCCCAATCTAATGATCGAGAAGCAACTGTACTTGCTAATATTCTAAAGAACTATGAAGATCTTTCGGGGCAAAAAATTAGTATTGATAATTTTCAAATTTCCTATAGCAAGAATCTTAATGTTTCCTTTCGCACTTCAACTAAGGTAATTCTTGGTATGGAGGAGGTTACTTGGCATGATAACTATTTGGGTCTCCCTACTCTTTCTGGTCGGTCTAAGAAATTATGTTTTGTCAACATAAAGGATAGGGTTTGGAAAAAATGTCAAGGGTGGAAAGCAAAACTTCTTTCTAAAGCGGGTAAGGAAATTTTAATGAAATATGTTGCTCAATCTATTCCTAATTATGCTATGAGTTGTTTCAATCTTCCTACTACTTTTGTCATGAAATCCAAAGTATTCTTGCTAAGTTTTACTGGGGGTCTGATGGTGGCAAGAGTGGTATTCATTGGAAGTCTTGGGATAAATTATGCTTGCCAAAAAGTGATGGGGGTTGGGGTTTTGAAACTTCACAGCCTTCAATGAAGCAATGTTAGCTAAGCAATAGTGGAGGTTAGATACTTTTTCCTAATTCCCTTCTTGAATTTCACGTATTTTAAAAATGACGCATTACCCCAATGGTGGCAAGAGTGGTATTCATTGGAAGTCTTGGGATAAATTATGCTTGCCAAAAAGTGATGGGGGTTGGGGTTTTGAAACTTCACAGCCTTCAATGAAGCAATGTTAGCTAAACAATAGTGGAGGTTAGATATTTTTCCTAATTCCCTTCTTGAATTTCACGTATTTTAAAAATGACGCATTACCCTAATTGTTCTCTTTGGGATGCTAATGTTGTCCATAATGTTAGTTTTAGTTGGAGACATATTGTAGGGTCTAGATGGTTTTTGGATAGAGGAACACGTTGGTGTGTAGGCAATGGTGATTCCATACGGATTTGGAACGATGCTTGGCTTGGGGGTGAAGGGACTGGTAGACTTATTACTCCTCATAGTTTGTTTGAGGATGATGGTAGGGTTTCTCTTTTGATTAACCATGAGAATGGTGGTTGGAGGGATGGTGTTCTTCGTGAAGTGTTTCTTTTCATCAACGTCGAAAGGATTAAGCAAGTGCCCTTGCGTAATCGGTATCCTAGAATATGCTAGATACTGGATTGGGTCTAAGGATGGGCAGTTTCGTGTAAAAGATAGTTATAGGAAGGATCATCATAATGAGGATGCTACTTCTAGCTCAACGGATATGGATCCAATTCGGAAAAAAAATTGGAAGATTAATATCCCCCCTAAAGTTGGTAACTTTCTTTGGTGTTCTTGTTGGGATATAGTTCCTCGTTATTCTAACTTGGCCATCAAAAAGGTTATGTATAATGTCAACTGTGTTCATTGTGGAAATCTTGAGAATCTGCTACGCTCCATGTCCTGCGTGATTGTACTTGGGCTTTGGGTGTGTGGGATAGTGATCCTTTAAATCTTCTCTGTATGGAAACTTCTTATTTCAAGGAATGGCTTGCATGGGTGCTCGAAAATTTTGCATTAGAGGTTCTTGAGGCTTTTGCGATGATAGTTTGACAGATTTGATCCTGTATGAATGCTCTCATATTTGATAATTCTCTTACTCTTCCTAGGGTTGTGTGGCAAACAACACGGGATCCTTTGGTTGAGTTTTGTGCCACCAATATGAAGCCTGATAATGGATGTGTTAGGTGTGCTTCTAGTGCTTGGATTCCTCCTTTTAATATTCTGAAATGAAATTTTCATGCAGCTACGGATTTCAGTTTGGGTAGAAGTGGAATTGGGGTGGTGGTTCGTAATAATATGGGTGACGTGGTGGTTGCCAAATCCTGCAATTTCGACTATGGCTGGAGTGTGGAGGTTGCTAATGCTGAAGTTGTCGTATTTGCTTCCAAGACTGTGATTGAGCATGGTTGGAGTCATGTTGTTATTGAGGGAGATGCGTAGGTCATGTGATAGAAATGGTGGTGTCGGGTTGATCATTGATATTCTACATTTAGTTCATCTTGTTAAGTTTAGAATTTGTTTTCGTGAAGCTAATGTTGTTGCTCATCATCTTGCTCAATTGGCTACTTGCTCAATTGGCTATTTAAAGTCGAATCTAGGTATGATATTCATAATTACAATAGAATAAACTTATGAAGTATACATCACATCTAAAACTATAACTATTACTCCCTCCGTAACATAAAAATTTCAACAATTGGTTTTGCACGCATTTTGAGGAAGCGATTTAAGGGTGCAAAAGAAAGAATTAGCCAAAATGGTTTTAATACAAGCAAGAATGTGATTATAAGTTCCACATATTAAAATTATATTGAATAATTCCTTCGTTTATGCCCTTAAATCGCTTCCTCAAAATGCGTGCATAACCAATTGTTGAAATTTTTATGTTACGGAGGGAGTATTAAAACAAAAACCGGTGACATTATCATTTGACAGATGTCAAACTCTCAACGATTTTTCTCTCCAAAACCTTATTTAATTAACTTTATTAAATTTACTCTTTTTCGTAACTTCTTGTTGTTTATTTGTTCAAATATCTTTATTTTCTAAATTTATATCCTTATATTAATCAAATTTTATATAGAGTAATATATAAATAATACAATATATATATTTCATTACATATAATTTATAACATATAATATAAACTATAAATACTATACTTCCTCCATTTCTTTTTACTTGCAAAAAACTCTTTTTTCACGCAATTTTGAGAAGAGATTTAAGGATGTAAAAGTATAAATTAATTAACACAATTTAAACACAAGTAAGAGGGAGATTAGAAGTTAACAGTGTTAAATTTTTTAATAATTAACTCATTCATTTACAAACCTAAATTTATTCCTCAAACAGCGTGCAAAATTATTTGCTGAAACAAAAAAAGATATTATTATTATTGTTGTTGTTGTTGTTGTTGTTGTTGTTGTTGTTGTTGTTATTATATATATCATATATTATATTATACTATATTATATTATATATTATAAGCGAAAAGAAAGCATTAAATAAAATCTTAATAGTTCAAATAGGTTTAAATCAACAAATAAAGTCTTGGCACATATTGTGATAGATCATCGATTTTCCAAATAATACATCTAAGAAATAGAACGCTTGTATTTAGGATCATGTTAAATTCAAGTCTAAACATAAATATTTTTTAAATAATAAAGTATTATTTTCAGAATACCACGAGACCTAGTTTTTTTTTTTTTTTTAATTATTAAAAATTATTAACATTATTAACCATCCCAATTTATTGCAAAAAAGATTGTCTATATCATTTTAAGGACATATTTATTACCTTTTTTTGTTTATTTCTCATATCAAACTTTTTTGAAATAAAATATGTTACCAAAATCATAAAAAAAATTAACCATAGTGCTATAACTTTTTGTTGATTTATTCTTCCTTAGGGAAATCAATTGTGTCAACAGCCAACGATGCATATCATCAACCATAAAAAATAAAACAAGTCCAGCGCCAGCACGTAAAAAGAAAGCAATATAGAGTTGAATATTAAGTTGTGCAATGGCCCGCACGTAAAGACAATTTGGCACGCTTTTTAAGGAAAAAATTTGAAGGTATAAATGAACAAATCAATTTTAAAAATTTAACACCGGTAACTTCCAATCTCCCTCTTACTTGTGTTTAAATTATATTAATTAATTTATACGTTTACTAGATTAGTTCCCGTGCTACGCATGTTTTTACAAAATTATATATATAATATTTTTGAGAAGGTATTGTGTCGGACAGGTCTGACATTAAGCTTACTGTCAGACCAGCCCTACTCAACCTTATGATACATGTCATACTGACCTAGACAAATGTGGACAAACCTGGACAAATGTGGACAAACCTGGACAAATATAGACAAACATGGACAAATATGGACAAATCTAGACAAACATGGACAAATCTGGACACACCTAGACAAACCTGGAATAATGTTGACAAACCTAGACAAATGTGGACAAACCTGGACAAATATGGACAAACCTGGACGAAAATAGAAAAGACCCGGACAAAAAAATTTGAATACCTAGAGAAAAAAAATTGAACCTGGAAAAAGCTTCTTACTACCTGGACAAAACTACATCCTACCTGGACCAAAATAAGACTAACTTGGACAAACTAAACACTTACCTGGGCAAAAAGGAAACAATCTTGGACCTAAAAAAAGAAACATGGACAAAGAGTAAACAAACCTGGACCAAAATTCGCAGCATCAGCGTCATCTTCTTAAACAATACAATTTTTTTTTAAAGATGGTGCTTTCTTCTGGAAACTATCTTCATCTTTGTGAACCATTGATGCTTTGACTTACAAAAAACAAAAGAGCCTTACTGAAGAATTAAATTTGAAGAAGACAAAGCCCCATCATCCACAAATCAATTTCCAGAATCTAGGGTGCAGTAATAAGAACAAAAGTGCCTTACTGAATAATTCGAAGACGAAGTACATTTCACCTCCATGGAAGAATCTAGAAATAATGGAGCTACAGAAAATCAATTTCGATTGTTTCTCTTGCTACAGAAACAATGGAGCTATAATTAATCTTGCTCCAACCTATAATTGGTTTTGGAGCTGGAGTTTCAGCAATTGTTGCTTCAAAACTAATTGATGATGTTTAGCAGAAGAACGGAGGTTGTAGGATAAGGTGGAGAACGAAGAGAGACAATATGAGATTGTTTTATATTGAATTGGGTCAGCCGCCTGACCAAAAATAACCGTCTGCCCCAATACTTTTACAATATTTTTTACTCCCTGTCTTAAAAAAAATGCTACATTTTGACTATTATTATTATTTATATTGTATCTTTGACCCTCTTTAATTTTATATAGGCAACGAAAAATATAGTCATGGGGATTTCGTTTGATTCGTCTTGATATATACATTCCAAATATATTATTTTTATAATTTTTGTTATATATAATTAGAGATAAGATTTATAAACAAATATTTATGTTTCAAATCTATATTATAATTTAAGAATCATTTTTTATGAGAGGCCTCCAAACCCTCAATGGAGGCCTCTCATTAATCCTACTTTTTTAAAAAAATTATTAATCTTTTTTATTTATTTTTGTTGAAAAAGCCTAGCATAACTATCCATTAAAAACAAATAAAAAATAAAAAATAAACTTAAAAAAAACCCTTTTTTGAATAAAAAATAACTACTTAAGTAAATAATTTATTTATCTTTTCCTAAAAAAATAAATAAATAATAAGAACTCAATATATAACTATATATCAAAAAAAAAACTTTTAAAAAATCGAACCATCTATTATACAATTTAAGAATCAATTTTCATGAGAGACATCCAAACCCTAATGGAGGTCTCTCATTAATCATACTTTTTTATTTTCATGAGAGGCCTCTCATTAATCTTACTTTATAAAAAAAAAATTAATCCTAAGTACTTATTTATTTCTTTTTGTTGAAAATTCCTAACAAAACAACCCATTACATACACACAAAAAAATTTAAAAAAAAAAAAAAAAACGAACCTTTAATTTTTTTAATTAAAAAATCTACATAAGTAACTAATTTATTTATCTTTTCTTAAAAAAAATAATAATAATAATCACTCTATATATAACTATTCATCAAATAAAAAAAAAATCTATTATATAATTTAAGATTCGATTTTCATGAGAGGTCTCCAAACCTCCAATACCGCCTCTCATTAATCCTACTTTAAAAAAATATATATATTAATCCTACTTATTTATTTATTTTGTTGAAAATTCATAGCATAACACACATAAAAAAACACAAAGAAAAATTAAATTCAAAAAAAAAAAAAACAAACCTTTTTTTAATAAAAAAAATTACATAAGTAACTACTTTATTTATCTTTTCGTAAAAATAAATAACTAATAATAACTCAGTATATAACTACCCATGAAACCAAAAAAAAATCTTTTAAAAAAAATCGAACCATTTTTTAAAAATATTAATCAATTTTCACTTCAGTATTTTTGTTTACCAAAAAATTCAAACCAAGGCCTCTCATTAATCCTACTTTTTTTAAAAAAAAAAAAATCCTAGGAAAACTACCCATCACACACATTTTAAAAAAAAATCTACACAAAAGTAGAGGCGGAGGCTACCAAAAAAGAAGCAGAGGACGCCAAGAAGGCTGTTGAAAAGGAATTGGATGAGGTGAAAAAGGAGAATGTCAACTACCGGGCTAAGAGTTTGACTGATGACGGACTGATCGAAGCCCTCAACACTAGGGTCATAGAGCATGTCCAAGAGATTGGCCGGGTATCCCGCAAGCTGGCTGACCAAGATGCCATCATCAAAGACCTCGAGAGGGACTTTGATGGTGTCTTAGCGGACCACATGCTAAGTAGCATAGCCTTGCCAACGTGGCCAAATGCGCAAAGTATGAAAGGACATAAAGCTGAAACGTCGCGTCGTCATGACGTCAACGGCGACGTTTCAGCTTCATTTGAATTTTGAGCGCACAAATGGGGTTTTTCGTTAGAAAACCGCCCACAAATGCACGCAACTGCACTATAAAAGCAAACAAAATGCAGAAAGGACAACGAAGACAAGTAATGGAAGCCTAATTCTAGCCAAAAAAAAAAAGAGAAAGAAGAAGTGAAATTACACAACCAAAGAATACAACAAAACATGAAAGCCAACAAGTACCGAAGTTCTAACGAACTAAACACGTAAAAGAAAAATTACCTTAGGTTGTTTAAACTTGTTGAGGTTGGTAGATTTTTGCTTCTGGGTTGAGAATTTCACTTGGACTTTGGTTGAAATGTTGCAATTCTCGTCGAAAAGCCACGAGCAAATAAACGGTTTTTCGCAAGAAATTGTAAAGAGAGAGAATTCTAAGAAATTCGAAAAGAAATAAAAATTTTAAAGAGCGTCAAGGCTATTTATAGCCAAGTAAAACATTGGGCTCCACAGGTACTACAGTGCGACCCTTCGTATTCGTTTGACACTTGTCAAACATCCGCGTATGGAATTAAAAACACCACTCCGATGTCTTCTGGCGCTTCAACTTCTTGAAAGCACCACCAACTCACGAATTCCCGGTACTTTTGGGGGGGGGGGGGGGGGGCAGTTGTATGGGGGCTTACCGGTACACCGGCATGACCATACCCATTCGAAGCACTCCTAAGATGCCGGAGTACCAAGACGGCATCCAAGGATCAAGAAGACGTAGAACCTCCGCAAGGGTGGGGAGGATACAAACTCACCCAGGGACGGTGGAGGTCTGGTCCCAGCTACCACGATGGAGGTCTGGTCCACATCATAACAAACTAACTAACTAAGGAGAGGCGTACACGTGGCGCCCATCCAGGCCACCAATCAACACAATAACTAACTAAGATTCTCAGGCTAGCACCAGCCAACCACGGGGTGACATGTGTACCCCAAGGTGCCGACACCTACCAAAATCTTCCTCTATAAATAAAGGAGGATACACCTCATTTAAGATACATTATAATTCTGCTACATTCTTCTACTCTCTCTCTCTCTCTCTCTTTGGATTGAATCCCCTTGCTGACTTAAGCATCGGAGGGTCTTTCCCCGGAAACAACCCCGGGGTTAACTCACCGTTGTTCCTTGTGTGTAGGAACCACCACGAAGAGGTTACTCCTTCGACCAAGCTTAACAAGGACGGAACAATAACTACCTTATTTCTCTTTACTTAAAAAAAATTAAAATTCCTAGCATAACAACCCATGCGGGCGCGCACGCGCACACACACACACAAAAAAAGGAACCTTTTTTTAATTATAAAATCTACATAATTAACTACTTTATTTATCTTTTCCTTAAAAAAAATAATAATAATGACTCTATATATAACTATCCATCAAGTAAAAAAAATCAATTATATAATTTAAGAATCAATTTTTATGAGAGGCCTCCAAACCCCCAATACCGCTTCTCATTAATCCTACTTTTAAAAAATATATATATTAATCCTACTTATTTATTTATTTTTGTTGAAAATTCATAGCATAACTTCCCATTATACACACATAAAAAAAACAAACAAAAATTAAATAAAAAAAAACCTTTTTTTAATAAAAAAAAATACATAAGTAACTACTTTATTTATCCTTTTCTAAAAATAATAATAATAATAACTCAGTATATAACTACCCATCAAACAAAAAAAAAGATTTTAAAAAAAATCGAATCATTTTTTAAAAATATTAATCAATCTTCACTTCAGCATTTATGTTTACCAAAAAATTCAAACCATGGCCTCTCATTAATCCTACTTATTCTTTAAAAATCCAAGGAAAACTACCCATCACACACACACAAAAAAAAAATCTACATAAGTAACTACCTTATTTCTCTTTACTTAAAAAAATAAAAATTAAAAACTAACAACTCAATACATTCATCTTCATCAAATTTTTTATATACACATTTCTTTTTACCAAAAATTATAAACATACGGTTAAATTAAGGGTGATCCCTTTTGACCAAAATGTTATGTGATCAAATAATTATAATTAATTATTTAATCCCTCAAAAAACACCTTAAATTCAAAAAAAAAAAAAAAAACACCTTGATATTTAATCCCTCTAAAAAAAAGATGAACACATATATTAACCATTTATCACTCCAATCAACGACACATTATATTCTTAACCATATATAAAAATATCATTAATAATATGACAGCAAAAAAGAAAAACTATAGTTTCATATTTACTGGTTGGTTATAAACTATATATTTATCAATATATATTTTTTATTTTTTTATATAACGTGCATATAAATATATAATTTATAAAGCTATAAATATATCTGGTGCAGTTGCACCAGGTCACTCTAGTTTTACTAATATAGATTTAGGAGAATCAAGAAAGATAATTCTTGTTTGGGAAGCTGTTGAACCATGTTTGATTTGATGGATGACAAACCAGTTCTCTATACTTGATTGTTATAAATGTTTGTATTTGAACAGATTAATTCAAGTGAGAACTCTTCAAGGCAAAGTTGAAGACCTTGAGATACTTGAAGATCAGAAGTCAAGAGCTTGAAGCCTTTTTAATTTTTGTACTTCTAGGATTTTCTTGTAAAATAGACTTATGAAGATATACCTTGTGTTTCTAAGTAATGAGCAAAAAGACTTAAAGTTTATGTCCAGTAAAGAGAACAAGCCAAGAACAAGCTAAGAACAGACAAAGCACTGCACAAGCTTGGAACAGTTCTCTTTGCCAGATGTAGACTTTGTAGTACTGAGACCACTGTAGGAACAGACCTCAGTATTACGCAAGTGCACTTAAGTGATCCGTACAGATTTTCGCGTTCAAAATTATTTTTGAAAATTTATCTGAAAAATATCGATCACTTATGTTTTGGAAATCTGCCAAATTAATACATAAAATCAGCTTTGAAATGTACTTGTTTGGACTCTAGTGTACTTTCCACTAAATGTAGTGGAAGGAGACAAAGGTCTGAAATAGGTACCTTTGCACTTGTGTCAGCTAAGCTTGTTTGCACAATTTAGGCAAGTCTCCAAGCACACTTCTAGGGGACGGTTTTTCCTTGCATATAAATACAATCTTTTGGAAAACCCTAGAAAGACTTTTTCTCTCTAAAGAAAACCAAGTCATATTTTCTGAGAGTTTATCCGTAGAGCTAAATTATCTCCATATCCATCTTTAAGAGAAAAACTTACGGAGATTTAAGATTGTAATCTTTGAACCACTTAGAGGGAAGTGGTTGGAGAGTGTTCTGTGAACACTGAGTGAACTGTTAGAGTTAACAGTTGGGGAATTAAGTGTTACAAAGTTGTAGCATTTAATTGAGTGTGTAACCTTGTTATTATTCAGAGTTGATTAATAATATTGGTGAGAGAGTGGAGGACGTAGGCTTGTTTAGAAGCCGAACCTCGTTAAATCCTTGTGTCCCTACTCTTTATTTACTGTTCTATCGTTGTTCTCACAAAAGTTAAACAAACCTTGAAAACGATTGAAAAAACACACATACTCAATTCAACCCCCCCCCCCCTTCTTGAGTATACATTGAACTTACAATTGGTATTAGAGCTTAACTTCTCAAAAGGTTAACTACCTAGAGGAGCAAGAAGATCTCTACTCAAGAATCAAATAGTTCCATACTCCCCAAGTTCAATGGCACTAACTACTCCTGGTGGAAGAACTGCATGAAAAATCTTATCATTGGGATACATTATGAATGCTGAATGATTGTTAAAAATGGTCCCACGTCCATCCACAAGAAGAATCAGGAAGGACTCATTGTTCCAAAGTCAGAAGACGATTATACAAGTGAAGATTACAAGAAGCTAGAGAAGAATTCAAAGGCAATGTCACTTGTTCAACAAGGAATTACAGAATGTGAGGTAAACCGAATTCTAGCTTGTTCTTCTGCAAAGGAAATATGGGATACACTAGAGCTTGCATATGAAGGCAACTCTGAAGTGAGAAGGTCAAAAATTGAAATGCTCATGTCAAAGTATGAGGTCTTTGAGATGACTAGGAAGAAAACATAAAGGATATGTTTACAAGGTTCATGACCATTGTAAATGAACTTGAGTCATTAGGGAAGACCTTCTCAAGTGAAGAGTTGGTGAGGAAAATGTTGAGAAGCCTGTCAGGGAAGTGGATGCCCAAGGTCACAGCCATACAATAAGCAAAGGATCTGACCACACTATCTCTAGAACAACTTATTGGTTCTTTGATGACTCATGAGATGTTGGTAGATTCAAAGGCAGAATCTAGTTCAAAAAACAAGGAGATGGTTCTCAAAGCAGAGGAATCTGAGGAAGATGAAGATGATATCAGTCTTATGGCCAGAAGGTTTGAAAAATATCTTAGGACAAAGTCCAAGGGTAAGTTTGCAAAAAGAAGAAACAGTTCTGGACAGTTCAGGAAAACCAATTCCAATGCTGGTTGCTTTAAATGTGGTGAAGTGGGGCACAGAATCAAGGAGTGTCCAACATGGAAAAATCCCAAGGGAAATCCTGGAGTCCAGGCTGAGAAGAAGGTTTTCAAAAGAGCTATGATGGCTGCAGTTTGGGGAGATTCAGAATCAGAGAATGAGGAAGATGAAGAAGAAGCTAATCTCTTCCTTACTACTTTCACATGCACAGACCAGTCTAAGGTCAGTTCGGAAGAAGAAGAGGTTCTCTGTCTCATGGCTGGTGGGAGCACTTCAGATGACAGCCAGGTATGTTTAAATGATATAAAGGCAAATATGCATAATCTAGATAGAGATGAATTACTTGACTATCTTGAATTCACTATTGATCAATGCATTAGTGTTGGGTCTGCTTACCAGAACAACAAAAAGAAACAGTTCAAGATTATGAAATATGTGGAGCTAGATCTGCTGAGCTTGAGCTCATATGTGAGGAGCTTAAAGAAAAAATTTCTGAGCTTGAGATAACAGCAGATCAGCAGAAAATAGAGCTTGAGACATTAAACCTCAAATCAATTCCTAAAGAGGATGAGTTTTTTGAAAAAATTGAAATGGGGTTTAATGAGCTCAAGAAACTGCTCACACATAATTCAAACTTTGAATTGTCAAAAGACACATGTACCTTTGGTAAATCTGATGTCATACTTGCATATGACCACCTAATTGAAAAACTTAAAGGTTTACACAAGGAACATGGTGATCTTAAGGTTTCTAAAGAAACTGGTTCTCCCACTGCCTTTGATGAGGACTTGGATGTTTTACATGATGAGTGCATAGTTAAGATCTGTAATCTTGAGGCTGAACTCATCCTGTTAAAACAAGAAAACATCAAGAAGACCAGTGATGAACCAGATCTCTCCCTGGTTTTAAGACTACAAGATGAACTTCAGAAAACTAGACTTGATCTGAAATCATTTGAAAAACAAAATGAAGTTCAACTTAAAAGGCTTGAAAACAAGGAGAATGAGCTAACAGTTTGTATGAATCAATTGAACAAAATGTTAGATACTCAGAAAACCCTAAACATCCTCACATCCCAACCTGGAAATTCTCAAAGGTTTGGTTTAGGGTATTCTAGATCTAGTTCTACAACTGTTCTAGGCAGAGACAACAAATGGTTGGATGAATTCAAGAAAGGCAAGTATATATTTGCCAAGGATATGCATGTTTGTACATACTGTGGTAAGAGTGGTCATGTTACTAGCAAATGTTTCACCAAAAGGAACATGATAAGAAGAACAAAGCCTACACCTAACAAGTGTGGGTTAGGAAGGTCAAGATTGAGAATGTTTCAAAGAACAAGGAACCCAAGCTGGTCTGGGTTCCTAAAACTAACCTTTAATTTGCTTGTGCAGGTACGAGTGAAAGGAAAGCCATATTGGTATTTGGACAATGGTTGCTCAAGTCACATGTCCGGGGATAAAGAACAATTCATTTCACTCACTGCATTCGAGGGAGGGCACGTGACATTTGGTGACAATAGCAAAGGACTTATCAAAGGAGTAGGTAAGGTTGTTAAGTCACTCTCCCAAGCAATTAACAATGTTTACTATGTAGAAGGTTTGAAACATAACCTTTTGAGCATATCTCAACTATGTGACAAGGGAAATAAAGTGAATTTTGAATCAAACACTTGTCACATAGTGAACCCTAAGACAGGGGAACTGGTATGTGAAGGAACAAGGCATAACAATGTATATATTACATACTTAAGTCAAATTCCACAGAACAGTGCCCTCTGCCTTAGTGTTGTAGAGGATGACCAATGGCTTTGGCATAAAAAATTAGGACATGTTAGTTTCACTTTGCTCAACAAGTTGAGATCACAAGATTTGGTGATAGGCTTACCTAACATCAAATATGTGGCAGACCAACTTTCCCAAGAGTGTGCAAAGTGCAAACATGTCAGATCATCTTTTAAACCAAAGAAAGTGGTTAGTTCCTCTAGGTCATTTGAACTTGTACACATGGATTTATGTGGACCAATGCGTGTACAAAGTAGAAATGGCCTTAGTTATGTATTTGTCTTAGTTGATGATTACTCTCGTTTCACTTGGACAATATTTTTGAAATACAAAGATGAAACTTTTGATGAATTTGAAATCTTAGTTAGAATCTATCAGATCTGATCATGGATCAGAGTTTGATAATGCTAGCTTCATAACCTATTGCATGGAGCATGGTGTTTCTCACAACTTTTCAGCCCCTAGAACTCCACAGCAAAATGGAGTAGTTGAAAGAAAGAATCACACTCTAGAAGAAATGGCTAGAACAATGCTTCTAGAGAGTGGTATGTCCAAGAAATTTTGGCCTAATGTTGTGAGTACTATGCTAAGACCAACACTAAGAAAAACACCTTATGAACTTCTAAGGGGTCGAAAACTAAACATTGAACATTTAAGAATATTTAGTTGCAAGTGCTTTGTACACAACAATGGTAAGACCATTTTGGACAAGTTCGACCCCAGGAGTGATGAAGCTGTTTTTATTGGGTATTCTCCTCATAGCAAGGCATATAAATTTTTCAACAAAAGAACCTTGTGTGTTGAAGAGAGTATCCATGTGCTATTTGATGAAACTAACATGTTCAACAAGCCTGTGCAGGTAGATGATGATGAGGCTTTGATATTGGGATGACAAATTTCACTGGAGCTGAACCAGAGAACACTGCTGAACCAGACCCTCCAACTCCTCCTGAAAACAAAAATGGGTCTGGTGCAGCAGAGGTAAATGCTAAACAGGTTGTTGAACTCAGTGACTCTCTTGCCCATCCAACTGAAGATGTATTTGGTGAGAACACTGAAGAAACTGGTCCACCCTCTCAAAATGAAAATGAGATAGGGGGAACCAGTACAAACATTGGTTCTAACTTAAGTGACTCAAATGTTGTAAGAAAGAGTATGTTTAAGCAAAGAAACTCTCACCCTTCTGATCAAATCATTAGTGATCTATCAAAAGGAGTCCAAACTAGAAATTCGTTTTGGAAGAATTTCTGTTCTTACTTCTCTTTCTTATCTCACATAGAACCAAATGATTATAAGATTGCACTAACTGATCCTGATTGGATCTTGGCCATGCAAGATGAGTTGAACCAGTTTGAGAGAAATCAGGTTTGGCATCTTGAACCAAGAACCAATGAGATGTTAGTAATTGGAACCAAATGGGTCTTCAAAAACAAAATGGATGACTCAGGTACTATAGTCAGAAACAAGGTCAGGCTAGTGGTTCAAGGGTTTAACCAACAAGAGGGAATAGATTATGTTGAAACCTTTGCTCCAGTAGCCAGGCTTGAGGCAATAAGAATCTTAATTGCCTTTGCTGCCCACATGAACTTTAAACTCTTTCAAATGGATGTTAAAACTGCTTTTCTAAATGGCTATTTGAAAGAAGATGTGTATGTGGAACAGCCCCCTGGCTTTGAGGATAGAGATTGTCCTAATCATGTCTACAAGTTAGACAAAGCTCTTTATGGCCTCAAACAAGCTCCTCGTGCTTGGTATGAGAGACTTTCTAGTTTTTTAATTGAAAATAATTATGAGAGAGGTTCAGTGGACAAAACTCTATTCTTAAAGAAAAGGGGAACAGATCTGTTAGTGGTCCAGGTATATGTAGATGATATTTTGTTTGGAGCTACTAATTCTGTTTTGTGTGATGAGTTTGCAGACCTAATGAAAAGTGAATTTGAGATGACTATGATGGGAGAACTTGGCCTCTTCCTAAGGCTCCAAATCAAGCAAGTGGATGATGGAATCATGATCCACCAACAAAAGTATCTCAAGGAGCTGCTCAAGAGATATGGTCTGCAAGATAGCAAGTCCTATGACACACCTATTCCTACCTCTTCTAAACTGAGCCTAGATGAGAAAGGAAAGGATGTTGAGGATAAGCTATACAGAGGTATGATTGGCTCACTTCTCTACTTAACAGCTAGTAGACCAGACATAGTGTTCTCAGTTGGGTTGTGTGTTAGATTTCAAAGCAACCCAAAAGAGTCTCATCTAAAAGCTGTTAAGAGAATTTTTAGGTACTTGAGTGGTACAGAGGACATGTGCTTATGGTATCCAAAGGGAAGTAATTTTGATCTTTTAGGATATACTGATGCTGACTATGCTGGTTTTAGTGTTGACAGGAAGAGCACTTCAGGAATGGCTCACTTCTTAGGTTCTTGTCTCATATCATGGGGATCTAAGAAAAAAAATTCAGTGGCCTTATCCATAGCTGAGTCAGAGTACATAGCTGCTGCTTTGTGCTGTGCTCAATTGCTTTGGATAAAGACACAACTAAAGGATTTTGGGGTTTGTTCCGGAAGTGTTCCCATATTGTGTGATAACACCAGTGCCATATAACATTTCTAAAAATCCTGTCCAGCATTCTAAAACCAAACATATTGAAATCAGACATCGTCTTCTCAAAGACAATGTTGAAAAAGGAAATGTGAATCTTGAATTTTGCAGATCTGAAGAACAATTCGCTGATATTTTCACTAAGCCCCTGAGCAGGGAAGTGTTTGTCAAACTTCGCACATTACTTGGTATGGTAAGGATTGGATCTTATTTCCTTATGACTTATCTTTCCCTTTTTGGTTATGTTTGACATTTTTTATCCTTAATGTACATAAGCAGGGTTAGTTAACTTTTAAATGTCATATATGCAAGTGGGCTCAAAGTTCTTATGTTGATGTTGTTCCAGTGTGTGGTATCTCTAAGTTGCCTAACTAAAAGATACCTCAAGTTATTAATGAATACAAATCAGCGTCAGACCAGTCCCTTACAACGGTTATATCAGTTTATTGTTGAACCCTCAATTTTGAAATTGAGAATTTAATTGTTCTAACATGTGACCGTTGTGGGACGGATGACAGTGTAAAGTAACCTCCTCTCTATATCACTTAATAACTGCCAATCCTTCTTCAGTTTTATTTCATACTTTCACATTGATATCTCTCTCTAACCGTCTCTCTCTCTCTCTAATTGCTCTTCTCTCTCAAACCCTAAGCATCATCAAAAGAATCTCTCTACAAGAATCCTCAAACACTTTCCCTCTCCCTTCAATCTACTGAATCAATCGAAAATGGGAAGAAAGAAGAACAAAGCATCAAAGAAGAAAAGCAAAGGACTGAGTCAATCACCTAGTTTCACACCTTCTAAGATCGAGAAGGAATCTAGTACTGCAGTGGTTGCTGAACACCGCAAAGCAGAAGAGAAGCAGAAAGAGGTCAAGGACCAAGCCACTGTAGAAACGGTTGTGGAATCCAAGGATGCATGCAAGCCTAAAGAGAAAACTACACCACCACCAAGTCCTAAATCACCACCACCATCATCACCAAAATCTCCACCACCTCAAACTTAGAAAACTCCATCCCCATCTAAGCCATCACCCTCCACATCATAGAAGTCACCCTCTCCATCACCTAAACAACCCTCTCCACATCCTACTATTTCTTCACCTCCACAGAAATCACCATCACCCTTAAAAGCCAAAACTCCTCCTCCACCTTCACCACCAAAGTCCAAAACACCATCACCCTCTTCACCACAAAAAGAAAAAACCCCCCATCACCTTCTCCACAACCACAAAAGACACCTTCACCAACCCCTCAGATCACAAGAAACCAGTGCCAAGCACTGAGGAGGAAGAGGTAGAGAAGGAAGAAAAAAAAGAGAAGGCTGAAGAAACACATGCAGAGGACATGGATGTTGAAATTACTGGAGTAGTACAGGGGGGAAAGGAAACTGGGAAGAGAACAAGGCCTTTAAGGTCTAGGATTTGTAAGGATGAGATCAAGAAGGAGCCTGCTGAGGAGGCTCCAATGGGAAAGAAGGAGGAAAAGAAAAAATAAGTGAAAAGTGTAGCAAAGAAGGGCAAAGCTTCTGAGAGCCCCAAACCTGCAACCAAGCTACCAACTGAAAAGAAGAGGAGGGTTAACTCTGCTCCTGAAAAGGCCTCAACCAAGAAGAAAGGTAAGACCATTTCTGAACCACTATTTGAATTAAGTGGTAGGGGTGTTTATTTGGTTTTGTATGCCCTAAGTCTTGGATGAGTCAACCTTTTCTAGAGGAGTTTAAGGAGGCTATAGATTTCCAGGGTTGGGAGGGGCTGTTTGATAAAAGGTTGGATGTATTTGAGTCATGTGTTGAGGAATTTTATTCAAAATTGGGGAAGTTAGACAAAGGGAAGGTCTGGAGTGAGGTCGAAGGGGTAGATATCACTCTGTCAAGGAAGAGTCTAGGGGAGGTACTGAGTGTACCAAGAAGTGGGTTCTGTGACTACTCAAAGGACAACTGGCCTACTATTCCTGAGGTCAGTACAGAACACATACAGACCACTCTCTTTACTGGTTCTCCCACTGATGGTTCTGGCTATGTAATTGGCCAACTAAGGGAACCAGTGATGAGGTTGTTTCATACAGTGGCCTCTAAGATAGTACTCCCTAGGGCTCAGGGCAGAATGGATGTGAGAAAAATGGATGCTGCGATAATCTACTGCCTATATGAGAAGATCAAGTTGAGTCTCCCTGGTCTCATGCTAGCCCACAAGATTAGTATTCTGAAAAGGTCAAACCACTCTCTACCCTATGGTGTCTGGCTTACTCTGGTTTTCCAAAGTAGGAAGGTACATCTGAGTGGTGAGGTCAAGAAAATGTTTGTCCTTACCAACCAGATCCTAGGTCAGAAGGGATTGACCTTTGAAGGTGGTATACTGAAAATGAGGGATGAAGAGAGAACCACTAGGGTCAGGAGAATAAGTAGCTCAAGGTCTGAGGAAGCTACTGGGTCACTGTCTAAACAAGTGCAAACACATGAGGAACTACTGCAACAGATGATGGCTAGTGTGAATGCCCTGTGTACTTCTCTGGATGGATCAATCAAGAACATATCAGCACGGTTGGACTCCCATGAAGAAAAGCTTGCCTCCTCATCCAGAATCAAGCCTAAGACCACTCAGAGACCAGTTCCCATCATTGCCCAAGTTAAGAAGAAGCAGCAAGAAGAGAGTGCAGAAAAGGAAGATGAGGATTCTACTGAGGATTCTGATGATGATGCTAACTCTGAATCCTCTTAGCTTACCCCCTACCCTTCTAAAATATCTTTCAAACTATCATCTCTTTGGTTTCCTTGAATAATTAACTATTCTTAGTTTTTAACCATTTCTGCCAAACAATTTCTCTGCAAAATGGTCTCCTGGTCTGTATAATTAATTAACTTGTGTGTACTTTGACATTTGGGATTGTGAGTTGCAGGTACTCACTTTTGGGACAACATCTCTAAAAATGGTGTGTTTATATTATGCTTGTGTTTGAGTTTACTTGTTGCCTTCTCCTAATTATTGTGGTTTGATTATTTTGTCATTTGATGATGCCAAAAGGGGGAATAGGACAAGTGAAGTTCCTAGTGACAGGTGTAGCAACTTGAACAAGGTTCAGACCTTGTTAGAGATGGCCCAGCTTCTTACCTAGGAGTATTTTGAATTCAGATCAAATGGTCCTATCCATACCAACTGGAAGAAACTCTTCCAAGTGAATTTAGAATTCTCTTGCTACATTTGACATTGATAAGTCTTGCATGTTACAGGTCTAATGCTAAAACTCAATAATTTATTGAGTAATGTGATGAGTGACTGACCCTTGTAATCAGTCCAATTGTGCTTTAGTTTGCTGTGTTTTTTTTTTTAATTCTCTGAGATTATGAATCTGACTACAGCCACAGTGCAAGACCAGTTCCTCTAAACAGTTGTTTTATCTTAAAACAATTGATTACTGTTCTCAGGGGGAACTTCATGGTTTGTCATCATCAAATAGGGGGAAATTGTTGAACCATGTTTGATTTGATAGATGACAAACCAGTTCTCTATACTTGATTGTTATGCATGTTTGTATTTGAACAGATTAATTCAAGTGAGAACTATTCAAGGCAAAGTTGAAGACCTTGAGATACTTGAAGATCAGAAGACAAGAGCTTGAAGCCTTTTTAATTTTTGTACTTCTAGGATTTTCTTGTAAAATAGACTTAGGAAGATATACCTTGTGTTTCTAAGTAAAGAGCAAAAAGACTTAAAGTTTATGTCCAGTAAAGAGAACAAGCCAAGAACAAGCTAAGAACAGATATAGACTTTGTAGTACTGAGACCATTGTAAGAACAGACCTCAGTATTACGCAAGTGCACTTAAGTGATCCGTACAGATTTTCGTGTTCAAAATTTTTTTTGAAAATTTATTTGAAAAATATCGATCACTTGTGTTTTGGAAATCTGCCAAATTGATACACAAAATCAGCTTTGAAATGTACTTGTTTGGACTCTAGTGTACTTTCCACTACATGTAGTGGAAGGAGACAAAGGTCTGAAATAGGTACCTTTGCACTTGTGTCAGCTGAGCTTGTTTGCACAATTTAGGCAAGTCTCCAAGCACACTTCTAGGAGACGGTTTTTCCTTGCATATAAATACAATCTTTTGGAAAACCCTAGAAAGACTTTTTCTCTCTAAAGAAAACCATGTCATATTTTCTGAGAGTTTATCCATAGAGCTAAATTATCTCCATATCCATCTTTAAGAGAAAAACTTACGGAGATTTAAGATTGTAATCTTTGAACCACTTAGAGGGAAGTGGTTGGGGAGTGTTCTGTGAACACTGAGTGAACTGTTAGAGTTAACAGTTGGGGAATTAAGTGTTACAGAGTTGTAGCATTTAATTGAGTGTGTAACCTTGTTATTATTCAGAGTTGATTTATAATATTGGTGAGAGAGTGGAGGACGTAGGATACACCTCATTTAAGATACATTCTAATTCTCCTACACTCTTCTACTCTCTCTCTCTCTCTCTCTTTGGATTGAATCCCCTTGCTGACTTAAGCATCGGAGGGTCTTTCCCCGGAAATAACCCCGGGGTTAACTCACCGTTGTTCCTTGTGTACAGGAACCACCACGAAGAGGTTACTCCTTCGACCAAGCTTAACAAGGACGGAACAGTAACTACCTTATTTCTCTTTACTTAAAAAAATTAAAATTCCTAGCATAACAACCCATGCGCGCGCGCACACACACACACCAAAAGGAACCTTTTTTTAATTATAAAATCTACATAATTAACTACTTTATTTATCTTTTCCTTAAAAAAATCATAATAATGACTCTATATATAACTATCCATCAAATAAAAAAAATCAATTATATAATTTAAGAATCAATTTTTATGAGAGGCCTCCAAACCCCCAATACCGCCTCTCATTAATCCTACTTTTAAAAAATATATATTAATCCTACTTATTTATTTATTTTTGTTGAAAATTCATAGCATAACTTCCCATTATACACGCATAAAAAAAAAACAAAGAAAAATTAAATAAAAAAACCTTTTTTTAATAAAAAAAATACATAAGTAACTACTTTATTTATCCTTTTCTAAAAATAATAATAATAATAATAATAACTCAGTATATAACTACCCATCAAACAAAAAAAAACTTTTAAAAAAAATCAAATCATTTTTTAAAAATATTAATCAATTTTCACTTCAGCATTTATGTTTACCAAAAAATTCAAACCATGGCCTCTCATTAATCCTACTTATTCTTTAAAAATCCAAGGAAAACTACCCATCACACACACACACAAAAAAAATCTACATAAGTAACTACCTTATTTCTCTTTACTTAAAAAAATAAAAATTAAAAACTAACAACTTAATACATTCATCTTCATCAAATTTTTTATATACACATTTCTTTTTACCAAAAATTTTAAACATACGGTTAAATTAAGGGTAATCCCTTTTGACCAAAATGTTATGTGATCAAATAATTATAATTAATTATTTAATCCCTCAAAAAACACCTTAAATTCAAAAAAAAAAACACCTTGATATTTAATCCCTCTAAAAAAAAGATGAACACATATATTAACCATTTATCACTCCAATCAACGACACATTATATTCTTAACCATATATAAAAATATCATTAATAATATGACAGCAAAAAAGAAAAACTATAGTTTCATATTTACTGGTTGGTT
This sequence comes from Salicornia ramosissima, assembly GCA_951394345.1. Taxonomy (NCBI): domain Eukaryota; kingdom Viridiplantae; phylum Streptophyta; class Magnoliopsida; order Caryophyllales; family Amaranthaceae; genus Salicornia; species Salicornia ramosissima. The sequence continues at coordinate 22,728,046 of OX596235.1, forward strand.
ATAAACTATATATTTATCAATATATATTTTTTATTTTTTTATATAAGGTGCATATAAATATATAATTTATAAAGCTATAAATATATCTAGTGCAGTTGCACCAGGTCACTCTAGTTTTACTAATATAGATTTAGGAGAATCAAGGAAAGATAATTCTTGTTTGGGAAGCTGTTGAACCATGTTTGATTTGATGGATGACAAACCAGTTCTCTATACTTGATTGTTATGCATGTTTGTATTTGAACAGATTAATTCAAGTGAGAACTCTTCAAGGCAAAGTTGAAGACCTTGAGATACTTGAAGATCAGAAGTCAAGAGCTTGAAACCTTTTTAATTTTTGTACTTCTAGGATTTTCTTGTAAAATAGACTTATGAAGATATACCTTGTGTTTCTAAGTAATGAGCAAAAAGACTTAAAGTTTATGTCCAGTAAAGAGAACAAGCCAAGAACAAGCTAAGAACAGACAAAGCACAAGCTTGTAACAGTTCTCTTTGCCAGATATAGACTTTGTAGTACTGAGACCACTGTAGGAACAGACCTCAATATTACGCAAGTGCACTTAAGTGATCCGTACAGATTTTCGCGTTCAAAATTATTTTTGAAAATTTATCTGAAAAATATCGATCACTTATATTTTGAAAATCTGCCAAATTGATACATAAAATCAGCTTTGAAATGTACTTGTTTGGACTCTAGTGTACTTTCCACTACATGTAGTGGAAGGAGACAAAGGTCTGAAATAGGTACTTTTGTACTTGTGTCAGCTAAGCTTGTTTGCACAATTTAGGCAAGTCTCCAAGCACACTTCTAGGGGACGGTTTTTCCTTGCATATAAATACAATCTTTTGGAAAACCCAAGAAAGACTTTTTCTCTCTAAAGAAAACCAAGTCATATTTTCTGAGAGTTTATCCGTAGAGCTAAATTATCTCCATATCCATCTTTAAGAGAAAAACTTACGGAGATTTAAGATTGTAATCTTTGAACCACTTAGAGGGAAGTGGTTGGAGAGTGTTCTGTGAACACTGAGTGAACTGTTAGAGTTAACAGTTGGAGAATTAAGTGTTACAGAGTTGTAGCATTTAATTGAGTGTGTAACCTTGTTATTATTCAGAGTTGATTAATAATATTGGTGAAAGAATGGAGGACGTAGGCTTGTTTAGAAGCCGAACCTCGTTAAATCCTTGTGTCTCTACTCTTTATTTACTGTTCTATCGTTGTTCTCACAAAAGTTAAACAAACCTTGAAAACGATTAAAAAAACACACATACTCAATTCAACCCCCCCCCCTCTTGAGTATACATTGAACTTACAGAATCTACCAAAAAAATCTTTTAAAACATAATTAAAAACACAAAGGAAATTAAGTATTAAATAAGACATTTACTTTAGTAGTATAGATACCCTTAAATATCTTTGTTGCAATTCGTGCAAAACAGTTTGTTACAAGTAAAAAGAAATGGAGGGAGTATAAATAGTTGTAAATGCAAAAATAGCTCGGCAACTAGGAGAATCTCTCCCTATGCCCAAATGCTTATTCATCATCGTCCTCATATTGGCAAAGTGACTGAAGACAACTGCTAGCATGTTGTTGCGTATCTTGCTTCTTCACAGGTTGTTCCTTGTCGTCTGGTTGAACTAATTTTGGTTTCACCATAAATTTTACTGCTTGAGGCTGTAAAGTGGGCGGTTTATCATTTGAAGTTTCTGTCAAATACAGACACAAAAAATAATTCAGCAATATTGCTAGCGTTTAATAAGTTCTGAAACTAAACAAAATATAACATGAAAAACTAGCAGTTACATAAATTCTAACCTTTAGAAATTCTTTTTTTAAGGGAGAAAAAAATAGAGGCGTTGGGTACAAATGAATGCGCAAATAAAAATCAAGAAACAAGGACCACACTTCCAGTAAATTGAATTATGCATTTATTTACTTTTACAACTTTTAAATCAGAGACTGCTCAATTAAGACAATCATGAGTCCAAAATGCCCATTGCTAAACTTATGGTGCCTGTACCCTTTCCCTAGTTTATCATAAAGCTCCTTCCATATACGCCCCATGATAAAGCTCCAAAAGCCCTTCGCGGCTAACTTGGATTCCTTGCAAGTTGCAAGTATGGAAAATTCCTAAATTGCCTTTGCGAACAATGAGGGGTAAGCCATTTAGAGGGTAAGCCCTTCGCGGCTAACTTGCAGCCCACTTTGTTAAGCTATGTTTATGTTAAGAGGGCAGTAAAGGGAAATTCATTCAACTTTGACTTGTAGAATAAATACCATTACTTCAGCAATAATAATACACTAAAAGCTCCTTTTCCTTGACACCATGGAAGCAGAGGCACCCATTTCTCTTTTAGGTGACAATTGTTCTGAGTGACATGTTAGAAACCTAATTCTTGAACACAAAAAAGCATCCATGCATAACATAGTGATCACATAGCACTTTACAGAAGTAGATGAATTATGATAATTAAGTTTCACCAAAAACAGAGAAAAAGGTACAGAAAAAATGAACCTTTGCCGTTTGAGTCATCAACTACAGTATTGTTTGTTAACACATCCGTTGGCTTACTCGTGTCTTCAGAAAGTTTCTGTTTCTGCAAACACAGAAAGATACAATTTCAATGCATAATTCAAAAATCACAAGCATATACCAAATTCACTGAACTATCCAGAAATTTCAGCATTAGTTTACCCATAAGTAGCAACTCCCTCCATCCCAAAATAAGTGGGAGTTTTAGGTGATAACTAGATGAATAGTTTAAAACTGTTTTATATTTAACAAACAAACATCAAAGGAGTTAACAGGGTATTTTAAAAATATATATAATAATTAAAAGTAGATATGATGGAAACAATTAGGGCATTGGCATTTTTAAATACCCCCTTGCTAGTTACTAATAATTCATCCCACAAAAATATGTTGTGTTCCGACACGTTGATATACTTTAAAAAATGCGTGTTTACTCGTGTTGTGTCAGACACGATAAGATAATTGGATACTTCATTTTTAACTAAAAACTTACAACTTTTTCTCAAATTAGCCGAGTCGGATACTTGGACACCCATATCCGAGTAGACACTTAATCCGTGTCTAAGTAACATAGAAAATATGAGCACCATTTCTGAATTTCTCTGATATTTTTCTTTTGCTGAATTGCTAACTACCACCTTTTTTTCTGTATAACGCCCATATTTTGGCATAAACTTCACCAAACATCCACCCACATAAACTTCAGCCACCCCACCACCACCACCGCTTCCCACAATCCTTCACCTCCGCCACCACTAGTCTCTCTCCTACATACTCCACCTCCTACGGCGACTGCGACTACAATTGCAACTATGGTGACTCCTCCCCAACTCCATCTTCTTCCTCCATCTACATTCCAACAACATCAACAATAATAACAGCAATACTATCTCTAAGATATCTCATGATAATGAGCGATTGCGACGCTCCAATACCATGCTCATGTGTGAACTTGCCCACATGAGAAAACTTTACATTGATATCATTTATTCTGTTCATAATCAAGTTAAACCTGTCCAGTCTACTTCTACCAATTTGCTCCTGCTATTGCTAATACTTCATCAAAAGGCTATTCATTTTGGTCAGTTCATCAAGAAAAATATTGCGACCACAACTGCGACGAATAATAATGTGGATAGTTTTGGTTATTTGATAATGATGGTTGTAAAACTAAGCTTTTGGGGAGGTTTAGAATAATTTCAAGGCGTAGTGCTCCTGCAGTGCGTTGGCAGTGGTGGTGGTGCTTCCCCGTTGAATTGGAAAGAGAAAGAGTGATTGATGAGAGAAAAGAGGGTAGGTGGGTTATATGAGGTAAGGGTAGTATTGGAACTTCAAGCCAAAATACGGAAAGTGTTAGGTAAAAAAACGGGCGGTATTTAGTAATACCCTTGTTTTGGCCCAGCACACATGCTATAAGAGCAAGACCTATAACTAGAGCTAGCATTGGTCATTCGAATTGAAATCAATTCAAGGATCTCATATTGAATCTTTTCAATCGATTTTTCGATCAGAACTTTTGGATCGGTATGGTTTTCAGTTTAGATTTGGTTCTTTGTTTTTGGATCAAATTCTATAAATTTGCAATTAAATCCACCACAAAAACAGATTGTTATCAAATCATTAACTTTGGATTAGTATTGAGTCATCTACATTTTGCATTCCAATGATATATGTATGAATTTTGTACTGAATAAAATATTACAAAAGAATTAATTCTAAGACAGGTTGGGTTAATTAATTGTTTAGGAGGGAGAGCGGGGCTCATAGGCACAATAAGGGAGCATCTTTACACCAAGGTAAAAGGCATTAAACATCAAATTTTCTTTGATGTGATCCAAGCAGCTTCAACTGCCAGAAGAGCAAACCTTCCGAACATATACAGCTAAAAAGCATTAAACATCACATTTACTATTTGTTTTGATGCGATCCAAGCAGGTTCAAGTGCCAGAAGAGCATACCTTCCGAAACATATACAACTACCTCAATAAGATATTACTTTTAGAGTTTAGACTCAACCACATGGTTATGCATGATATGAAAAAAATCAACAGCATACCTTGACACTAGCGTTTTTTATCTCATCATCATACAACTCTTCATCATCAATCCTTCGCACATACTCTTTGGGGCCCTGCAAACACATGCTTCACCAGTGAGAATGGAAAATTCTATGCATAGAAGATTGTTCAGTCTAATGGATGAGTATACACTAACATTGAATATTGATTTAATAAGTGCCTCATCCTCTTCATCTAGCTTCTATTCCTATAACATAATCATCAACTTGGTTAGCATTTATTAGCTTAATCCACTTTGGAAGTGAGGTAAGTAATATCAATTGGATGATCTAACATTAAAAACCTATTGGAACTGCAAGGCAGATACAAATTAGGGAACTCTGGGCGAGCGGTACTACGTAGTATATTCTTTTGTCATTTATACTAAACAAAACACACACACACACACACACACACAAAAAAAAAAAAATACTGACTTCTAATGCATTTTACAAAGCCCTTCATCTCAATTTTCAAATAGGAATGATTATATACATAGAACATCAACAAAAATAAATATGGTACAATTAACAAAAAATCTAAACATGTCCACTCAAAATCAACACCACCATCCAAGGTAGTCAATACTTTGTCATATAAGCTTGTATACTCCTCTATACAGAATGCAACACTTTTATATTTCCATTCATCTAAGCCCAAAGGTGTGGCTCAAACATTGCATTGAATGAGGCAACATACAAAATATAGGCATAAGGGGAACTCAATTCTCGATGAATACCAAGAGGTCTTGATGCGTGAGCATCCTGATCAAAAGAAGAGATCAAGCAACAACTTATATTTCTTCTCTCTACTTTGCCTAGGCCCTAGGGTAGTTTATTGCTTTTTGGCTTGTAATAAAGTAGCTTAAACTCGTTTAAGATTCTTGTAGCATGCTTAAACTTGTAATGACTTGAAGTGGCTCGAAAAGGTCTTGAAGAAGGCAACACGGTCGTGTCATCACACCAACACGAAACACGACCATGCAATGAAGATCGAAGCAGCAGCAACATTGGACTACACAACACGGTCGTGTAGTACATACTAACACAATCGAGTCATGTAGCAAAATTTAGGCAGAAACTTCAACCACGCAACATGACCATGTATTTGTGTTGAATACCCCTGCACGATCAGTGTACAGCACAATAGTAATTTGGAATCGCCATGTTTTCCACTGTTGTTGGTGGCACAATAGTAAGTAAAACCAAACGACGTTAACAATCCCCATAATTAATTATGTTATGAAGCTTTCACAAGATACTTCATACTCAATTAGCTTATGCTTTGTTTATAGATAAAAAAACGCATACAAATACACAGATAAAATAACAGAATGGATAAGCTTTAACCATAATTACTTATAGTTCTTAGTTCAGTCGGTCAAAGCAACTACATAAAACTCCAAAGCACATTTTTTTATCCTCCATAACATCTTACATGAGCTCTAGGTGAAGACAAAGGGCGAAAATGAAAACCCCATGAATCAAGAAAATAATTCACAAGTTGATCATTCTCATATTAGAAAGTTAAATAACAGAAATATAAAAAGCAAAAACAAAATTGCATTGAATGTGAAATATACCTGGTCCTCGCCCGTGCTCTGCAAGGCCGCTAACATTTCATCTACACTTACTGTTGCATGCCTTGACTGGAAGGGATATTAAAAAGATTAGCATACACAAAAATAAGCAAATTCCAGACATAAATACAAAGCAGTATCTTAATATACAGCAGAATCAAAGTACCTTCATGGACTTCATTTCATCAAGGGTTGCCATGATGTCCATTTCTCGCTTGGATTCCAACGTTCTATTCTCCAAAGATTTCATTGCATCTCCCATTTCTTCTGAATCTCTTTTCCTTTTCTCCTTCTCAATTTCCTAAAAACATAAATTTAGTATCATGAAACACATTCAAAAATAATTAAAATAACATGTTCATATAAACAAAGAGAAGGCACAAAATACATAATCTACAAAAACTTACATCATCTTTATCTCGCCAAGGTTCAAAATTCCTTGTTGCTCCTGCCTCAACTACATAATCGATATTTTGTGAGTCTGTCTTCATTGCCAGTTCAGCAGAACATTTTGTGCATTTGAAGTAGAATCTGAATATTTGGATGCCCAAGTATGTCTAAATCATATAGTAACGAGAACCAAAGTTAGAAAGGCATATCTAGTTATCTACTATTGATAGTGCAGCACAACAACTAATCATCACACACCGTCATTTAAAACTCAACGGCAGGGAGAAAAACCTAGCTTCTCTCCCCTTCCCAAAAAGGATTGAGGAAAAAACACCAGAATTCCAATTACACGAACATCCTAGTGGCGCAATGATCTTATTAGTTCATAATGATAGAAATAGATATGCAGTAGTTTTAAAGCACATTGGGGGGACCACCAGTTCAATTTCAATATTTAAGTGAAGAATCTGAAAATGTTTTAGTAAAAAAACTATAGAAAACTGCGGAAGTTTTTAAGTTTCACTACATTGGTTCATGATTATGGAAATCTGTGGGTTATAAAGTGCTATGCATATTCACTTTGCTAAGTTTTACAATAACTTTGGAGGAAAAAAGTTTGGAAAACAAAACATATAAATAGCGTATTATCATATAGGTATTATTCATGTTAATTAACCCATTTAAGCCATATGTGCTTAGCTTTACTTTTCAACAAGTTTATTTCCCAATTTAATTAATAAAAAAACTATTAACAATGTCTCAATAATATAATAATAAGATTAGTGAATTATCCCTAAGCTCGAGTGGCGATTGCCCACCCTCTTGGCGGCGATCTCGGCGACAGCCTGAGCCATGGCAAAGACGCGGCGGCAAAGAGGTGGCAAAACGACGTCTTCAGGAGAATCAGGTAATCCCCAATCTTCTGACTCGAATAAGGCTGAGGATGATGCTAATTTATATGCAATGGAAAACCTAACTTCAAAGGAAAACCTAGAACTGAATGCTACTGAGGAAACTAATGCACCTACAAATGTGAATGCCAATTTAATTGAAGAACAATCACTTCCCCCTCCACTATCTGATAGAGAAACTTTGAACCAATGGCTGAATGTGATTGTTGGTTCGAATGGGAAACGAACTGTGATACCTGATAATGCTATGCCTGAGAAACCTATGAAGTATGGTATACCTTTGGTGAAAATTGATCTAGATGATATAGAGGAAGAGGTTAACTATTGGACTTCTGCTTTTGTGTGCTATGCTTTGGGCTCTAATCCACCTTTCTCAGTCTTTAATGGCTATTGCAATAGGAAGTGGGGTAAATTGGGGCTTGATAAGGTTACCATGGTGGGTAAAGGGACTTTCCTGGTTCGGTTCAATACAGAAGAACAATGTGATAAGGTGCTAACAGGGGAACCACAATTCTTCGACTCACACCCAATTATATGGAAGAAATGGAAAGCAGACCTGGATGTACACAAAGAGGTCATCAAAACAGTCCCCATATGGATTAGACTGCCTAAATTGGAGCTCAAGTATTGGGGTAAGAGGACTCTGCACAAGCTGGGTAACTGTGTGGGCAACACGGTCAAGGTGGATGCCTTAACTGAACAGAGGGAGAGATTGGCTTTTGCGAGATTGATGGTGGAAATTGAAGTGGACAGAGAGCTGCCAGAAAGCCTATACTTTGAGAATGAAAAGGGAGTAGTAGTGGAGCAGCCGATTGAATATGAATGGAAGCCCACTTTATGCACTCATTGCAAGAAGTATGGTCATAACACCCAAGATTGCAAGAGGAAAATTAACAAAGGGAAGCAAGTGTGGAAACCAAAGCAACCCCAAAATCAGACACTCACTACAACAAATCAGGTACAGCACCCTGTTCAAGACGCTCAGCAGCACAATGAGAGCATGATTGAACAGAATGTGGAGTTCACTCCAGTCCAAGAGGAGAGAAAGCAAGCTACAACACCTCTAACCCCTGTACATAATAGCTTTGGTGCTTTGTCAGACCAAATGGACAGTGATGAGGATGAATTGGAGGAAAACTATGAGATTAAGCATGATGAAGGGGGGGGTATGAAAACCCCCACTCATCATGGATAATATCCTAATCTGGAACGTTAGGGGGCTGAATGATAAGGGCAAACAAAGTGAGGTGAGAAATCTCATCTCATCTCAAAATATCAAGTTCTTCAGCCTCCTAGAAACTAGGGTAAAAGCTCCTAACCTTGGTAGGCTCTACCTCAGCCTATGCCAAGGTTGGTGCTTTCACTCAAATCATACTTGGCATAACAATGGAAGGATTTTATTGGTTGGATCCCAAGCTCCTTCACTGTAAATATCCTGGAGTCCAGTGCTCAGCACATTCATTGCCACATCAAACCTGTCCAAGGCACACAGGATTTTTTCCTCACATGTGTCTATGGTTCAATGATAAGCAAGGTAGAGAACAACTTTGGGAAGCCCTAAAGCATATACATAAAAACATAGGAGATAAACCCTGGTGTGTCTCAGGAGATTTTAATGCTATCATGCACAAGGAAGACAGAAAGGGTGCTGTGGTTAGATGGTCAGAGGTGCAACCAATGGTGGAGTGCATGAACACTTGTGAGCTTGAAGACATGAGAGCTACAGGGAGGCACTTCACCTGGACGAATAAACAAGAGGGGAAAGACAGGGTGATGACTAAGATTGACAGAACCCTATGCAATAGGTATTGGTGCAATGCTTATGCCACAGCCCAAACTATCTACCTTCCAGAACAAGATTTTGATCATTCCCCCCAACTCATCAAGAAGTACCCAACTCCAGTAGGGAAGAAACCTTTTAGATTCTACAACTATTGGACCTCCAACCCAGAGTTCCTAGATGTGGTTCAGGATACTTGGAAAACTGAGATCAGGGGCTGCCACATGTTCCAGATAACGCAAAAACTCACAGCCTTGAAGCCCAGGCTTAAAAGAATGTTCAAAGAGGATATTCATGCTAATTACCAAGAAGCCCAGAGAAGACTTGAAGAAGCCCAAACTAGATTACACTCCTGCCATGAGGATGCAAATGCTGCTTCAGAGGAAAAGATGGCCAATGAGAACTATAGAGAGGCCAAGAAAGCCTATTGCAGCTGGCTTCAGCAAAAAGCTAAACTTCACTGGCTCCAAGCTGGGGATTCAAACACAAGTGCCTTCTACAATAGTCTCAAGATGAGAAACAGCAGGAACTCTATTACAAGGGTCCAGAATACTCAAGGGGTATGGGTTGAAGACATGAGCAGTGTAACTGAGGCTTTCACAAAGTTCTATACAGACTTACTTAGAGGCAATGATCACAACAGAATCCATATCTCTGAGGACATCATCAAGCAGGGTAATACCCTATCTGACACCCATAGAGAGCAGCTCAACTGTAACTTCTCTGTGAAGGATATCAAACAAGCAATGTTCTCAATACCTTCGAATAAGTCTCTAGGGCTAGATGGCTACAACAGTCACTTCTTCAAAAAGACTTACAACACCATTGGGGATGATGTGGTGGAAGCAATTAGGGACTTTTGTGCAAATGGTAAGCTCCTCAAAGAAGTAAGTGTCACTACCCTCACTATGGTGCCTAAGGTTGCCACCCCAGTACCATAGGGGAGTATAGACCTATTGCTTGCTGCTCCACTATTTATAAATGCATTTCAAAATTGTTGTGCCAAAGACTAAGTGCTGTGCTGCCTGACATAATCAGCCCCACCCAGGGAGCCTTTGTCTCAAGAAGAAGTATCATGCATAATGCCTTAATCTGCCAGCACATGATGAGGTTCTACAGACCTAGCCAAATACAAGATTGTTGCATGTTTAAACTAGATGTGAAAAAGGCATATGATACGGTTAGCTGGGGCTTTATGAATGATATGATGCATGCCTTGGGATTCCCTGAACACTTTATTAAACTCATTATGGTCTGCATCACTTCCCCCCAATACTCTCTCTTGATCAATGGGATCCCCTCCCCCCCACTTAGTCCTAGCAGAGGATTAAGGCAAGGTGACCCCCTTTCCCCCCTCCTGTTTACTCTTTGCATGGAGTACTTCTCTAGGTGCATGAAGAGAACAGGGCTGATCCCTGGATACAAATATCACCCTTTCTGCAAACAGTTGGGCCTTAACCACCTATGTTTTGCTGATGACATCCTTATGTTCTCTAGGGGTGACATCAACACTGTTGCTATGAATTTGGCTAGCTTGCAGATCTTCTCTCAAACCACTGGTCTTGAAATTAGTGCTGCAAAATCTGAAATCTATTGTGCAGGTGTAGATTCTCCTATAGTGGAAAGAATCCAAGCACTCTCTGGATTCAAATTGGGGAAGATACCTTTCACTTACCTGGGCATTCCCATGAGCCCAAAGAAAATACAACCCAATGACTGTGAGAAACTTGTGGATAAGATGTGTGCCAGGGTCAGGAGGTGGAGTTCCAGGAACCTATCTTATACAGGTAGACTCCAACTGGTGAACTCAGTGCTCATGGCAGTTAGCTCCTACTGGTGTCAGATCTTTCTACTACCAAAACAGGTGCTCCAAGGTATTGTTACTGTTTGTAGATCCTTCCTTTGGCATGGGACTAACTGCTCCAATAAGCCTAGCCCTGTGGCATGGGATGAGATTTGCAAGTCAAAGGAGGGTGGCCTAGGCATAAGGAATATTCACATGTGGAATATGGCTGCAGTTGGTAAGCATATTTGGGCTATTGCACACAAAAAAGACAACTTGTGGGTGAGATGGGTGCACTCTATTTATGTCAAGACCCAAGAATGGGTTAACTACAAGCCCACATAGATTTGTAGCTGGATTTGGAAGGACTTCTGCAAAGTCAAGGATGACTTAGTGGCTCATCACATTGACATATATAGGGGGAAATACTCAATTCAACAAGTATATGACACTCTAATCCCTCATGGCAACAAGGTTTACTGGGATAAGGTTATTTGGAACAGAGGAAGTGTTCCTAAACACCAATTTGCTGCTTGGATGGCTGTGAAAGGGAGAATGATGACCAGGGATAGGCTGAGCAGGATGGGGATAACAAGTGACCTCTCATGTTGCTTGTGTGACAATGGCATGGAGTCCCACTCACACCTGTTCTTCTCATGTCACTTTAGTAGTACCTGTTTGCTACAGATTTATGGCTGGCTGGATTGTAATGCCCCAGGAGATCTTGGTTGTGTGGTGAGGTGGCTAAGCAGAGACTTAAAAGGGAGCAAAGTCAGATCCATGGCTTATAGTGTGGCTCTTAGTGCACTTGTGTATAGCATCTGGCAAGCCAGGAATGTGAAGATATGGCAGGGGAAGCAGACCACTACTAATCAGATCATGAGCAGCATTAGATACACTGTTAGAAATAGGCTCTTACATATGGGAACTAAGATGGGTAGGATAGATAGAGCCTGGGTAGAACAATTGTAAGGAGTTGCTCCAAATGATAGGGGATGCCTTAAGAACCCTTCCTAGAAGGTGGCTTATGGCGTGCCAATGATGGTTCCTGCAACTCTGGTAGGCACTCCTGTTTATGTATGCTTGTTTTTTTGTGGTCTTGAGCCCATAGCTCATGCAATTTTGATGTAAACACTCTTTTTGTCTGGTTTCTAATATATTTTATTTACCTTCCCAAAAAAAAAAAAAAAAAAAAAGTCTCAATAATATACCGTTTTTACCCAGATTTCCTTATTAACATTAAAACATAACTCCTGCAGACTACAAATCAATGAACAAACAAGATCAGCATATACAAGACCAGCCAATCACATACATTAACCAATCCCATGGACTACAATTCAAATCAAATTACTAAAAACACCTTAAAACCCACATTAAACCCCGTAAACAACATGCTAGAATAGTAGTTACAAATTCAAGGTAAGTAAGCAAAACCAATCAAAACTACCCCCATAAACAAACTAGAAAGTAGAAACAATGCCACATTACATTGACAGAATTCTTTACAAAAAAAAAAGTAGTAAAAAGGGAAGATAAAAAGGGTACCTCGCCAATGACATCTTCCTTTCTAGAATTGAATTTGGTGCCTTCATAGATGTAATTACCACAAATATTGCAACGAATACTCATGGGCACATCATACGAACTTTAATTTGTTGATTTTTGGGTTGTCTTCTTCTGGGTATTTTGGCAGGATCGAAATCAGGAGGATAGTATTTGTTCAATACCTTTCTTTCTCCCATCTTTAACCTTTGATTCTAAGAACTCTTTCCCTCTCTACAAAGCAGCAACTACGGTTATTAATGATGAATTTGATTATGGAATTGCAAGTAAAAGAGAAAGGAGGATTTACAGAAATTCACTGCGATTTACACAAAGCAAAAATAATCTAACAAAAACATACATTATCATCAACTAGCATAAAGATCCATGATAATAAAAGACATACATTCCAAACTACAAATAATTTAAATAATTTTCAAATCTCAAACAATTTATTCACAATGACCAACTACAAGCAATAATAAATCAATAATCCTAAACAATAAACATTAACATTAACAAACAAATGAACAATTTACAAAGATTAACATTTACCAAAACAAATTAGTCAGATAAAAAAGAAAAATTCAAACAAAAACAGTGAAAAAATTCGAACAAAAATCAGTCAATGATTTACAATGGTAATCACCAATTTTGTTCCCTAAATAATTAAAACTTTGACTGACTTACCAATTACAACATGATTAAAGCAAGAAAACCTCAATGTATATTAAACTAGCATAGCAGTGAGGAACAAAAATAAAAAGATTCGATTGGAAACTCAACTCTGCTTCCTAATTATAACCCAAACCCTAGAAGAACCCGAAGTGACAATTAAATCGAAACCTTAACTCAGAAGCTCTGCTTCTACTTCAATAGGGGAAAGGCAGCCACGCTTCTTCGCCGGAGGGAGAGGGTGACGCTGTGAGGATGAGACAATTAAAATTAGGTTTATTTTAACCTAATCAATCCTATAAGTAGATGGTTCATGGTTAGTCATATGAGAAAAAACAAGTTTTTCAGATAACTTGTTACTCTTTCCACCATCCCAAAAAGGTATCATCACAAAATAGAGAAGAATTGTTCTGACTTTCCAACTAGCAATGGTGGTGCGTTGATCCAAATTGTTGGACAATGTAGAGGAATCGCATTTGAGATTCTGGCTCAATTTCACATGGAGTTCACGCTACAAAGATTGTAATTTCTATTCTTTATTTATTTGATGCATATACATTATTATTAGTGATGGTGATGTTATAGATGTTAAGAAATTGTTTCCTAAAATTCCGCTAATCGCATCTATAAACCCCTACAGTGGTATCGGTTAGCCTTCTAATAATTTTACTATGATCATATTTCAATGATAAAAATTATTCCTTTCATTCAATTAAGGGAGGATTGATTATCACTTTGGTTCATGTAGCCGACCCCATTTATGGGAATAATGCTTTGATTGATTCAATTAGGGGAGGATTAATTGATTTTAATAATACAACCTTTGAGGGATTCACAACCAATAAACCAACATTTAGATTATTCAATAATAATCCAACCTTTGCCCCCCAATTTGCTTTCAATGCACATTTACCTGTTGAAACCTGTAAAAACAGGTTAAGGGGACACGTGGTCCTTTATTATTGGTTGTATTTAAAAAAACAAAAGCAGATTTAAAAAAAAAAAGAATTAAAAAAAAAAAAAAAAAATCTGATTTTTTTCTCCCCACCGCACTCTCTCTCTCCCCCTCATCCTCTCTTTCTTCTCCTCCTCCTCCCCACTCTCTCTCCTCCTCACTCTTTCTCTCTCCTCCCTCCAAACTCAGGGAAAAAAAAAATACCAAACCCAACTCCTCCCACCTCCCCGCCCCTACACCATCACTGCCTCTCCCCCTCCCCAGCAACGCCCTCCTCCCCCTCCTTCCTCCACGGCCGCTGCTGCTCTCTTTCTCTCCCTTCTTTTTTTTTGAGATGTGATTTGCGGTGGGGGTGATTGGTGGTCGATTGGTTTGTGGGTTGGTGGTGGTGGTCGATTGGTTTGTGGGCTGGTGGTGGGTTCGGTTTGTGGGTTGATGGTGGGTTCAATTTGTGGGTTGGTGGTGGTATACGGGTGGTTCTTGGGTTCGGTTTATCGGTTTGATTTTGTGGGTATGCGAGCGGGGTTTGAGGGGGTGGCAGGTGGTGACTGGTGGTGGCGGTGGTTCTTGGGGGTTGGACGGTGGTGGAGGACGGGGTTGGTGGTCGGTGGTGGAGGCAGGGGGTCGGTTGTCGGTGGTGGAGGCAGGGGGTCGGTTGTCGGTGGTGGACGCAGGGGGTGGGTTGTGTTCTTTTCTTTTTTTTTAATTTATGTTTTTTTTTTATTCTGTTTTTGTTTTTCTTAAAAAAAATGAAAAACAAAAAAATTACCTGTTCAACAGGTTACCGGTCAAAAAGTTTACCTAAATAAAATGGGGTATTAAGGTTGGTTTATTAAAAAATAATCCAAAGGTTGATTTATTGGTTGTTAATCCCTCAAAGGTTGTGTTATTAAAATCAATTAATCCTTTATTATATGGATTAATTTGCATAACTAAAATAGTGATTGTAATTGATTGGAAGAATTATTATTATTATTAATTTTATACTTTATACTAAAAAAAAAACGTTCGAAATGTTAAAACTTCACTCCTCCACCCCAAATTCATCAAACTTTATTAGTTTATGATCACAATTACATTGGGGCTTTTGTTCCTTAAGATTTTAATTTCATATTCACGTCCATAATTGTTGTTTTAGGTTTGAAAATCAAAGACAATGGCCGTTGCTCATGCGGTGGCTGGGAGTAAGACTCCCTTAATAAACTGCTACTCTGTTTTATTGTTTATTTTTATTAATTCTACAATTATGGAATTGTTATTCGACTCCTCTAATTAAGGAGATTGTGATTGTTCTTTGACCCATATTTCTCTAACTAAAAACAAAATTTGTGTTTTTTTTTATTAGGTTGACTGTTAACATGGATTTAAAACAAGAACATGGTTTTATATATATATATATATAGTGTAACAGCCCCGAACTTAGGGTGACTGTTATTTAACCTTAACCTGTAATTACCGTAAATCAAGCACTAATAAATCAATAGTTCCACAAGTCATACTCTGAAATCTCAACTTACATCACCAAGCTCATATAATCATTTACATTGTCTCTCTTAGTTATACATATTGTCTTAATTCATACTTGTATTCTAATTACAACAATCCAAGTCGGGATTGCAGCTAGGAAAATAATAGTTCATCTTGTCTTGTAGCCCTCGCTCACTAGTTTCGTCTCCCCGAGCTTATTTACCTTAATCCTAAAAACACAACCCTGTCCCTAGGAAGCACGGGTACGGCTATTTGGGTGCTGAATCCGTACCGGGGACGGGGTGGGGACGGGGGCGGTGTGGGTACGGCCAAAAAACATACCGGGTACCACTTCTCAGATGTGGGGACGGCAGGGTTGGGTCGGGGACGGCTGGGTTTGGTGGTGGGGACGTTTCGGGGACGGGAATTGGGTGAAGTAGCCGTCCCCAAAGGCTGCTGATGTTCAAAATTAAATTGGGGATTAGGGTTTGAGAACACCTCACGCATATCTCCTCTCACCCCACCACCACCACCAGGTTCGCGTTTGCGAATGAGATGTCGTCGCCTCTGAGTCGCCTAGCCACCACCGGTCATCCATCTCCGCCATAGCCTTTTTTGCCTTCCGCCATTGCCTTCTTTTGTACAAATGGTTTTTGAAACTTCGAGCTTCTGCTTCTCTCTTTCTGTTTCTTTTTCTTTTTTTCTATTTCTTTCCTTCTTTTCTCCCCTTATTTTACTCTGACTTTTTAGTTTTTACTTTTTAGGTGACTTAGGTCTACTTTATTGGGTTTTACTTTTTAGGTGATTTTTTACTATTTTTCTTACTTTACCTGTATATGGGCTTCACTTTAGTGAGTGGGCCTTTTTATTTTTTTTATTTTATTTTTTTGGCAAAGGTAACTTTAATTCTTTATTTTTTTTGAGGAAATCTTTAATTCTTTATTTTGTTACAATATTTGTTATTTACTTAGCAATAGTTATTTCTCACTTAGTCTTTTATTTTATTTGAATTTTAGTATTCATTTTAATTTATATATTCATATTTTTTGCCGTACCCGTTTTTAAAAATTTTTAATATGCCGTTTTCCGTCCCTGTCCCCGTACCCATTTTTGACCCCGAATCCGTCTCCGTGCTACCTAGCCCTGCCCCCACCAGGACAGGTCCGAAGACAATACACGTGAGTGTACACAACCAAATACAAGGGATAAAATTGGTGATTGACTATGAGTTTAGAACCTCATATTTAATACGAAGAATTTATAAGCCAGACATATTGAAATAAGTACAAACTTACCAAACATGGAACTCATTTTAGTAAGCACACAAGTAGTCTATAATTTCCAACTAATAACATAAATTGAATCGACTCATTGGTGAACTACCTTTATTTTCAAGATAATGCCTGGAGTCAACTTCCTACAAGGATGGCCCTATGAATCTTTGCCACACCATCCATAGTTGTCACACAGCCTCACCGGCCATATTTGTTCTCGTATTCAAACATTTGTATTTGCAGTTTGGGAAGCTAAATTCCGTTCCCAAACACTTGATCATTATCACAACAATAAATTGGCAACAATAAACTTAATGCAAGTATTTATATTTCCAATCATTAACATAATAGTAAACTAGCATTAATAAGCTCACGCTACTATTCTTACGATCTATCTTTCCTGTACCCTAGGCCTAGCTAACATATACCATACCCTAATTAATAATTAGGGTGATCCAAACATTTTATTTTAGAACGTAGCAAGCTATTTTCAAGCTCAACAAAATTCCGCTTTTGGAAATACTCCAATCAACTAAATAGTTATACAATCTTTCATACACTTATAAATGACCTAGGTTCCAAGATATAATAGAATTAACAATTAACAACACCTATAATTGGAACCCAAAAATTCTAGTAAACCATCAAGCATGTTTATGTCACTTAAACATTAACTAATGGGTTCTTCGGATTCCGGCCATAACGACTTGCCACATCGGCACAACTTTATAATAAAGGCCACACCAGCCTTGCCACACTGGCACAATTTAATAAATAAAGCCACATCGGCCCGACCACACCAGCCTTGCCACACCGGCACAATTTTATAGATAAGTATAGGGTTGCACCGAACTTATTTATCTTTCATAGTTCCAATTCTTATACTTCGTATTTGTTTTCAAAGAACTAGATCTCAAGTTCACGGGATACGTTTTGTAGACACAACAAGTACAACTCAAACAAGTCAAATCCAACACTCACATATTCTTTTACTTCTCATGATATAGTACCTATAGGTTCTCATTTGTGCTTAATCCTTCAAAATGGGGAAATCTTGACTTGTCCATTTCCTTTGCTACTATTTAATTAGAAAATCAATCTTTACAACTTAAATTGTTAGCCCAAAACACAATATTACTAAATTCCACTTGATGTATCAAGAACGTCTAAAAGAGTTGCTCAATCTTGTTTATTCAATTTTCTTTATTATCGAAGAATGTCTAGCGTCTAAACTTAACGGAATTATACATTTAAAAAAAATAAGACCGTCCAAACGCATTAAAATATATAGTTGTAAGTTGTAACTTTACAAATGTATAAACGATATCTGATCTACTTTTAATTTATAATCATCCAAGTATTTTAAAAGTAAATCATTATTAAATAAGAATCATCCTATATATATATATATATATATATCACAAACTAATTTTTATGGTGAATTTTTCAAGAGGCTTATGATGTATTTTTCCCCTTGGCAGCAACCATCCCACAGGCAGCTACCACCGGGGGAAGAAGCCACCGCAACACTGTGACCGCACAGCCACCACACGGCAGCAACACAGCCACAGCGCAGCAGTAGCAGCGCATTACAGCAGCAACGAGGCAGCAGCACAATGACAGCAACACAGCAACGGTGTAGCGGCAGCAGCACAACAGCAGCAGGA
This sequence comes from Salicornia ramosissima, assembly GCA_951394345.1. Taxonomy (NCBI): domain Eukaryota; kingdom Viridiplantae; phylum Streptophyta; class Magnoliopsida; order Caryophyllales; family Amaranthaceae; genus Salicornia; species Salicornia ramosissima. The sequence goes on from OX596235.1 coordinate 22,746,662, forward strand.
ACCCGCAGCGGCAGCAGCAACAGCAACCTACAGCTAGTGGCAGCAGCACAACGGCAGCGGCAACGATAACCACCAGCCCCGCCTGCAGCAGAAACGCTCACCACCAAAGGGCAGAAGCTGCTGGTCACATCAGCAGTATAGAAGCAGCGGCAGAAGGGTGACAACAGAAGCCATCCCCTGCTTCGTTGTTCCAGCCAGCTCGGTTTCGGGTTCGTTTAAAAATAATAAAAATTAAAATTAAAAAAAAAAAAAAACGTTTACACTATATAAGACTAGATCACAACATAGCTTCTCCCGAGCATACAAATCAAAATTTCCAGATTTTAAATATTTACTCCAGTTTCTCAACAAATCATCAATTTAGATGACAACTCAATTTCAAGGCAACAATAAGCTTTCAGCTTATTAATCACAAAAAAAAAAAAAAAAAAAAAAAAAAACACAAGATTCTCATGTTACTACAACACCTATTAGCTTGCTCCTTGGAACTTCTATCACTAAAAGAGAGTATGGAAATTCAGATTTTGAGGTTGCATGTGGAAATTGAAGTGAGGAAGAAGAAACTTACCTTGCTTCAATGGAGGGGTATTGTAAAGCTCTGAAAATCTCAAGATAAAATATGGAAATATTTGATTAATAATCTCAGAAAAATGTAATACAAAAGGGTAGTTTAGCAACTTAAGGATGCAAATCTCCCATTAGTGGCTTTAGGTCACAACTCTCAAAAAGCCTAAGCTTCCTCACAAATATTCTGGATAATTCCTATCTTCCCCCTCCCTACATTTTTATACTACCACTACCACTACATATTTTGTCCATACTCAAGTACAAAAAAGCTACAAGACAAAATATTACAAAACAAGGACAATTAAAAATAACTAAAATAAAATAAAATAAAAATTCTGAAAATATAAAATATTAGAAACTAATTTTCTTAATTAATTGATTCATTACACTACACCCCCCCTAAAAACCACCTTGTCCTCAAGGTGGTGCCGTAGGAGCGTGCGCGGCTTCCATTGCGGCGAGTTCTTGCCTCTCGTACTCGTCCTCATCCTCCAAGATCATGACACTCAACTCATGGGACTTACACTTGTGCCCTACTCCCCATCGTTCGTCACATTTAAAGCACAAGCCCTTCGATTTACGATCTTGGAGTTCTTTTTCCGACAACCACCGAACCTTGCCGACGAAGTGAGCTGTAGACTGGGCAGAGTGAGTGGAGCTGGGGGTGCTCTGATAGTTCAAGTTGGACGAGTAGTTTTGAGGGCGTGGAGAATGGTCGCCTTTTTGTTTTGGGGTCACGTGGGGCTGGGAATTGAAACTGGGAGATGGGGTTATGATTGTGTTGTGGGTTTTAGTGTATTGGGAGGGGTGGGTATGAGTATGGCTGTGGGCCGGCCCATTTTGAAGGGGCTGGGAATTTGGGCTCCCATTAAAAAAAGAAGAGTGAAGGGAATCAGCTGGGTTATCAAAATAAGAAAAGGTATTAGGAAAATTAGGGTTTACCTCATAATTTTGGGTGACCCGAATTTTTTCCTCTATCCCCATGGATAGGTCCATGGCCTGCTCCAAGGTCCTAGGGTTTAACATTCTAACCTCAGCCCTTATCCTTTCCTTCAATCCCTTAATAAACTGGCTCTTCATCACACTCTCAGGAATATCTTCAAGTGGTGATGCCTTATCAATGAAGGCCTTACGGTACTCCACCACCGTAGTTGTCTGAGAGACTGCGAGCCATTGCTCGTGGAGGTCTCCGGCACCCACCGGCTGGTATTGCGCCAAAGCACGTGCCTTCAAGTCCCCCCAAGATATGAAGGACCTCCTTCGGTTCTCCCACCGGTACCATCTAAGAGCACCGCCCTCCATGGCCACCGCCGCTGCTTGAAACCTCTCAATCTCCGTCATCTGATGAAACTCAAAGTATTGTTCACTCCTTACAATCCACTCTTCAAGGTCGACTCCATTGAAGATGGGCATTTCGAGCTTTCTATACTTAGGGTTTCCCTTCCCTTCACGACCGCCGTTGCCGCCGCCACCATTCCGAGTTCAAAACCCTGGACCCGACTGGGCTTCGTCCTCCCAAGCTTGAGATTTCTCCATCATATACCTAATTTCTGCCCTAAACCCTTCATGGGAGCCTTTTAGGGTTTCGAGATGTTGGGCAAAGCTGTCCTCGAGTCGGTGGTTGAGGGCCTCTTGCTCCTTCGCCACTTTCTCTTCAAAGGACCGTCGCCACTCCTCCAAGCCTTTCTCCACTGCCTTAGCCACAATTTCTGGTACGGACACCTCCAAGCTTGCCATCTTTGAACTCACCTCACCCATTTTCTCCTCCAAGATGTCCAGCCTCTGTGAAGTGTTTCCGGGTGCCATGGAGTGTGCGAGTGGCTCTGATACCAAGTGTAAAGCTCTGAAAATCTCAAGATAAAATATGGAAATATTTGATTAATAATCTCAGAAAAATGTAATACAAAAGGGTAGTTTAGCAACTTAAGGATGCAAATCTCCCATTAGTGGCTTTAGGTCACAACTCTCAAAAAGCCTAAGCTTCCTCACAAATATTCTGGATAATTCCTATCTTCCCCCTCCCTACATTTTTATACTACCACTACATATTTTGTCCATACTCAATTACAAAAATTCACCCAAAAAACTACAAGACAAAATATTACAAAACAAGGATAATTAAAAATAACTAAAATAAAATAAAATAAAAATTCTGAAAATATAAAATATTATAAACTAATTTTCTTAATTAATTGATTCATTACAGGTATGCGTGAGAGAGGGAGGAGTAGTTTACTGAGTGTCTTTCTTTCTTCCTTTCAACTGCAGTGAGTAGTGGTGAGTGGCAAAAGAGGTAAGGCGTTTTGTTACACGGTTATGGGTAAGACTCATTACCCCAAATTCTACCCACAATTACAAGTCATACACTTGTCCCATGTAACAAATCTCTGGATGTTCTCCTGGGTAATTAAATGCTTGTCAATCGGGTCCAAAGTATTAATTGTAAAGAAATGATAATATAATTATTACATAATTTTCGATCTTAATGACCCAAGCATCCATCCAAGGCAACAATCAAACTAATCATTAATTAAATTAATTTCCCAACAACCCTCGAATAACAATCTATCACCGAATTATGAATCTCAATACACTTTCGGCTCAGAAATCTTTATCTTAAATATTCTCAGAATTCTCCTATTTGACTTGATAAATTCTCCATCGTTCAAATAATATACAATGAACTCCGAAAATTTTAATTTCCCCAGAAAAATCCTTTATTTAGACTTATTGAATTGATTAGAATTAGCGTCTGTTTCATATAGAGAGTCTGGATATGCTAAAAACATATACTTCGCTGAAAACTAAAAACTTTCATTTATGATCGTTAGATTTAAATAAACAGCTTAGATTGATTTTGTTAAAATTTAAAAAATATGAACTTTAAAAGTAGAAAAAAAAAAGGAAAAGAGTATGCTGATTCAACGCTGAGTCAGCAACAACAATGTTAATCCGTTTTTGGTTTTCAACGGCTCTGATTAAAATTTTGAATTGTTCAATGGCTCGCACCTTGGATCATGTAAAAACTAGAATATTTGAATGATTTTAGGCAAAAATACGGCATTTCGGAACTAAAACGAGTAAAATAGGTCATTTTTAACTGCTTTTGAGTGTTTTCGTTCCTATTCTCGCGCCAGCCATCTTATTTCATCTATTAAAGATTAATTAATGTCCTATAACATTTATTTTAGCAATCACCCGACAAAAAACATGCATTCATGCAACAAAAGATGTAAAAAAAGCGGTATTCATAAGCACCCTCTCCTAAACTACACCAAAAATCCTAAACCATAACCTAAAGCCTCCTAGTCCTTCTATACTACAATAATAAGCACACTACGATTGCATTTGTAATTAGCTTTGTGATTGCGCCCCATCTAGGGTCAACACCTCCCTAGACAGCCTACGCAAAGCATGTCGGTATTAACATTGCAATTGAACTTGTGATTGCGCCCCATCTAGGGTCATCACCACCCTAGAAGGCCTACGCATAGCACTTTAGCATGCACGACTGAATTTGTGATTAGTTTTGTGATTGTGCCCCACCTAGGGTCACTAGTGGAAAAAAGGTGATTTGTTGCGGTTAAAAAGGGGGTTTTTTTGTGGTTATGAACCGCAGCACATCAAGGGTGCAGCAAAAAGGTAAACAAAAAATCAAGCTATTTGTTGCGGTTGTTTAACATAACCGCAGCAACTAGCTTGCTTTTTGCAGCGGTTTTGTTAAACAATCGCAGCACATAGCAAGTTTTTTGCAACGGTTTTATTACACAACCGCAGCAAATAGCACGTTTTTTTGCAGCTATTTTGTTACACAACAGCAACAAATGTGTGTTATTTTTGTGTTGTTTTCTTGTTTTTGGAATTAATATTAACAATAAAAAAATATAGGTACTAATCGAATACATACAACCGAATTTTACCAAATGTGAAAGAATACAATAAATTACTAAATTATCATAAGAAATAAATACTAAATGTTGAATTTTAATAAATTACTAGTTGAGAAACTATGTGTACAATTGTATCGATCACAAACAATGTGTGTACAAAAATTTGGCAAAGTTAGAGAGTTTAGGAACAAAAACGAGCCAAATAGGTCATTTTTGGCTCGTTTTGGGTGTTTTCAATCCCATCTTCGCACTAATCAACCTAGCTCATGTTTTTAAGGTTCATACATGTCCTATAACATTCAAGTAAACATTCTATGACTTACTTGCGTGATTTCAGGCAAAGTTAGAGAGTTTAGGAACAAAAACGAGCCAAATAGGTCATTTTTGGCTCGTTTTGGGTATTTTCGTTCCCATTTTCACACCAACCAACTTAGTTCATTTTTTAAGGTTCACTCACGTCCTATAACATCCAAGTAAACATTATATGACTTACTTGCGTGATTTCGAGCAATGTTGGAGTATTTAGGAACAAAAACGAGCAAAAATGGGTGCTTTCATTCCCATGATCGCACCAACCAACCTAGTTTATGTTTTTAAGGTTCATTCATGTCTTATATCATCAAAGTAAACATTCTATAACTTACTTGCGTAATTTCGGGCACAGTTAGAGCATTTAGGAATAAAAATGAGCCAAAAATAGGTGCTTTTGTTCCCATCTTCGCACCAACCAACCAAGTTCATGTTTTTAAGGTTCATTCACATCCTATAACATCCAAGTAAACAATCTATGACTTACTTGCGTGATTTCGGGCAAAGTTAGAGTGTTTAGGAACCAAAACGAGCCAAATATGTGATTTTTGGCTCGTTTTGGGTGTTTTCGTGCCCATCTTCGCAGCAACCAACTTATTTCATGTTTTTAAGGGTCATTCACGTCCTATACTCCTATAACATCAAACTATATATTATATGACTTACTTATACGATTTCGGGCAAAGTTAGAGCGTTTAGGAACAAAAACGAACGAAATAGGTGATTTTTGGCTCGTTTTGGGTGTTTTCCTTCCCATCATCACACCAACCAACCTAGTTCATGTTTTAAAGGTTCATTCACGTCCTATAACATCAAAGTAAACATTTTATGACTTACTTGCGTGATTTCAGACAAAGTTAGAGCGTTTAGGAACAAAAACGACCCAAATAGGTGACTTTTTAGCTCGATTTGGGTGTTTTCGTTCCCATCTTTGCACTAATCAACCTAGTTCATGTTTTTAATATTCATTCAAGTCCTATAACATTGATGTAAACATTCTATGACTTATTTGCTCAATTTCGGGGAAAGTTAGAGAGTTTTGGAACAAAAACAAGCCAAATAGGTGATTTTTGGCTAGTTTTGGGTGTTTTCGTTCCTAGCTTCGCATCAACCAACCTAGTTCATGTTTTTAAGGTTCATTCACATCCTATAACATCAAAGTAAACAATATATGACTTACTAGCGTGATTTCAGGCAAAGTTAGAGCCTTTAGGAACGGAAACGAGCCAAATAGGTGATATTTGGCTCGTTTTGGGTGTTTTTGTTCCATTCTTCGCATTAATCAACCTAGTTCATGTTTTAAATTTTCATTCACATCCAATAACATAGATGTAAACATTTTATGACTTATTTGCATGATTTTGGGCAACGTTAGAGAGTTTTGGAACAAAAGCAAGCCAAATAGGTTATTTTTGGCTCGTTTTTGGTGCTTTTGTTTCCATCTTCTCACCGATCAACCTAGTGTATTTTTTAAGGTTTATATGTGTCCTAAAACCTTCATTTAAACATCCTAGGGTTTATTCTATACTACGATCATAAGCACATTGTGATTGCATTTGTGATTAGCCTTGTGATTGCATTTGTGATTAGCCTTGTGATTGCATTTGTAATTAGCCTTGTGATTGCATTTGTAATTAGCCTTGTGATTGCGCCCCATCTAGGGTCAACACCTCCCTAGACAGCCTATACAGAGCACGTCGACATGAACATTGCAATTGAACTTGTGATTAGCTTTGTGATTGCGCCCCATCTAGGTTCGTCACCTCCCTAAAAGGCCTACGCAAAACACGTTAGCATACACAAGTGAATTTGAGATTAGTCTTGTGATTGTGCCCCACCTAGGGTCATTACCTCCTTAGACGACCTATGCAGAGCAAGTCATCATGCATATTTACTTCTCAAGCTTGAAAGGATACAGACTATGTAAAGGGTACTAAAGCATCATAAAATGCACAAAACTATGCTCCTTTTTCCATATATACCAAATAAATCAAATCTTGATAATAAATAATCAATATGTAAAATAAGTTTAGAATACCATTACCAAGTTATTAAAATTGCCAAATCAGCAAATGAGCAACACCTGATCTTCAACCCCATTAGACAAAACCAATCCCCCCCCCCCAAACAAACAAATCCTGACAAATTGCAGAAAACACACATAAAAGCTCAAAAGAACTCAAAGGTTATTCAACGATTCACCACTATAAGCAACCTCATAATTAATATGTACACAATTTGAAGTAGAAAAAGTCATGCTACCCCAATCTAATACGTTTCATATTCATATTCAAATTAAAAATTATAAGTATCTCAAATTAAAAATTTCTCATTTTCATATATTAAAAATTACAAGTCCCTCATATTAAAAATGCCTCATATTCACAATCATACTCATATTCAAAGTCAAAATAGTATATGATATAAACTTAGAAACAAGGACCTAGCTACTTACCATATTTACACTAAATCTTTATTTAAAAGATAAGTCTAATGAAATAAAGTTGATACCGAGTACAATAAAATATATAAAGTTTATGTACTTCAACAAAAGCTCGCCTAATCACATAATAATTTCATGAAGTTAACACAAATAACGTATATCATCAACAAGCATAGATTAATTTTGTATACTACGTTTATACTCTATTTATTCTTGAATCCACATACTTTTTATACACTATGTTTATCATCTAATCTTCTTTTCAAGTTTCTAAAAGGCCACTATACATGATCCTTTAAGTTCACACATGAAATTCAAAATATTAAAATGATACAAACAAGATGGGCGTACCAAGTGTACAATGCCATAATTTTCATAAATTTGTGTAACATCTAAAAGATGAGCATAAGGCTTGATAATGTTAATAGTAGGATGCATGATAATGTCATGTAGTCAAGTTAACCTTAAAACACCTAAATCAATCAAACAAATTATCCTAAAGCTACATGAGGCAATGAACAAAGTTGGTTCAAAAATACAACACATAAAAATTATGAACCCTAACTGAAATGAACAGATAAACTTATTGAGAGCAACGACAGAAATGGTGTGAAGAGAAGTGTGGGAATTCAGGCGAGATTACTGGGCGAATTTGGGTTCGAATTCAAGCAACATTTCAGGCTAGCACGTTCGAATTGCAGGCTCGAATTCAGGCATATACATTTCAGATATGAGATTTTCAGGCTCGAATTTAGGTTCGAATTACAATAAACTTCGGTTTTGTTTTGCAAGAAAATTACAACAGTACTTAATTAGAAATGAAAACCCTAAAATCCAAAAAAGGGAAAAAAGGGAAAAAAAAATACCTCAACCTAACATTCGTGGGTTCATCAAGAAACGGCGAAGATACTACAGCCAGAGAAGGGGATGTGGGTTCCGTAGGTGGCCGGAAAACGTAGCAGCAGCGACAACAACAGGCTTCGAGGGAGAAGAAGCAGCCGCAACAACAGCAGGCGCCGAGAGAGAAGAAGCAGCAGGCGCCGGCGGTGCGGTGGCTGGTCTTCACGGCAGAGTGGTGCAAAGCGGCCACCGTGGTTGGCGTGGTTGGCGTTAGACTCTAGGGTTTTGGTTCTCGTCCGTGGTAGAGTGGGTGAGTGTTTTTTTTTTTTGAAGTGTTGTTGTTCTCCTCATGTCGTGACTCGTGAGTGTGTGATATGAGGAGATTAGTTTTTTTTTAACTTATTTGTTGCGGTTATTAGGGGTAATAACCGCAGCAAATAAGGCGTAGCAAAGATATTACAACTCATTTGCTACAGTTATTAACATAATTCATAATAACCGCAGCAAATAAGGACAAGCAAAATGTGTTTTTGTACTAGTGGGTCATTACCTCCCTAGACAGATTGCAAGAATCTAGCCAAGTAAATGGCAGGCTTGGCATTGATAATTCAAATCTACATATACGTATATTTATAGACAATAACAAACAAATCCAATCATACAACACAATTTTCGAGCCGTAATGGAGAATTTGCAATTTTTGCTTATAGGATAACTAAATAACCATCATATTATAATGGCATAAGTTCAAAATGCAAGAGGAAATAAATTGACAAAATCTCCCAATACTTTATATGAACACAAATTTCCATTATTCCAAACAAAAACAGCTTTCGAACTTTAATTCCAAAATTAAACACACATATAAACCAAGCATTACAATAAATCCAATTTAAAAACAAAAACAAAGTGCAAAAAATAATATCCCTCAAATATAATTTCTTGTAAAGAATGTAACAGAAAAATAAAAAAAATAAAGTAAGAATGAATGAAAGAATCACAATAAATTATTAGGTATTTTCCCAAAAAAAAAAAAAAAATTACAAACCCTAATTTCAACAATTGTGTCTATTCAACAACTAATCAACAAGTTAAAACTCTGTTAATTCAATCAACAAGTTGCTATCAGAATTGTAACAACAACAACACGGGCAGATCGACCATCACTAAACCCTAACAATTAACAACAAAATTAAAAAAAATATATACCTTAAGTTTGGTGCGGCAGCAACCACCACGAGCGGAGCAGGGCAGTGGCAGTGTCCACCACGAGCAGAGCAGCGGCAGCGTCCACTACGAGCCCTTGCGTTCGCAACCCTCGCGCGCGTTCGCAGCAGGTCCGCCCCCTTTCGCAGCAGCAGCAGGCCGGACCTCCGGTGGATGGGGAGGGGATTGGGGGGTGGCGGTGGATGGGGAGGCGGTGGTGGATGGGAGGGAAGTGAGTTGGGGACTTGGGGACTTGGGGTGTTTAAAAACTTTTGAGAAAGTATGATTGGGGTCATGTTTGTTTGGGTCAGTGCAGGGGGCCAGGGGCGTTAGGCGTGCGTCTGATGGTTAAAAAAAAAATAACATATGCTATTTGTATCGGCTATGTACAAACCGGAACAATTAACCGGAACAAACAAATAACTAATTATCACAAAACCGAAAAAAATACTATTTAATTGTTCCGGTTTGTACATAACTGATACAAATAGTTACTTATTTGTTCCTTTTATATATTAACCGGAACAAATACTCATTATTTGTTCCTATTTTTATATAACGAGAACAAATAAAGGGTTACAAATATCAAATTTTCCACTAATGAATCTTAGTTGAAAACAAAAACTTTTAATATGAATTAATTCAAACTTTTAGGGTGTGCTTTCTCTTCATTTTAAAAAAAATAAGTTTCAGGTTTAATGAGTTCCAATATGTTATATCAGGTCTAATGAGTTTCAATAAGGTCTAATAAGTTCTAATAAGTTCCAATCAGGTCTAATAAGTTCCAATAAGGTCTAATAAGTTTCAATCAGGTTTAGGTTACTTTTTTAATTATTGATTAAATAAAATTAATTAAATTACCTTAAGTCACTCTTACACAGCATAAACTGTAACGACACTGATTTTGTTGGTATTTCTGTCGTGTATTTATTTGTATTTATGTGATTTTTATGTATGGTCCAAAATTTATTTTGGACTATTTATTTTATTTTATGTGAATAATTTCGATTTTATTCGAATTATTTTATTTTTATTATTCTTGATTGATTATTATTTATTTTATTATTATTTAATTAATTAGAATTTTTATTATTTAATTTTCTAATTAAATATTTAATATTGTCGGGCCAAATCGAGTTAAGCATGATTGGTCATGCAAGGATGCAATTAGCCCAACTATTTATTGAAAGCCCATTTTGGCCTTGTGATAGCCCCCCCCCCCTTGTTAAGTGGCAAGTTTTGCCACTTACCATGCATTCACACCTAACTAACCTCTATAAATAGAAATAGTTAGTAAGGTCTTGAGATCATTTACTCATTTGCCATCTTAAACACACTTGCTCACCAAAGTTTAAAAAACAAAAACTCCCTCCATTTGTTCTCCTTGTCACATGCCATTTTTGGCTATCTTCAACCCATCAATTGTTCATCTTCAATACCAAACCCAAACTTAAAGATTCAACATTCATTGATCTTTAAGTGACTTAAGATACCATAATCCTAATAATTTTCAATCAAGAATTATTGTTCGGGGTTTGTTTTGAGGTCTTGCTCGAGTGGGTTCATGTGGGAGCCGTGTGGTTCGAGTGGGTTCGTGTGGTGGACCGTGTTGAAGACGGTGGTCCGTGGTGGTGGTTCAAGCCTAGGTCGTGCCGTGTTCGTGGGTCTGTGCAGCCAGGGCCGTGTTCGTGAGTCCGTGTGGTTCGTGGTGGTGCACCGTGTTGGGCTCGTGTGCAAGCCGTGTAGCAGCGTGGTTTTTGGGGCCGTGTGTGTTCGAATTCCGGGATGCAAGTTTGTGTTAATTTGTGTTTAACCTTCATTAAGGTAACATACTATCTCAACCTAGTTGGTATACTATGATTTATAGTATAGATTAAGGGATTAGATTAGACCGTTTGATGTTTATGTACTCATTTTTATGCGTGAAATATAACTGATTTTGGGTGATGGTTTTTATGATGATTTCTACTTGATTATATGTATTCCATGATTGGTTATGTTAGTTCCATATTTGATGTTGTTCATGTTCAAGTTCCGTGAAGTTTCGATGATTGCAAGTTGATGAATTTATTGTGGAACTTGTTGTTAGTATGCATGTATGATGATGATGAGTTTGGAATTGAGTTCTTGAATCTTGAATGAGTTCTTGGTTGAAGTTCTTGAATCTTGATTGAGTTCTTGATTGAAGTTCTTGAATCTTGGATGAGTTCCTTATGAGTTCTTTGAGTTCTTGTTCGAGTCTTGAAAGTTAAAGAAAGTTAGTAATAATTAAAGAAAGGTTAAGGAAAGATAAAGAAAGTTAATGAATGTTATAAGAGGTTCAAAGATTTGATGATTTACATGTTATTCTTGAGTCAAGACGTAAGATGCAACTTAAGAATTAACTAAGAATGTAAATTTCGATTAAAGTTAAGATTAGCTTGATTTTGCTACTAGACGCCTAAGACGTAGAGTAAGATTCTAAGTATTTGGGTTAAGACGTTGCCCCTATCCTATCCGTGGTATTGGGATAGTTGGTGGTCTTACTATGTCGTCTTCGGATATGGATTTCCAGTAAGATTGGTTTCATGGGGTTGGGAGTAAGATTCTCAATCCTGGCATAGTAGAAAGTTCGATCGCGTAAGATGCGTTCGTACGTGCATAGTCCGGTCTAGTATGTGAATGATTGCACCAAAATTTAAGATATGCTAATTGTTGGTTAAAGTTAGTCGAGTCAGCATGATTACTTGATTTGATTCGCATGGTTGTATGTTTGATTTGATTGTTTGATTTATGCTATGTTCATGTGTATCCCCGTTAGGGTGGGACAATTATGTTACTCGCCACTGACGGTGGATTGTTGTTGTTTTTCAGGTAATTCTGATGATGAGGTTCTTGCTTAGCTTTGGGTTGGGCGAGCGCCGATGTTATTTAGTCTTTGCTTTATTGTTGTACGATTTTCTAGTTTTGGACTATAGTAGTAGTACTTGTGTATTTTTCTAACTCTGACATACATTTGGAGTTTATATTTGTTAGTAGTAGTAACGTTGATATTTGGGTTAGATATGTACAATCTTATGGGTGTTGTACTTTCGGATTTAGTATATATATATTCTATTTTGAGGTTTTGTTTTAATTTTTAAGTATTTTAGTTTGTTAGAATTGACTATTCGACTCGTCGGTTTCTTCCGCGTCAGTTTAAGCGAGTCGGGTCGTCACATAAACTAATTTTATTCTATCATTCTTGTTTTAATTTTTTTAGAGAATGATTGAATTAAACTATTTTTTAATATTATAAAATAAGAAGGATAGGTTTAAAATAATTGGCAATTCTAGTACTAATTAAAATTAAATAAAATCCCCTTAAATAAAAATCCACATCAATACATTGCTTCAGATTCATCATCTTAGTACATATTTTCACCTTCAATATCATTTTCTTCATCGAGCATATCAATAACACAGTAGAGTAAACTACGCTAAACTAATAAAAAAACAACTCCCTATCAAAATAATAATAATAATAAACTCTAATTAAAATGGAGGCTGTAATACCCAATAATTTTGGTACATATTTTTCTATGATATTTATTAAAAGACTATTTTATACTACGAATATATTAATTGCATATATTTTCAAGTTAAAAATAATTTTAAAAAAAATAATAATAATAATAATAAATAATTTAAATAAGTCCTATTTTCACATATAAATAACTAGAATTTTATAATGTGGATTTAATTTAAAAAGACTCCTAAACCCAACTACTTCTCTTGGACTTGTAAAACCAATAGGCCAATTAGGAATTTTTTTTAAGCCCAATTATTTCTCTTGGATTTATAACTAAACCATAATCCCAAAACCAATAAGCCAACTAAGCATTTCTAAGCCCAATTACTTCCATTGGATTTGTAAACAAATCCTAATCCAAAATCCATAAGCCAATTAATTAGCCCAAAAAAAAAAAAAATGAAAAAGGGTAACAACCCCAATTTACACGGCTAAGCTAAGGGAGGGGGGAAAATGTGGGAAATATTTGCAAATTATCCCCTAATATGCTACTAAGCCATACTTGCCTTTTTAATCACCCAAAAATCTTTCCATAACCCTCCCAACCATCATATGCTTGATCACCAAGAATAATATATTCTCAAAGCATGACTAAATCAAATAATATTGATCACCAAATTATTTTCATGATCCCCAACTTACCATACTACACATACCTTAAACACTATAAATACCCCCTAATTCAACCCATTTTACACACACAAAATTACAAAAAATTCTCTACTTCTTGTCAAATTCTCACGGCATTCTTCTTTAAAAAAAAAAAAATTCTCAAGCTCCGGCAACCACCATCACCACCACCGGCAAGTGTTTTCCAACCCTCTTTTGTTTTATTAAATTATTTTATTAAGTTATATATTATTGATTAAAACCTTAACTAATCTTAAAAACTATGGATTATAAAGTTCCATGTATAATACTTCACCACTAATAATAAGTTCTTAAAATCTTATGGGTTTTAGTATTTTATTATAATTGTTAAAATAATTCGGTTTTATAAAAAAAAAAAAAAAAAAACTAATAATAATAATATCCAAATAATAATAATGATAATATTAATAAGTGTTTAAAATCCTACTACTCATATAATCCTAATATTTTTCACTTATATTATAAAAAAAAAATCCTGCTACTAATATTATGATTTTTAATATCCTAATAGTTATATAAACTTATTACTTATACTATAGTTTTAAAAGTACTAGTGGTCATGCACATCTTAGGGTTCACCTTGTTAGTATAAACATTTTGGTGATCTTATATTAATTAAGGTTGTATTAATCTTGTGTAGGACGCTCTCGGTAGGATTCCTTAAGTTTTTCGAGTTTAGTTGTCCAATCCAAACGAAAGGTACGTTTAGGTAGCTTGATATCTTATAAAGTGTTTGAAATCTTATGTGCTATATGTATACATGATTTGGTGATTTGAAATATTATGTAATGATTTTAAAGTTTTATTGGCACTTTTATTTATCTTGGTGTTTTAATATTTTAGCAATTAAATAATTGTTAGGAAATTCTTTTTCAACATAATATTTTTACTCTATGGTATTTTATTATTTCGGTAACAAAATAAATTGTCAAAGATTTTCTATGTCACATTCGACACTTTATGGAAAGATTTTAAGGATATGATTGTTCAACAATAATGGAATTTTTTATTTGGAAATAATTTTATGAAATATGTATTTCAATACTATCTTGAACTTATATTGGAAAAATCCCACAAAGCTTTATAAGCTTATTTTTTTTAGTCTGTAATCCCACTACGTGGATTTGGTTGATAAGACTATGGACTTTGTATGACCTAGTCTTTCCTCAAGGATAGCCTTTACACAGAAAGACACTAACTTGGGGGGTGTGCACACTTGGGAGAGGAAATTTTTGGGATAAAGGAAAATAATTTTTCTACATGATTTGCAATTAATTATGAATTCCTAAATTGAGTTATTTCAATGGTATTTATTTTCGTGGAACTTTTTGGAAAGGAAATTTCGAAGATTTGTTATGATTAGAAATAAATGTTGTTTTTCAAAAGCATGTTTGTAGAATAAAATGATCTTTACTTATCTTGTGCTTATTCGTACTTAGCATTTTTGCTAATCCGTACTTCCTTTTTGTTTTGGCTTGGCCCTACTTATCATTATGATGGGTAGGTAGGTGATGATGAGAAGATGTGGAGTTGATGCATTGGGAGGCAACGGGATTTCACCACCTAGATTAGGATTATCACTTTATATTTTTTTTTAGAATAAACACTTATTATTTTGTATTAATTAACATCTGATTTTTCTTTCCGCTGCATAATTAATTTTAATAATTGCTACTTTAAATTAGTTGTAAGTTATCACGTGGCGGTAATACGCCCATATCTACCTCTACAGTATTTTATACAAGTATTTTCGTAGTGGTAGATTTGGGGGTGTTACAGAGGCGGTCTAAAGGATTGAGCGAAGGAAGGGGATTATTAAAAATAATAATAATAATAATACGAAGACCATGCAGTTCATTGTTCTAATGAGGTGGGTGTGAAGTTCATGCATGATTTAGTACACGATATTCTTTTTGACATCTGCTCCAGAGCTGGGATTGTCGTGCGTAAGGAGGCCCCTATGGGTTTTCTTTCAGAGGAGGGTAGAGATCTTAGACCCGCGGATCTTTTACTTCTCAATTGGTATCGGGGCAAGGATGCATGCTTGGATGTGACTGGTATTTCTCCCTTTGCCGCTACAGGGCCAGGTTCATGGGTCCTTGGACTGGCCTTGCACAATGTCGTGGAGAAGAAAAAGAAGAAATACTCATCCAAATGTGAGGAAAATGGATACAAGTTCATCCCCTTTGCTTTTACCACGTTTGGGGAGATGGATAGGGATGCTCTTGATACACTTTCTCGGATTAAGTCCTTTTTTATGTAATCACCCCAATAATGCTAGGGATAGTATTTTTATGTTTCATCGTTTGAGCTTCTATATTCATAAAGGGGTGGGGGCACAACTTGTTTCTCGGCTCCCATCCAACTTTTTGTAAATAATAATATAGTTGTTTTTATAAAAAAAATTAAAAATAAAAAAATAAATAAATAAATAATAATAATAATAATAATAATAATAATAATAATAATAATAATAATAATAATAATAATAATAAGAGAAAGAAGGGGACATGTTACAAAAATTGTGGATAAGGGTTTGAACGAATGAAGTGGGATTTCCTTCCTATTTTATTTGTTTTGGGTTTGATTTAATTTTGGTCCAAATTAAACTTTACCAATCCTCCATATTATTATTATTATTATTATTATTATTCCATCTATTCCAATTTGTTAATTTTACTACAGGTGAATTAAGGAAAATTAAATATGTAGCTAAGTTATTATTGGTATTTTTGCCGATAATTAGGTGTATTTATGTGTGTTTATGTGTTGGTTCAAATTTAATTTTTGAACTATTTATTTTATTTTATGTGAATAATTTTGATTTAATTCGAATTATTTTATTTTCAGTTTTTATTATTTATGTTAATTATTATTTAATTGATTAGAATTTTATTATTTAATTTTCTAATTAATTATCTAATATTTTGGGCCAAATCGATTATTGCATGATTAGTTATGCGGTTTTTGCAAATTAGCCCAATTGAGCACGAGAGCC
The DNA here is from genome assembly GCA_951394345.1 of Salicornia ramosissima. Classification (NCBI taxonomy): domain Eukaryota; kingdom Viridiplantae; phylum Streptophyta; class Magnoliopsida; order Caryophyllales; family Amaranthaceae; genus Salicornia; species Salicornia ramosissima. Next base: position 22,763,116 of record OX596235.1, read on the forward strand.
CATTTAGGCCCATTATAGCCATGATGGCCGGCCCCCTCTAATTACATGGCAAGGTTTTGCCACTTGCTTTGTGTTCACACCTTAACTAACTCTATATATAGGGGAGTTAGTAAGGCTTTTGCTCATTTTTGCTCACTTTGCCATCTAATGCTCTTGCCATCCATTTCAAACACAAAAACTCACCCCATTTGCTCTTCCACTTACACGCCATTTTTGATGAACAAGCCATCAATTGTTCATCATCAATTCTAACCTTGAACTTAAAGATTCAAAGTCTATTGATCTTTAAGTATCCTAAACACAATCTAAACCCATTTGTTTTATTCAAGATCTCTAGTCCGGGTTGGGTTTTGGGTTGTATCCGTGTGGGTGACGTGTTGAAGACCAAGCAAGGGTGGTGGTTCGAGTGGTGAACTGTGCAGAGGACCGTGTGCAGCCGTGGTGGTTCGACTGGTACAGTCCGTGGCAGCCGTGCAGTTCGTGTGGCAGCCGTGTGGTGCGTGGTGGTGGTGCCGTGTTCGTGGTTGCTTGGGCCGTGTGTACTTTGTTCCGGGCAGCAACTTTTGTGTTGTTTTAGTGTGTAATCTTCGATAAGGTAACATACTAACTCAACTTAATTGGTATACTATGTTTATAGTATAGATTAAATGCATGTTTGGGGTGATTGTTGATGATTATTCATGATTTTATGTATGATTTGATAATCTGATTTTGATGTGTTTATATGGTGTTTTGATGATGATTTTTCATGATTTTATGATTGAATATATATTGTTTTATGATCATGAATTTTATGTTAAAGTTTGGTGGATTTTGGATAATTGGATGGTAATTTTCGAATTGAATTTGATGTTTATGCGTATGATGATGATGGTTTGGATGAGTTCTTGATTGAAGTTCTTGAATCTTGATTGAGTTCTTGATTGAAGATCTTGAATCTTGAATGAGTTCTTTATGAGTTCTTTATGAGTTCTTCGGGTTCTTTATGAGTTCTTGATGAGTCTTTATGAATTCTTGATTGAATCTTGAAAGATAAAGAAAATGGTTTAAAGAATAAAGAAAGATAAAGAAAGTGTCTAAAAGGGTTAAAGAATGATTAAAGATTAATGGATGATGATTGGTTAGACTCAAGAATAAGGCTAGAGGCAGTTCTTGAGAATAACTTCAATGTTTTAGCTAGATTAAATTCGAGAATCAAGGCTTTAGGCAATTCTTGAACTTAATTTAGTTATCTTGGGTAATAATGATGGTAATATGATTAAGTTGATTAAAAGAAGAGATTAATAATGTTTAGCTTGATTTCGTTTCTAGACGCCCTAAACCTAGAGTAAGATTCTTTGTTTTTGGGTTAAGACGTTGCCCCTATTCCATCCGCGGTATTGGGATAGTTGGAGTCATACTATGTAATCTTTGTGAATTTCCAGTAAGATTGGTTTCACGAGACATGGATTTCCAGTAAGATTGGTTTCATGGGGTTTGGGAGTAAGATTCTCAAATCCGAGCATAGTAGAAAGTTCGAATGCGTAAGATGCGTTCGTACGAGCACAGTCCGGTCTAGAATATGAATGATTGCGCCAAAGATAGTTGATTAGGTTGGTTGAGTCGAGTTCACATTTTGGGTTGTTCTCGTACTTTGTTTAATGATATTGTTTGTTTGATTTATGCTATGTACATGTGCGTTCCCATTAGGGTGAGTCAGTTATGTTACTCGCCACTGATGGTGGACCGTTGTTATATTTTTCAGGTACTTCAGATGATGATGCTCTTGCCTAGTTTTGGGTTGGGCGAGCGACGTTTCTTTCTTTTGTTACCTGTTGTATTTACTGATGTTGTAGTATTAGTAGTGATAGTTTGTTTAGATGCTACTCTTTAGATTTTGGACTTTTATATGTTGTTTAAAGACTCTGACATGTAGTTGGAGTTAACTCGTATTTTTAGTATTTTTAGTTTGACTTTTGGAATTAGTATGTACAAACTTGTAGGTATTTGTACTTTTGTGGTTTAGTAATAATATTTGAGGAATTAGTTTTATTTCTTAAGTATTTTAAGTTGTAGTTTTTTTAACTATTCGACTCGTCGGTTTCTTCCGCGCCGATTTAAGCGAGTCGGGTCGTTACAGGGGTGGTGTATTTTTTTTTTAACTAACAACCTTTTAAATTTAATACTTTTTCTTTTCATTCTCTCCCATTCCCATTCCTAAAGTGATTTTCTTTCCCCTTTGATTGTAATAACCCGAAATTTAGGGCCAGAAAATTTCGCGGGTTATTAGAATTATTTTACCATTCTTAGTCCAAAAGGCCCGTTTATTTTGGACTGTTTATGTTTATTTCTCTATCTTAATCGGAATTGGGTCTATGACCCAATACCCACTCCATTTGGCCGGCCCCCTTATGTAACAACTAGGGTTTGTTTTTCTTTTTAATTTATTATTGATTAAATTTGTAACAACTAGGGCAAGGTTGCAGACAGCTCAGAGTCGGCAAAAGTCTTATGCTGATCGTCGTCGGAAGCCGTTGGAGTTCCAGGTTGGGGATAAGGTGTTGCTGAAGGTGTCCCCGATGAAGGGTGTGGTTCGATTTGGCCAGAAGGGTAAGCTCAGGCCGAAGTATGTCGGGCCATATAAGATTCTGGAACGAGTTGGTGAGGTTGCTTATCGGTTGGCGTTGCCTCCGGATCTATCAAGGGTTCACGATGTATTCCATGTGTCTCAGCTACGGAAATACGTGAATGATCCTTCTCACATTATTCCGGTAGAATCGTCAGAGATTGAGCCGAACTTGACCTTCGAAGAGAAGCCAGTGCAGTTTTTGGACCGCCATGATCGGATGTTGCGTCGTAAGGTGGTGCCTTTAGTTAAGGTACTCTGGCGTAGCCAGAAGTTCGAGGAGGCTACGTGGGAGACAGAAGCTTCCATGAGGGATAAGTATCCCGAGCTTTTCGAAGTAGGTACGAAGTTGTTTTCTTTTACATAATTTTTCATACTACAAAACTCAAAGAAGAACCCTAAATTTTTCTTCCTTGCTTGGCCGTGTATTTCCGAATTCCAAAGGGTGATTTTTCTGATTTCTATTCTAATCCAGGTAACTAGACTAACCCCCTTGAATCTGGTTTAGTTTTTTGTATAATTAATTAGGATTAAAACTAGGAAAAATTAAAAGAATTAGTATCATGTTAGGATCGAAAAGTTCGAACCATATAAAGTAATTATAAATGTTATTTTCTTGATAATATTATGTAATCTTTGTGAATCTTTAACTGTTTACTGAATTCTATGCATGAAATATATTATTTAATTATATGTTTATGATGAATAATTGCATGATAATTTCTCAAAACTTGTTCTTGAAGTGCCGTGTGAATGTCGAGTGTTATGAGGGTTGATTTGATAATTTTTATAATGTTATCTTGAATTTATATGATGATCTTGATTGTTTAAAAAGAATTATTTTGTCCATGTTAATTGTGAAATGTCGGGTGGCCTAGAGTGCATAAGGGGATTAAAAATCTGATTTTTATTGTTGAATCTTATTAAATCTTGATTTATTATTGGTAATCTTTAATTTAATCTTGATTCTAATATTTATTTAATCATGTTGTTAGTAAATCTTGGAATTGTTCTTGATGATTGTTGAACCATGCAAGTCGTGTGATATATGTACATGAAAGGGATGATTTTAATCTTGTTTTAGTCCATGTTTGATGATTTGATAATTAAGGCATGATTTTAAATTGTTATTATTAATTATCGATGAATGTTTTTAATTAAATTAAAGTATAATTTTTGGTATTCTTGTATAAGTGTCGAGTGGTGCAATGTGTGAAAGATAGGATTTTTATCATGTTTTAAGTAATATTTGATGATAATTATTGATTTACATGATTTATTGTAATTTAAATGATTTTATTTAATTATTATATGATTATTTGATGAATTTATTTAATTTTTACATTATTTTAAAATTGTCGAATGGACTAGAATTATTATGATCAATTTTAGTTTAATTTTTGACTTATAATAATTTTAGATTATAACTTTAGGAATTAATATAATTTAAAGGAATTAATAGGGATAAGTTGTAATATGAAGAAAAGTAACAATATGAATAAGAAGAAAAGGAAAAAGGATATGATATGAATTATTGGTCTCAAGATGGCCTTTAGAAAACGATGTGAACTAGTGGTCTCAAGATGGCCTTTAGAAAATGATGTGAACTAGTGGTCTCAAGATGGCCTTTAGATATTGCTTGTTAATTAGTGGTCTCACGATGGCCTTTAGAAAAGACAAGATACGTAAGGACGCCCATTTGATGATACACAAGTCATCAGGTCGGGTTAAGTCGAAGCCACTGCCCTACTGCGGTCTCTAGGCAGTTCTGGATCTTAAGATATGTAGTCGTCTAAGTAGTAGTACACGAGCTGCTATTTAGGGGTTATGGCCATAGCTTAGGCTTAGTTCTTGCAAAGGAGGGCTACGGGTTGAATACACGAGTTCACCCCGGCATGTTTTAGGAAAGTTGTGGTGCACACGGGATCCACAACGAGCATTATGACCGGTCCGATAAGAAGGTTAAAAGAGGGTTTAAGGGTAAAATATGATAAATAAGTAATTCACGGGAAGGGTTATGTGTATATGTGCAATGCCGTGTATATATGTATTATTTACGTAATATTAAGTCTTCCGCTGCATACGTCTGGTAAGTTTGTATTTAATATGTGTATTTGTATTCGTATGTTGTACGTAGTTGTATTCGTATGTTGTACGTAATGGTATCTGTATTGTATACGTATTTTGTATGTATTTCTAACCGTATTCTGCAGGTATTTATACGTATTGTACTCGTATTTTATACGTATATTGTATGTATTTCTAACCGTATTTTGCAGGTATTTTATACGTATTTGTATACGTATTTTCTACGTATTTTCCTACGTATTTTTATACATATTTTTCTACGTATTCTTATACGTATTTTTGTACGTATCCCGTATGTATTTTTGTACGTATCCCGTATGTATTTTTTGTACGTATCTCGTATGTATTTTTGTACGTATCCCGTATGTATTTTTTGTACGTATCTCGTATGTATTTTTGTACATATTTCCATATGTTTTTGTATGATTTCCTCGTTTGATTCTATGCTATTATATGGTTAACGGTCCCTCATTTAAGCGGGACAGCCTAGTTACTCGCCACTGACGGTGGACCCCCCCATTTCAGGTGAAGATGCTGAGGTTTAGAATGGGCTTACGTCGGCTCGGGTTGTGTGTTTTAGAGTTATTTAGTGCAACCGTGGTTTGTTTTGAGTATTTTCTTCAGTTTATTAGTTAGCTGTTTCCAGCCTGTTGGGAAAGACTTTATCTAATTATGTAATTTAAGTATTGTTTATTTACTTTTGGGATTATTACTTCAGTTTTTAGCTAATAAAAAGGATTTTAGACTTTAATTATAATATTAATGTTAGATGTTATGTTGGTAATGACCCATTTGTCGATTTCCTTCGTAAATCGACAGACTAGAAAAGTCAGGTCGTTACATTGATAACCAAACGGCCCCTTAGGTTTGATAAATTCCAATAAGGTTTAATAAGTTCGAAAAAGGTCGAATAAGTTCAAATAAGTTAAATCAGGTTTGATAAGTTCAGGTCTAATAATTTGAAGAGAACGCACCCTTAATCAGAGCCATTGAAATTTAAAGCCGTTGAAGAAAAAAGTTGATTATTTAAAAAGTTTAAATAATTAAATATATATAACTTTTTCTTTTTGAGAATAAAAGACTTCTAATATTGTAAATTAATAATTAATGTCAATTAATTTCATATATGAATTTTAGTTGCATGAAAATAATGGTGTACTCATATGTGATATTAGTTGTTCTATTTTGAAGAAGACAGAGATTTTTGGGTCACATCTATCGATATCTCTGAATTCTTAAGAGGTACATGTGCAAATGTCTGTTTGATCCATGTTTATATTCTATAAGTATTGTTAAACTTTACTTTGATATTAATGATTTCCTATTATATTAAAACAAAAAACTCGTTTTTATTTTGTCTTTACACTTAGTAGCATGTTTTCTTTGATGAATTACAAATTCCTAGTTGAACATGTCATTCCCGCATTCGAATGGGAAAATATAAACCTTTTTGTGCCCTCAAAGGATTTCAGGAGTTGAATGCAAGAGAGCTTTCATAGAAGTTACATCGTATGTGAAACATGCATTTTAGTTATCAGTTCAGTTCACTTTCAGTTTCAAATTCAGGTCGACACATAGCAATTCATTCTCAATTTATTCAGGTTCAGTTTAGTTAAATTAGTTTTTACCCAAACTAACATCAAAGCACGCAAATTATTACATTGTCCCGGGACCACGTACCTCTCTGTGGTCCCGGTTCAGTATTTTTTTGTCAGAAATGAACATTGTAGTGTATTGAAATAAATATTGTAGTGTATTGAATACATTACAATATATGAATGAATATAAATAAACATTCTTTGTTAGAAATGAATATGATAGTGTTTTGAAATAAATATTGTAATATATTCAATACATTACAATATATAAATGAATATTGTTTACAATAAATATACTCTCTATTAATTGTACCAATGACTGCTATATAACGATTGATCGAAGCATCAGTGATACTCTCTATTAATTGTACATTTGTACCCCAATGAATGTTATATTTTTATCCCTCCTCCCTCTCTAATGGCGGCTTGCTGTCGTCTCTCTCGCTCCATCCGTAGACGATTCCCTTTCTCCCTTCATTCTTCATCGTCTTCTAACTCTACCCCTAATTTATATCACTTTCAAAACCCCATTCTTGACTTTCATTCCCATTCTTCTAACCCTTGTACAAATTTCATTTCCAATTCCAATTTCGATTTCAATTCATTCCACCATAATTTCATTCTTAACCATTTCACATTATCCCAAAACTCCTTCTTTTCTTCCTATTCTACTCTTCCTCAAGGCCCAAAACTTGGTAACTCTGGCAAGCATGACGACGATCATGATGATGAGCACTTGAAGTTGAAGAAACAAACTGAGCCTTCATGGGTTGATTTGTATATGCCGCCTAAATTTCGCCCTTATGCTAAGCTAGCTCGCTTAGATAGACCTATTGGTACTTGGTTGCTTGCTTGGCCATGTATGTGGTATGAATTTTTCACTTTGTTTGTTCCTTATTTACCTACGTCAGTTTTGATTGCATATGATCTGATAGTATACAGCTTTGTTTAATAACTTTGGGTCATTTTTGCAGTTATTTAGAGTTTGAAATTTGAACTATGACATGCCGATCTAATTACTCTGCTACGTACAATGAGGCTTAAATCGCTACACAATTTTCTTAATTGTGGGAAATATGACATGCTTTTTTTGAATTTTTTTATATTTAAGGAAAGATTGTGGTACACAATTAAGCTATTAAAAAATTAAGCTCATCGAACATGTACAATTGGCAATGTCAAGTGTCTCAATTGGTTGAGTGAGGTTGCACTTGTTGCTGGAATTGGACTACTTAGGCCCTGTTCTTTTGGGACTTAATTTCTGATTTTTTCAGTTCGGATTACTTCAGTCCAAAAGAACAGCGCCTTAGCTTGTTGTGGGGTTTGTTTTTTCAATTTGTATATGTATAAACTGCCACAACTGTTGGTGCAGTTGAAGAAATTACTGGCTTTGTCTTTAAGTAGCTGTCATATTGCTGATTAAAATTGTACTTTTAATGAGAAAATAGTTTGTTTCTGCAGGGAAAAATGTTGCGGCGACATGTTTTGTGTAAGGGAAAAAACGAAAAAATAAACAAATTAGAATAGAGAATACTTATTACCCTTTTCTAAATGAATTTTGGAGACAAGTTATGAATCTTTTCCTTTTTCTTGTTTCTAATCCTAGTTTTGAGCAAGAGGCTTGCATTCTTTATTTAAATGGCGATACTCTACTAGTTCTGCCCAGACTTTGCCATTTTTTTCTCATGCTTTATTAAATATCATTAGTATCTGTACCATTATGTTTTTGGTTCTTAGGTCCATTACCTTGGCAGCAGAGCCAGGCCACCTTCCTGATATAAAGATGCTGGCTCTATTTGGTTGTGGGGCTTTACTTCTCCGGGGAGCTGGCTGTACTATAAATGACCTCCTTGATCAGGATATTGATGTAAAGGTAATTTCCTTTTTTCTGCTACTCTTTGACATTTCTCTCTTCTCTGATGGTATATAATCATACGAGCCTACTAGGTACATACTTTCTTTTTTTCTCTTAGATGGTTGCATCTGTTATTCAATTAGATATACATTACATTACAATGAAGTACTAAACAGGTTGCCTGGATTTTATACATCACTAAGCTGTTCTGGGTCATATGCGGGTGACGTATCTTGGAATTTCACCTCGTTGGTTCGAACATTTTTAAATTTCCGAAGATATTGGTTTCTTAAGATAAAAGCCATAAGTTAAACCGAAAATTAGCCGTATATCGCACGGGTATTAACTAGTAGACACTATATGGCATGTAGCTCTTGAAATTAATCCAAATTGTTCAATTTCTTCGATCCAAGGCACCCTTTCTCTCTTATATAGTTTCGGAAACAGACTCAGTGTAAATGATTCATCTTTCCCATGCTTAAAGGCCTTTCAATTCCTTGGATGAATTAGTGTATCTAGGTCTTGTTTAAAGTATTCATTTGCATGGTATAGAGAAGCTGATTCTTGCTTCTATGTCTGTGTCAAATTTTTTGTGATTATTTTATATTATATGGGAGTTTTTATACTATCAATATGGTATTTTGAAAGTAAATCTATTGTCACCATACAGGACTATGATTTTTTTACTATTATATTTATATTCTCAATTTCAATTATGGATATTGTGAATTTGGAAGTAAAATTCTTTTGCGGGGCAGAGTGACAAATTTTTATCATCTTTGCATTTGGTTTAGTTTTTCCTAGATATTTCGTTCAACCAATTTGATCATGGAAATTATGCCTTTTGTGAATGATTCTCGTAAGCTTTCTTTGCGTTGTATATTGGCCCATGCCAATATGAATTCAACTTGTAATCAAGCTTTTCAATAAAATAGGTTAGGCTAATTGCTTTATGAACTTTATCTTCAGTTATGACTTCTAAGAGTTAATTTTCTAAGCTAGCTTTTGTTTAAGTGTTTTATTTTGATTTCTATGCAAGTTAGTTGAGGTTGTAATTGATTATTCCGAGCTGAACAAGTTGTTTGTAGTTGTAGCTTTTGTTTTAAAAGTTTTTATATGTTATAGATATAAAATGAATTGTAAAATATCCTAATTTATTCAAGTTTATTTCATTTGGGAATCATGTAGCAACCCGGTTTTATCTTTTTCTAAACCAAGTTTCGATGTAAGTTGCAATTTTTTCTTTATTTACATTAGAGTCTTACTATTTCATCTATGAAGAATTCAGACCAAAGCCCCATTGAAAAGAAGCAATCAAGAAATGGCCAAGAAGCTTCCAATTTTGAGTTGTAAGCTCATTTTGCCGCTTTTATAATGACCGAATTTATTGGATTTTTGAGACACATTTTTTATAGAAGTTTTGTCAAGATCTCTCGTTTCATTGGTCATATTTTGAAAATAAGGCGTCCAAAATTGCATCCAAAATGAAGTGTGCTAGCGACTTTTCTAGACAACTCATTAATAATTTGTTTAAAACTCTTAAATGGAGGCATTAATGGGAAAAGCATGCTAAAGGTAATAAAAACCATTCATTTGGGAGTTGTTATAAGTTGGAATCATTACGAAAAGCGTTACAAGTTGAAATCCCAAAAGCATTCAAGTCTAGAATTGAATTATACCGTAGCTATTACGTGTAATTAAGGAATTTTGTGACCCCTTTTGCTACTTATATGACACGATTTTATGAAGCTTGTCACTGATGTTCTTTGCTTTATAGCTCACTTAATAATGGGTGTAATTTGGTATTAATGGGTAGTTTAATTGGTTAGCACGATGGCCTCATTCATTGCTTATCTTATAGGTCTCGTACATATATACAACATTTAGTGGCCCATGCAGGCCATCTGCCCTCTTTCTCATGCAGCCTGTCTACTTGTGGTCATGCTTCCTAGCCGTTTTAACCTCTAGTCATGCAGACCTGCAGTAGACAACCTTTATGAGAATGAATAGACGACTTACTGCATGGGCCACCAAATGTTGTATGTCACTACGAGACTATTCCTTCTCATAAAGGTCGTCTACTATAGATAGATAGATAAATAAATAGATAAATATTCGAAGTGAAATTACAAGCCTATATGTAATTTAGTTTGCTATTGTTAGATATCATATGCTTACTTGGGGGACGATTCAAAGTGAGATTGCAATAAAAAAAAGATATGATTGCTATTGGTAGAAATCTTGTTTTGACCTTTAATCTAAGAGCTTAGGTTTTAGAGCCAATCCTAAAACTCTAGGGGGGTTTTCAGCCAATTCTGAAACTTAAAAGGGTTTGATTTCAAATCAATAAAACCAAGAGGTTTTTCGAATTCATGAAACAAGAATAGCGAATGCTAAACTCAAATACCAAATCTCATTCATCTGTCTAAGTGAAGCTACACGCCTATATATAGTGTAATGTAGAGTAGCCTCCAAACATTGAATAAGGCCATAATGCTAAAAATTAAGTGAAAGTATTGGGTCAGACCGTCTGACCCAATACCATCATTTCATCTTCTTCGTTCTCTCCCTTCATTTCTCTTCTTCTCTAAAACATGGAACATGGTGCATCTCCTTTTCCCTAGCAGCACCACCAAGGCAGGGTCCACCACCACCACGCCTCTGCTAGAAGGACATCAGTAGATTGCCATGGCAGCAGTCTAGCAAGGTTAACCTCTTTTTCTCCTCCTTCAACCTCCTTTAACCTCCAACCTTTTTCAACCTCCAACATCGTTCAATTTGACGAATTTAATCGAGCCAACTTGCATTTATTATGATGAATAACTTCGGAAGGCCAAAACTTTGCGCTGGGATGTCCGATCGAGACATATAATATGTCCAGATTGGTTAATTTTTCGAAACGAACGCAGCCGCTAATATTCAAAGGGGATTTGGTCAAAGGAAATAGCCAAAAAAAGCCTCTAGAGGCCTCAAAATGCCAAAAATGTCCTAAATCTGACATATACTGAAATACAGACCAAATCTTTCTGGGTCTTCCTTTTTTGTCCAGGTCTTTCTTTTTTTTTTTTTTGTCTAGGTTAGTTACATATGTCCATGTTAGTTATATTTTGTTCAGGTTAGTTACTTTTATTAAGGTTAGTGTGTAATTTAGTCCAGGTAAGTTACAATATTGTTAGTTGTAGTCTTGTCTAGGTTAGTTATAGGCTTGTCCAGATTAGTGATATTTTTTTTGTCCATGTTCATTACACTTTGTCCAGGTTAGTTATATTTTTTGTCCAGTTTTAACAAATATGTGTCCATGTTTAACAAATAGGTGTCAAGGTTTAACAAATAGTGTCCAAGTTTAACAAATATATGTCCAGGTTAAATAAATATGTGTCCAGGTTAAATAAATATGTGTCCAGGTTAAGCAATATGTGTCCAGGTTAAAAGAGTTTTCACCAGGTTACAAATATGTGTCAAGGTTTAACAATGTGTCTAGGTTTAACAATATGTGTCCAGGTTTAACAATATGTGTCCAGGTTTAACAATATGTTTCCAGGTTTAACAATATGTGTCCAGGTTTAACAATATGTGTCGAGGTTTAACAAATATGTGTCCAGGTTTAATAATGGGTCTCTTTGTTCAGCTCAGTTGGACTCTACTGTCAGACGAGTTTGACTCAATACCTTCTCAAAAATTAGACTAACCATTAAAATCCAATTACACCTATTATTAAGTGAGCTATAAAGAAAAGAAATCAATTAGAAGCTTCATGAAGTTATTTTAAATTAGTAGCAAAAGGGGGTTACAAAACTCTTTAATTATGCATAATAGCTGTGGTGTAATTCAAGGTTGAACTTGAATGCTTTTGGGCTTTTAACTTTTTTCTAGATGATTACAACTCATAGTAACTCCCAAATGAATGCTCTTGATTGCCCTTAGGAATTAGGATGCTTCTCTCATCAATGCCTCCGTTTAGGAGTTAGTAGCCGAATTATTCATTATTCATAAGTTGTCAAGAAAACTTGCTGGCGTGTGCATTTCATGTTGGATGATCTTTCGGAAGCCTTATATCTCTTCCTGAAATTTTTGCACATGAAATTGGATATTTTAAACTAAATTATATAGAAAATTCTGTTACATAACTCCTAAATGAAATAAAATTTGAACAAACTAGGAATTTTTTCTTTATTCATTTAACATCTATAACGTGTAAATAAAATTGAAACTGGCGATTTAGTAATTTTTAAAACAAAAATTACAACTCAAAACATCTCGTTTAATTTAGATTAATCAATTACAACCGAACTAACTTACATAGAAATCAAAATAAAACACCTAAACTAAACTAGCTTAGAAAATTAACTCTCGGAACTGGAAAAAAAAATGGTCATAAAACAATTAAATCTAACCTATTTCATTAAAATGCTTGAGTACACATTGGAGTTTATTTTCGCATGGGCCAATATGCATTATGCAACACTTTGTTTAGTCATTGTTGTTGCAGCTTATTCATATAGCTTCTTTTCCTTTACTATGTATGGAAATACTGTTTCAGGTGGAACGAACTAAGCTAAGACCAATCGCTAGTGGTCATTTGACTCCATTTCAAGGACTTTCCTTTCTTGGTGTACAGCTTCTATTGGGTCTTGGAATTCTCCTTCAGCTGAATAATTATAGGTATGATGTGCAAGCTCTTAATCTATTTTGTTGGTCAATAATATCAGGGATATGTTTTACTCTTTATCACTCCCGTTCCTTGAATCAAGCGTTCAACATTGAGGGTTCTTCTCCCATAAGGCTCTTGTTGCAACGTAAGCCGAAATATGTGCTATTACTTACCAAGTGAAGCAAATTTATGCATATGTAACTTTATTGGATAGAACATGGTAGAGACATTTTGAAGATAGCTGTTGCAATGATTCTAATGAGTTATTTTCAATTGCTCTTCGAAACTTGATTAGTTCTTCGATTTATTTTAAATCTAATTTAGTTCACATCAGACAGAAAGGCTGCATGAAGAAGACAAGGTGCTCAATAGGGTGGGAATTAGACAGGGTTCTAACTGAGATTACATTAATGGCAGGACTTGGGGGATTATGATGTGTTTTTGCATGCAAAAATTTGAAATCAGATTGCACCAAAAAGGTTTTGTTACATGGATGCTCAAAAAGCAAACTACCACAAAGGAATCAGAGAAAAAATGTCTCTTCCAAATAAGTGCTTAGTTTGTGTTAGCTCATGCAATTTTGCGTGATTTTGATTAGAAGATTGACTGCAGGTATATGGCTAGAAAGCCCATTTTACTTGCTGACTTACATATATCAGTGTAAGCCTGGAACAATCTTGGTAAAATTACTAATACTACATTGTCAACAGTAAATGATGCCAAATTTGATAATGAATCAGATAAATTTGTGTGGACTCAAAATTTGTATTGTCTTATGCTTTCAATATGTGATTGATTGTCAGTGCGTTGACATTCATCTATCAACAGCCGCATTTTGGGAGCTTCATCCTTGCTTCTAGTCTTCACATATCCCCTCATGAAGAGGCTGACATTTTGGGTAATAATCCTTGTGAAGTGTGCTTTTATGCCTTTTCATTAGTCTTTCCTTGCTCATAACAATGAGATCTTCTACTGATGCCTGTGTTGCAGCCCCAGGCCTACCTTGGGTTGACCTTTAACTGGGGAGCTCTATTGGGATGGTCAGCTGTTAGAGGAAGTTTAGATCCTTATATTGTCCTCCCACTTTACATGTCTGGTGTTTGTTGGACTTTGGTCTATGATACTATCTATGCACACCAGGTACTATCTTATATTACCCTGTTTACAGTGGCATGATTTACTATATTATCCTTATTTTTAATCAGGAGAGTACAAGTGGTCCACCTTCCCTGCTATTTTGCTTACATTTTAATGTGTGACTCCTTGTATGCAGCAATAATAATTCATAAGTGAAGAAATTGTATTCAGATGCTCAAACCCTTGCACACTAGCTAGCACTTGAAAAAAGAGACTGTATTATGTATTTAAAAATGACCCCATCTCCTTGGCTGATTATTTTAACACCCCAATATTTGATATCCGCACCCCTCCCCCTTAAGATTCAATGGATTTTTCTCTAAAAAAATGGGGTGCGTAAATTTAAAAAAAAAAAAAAACATGTGCAGGAATCACTACTCCATGGCTTATTATCAATTTCCCATATTCGACTAACTTTGCCGCCGAGTGGACGGCTCGAAATATGGTTCTGCTTCTTGTAAAACAGCTCATAGGATTCCTAGGCTGGAGCATTTTTTACATTCTTCGCTCTCTTGAACCTTTTGGGACCGTGATCCCTAATCTCCTCGTCAACCATGCTACAGAATTGAATACAAGCCATGTCAGTTGTCTCTAACACCTATAAAACCTAACTTCCTCTACCTTATGGAAAAATAAATAAAGGAGGTTGTGTTTGTAATCACATTCTCTCTTAAACTTAACCATCAAACATTTTGACCACCACAAAAATGCATCAACAATCACAAAAATTCACAGACCCTTTTTATGGGGGCTTGGGCTTTTTTTTTTTGTTCCCCAAAAGCCTAAATAAATCCAAATTATTTTCCGGCTACCATACATTTCTTAGAGTTCCTAGGATTTTGAGTTTCATGAACCTAAATCCATTCAATGCAGACAATGTAAAAATAATCTTCAAAATATTGTTTTGAAGGATCCATAGTTTTTGGACAAAACAGAGCAAATTTTCAACATTTTCGCAGAGTCACAAACATGCTCAAATATCAAGTATATGAAAGAGGAAAAAAATAATGACTATTGAAAGTTACCTTGTTTCTGTTTTGGTATGTATAACTCACAAAAATTACTGACTTTCCACGTTTCTTGCTGCATCCATCACAGTATCAGGTTAGCAGCCCTCACAAGCGACAAAAGCATAAAGTAATTATAAAGCTCCTTTTTAAAAAAAATCCAATATTCATCCAATCAATAGGATAAATCTCACAAAAGTAATTAGCCTACCAACTTAATTTACAATACATTATATATTTATATGGCAATTATATTTGTAATTTACTTTTTTTTTTTGAATCTTTATTCAATTATCAAATGTTTGCTAGATTAATTGATTTATATCCATAAATTCTTGAATTTGAGCAATATTTGAAAAGAAAATTTGTTTGCAATATATTAACATCCCTGTTTTTCAGCCTTAAAAACCATTGACAAAATTGTGATAAGAAAAAGGGTTTGGGTAGAAGAAAGTACAAGTTGGATTAGACAGAAATACATTACTGTTCTCCTTAACCAACCTCGTACAAATGTGTCCCCAAAAAATTGATTTCAAGCAAATTGCGAAGATTTAATTCTAATTGTTAAGATGATTATAGCAACTGGCTAGAATGTAACATCAAAAAGGAAGTTTTTGGATTGCTTGCTGTGTTGTTCAAACTTGACAGGTTTGAAAGTCAGGGTGATGCATTTTTTGTTGTTAAATTCTCATCTTGGAATAAAAAGGACAGTTTGTACTTGCATGTTGCTGATTTTGAAAGCTCACACATTCAACGTTTTGATATATATGACCCCATTGTTCATAATTTTGAAGCTAAAATTTTTGTTTAAATGATATTTCATTTTAATAGTGATCCCACTGCTCTTAATTTTTGGATTGACCACTGCCCAATTGGTTAAAGGTCCATACTCCACTGACCATTTTATAGGTTAATTTGTATGAAATTCATGGTTGTCTTGTTATCGAGATCTAGGCCCTTACCTGGGATTGATTTTGTCTTATAAGCCATATTCAGTCTCCAAAATTTTATAATGACCATAGTTATGATGGATGATCAATGAGTCTCATTTGCTGTAGGACAAAGAAGATGATTTAAAAGTGGGTGTAAAATCTACTGCCTTGAGGTTTGGTGATGTAACAAAGGAATGGCTCACTGGATTTGGATTTACTTGCATTAGCAGTCTTGCTCTCAGCGGACACAATGCACATTTGGGTATGCATGTTTTATGTTTGTTTCTTATTTTTCTTCCCTTTTTTTGTGTCATATTAGAAGTTCTAGTTAATGATATATTGATTATTTGCATAGGTTGGCCATATTATGCATGTTTAGCTGCTGGATCAGGACATGTAGCATGGCAGATTTATACAGTTGACTTGTCAAACCGTGCTGATTGCAATAGGAAGTGCGTTTTTCTTCCAAACTATCTGTTTTTTTTTACCTTGATATGCATGTACTCAATTGGCTTTAATGATTTTGGGTAGTGTGTGGATTGTTAAATTCAAAAGTTGTTACAAATTGCAAAGAACTATGGTCTTGCCTCCAAAATTGTGGTGGTACTAAAATATATGCTATAGGTCTTCCCCCTTTCTTTTTAAAATTGAGGGTGGGAGTCGTGGGACTGTAGGGTAGATCGGATATCCGAAAAATGGATAAATCGGATATCCAAAATTACGGATATTTGATATCAACCAAAAATTTCAGATATCCAAAATCTGAAAATGTTCAGATCAGATATTGGGGATATCTGAAAAACAGATCAGATATTGCGATATCTGAAAAAAGCAAAATTCAGCAAATAAAAAAAGCAACTTTCTGGGCTACAGCATACGAGGCAGTATGATACATTCTGCTACATTTTCAACGAGTAATTCCTTCTAGAAAATTTTAAAATATGCTAAATAATTAAAATAGCATACATTCAGCAGCAGTTGACTACAGCTACACTTAAAAAATGCAGCTTTATTCTGCCTACATACAACAATAGTATCAAAGCCTTATTCCAAAATATTTTTGGGGTCGGCTAGACATAATTCAAATATATGTATCACGGAAGTCATCCTCATGTATCCTCCCTTTATCTTCCTTATCTCCCTCCAAATTTTCCTTGAGTCCCAAGACTCCCAACAACTTCGTGTTATTCTCAACCACCCTCCTCGATATTTGTTTTGGTCTTCCTCTACCCTTTACATTGTCTCCTCTTCGCCACTTTTCAAACCTCCTTACGGATGCATTATATTCTTTCTGTTTTACATGGTCAAACCATCTTAGTGGATGTTCCTTCATTTTGTCCTCTATGGAAGTAATCCTTAACCTTTTTCAGATCACTTTACTCCTTTCCCTAACTACTATTCGATAAATAATTTCCTTCAGATTATGTGGCATACCACCGTCACATTGAAACCCAGAAGCTTCTTTCAAGTTCAACCAATTCGATTTGATCATATGAGCAACATCCCCATCATATTCACCATCTTTTTGGAGAATATTTCCAGGATATCGGGAAAAAATAGCTCATCACTTTTGCATATTTCTCCCATCCCAAGTGATCGCACCCTTCGCACCTGTCGCATTACTTCTTTTCTTGCTAAAGTTGTCCAAATATTAAGTTTTACTCCTGTTAATTTTTTAAAGCCTTGGTATTCGAAAATTTGCCGCCATAATTCAAACTTATTTACTATGTTTTCTTTTGTCTCATCGATCAACACAATATCATTTGCAAACATCATGCACATGCCTTATAAAATTAAAGTAAGCTGTTTTGGATAATGGATAGGATATCCGAAAACTAATTTTCAAATGCCTGATATTCTAATGTTTCAAAATGAATGTGAATTGATATCCAATATCCGGATTTTCAGATCGGAAGTCCGATAGGAACTCCAAATCTGATCGAATATCCAAATAATCGGATCGGATACGGTCTTGGGGGAGGGGGTGGGGTGTTCCTTATCAAATTGTTGTGTATACAGTGCTTAAGTGTGAATTTTTCTTTTTAGTACACAAAGGACATACAATTTATCGCAAGTTTCTCATCCTTTTGTGTGTGTGTATGTGGGTGTTTATTTTCCCTGTTTTGATGGATGTTTCAGTGTATGATTGTCAAATTCTCAATGAATAAAGGAATAACAGTCCATGGAAGATGTTTAAGAATTTCATAATCTTTTACTCCCTTTGTCTCACAGCCTATGATGCCTATCAAGCACCATTTTAGATTGTCCAAGGTTTAGCATTTATTTTAAAAAAGGGTTAAGTTTAGCATACTATTGCCAAATTTTATTCTCCCTAATTGTATCTATTGTTGAGATCCACACCCATAAAGCCACTGTTTCTCTCACTTATTTATCTTCCTTATTCTTCGTGCCCTTCAACAATGTTGCCTTTTTTGCTCTAGCATCAAGTATTATATTTTATATATGAATAATATAAAAAAATAAAATAGGATTTGGATAAAAAAATTACTTGATAAAGAAGAGATGTAGGGACTAGGGAGTGAGTACATGTTCTAAAGTGGAGTAATGAATGGTATGCTGCACATCAACGTGATGAGATCATTCTAGAAGAATTCTAATCCTTTTACTCTTTATTTTCTGTTATTTTGGTTGTTATAATAATTTGTTAGAGTCCTTGTTGTGGTGTGAGCTGGCTTCTTTAGGGGTAATTGAGTCCTTTTGGTTAAGTAAGTTTGTTAAGGGTAGTCTATAAATAATGTTGTCATGAAGTGTAGAATTATGAATGGAAAATATCAGTTTCTCTTAGTTTGTTAATTTGGGAGAGTGCTTACCTCTCGAAAGTAAGCAAAACACTATCCTAATCTTCTGTTTTTAGCCCTAGTGTGCAGCAGTTGGTATCAGAGCCACTATCGTGAGTGGCGCTATGGTGGGTCCCTTCAATTCACAGAGGTTCGAGTCCTTAGAATCTGAGCTCGAACCTCTAAGGGTTGTTGTGGCTGAACAATCTGAGGTTACTAAGGGGGTTCAACAGTCATTGGCTGAACAATCTGAGGCTATGCGGGGGGTTCAACAATCCCTCCAGCAAATAGTTTCTAGCTTAGAGCAAGTATCTTCCAAGTTAACTTAGGGGGTATGCAAGAAG
The DNA here is from genome assembly GCA_951394345.1 of Salicornia ramosissima. Taxonomy (NCBI): domain Eukaryota; kingdom Viridiplantae; phylum Streptophyta; class Magnoliopsida; order Caryophyllales; family Amaranthaceae; genus Salicornia; species Salicornia ramosissima. Next base: position 22,782,131 of record OX596235.1, read on the forward strand.
TTTAGCAAGAAAAGAAGAAATGCACCACCTCTTAAAAAGTAGACCAGAACCGCGAAGATGTTGAGCTGATGGTGGCACAACTTAATGATGACCAGGAGAAGTTTAGGGCGGAGATGACTTCGCAGCTGGCTTCGCTCCCCTCTTCTAGGGGTGGCCTTGGTGGTGGCGGCGGTGGCAGACGACAACTTCATGTAGGTGGGGGAACGTGGTGGTTCAAGCGGTTGGACTTGCCAATCCTTACTGGTCCGAATCCAGATGGATGGATCTTGAGGGTTGAACGATTTTTTCAGTTCTACAAGATGTCGGAGGAGGAGCGCCTGGAAGGGGCGGTGGTCGCTCTGGAGGGCAGGCCCTGTCGTTCTTCCATTGGGAGGACAACCGTCATTCGATTAGGTCGTGGGAGGATCTGAAGCAGCTTCTCTTGAGGCGGTTTCGAACAGCGGTGGCTGGGGCTTCTCTTCATGCTCAGTGGCTAGTCGTGAAACAACTGGGAACTGTGGAGGATTATATTGATAAATTTATTGAGTTAATGGCTCCATTGAAGGGAATACCAGAGGAGGTGTCATTGGGTCAATTTTTGAATGGGTTGAAGGAAGATGTGAAAAATGAGGTGATTGTGATGGACCCTAAGTCATTGGACCATGCTATGGAGGTGTCTTTGAAAGTGGAAGGAAAATTAAATGCTGGGGAAGGCCAAAAAATTAGGCCCAGTGCTACCAGGCCCAATATCAACCCAACCTCATCTCACAGCTCCACAAAACCTGGCCCCACTTCTCAAAATTCCAATCAAGCCCTTACTCTTTACAATCCTAATCCACACAGCCATTCCCCTTCACTCACTGCTTCTCCCACGACATTCACCACACCCACCCACTCACCTCACCCCACCTCTTCCATCAACAGTTCAGCCACCGTTCGCCTGAGTAACAAAGACCTACAACACCGCCGGGAAAAGGGATTGTGCTCTTGTTGCGAGGAGAAATGGTCACAAGGCCACCGCTGCAAGAATCGTGAGTTGAGTGTGATGATTTGCGAGGAGGAGGCTGACGTGATTGCTACAGAGGACGAATAGGAGTCGGCCACGTTCCCACCTTGAGGGCAAGGTGGTTCTTTGGGAGGAGGGAATTGTTGCACATCAACATGATGAGATCATTCTAGAAGAATTATAATCCTTTTACTCTTTTTATGTTATTTTGGTTGTTATAATAATTTTTTAGAGTCCTTGTTGTGGTGTGGGCTGGCTTCTTTAGGGGTAATTGAGTCCTTTTGGTTAAGTAAGTTTGTTAAGGGTAGTCTATAAATAATGCTGTCATGAAGTGCAGAATTATGAATGGAAAATATCAGTTTCTCTTAGTTTGTTAATTTGGGAGAGTGCTTACCTCTCGAAAGTAAGCAAAACACTATCCTAATCTTCTGTTTTCAGCCCTAGTGTGCAGCATGGTACATGAGGAAGAAAAACCTTTCTCAAAAACGGGAATAAAGCAAAATTTGGGTAAAGCGTCATGGAACACACTTAGATGGGATAGAGCTTTATGGAATGAAGGGGGTAGTAAAATGAAATTTTGCCTATTGTTGTTTACATATTGTTCCTCTTCTCCCCACAATTGGCCTGAACAATAAAGAGGAGGTAAAAAATTAGGCATCTTTTATATTTTTATGTCATATGGCTATTTATTTGTGTATGTTAATTGATGCAATTTCAAATCATAACATATAGGAACTAATGGACGTGTTATATATGTGATTTTGCATCACAACTTATAGGAAATGATGGATATATTATTATATCATATAGGACACACTAACAATTACCTTATGGAGCTAATATCAACCTATCTGGTGTTAATTGGAGTCGAAATCCGACTTTGCAACGAATTAAATTGATTGTTGAATAGTACAAAAGGTTGAAAGTCATCCGAAAAATGTATAATGAATAGAAGTCATCTTTTTTTTTTTGGGAAATTCTCATTGGTACTACCGTATTTTTGTGAATTCTCAATGGTACTACCGAGTTTTTTTTAATCCCAACGGTAATACAAATTATGATTAAATTCCCAAATGTAGCATCGTGGATGATCTACGCGTAAAAAAAGCCTGCTTAAGGTTTTCGGGTCATTTTAACCCTTGTGGGATCCGATTTGAGGTCGGAATTTGCAAAAAACGACTCGATTAGTCCTAATTATAGTTAAGTAATGTATTTTTTTTTGTTAATTTTAACGGTTTTTTGTTTAATAACATCACATTTGGGAATTTAATCATAATAAGTATCAATGATACCCGGTTCGCGGTACGGACCCCCGATCTGGGACCCAGATCCTTCGTACCAGAACCGGGTGCGTACGCGCACCAGTGCGCTTTGAGTCGCGTGCCAGTTCGGTAAAAGTGGCGACTTGGCTTTGCCGGTGGGCGTAGCTCCGGTGACCGCCTGTAATTTTGGACTCTATAGGAGAATTTTGGACTCGCCTATAATTGTTTGTTTGAGGTTTTGTTCCATAGATGAAACATGCAGCTTGGTGAGGAAGATGGATGAATAGTATCGTTTTTTCTTTGAGAGCTTTTTTAGCTTTTAATTTGATTTTTACAGTTTGCATTGGTATAGTGGTATAAAGCTGTTGCACATTTATTATTTTTATTCTTTTGACTATAGAGTATAGCTGTTGTACATTAATTGTTAGGGGGCTGTGGAGTAATTATTACCGGTTGTGACTGTACCATTTTTCTAGGGAGTAATTTTTCTTAAGCTCCCAATGTTCTTAATTACACATGTTAATTGCATTAATAAAATTAATTTTTAAAGAAAATCTGCTTGACTGCTACGTAGTACGAAGTATTTTTTTTAAAGCTATCACTGCTATAAAATGTAATAAAATGTCAATTCTCTTTATTTCTCTCTCTCTCTCTCTTTTTTTCACCAGCTTTTATTATAGGTGTTTGACAGCTGTAAATGAATACTCATCTTTCATTGGCTAACTTTTACACTACTCTGTATTGTACACATCAAATTTATTCAACTAAATACTCTATAGATAACAAATTAAATACTGGTTAAGATTAGGTAATGATAATAATTACTTTATTTACCTTAAAACTTGACTAGATAATAATAATATATATACTTCGTATATATAATTTCGTACCCAACGTACCAAATTCACTACTAGCAGCGTACCCCGTACCCGTACCCCGTATCGAATTGACTTTCGAACCATGTATCATTGATAAGTATTACCGTTGGGATTAAAAAAAAATCGGTAGTACCATTGGGAATTCGCCAAAACACGGTAGTACCAATGGAAATTTCCCTTTTTTTTTGCAATTGTTTATGCATAAAGAGTGAATGGCTCATCTCACTTTTTTGGACATTGTTGCAAGGAGGCAGTTTTTGCGAGACAGAAAATTTCATTTGCTGAACCTAAAAAGAAACGTATCTATAATAGTCTGGTGAAACTGTGAAAGGCCCCTGTTTTTGTCTGATTGATGTCATTGACAATTTTTACTGTTGTTGAAAGTTACTCTCCTGTGTTGAAATTTACTCTCCTGCTGATTTACCAGATTTGTTTCAAATAAATGGTTCGGTGCTCTCATCTTTAGCGGGGTCTTGTTTGGGAGACTGGCCTCATAGCATTTATATTAGAGGTATTCCTACTTTTCATTTTTGTTTTAGCATAAAAGGCATAATTTTGAGTTACTGTTATGTTATGGCATTGAGAAATACTTATTTGGTTGCTTTCTGGAGATTGCAGTTTAGTTGATCTCGATTTGGTATCTAGGTCATGGAACTTATCAATAACCTTAAAAAAACCGACTAGATGCACGGTTTTGCAAAAAGAAAAGGAGGAATAGTGAAAGTTGGTAGGGCACTCTGCTTTTGGTCGGTATTGGATTGATCAGTACTATCTCCTTGTGATCTCTTCAAGGAAACTCCTCACGGACTGTTAGGGTTCTTTCCGAGATTCTTTGACATTTCTTAAACCCATCTGTACGTGCATTTGAGATCTGACACCACTTCTATGACTTCCTGGTTCGTTCCGCAAGGGATCAGATGAATTTATAGTTCAAAATTTGCAGGATACGAATTTTCATTTCATTGTCTTGGGAAATTTACATCCCTGTTTCTTGCTCTTTGTATTATTTATTGCTTTGAAAATGTATTAACTAACTGGTTCATTTGAGCAAATAGTGTTGTAAGGTTGCAGTGGTTAGCTTGCCGCCACTGCATCCTTACTTGTATGATCAGAATGCCCCCCCCCCCCCTCTCTCTCTCTCTCTACAAGAGGGTATCACTTAGTCGTACTTTGTACATTATTGGGACATTAACTTGTGGATGGAATGAGGTTTTATCCAATGAGCTAAAATCAAAGCTTTTGTTCCCTTTTAGCATCCAAATTTTGCCTTTTGCTCAAAATTTTGTATTGTAAATCCTTATTTTAATTTTAATGAATTACCAAGAAAGTTGAATCTGACCGGCTCCCTTTCTTGCCAAACTGCATTATTCGCTTGAAAAAAAAATGTTGAACAGCTTAGGGAATACCTATGCCATTCCCTAAGGGGGCCTCACCCTAGGTTAGGTAGCCTCTGGACCAATCAGATGTCTAGTCTGCCTAGGGTTCTCAGGTAAAGCTTCCATAGAATCGTCAACATGTCTTTCTAACTACTGGCACAGCACCAACCACTAACAGTCCGTTTGGTTATTGGTAATAAATTGTAGTAATGGTAATGAATTTAGTGTAATTTTGTTAAGGAAAAACTTTATAATCCCCATGGAAAACAAATTGTAATTCCCAAGCTTCAATTTCCTTCTCAATTTTTATTTTTATTTAGTGTAATTTTGTTAAGGAAAAATGAAGCTTTTAGTTTTTTGTTTTTTAATTGTGGTTAAAAAAAAATGAATATTATAGTGTACAAAAAGGAAGATTAAAGATTATAAAAAATGAAGATTAAAGATTATGATCCTGGGAGCACCATATAACAATTGCCTAATTGTTCGTCTTGTGTAGTTTGCGTGACTGTCTTGAGCTCCTTCCAGTTAAAACCTGCTATTGCTAAAAAGGAATTCCAATTTGCCACTAAAAATGAGTACTACTCTCCTTTCTATTATCCCTTTTCCATCATTAAACCATTCACTCTCTAATCCTCTCCTAAAATCTTCAAATTTTCTTTTTAATGTTCCATCGATTTACGCTTCAAAACCCCATTTTCAATTAGGGTTCTTCACAACAAAATCTCTGATTACTTCTCGAAATTCTTCTACCAATGAAGAAATCCCACATTGCTCAGTTGAGGTTCTTACGGTTCCTGATCACTGGTTGGAACCTTCTGAAGCCCTTTTGGTAATTTTCATTTTTTCAATTCTATTTTTGTTTTTGTAAGTTTCATACTACCTTTTCGATTGATGTTTCACTATGAATATTACACTAGCTTATTCTTGAGAAGATCGATATGCTTGACGCCTTGAACCCACTTAATATTTGTACTTTGTAGTAATAATGGGATGACATAATTATGGTTCTATGGATATAATTTCTTCAGAAAGAAACTTGTTTACCTTATTTGATGATTGAGTCGTTTTGTTGAGCCTTGAATAACATACCCATGAAGAATCCATATGTAACTATGCCCTTTTATGACTTGTGGAGTGTATCCACTTTAAGATAACTCCCCTTATTGCTATATAGTTTTAAGGTGGAACCTCCATAGCCCTTGTAAAGGGAACTTGCACACTCTTTGGCGAGCACTATCTAGATCCTTTTGACATGGTATTAGAGCTTAGGTTGGGCTTGGTTGATTCGGGCCACGATTATGCACACCTTACATGTGGGGGCTTCCTGATTTATGATTTAATGAGGATATATTGGAATGAATCCCACATTGAAAAACTATATGAGTTGTATCTACTTGATATTTAATAAGCCTAAGGGCTACACTCCCCTAATTATTATATGATTTTGAGGTGGAATATCCTAGGTCTTGTGAGGTTGATTTACATTGACAAATTTACTTATGCTGAATGCCAAAGCGTGAGGTTAACCTTGTTCACTAGGTTGCATCTAGTTAGGGACGAGGACGAAACTAATATTGGTACTAGAATGAAAACGACAAATTTTAAAATTAGATGAAGATGGATACGTCGCAAACATTAACAAAAGTGTATCGATATGGTCTCCGATACGGCGACGGTAGATAAATGAAGTACCCATACTAATACATAGCTTGTTAAACTGTTGATGTAATGAAGATTTATAGTTAGCATAGGGAGTATGATATGGCGGAATTACTTTGCTTAAATTGGATTTTGCAACAGGATCAATATGGCAACATTTAGTACGAAGTTTGATATTTGGCATGAGTTCATAAATCACAATTTGTTAAATATGGAAGAGAATCACCAATTTTCTGGTGTAATTCGTTGAATTTGATTCACAATTTGCAGGAAATGGTAGAGACTTAGGCAACACTCATTCATAAGACAAAATGGTTTATTTCTAAAATAAATGGAACATAGTGAAGTAAAGTGGTTGGTTAAGGATGTGCATTGGCAAATATGCATAGTGATAATATGAATAATAAAGAGTAGTATATGGAGTACTTTTTTTTCTAGAGAAGCATAGGGAGTACTTAGTTTTGGAGGGGTCGAGGGGATATTCTAATATGATTGTGTCAAGTGTGCTCCTTGGTTTAACTTTAGTATATTGTATATTGATTGATGTTGTCTTGTTAATAGATCTTTGCTAGGATTTTGCATGGAATAAAGGCTCCCAGTATAATATTTTGTATGAAACTGTGCTGTCGCTTTTAATTTACGAATTGCATTATTATTAGGTTAGCAGGATACTTTCAAACAATCTAAATAGCTGGATTCACAAGGTTCCTCCATTTGTTTCCGTATGATTTTCCACATGTAGACTCAGTTTACGAAGATGTAAAACATTTTGATTAAAAACTATTTCCCCCATTTAACATCGTTATTTGGGACGAAAAAGTAAAATAGAAATTTTGTGTTGAAATTTTGTTTTATACCATATTGAAAACAATTTTCCCCAAAATTTGGTGGAAAACGTCTTCATTCGCATGCCTCATGTCCTTTTCAGTTTATATTTTCATTTGTATGCTTTATCTCATCATTTTCGTTGCAACAAAACAATGGAAAATGCTTAAAATAGAAAATTATTTTTCTTGCAACTAAACAATGGAAAAGTTGTTTGAAGATGAACTTTTCATTGTAGAATGTTTTCCATGGAAATAATTTTCAATTAAAAATGTTTTACACCTTAATAAACGAGCCTTATTGGCATAAATTTGGTATATCTCATCGGACTTGCTCCCATTCTTATGCTTGTTATATATTTAAGTAATTTGTATGAAGAGGTGGTCAAGCAGGAGCTCATCTTTTCAACCTAAGCTCCCGATTAGTATCTAGAGGAAAGACATAGGAGAAATGGATAAATTTTTGTGTCATGCTAGGACTTACGTTTATGTACAATGATGTTTTCAGAAGTGATGGTGAAAATTATTGAAGAAAAAAATTACTTTTTATTTGTGAATCCATCATTATGGTATCCATCTGTGACATTTTACATATAAAATTACACATAATTTCATTGTTATCACCTTCGAAACAGCATTCAGAATTTGTTTTCAAACTTTCCTTTTGGATATATATTGAGTATTGACGTGGCTATCGTTGTTGATTGCTGCCAACTATTACAAGGATACAAAAATGGAGACGGGTATGGAATAAGCTGGTTTGAAAAATATAGGATATTATAATAATTATGAAAATATTTAGGAAAAATTGTTAGAAAAGAGCTTATAAAACATTCTTTTTATAAGAAAAGACCTTATAAAAAATTTGTTGTGAACAAAGACCTAAAACAAAAAAAAAGTTGCAAGGAGGGACCTTACCTCTATTTTCCGACGTTGACTGTAAATTTCCGGCGTTGACTCGCTATTTCCCTCCAATTTTCGACAAATCCTTTCTTCTCTATTTAACCTTTCCTTTTATTTTCACTATAAATTCATTTTTCCTCCACTCCCCCTCCATTTCCCCTCCTAAATTCATCTACATAAACCCTACATTAACACTTCCTTCTAGCATCTTAAATTCACTTCTTCTGAATTTGGGTTTCCTCATCTCTTACCCCCTTAAATACGAAAGGATTTGTGCAAAATCGAAGGGAAATAATGAGTCAACGCCGGAGATTCACAATCAACGTCGGAAAATAGAGGTAAGGTCCCTCTTTGCAACTTTTTTTTATTTTAGGTCCCTGCTCACAACAAATTTTTTATAAGGTCTTTTCTCATACAATGAATGTCTTAAAAGGTCTTTTCTCTCAAAATTTCCAAATATTTATTATATTTTCAATATCATTTGGAATACTTTACTTTAATTGTTACAATAAGATCAGAATACCCTTTCAAAAACATATAAAAAAATATGGAAAATTGGGTAAATGGTAAATCTATAGTGAAACATGTAAAAAAAATCTTGAAACGGAGTAGGGTATCGGGTACCTACAAGTATTGGTATACGCTACGGGTACGGTTACCTCAATAAAGTATCCGTGCTAGTTAGATTGTCAATGCTTTGTACATGTCTTTCTGTTCAATGGGTTCTATCCCTACTGCCTGGTGGAATATATTTGGATGCATGGACTGTTTTTGTTCTTCATTTATGATCTATTTACCTAATAATTTCAACATTTCGATTAATTTCTTTCGTTACTAGTGATTTCCTTCCTTTTAGACATTCACTATGGTGTTCATCATTTTTGTACTTCTCCTGTTCTCCAGAGTCCTGATTGTTGCTTCCATTTTCTATCAGGAATCTGAATGGCTTAGAGTGGCACTTCATAAGTGGTTAGATGATGAGTATTGTCCAGAACCAACTAATTTTGAAATCAGTAGAGTTGCTGCTAATTCTTATTACCAGTCATTGTTGCAGAAGACTACTGATCTTGGCGAGATTTTGTTGAAAATGGCCCGAGAACTAGAATCTATTTCCTACCAAGAAAGCTTTCATGGAGCTTTCTCTTCAGCCAATGCTGCTGTAAGTCTAATAGCTGAGAGACTTGAGTCACATGGGACTTGACGAAAAATGAATACTCCCAAGAGGGGTTGGGTTGGTTTTCTTGATTCCTATCCTGAGCATATATTGTACATTATCTCCATATTAGCCTTTTCCATTTTATTTCAATGTTTTTCATCTAGATTTTGGGTATTTATTTAGTTATAGTTGAGGATATGTATTTTATATCCATATCTCTCATTACCATGATTTCTTCTAACAAGAGGAGTCAAGGAGCTGATATGGGTTTAATAAACTACTCCCTCCGTAACCTAAAGATTTCAACAATTGGGTTACACGCGGACTCCTAGGCAATTTTTGTTAAGGGAATTAATTGTGTTGTAATTGAATAGATGAATTAGAATAAACTAGATAATACTTGAGCAAATGCTCGATTTTAATCAATGTTAGGAAATATTTTTTTAGTGGTTACTATATTAGTATAAAAAAATACTGATATACGCTTCCGAATAGAAGTATTGAGTGAAGCAATCAACTAGATTATACGTTGTCCGTACATAGTCAACTGTTATTGCGTTGTTCCTAATAAGTCCTTAAATATAATTATGTCTCACATCAATGTGTTTTGTCTTTCCATTATAAACATGACTATATGCCATAGCCAATGCCACATTACTCTCACAATGTATAACTATGGGGGCTATTAGCTTAGATGGTTCCTTAAACATGAGATTCCGCAACTATTCGACTTCTTTACTGGCCAAATGTAAAGCAATAAACTGCAACGTTATCGTTGTGTCACCAATGCAAGTTTGCTTTTGTGGTCATCGATGAAACAATTAAAGTTACTAAAAAGAAACTATCTATTGGAGGCATCTTCTTTGACCGTGTATTTTGACTCTAAATCATTGAAAAGCATTGTACTGGATTCATAATATTGATATATTTCAAATAAAGCATCAGACATATCATTCAGAACATGGCCATGAGTATGACATATGTAATTGTAATTCCCCCTGTTCTTTCTTCGTGCGGTCTCCAATATCTCTCCTTCTTCTGGAGGCTTCGTAGGTCTTTGGGTACTTAGAACGTACACTACACTGATGGAAGTTGGAAATGGAAATGCATCTATTTTTGCCACCTACGAAATCCAACACCTTCAAACTTGTCTTACTTGCATGTAGAAATTGGTAGTCAATTCCTTAACAGTTGCCATCTTAAAAATAAATATTACTTTAGGACTTTAGGATAAAACTGAATGCAAAGCAAAGCTATAACTATAAGGAAATCAAACTTTTAGGCATGACTTACAATTTTTCCCAATAGTGATATTTCATCCCTACTAAGAGCATGAGTTATATTGAATTTACTCAATAAGATACAAAGAAGTTCTCACAATGTGAATATCTTCTTATTCAAACAACTAACTAAAGATCTTTATGTATCGAAGAAAATTAGAAAAATTTATGTATTGAAGAAAATTAGAAAAATTTAGATTTTTTTTTTTGAAGAATATGCAATAGATTAGGAGGAAAATGATTATCCATTTAACTTAGGCTTGACCTAATTTTAGTGAATGAATAGGCAGACATGAATTTGAAGTAACATAACTATAATCAAGCACCCATACGTAGGACACATTATTTTATGGATAACCATAGAATCACCAAATACCATAATTGAATGTATACCTATGCAGTTTTGCGGATCTATATGTAACTGAATTTCGTGACATACATATTTGATTTATGTTTAGTCAACCCCAATTTTTGTGGAAATAGGGCTTTGATATTATATGTTGCTGTCATCTTATAGTTTTCTAGTATAATAGCATTCTATTAGAAAAGATGAACGAAATCTAGTTGCCTTGCTTTTTTGATAAATCTAGTGGCCGTTTGCTTTTGAAACAAATCTAGTTGCCTTCAGAATTTTTTTAGTCAAATTGTGATATTTTTTTCCAAACAATCTTGATGTTTAATTTATTTCTCCATTTCTTAGTTTCTAGATTTATTTTTTTCTATACTAATTAATTTTTTTCGTTTTACAAGGACCTGAAAATGATCATTTATTTGAGTAGCAATATTATATATGAAGCCCTAAACAACCATGGTTAACACTTAACACGATTCAAATAAACTACAATAAATACATTTATTATTATTATTATTATTATTATTATTATGATTATTATTATTAAGTACTATATTATTATTTTTTTATTTTAGTTAGTTTAATTTTTATTTGTATTCTTTATTCTTTAATATTTTTTATTTATATTTTTTTATATTTATTTGTTATTTGTTGTTTTTTTTTTCATTTAGATGAATCATGAATGGAACATGAGAATTTTATGTCAAAAAATGTGGTTGGAAAAATATGTCATTCAAAAATATCACCATGAATGAAAAATTTGCTTGAAAATGTCGCAGAAAATGTAGTCCAAAAATGGCATTGAAATGTCACCAAAACATGTCGACGGAAAAATATAGTTGGTATAATATGCCATAAAACTATTCTAAAAAAATTGTCCAGAACAACATTAACAAAATACTACGTAATAGTAATAGTAATCTTTCTATATTACTAAAACATAAACTATTAAAAATCATTCCTAATTTTATTATTTTCCCTCCCAAACTCACACTTAATCATTAGCTTTTCTTTTAAATAATAACTAATTTTGGGATCCGTGCAATGCACGAGTTGTACATAAAAAATACAATCTCAAAACAATCAAAATTAAAACATTATTAATAAAATTAAATTGATCATAAAAGTATAGGAAATTATAGACTGTATAGATTCAGATATAATGTCTCCTAAAATTATCTTAATTGAAAGATTATTTTAAAAATAAAATAAATTAAAGTTGAATTCACAATGTGGCACGCACAAACACATCTTATTTTAAAGTACTCTTAATTGAAAGATTATTTTTAAAAAAAATAAAACTAGTTTTTTGACCAGTGCAAAGCACAGACGATATTTTTAATTGAACTTTATATTTTGTATAATTTTGAAAGTATTAAATAAAATGAGATAAAAAATGATAACGACCAAACATGAGAAAAATAAGAATGCAAAAGCAAACGTTTTATTTAAAAAATAGTCACTTGTTTTTTAATATCAATGATGGTTATTTGCTATGTGTAATATCTTCGATGATTTTTAAGAGGTGAATGATATTATTTTTTTAAGAGGTCAATGTGCATGCATATGTTAATTTTTTTTTTCACTTTTTTTTCAATTTTTTAATGCACATTCATGTTTAAAAATGAACATATATCAATGTGTATAATTTTTTTCCACTTTTTCTGGATTTTTTTTTTTCAATTTGAATTTTTTTAATGTACATTCACATTTTACAAAATGCACATATATTACAAATTTTATGAACATTGATTGTTTTTCACCTTCTCCTTTTTAGCATCATTCCCAAAACAGATTATGTTATTGACAAAAATGATTAAGAAAAACAAATAAATATTATTGAAAACTAATTAATGAGAAAGATAAATGAAAACAATATTATCAAGAACATCGCAAAAGTGATTTTAAGCATCCTTCTCAAAACATATTATGTTATTGGAAAAAATGATTAAGAAAAATAAATAAATATTATTGAAAACTAATTAATTAATGAGAAAGAGAAATGAAAACAATACTACCAAGAATATTGCAAAAATGATTAATAATATTTTAGTAGTTTTTTTAATCGTTTTGTATATAGAAAAGGGGAAAATAATCATATTTGACTTAAAAAAATCTAATAGAAATTGAGCGAGAGGAGACATAATTAATGAGTGTAAAATTATAACTGAAAGAAATAATGAGGAAATGAAAAAATGAATGAGGTTACTCTACAACGAAAAAGTTGGCATGCGTCAAGCAAAGATGAAGAGTTGGGAGAGAGGTGTCATGCGTCACTATGATATTTGGGGGGGGGGGTTAATATTATAGGTATAGATAAATTAAAGTTAAATTCACAAAAAGTTGGCACGTGGCACAAATACATCATGTTTTAAAGTATTAGTATAGATATAGATATAGATTTGTTAGCACAGGTGTTGTCCCGAGTGCTAGTTTTTTTAGTAATAAGTATTTGTACGTGAAGTTTTAATAAACCTTGAACCTAAAAAAAAATTTATGTATTCTATCTTAAAATATTTCTACCTTTATAACTATTATGTGATTTAATTCCTATAAATAATACTTGTATTTTAATTGTAATTTAGTTTTGATCATATATTCATTTACTACTCTTATAATCAAAATTTTACTTTCCATTATACATTTATTGTCTATTCATATTTTCACAATAAAAATTTTCCTACTTTTTAAGGGGCAATAAGTATCATTATTGGTTTTTGTTTTACATGCATTACTCTACTTTTTATGTAATTAATTTGAAGGATCTACATATTAACTTATTAATTTTTTTAGGATTCTAATTTAATTGGGAAATCAACAAATAATGTAAATTTTAGTTATATTTTCCCCTAACAATTGTGATAAAATAATACGTTTTAGCCTAAAGCAATTATTTTGTATGTTTTAATTTTGAGTGTATTATAATTTTTATATTTGTATGTAAGAATATAGTTTTCTGAGAAAATAAATGAGAAAAGATCATATGTTAAAATTATGATATTGAGTCTATATTATTACTATATTATGTGTATTTAGAACAATTGTATGACATAACTAATCTATATATAAAAAATGAATAATGGAATCTAATAATCCCACCTTTAGTCGGCCTGAAAGTAACAAACATACTTTTTGATTAAAAAATAACAAACCCACCTTTAAGGTTTATTTGTTTTCGGTGCACCCTACCGGTTTGTAACTTGATTTAAGAGGTTGAATTGCGACGTGTCAATCCCTCATTGGATGAAATTTTTTGGTTGAATTAACCTATTAATTTTTTAAAACCAATAAGGGATTGTCACGTTGCAATTCAACCTCTTACATTAAGGGTCCGTTTACTTTGGTGTAAAACGTTTTCGATGTAAAATAATTTTCCATGAAAAACATTTTACATTGGAAAACTCATTTTCATAGAAATTTTCCAATGTTTACTTGCACGGAAAATACGTTTTACTCCCAAATTTGGGGGAAAATGTTTCCACTATGGTGTAAAATGAGTTTTCGCTCCAAATTTTACATTTTATTTTTTCACCCAAAGTAAACGATGTAAAATGGGAAAACTATTTTCAAGGAAAACATTTTACGCTCTAGTAAACGGAGCCTAAGTTACAAATCGGTAGGGTTCACCGAAAACAAATAAACCTTAAAGGTGGGTTTGTTATTTTTTAATCAAAAAGTAGGTTTGTTACTTTCAGGCCGACTAAAGGTAGGATTATTAGATTATATTATTCCTATAAAAAAAATACCACTACCCCTGTTTTAGAATTTTTGTGTAACAAGATATTTTGCACACATTTTAGGGTTGAGATTAGAAGACGCAAATTGACAAATTAGTTGATATAATTTTAACTCCAATAAGATATAGTTCAATCTACTCTTGTTGGTGCTTAAGTTATTCTATCTAATAACTTTATTAACACATCTAATCTCAACCTTTAAAATGCTTGTAAAAATATTTGTTGCACATATATTTTGAACGAATGTAGTAAGGGCTCGTTTACATTGGCTGAATAGAGATGAACTGAACTGAACTGATCGAATTGAACTTAATAGAGATGAACCGAACTGAACTGAATAGAAGTGTATTAATTAAATTTAATAGAGATGAACTGAATTGAATTGAACTGAACTGAACTGAACTGAATATAATCTTAAGTAAGCAAGCCCTGAAAGAGAAGCATTTAGAAGCAAAACTACAACCTAAAACTACTTTTTACCGAAATATGTAATAGTAAGTGTTACGTGAAACAATCTATCTTACGTGTATAAACAAACTTCTATTGACTTTTATGAAATATATGCGGATTATACGAAATATGAAGTTTATTTAATATCAGGAAAATTTGTCAGAAAATACCTTTAAAAAAATTAAACGTAGCTTTTTTCTCATATTTTGTTATGATTGAAAACACGTAAACAAACCCACACTTTCTTGTATATGCGGATGTAGTGATAGAGTAAGATTTTAAATTCCAACTATATTATTATCGATAATATCGATCGTACTGTGTAAGATTTAGATTAATTTTTTTAATATAAAAATGAAATATTTCACATAATTAATGAATGATGTAAATTTTTACATTATTATTTACAAATTTAATATTAAGATTTTTAGGTCGTGCATCACACAAGTGCTATACTAGTAACTTAGTAAGTGTATAAGATAAATAGTCATTTCACATATGTACGTAACCTTTTCAATGAAATAATTGCAATAGAGAATAAACGAAAACTTAACTAGCTGCGTAATGTTGTCTAATTGAGGCACAAACTCCTAGGCAATTTTTTTTTATTGTGAGAGTAAAAGAGTTAGAGACACACAAAATGAGGTATGTGATGATGTGAGAGATAGAAAGAAAATACTTAAATATAGAATAATTAAAATTGTTACATTTATTTGAAATAGAGGAGAAAAAACCGAGTAATTGATCGGGTATTAACTAACTAGTTTTTTTAAGCACGCAATGCATGCAAGCTTAAAATTCGTTAACAACATAGTTTGTCAATAAAATTCATAAGTTCCCACATAATTGTAAAAAACTTTGAATAATTTTTTTTTTTTTAAAATAATCTAGTTTTCCCCTTTCGCTCTTACCTATTAAATACTCCCTCCCTAACATATTACTAAAAACATTTGTTGTAATATAATACTAGCAACATTTTTTCCAATTTCATTTTATTCTATTTTTGGCAAAAAAAACAACTTTACATTATTGTCTTATTCATAATAATTAACACAATATTAACACAAGTAGGCCGTACATTTTTTCTCACCTTTTTGTTATCTACTTTTCTCTCTTTTATTTTTATCATTATACCACATAATACTCTATTACCTTATTTTTGTTTTAAATAAGATTATTAATGATTTCAAGAATCAAATATCATTATGGAAGATTTTAGTACACAAATGATAAAATTATTCCCAACTTAACTAACAATTACAAAGGATGGATAAGAATAGTGTGGTAATCCACTTGGACACTACTGCGACTTCACCTCTTCCCTTATATAATAGAGATAATATGAAGTATATAAGAACCGAAAATAAATCTAAAATAACAAGTCATCGTCTGAAAGCATGACTTAAGTTGGCTCTATCCTAGTAGCGAACTGGTTTTTCTTTGTTTATAAAAAAAAAATTGAAAATAACAAGGCAGGTAGGGAAAATGCCTAATTTCTCACTGCTAGATGTTTATAAACATCTAACACTGACATTTTAGTAAATAAGTTGAACTTTTTAATGGCATTATTGTAAATAACTCAAACAATATTTACGATAATGCCATTAAAAAGTTCCACTTATTTACCGAAATGCCACTATTAGATGTTTATAGGTAGTCGTCGCTACTCAGGCAGGTAGGCCCACTACAGGACAACGCTGATTAAACTTCCTTCGGAAGAGTTTCTTTCATGTGAAGGAATGTTTGTTTTCTGTTTTCCCTCTTAAAACACAACCATTTTCCCTCTTCAATAAAATCACTCTCATGCCTGTAAACTCTCTCACAGTGCCATGGACATTCCTTCTCACCTACAGAATTTCGGTACAGTACAGTTCCTTTCTTTTTATTTATTTATTTTTTTTGGCTATTTCAGTTTCGTTTTCTTCATTGACATGCGCATTACCAGTAAAATTTCCTTCTTTGGACTCTGGAGTAAAATTTCATCTCACAGTTGCTTTGTTCAGTTTATTATCTGGTTCTTCTTTAAGCTTACTCTTTAAATGCTTTCATCAGTTTGCGCCCTTGTCATGTCTTAGTTAATTTGTGTAATTTATTAAATAAACGGGGTTAATAAAAACTTATTTTTTGAAATATTTTGAAGCCCTTATTTTACTGGTCGATTAAGGGTTTTTGAGTTGCTGTTTGTTACTTCGAATGTTTTTTTTTTCAGTGCCAAGTTTCTCTTATACTCTTGTTTTGCAAAGACCTTTTGTTCTTGGATGTGGAATTGGAATGGGAATTGAGAAATAACAATAATGGGTCGCACCTGGGTGCATGTAGAGATAAGTTTGCTCATTTTAAAATTAAAATGATTAAATAAAACTAGAAAATGAGCAAAATTAGCGTTGGGTGTAACTTACACGTTACACCTGGTTGTATATAAGTATTTCTAGGGAAATAAAGGAGATGATTGTAATTATTGGCTATTCTTTTTCACAAACATAAGCATACATATATTTACAAATGAGAAAAATGTAGCTGTTGTATAGTTTGAAAGTGAAAGATTCTACTGTCTAATGATGGATCCTTGTTTTCTTCTTGCTTGTAGTTTTGTTAAACATGATAATTTTGTATGTCACAATCAATGCATATTTGTATTCTTCATTTGTAATCTTTTAGTTGTCTTTCAACCATAGAAATGTTGGCACTTTCTTGTTTTGGGAGTTTTATTTTCATTATTTTGGTTGAATATCAGAGAACAGACTTGAAGATGTAAATGTAGTTGATACTGATCCTGCAGATGGTGACTTCATGGAGCTCAAGAATTCCTCAATGGAGAGTGACACCCTAGTGGGTGTTGTACTTAATGATACTGAAGAAATTGATACTCCATGCTCTACTGAAAATTCTCAGACTAAATGGCTCGATGGATATGATACTGAAGTTATTCCTGACAGCGATGATGAAGTATCAGAGACCATTGAAAGCAAAAGGTCATCACTTCGAAGGGTGAGATTGATTGGGAAGGTTACTGGTGACACAGATAAGATTGAGTCGTCCGTTCATCCGCCATTTGAGAAATCGGAGCATTCAAATTCCAATGTAGATGATTGTGATGATGGGAGACATGTTACAAGTCAGTATCTACTTCAATCTTTTTTGATTAATCTTTTATTCTTTACTTAAACCGGATGTTCTTACAATTTTTATCATCCTAATTTGCTATGGCACCTACTCCTAGCTTTATAACTTTCATACTTACACCCATCTTTTAACAGCTCGTTTGGTATGTAGGCATGTAGTTATGAACGATGATAATAGTGAAATTACATGTAATTTGGCACATAGCTATGAATGATGGTAATTTGTAAGGTAAGTTGCATGCTCATTAATATGGTGATAGTCCATTACCAAACATGTGTGTGTGTTCGTGTGTTTTTTTTCCTCTCACAAATTTCCCACCTTCTCAATAGAATGAGACTTACTTATAAGTTATAAGTTCATTACTATTATCACCATTTATTATCATCGACCAAAGGTCCAAAGGGAATTTTAAGATTTAGGTGCCGTATATGTGTTTTAGCCAAGTCTAAATTCACCTGGGCTTATGTTCAAATGTTTTCATTAGTTTTTATAGATTTTGTTTTTGTTTTTGATTTCAAATTCACTTGTTCTTATATGATTTTATAATTCTTCATTTCTTCATTATTAATTAAAAAGAAATGTGTACGACCTTTATTCGAATTTACTGATTATTTGAAGGATATCCTCTAAGGTTCTTTACTGATATTTGTGCGCAAGGATTAATGCTTGTCGCAAAAACATGAAGAAGGGTGTAATGTTATTGTTAATTTATGTTTCGATTGGCTCTGGATATGTCTTGCAGGCCAGTCTGCATGTATGACGGTTTTCCAAAGAAATGATGGTTATTCTATCACTGCTCATCATGGCATGCAAGCGACTAAGCCCAATGCCAAGAATATGGAGATATCTAGCGTTAATAATCTATGCCCAGCCAATGCATTGGCTGATGATGTAAATTTTATTGATAATAATGAGCAGTTGAGTGAAGATATCAAAGCTCAGGACTGTGGCAGGATAAGTCAATCTAAGCGAAGTGATATTACCTTTGTTTATACACGTAGAAGAAAAAGAATTAGAAATTCTGAGGTGAACGGTATGAAAGATGGAAAAATTCCGAATAAGGTTGAGGATTATGCTAGATTAAGTTATGTTGAATCTCAAGAACCTGAAGATATCTCCAAAGCACTTCTCTTTGTTGATCAATATGTTTGCTCTAATGCTGTGGTATCCTCTGATTCCTCTCCAGTGGCTAATATCACTGTAAAGGATAAATCACTGTCTATGCAAGGTGGAAAGGGGGCTCATAATTTTATCAGGTGGGCAAACCATAGAAATAAAGAGGAGGAAAGTAGAGTCTTTGAATGGGATGACAGTGACAAACAATATGATCCTTTATGCAATTGCGGTCAATTGTCTTTTCGAAACATGAAAAATGATCAGACTTATGTGCGAAGGTCTCGAAGTAGGAACATGAATGGCAAGGATATTGGAAATCCAAGTGTCTTGTGGAAGGAAACTGAAGAGTTGAATAGTTTGACTCGTCCACATGCTACAAATTGTATGAATTCTCAGTTTACTGAAAAATTTTGTGACACGAAAGCCAGTGAGGAATTCAAAGTGCTGCATCAAGAGGTGAATGATAAATCCATGATGATGCAGTTTGGAGCTGTTTCAATTCAAGAAGAGTCAGAACATGTATTTGATGTTGGAATTGACACACAGATGGCAGCTGAAGCTATACAAGCTTTGTCATATGCTACTATCATGGAGTGCAATGGAGTGGAAGCTGATAAATGTCAACACAAGATGCTTAATCAGTCCTTAGAAGGTTGTCTGAAGAGAACTATTGCAGAGGATTGGCCTTTCCCTAAGAAAGTTCGTTCAGCGTCTAGAGGTGATGTGAGTAGGCGTAAAGAAAATAGGAGATTTCCTATCTATGGAAACCATGATTTCAAAATTCAATCATCAAATTTGAAAGAAAGAAGAACAAAGAAATGGGCTGATGAGAATATGGATGGAAGAAACTCTAATTGTTCCATCGCTGACTTCATGCATAAGCGAATGGTAACTAGAGCTAAGGGTGGATTTGATTCCAAAGATAATTCGAGGCCTTTTATGTCAACTGAGCTAAGGAAAACTGGCATTGTCCATGATAATGATTCGGGTGCTAGGAAGACAATGTTTGCTGAACATGTAAGTGGCTGTACGATTGCTTCGCAAGATGACTGTGCAGATAAAAATAGGTTTCCTTCTACCATGGATAATGGTGACGGAAAAGATGGTCCCACAATTCTGGGCAACAAGAAATTAGTCTCAGAAGATGCTGTATCTCCTTGCAATGACAAATACCATGAACAATGTGGAAAGAAAAAGGCATCACCATTGGCTCTTACAAGAGAACTAGCCAGATTAGGTTTCAGAGAGGCAATGCCAGAATTCACTTTTAAAGATCCTCGAAAGCGGAAAACAATGGCTAATATACAGGTTTTATTGAGCAAGAATTTAGACGAACATACACATAATCAGCAAACAAAGGTGCTTCTCTTGCCTCATGTTATTGCACAATTATCTATTTTTCTGTTCAATAACAGTCACAGCTTTACTCCCATCGGATGGGGTTGGCTGCTTGCAATGTAATCATCTAATTTCTGTTCAGAATTATCAAATTGGTTTCTTCTTGCCAGATTATGAAGCGACTTGGTGTTTCCATGACCTCTTGTTCTCTAAATGCTTCTCATTTCATATCAGATAAATTTGTCCGTACAAAAAATATGTTGGAGTTTATTGCCCTAGGAAAACCTGTGGTCAACCATATGTGGCTTGAAAGCTGCCAGCAAGCTGGCTGTTATATTGATGAGACTAGTTACATACTAAGGGATATAATTAGAGAACAAGAACTTGGTTTTAGGCTACCCATTTCACTTGATCGAGCAAGGAAGCAGCCTCTTTTAGAGGTACTTATTCTTGGAGATAATAACTTGATTTGGTTATTGCTATTGATTTTCTCACTGCCTATCATCGATGTTGACTGAGTTTTATCATCACCCTTTTCAATCATTCTCCATTTTCAAAGCAGGGCTACAAGGCCATAATTACTCCAAATGTGAAGCCTGGACAAGATTTGCTTACTAGCTTGGTCAAGATTGTACATGGAGAGGTACTTGATTCTAGAATATTCAAATTGAAGTTTTCCTTCATAGCTTATAAAGTTTGCCATGTTTGTTTTGTGTTGTATTAAGTTTGTTAATTGAAAATATGTTAATGAGTTTAGTCAATCAACAACTCAAAGAAATTACTTTACCATGGCATTACTCTTATTACTCTTTCTTTTGAAGTGAAAAAAACCACCCTGGTTTTTTGAATCTAGTTTTATAGTATAAATAATTTAAATGCAGCTTGACATGTCTACGGTTGTTCCTTTGACCTTTCAGTTTTGGGGTAGTGCATATTCTTCTATTTTGTTAATGTACTCTAAATCTAATACTTGTATTGTATCTGATGTAAGTCTACAACATGTCTGTTGTCCATGCACATGGATTGATTTGATATAGCAAGGAATCCTACAAGTTTGCAACATTATATTGCATTTCATGCTTGGTTTGCACCTTTGATATTAATGCCTTTTTTCTTTTCCTTAAAAGTAAATGTATATTGGATTATTTTTTCACTCTCTTCACTATATTGTCAATCCTTTTTCGATATTTGAGCTTGAGATGATGAACCAAAATTTTCAGGTAGTTGATATGTTCCCAGATAAGATAATGAGCAAGAAAACGATTCTGAATAAGCTGCTGATTTTTGCTTGTGAAGAAGATCGAGAATACTGTCTTCCTTTCCTTGAAAAAGGTTCCACCTCTTATTCTCTTACAAGTCTCTTCTAATCAGGGCAGTCTAAATTTATATTGATACTTAGAACAGAAACCCCAATGACATATGTTACTCCTTCCATAGGTCCTTTTTTCCCTTCACTAAAAATGAGAGGAAGATATACTATCGAAACGTTTCATTTACACCATATCACACACTATGGGAAATTTTTATGCTAAGCACGGGTACTAAGATTACTGTGAAACAGGAAACGACATTAGTATTAGGAAAAATTGATTATAATAATCCCATCTTCAATTAATCTCAAAATAATCACACATTTCCACTTATCTTCTTAAAATAATCCCATATGGTAAATTATCTTCTTAAAATGGGTCAGATTTTGGGTAACATGACCCATGTTAAGAAGATAAGGGTAAAAGGTGAGATTATTTTGAGATTAATTGAAGGTGGGTTTATTTTGGAGGATACCACAAAAGGTGGTATTATTAGAATCAATTTTCCTTAATATTACTTAAGTGACTAGAATAAGGTTTCTACAAAACTTCCCAACTCTTCAAGAGGTTGAGTATCTTCTAAGGATAAATGTAACAAAACTTTTCTGAATGCTCCCCAAGACCCTCAAACATTTTTATTTATTTTGCATATTCTAGCTCCCCACTGGAACATACTACAATAAACTACGTAGTATTACTCAGTAGTTACACTACATGACAACTTACCGATCAATATCAATATATCATGTGTTAGGAAAACTAATATACGCGGAAGAGTGGTTGTTGTCAATTGCAATGTTAAGTACTTAGAATTAAAATATTGAGAATAATAGAAATTTGTGGAAAAGAAAAGCAAACAACAAAAGTGGCGGAGGAAGAGAATAATTCACTATTAAAACAAATAGAGGACAACTCAAAGGGATAAATTATAGTACTCCCACTCACACAATAAGGACCCTCAAAAGCTCACAAAATACTTAATCTCTCTAATACAAAACTTATGTAATGTGTAATATGATTTGTTAAAAGACTTGAGGCCATATTTATAGGACAAAATGGATCCTCAAAAGTCTCAACAATTAAAAGGGGTTTGAATACCCATCAAAGCAAAAAATAAACAGCCATACAAACATCAAGAATGAAGTTAAAAGCTGAAAAATGAAAAACCAAGAGCCACGAAGTACAAAAACACAAAAAAACGGATCTGATGGGCTGACCCGATCGGGTCAGTTGACCCGACCAATCGGGTCATAACCCAAAACTGGAAATTTTGCCTTCTTCCTCGGACCAGATCGGGTGGCTCCACCCGACCACACGACTCGATCGGGTCAGCTGACCCGACTGGTCGGGTGGGGGCCAAAAACCTCCGTATTTTGCAAACGAACCGACGACGAGCATAACGAACACAAATTTGAGCCAAACCTTACATCATGTCACACTATTTTTCTGACATTTACAGACGAGAAAATGACTTATTTTTCCAAAGTATTTAAATCCTTATTCTATTTCTCTTCTGATATGGAACTGGACTGGAGGTCTTGTATTTTACTTGTGTCATCCTCCATCATCTTTAGTAACCTCCCTTACTGCTAGTTTTCTTTATATAGTCATCATTTTCCAATGAAAGATCAATTTAAATTTCTTAAGTTGCACATGTCAAATACGATGAGGCACAAGGGGACATGGTATGCGCCTCTTGGAATCTCAACAGGGTGATTTGAATAAGGCGAACCAAAAGTGCAGCTAAGCACATCTCTATTTTTTTCTGTAGCGTTTTACGGTTTTTTTTTTTTTTTTTGACTTTTTATAACTGCGCTTCACTTTGCATTGAGGCACGACAAACCACCATTTCTTTTGGTGCACTGTGAGATACAATGGCCTATACTAATGTTGACTAATGTACATACAATCAATGTTGCTTGGCCCTTGCCAAGTGTCACACAACTGACACAAGTGTGTTTGTCTAGGGCACATCCATATAATGAAATGTTTGTATGGATTTGGTTTAAATTGAAGTGCAAATGCCATACCCATGTACAAGTGTCAAGTGTCTACACTAGTAATTGAGATGAAAGGAGGAGTTTGTGTAACATGAAATGCTTATTTAAGAATCTCATTCTTAATTGACTTCTCGTGTAGTCTAAATTGATCAACAACTAGCTTTAAATTTAAAATATGTGTGATGCATATGCTAAAGATATGAATGATATGAAATATAAGTTTCCAACCCGAAATAGAATGTTAGGTTTCCCATGTATGATTGGCATTATTTCTTAGTTCAATAATGAAATATAATTGATAATTAGATTGTAGAATTGAAAAAGTCATTTAACTAAACTATTACTCTTAGCTTAGGATGCTCACTTCGAAGATTATGATGTAAGCCTGGGAAAGATGATTTTCGACAATAGTATCGTACTCGAATGAAGTATTGGTTGTAGTTGTCAATTTTGTCACCTCGGTAAGTTTTACGTTTCTCTAGGTTTCTTATGTCAATATATCTTCTGTATTTTTTGCCTATAAAAACAATATTGGAGCTCTATTCCCAAAAAAATGGGGGTTTGGTGGACATGAACGGAATATATGTTATCATGAAAGTCATCCATATAGACCCTACTCCTCTAATCTTCACTTTCAGCCACTAAATTTTCATCAAGTCTAAACAACCTCGTGTCATTCTCAACAAGCCTTCTCCATCTTTGCTTTGATCTTCCTTTACCACTCAGGCACTCACCTTGTCTCCACTTGCCATTCTTCAAACATCCTTACCGCTCAGCTTGTCTCCACTTACCGATGCTTTGGTCTTCCTTTACCCCTTGTCTCTTATTTGCCACTCTTCAAGCCCCTTATTGATGCATTATATTTTCTTCGTTTTACATGACCAAACAATCTTAGTCAATTTCCCCTCATTTTGTCTTCTATGGAATTAACCCTAAACTTTTTCCTAGCAATCCTTATTCTAATTTTTCTTATATGCCCATAGAACCATCGTAGCGTACACATTTATGTCACATTCATCTTAAGAGCATGTCAATACTTCAAAGCCCAACATTTTATACGATAAACCAATGTCTGATAAAATTTTCTCTTTAGTCTAAGTACCGTACCACGGTTGCGTAGAAACCTAGAAGCTCCCTTCCACTTCACCCAACCCAATTTGATCCTATCGGCAACATCTCCGGTCAATTCACCATCCTTTTGGAGAATAGATCTTAGATATCGAAATTTTTTTGGAACCTTGAATACTTCTCCCATCCAAAGTGACCGCACTTGTCACATCTCCTCTTGTCTCAGTTTAATTTATGCTCCAAATACTTTGTTTTTACTCATGCTAATTTAAAATCCTCGAGATTCTAAGGCTTGTCGCCATTCCACTCCAATCTTATGAACAACACAATATCATTTGAAAACATCATGCACCATGGTATGTTACCCTAGACTTGACTTGCCAATTCATCTATAAATATTGCAAAAAGAAAAGTACTGAGGTTAGAACCTTCTTGTACTCCGATGGTGATAGGGAATTCTTCTGTTTTTCCCCACAACAGTTGGTACACTTATGCTACCATCCGTATACATGTCCTTAATGACGTCAATGTATTTCGTTGAAATACCTTTCTTGTTAAAGCCCACCAAAGTATTTTTCTTGGTACATTATCATAGGTCTTTTCTAGATTGTAATGCACCCAGGGAGTTCGATTAGAATTCTGGAAGAATTCCCACAGCCAAGTACAAAGAAGATAGCACAGTAGCAGTAATAGTGAAATGCAAGTACTAATAAAAAGGATAATTGATTAATATTGGATAATAAACTCAAAAGGTTGAACACAAAAGATAATTAGCATAAGAAGGTTTCAAATCTCCCAAGAGTAACTTTAGGTCAAGTCTCTAATGGCCAAGCCTTTACAAAATAATTTCTGGATAATTCCTCCTCTTGCCACTACCTAATATATATAGTACTACTAACTCATCCTATTTTGTCCCTATTCTAGTACAAACTTTGCCTATAAAAGCAAATAAACCAAAATACAAATAATAAGGACAAATATTAATGCAAATAAAACTAAATAAACATGATTAATTCTGAAATTAATAAATATTCAGAAAATTAATTTTTAATTCATTTCTATTTATTTGATTCATTGAATAGATCAATGAAAACCATATGTAAAAACTTTTTCTTATACCTATCATTTTCCATGACTATAGGTGACCTACCTGGCATAAAGCCAAATTGATTCTTCGGAATCTTTACTCGTTTTCTTAACCTTGATTCAATCACCCGTTCCTAAAGCTTCTTAGTGTGACTCATTAGTTTAATCCCTTAATACTACCTCCGTATCGCAATACTCGCTACATAAGTAGATGACACGGACTCCTAGGCAAAAAATGGATTTAAAGAGAGATGGAGTGAAAAATAAATAATTAATTGGGTCCACAACAAAAGTAAAGTTAAAAAAAAATAATAAAAAAGCAACACATGGGTAACTTTTATACTAAATATAGTAAAAAAATATTTATTGCAAGTATTGTGTTACAGCCTAAAATGGTAAAAGTTGCGAGTATTGTGATACGGAGGTAGTAGTTGGCACAATTTCGGACCTCACCTTATTTTTAATACATTGAAATACATTAAAATTAGGGTAATTTTCCTCCACCAAGAAGGCATTGTATTACTTCTCCATATATGATATAACTCTAATATTCAGCCCTTGTTTCCTTTGGTGTTTCATTAATAATGAAAAATGTTATTGCAGGTGCTTCAGCTTATAGCTCAGAACTGTTGCTAAATGGGATTATTATTCAGAAACTTGAATTTGAGAGGTAAGAAATATCATACATACAAGCGTATGCTTATAATTTTGGAAATGTTACTCCCTCTGACTCAAAATAATTGCTTCATTTGACTTTTGATACTATTCACATTATAACTTTGACTCTTTTTAATTTTATATATATAAAGAAAATCTAGTCATTTGGTGTCACATTTGATTTGTCTCAATATGTACTTTCTAAATACATAATTTTACTATAAATTTTCGGAAAAATTCATATGAATAATCCTAACTATTGGAGGTCTTCCAATATTAATCCCAACTATAGGTTATTACACTATAGTCTAAACTATAGGGGTAATTTTATGATATTAGTCCATACTAACTTTTGACCGGCTCCGATTTTTTTCGTAGAAAGAGAGGAAGGTATATTCAAGTACAATAAATAGGAAAAGAGGAAAGATAACGAATACTTTATGAATTAGTGACCGATTACAATAGGTTAACTAAGTCAATGGACTAATATCATAAAACAACCCCCAAAGTTTGGATTATACTGTAATAACTAATAGTTGGGATTAATATTGGAAGACGTCCAATAGTTGGGATTATTTATATGAATTTTTCCTAAATTTTCTCATACACAACTTAAGGTATTAGTACTTAAAGCTGTGCTGGGAGACATGAAAAGTCATATAGAACACCTATTTCGGGACAAAGGAAGTATTTCATTAGTATTGGATGATCCACTTACCATCCATGAGTAAATTTTAGATTTCCAAATAAATCTTGAACAGATAGGATATTTTTTAATTTGGTTAAATAGATAGGATAATCCATTCACCATCCATTAGCTATATGCCCCCTTTTTTGATAGAAAACAAGAAAATTAATGGATTGATTATTGAGGTAAGTTTATTAATGTATATATCTAATATCTAATTAATCTAGGATTATTTGATGTACAAAAGGAAAATAAGAAGAATAAAAAGAAACGATAGTAATGTTTGTTTTAGGGCTGATGGCAATTACTTATGATGACCATAATTTTGAGGAATAACATGATTAAAAATATGTTGTTGTTGGCCTTTCTTCTCCCTCTAAGTCTTCCAAATTTATCAAATAATCTTCTTATGCCTCTTTGATTCCCTTTTGTTTGTTTCCCTTTCTCTGATTTCTTTTTGTTCCTTTACTCATCCTTGTTGCAAGTCCCTGTGCTGAGCTTAGCAATTCATCTGTATGATTTTTTAGTTGCTGAGAAATTCGTACTATTTTTATCTTTATGTTTATAACAATTTTGTTTTTTTATTCAATAATTATTGTTGTATGAATATATTTTTTCAAAGATCCAAAATACACAATATTTTTTTCCCTAATTTTCAAGATATCTTTATTTTCCTCCAAAAAATTAACATATAGTAACTAGGCAAGTCTCATTATTCACTTAGCTTCATAAATTAGTTGATACTGAATCACCCGCAAGAAATAAGTACGGAGTGGTTAAAACATTTATGATATATATTAAAAATATCTATTTTGATGGTTAAAAAAATAAAAACTTGTCGACTTAACAAATAATACAAAAGGGAGGTAATTTAAAATTGTAGTTTTGGATTTTCATGTCTTATTAGCTTCCTACAATTCTACAATTTTTTTTTTTTAAATTTTTTTTGATGAACCTATGGTATTTTTCTCACTTGCTTTGAATCTTGTACAGGCACAAACTTTTCACTGATCATGTTATCAGACATTAACATGTGGGCCTTAAATGGTGGAGGACATTTTGGAAGCAACAATGGAGAAAATGTAAATAGATCTTTTTGATGTGCGCTTTTGAATCCACTATCATTAATTGATGTATTTTTTGATAGTAATGAAGCTACTACTTCTAAGAGCACTACCATCAGTGAGTAAATAATATCCTCACGGGAAGAAAAAATGACAATGGCAAAAATAATTGCATCCCAGCAGTGGGTAAAACCCAAAAAAAAAATACACTTCGTGAGAAAGTCACGGACCATGGCAAAAATGGAACTTTGAATCATGTGTAACCAGCGCCACGTGTCCGCGTTGGATTGGGCTGCCCAGCGCGTGTGTGTCACGCGCCCGACACACAGCAGCTGGCGCCTGCTGCTTTCCACGCGGCACGTTGTGATTGGTGCTGCTACTGTTCATTTATGGCAACGGTAATATTTGTTTAACGGTTATTTTGATGATTTTCTTTAATTTAAAAAAAAAAAAAATTACCAACGGTCATAATTTTTTGAGATTTATAAATAGACACCCATTTTGCTATACTTTGACATACTTAAAAAAATCAGTTTGTTCAAAAAAATTAGCAATATTTCCCCCACTAATATAATTTTTTCCTCTAAATTTCAAACCTTCATATATTTTTATTATCAAAGTACTAAAAAATATTTAAGTAAATGGATCCATTTAACTTGAATAATATTAATCCAAATTTGCTACAAAATCCAGAATTCCAAAAATTTTTACAAAATATTGGAGGAAATGTTTCAAATGTTCAATTTTCTCAACAATAACAAACACCTCCTTCCAATGTCCATGATGTTCATCAAATGTCTGATAATAATGATTACTCTCCTCATTGTTATCAAGGTAGTAATAATGAATTTCATAGCCATCAAAGCGAAGATGAAAGCGTTCCGGAGACCCAAGAACCGATTATGTCTCCTCCAGTGGTGTCGATTCAACCACGTGCTATGTCATCGGCTGCACGTAGTTGGTCGGTAAAAGAGGACGAAGCTTTAATCGCATGCTACATGGAACATTGCACTGATGCTATTATTGGTACCAACCAAAAAGCGTCTGTGCTTTGGAGGAAAGTGGCAGAATCGTGGGATGCCGCTCAAGTGAATCGACCACATGAGTTGCCGGTGAGAACCTCAAAAATGCTGGAAAATCGATGGAGACGAATGGCTAGCGACATAAATCTATGGGTTGGTTGCTATGAAGAAGCAAAGAAGGCAACGGGTAGCGGTTACAACGAGGACAACACAGTTCAAACAGGTCACACTTTATTTCGAGCATCAACCACACCTACAAGGAACTTCTTGTGTGAGCATGGTTGGAGGATGCTTTGTCAGTATCCAAAGTGGAGGCGAAAAATGAGGTGGGCCATGTCGAAGAAAGAAAGGGAAACCACAAATGCCGAAGAAGATACTGAAGGAAGTGCTAGTAGTTGGGTATAAAAGTGAAGGAAGATACTGAAAGGTCACACTTTATACCCAACTCTTATATTGGAAGCGGTAGCGGATCAAGATCTATGGATTTGGCACTCTTTCTTTGGCATTCCAGGATCTTGTAATGATCTTAATGTTTTGTATAGATCACCTGTTTTTGATAATGTGTTGCAGGGTAAAGCACCTAACGCCAACTTTGTTGTTAATGGACGTACCTACAACTTGGGATACTATCTAACCGATGGTATCTATCCTAGTTGGTCTACATTCGTACAAGGCATCACGCATCCTCAAACGAATAAGCAACGACTATTTTCAGACATGCAAGCTGCTGCCAGAAAAGATGTTGAAAGAGCTTTCGGGGTGCTGCAAGCAAGATTTGCGATTGTACGACATCCTGCTCGTGCTTATGACGAGGACATGTTAGCTGACATAATGAAAGCTTGTATCATTATGCACAACATGATTGTAGAGGATGAACGAGACACGTATGAAGGGGCGGAAGTTCTACGACAATATTATGAATCCGATGTCCCTCAAAGAAGAAATACAGCGTCAGCTCCAAGTACTAGCGCAACGATGGATGATCATGAACCATTCGATTTTCAAACGGGACGGCCGCTAGATATTAACTCGTATTTAGATATACGGACTACTATTCGCGACAGACGCACTCATGATGCTCTAAAACACGATTTAATGGAGCACATTTGGAACAGATACGGTCCCAATGCTCAATAGTTATGTATTTTATGCTTTCGCTTTTAATTATTTTTATATCACTTTTCGTGAATTTGTTGATAAATTTGAAGTACTTTTTCCTGCTTTGTAAATTTACATTTACACTCTGCAATTATGTTGATTTTTTTAAAAACCGAAAAAATACGAAATACAAATACGTGAAAAAGCCATGTCAAAAAACAAATACGGGTCTCAAAAAAAGTAAAAAAATACGAATCACGAAAAACGTATTTTTGTAATTTATGCTAAGAAAAATACGGGTCCGAAAAAAATACGTGAACAAGGAAATAAATACGGAAAAAAATACTAACACAATACGTATTTTCGTAAATTACGAGAAGAAAAATACGAATAAAATAATAAGGGTATAAAATACAAAAATCAACATATAACATACATGTAAACAATTAAATATTTGTAAAATAGTAAATTTGTAGGAAAGAGAAATGGGTGGGGTATAGTAGATAGGAGGAGAGAGAGTAGTGGGTTTTTTTTTTTTTTGCTCACTGTTGGTATAAGTTTTGTTAAAAAAATTTTCCCACGAGATTATGATATGTGGAAGAGTAAGAAAGTGGGTAGAGAGAGATTGATGGGCATTTTTTTTGACCACTGCTGAGAGTGCTCTAAGGTTTACAATGATAATTCTAGAATCCATCCTCTTTTAGAGTAAAGCCACACTTCTTACTTCTTACAATTAAATCATTCTTCTGAACCTTGAAAAGTGGTAAAAGTAATAGCATACTAGGTATTTAAGTATGTTTAATGATATAAAGGCGAGTAATGCAATTTTTGTTGGCGAATTGCACGATATCCTAAGAGATTCACCCTTTGTCCCTTGAAGATCTTGTATAATGTATGATGACATTGAAGTTGTTAAAGAGAAACCTGTCAAACAAATATGTTAGTGTGTGTGGAGTAAAGGTACGTAGTGATGGGGCAAAATGCACCCATTAGCTATTGGGTCAGCTACATACAAAGCTAAGGCCCAATCCAGCTATCAACAAACAAAAGAGGTCCATCACAAGGAAAGCCCACAAAAAAGATCAGGCCCAGGTACAGGCCAAAATCTATACAGGGGACCTGACCACCTAAATCCACGCTCAAGCACCTACTTGGTTAAGATCACATCTACCAGGTCCTGAGAACAGCAGCCTGGCCCAGGTCCAAACCTACCAGGTCAAAGGATCGCCTACCAGGTCTAGGGTTACTGACCAGGTCTAGCCCAGCCTGCCAGGTCCAGTTCAACCTACCAGGGGCAGTTTTCCTCATATATTCTCAAGGTATTATAAATATCCTCATCCATGCACATGCAAAGGTATCCAAAAAATACCAAACACACCTCAAACTTCTCCCTCACTCTCTCTCTACATTCTCATACTCTTACACCTAACTGACTTGAGCGTCGGAGAGTCTTTCCCGGAACACCACCGGGGGTAGCTCACGCTTGTTCTTTGTGCAGATCAACGAGCACATTACGTGGAATTTGGACTAGCTCTCAAGCCCATCAACACATTTACATTGTTGTGACCACAAAATCACCTCAATAATTTGGCGCTAGAAGGAGGGTTCGAGTGCCATATTCAGTTCATTTTCCACCTCCGAACGCCTTTGACTCATGTCTCAACATGGTGACTCCGGTGACCATCTGAGCAAGCAACCACAACGCTCAAACCAGAAGAAGAGCGGTAGTGCCCACACCCCTAAGGTGTCGCGAAGTGACCGCAGTGCAAACGCACCCACAAAGTCTCAGGTAAAGGAAGCACTTCGAGTCCTTCGAGCGGCTTCTTTACTGAAGAAGGAATCAGAAGAGAGTGAGCCCGATGCAAGTGAACGATCGGAGGATGAGGGTGAGTCAACAGACGAGGACTACTCAGTGTCCCCACCACGATCATCCTCCTCCGTCGGCACGAAGAGGCCATCTACTTCGAAGGCTCCATCCAAGGACGACCAAAGGCCACCCCGCGTGCGTAGAAAGCTCAACTACTCATGGGGGTTAGGCAGTCAAAGGGTCTCAACCAACCAACATAGATCCACTCCACCTACATCTCTTCCAGGGGAGTGGGAAGAAAGCGAATGGGATACGACGAGGGAAGTAAGAGACCACCCAAGTTGGTTCTCAACCTCGAACAAAACAAGGGTGTTGGACAACATTGTCCAAGCAACCCATGAGGTGGCAAAAAGACCACCAACTGCTCGAGAGGCGAAGCGCCGTCACCAGCGATCTCCGTCGCCTCGTACCACTGTCCGGGAGGAAGCTAACACGGGGTCTTCCTACCGGACCACAGTGTATGACAGGCTAGGTGAGAGAACGCCTGTACATCAAAGGCTGGGGGCACCACCATCCATCCATGACAGGCTAGGAGAGCCTAGATCTGTCAGGGATAGGTTAGGACCAACCTCAGCAGCCCGACCGGGTCCGGAGCCAACCCAACGAGGGACTCCAAGTCCATCTACAAGCCTTCGAGCAGCACGGCCACCAAGGCCCGAAGTAAGAACCCCCACGAAGTCACCATTCCATGCTTCGGTGATATTCGAACCCTCTCAAAGGGTGAAACTACCTGGTCATATCAAATATGACGGTACAGGGGACCCCAACGACCACATTCAACTCTACGAAGGCCATATGTACTTGGGCCCCTACATAGACGCTACCTGGTGCAAATACTTCCCCACCACCCTGACAGGCCTGGCCCAATCTTGGTTCCAGAGTCTACCACCAGGTACCATCTATGATTTCACCCAACTCACTGAGCAGTTCACTAGCCATTTCATTAGTGGACGAAGAAGAGAAAAAAGCTCGATGGAGCTCATGAGTGTCAAGCAAAGCAGGGAAGAAAGCCTGCGGGAGTACTTGGCAAGATTTAGCAGGGAGGCCATTGCTGTGTCTCCCCTCAAACCAGACATAGTAATGATGGCCCTGAAACATGGTTTGCAACCAGGGCCCTACAGGGACCACCTGGTTAGGGAAAATGTCTCCTCCCTCACAGAGGCAATGCAAGAGTCGGACAAGTTCATCAGGACAGAGGAGTTCAACAAAGCCCTAAGAACTCCCCCTGGTGAGAAAAGAGGACAGCAGGAAAAGAAAGGAGACAAGGGGAAAAAGGAACAAAGGGATCCAAGGAAACGTGATTTTCCAACCTTTGATTCCTACACCCCCCCTGACTGTATCGGTGGCAGAAATCTATGCCACCCACAAGAACGAAGACAAGTGGCGAAGGCCACCCCCCATGAAAACAGCTGGTCGAGAGAGGGACCTGTACTGTGATTTCCATGACTGCCCTGGTCATGCAACAGAAAAGTGCAGATCCCTACGCGACAATATTGAAGACCTGATTAATAGAGGGTACTTCAAGCAGTACAAGGTCAGGAAGGCTGCCCGAGAAAAAGGTGGCCCTGCTCACGAGAAAAAACGTGACCAGGAGCCACAAAAGAAGAAGGCGCCAGAGACACCCTACAACATCATAGCGGTCCTCTTTGGAGACCAACCTTCCAGCAGCTCCTTAAGAGCAGACCTGCGAGCAATGGGATCAGGCAGGTCGTACTCAGTCAGAGACCTCCCAAATACCAGGCCCTCAGTTCTGCCTACTATCTCATTCGGACCAGGGGACTGTGAGGGAGTATCTTATCCCCACAGCAACCCCCTGATCTGTTCTGTTCAAATTTCTCACAGCCTGGTGAGAAGAGCCCTGGTCGATGGAGGCAGCTCCATCAACATTCTATATGCGGAGTGCTTCCACAATATGGGCCTGAAGGACAACATGCTGGTCCCCTCCCCTGGACCGATATCAGGCTTCATGGGTGAATCAATAGTGCCCAGGGGAGAAATCAACCTTCCTGTCAAGCTGAGACAGGAAGATTCTGAAAGAATTTGCATGGTGAGATTCCATGTGATAGATGCACCTTCACCATACAACGCCATTCTGGGCAGGACTTTCATGGATCAGTTCGAGGGTGTAGCATCCACCTTCCACCTGTGCTTCAAGTATGTGACTGATACTGGGGGGTAGCCACCCTTAGGGGATCTCAAGAGGCTGCTAGAAGCTGTAACCTGGCCCAAATCAGGCAATCTAGACCCGAGGAGGTGGCCAGGACCAGGAGGCTGGCTCAAGAATTATCTGAGCTAGCTAAAAGCAGCCCCAACAAAGTTCGCTTAATAGGGGAAGAGCAGCCCCAACCGAACAAAATTTTCACCACCAGTCACAATACTCCCAACACATCGATGGAAGTAGACCAGTACCTGGACCCAGAGGCCAGGCCAACTGAAGAGCAAAACAGGGACCAGGCCATCCAACCTGGTCAAACTACGGAAGAAATTCAGTTAGAAGAAGGGGCAGGTAAAACTGTCATTATAGGAACGGAGATGAACAGAGAGGAGAGGTGCAATCTGATCACCCTGCTCAGAACAAACTGTGATATATTTGCCTTTGAGGCGAGTGATATGCCTGGGATAGACCCTGGTCTCATATCTCATCACCTGGATGTCCTCCCAGAAGCAAAGCGCATCAAACAGAGGAGGAGAAATTTCTCTGCCGAGAAAAATAAGACCGTCGAGGCAGAGGTTAATAAGTTGATCAAGGCAGGTTTCATTGAGCCTTGCGACTACCCTGAATGGTTAGCCAATGTGGTCATGGTCAAGAAGTCCAACGGAACATGGAGAATGTGTGTAGACTTCACAGATCTGAACAGGGCCTGCCCCAAAGATTTCTATCCTCTGCCAAGGATAGACCAGCTGGTAGACTCAACCAGTGGACATGCTATGCTGAGCTTCATGGACGCCTATTTTGGGTACCACCAAATTTTTATGCACCCTGCAGACAAGCACAAGACGGCTTTCATCACCAGCTGTGGAGTGTTCAATTACGTCATGATGCCATTTGGCCTGAAAAATGCAGGGGCCACATATCAAAGAATGGTGGACAGGGTCTTCAAAGACCAAAGAGGCAGAAATCTTGAAGTGTATGTGGATGACTCCATAGTCAAAAGTGTACATACAGCAGATCATGTCAAGGATCTTCAAGAAACCTTTGCTAACCTGAGAAAGCACAATGTGAAGTTGAACCCCAAAAAATGTGTGTTTGGGGTCAGATCAGGCAAGTTCTTAGGTTTCCTGGTGAGTCAACGAGGAATTGATGCGAACCCTAATAAAGTCAAAGCAGCCCTGGACCTACCAGAGCCCAAGTCAGTCAAAGACATTCAAAGGCTGACTTGACGCATGGCAGCCCTGTCCAGATTCATCGCCAAATCCTCGGAAAAAACCCAGCCCTTCTTCAAGGTCCTCAAAGGCAACAAACGATTCGCCTGGGGCGAAGAACAACAAGAGGCCTTCAAGCAATTGAAGAGCCACCTCACAAAGCTTCCTACCCTGGCCAGGCCTGTACCAGGTGAAGTTTTGTTCCTGTATATAGCCGTGTGCCAAGCAGCTGTAAGTGCAGTGCTCCTTCGAGAGGAAGGAAAAATCCAGCAACCAATCTACTTTGTGAGTCATGCTCTGGTCTCGGCTGAAACCAGGTACCCCCTGATAGAAAAAGCAGCTTATGCAGTGGTCCTAGCAACAAGGAAGCTCAGATCCTACTTCGATGCTCATGAAGTAGTGGTCCTATCAGACATGCCCTTGGAAAAGTCACTGGAAAAGCTGGACAGGTCAGGGCGAATATCAAAATGGGCCTTGGAACTGACTGCCTTTGGTATCAAGTTCCAACCACGACACGCCATCAAAGCACAAGCCCTGGCCGACTTTCTCGCCGAATGCTCCTATCACGAGGAAGCAATAGAAGCCCCTGGTCCATGGATTGTTTATTCAGATGGCTCATCTCAACAGCAAGGATCAGGAGCAGGGGTGGTCATGATCTCACCTGAAGGAGATGTGATTGAATATGCTATGAGATTTCAGTTCACTGCAACAAATAATGAAGCAGAGTACGAAGCAGCCCTAGCAGGTCTTCAACTGTGCTTAACGATGAAAGCCACCAAGGTCCACCTCTTTACAGATTCACAGTTGGTTGCCAATCAATTCAACGGAGTATACGAAGCGAGGGAACCAACCCTGATCGAATATTTGAAAGTGATGAAAGACCAGTCCTCCAAGTTAGAGGAATTTGTGGTACAGCTGATCCCCAGGGAGGAAAACATGCAAGCTGACGCACTGGCAAAGCTGGCCAACTCCACTCTGCAGGAGCTGACCAGGAAAGTTTTCATGGAGATCTTGCCCACGAAGTCAATAGAGCAAACAAAGGAGTACACCTACCAGGTGGACTCATCAATAAATTGGATGAGTGAAATCATCCTCTTTAAAACAACAGGCCAGCTCCCAACTGAAAGGAGCCAAGCCAGAAAAATCAAAAGAAAAGCTACCAGGTATACCCTGGTTGAAGGAGAGCTATACAGAAAATCATTCATAGACCAGCCCCTGCTAAAATGCGTTGACACTGATGAGGGAAATTATATCCTAGGAGAGGTTCATGAAGGCATTTGTGGCCACCATATGGGAGGAAGAACCCTGGCCCACAAAACCCTCAGAGCCGGGTATTACTGGCCAACCATGTTAGCAGACTCAAGGGCACTGGTCAAGAAATGTTCAAAGTGTCAGAAGTTCTCACCAACCATATCCCAACCAGCAAACGACCTCTGTCCCATCCTCAACCCTATTCCGTTTGCTCAATGGGGTATGGACCTACTAGGTCCCTTCCCCACTGCCCAGGGGGGAGGGGGGGGGGGAAGAGATGGCTGATAGTGAGCATTGACTACTTCAGCAAGTGGATAGAAGCAGAGGGACTAACCACTATCACAGAAGGCAACGTCAGGCAGTTTATCTGGAAAAACATCATAACTAGATATGGAGTGCCCAGGTGCATGGTTTTGATCATGGGAAGCAGTTCGACAACGAACCCCTCAGAGATTACCTCACCCAGTTTCACATTAAGTTTGCCTACTCTGCAGTGTGTCATCCTCAATCCAATGGCCAAGCTGAAGCAGCCAATAAACAAATCTTAAATGCTTTAAAAAAGAGGCTGGACGACAAAAAAGGAAGATGGCTAAGAGAACTTCCCAGCACGTTGTGGTCACTGAGGACCACCTCCAAGGAATCCAAAGGCAGGACACCATTCAACCTTGTCTTTAGAACTGAATCCCTGCTCCCTGTAGAAGTTGGAAGCAGCTCTGATAGTTTAATGTATACTCAAGAAGGGGGGGTTGAATTGAGTATGTGTGTTTTTTCAATCGTTTTCAAGTTTTGTTTATGCTTTTGTGAGAACAATGAGAGAATAGTAAGCAAAGAGTAAGGACACAAAGATTTAATGAGGTTCGGCTTCTAAACAAGCCTACGTCCTCCACTCTCTCACCAATATTATTAATCCACTCTGAATAATAACAAGGTTATACACTCAATTAAATGCTACAACTATGTAACACTTAATTCCCCAACTGTTAACTCTAACAGTTCACTCAGTGTTCACAGAACACTCCCCAACCACTTCCCTCTAAGTGGTTCAGATATTACAAACTTAAATATCCGTAAGTTTTTTCTCTTAAAGATGGATATGGAGATAGTTTTGGACTAAGGATAGACTCTCAGAAAATATTACTTGGTTTTCTTTTGAGAGTAAAAGTCTTCTAGGGTTTCTTGCAAAGATAGTTTATATAGACAAGGAAAACCGTGCCCTAGAAGTGTGCTTGGAGACTTGCCTAAATTGTGCAAACCACTTCTGCTGACACAAGTGCAGTGTTCTAGTTTCAGACTTTGTCACTTTCCACTATGGGAAGAGAGATGTACACTAAAGTCCAAACAAAGTACATTGCATTTAATGAGCAGATTTGGTGTATCAACTTGGCAGATTTCCAAAGTACAAGTGATCCAAATTTTTTCAAAATAATTTTCAAAATGATTTTTGAACTCGAAAATCTGTACGGATCACGTGCGTAATACTGAGGTCTGTTCCCACAGTGGTCTCAGTACTACTAAGTCTACATTTGGCAAAGGGAACTGTTCCAAGCTTGTTCTGTGCCTGTTCTTAGCTTGTTCTTGGGCTGTTCTCTTTACTGGATGTAAACTTAAGGTCTTTTTGCTCTTTACTTAAAAACAATAAGAATATTTTCCTAAGCCTATTTTACATGAAGATCCTAGAAGTATAAAAATAAAAAGTTCCAAGTTCTTGGCTTCTGATTACAGTGGTCAATCACTCATCACATTACTCAATTTATTATTGAGTTTTAGCATTAAACCTGTAACCTGCAGGACTTATCAATTATCAAATGTAGCAAGAGAAATTTCAATTTCACTTGGAAGAATTTTCTTCCAGTTGGGATCGGTAGGAGCACTTGATCTGAATTCAAGATACTCCTAGGCAAAAAGCTGGACCATCTCTTAACAAGGTCTGAACCTTGTTCAGGTTGCTACAATTGATACTAGGAACTTCACCTGTCCTATTCCCCCTTTTGGCATCATCAAATGACAAAAACAATCACAGCACAAAATTAGGAGAAGGCAACAAGTAAAGTCAAATACAAGCATAATATTAACACAGCATTCTAGAGATGCTGTCCCATATGTGAGTACCTGCAACTCACAATCCCAAACTGGTCAAGTGCACACAGAAGTTAATAAAATATATAGACCAGGACCATTCTGCAGAGAAATTGTTTAGCAGAAATGGTCAAAAACTAAAAGTAGCAATTGTTCAGAGAAACTAGAGTAATTGTTTAGAGAAACCAGAGAAAAGAAAGTTTGAGATCAATATTAGTAGGGAAAGGGGTAGGCTAAGAAGAAGCGGAGTCAGCATCATCATCAGAATCCTCAGTGGAATCCTCATCCTCTTTTTCTGCACTCTGCTCCTGCTGCTTCTTCCTGACTTGGGCTATGATGGGAACTGGTGTCTTGATGGTCTTAGGCTTGAAACTGGAAGAGGAGGCAAGCTTTTCTTCATGGGAGTCCAGTCGTGCTGTTATGTTCTTTATAAAGCCATCCAGAGAAGTGCACAGAGCATTGACACTAGCCATCATCTGTTGCAGTAATTCCCCATGTGTCTGGACCTGTTTGGACAGTGACCCAGTAGCTTCCTCAGACCTGGAGCTGCTTGTCCTTCTTGCCCCTGTCTTCATCCCTCATCTTGAGCATGCCTCCCTCAAAGGTCATCCCCTTCTGACCTAGGATCTGGTTGGTGAGGACAGACATTTTCTTGACCTCACCACTCAGATGAACCTTTCTACTTTGGAAAACCAAAGTAAGCCAGGCTCCATAAGGTAGAGAGTGGTTGGACCTTTCCAAAATGCTAACCATGTGAGCTAGCATCAGACCAGGGAGACTCAACTTAATTTTCTCATATAGACAGTAAATAATCACAGCATCCATCTTCCTAACATCCATTCTGCCCTGAGCCCTGGGGAGTACTATCTTAGAGGCAACTGTATGGAACAACCTCATTACTGGTTCCCTTAATTGGCCAATAACATAGCCAGCACCATCAGTTGGAGAACCAGTAAAGAGAGTGGTCTGTATGTGTTCTGTACTGACCTCAGGAATAGTTGACCAGTTGTCCTTGGAATAATCACAGAATCCACCCCTTGGTACACCCAGTACCTCCCCTAGACACTTCTTTGAAAGAGTGATGTCGACCCCCTCGACCTCACTCCAGACCTTCCCCTTCTCTAACTTCCCCAACTTAGAGTAAAATTCTTCAACACAAGTTTCAAAAACATCAAGCCTCTTATCAAATAGCCCTTCCCAACCCTGGAACTCTATGGCCTCTTTAAATTCGTCTAAAAATGGTTGACTCATCCAAGACATGGGACATGAAAAACCAAATAAGACACCCCTACCACTTAGTTCATATAGTGGTTCAGAAGTGGTCTTACCTTTCTTCTTGGCAGGAGTCTTATCAGAGGTAGAGACAACTTTCCTCTTCTTTTCTGTTGGGAGCTTGGTTGCAGGCTTGGGACTTTCTGAGGCTTTATCCTTCTTGGCAACACTTTTCACCCTTTTTCTTCTTTTCATCCTTCTTCTCTTCAAGAACCATTTCAGCAGATTCCTTCTTGATTTCTTCCTTACAGACCCTTGTCCTCAAAGGCCTGGTTCTTTTTCCTGGTTCCTTTTCTCCTTGTACAACACCGGTGATCTCGACATCCATATCCTGAACATTGGTGTCATCATCCTTCTTTTCCATTTCTTCCTTTTCTACTTCCTTCTCTTCAGTGCTTAGCACTGGTTTCTGTGTGGTCTGTGGTGATGATGTGGGTGATTTTTCTGATGGTGGAGAGGGTAAAGGGGTTATTTCTTTTTGTGGTGGAGAGGATGGTGGAGTTGTGAATTTTTGTGGTGACTGTGGGGGAGGAGTTTTGGCTTTTGCAGGAGATGGTGGTTTTAGTGGGGATGAAGATTTTGTAGGCTGTGACAAGTGTTGTTTGGGTGATGAAGAGAGTGATTTCTTAGATGGTGGTGGTGTTTTCTGAGGTTGAGGTGGTGGTGATTTTTGTGGAGAAGGTGGAGGTGATGATTTAGGGCTTGGTGGTGTAGTTGATTTCTCTTTGGACTGACATGCATCCTTTGATTCAACTACTGTTTCCTCAGTAGCTTGATCCTTAACCCTTTGGTGCTCTTGTTCTTCTTTGTGGTGTTCAGTAACCATAGCAGAACCTGATTCCTTCTCAATCTTAGAAGGTGTGAAGCTAGGAGACTGACTTAGTCCTCTGATTTTCTTCTTTGAAGCCTTGTTCTTCTTTCTTCCCATGTTGATTTGATTTGCAGAGTTGATGAAGGAGAGAGAGAGAAACGGAATTTGAATTCTTAAAGAGGATTTTGATGATGGTGCCTAGGGTTTGAGAGAGAAGATTTCTTTGAAAGAGAAAGAGAGACAGTTAGAGATAGAAAACAATGTGAAAGAAGTCAATTAAAATGGAGAAAACTGGCAGTTATTAGAACAGATAAAGTAGAAGTTACTTCTATACTGGTAGGCCTTTTATGTCGTTAAAAATAAAAGACTTATCAAAAGTAAATTTCTCCTACTCTCCAATTACAACTAGTGTAAAGGGCAAGTAAGGTTCGTATCCACAGAGAACAGATTTATGTTGATTTAATTGTGTTAATATGTATTTGGATTATTAAAGGGGAGAATCACTAATTCCCTAGTGATAATGGTAACAAGGGGGGGGGGGAAATTGGAGATTTTAGTGATAAAATAAACTAACAACTAATTGATTGCGGTAAAATTCTAGTTTTAAAGAATCTTAGGATTCGGTTACAACGACTCTGACTCGGCTAATTGAATTAGACTCTCAATTACCAAACCATTTCAATACTCAATTAATTATTGACAAGAGTAAACTCTTGTAGTCCCCTTAATTAGCTAGACAAGATAAATCGTAAATTGCCTAAAACCCTTAATGTTCAAAGAACACGCAGTGAACAAAAGCTTTAAGAACGGAGACACAATAAGAACGCAATTGTTTAGAGAATACGCAATAAACAATTAACGTTTAAACAAGCTCTACTAAATTGTTCACAATAAGAATACGCTTAAGCATGAACAAGATAGTTGCTACTCGAGGTTGAACACAATAATCGATTGTGTTCAAACCCTAGTAATGATTTTGTAAAATATAATAACAAGACAAAGATCAAGCTAAAAAATTTAACAAAACCAATAACAATTCATATAAGAGCAAGTAAATAATTGAAGTAAAGAAATAGTTTAGAGTTAGAGAATCCTCACAAGGAGCCTTTTGGAATCATTGAAACCAATCCCAAGAACAAGTTTAAGCTACCATTTCCATTGATGAAGAAAGATTCTTCATTGATTCCATGATTAAATATCAAAATTACAAACTAAAGATTTAATAGTTTTGATGTAATCTAAGGAGAAACTAGAGAGAATTTAAGCTAAGGAACTATTTGAACATGAAAAACTAGATTTTTTTACAATGAGAATCAACTTTTATATTTATACTAAACTAAAATATAACTTAGAAATCAAGTGGATGAAGCCGCGTGCAGAACAGAGCAGATGGGCGCTGGCAGCGCCCTCGAAGGCGCTGGGCGCGCCCCTCCTTGGAAGTACTACTGTAACATGGGCGCTGGCAGCGCCCCATAGGCGCGGGGCGCGCCCCTCCTTGGAAGTATTGGTTCTGTGGAATGGGCGCTGGCAGCGCCCTCAAAGGCGCGGGGAGCGCTCCCCTGATGAAATGCTACTGTGAGACGGGCGCGGGGAGCGCCTCCCTTTGGCAAGCTACTGTGATATGGGCGCGGGCAGCGCCCCGTAGGCGCGGGGAGCGCCTTCTTCTTTGGCCACTTGCTCTATTTTTCCTTGATCATACAGGCGCTGTCAGCGCCTTCAGGGCGCTGGGGGCGCCCTACATTCTTCAAGACTTTATCACACTTTTTTCCAAGTCCCGAATAAGTCTCGGTCTTCCCAAATACAGACAAAATATGGAAAGAAACACGAGCCTGAAACAACAAAAATAAACTAAGTCCTAAAAAGCAATTAAATTATGAAAT
The DNA here is from genome assembly GCA_951394345.1 of Salicornia ramosissima. Lineage (NCBI taxonomy): Eukaryota > Viridiplantae > Streptophyta > Magnoliopsida > Caryophyllales > Amaranthaceae > Salicornia > Salicornia ramosissima. The sequence goes on from OX596235.1 coordinate 22,825,083, forward strand.
GCAATATTAAATTAAGTTTCAAGACATAAACTTTCGTTTAAGCTTAAAGTTAATTAATATCACAAAACACGTTCTAAACTATTACAAACTATACATCAAAATGAGCTAATTGATTAATACAAACTGAACACATCAAATACCCCCACACTTAGTCTTTACTCGACCTCGAGTAAATCAAAAGAGAGTAATAACGAGTTATAAGCCAAAAGTTCGCAAAAACAACTAAACTCCAACAAAAATCCCTAATTAACTTGTTCTAAATCAAAACACAATAAAATTATGATTTGAGCTAAAACAATTTATGAGAAGGAAAAATAAACCAAAAGTGAACTTAATGAATTCAAAATACAAACAAAAATTCTAGCACGGTTCACAGTACTTACAAAAATCAAAAATGGGGAAAGAAAGAACAAAAAGTGTTCTTACCAAAGTACTCCGGAAGATGAGATTATCCGGTCTTCAATCCAAAAAACAACGAACTCCTCTCTTTTCTTGTTCTCTCATTTTGCCTAGGAGCCCTTTCGGGTTTTCATCCTAGCTTTCTCATTTCTTTTTTTTTTTTTTTTTTTTTTTTTCATTTAGCTCTTGTTTTACATAGGTTGCCCTTTCGGGTTTTCAACCTATCGAGCTTTCTTTCTTTTCTTTTTTCTTTCTTTTTTTCTTTTTTTTTTTTTTTTTTTTAAAACAAAATTATATACAAGTGAACGTACCCCCACATTTGAGTGACACAATGTCCTCATTGTGGGTTTACATTCACCATCTTGTCAAGCATTGGAGGACCGCCCGGGAAAAGTGGATCCCGGTGGCCTCCTCCTCCTCTCCTCCCTTTGTTGCCTTTCCCGCTCAATATCTGCGGTTGGGTCAACATAAGGGGTACCATAAAGATGCATGGTGTGCATCGCTGTAATCATGGAAGACATGGGGTACATCACGTCCTCCATCTGGTGTACCTCGTGCCGAAGGGCACCTACATCGACTTGTAAAGAGTCGAACCGCTGATTGAGGTGATTAATCCCCGACTGATCAGAAGAAGCAGGGTTCGGCTCGTGTATATGTATTCCACCTCGTGCCCTAGGTCTGCGGTTCACCATGTTTACATCACCATCATCATCATCATTATCATTTTCATCATCATCATTAACATTTTCATCATCATCATTATCATTTTCATCATCATCATCATCTTCATTTTCATCATCATCATCATCTTCTTTTTCCTCTTCATCTCCCTCATTATACTCCTCCTCACTGTCACTCTCCTGCCACTCCGGGTTAGTAGGTGGAGGATCCGGAAATTCAACCCCAAACACATTTTTCAAGTTTTGTTTGAAGGCTAGATCGGGGGGGGGGGGGCAGAAAAAATGAGCCGCCCGAGTACATCCCCTGATGGAAGTACGCTGCGGCTGAGGCAAATTCATGTACGCCTCATGTCCCGGTCCAAAACGCCAGACGAACGACCGAGGAGTATCACTTTGATCAGAAATGTAAATCAAACTCCGGGTTTGCAGAACCCAATAGGTAAGCAAATCCTCAAGGTCACTCCCGACCCGTCCATCAGGGTATTCGATTTCCTTCTTACTCTTCCCCTTCTTGCGCTCAAGATACTCATATATCAAGGTCACCATACCTCCCATAGCTATTGTTCCCTTCTTGCTCTCGTCTACCAAATCGAGGCAAGCATCAACCCACAATGCCCCCCAATGCGGGTGATCATTTCCCTCGGGAGTCATGGCCCAAAGGGCCTTAAGAGTGGTTAAAGGAAGCTTGTTGGCCTCCGCCCGACAAAAGATGGGCATAGCTATGAAGAATGCGACAAAGCGGAGAGCCGGATGAGGTATGGAGCTGATTAGGGCATTTCGATCAAATTTAAGGAAACGAGTGATCCCTCTATAGAACTCTTGAGCGTTGAAACCCGTAGGGCTTGAAAAGTTACCAATAGGAGTGGACTCCCACCCAAAAACCTCCTCAAGTTCATCATAGAACAATGTATGCGTTTCATCATTGAGGTTAAAGGTTATGTAGCGGGACTCCTCGCCCCTGGGCTTGTTGGGGTCATTACCCTTATTCAGGGTGGCAAGGAATTCAAATGTGAAGGAGTAGTATGTGTGGGCATGTTCGTTTAGGAAGCCGTCCAAGCCAACTCTTCCTAACAACCTTGTCACAGGTCGGAGAATCCCGAGCCTTTTGAGAGTTCTGTGACAAGCGAAAGCGGTGGCTTGGACGCTGCGTTTTCTTAGCCGGGTAAAAATGGTTTTCTGTGTGGGGGTGAGTCTTTTTAGGTTGAAGAAAGATGTGGAAGGAGAGGCTACATTCTTCCTTTTTCTTGAACCGGAAGTTGAGGCCATTTCGAGTGAGATTTTTTTTTTTCCAGAGAATGGTTGGGGAGAGCTGGCTTAGGCTAAGCCAAAACACTGCCGAAATACCTAAACACAATCATAACACAAAACCATTAGTGTGAGTGAAAAATTTCATTGATGACATTGTGATTTTAGTGATAACACAAGAAGTGAACTTCGAATGTTATCATACTTCGCAACAACAATAATGCAATTCAACGAAGAAAAATTGTTTAAAAACAAATTCTTACACTAAATTCATTTAGGTAACAACATCACCACTCTTGAAAGCAAATTTCATTGAATCAAACCACTCAAAACCTCCAAAAATACACTAGCTTGGCAAAGATTACTTCAACCATGGCAAGCACAAAATCAGAAATTCGACCTCAAACTCAACAAAATATTAACACTTCAACATAGCATTACCAAACTCAAGAACAACAACACACTACATCACAAAACCAAGTACCAACTTGCAAAGGTGTGTGTTCAAAACACTCAAGTAAAGAGATTTCTACTTCAAATTAAACCTCAAATCATCACAATTTCATGAATTTAAGTATAAAACAAGATTCACAAATTTCAAGCAACAAAAATGAAGTAAAAAGAAGTAAGAAATATACCCCACACGCGTGCCCTACACACAGCCAAAAGGAGAGAAAACGAAACCCTAAAACGCACACCACGGATGAAAGAGAGAGAAAATTCGAATGAGATGTGAATTTTTTTTCGAATTTGGTAAAAATGGAGAAGATTTGAGAGGAGAAATGAGCAAAAATGGAGGTCTTTGTTGAGGTTAGGGTTTAGAGGGAGAGAGAGAGCCCACGCCTTAGTGAACAAAAGGATGAGAAATGAAAACTGAAATGGGAATTAACACATTAAAAAAAAACACGAACATATTACTGAGGGTAGGGCGCTGGCAGCGCCCGCGAAGGCGCGGGGCGCGCTAAGATGGCGCTGGCAGCGCCTCATAGTCAGTAACTTTCACCCAATAGGCGCGGGTAGGGCCTTTAAGGGCGCGGGGAGCGCTCTCAAGTCAGTAGCATTTCTCAAAATAGGCGCGGGTAGCGCCTTTAAGGGCGCGGGGAGCGCCATCAAGTCAGTAGCATTTCTCAAAATAGGCGCGGGTAGCGCCTTTAAGGGCGCTGGGAGCGCCATCAAGTCAGTAGCATTTCTCAAAATAGGCGCGGGTAGCGCCTTTAAGGGCGCTGGGAGCGCCATATGCTCAGAGGCCACTGACCTGTAGGCGCTGGCAGCGCCCACGTAGGCGCTGGGCGCGCCATACCTGAAACCCTAGTACTTCAGCAAAATCCTTATATATTTATTATTTATATATAAAAATTTATTATTATCATTATTATTTAATTAATTAATTTTTTTTTTTAATTTATTTACAAGACACTCACTAAGCCTCTTGTTCTTGTTCAACTCCTTTGGGAACTTAACACCGGTTCATCAAAAGGTTAACAAGAACAATAAAAAATACTTTGGTATCGAGGAAAATAACTCATTAGATTGAATCGTTCCCTCTAAACCAAAGGAACACTACAAAAGCAATAAAAAGCAATAAAGTCGGGGTGTCTCCCGAAAGCTCCATTTATTTAACGTGGTTGGCACGACCCGGCAACCGGCTCATTCGTACACCGGCTCATCCAAATCAACCTCCTCCCCCCTAGTTTGGACAAAGGCTTCAAAATAAGGTTTGAGCCTTTGGCCATTAACTTTAAAAATTTTGGAGGTGTCGGTGGATTGGATTTCCACGGCCCCATGGGGAAAAACCTTCATAACAACGAAAGGTCCAACCCAACGGGATCGAAGCTTTCCCGGAAACAACTTAAGTCGAGATTGGTACAGAAGCACCTTCTGACCTGCCTCAAATTCCTTCCGGGAAATGGATTTGTCATGCCAAGCTTTAGTTTTAGCTTTGTAAATCATGGCATTCTCATAGGAATCGTTCCGGATTTCCTCGAGTTCATTTAATTGGAGTTTACGGTGCAACCCTGATTCATCTAAGTTCATATTGAAGCTCTTGACAGCCCAATATGCCTTATGTTCTAATTCAACCGGTAAGTGGCATGCCTTACCATAAACCAAACGGAAAGGAGACATGCCAATTGGTGTCTTATAGGCCGTACGATATGCCCATAAGGCATCGTCCAGTCTTAGACTCCAATCTTTCCGATTGGGGTTCACCGTTTTCTCCAGAATGGATTTTATTTCACGATTGGAAACCTCTGCCTGCCCATTTGTTTGAGGGTGATAAGCAGTCGAGGTCCGATGAGTAACACCATACTTTTTCAAAAGTGCCTCAATCGTGCGATTACAAAAGTGGGTTCCTTTGTCCCTTATCAAGGCTCGGGGAACGCCGAACCTTGAAAAGATGTTCGATTTTAGGAAATCGGAAACCACTTTTGAATCATCGGTTCGAGTGGGTTTTGCCTCAACCCATTTCGACACGTAATCCACCGCAACCAGAATGTACAAGTAACCAAATGAGGTGGGAAATGGTCCCATGAAATCGATACCCAAAACATCGAAAAGTTCACAAAAACTGGTCGGATGTTGAAGCATTTCATTCCGTTGGGACATATTACCAACTCTTTGGCACTTGTCACATGATTGCACGAAATGGTATGCATCCCGATTTATACTTTGCCAATATAAACCGGAGTCCAAAACCTTTCGTGCTGTCCTTTTTGGACCAAAGTGTCCACCAAATGGTGAAGAATGACATAATTGTAAAATTGGAATAACCTCATTTTCCGGAATACACCTTCGGATTATCAAATCCGCACAATGTTTCCATAAGTAGGGATCATCCCAAACATAGTGTTTGGCGTCATTCCTCAACCTGTTTTGTTGAGCCTTGGTGAACTGCGGAGGAAACATGTCAGTAACCAAATAATTCACTATATAAGCATACCAAGGCAAGAATTCCTCGAGGGAATACAAACACTCATCAGGAAATTCCTCCCGAATAGGCTCAAACAGTGATCTCTCCGTAGAACACTCTCTCTCTATTGGTGGGACTATTCGACTTAGATGGTCAGCTACCACATTTTCAGACCCTTTTTTATCCCGGACCTCTAAGTCAAACTCACTTAGCAGCAGAATCCACCTTATTAATCTCGGCTTGGCCTCCTTCTTCGCCATTAAGTGACGAAGAGCCGCATGATCGGTATAAACAATGACTTTAGTACCGAGTAAATAAGATCTGAATTTTTCTACAGAGAACACAACGGCTAAAAGTTCTTTTTCAGTGGTGGTGTAGTTCCGTTGTGCCTCATTAAGGGTCATGGACGCATAATAAATAGCATGAGGTACTCTCCCTACCCTTTGACCTAAAACTGCCCCGACGGAATAGTCGCTGGCATCACACATGATCTCAAAGGGTAGAGACCAGTCAGGGGGTCGAATAATGGGAGCCGAAACAAGTTGCTCCTTCAAGGTGTTGAATGCCCTTTTACATTCATTATCAAAGTCAAAATCCACATCCTTTTGAAGAAGTTTACAAAGTGGGGATGTGATTTTTGAAAAATCTTTGATGAACCTTCTATAGAATCCGGCATGACCCAGGAAAGACCGGATGTCTCGAATGTTGGTTGGAAAGGGTAAGGATTGAATGATATCAATCTTTGCCTTATCAACCTTCAAACCCTCATTCGAAACAACGTGGCCTAACACTATGCCTTGTCGGACCATGAAATGACACTTTTCAGAGTTTAACACCAAATTTTTATCAATGCAACGTTTTAAAACCAGAATAAGATGTGCTAAACAAGTGTCAAAAGAGTCCCCATGGATTGTGAAATCATCCATGAAAACCTCTACAAATTTTTCTACATATTCAGAAAAGATGCTCATCATGCATCTTTGGAATGTGGCCGGGGCATTGCAAAGCCCGAATGGCATGCGCCTATAAGCAAACGTACCAAAAGGGCATGTGAAAGTGGTCTTATCCTGATCCTCAGGTGCTATAGCCACCTGGAAGTACCCCGAGTACCCGTCTAAGAAACAGTAGTAAGAGTGGCTGGCAAGCCTTTCTAACATTTGGTCCAAGAAGGGTAAAGGGAAGTAATCCTTCCTAGTTACCGCATTCAACTTGCGGTAATCAATGCAAACACGCCACCCATTTTGGATGCGTGTAGGAACTAAGTCACCATCCCTGTTCTCTACCAGAGTCACTCCAGATTTCTTTGGAACAACTTGAGTCGGACTTACCCATTTACTGTCAGATATGGGGTAAATCATACCTGCCTTGAGTAGTTTCAGAATCTCTTCCTTAACTACCTCCATCATTGGTGGGTTACGTCGCCGTTGTGGTTGGCGAACAGGTTTTGCTTCTTCTTCGAGCAAAATCCGCTGCATACAAGTCGTTAGACTTATGCCCTTGATGTCGGCAATGGTCCAACCAATGGCTTCCTTGTGCTCAACTAGCACTTGGAAAAGCCTTTTCTCCTCATCCTCGGTGAGCTTGCTAGAGATGATTACCGGTAATGTTTCCTTGGATCCAATGAAAACATATTTGAGATCATCAGGCAATGTCTTAAGCTCAACTGCAGGTGCCTGCAAAACAGATGGCACAAGCTTGTCCAAAGGACCAAGTGAGGTAATCGAATTATCAGCAGTTATAGAAAGGGGTAAACTATCACACTGTGCCAAATCGCACAAGGTGTCTTGCACACTAGCACTTAACACATACTCACTATCAGTTTCACCCAATGCATTTTCTACCGAAACTAACAGATCATCTTCTCCATCTATGTCAAAGATACCCTGTGTCATTGTATCAAAGACATCGACGGAAAAACAAGAATGACCCTCAGGAGGGAATTTCATGGAGTTATAAATATTAAATTCCAAACACTCTCCATCAAACTCCATAGTTAATGACCCGGTGTGAACATCGATTTTAGCCCGAGCAGTTTTCAAAAAGGGACGTCCTAGCAAGATTGGAGTGGCACTGCCATCATGGTCCATATCTAGGACGTAAAAATCAGCGGGAAAAATCATTTGCCCAACCTTGACCAATACATTCTCCACTATTCCCTTTGGATAAGCGTTGGACCTATCGGCCAATTGGATCACGACACTCGTTGGCTTTAGATCGCCAAGCTTTAAAGCTTTAAACAATGAAAAGGGAATCACATTAATTGATGCCCCTAAATCTAGCATGGCGTTACTAAAAATGATATCACCAATAGTGCAAGGTATAGTGAACATGCCCGGGTCACCACACTTGGGAGGTAACTTTTTTTGGAAAATGGCCGAGATATGTTCACTCACCTTCACTTTTTGGTGCCCTTTAAGCTTATTTTTCCTTCTACTAGTGCAAAGTTCTTTTAAAAACTTTGCATAGCGAGGGATTTGTTTAATTGCATCGAAAAGGGGGATATTTACTTCACATTTACGAAAAGTCTCATAAATATCCTTATCACACTCCTTGGTGCGAGTGTCTATCATTGCTTTTGGGAATGGGGGTTCCGGTAAGTACGGAGATGAAGACGGACAAGGTGTCTCCACTTGAGGTGATGGTGGTGTAAGAGAAGGCAAATTATTTTGTTCTTCGTTTACTACCACTTCACCCTCAAGCTCTCTCGCGCTCACTTGGAGCTCCTTCCCACTCCTTAGAGTGATAGCACTAGCATTAGACTTAGGGTTAAGCTCTGTTTGGGATGGAAGCTTCCCCGAATCTAACTTACCCTCTAACCTAGACACAACACCCGACACTTGGCCCATTTGTCTTTCCAAGTTCTTAATACTCGATCTAGTTTCATCTTGGAATTGGACCATGTTACTTTGCATCCCCGACACATTTTTGGTCAACATATTTAACATCTCCTCCGTAGAGGAGTTGTTCGAATCAGAATTTTGACCTTGTGTCCATTGGTTTTGGGGCCTTTGGTACTGTTGTTGGGGTGGTCTATTATATTGGTTATTTTGGCTATTTGGATGTTGGTAGGGTTGGTTATTTGGATTTTGATAGGATTGTTGTTGAGGTGCTTGTGGGTTGCCATATTTAAAGTTGGGGTGATCTTTCCAACCCGAGTTATACGTAGAAGAGTATGGATCATACCTTCTAGCATTAGCTTGATTTGGAAAACCCATCGCCTTAGCCTCCTCACCTTGCTCCTCATTAGATTGAGGGCAAAACTCGGTAGGGTGGTCATTGGCACAAATCCCACAAGATTTTACTTCATGTGATCTATTATTTTTCACCATGAAGTCCCTCATCATAGAGGTGAGAGCCTCGAGTTTCCCATCAGTTCTAGAAGATCCAGCACTTGAATTTTCAAAATTGGACATTCGAGCACTAGCCCTTCTACTGAACTGACGAGTACCCTCTGCAGATTCTTCGATAAGCGCTCTTGCGGCCGAGGGGGTTTTATTGAACATAGACCCTCCACTAGCCGCATTGATCATGCGCTTATCGTCGTCTTGCATACCATTATATATGTAGATTATTAAGTCTTGCTCCGAATATCCATGGTAGGGACATCGGGCGCAAAGTTGCTTGAACCTCTCCCAATACTCGTAAAGGTTCTCATCTAGGCCCTGTTCAATGGTGGAAATTTCCTTCCTCATAGTACTAGACTTTGAGGCCGGAAAATATTTTTCCAAGAACCGCCTTTTTAATTCATTCCAGGATGTAATACAACCTGGAGGTAAATAATACAACCAATCACTTGCGGCATCCTTCAAAGAGAAATGGAATGCACGCAATTTTATTTGTTCTTCCGTAACTCCACTTGGTTTCATGCTTGCGCACACCACGTGAAATTCCGAAAGATGTCGGTTAGGGTCTTCACCCCCTAAACCGTGAAAACTTGGCAATGCATGGATTAGACCGGATTTCAACTCAAAGTTTGCTCCTTGAGGCAATTCGGGCAAATCGATGCATAGTGGTTGTTGGTCCATGTTTGGAGTGGTTAGCTCCTTCAAGGTTTTTTCAGGAACCGGTGGCATAATGCCTACTTCTAAATCAAGATCGAAAGGTAGAACACGGAACTAGTCACGTATCTCCCTTCTAGATCTAAGTAGGGTCAGTTCTAACTCGGGATCGTATTGTAAGGGTTCGTTGCTCGTGGAGCGAGTTGCTACCATAAACAACCCCAATCAAAACAATAAAAGTCCTTAGGTAGAGTTAATTTAAAACTTAACACAAATCAAAACAACACCGTTCCCCGGCAACGGCGCCAAAATTTGGTAGGCCTTTTATGTCGTTAAAAATAAAAGACTTATCAAAAGTAAATTTCTCCTACTCTCCAATTACAACTAGTGTAAAGGGCAAGTAAGGTTCGTATCCACAGAGAACGGATTTATGTTGATTTAATTGTGTTAATATGTATTTGGATTATTAAAGGGGAGAATCACTAATTCCCTAGTGATATTGGTAACAAGGGGGGGGGGGGGAATTGGAGATTTTAGTGATAAAATAAACTAACAACTAATTGATTGCGGTAAAATTCTAGTTTTAAAGAATCTTAGGATTCGGTTACAACGACTCTGACTCGGCTAATTGAATTAGACTCTCAATTACCAAACCATTTCAATACTCAATTAATTATTGACAAGAGTAAACTCTTGTAGTCCCCTTAATTAGCTAGACAAGATAAATCGTAAATTGCCTAAAACCCTTAATGTTCAAAGAACACGCAGTAAACAAAAGCTTTAAGAACGGAGACACAATAAGAACGCAATTGTTTAGAGAATACGCAATAAACAATTAACGTTTAAACAAGCTCTACTAAATTGTTCACAATAAGAATACGCTTAAGCATGAACAAGATAGTTGCTACTCGAGGTTGAACACAATAATCGATTGTGTTCAAACCCTAGTAATGATTTTGTAAAATATAATAACAAGACAAAGATCAAGCTAAAACATTCAACAAAACCAATAACAATTCATATAAGAGCAAGTAAATAATTGAAGTAAAGAAATAGTTTAGAGTTAGAGAATCCTCACAAGGAGCCTTTTGGAATCATTGAAACCAATCCCAAGAACAAGTTTAAGCTACCATTTCCATTGATGAAGAAAGATTCTTCATTGATTCCATGATTAAATATCAAAATTATAAACTAAAGATTTAATAGTTTTGATGTAATCTAAGGAGAAACTAGAGAGAATTTAAGCTAAGGAACTATTTGAACATGAAAAACTAGATTTTTTTACAATGAGAATCAACTTTTATATTTATACTAAACTAAAATATAACCTAGAAATCAAGTGGATGAAGCCGCGTGCAGAACAGAGCAGATGGGCGCTGGCAGCGCCCTCGAAGGCGCTGGGCGCGCCCCTCCTTGGAAGTACTATTGTAACATGGGCGCTGGCAGCGCCCCATAGGCGCGGGGCGCGCCCCTCCTTGGAAGTACTACTGTAACATGGGCGCTGGCAGCGCCCCATAGGCGCGGGGCGCGCCCCTCCTTGGAAGTATTGGTTCTGTGGAATGGGCGCTGGCAGCGCCCTCAAAGGCGCGGGGAGCGCCTCCCTTTGGCAAGCTACTGTGATATGGGCGCGGGCAGCGCCCCGTAGGCGCGGGGAGCGCCTTCTTCTTTGGCCACTTGCTCTATTTTTCCTTGATCATACAGGCGCTGGGGGCGCCCTACATTCTTCAAGACTTTATCACACTTTTTTCCATGTCCCGAATAAGTCTCGGTCTTCCCAAATACAGACAAAATATGGAAAGAAACACGAGCCTGAAACAACAAAAATAAACTAAGTCCTAAAAAGCAATTAAATTATGAAATGCAATATTAAATTAAGTTTCGAGACATAAACTTTCGTTTAAGCTTAAAGTTAATTAATATCACAAAACACGTTCTAAACTATTACAAACTATACATCAAAATGAGCTAATTGATTAATACAAACTGAACACATCATATACTGTTCACAACGGTCATGTGTCAGAACACTTAACTCCTTAATTTCAAAATTAAGGGTAAAGCAGTAACTGATATAACCGTTGTGGGGAACTGGTCTTACGATGGTCTAACGCTGATCTGTATATATTAAAAATTAAGGCATCTTTCAGTTAGGCAACTTAGAGACACCACACACTGGAACAACATCAACATAAGAATTTTGAGACCACATGCATAGATGACATTTAGGAGTTAACCAGCCCTGCTTATTTACACTAATGATCAAAAAGTCAAACATAGCCAAAAAGAGAAAGATAAGTCCTAAGGAACTAGGATCTAATCCTTACCATACCAAGTAATGTGCGGAGTTTGACAAACACTTCCCTGCTTAGGGGTTTAGTGAAAATATCAGCCAATTGTTCTTCAGATCTGCAAAATTCAAGATTCACATTTCCCTTTTCAACATTGTCTCTGAGAAAATGATGTTTGATTTCAATATGTTTGGTTTTAGAGTGCTGGACAGGATTTTTTGAAATGTTTATAGCACTGGTGTTATCACACAATATGGGAACACTTCCGGAACAGACCCCAAAATCCTTAAGCTGTGTCTTTATCCAAAGCAATTGAGCACAGCACAAAGCAGCAGCTATGTACTCTGATTCAGCTGTGGATAAGGCCACTGAATTTTGTTTCTTAGATCCCCATGAAATGAGACAAGAACCTAAGAAATGAGCCATTCCTGAAGTGCTCTTCCTGTCCACACTAAAACCAGCATAATCAGCATCAGTGTATCCTAAAAGATCAAAATTGCTTCCCTTTGGATACCATAAGCACATGTCCTCTGTACCACTCAGGTACCTAAAAATTCTCTTAACAGCTTTTAGATGAGACTCTTTTGGGTTGCTTTGAAATCTTGCACACAACCCAACTGAGAACACTATGTCTGGTCTACTAGCTGTTAAGTAGAGAAGTGAGCCAATCATACCTCTGTATAGCTTATCCTCAACATCCTTTTCCTTTCTCATCTAGGCTCAGTTTAGAAGAGGTAGGGATAGGTGTGTCATAGGACTTGCTATCTTGCAAACCATATCTCTTGAGCAGCTCCTTGAGATACTTCTGTTGGTGGATCAAGATTCCATCATCCACTTGCCTGATTTGAAGCCTTAGGAAGAAACCAAGTTCTCCCATCATGCTCATCTCAAATTCACTTTTCATTAGGTCTGCAAACTCATCACACAAAACAGAATTAGTAGCCCCAAACAAAATATCATCAACATATACCTGGACCACTAACAGATCTGTTCCCCTTTTCTTTAAGAATAGAGTTTTGTCCACTGAACCTCTCTCATAATGATTTTCAATAAGAAAGCTAGAGAGTCTCTCATACCAAGCACGAGGGGCTTGTTTGAGGCCATAAAGAGCTTTGTCTAACTTGTAGACATGATGTGGACAAACTCTATCCTCAAAGCCAGGGGGCTGTTCCACATACACATCTTCTTTCAAATAACCATTTAGAAAAGCAGTTTTAACATCCATTTGAAAGAGTTTAAAGTTCATGTCGGCAGCAAATGCAATCAAAATTATTATTGCCTCAAGCCTGGCTACTGGAGCAAAGGTTTCATCATAGTCTATTCCCTCTTGTTGGTTAAACCCTTGGACCACTAGCCTGGCCTTGTTTCTGACTATGGTACCTGAGTCATCCATTTTGTTTCTGAAGACCCATTTGGTTCCAATAACTGACATCTCATTGGTTCTTGGTTCAAGATGCCAAACCTGATTTCTTTCAAACTGGTTCAACTCATCTTGCATGGCCAAGATCCAATCAGGATCAGTTAGAGAAATCTTATAGTCAGTTGGTTCTATGTGAGATAAGAAGGAGAAATAAGCACAGAAGTTCTTCCAAACAGAATTTCTAGTTTGGACTCCTTTTGATAAATCACTGATGATTTGATCAGAAGGATGAGAGCTTCTTTGCTTAAACATACTCTTTCTTAAAGCATTAGAGTCACCTAAGTTAGAACCAATGTCTGTACTGGTTCCCCCTATTTCATTTTCATTTTGAGAGGGTGGACCAGTTTCTTCAGTGTTCTCTCCCACTTCATCTTCAGTTGGATGGGCAGGAGAGTCACTGAGTTCAACAACCTGTTTAGCGTTTCCCTCTACTGCACCAAACTCATTGTTGTTTTCAGGAGGAGTTGGAGAGTCTGGTTCAGCAGTGTTCTCTGGTTCAGCTCCAGTGAAATTTGTCATCCCAATTTCAAAGCCTTCATCATCATCTACCTGCACAGGCTTGTTGAACATGCTAGTTTCATCAAACAATACATGGATACTCTCTTCAACACACAAGGTTCTTTTATTGAAAACTTTATATGCATTGCTATGAGGAGAGTACCCTATGAAAACAGCTTCATCACTCCTGGGGTCGAACTTGTCCAAACTGGTCTTACCATTGTTGTGTACAAAACACTTACAACCAAATATCCTTAAGTGTTCAATGTTTGGTTTTCGACCCCTTAGAAGTTCATAAGGTGTTTTTCTTAGTATTGGTCTTAGCATAACCCTATTGAGTATGTAGCAGGATGTACTCACAGCATCAGCCCAAAATTTCTTGGACAAACCACTCTCTAGAAGCATGGTTCTAGCCATTTCTTCTAGAGTGCGATTCTTTCTTTCAACAACTCCATTTTGTTGTGGAGTTCTGGGGGCTGAGAAGTTGTGAGAAACACCATGCTCCATACAATAAGTTATGAAGCTAGCATTATCAAATTCTGACCCATGATCAGATCTGATAGATGCTAACTGATGATTGATCTTGTTCTGGACCTGTTTCACTAAAATTTCAAATTCATCAAAAGTTTCATCTTTGTATTTCAAGAATATGGTCCAAGTGAAACGAGAGTAATCATCAACTAAGACAAATACATAACTAAAGCCATTTCTGCTTTGTACACGCATAGGTCCACATAAATCCATGTGTACAAGTTCAAATGGTCTAGAGGAACTAACCACTTTCTTTGGTTTAAAAGATGATCTCACATGCTTGCACTTTGCACACTCTTGACAGAGCTGGTCTGCCACATATTTTATGTTAGGTAAACCTAATACCAATTCTTGTGTTCTCAACTTGTTGAGTAAAGTGAAGCTAACATGTCCTAATCTTTTATGCCAAAGCCATTGGTCATCCTCTACAACACTAAGGCAGAGGGCACTGTTTCTGTGGAAGTTGATTTAAGTATGTAATATACACATTGTTAAGCCTTGTTCCTTCACAGACCAGTTCCCCTGTCTTAGAGTTCACTATGTGACAAGTGTTTGATTCAAAGTTCACTTTATTTCCCTTGTCACATAGTTGAGATATGCTCAAAAGGTTATGTTTCAAACCTTCTACATAGTAAACATTTTCAATTGCTTGGGAGAGTGACTTACCAACCTTACCTACTCCTTTGATAAGTCCTTTGCTATTGTCACCAAATATCACGTGCCTTCCCTCGAATGCAGTGAGTGAAAGGAATTGTTCTTTATCCCCGGACATGTGTCTTGAGCAACCACTGTCCAAATACTAATATGGCTTTCCTTTCACTCGTACCTGCACAAGCAAACTAAAGGTTAGTTTTAGGAACCCAGACCAGCTTGGGTTCCTTGTTCTTTGAAACATTCTCAGTCTTAACTTTCCTAACCCCTGCTTGTTGGGTGTAGGTTTTATTTTTCTTGTCATGCTTCCTTTTGGTGAAACATTTGTTAGCAACATGACCACTTTTACCACAATAGGTGCAAACATGCATATCCTTGGCAAATATATACTTGCCTTTCTTGAATTCATTCAACCATGTGTTGTCTCTGCCAAGAACAGTTGTAGAACTAGATCTAGAATACCCTAGACCAAACCTTTGAGAATTTCCAGGTTGGGATGTAAGGAGGTTTAGGGTTTTCTGAGCATCTAACATTTTGTTCAATTGGTTCATACAATCTGTTAGCTCATTTTCCTTGTTCTCAAGCCTCTTAAGTTGAACTTCATTTTGTTTCTCAAAAGATTTCAAATCAAGTCTAGTCTTTTGAAGTTCATCTTGTAGTCTTGAGACCAGGGAGGGATCTGGTTCGTCACTGGTCTTCTTGGTGTTTTCTTGTTTTAGCAAGATGAGTTCAACCTCAAGATCACATATCTTAGCTATGCACTCATCATGTAAAACATCTAAAACCTCATCAAAGGCAGCGGGAGAACCAGTCTCTTCAGAGCTCTTGAGCTCACTATGTTCCTTGTGTAAATCTTCAAGTTTTTCAATTAAATGGTCATATGCAAGTATGACATCAGATTTACTCAAGGTATATGTATCTTTTAGCAGTTCAGAGTTTGAATTATGTGTGATAAATTTCTTGAGCTCATTAAATCCCTTTTCAATTTTTTCAAAAAGTTCATCCTCTTTAGGAACTGGTTTGGAGTTTAATGTCTCAAGTTCCATTTTATGGTGATCTGCTGTTATTTCAAGTTCAGAAATTTTTCTTTAAGTTCTTCACAAATAAACTCAAGTTCAGCATATCTAGCACCACATATTTCATACTCTCGAACTGTTTCTTTTAATTTCTTTTTGTTGTTCTGATAAGCAGAACCAACACTAATGCATTGATCAATAGTGAATTCAAGATAGTCAAGCAGTTCATCTCTATCTAGATTATGCATATTTGCCTTTAAATCATTAAAACATACCTAGTTGTCATCTGAAGTGCTTCCACCAGCCATGAGACAGAGAACTTCTTCTTCTTGCAAACAGACCTCAGACTGGTCTGTGCATGTGAAAGCAGTTAGACAGAGATTTGCTTCTTCTTCATCTTCCTCATTTTCTGATTCTGAATCTCCCCAAACTGCAGCCAACATAGCTCTTTTGAAAGTCTTCTTCTCAGTCTGGACTCCAGGATTTCCTTTGAGATTTTTCCATGTTGGACACTCCTTGATTTTGTGCCCCATTTCCCCACATTTAAAACAACCAGCATTGGAACTGGTTTTCCTGAACTGTCCAGAACTGTTCCTTCCTTTTACAAACTTACCCTTGGACTTTGTACTAAGGTATTTTTCAAACCTTCTGGCCATGAGACTTATATCATCTTCATCATCCTCAGATTGCTCTGCTTTGAGGACCATTTCCTTGTTTTTTGAGCTAGATTCAGCCTTTGAATCTACCAACATCTCATGAGTCATCAAGGAACCAATAAGTTGTTCTAGAGATAGTGAGGACAGATCCTTTGCTTCTTGTATGGCTGTGACCTTGGGCATCCACTTCCCTGATAAGCTTCTTAACATTTTCCTCACCAACTCTTCACTTGAGAAGGTCCTTCCCAATGACTTTAGTTCATTTACAATGGTCATGAACCTTGTAAACATGTCCTTTATATTTTCATCTCTAGTCATTTCAAAGACTTCATATTTTGACATAAGCATGTCAATTTTTGACCTTCTCACCTCAGAGTTGCCTTCATATGCAAGCTCTAGTGTATCCCATATTTCTTTAGCAGAAGAACAAGCTAGAATTCGATTCACCTCACATTCTGCAATTCCTTGTTGGACAAGTGACATTGCCTTTGCATTTTTCTCCAGCTTCTTGTAGTCTTCACTTGTGTACTCTGCTTCTGTCTTTGGAACCATGAGTCCTTCCTGACTCTTCTTGTGAATGGGCGTGGGTCCATTTTTGACAATCATCCAGCACTCATAATCTATCCCAATGATAAGATTTTTCATGCAATTTTTCCACCAGGAGTAGTTAGTGCCATTGAACTTGGGGAGACTTGAACTGTTTGATTCTTGAGTAGACATTTTCTTGCTCCTCTAGGTAGTTAACCTTTTGAGAAGTTAGGCTCTGATACTCAAGAAGGGGGGGGGGTTGAATTGAGTATGTGTGTTTTTTCAATCGTTTTCAAGTTTTGTTTATGCTTTTGTGAGAACAACGAGAGAACAGTAAGCAAAGAGTAAGGACACAAAGATTTAACGAGGTTCCGCTTCTAAACAAGCCTACGTCCTCCACTCTCTCACCAATATTATTAATCCACTCAGAATAATAACAAGGTTATACACTCAATTAAATGCTACAACTATGTAACACTTAATTCCCCAACTGTTAACTCTAACAGTTCACTCAGTGTTCACAGAACACTCCCCAACCACTTCCCTCTAAGTGGTTCAGATATTACAAACTTAAATATCCGTAAGTTTTTTCTCTTAAAGATGGATATGGAGATAGTTTTGGACTAAGGATAGACTCTCAGAAAATATTACTTGGTTTTCTTTTGAGAGCAAAAGTCTTCAAGGGTTTCTTGCAAAGATAGTTTATATAGGCAAGGAAAACCGTGCCCTAGAAGTGTGCTTGCAGACTTGCCTAAATTGTGCAAACCACTTCTGCTGACACAAGTGCAGTGTTCTAGTTTCAGACTTTGTCACTTTCCACTATGGGAAGAGAGATGTACACTAAAGTCCAAACAAAGTACATTGCATTTAATGAGCAGATTTGGTGTATCAACTTGGCAGATTTCCAAAGTACAAGTGATCCAAATTTTTTCAAAATAATTTTCAAAATGATTTTTGAACTCGAAAATCTGTATGGATCACGTGCGTAATACTGAGGTCTGTTCCCACAGTGGTCTCAGTACTACTAAGTCTACATCTGGCAAAGGGAACTGTTCCAAGCTTGTTCTGTGCCTGTTCTTAGCTTGTTCTTGGGCTGTTCTCTTTACTGGATGTAAACTTAAGGTCTTTTTGCTCTTTACTTAAAAACAATAAGAATATTTTCCTAAGCCTATTTTACATGAAGATCCTAGAAGTATAAAAATAAAAAGTTCCAAGTTCTTGGCTTCTGATCTTCAAGTATCTCAAGGCCTTCATGATTGCCTTGATGAGTCCTCACTTGATTCAACCTGTTCATATACAAATATACATAGACATCAAGTATAGAGGACTGGTTTGTCATCATTCAAATCAAACATGGTTCAACAAGCGCTCTAAGGGTTCACCTCTATGAAGCAAAAACTAATGACCAGGTCCTCTCTGAGAACCTGGACCTACTCGACGAGGTCAGGGAAGAAGCTGTAATCAGGCTAGCTGCTTATCAAAATAGGATAAGCAGATATTACAACAGAAAAGTTAAGAACAGGCCCATCAGAACAGGTGACCTGGTCTTAAGAAAAGCCGCAGCTGTCCAAAAAGATAAAATTCATGGCAAACTATCAGCAACTTGGGAAGGCCCCTACCAAGTCTACGAAGAACTGCCAACATCAACATTTCGTCTCATGGACCTGGAAGGAAATCTGCTCCCCAGCATATGGAATGCTGACCAGCTCAAGAAATACTATGCCTAGAGTTTTATCCTAATTATTGCTTCTAAGAAATTATTGTAAAGCAGATATGTACAAACAAAATTTGGAATGTCAATGAAAATTCAAGTTTGCTCCTACAAGTCTTTGTATAAAAGAATATCGAAAAGTTCTGGTCTGGTGGGGCAGGTGAAAAAGGCTTACACAGCAAGCACACCTAGTTCCATTCCTAGCCCAGTCCATGTATTTATTGGCCTAAGGCCAAGAATACATGCATCAAAAGTTCTGGTCTGGTGGGGCAGGTGAAAAAGGCTTGCACAACAAGCGCACCTGGTTCCATTCCTAGCCCAGTCCATGTATTTATTGGCCTAAGGCTAAGAATGCATGCATCAAAAGTTCTGGTCTGATGGGGCAGGTGAAAAAGGCTTGCACAACAAGCACACCTGGTCCCATTCCTAGCCCAGTACATGCACTTCTTTGACGCAAAGTCATACAAAAGTCCATGCCTTAAACGATCTGGTCCTGGGTAGGGTAGTGCAAAGAGTTTGCCTAGCAAACACACTTACTCAAACACCCTGTCCAGTCCATATTCCTATTTGGCCTCAGGTCATATAAAGGAATATGCCTTAAACGATCTGATCCTGGGTAGGGTAGTGCAAAGAGTTTGCCTAGCAAACACACTTACCCAAACACCCTGGCCAGTCCATATACCTATTTGGCCTAAGGCCATATAAAGGGATATGCTTTAAATGACCTGGCCCTGGATGGGGTAGTGCAAAGAGTTTTGACTAGCAAACTCACTCACCCAAACACCCTGGCCAGTCCATGTGTTCACCTAGCCTTTGGTCACACAAAAACACATGCATTCATAAAAGAGCAATAAATACAAAAATTTACAAAGCAAACCAGCTTACTCCACCACCTGTTGGAACTCCTGTAACCTGTATCTGGTCAGAAGGTCACTCTGTCACCTTCCAACCAGGGGGGCAGAGAGTATACACAATATATATATAGCACATATAAATATTTGCAAGGGCAAAAATTCTTGCAAAAATCACACATTCATGTAAGCAAAAATATCAACTGAATATTTGAAAAACAAGATAAAACACATCCACCCCATGGTGGATGGTAAAAATGTTAGAAGAATTATACAAGTTTGATACTAATAGGGTCGACGACCACCTGGCTTGAATATGCCCAAGCAGAGGCCAAAAAGAAATTGTTCTAAAACAACAGAGAAAGACAATTTAAATACAAAAGCAAAAGAGCTCGAAGGGCACAAGAGGATACCACCAGCATGCTCCAGAACAGGTCAGCTAAAAGCATGACCAGATGTGCTAGAACAGGAAAAGGCACTCCCCTGATTACCAAGTGATCGCCAAACTTCCTAGGTAGGGGGAGACCCCCTGCTATCCTGCTGATCAGGAGCACCCTGGTCACCCTCAGAAACCAACCTGTCCTGGTCACTAGCTCCACCACTCATCTCCACCTCAACAGGGTGGACATTTGAACTATGAGCTGCACTGTGGTGGGCACCCCCTTGTGCAGACTGGATGGCAGCAGGATCAGCAGTTGATAATTCAGGCTGAGCATGCTCCTCTACAGCAACTGGCTGAGCAAGGGAAGGAATAGGAGCATCCTCAGGTGTTGGAGTGGGAGGTGTCCCAGGAGTCAAAGGATGCAAATACTCCTGGATGGAGGAAGGAAGCACTTCACCAGCGAGGGGCACTGAACCCTGGCCAGCTCTATAGCCTTCCTCCACCACCTCCCCGTCCACATCAGGATATCCATGCTTAACACACCTAAAGGCAGACAACCAGACATCAAAGAAATAATCATTGAAGTCCTGGTCTGTCCTGGTGAGATGAGCTCTAGACTCCAGTTCCCCCTCAAGCTCCACTAGCCGGTTCTTCATCTTTTCAGTACTGGCCCTAAGGGCCTGGAGCTCCTCAGCCTGGGCGTGGTTCTTCTCTTCAAGCTCTGCCACCTTCTCATCCTTGCTCCTTCCAACCTCCTCCAGGTCCTCAACCCTGGACTGAAGGCCTTCCCTGATTTGGTCGGCTCGAGTCTTGTCCTCAGCAGCTTCAGCTCTGACCTGCTCCACCAGCTCCTTGGTCTCTGCAAGCTGATCCTGAGCCTCTTTCAATTTGCCCATGGACTCATCCCTAGCCTTCTCAGTAGCAGTTATCTTCTCATGAAAGGCCTCAAAGGCCTCAGTTTTTTCACTGAGAACGGCCAGGTACTTCTGCTTAACAGAGACCACCTCCTCCTGCAGACTGTTGATCTTGTCCTCGGCATAGGTCAAGTAGGGCAGGCCAAAAGTCAGAAACTCGCTGGCAACCAGCCCATACTTCACCACCTGCAAGAAGACAACAAATTACAGGCCTCAGACAAAAACACAACAAGCTAACCAAAGTAAAAGAAAGCAAGAAAGTTTCCTACCAGTCCAATTACCCATCTCAGGGTAATCCCAGGGTCTGCCACCGAGCTGGAGGGCCTGTCCTGAGGACGCAGGGCACTATGTAACATCCCCCTGATGTACCTATCAGAGGATACACCAGGGGCAACATCAAAGCTCCCCTCCTCAGGAACAGGGAACTCAGAGCTGAACAGGGCTGCCAACTCAAAGGGCAGATTGTATGAAGGGAGTGTATTTTGTGCTGGTGGTGTTGTTGCTTCTGTTGGTGTTACTGTTGTTGTTGGTGGTGGTGGTGGTGCTGTTGCTGCTGCTGTTGTTGTTGTTGGTACTGTTGTTGTTGTTGTTGTTGTTGTTGTTGGTGCTGTTGTTGTTGTTGTTGGTACTGCTGTTGTTGTTGATACTGCTGCTGCTCGATCATCAGAGGTGGAGGCACCAAGTGCCTCCGGAATTAACTTCTCTGCCTCCACATGGGGGGCAGGGGTAACAGAATTGACAGGCCCAGCCATCTCAGCAGACCTCCCGCTCCAGTTAGAAAGCTGAGAATAAGAGGGCATGCCAGAAAGCCGAGTCTTGTCAGAAGGATGGCTCCCCAGAAGGAGCTCATCTCCACCCATAGGAGAGTCCAAGCCTGCTCGAGCCAGGTCATCTTCGTGGATGGCCATGGCAGTCTGAAGCCCAACATGTTCCTGGATCCTCCTCCTCCTCATCATCATCATCAGCATCGACAGTCACGATCTCCTTGCCCTTCCGGCTCCCCTCCTCGCCACCTTGAGACCTGGGCCTCTTACCTGCCAGGGCCCCACCTTCGTTAATAACTAGGGAAGACCCCTGGTGTCTAACTGCCGCTGCCCTGGCACTCCCAGCCACAGGAGGAATCAACCCAGCACTCCTCCTGGACCTCCTACCTGGCCCAATCACCAGCCTGGAGGCAATTGAAGAAGGAGCCTTTGCATCAACCTTGGGCCTGGGGGCAGCCTCCTCGGAGCACCCCTAACAGCATCAGGGTTAAAGGGAACGAATCTGGGGGCAGGTCGCAGAGGAAGACTCTTGTCATTCTCCAACAGGACAAATTTCATCCTGGTTGATGGCCCTGGAAGGCCTCCTCTGGTCATCCACACCCAGTTTCTCCCAGTCCACCCTCACCTGGGCCTCAGCTGCCAAAAAACAGGTCAAAAAAATGGTGAGACTAAAGCTACACTCAAGATAACCAGGATTGAAAAAGCAAAATAAACAAAAAGAGAAAATACCTTTGGTCATTTTACAGCTGAGATTAGACAAGGCTAAATAAGCCTCGTTTCTAATCAGGTCCAAGTGTGGGAGCCACACCACGGGCGTGGCGCTCCCAATGCTGCTGGTAGGGGGGTAGGCAGCAAATTCTCTGACCACCGCTTGATCAGCAGAAGACAACGTCTCGAACCCTACCCACTCTGTGTTCCTGGGCCTGGTCCACTCAGTCCTGGGCAGGTATACATTAGGGTCACTACTCTCCAGTGGGACCCTCAGCCATAGAAATTCTTAGTACCAGTGCCCCATCTCCCTAGGCTTGGGGTAGGTGGTTGCATAGGTCTCATTGTCCCGCCTCAGGACCTCCACTGTCCACCAGTCCTTCGGCACATTGGACCCCCGGCACGGCTTCAACCTGTACATCGTCCGGAAGACCCTCGAGCTCAGAGGGAAGCCCCTGAACTCACAAACCCAAATAAACCCAATCAGCCTCTGGATGGCATTGGGCACCAGCTGGGGCAGGCACACGTTCCACACCTCCAGCATCTCCACCATGAATGTAACGACCCGGAATTTTGGGCCAGAAAATTTCGCGGTTGTTAATGTTATTTATTGAATTCTAAGTCCAAAAGCCCATATTAATTGGACTGTTTTTTTTTAGCCCAACTCTTTTTCTTCCAAATTGGGCCAAAGACCCAATTTTTCTTTCTTTTCTATTGGGACGGCTCCTTCCTTTTATTTGGGCCAATGTTATTTGTTTTAATTACTTAAATATTAATTATTATTTTTGATGATTAATTAATTTAATTAATTTAAAATTTTCTAATTACCTATTCAAAGTTTGTTGGATGATCCCAACAAACTTTTCCCCCTTTGTTGCACTTTCACGGCAACCTTTGGTTGTTTGTTGTTTTTTTATTTTTATTTTTTTATTTTTTTTTCCTTTTCTTTATATATAGGACCCCTTCACTTCTTTTGGGTCCTATTTTATTATTTGCTCCATAAACCCTAAAGTATTCCTCCACCTTTCTCCTTCTAAATTCAGCCGAACCCCATTGTTACCTTGGATAAATTTTGCGATTTAAGGTAACTAAGCTTTTCTATTTAATTTGTGGGTAGCTTTTCACATAGTTAATTAGGATTATATCATGAAAATTGTAGGATTTATGTTTGCTTATTTATTCGAAAATTTCGAACCATATGAAATATTGATCATGTTATTCTCTTGATGTATTCATGTAATATTTATGAATTATTATGAAATTTCTTTTGATTATTTTATGTAGTTTATTGAAATCTGAAATTGTTGAATAATTACTTGTATGAATTTATTTACCAATCAAATATTGTTATTTCTTGATGAATTTTTCATGGTATCTTTTTTACTGTTTGATTATTAACCATGATTTATTTCGTGGCAAAATTCGTCCTTTTATTATTTATAATATTTTAATCTTTCAAACCGGTAAAACTGTCCAGAATCGGTTTACGAATTTATTAATATACTTAATCAATTCGGAATACTACGAAATTTTATATGGAAGTCAGTGATAATGTTTTACAGCTTGTGTTAAATTTTCGTAATTTTTAAAGATCGTTTGATATGGCATAAAATTCTGAAACCGAATTCAGCCTAATCTGACTGGTTAGTTATAAAATCACTTAAAAATAGTAAAAGATGCTATTTTTAGACGAAATTTATGCACGTAAATATTTGAACCCATATTTAGCTCCCATAAAAATTTCCAGATTTTTAGAGATCTTTAGATGGTCGTTTTTAATTTAATTCTTTAAAAATCAGATTGTATAAAATAGGGCAATTGAATTATTAAAATATGCTATTATTAATTATTGAATTTTCGAGTGGTACAAAATTTAAAGGAGGAAATAAAAATGTTATTTTTTTTTACTAATCTTGAACATGCTAGATTAAATATGTGAATCTTTATTTTAAATCTTTATTATTATCATGAAATCTTTAAATCTTGAGATTGTAATTTTTGTTCTTGAATACATATTTATGAATGCCGTGTATTTTGAGCATTTGGGCATGATTATTTTGATGATGCTTGATTGATTTAATTGTATCACATGTAAACTTTAAAAGCTACTTGTTCTCGGAATTAATCCGAGTGAGCCAAAGATTATAAAGGTATATAAAAATGTTATTTTTATGTGTATGATTATATTATTTTATTTTGTCCTTTATTCCATATTTTCGAGTGGTATAAAATAAAAGGAATAGATTTTTATTGTTAATTTGGTATTTTTAGTAATTAAATTGATTAATTAAGTTAGTTAGGAAATTAATTCAATTTGTTGTAATTTTCGAAAATGCCGTGTGGTAATTTAGGTTTGGTCAAAGTTTGTTAATTTTTTTGGTTATTATTATTTGGGAATATTTTAATAAAATAATTATTAGGGATAAGTTGTAAAGTGTAGGATAAAAAGGAATAATATTGTTGTTATGATTGGGCCGAATATTATTATTGTTTTACTATAAATATATTTATTTTGGGATAATATCCGAATGGATAAAGTATAAGTTGTGGATAATGTTTGAGGATAGTTTATGATAAGCTTGAAGATACCTAAGATATTACTAGGGATAAGAAAGGAAACAGGGTAATAGATATACATGTTATGTTTCGGTTTCTGGCTAGGAAAGACTTGGTATTTAAGGTGGCCAACATACGTGCCGCACCTCTCTTTCCTGGGACTCCGAACATTTCATTTCCTATTACTGTCACCTAGTATTTCCCAATATATAATAGGATATGAATTAATAAAGATATAAGATACAATATAAAGTTCGCCCTTGCGATGACGCAAAGGTCATCAATTGGGTTAATAAGATAAGGACGCCCTTGCGATAACGCATTGGTTATCAATTGGGTTTAGTCGATGCCACTGCTCAATTGGGTCGGACGCATTGGTTCCCCCGAGCAGTTCTGGGTTCTAGAATATGGAGTCGTCTAGGTAGTTCTCGCATTGGAGGACTATTTAGGAGTTATGGCCATAGCTTAGGCTTAGTTCTCGCATTGGAGGGCTACGGGTGGGACGCATTGGTTCACCCCGACATGTTTTAGGAAAGTTGCGAACGCATTGGTTCGCTACGAGCTGTAGAAGACAGTCCGCAAAGATTTATGTTATGTTGTGATAATAAGTGCATGTGTAAAGATCAGAAGTTGTCATGCCTTATTATAAGATCGATGTGAATTTACGATACGATTATGATGATGTAAGATAAGATGTGATTATGTATAATAAGATATGTTATGGAGAATCATGTTAAGTATGAATTTGATATGATCAGTATATTATCAGATGAGTATAATATAAGCTAAGGGTTAAGCTAAGTAAAGATGTATAATATTGAGTATAAGAATTGTATTTTATAAGTCTTCCGCTGTGTTTATTTTGGTATTTATACGTGTATGTATGCGTATGTTGATACGTGAATGATGTATGTATTTTGTATGTATTCTAACCGTATCTGCAGGGTGGTTGTACGTATTTTTATACGTAGAATATACGTATTTCTAACCGTATTTCTGCAGGTGTATTTATACGTATTTTCGTACGTACTTTATACGTATTGTTATACGTATTTTTATACGTAGATTTATACGTACTTTTTATATGGATTTTGTACGTTTTGTGTGTAAGACTTGCATTATGTTTCTTTACAGTTTTTATGTACTTTTTCTATGATATTATGTGTTTGGCGGTCCCTTGATTGAATGGGACAGCCTAGTTACTCGCCACTGACGGTGGACCCCCCCATAATTCCAGGTGAAGATGCAGCTGAATAGAGCGGGCTTCGCAGGATGGGCCTGAGAGATTAGTTTTACTTCTTGACTTTTTAGTTATACCCAGAACAATTTGGTTATAATTTAGTTATTTTAATGATCCCAGCATGTTGGGACCGTACTTTCAGTTTTTCATTGTAATACTTGTTATTGGATTTTATGGATTTTTAGTAGCCATTTAATAAAAGATATTTTTCCCATCTATTTTATTTAACTTTAAAGTATAATTTGGTTTAAGTGATGATCCGAATGTCGATTCCCTTCGTAAATCGACAAGCTAAAAAGTCGGGTCGTTACAGTTGGTATCAGAGCCATAGGTTTGACCCTAAGTTACTTCTTCACAAGTAACTTCGAAAGTTGAGTGCTTTATGAACCCGAGTGAACCTTAGCCTAATATGGAAAACCTAGATGAGTGAACCATGGGTAGAAGCCAGGGTTAAGACGATTTATCGTTTTCGTTTCGCGTTGGCGCCGTTTCGTATGTCGTGTATTTCTTAACGCGATTGTTGTTTCAGGATGTCGATCCCACGACCTTCAAGTTCCTGCCGTCGTCGTCGCAACTTAGAAGACGCAATTCTTACTTTGGCACAGATTAGCGTGCGGGTCCAGAATTCCCAGTCGTCTTCGTTCGATCGGATTGCTCGTTTACGTCCTCCGACGTTACTATGTGCTTTTGTGTGAACTAACAATAGGAATGTTTAGGTGTGTACGTACAGGATGACGCCCCCAAGGCCAAACCTCAGACTTCGACGCCGGAACCATCAATTCGTAGCCGTGACCGGTGTTTTATCAGAGTGGCGCAGCAGAAGCGTGGTGAGCCCATAACCCACAGGTCCAGGATCAGATTTCTCGTCATCGTCGTCCTACCAATGATGGCACGTCTGACCCCGTGATGCGCAAGAGCTGGATTTGAGAGATGGAAGAACGGTTCGACGCAATCGGTTGTCCGGGAGATAAACGAGTTCAGATCGCTAGCTACTACCTTCGACTAGAAGCAGACGACTAGTTGGTAACGGTTCGCCGCAGGGAAGAGCTGTGAAGAGCATGACACGGGAAGAGTTTACCTCCAAGCTACGAGAACGTATCTTTTCCGACGAGCTTAGGTGGCAAAAGCCAGAGGAGTTCCTGACGCTCACTCAGGGGACCATGCCAGTTCATACATTTACCGACAAGTTCGCGAAGCTGTCCAGATTTTTCGCTGCAATATCTCCATCGGAAGCTGAGAAGCTGAAGCGGTATATCAAAATGACGAGTCCTCGCATTAGGGTACACGTTACCGGCAACAGGTTAGCATCGTTCCAGAACGCGTACGAGACCGCCTTAGAGGTTCAAGCATCGTTCGAGGAGGAAAGGGCTACAGAGAAGAGAACCGGAGGAAGCTAATCGGCCGCAGTTGAGAAGAGACAACGAATCGAACCATACCAGGAGCCGCAATCGCAGGACGGGCAAGCAACCAACGATTCCGAGACCCCGGTTGGCAGAGGGTGCGAGAACGAACGTCATTCCGGAAAGAGGTGCGACGGGTTACAATAGGGTGTTGCGTATGTAGACAAGGAAGGCACGAGACTTGGGCGTGACCAAAGAACAAACCGGCAACAATGGTGAGCCGAGTACAAGTGAAGAACCGAGTCTTCTACGTGACCAAGAAGAGGCGGACGCGCAGCTGACATAACTACGTGTACGGTCTCCGTCTACGGCTGATCGTTTATGTTTTAGTTGTTCCATTGTTTTCTTACGTGAGCTTCTTTAAGTAAATTTCGAGGACGAAATTTATTTAAGGAGGGGTGATTGTAACGACCCGGAATTTTGGGCCAGAAAATTTCGCGGTTGTTAATGTTATTTATTGAATTCTAAGTCCAAAAGCCCATATTAATTGGACTGTTTTTTTTTAGCCCAACTCTTTTTCTTCCAAATTGGGCCAAAGACCCAATTTTTCTTTCTTTTCTATTGGGACGGCTCCTTCCTTTTATTTGGGCCAATGTTATTTGTTTTAATTACTTAAATATTAATTATTATTTTTGATGATTAATTAATTTAATTAATTTAAAATTTTCTAATTACCTATTCAAAGTTTGTTGGATGATCCCAACAAACTTTTCCCCCTTTGTTGCACTTTCACGGCAACCTTTGGTTGTTTGTTGTTTTTTTATTTTTATTTTTTTATTTTTTTTTCCTTTTCTTTATATATAGGACCCCTTCACTTCTTTTGGGTCCTATTTTATTATTTGCTCCATAAACCCTAAAGTATTCCTCCACCTTTCTCCTTCTAAATTCAGCCGAACCCCATTGTTACCTTGGATAAATTTTGCGATTTAAGGTAACTAAGCTTTTCTATTTAATTTGTGGGTAGCTTTTCACATAGTTAATTAGGATTATATCATGAAAATTGTAGGATTTATGTTTGCTTATTTATTCGAAAATTTCGAACCATATGAAATATTGATCATGTTATTCTCTTGATGTATTCATGTAATATTTATGAATTATTATGAAATTTCTTTTGATTATTTTATGTAGTTTATTGAAATCTGAAATTGTTGAATAATTACTTGTATGAATTTATTTACCAATCAAATATTGTTATTTCTTGATGAATTTTTCATGGTATCTTTTTTACTGTTTGATTATTAACCATGATTTATTTCGTGGCAAAATTCGTCCTTTTATTATTTATAATATTTTAATCTTTCAAACCGGTAAAACTGTCCAGAATCGGTTTACGAATTTATTAATATACTTAATCAATTCGGAATACTACGAAATTTTATATGGAAGTCAGTGATAATGTTTTACAGCTTGTGTTAAATTTTCGTAATTTTTAAAGATCGTTTGATATGGCATAAAATTCTGAAACCGAATTCAGCCTAATCTGACTGGTTAGTTATAAAATCACTTAAAAATAGTAAAAGATGCTATTTTTAGACGAAATTTATGCACGTAAATATTTGAACCCATATTTAGCTCCCATAAAAATTTCCAGATTTTTAGAGATCTTTAGATGGTCGTTTTTAATTTAATTCTTTAAAAATCAGATTGTATAAAATAGGGCAATTGAATTATTAAAATATGCTATTATTAATTATTGAATTTTCGAGTGGTACAAAATTTAAAGGAGGAAATAAAAATGTTATTTTTTTTTACTAATCTTGAACATGCTAGATTAAATATGTGAATCTTTATTTTAAATCTTTATTATTATCATGAAATCTTTAAATCTTGAGATTGTAATTTTTGTTCTTGAATACATATTTATGAATGCCGTGTATTTTGAGCATTTGGGCATGATTATTTTGATGATGCTTGATTGATTTAATTGTATCACATGTAAACTTTAAAAGCTACTTGTTCTCGGAATTAATCCGAGTGAGCCAAAGATTATAAAGGTATATAAAAATGTTATTTTTATGTGTATGATTATATTATTTTATTTTGTCCTTTATTCCATATTTTCGAGTGGTATAAAATAAAAGGAATAGATTTTTATTGTTAATTTGGTATTTTTAGTAATTAAATTGATTAATTAAGTTAGTTAGGAAATTAATTCAATTTGTTGTAATTTTCGAAAATGCCGTGTGGTAATTTAGGTTTGGTCAAAGTTTGTTAATTTTTTTGGTTATTATTATTTGGGAATATTTTAATAAAATAATTATTAGGGATAAGTTGTAAAGTGTAGGATAAAAAGGAATAATATTGTTGTTATGATTGGGCCGAATATTATTATTGTTTTACTATAAATATATTTATTTTGGGATAATATCCGAATGGATAAAGTATAAGTTGTGGATAATGTTTGAGGATAGTTTATGATAAGCTTGAAGATACCTAAGATATTACTAGGGATAAGAAAGGAAACAGGGTAATAGATATACATGTTATGTTTCGGTTTCTGGCTAGGAAAGACTTGGTATTTAAGGTGGCCAACATACGTGCCGCACCTCTCTTTCCTGGGACTCCGAACATTTCATTTCCTATTACTGTCACCTAGTATTTCCCAATATATAATAGGATATGAATTAATAAAGATATAAGATACAATATAAAGTTCGCCCTTGCGATGACGCAAAGGTCATCAATTGGGTTAATAAGATAAGGACGCCCTTGCGATAACGCATTGGTTATCAATTGGGTTTAGTCGATGCCACTGCTCAATTGGGTCGGACGCATTGGTTCCCCCGAGCAGTTCTGGGTTCTAGAATATGGAGTCGTCTAGGTAGTTCTCGCATTGGAGGACTATTTAGGAGTTATGGCCATAGCTTAGGCTTAGTTCTCGCATTGGAGGGCTACGGGTGGGACGCATTGGTTCACCCCGACATGTTTTAGGAAAGTTGCGAACGCATTGGTTCGCTACGAGCTGTAGAAGACAGTCCGCAAAGATTTATGTTATGTTGTGATAATAAGTGCATGTGTAAAGATCAGAAGTTGTCATGCCTTATTATAAGATCGATGTGAATTTACGATACGATTATGATGATGTAAGATAAGATGTGATTATGTATAATAAGATATGTTATGGAGAATCATGTTAAGTATGAATTTGATATGATCAGTATATTATCAGATGAGTATAATATAAGCTAAGGGTTAAGCTAAGTAAAGATGTATAATATTGAGTATAAGAATTGTATTTTATAAGTCTTCCGCTGTGTTTATTTTGGTATTTATACGTGTATGTATGCGTATGTTGATACGTGAATGATGTATGTATTTTGTATGTATTCTAACCGTATCTGCAGGGTGGTTGTACGTATTTTTATACGTAGAATATACGTATTTCTAACCGTATTTCTGCAGGTGTATTTATACGTATTTTCGTACGTACTTTATACGTATTGTTATACGTATTTTTATACGTAGATTTATACGTACTTTTTATATGGATTTTGTACGTTTTGTGTGTAAGACTTGCATTATGTTTCTTTACAGTTTTTATGTACTTTTTCTATGATATTATGTGTTTGGCGGTCCCTTGATTGAATGGGACAGCCTAGTTACTCGCCACTGACGGTGGACCCCCCCATAATTCCAGGTGAAGATGCAGCTGAATAGAGCGGGCTTCGCAGGATGGGCCTGAGAGATTAGTTTTACTTCTTGACTTTTTAGTTATACCCAGAACAATTTGGTTATAATTTAGTTATTTTAATGATCCCAGCATGTTGGGACCGTACTTTCAGTTTTTCATTGTAATACTTGTTATTGGATTTTATGGATTTTTAGTAGCCATTTAATAAAAGATATTTTTCCCATCTATTTTATTTAACTTTAAAGTATAATTTGGTTTAAGTGATGATCCGAATGTCGATTCCCTTCGTAAATCGACAAGCTAAAAAGTCGGGTCGTTACAATGAAGGGATGCAGAGGGAACCTTACCCCGGAATTCAGGTGGGCAAGGAAAACAACAATGTGCCCTGGTTCAGGATCCCAGGCACAGGAATTTGAAGAAGGGGGAGAAAACAGGTACCCGTCCAGGCCCGGTGCCAAGGTGAGGATGTTTGCCCTGGACACCAAACTTAGCTGGTGTATCTTCCCCAAGAAGGCTGTGGAGGGTCTGATTTGCATAACCCCATAAAGTGCCTCAGAGTCCTCCCACCTCACTGAGGTCCATCGCCCCTCAGCGTCCAAGTAGTGGTCACTGCCAATAGGACCACCAACCCTAACCTGGACCCTTCGGTCCTCGTTCCTAACCACCAGAGCCCTGCTCTGCTCAGGCTCTGGTTCCTCTGGAAGCTCCCTCTCCATTTCTTGGAGCTGTTCAGCAATGAGAGCATCGCAACTGACGTCTGGGTCCTCGTTAAAAATCTCATCCCCGGGCTCGTTAAGGGTTAAGGAAAAGTCAGAGTTGCTGGGTTGATCAGCCATTTTTGGAAGAGAATTCGAAGTTTTGAAGAAGAGGAAAGGAGAAAGAACAAGTTCAGAGAGCTGGAAGAAGAGAGAGAGAGTGAATGAAGAAATTGGGAGAGCGAGAAAATTTTGGAAGGAATTCTCAAAAACCCCTCAACTCCTCCCTTAAATACACCTCTCGCTCTGACAGCCCGCTAAACACTATGGTAAGTGAAGCAATAAAAGCGGCCATAACTGCTGCTCCACGTTCCCCAACTGGAAAAAAAAAAAAAAAAGAAAAAAAAAAAAAAAACTCTTCAAATTCAAAGGAAGAAGACTGTTCATGATGTCCTGCTACCAGGACCAAGGCCCACTCGACAAAATCCACAAAAGTTAATACTTAATTTTTATGGACTTGGGGGGCAAATTGATGGGGCAAAATGCATCCATTAGCTATTGGGCCAGCCACATACAAAGCTAAGGCCCAATCCAGCTATCAACGAACAAAAGAGGTCCATCACAAGGAAAGCCCACAAAAAAGATCAGGCCCAGGTACAGGCCAAAATCTGTACAGGGGACCTGACCACCTAAATCCACGCTCAAGCACCTACCTGGTCAAGATCACATCTACCAGGTCCTGAGAACAGCAGCCTGGCCCAGGTCCAAACCTACCAGGTCAAAGGAACGCCTACCAGGTCCAGGGTTACTGATCAGGTCTAGCCCAGCCTGCCAGGTCCAGTTCAACCTACCAGGGGCAGTTTTCCTCATATATTCTCAAGGTATTATAAATAGTCCTCATCCATGCACATGCAAAGGTATCCAAAAAATACCAATCACACCTCAAACTTCTCCCTCACTCTCTCTCTCTACATTCTCATACTCTTACACCTAACTGACTTGAGCGTCGGAGAGTCTTTCCCCGGAACACCACCGGGGATAGCTCACGCTTGTTCTTTGTGTAGATCAACGAGCACATTACGTGGAATTTGGACTAGCTCTCAAGCCCATCAACACATTTACATTGTTGTAACCACAAAATCACCTCAACACGTAGTATCGAGTATGATGTGAAGAGATAAAGATAACCATTATGAGGCCTTGATTGTAGAGTGGTGAAGCCTATTACTATAAATAATTCTGCCCGATGTTCTAAAAGCATTCATTGCACTCGTATGAGCTCATTCCAAGCTAATATTGTTAAAGGGTGCTTAGAATTGCATTTAACAAATAAAGATTAGATGGGGCATTGCAGATAATTATGGAAAGTGAATTGAATAGTGGTAGTACTATTTCACATACATCATCATTTTATGCTCGGCTGCAATTGATAGAGCGAATTTCTTCATCGTAAAGCACGATACCAAGAACATCTAATTGTGGCAAAGATTAGTTAGATTGTATGAAGTGTTGATATTGGCATGAAGCATAATGTGATCATTCCATGTATTTGTAAATAGATCATTATTTATGTTGCCATTGATCCTATAAAATTCTTAGTATTAGGCTGAAATTAACAATTATGTAGAATGGTCATTTAACATGATGTGGATCATGTTTTGCACAACAGTAGTTAAGTGATGAAGAATATCATAGATCAATCAACTTAAAGTGGCAATATTGTTGGTCTATGCATATATTACACTAAATTAAGTGTAATTAAAGCAATAATTGGATGAAATTTTATGCCAAGGTTTAGTATATAATTTTTGACATGAAGTCATCTTTTCAAGCTTTGTTAGAGGGGTTTTGTTTATTTCCATTTTTCCATTATTTAGAACATTAAAGCAATAATTGGATGAACTTTTATGCCAAGGTGTAGTATATAATTTTTGACATGAAGTCATCACACCAAAGGTGGGATTATTTATTTCCATTTTTCCATTATCTAGAACATTTAATTTATTCATTTTCTTGGGTATTTTCTTGACTTCATGTATTCAGCCCCCTTCATATTTTTTCCCAACTCCACCTCTGGCTATACTATGTAATCCCTACGTACAATGACCAACGAGATTTCAACAATTATATATGCATATTTATCCCTTAACTTACAAGCCAACTACAAACAGGTAAAACGGAGTATATGAAAATAACAAAGAGATAAAGCTGTTGTGTGCTTCTTCTGCAGCTTAGAAATGCAGCCTTAACGGTGATTTGATAAATCCAGCCTTAACAGTGATTTGATGCTTTTCTATTACAACTCCAACTTTTGGAGATATCTCTGGGCAATAATCAGGAACTAGTATTCAAATGCAGAGACCTAAGACATCCATCATATTCTCAGTTCAACTAACAGAGAACAAGAAAAACATTGCATTGGCAGTCCTATGCTTGTGAGGGAGAACCAACGCCTTCAACAACCGAGTAATAGAAGCATTGGACTTAGCTCAAGGAATAAGACGCCCCTGCAAATGAGTATCGGGATGAGACAGATGCAGCTGCAAGCTCAGATTGACCACCAGCTTGACTCCTCTGATTGAATTCTGATAGATCACGAGAAGCGTATGATGAATACAGTCCCTCATCAACTACCCTTCTTGGTAACTGGTAATCAGCAGTATAGCTGGTACTTGTGGGCCATAAGTCACTACGATAAGCCTCAGTTAATGTTGATCGAGAATATGGCTCATGAGTTGTAGTAGCCCTTGCTTCAGTTAACCGTGCGTATGGATCAGATGATGTCGCAGTAAGATTATGAGAGTGGTATTGATTCTCTCTGTAAGAACCCATATCATTAGTTGGCCTCCTTATGTCTGGCATCATTAATGAATGCTCAGTCCGACCTCGCAAGCCATACATGCGATACTCATTTTCACTCAAAAAAAGTGGCTGAGAATCAACTGGTTGATTCCGCAATGTTGAAAAAGGGCCATGTAGTGGGGTCTCCTCTGTGCTGGATACATCCCTATACTGTTGGGCAGGGTTCTGCAAAATTTGCTTGTGAGTAGATGATGAATCCATGTATAGGGGAGCAGGGCTCCTGGAAACAAGCTCCCTTTCTTGTCTAGTCCCATAAGATTCCTGTAAAGGAGCAAAGGAAACTCTATCCTGCTTTAAACCACTTGATAAGGCACGGAGGCCATAGTTGCGATATTCCTCCTCTGTGACAAAAAGTGGATCAGAAGATGGCATAGGTTGCGCAATGGCTGTGTGGTTTTTAAAATGAGGCTGACGCATAGGACGGAATAGTGATCGGAGTTTCTTGACCTGCAAATAGTAGATATGTGAACATGTAATCCAAGATACTATATGAATCATGTCAACTGAACTTGAAACTCCAAACATAAACATATAGCATCATGAGGAATTCAGAGGTGGCTGAATTCAAGCCCAATACTCCCATTCCTTGCTAAAAGACACTTTTAGCATCCTTGCAAAAATATTATTCAAACATAGCATGGGGCTGGAAAATATGCAGCAGTCCCCGTACATAAAATGTCAACTTAGTGTGAGATATCTTGAATAAAGCAATGTCCTCGTCCCCATCCCCATCCCCTTTGAGATCCCATGACTGACCAATAAGAAGAAGAAAAACAAAGGGGCCTAAAAAATTTTGGTTTTTTCATGGGGTAATCCTGAACTTTCATGAAATTCAAGAGGTACCCCTATTGTTTTAATAATTTACCAGAAATAAACCACAAATAAATAAAAAATTATAAGGGGATTGAGAAAGCGATAAAGAGGAGACGAAGAAAGAGAACTCATAACTAAGCTAGCTAAGATAGCTACCAGCACGGCGATCATCACCTGACAGCCACCGGTAATCACAGATGTAGCAAGCATCGCCAACTCGCAAAATTACGTTTTGTTTGTTTGGAAAATAGGGTTTTAATTTAGGGGTTCAAATTTGCATTTTAAATACAAGGTAGGATTTAATTTGAATTTTGTTTCAGGTTTCTGAATTAATTCTCAAATCTAGTAACACTCTTTCTCCTCCTTGCATTGGTTTTCTTGCTTCCAACTCAAAATTCGAGCAAAACCTATTTGATGCGACCTAACCGGAAAAAATAACGGCATACTCGATAATGTGACGAACTGAA
The DNA here is from genome assembly GCA_951394345.1 of Salicornia ramosissima. Taxonomy (NCBI): domain Eukaryota; kingdom Viridiplantae; phylum Streptophyta; class Magnoliopsida; order Caryophyllales; family Amaranthaceae; genus Salicornia; species Salicornia ramosissima. The sequence goes on from OX596235.1 coordinate 22,860,898, forward strand.
ATAAAATTGGGTTAGGCTACATATGTATTAAGAAAGTGCTATGTACCATCTAATTATATTAATAATGGCATTTTGGTTATTTTGTTATATTTTAGTAGCAAGGGTAGAATAGTCTTTTAATAATTGTTTGTAGGTGGATTTGTTAGTTTGTAGTTGTCATTAGTCTATAAATAAGGAATTAGTGTGTGTAACGTTTCATTAAGAAGGAATAAAATCAGTTTGGGCTTTTTACTTGGGAGCTCTTGGTTGCTCGAAAATCATGAAAACTTATCGTTTCTTTTCAATTCATGGCAGTTGGTATCAGAGCAGGTGGTCCTTGTGGTAGCCATGGATACTCCGACACTTTCTCAGCGGCTAGATCGACTGGAAGGCACCCTTGCAGGGCTGCGAAAATCTTTGAGGGAAGAAATCAATGGTGTGGTGGAGAGGGTTGTGTCTTCGCTCCAGCAGAATCTGGCCCACCAGATTGTGTCCAGCCTAGAGAAGGCAATTAGGGGTCTTTGAACAGAAAATAAGACCACGGCTGAGAAATGGGAAGAAGAATCGAAGAAGAGGGGTGAAGAAGGGGAAGCGCGACTTCAAGAATTTAGGGAAAATCACGAAGGCTTCAAAGAAGATATCAGGCGTGCTATTGCTCGGCAACCCGGTGGTGAATCTTTCCCACCAACCGGTGGTGGGGGCGGTGGCGCGCCCAGTGGAGGGGGGCGATTTAAGAAAAGCGAAACCCTAAAAGGGGTGCGAGAGGAATTAGGGTTAGCAATTAGGGCTACGAGGGTGAGATATCAGTTCGCCCTAGGGTTGCAAGCCAAGGCCTTGGTCGGCGGCGACAGTAGTGGTCCTGGCGATGACAGAGGAAGTCGTGGTGGTGGCACTTCAGTTGGGCAGTTGAGGAGAGAAGCTTGGGAGAAAACCCTAGTAATGGAGGGTATGGAGTGAAGAAAATTCTGGAAAAAGATAAAAAAAAACTTCAAAATGGCCTAATTGAGTTGGGGGAAGTGGTGCAGGATTTTGGGCCTATTAATCTTAAGCCCAATATTCTTTTTAATGGAGGGAGACATCTTTTTGAACCCATTATTTCAAGAATGAATTGGTGGTCATTACAAGTAAATGCAAGGGGTCTCAAACTTAATTTTGGGCCCACAATTTTTAATCCACATTTCTCCTACATTGTTAGCCCACCAAAATTTCAACCCAACATTTCTAACCCCTCATTCAAACCCAAGTCTGACTTCAATATCGTAGCACCCATAACTCCAATTGGATTTCGACTGCTCATGCGTCATGCGTATCGGAACCTCGCCGGCCATTTTTCTTTCTTCCCACCTTGGGGACAAGGTGGAGGTTTGGGAGGGGGGTAATGCTATGTACCATCTAATTATATTAATAATGACATTTTGGTTATTTTGTTGTATTTTAGTAGTAAGGGTAGAATAGTCTTTTAATAATTGTTTGTAGGTGGATTTGTTAGTTTGTAGTTGTCATTAGTCTATAAATAAGGAATTAGTGTGTGTAATGTTTCATTAAGAAGGAATAAAATCAGTTTGGGCTTTTTACTTGGGAGCTCTTGGTTGCTCGAAAATCAAGAAAACTTATCGTTTCTTTACCCAAATCTTCCCTATCTACCGCTAAATTTCCTAAGTCTAAGCATCCTCATATTATTCTCAACTATTCCACATGTTTGCTTTGGTCTACCTCTAGTCCTCTACCCCTTGCTTTTCTCCTCTTTGCCACTCTTCAAGCCTTCTTTCTAATGTACTATACTCTCTTTGTTTTACATGACTGAACTATATTAGTCGAGTCTCCATCATTTTGTCCTTTATGGAAGGAACTCCTATCTTATTGATAAACCACATTCCTTATTCTATTGCCCACACATCCATCTAGGGTTGAGTAGAGTGCGGCCTGAACCGCAGCAAACCGCAATTTTGCGGTTTGGTGCGGTTTGAAAACTGCGGTTTGGTTTCAGATTTTAGCAAACCGTAATTTTGCGGTTAGGTTTGGTATCCGAAAACTTTCAAACCACACCGAACCGTTAACCATAAATTTTTTAATTATTATAAGATACTCCCTCCGTAACGAATTACTAGCAACATTTGTACTAGCACAAATTCCTAGGTGAAATAAGGTAATAGTGGTATTAGGTGGTATAATGATAAAAGTAAGAGAGAGAAAAGAGAAGGAAAAGTAAATAGGGTATTATGTGGTAATATGATAAAAGTAAGAGAGAGAAAAGTAAGAAAGAGAAAAGTAAGTGGGGTATTGTGTTGTTTTTTTTACCAAAAAAGGAATAAAATGAAATTGGAAAAAGTTGTTGCAAGTATTTTGTTACACCTAAAAATAGAAATTGTTGCTAGTAATTCGTTACGGAGGGAGTATATAATTTCATACTATATTTTTGCCCAAAATTAAATGTTGAAGAGAATATGGAAGAAATTGAAAATTTATAATCATGTATGTACTTTGTGCCCATTTTATTTAAATAATAATATTGTATGAAGTTGATTCCAACATTTAATAGTATTGACCTCATTGTTTTTGTTTTTTTTTTTTTTAACTGTAAATCTCTCCAGGATTAGCTTAGCACCCTCCCTAATTGATATTAGATGATGTTGTATGAAGTCTATGTTACTGCTTCTTTCGTTGATGAGGAAGAGGCAGTTATGAGTGCATTACATACAACTTCATTTGTTGCTGATGAAAATGATTACTGATGTATTGGGTTGTAATTTTTTTTTTATCATATCATTAAGGACTCATGTTAATTGTTATATTATTTTAATTGGGAGTCGTAAAATATGTGAATGAGCAATGTTAGATAGTTGAAAATTTCTGGGTTTTTTTCCTTATCAATTATTAATTATACAGTCAGAATTGAAAAAGTTATCACAGTTTTCTTCAAATTTTTAAAACAAATAAAATTAAAATCAATTTTCAAGATTTTTCTAACCAATAAGAGTAAGTGGCACATGTTGTGGTACCAGAAAGTGTGATAGGAGATTTGAACCCTATTAAATAAGCGTAGCTTGTATAATAATTTAAAAGGTTTGGAACCTGGAAATAGTTTATTATAATTTATTTATATTATATATTATAAGCCAATGCTTATGAATTATATTGTTACATTAAACGACTTTATTCTGAAAGAACAATGTATGGCTTTGGTAGCCCATTGTATGGCTTTGATAGCCCAATATATGTCTTTGATAACCCATCAGCATGACTTCGGCAGCCTCGATGGCTTGGGTATCCCATCAGCATGGCTTTGGCAGCCCCGATAACTTTGGTGGCCTGGACTTGGTGTCCAATTTTAGGAGTCGACTCTGATAAATTCTGCAAGTTAAGCTAATGGTCATTGGTGACCGAAAGGTAGTTGCGGTAACCGAAAGATTGGGAAGGGGTAAAACTCCCCTTCCCTCGCGTTCTCCCATCTAAAAGTACCTATTTGTATACACTAGATTGTTTTCCAAATATGAAAATGTGAGATATTGATTAAAGATACAAAAGTCTTGAAATGCTTTCGAACTGGTTGAACACTTCTTAGTTGTGGTCCAAATATAATTATAATTGCATAATGGGAACATACATTGTGATTGTTAAATAATGTGATATTTTCCACTTATGCATGTTGTAAATATTTTCCACTTAAGGGAAACCATATTACTTTTCAGCCACTATATTTTGTTTAGGGCGAGGTTGTGTACGCTAACTCTTGTTTTGTCTTCGGACCTGTCCTGGTGGAGGCAGGTCTTCGGTTTGCAGGAATAGCTTAGCGGGAGGACTCCTAGCCTAGCGGTACTGGAATGTAATTTGGAAGCTAGTGTATAACCTTAGTTCAATTGAAAAGTTACTTAGAGGTTTTGTAATCTATATTTATTGAGATCTATATAAGTGTTGCAATATGTACAAGCAGCTAAGGCTTATTTGTTAGTCGTGAATGATAGGGCATATTTAGCCTCATCGTTATGTGAGGATGAGATCAAGCTATGTTAGCTTGTTTGTGCACGTGTTATTAGTGCTTGATGTTGGATTACAAGTGGTTGTGTTATGATAACTACAGGTTAAAGCTAGATAACAGTGACCCTAGGGTTGTATTTTGCGGTGCGGTACAGTTTGATTTAAATTGCGGTGCGGTGCGGTGCGGTTTCAAAAAATACAAAACCGTAATTTTGCGGTTTGGTACGGTTTGACAGCCAAAACGCACCAAACCGTACCATGCTCAGGATCCATCGTAGCATATGCATTTTTGCCACATTCATCTTGTGAACATGATAATACTTCAAAGCATAACATTGTAGACCATAGAGCAATTTGCCTAATAGCTACAAGAAAAACTCCCTTTAGACTATGTGGCATACTAAAGTCACATTGAAATCTAGAAGCTCCCTTTCTGCTTCATCCAACACGATTTGGTCCTACAATCAACATATTCATCTAATTTGCTCTTTTTAGAGTTAGATCCTACAATTCTTAGTTTTAAAAGGCGCAAGGCGCACCGAGGCGCACGATTTCCCTAGAGCCTAGGCACAAGGCGAAGGCTTTAGGTGGTGAGGCGCACTAAATTTTCTACAATTTTCATTTTTGAAAACTAGATCATATATTGTACTCAAAAGAGTTTTTTGTCCACAACTATCTTACTTACACCACTTTTTGCAAAAAACTACCTTACTTACAAAAGTTAGTCCAAAACTACCTTACTTAGCAAATTTTTGGCTGATCACTACCTTATTCACTATTCCGGCGTTGACTTTGTCTTTGCTAGCCAATCTGGTCGTTTTTTCTGTAAATTCCGACCTCAAATTTGACCCTTTAGGGCGAAAATGACCCACCAAAACCTTGATAGGATAATTTTTTGTGGCACGCAAACCAATGAACGCATATAGAGACAAATTTTGTAATTCAAATACAAGCTTATGCGACCATTTTTTGTAGATTCCGACCTCATATTTAACCCTTTTAGAGCAAAAATGACCCCGAAACATTAATTGGGCTAATTATTTTCGAGAATAAAGCAAAGTCAACGCCGGAACAACGAACAAGGTAGTGGTCAACAAGGAATTGGCTAATAAAGGTAGTTTTGGACAAGCTTTTGTAAGTAAGGTAGTTTTTTGCAAAAAGTGGTGTAAGTAAGGTAGTTTTGGACAAAAAACTCTACTCAAAATAACATTATACTCATTATTAATGCATAAATGACATAACAAAGTATAATCATATTTAAAAAGGCGACAAAAATCTAAAACATGACATAATGAAAAGTAAAAGATAAGCAAAGCAAGCTCTTTTATTTTGCCTAGAGTACTAGAACAATCCTAATCCAAATCATACTCATCAGTTATCACCATCACTATACTCATTGTCATCCTCATCTCCCAAGTAATCTTCAACTCCACCAATGTCCTCCACTTCGTCATCATCATCATCATATAACCCATAGAACAACAGGTAGAAGGAAGAAGAAGAGTAGAAAGCAAAATAGAAGGGGAAAAAAAGAAAGCAAGGCAGATTAGAAGAAGAGTTTACACTTCAATGTTTTTGAAGAAGAAAAGAAAGAGCAATTTCGAAGAGACGAAGACAGGAGAAGAGGAAGAAAAGAAAAAAGGAAAAAAAAAAGAGAGAGAAACTTTTCGGTGACCGGCGGTGATGATGGTAGCTTTGGCGGTGGGTGGGGTAAGGATTGTAGCAATAAGTAGGGACTTAGGGTTTGCTTCTCTACTTCTTCTCTCTCTTCTTTCAAAATGTCGATCCTTTTCTTATACTTCTTCTCTCTTCATTTTTTTTTTTTCATTTAAATGCTTCACATGACCTAATAAAACCTATTTGTATTTTAAAAAAACCTGATGTGCGCCTTACCCCCAAAAGGCGCGCTTTTCTTGTGCTTTGTGCCTCCCCAAAAGGCGCAAAAAGGCGTGCCTTTCCAGCGCCTCCAAGGGGTCCTTGCACCTCGCCTTAAAAAAGCCCAAATGTTAGTGCCTTGAAGCGCCTTGCGCCTAGGCATGCCTTTTAAAACTAAGCTACAATTTTAAAAAAAATGCCCATGAATACTACTCCCATCCAAAGTAATTGCATTTCCACATACCGCTAAAGTTGCTCGTTAAATATTGGGGTTTACTGCAGCTAATTTTAAGCCCAAGGTTTGCAACTATAACTCCAGCTTATTTTCCGCACCTTTTGTCTCATCAAATAGCACAATATCATTTGCTATGTTTTAGACGCGACAAGGGGAGAGACAATCACATGCAAAGCACCTAGGTGTACCGTACTCCAACGGGTGCACAAACGGCGAATCTAGGGTAAGGCAGAGGAAAGGTGTACGACTACCGGCTTTTGGTGTTTTCCTTACTTGTCTTTCTTCTTTTTTCCTTGATTTTTTTTTAATTTATCTTTCTTCTCTCCGCACCATTTTTTACTCCACCGCAACCTTCATGGCTACTTTCTTGCTCTCTTTATTATTGTTCTATATACGTTTTCTTTATCTTTTTTTGCCTTATCTTCTAATAATTTCCAAAGTGCGCTTCGTATCCAAAAGGTCTGCGCCTTCACATTGCCCCTAGAGCTTCCTTTGTGCCTTGATGCGACTCATGACCTGTTTCGAAAATGCAGTTTGATCGCAATCGCATAAATGGTCATGTTGATGCGGAAACAGAACTGATGTGTTGACTGTAGATCACATCACAGTTTCCATGTATGACTTTTTATTTTTAAGTGACTTCGGATTTTTTATTATAATATTTTTTGGTTATTACGACTATTACTATTAGTATTTTAGTACAGGGAACTGTTACTGTTACCATTATTAGCCTATAAATGAAAAAATATATATTAAATAAAAACCAGAGAAAAGAGAGAGAAGGGGTAAGAGTAATACCATTATACCAAAGAACCCAAAAATAAAAAGAAAAAGGAGACGAAACGATATAAAGGAGACAAACCAAGAAAGTCGCCGCATGCATGCCAACTTCGTCACCGCCTAATCGGCGATTACCGAGCTGCTATTTTCGGCATAGCAAGCATCGACAATTCCAAATATTATTCTTTTGGTTTTATAATTAGGGTTTTAATTTTTGAGTTAAATTAAAAGGGGTTAAAGCAATTAATTGATGGCTTTTGTTCAGATTTGAATTTCAAAGACAAGCTAAGCTTTAATTTTATTTTATTTTGGCATAAATGTCAAACCCGATCTATTTTTCTCCTTCTTGCTTTGTTTTTCTTTGCTTCTACTGGAAAATTCAGGCGAAACCGGCAAATTAGGCAAAAACTCGATGTGTTTTAAAACAGCGTGAATTCGTGACCAAACAGTAGATATCAGTTCGCTAGTTTTGAAATCTGCTACGTATCGGCAGCATCGAATTGGGGGCGGTTTGGGGTCCGAATTGGGGGCGGTTTGGGGTTCGAATTGGAGGGGGGTTCAATTGGGGTGGCTCGGGTTTGGGCGGCTGGGAGGTCGGGGGGGAGGGGGGGGGGAGGGGGTGGCAACAAGGATGGGTGGTGATATTTTTGTTATTAAATTATAATAAATTTTTTTCTTGTTTTTTTGTTATTATTCAATATTTTGAATAGAGAACCAATGATATGTTGCCAAGTGTCCAATTTTACATGTTAGTGACCTGATGTAGCAGGTTGTAGTCTGTTTTTGGGAGAGTAAATACAATGGTTGGATTATTTGCTAATAATCCAAAGGTTGGATTATTTGCTAATAATCCAAAGGTTGGATTATTTTATTTTTTTTTGAAAAAGGTAAGCGTTTTATATATCAAAAAGAAAATTACACTGATGTCACTAGACACCTACGGCCTACATCACCAAAATGGCCAAAGCAAAGGCTGGAATTATTGTTTACCAAAAGTTGAAAGGTTGGATTATTCAAAGCAAATAATCCTTTAAATAATGATATATGTAAAGCTAAGGTAGTCTCAATTTGAAAAAAAAACATCAATTATTCTTCATTTCATAACGCAAATCTTAGCTATTTTCCTTAAGACGCAAAGGTGCGCATTAACAAAGACGTTTTGAGGCTCATGAGGCGCGCGCCTTTCGTAGGTGACTAAATCTTGCCTAGCTAAAGTCAATTTCCCTAACCTGCGAGGGAGGCGGGCTTTTAAAAACTAAGATCGAACGATGTATGTGACATCTTTATGGTATGAGGGAGTACTTAGTTTTTGCCTAACATTTCATTTCCTTCAATATTTGATGTCTAGAACTCTCCTTCCACTCTTAAGGCAATTCCCATTGGAGTGTAAAACGCATTACAATGCCATTATCCTTTTCTTGTTTCAACTAGTTAATTCTTTTATTTACATAATTTGGTAAGAAAGTCACATTTTATTGGCTGCTATAAGGATTCAAACTTCTTACCCCCCCCCCAACAAAACGAGATAGACGTGGAGCCACTTCGCCAAACTTCACTTTTCCTAGTATATCCCTCTATTATTTCTTTTTTTTCACTTAGATTCTTGTGAATCATGAACTGCGTGTTTCAATTTGTCATATGTCACATATCCTTGGGAAGCACAAACATTGCCTCAATTTATTTTATTTTTGGATTTTTGTCAGATGAAATCTTTTTTTTTTTTAAATGTGAGATGAAACCTTTTTAAAAAAAATTAAGCAACATAAAACCTTAAACCTAATTTTTTTGTCAGATGAAACCTTGATCGTATTTTCCAACGTTGACTACTTCTTTCCATCATTGACTCGTCTTTTTACGAGATCGTACACATAGAGTAATGTCCGGTAGGCTGTCACGTCTTCAAATTAGAAAAGAAGGAGGGAGCAGGGCAAAGATCAAGAAAAAAAAAACATGTGAAAAGGAGTTAAAAAAAAACCAAATGCAGCGGGTGTGTAGTCTTTAGACATTACAAAAGACAGTCAACGCCGGAAAGGAGTAGTCAATGTCAAAAAATAAGGTCAAGGTTTCATCTAACAAAAAAAAAAAAAAAAAAAACATTAAGGTTTTAAGTCGCCAAAGTTTTGTTTAAAGGTGTCATCTCGCAAAAAAAAAAACTTATTAAAATGTTTCATCTGACTATAAATCCTTAATTTTTTCATGGGAAATTACCTTTAGTAAGCAAACTTTTAAAATATTCTTAAGCCTTTAATAAAATTATTGACAATAGCCTTGTGTCATCATTTTTTTCCCATTCATGACACTATCGAGGATTTCGGATTAAATAAGAAATTCAGGAGTATATTTAACATTATTTATAAAGGGTAGTGTTTCAATTTATTTATTTTTTTGGGCGGGGGAGAGGTGGGGGTGGCATGAATAGTGACAAACTAATAGCCAATTTGTTTTTTAAGCCTAAAATCCTCATTGATGTGATAGATGATTCAATAAAAGCACAAGCTTCAATGGTAATTCTTAAAAACTATGTTACCTAGAAACGACAAGAAGCTCGACGTACTCATGTTGACATGGACACAGAATACGGATAAAATCCGGCAATTTGCACTCAAACACGGCCAAAACCCCAAGATATTAACTTTAAAGGAATCGATAAGCATAACTATGAGGCTTTTACTCATGAGGTTGAGATGAGCCCAACGCACTCACAACTCTAAAAGGTTTTTCTTCACCTCTTCGGTGGATGGTGGTTAATCTATTGTGGAAGATGAAACTGGTACTTTTGTTTCTCTCTCCTCCTTTCTTTTACATTTCTTCTCTCCCCCTCCCTCCTTTATGTCATTCACTCGACTTCATATGTCACACACATGGACACATGTATATGTCCGACACTCTGAACCCAAGTCCATGTAACGCAGCTTAAAACCTTTGGATACCAATGATAATTGCGTAAATTAAGGGTCTTCAAAACTGAAATTAATGTGTTTTAAAAGTGATGCAGGGTTCAAATCTCAGCCCTTTGCTTAAAGAATATCCTCTTTACTCGGCCACTCAAGTGCAACCGTTGATCAAATACATGGATCCCAACTTACTAGCTTGTGGATTTATTACCGTATTAAAAAAAATGGTGACTAAAAAAAAAAAACTAAATAACATAAGCTTACAATTAAAATTCTTAAAATTTTTGGTTACTCATAATTGTACAAAATTTCAGGGTTACCAATGACATTGTCAAATTACATTATTTTTAGTTACAAACAATTAGTGACTGTTGTCATACCTTAATTATTTTTAAATTATTGTCTCCCATCAAATTACATTATTTTCAGTTATAAGCAAATAGTGGCCATTGTCATAACTTAATTATTTTAAATTGTTGATTCCCATCTCTGCTTACACTGCTGTCCTTGTTTCTGTTTGAAATAATCTCAAACCGGATCAAACCTGGTGTGATCGCTAGAAAACAAGACATCAAGATTGTTCATTTTATAAAACCACTATAAAGCCATGCATGTATTGCCTATGCATGTAAGAGAGTTCTTTAATGTCTTCACTATCTCTCTGAATTTTTTTTAACAACTTTTTCAACAAATAACCTAAAGCATCCATATTCCATTTCAAACACAAGCTGCAAAAGTAGAGAAGCAGATTAACAACTTACTTGTTTGCAAGTTAGCTCAGTCTTAAATTTGTTTGTTCGCTCATCATAGTTATCCTTAATTGCCTTCTTGAAAACATTTTCAGGCAGAGGCAAACAGTCTTCATATATTTTGAAACGCACCTGAAAACGAACATCATATCAATAATGAAGGGAACAGGTAAGCATTTCTGATCAAAAATAAAATCAATCTTTTGATATGATCTACCTGAGCAGGGAATGCCCCACTAAAAGCAGCCGGCTCAAGTTTCATACCCCCAACTGAAGATGCTTCATAAATTCCATATAGAAGTTTGAGGTCAAAATCATAAAGGAAGATCTTTAAACCAGGTTTGATACCAAGCACAATCTCCTTTTTTCCAGAAGGGAGAGCCACGATATTGTAACGGAAACAATCAGGTTTTGTTTTCGCATTGCACATGAAGATCAACCCACCAAGTTTTCCCTCAGACTTTGGAGCCTCAACTTTTTGCTTTTCATGCTTCTTATTTATATTTATATTAGCCTCAAATTTTTTCTGTTCATGCTTCTTATTTATATTGTTCTTGTTTTTGTTGGGAGGAATCTTCTCCTTCCTATTGTCACTTGAATTCACATAGCTTTCTTTCTCCTTTTCATTTTCATTTGTATTTGGATTGCTTACTTTCTCTTTCCTATTCTCACTTACATTTGGGTTGCTTACACTCTCATTCATATTTTCACTTACAATTGAATTGCTTACTTTCTCCTTACTTTTTTCATTTAAATTCAGATTGCTTTCTTTTCCCACTTGGGCAGTTGTTTTCGTTTTATCCTCATTTGCAGCTTGACTCTGTGAGGCACCTTCAGCTTTTTTTGACTTTAACCTCATCTTTGATCTTTTCAGATTTCTAGCTTTGCGCCTTAGAGATCTGGGGATATTCTTCTTCTCGGGGAGCGGCACTTGAGAGGAGTTAGTACCAGGTTCAGCTTTTTTCATACTCTTCTTCTTTCCCATACTCTTTTTCCTGCCAACTGTCATCCCACGTAGTGGAACCTTTTAGAACACACACACATATATATATATATTCTTTGGGATTAAAAAAATTATGCATTATATATAAACAGATCATAAATGTCAAAACAATAACAAATTGCAGTTTTCTATACTTGCATAAACCATAATTAACCCCTTCTGATCATATCATAATCATTAATCCTTGGAATTCCCCAACAAATCTTCCCTGACTTCTAAGGTGGATACCGGTTTAATTTCTTTTCTTCACTAACTAGCAATTCAACAAATCATGATTCATAAAGAAAAGGCTGATTTCAACGGAGTAATGAATCAACACGTTTTCCATATGATCCATGATTTGTTAATAACAGTATTGCTGTAAAACTAGAGAGAACTGGAACACAATTCAGTGTCGTACATGATTTTACTCTTACAACCTGTTTGGTTATTGGTAACAAATTGAGGTGATGAAAATTGATTTAAGGTACAATTTAGCAAAGTAAGGAACCTTGTAATCCTCACACAAAACATATTCTCATTCCCAAGCTTGAATTTTAGCTTGAATTTTCTTCCTAATTTCTATTACCATCCATTACCATTGAAAATGGTTGTATTGGATGGGAATGAATATTTGTGAACAAAATTAGATAACTTGAAGTAAGCAACCACCACCATTGGAATTAATATTGATTTTCTTTCCAAATTTACCTATAAACGTATTCCAATTACGGACATTTATGACCGGTTACCAAACAGGCCGTTAGTGCTTGGTTAGGAGAATCACATTTCCATGAAAGTGGTTTTTCCATTTTCCTTTGTTGGTAATTAAAGGATGAAAGTAGTTTCTTTGAGAGGCATGCTACATTTTTCAACCTATTTTTCATGTCTCTATTTCTCTCTTTCATTTCACCTGAACTTCCATTTTTCATTCTCATTCACTTTGTCTGCACGGAACTTAACAAAGAAAAACAACATCAATTGAGAAAAAAAATTCCGAAGAATATCTTTCATTGAATTTATTCCCTGTCAAGCCATATGAAATAATCAGGCCCGTCCCTGACCCAGGGCAACAGGGGCGGCCGCCCTGGGCCCAGTAAGAAATCCTCCATTTTTGTAGTCTACAGCACATACATAATCTATCAACAATATTCGATTGGAAATTCAATTCATTTTCCTTCTGGCAATAAAATAAAATTACCCAGCAAAGCATGAATTTCATTGTACAATTGATTCTACTAGAAAAAACAATCTTACCTCAAAAACTCTGCTTGCTTTAATGGAGGAAATCTGCTAGCTTTAATGGAGGAAATGCACCACAAAAACCACGCCCAACCTAGTCACAGTTAGTTTGACAGAGAATAGTAGAGGAGAGGGTCAAATAAACAACGAGATCAATACGTTGCCCTAGGATTAGATTTTTATTTATTTGTTAGGCTCAAATAGAAACATAATTTTTAATTAAAAAAAAAATTAACACCGTAACGAGTAAAAATAAAATAATCACCCTGTTTGCATTTGTTTTAAAAAATTAACTATTTCTTCTATCTCAAAATAATTGTTCTATTTAACTTTTTATATCGCCTGAAACACAATTTTAACTATTAATATCTTAAGTTATATTTACAATAAATTATATATTTAAAAAGTATATGTCGAGACAAATCATATCAGATCCGATATGATTATATTTTTGCTTATATTTATAAGATTAAAGATATTCAAAGTAACCATGTGAATATTGTCTCTAGTCAAACTGGAGCACTTATTATGGAACAGAGGGAGTACATACTACAGTCACCTTTAATAAACAAATAAATATATTTTTTTCATAATTACCAACACAAATAGACAAAATATTATTTTACGTTTCTTTTTTTAGTTGGTGGCCTCATGTGATTTAACATTTTACTTCTCTTAATTACAAACACATAAAGACAAAAATAGTTAACCCAACCATTATTTTCCTTAAAGCACTCTTATGTATTGTTTTGTTGCATGTGTTTCCCTTAGAAATAGAATTTACTAGAAAGTGCAAAATTGGATATGTGTTTAGTTGGAAGAAATGAGGTAAACATAGAAAATAACATTTCCAAGGGAAATAGACTTTTCCCATGGACCATGGGAAATCACTCACCCACTCTCTCTTGGTGAATTGAATTTCCTAGGAAATTAAATTTCAAATGTTATCATCCAAACAAAATTTCTTATTTCCAAAGAAATTATCATAGGAGAATATTTTCCATGAAAATCAAATTCCTACAGGAAATAACTTCCTATGTCAACCAAACATAGCCTTAATAAAGAGTTTTTTCCCCTATGTAGCAAACTTAGGGGCACAAGAAATAATTTTAAAAAAAAATTAGTTTTGGATGTCAAATTGTTAAAAAAAAATTATCTCTAGATGACAAATTGGTTATTAAAAAAAAAAAAAAAACTTCGGCAACAAATTGGATAAAAAAAATTTCGACGAAATTTAAGTTAAAAAATTATTTAATTTGCATTTTTCATTTGGTATCTACTGATTATATTTTCACTGTTTCTTTTTTTAATTAAATTTTAACTTGTATGGAGTGTTTTCCACATCGATTTATTTATTAAACCATTTTTTTATTATTACTTCTCTTTTTTTTCCATACTAAAACACACACAAAATTCATTTCTTTCTCAATTAACATAAATGTATTCAATATTTACAGATGTTTGTTTTGCATTTTTTCTTTTTCTTTACACTATTTAATTTTTAAAATTTTCCATTTTTATCTTCAAAATAAACCTTCTCCGTTAGGACTTATATTCCCCATTATTTCTTTTTAATTTGTTTCGAGTCACCATCCATGACCATTGTAAAAACATTATAGGCGTCATCCTAGCCAATTATATCCAATAAGTAGACCATCACCACTTCAACCAAACTGCCACCTTAGACGCTCACCACCTGACTACAATTGAGCGTCGAGTTTTTTGACCAACTTCATCGAAATTCCCCACCATAAAAAACACAGCAACAGTATTGTAATTGAATACTTACATTAAAAGCTAAAAAACGAAGTAACCTTTTCTTTCTTTTCCTTCCTCTTACATCTAAAAAGGAAATGTTATTTCAACAACTCTATGTATCATTTTTCTCTATATCATTATCCTTTATTCACTAAATGACTCTATAAGTCATTTTTCTTTCAATCAACATACATATTTGAACTTTGTATATATATAAATTTAGAATAATTTACGAAAAGCTAACCTATGTATGTCAATAATAAAAAATAAAAAACTATTTAAGATCAACATTTTTTTGCTAGCATTATCAATCCTGCCATTTAACGGATGCGTATAATAATTCTATTAATTAAATTCGAATTTTTTCTAGTATAATAACCTTATATCAATTTTATTGTAAAACCACATAATATCAAGTTTTTTATATTAAAAAAAATGATATCAACACCAATTAACAAAATTATTAACCGTGCGTTAATGCCCTAACAATTAATTAGGTATATTTTATTTAAAAAACTGTAAGATTGTTCTTTTTAAAACTTGACATTTATATACTATGATTTTGGACAAATTTTCCATAATCTAGTTTCAAATTTTAGTATTTTTTTCAATTATATAAATGAGATTTTGAGGTTTATAAGGCAAATTTCATAATTTTAAATATTTTTAATTATTTTTTCTATTATCTGTCCATACTAAGTAAGACAAAAAAACATAAAATTTTATTTCTCTCTTAATTAAAAGAGTAAATATATTTAATATGTATTTTTATGCATTCCATATTTTAGATCACTAAGAAATTTCATGAATAAATTTAACACTGACACAATTTTCTAATGAAAATATATGGCAACTTGTTCTAAAAATATACAAGAATTCAATGAAATAAATCATAAGGTTAATCTAATTTATAAAATAATTTGTAAGTTTTCTAATAAAAAATCTACAAATTAAAAAAACTACTTTCTCCATATTTTTTAGTTGTTACACTTTTGGAACAACTAAAAACGTAAGAAGTACAAATTATTTTTTTTATTCAAAGAAGGCTATATGTTGCCTTGGGTTCCAAAATGTCAGAAATGGTCTTTACAATAATGCAATGTTGGAGAATATCCATGAATAAACGAAGACTTCCACCATATATTACTAGCCTTATGTGCACACTATTTTTCTTTATTTATTACTATCCATGAATAAACGAAGACTTCCGCCATATATAATTTGGATAGGAATGTAGGATACCAAATGGATTAGGAAGATGAAAGACATTAGATTAGTAGGTACAGAAATTCGAACTCTACCACTAATTTAGAAAATTGATATTGGCACAATTAAAATTGATATGAGTATAACTTTTGTGAGAGGAGCGTAGGAAGATGTGCTCTAACAATGGGTTGTGACCATATCAATTTAAGTTGTGCCTTTATCATTTCCCGACTAATTCAGTGTAATGTCAAAATTAAGGATAAAAATGTAAAATAAGGTGAATAATAAATGACAAAAATATTTATAAAATAAGTAAAATTTATGCAAGCTCCATATACCAAAATAGGAAATGCAACAAGTAAATTAAGATATTTAAATAAGGAAAATGTAGATGTAAAAAAGATAGAGGGAGTATATTACTGCAAAAACATAAAAAAAACATTATACTCTCCTAAATCTTGCACATCCTCCAAAAGCGCTTTACACATTACTTTTTCTCCCTTTTACTATCGTAGCACAAGGACTTGAGGCCCAAACAACACGCGCGATCCAGCCCAAAAGAAAGGACAAATCAACGCAAGCCCAAAAAAATGTGTCGTAAGAACAAATAACCTCCATTAATTAAGCTCACTCTCATCTCAATTTTCTGCCATTAAAATTAACAACATTAACCTCGATTTCGTCGATTTACTCCTTCACCAAGAACAAAGAAAATGCAAATGCCAAATTTTGGTGACCGAAATTCAGAAACTTTGTAGGAATCAAATACATTCAAAACAACATATCAAAAAAAAAATCTACGACAAAAAACACTACAATTATCCACGAAAAAATAAAGATAACTTATATTTAAGTATTTATATCTTACAGATCCTGCGACAGAATACTACAAAAGAGCGTTCATCGTCAAAATAATCGTCAATAAATTCTAAAAAAAGGTATGTCAAAATAAGCTTTTACATTGCAGGATTTTTTTTTAAAAAATTTAATCAAAACTCGCATAAACCTGGAATAATTGATCAATGTAATCACACATGGAAGAACAAAACTTCACTCGAAGCATGTCACCTGGAAACATATCACCTGAAAAAATATATATTGAACTAAAAGAGTGATTACCTGGATAAAACGAATACTTACCATAAAAAATAAAGTACTAAACTATAAACTATAAAATATAAAATACTAAACTGGAAAAATATATTGAAATAAAAAAAATATAAAGTACGGAGTACTAAATTGGAAATAAAAAAGTACTTACCTGGAAAACATGTAAATGAACTGAAAAATAAAGTTAGTACTTGAAAGAACATAATGAATTAAAAAAACACTACCATGGAAAATATATGTCAAATAAAAAAAAATAAAATGCTTACCTGGAAAAAGTAATAGCCATCTGGAAAAAATATTGTACTTACATAGAAAAAATAAGATGTTATCTATAAAAATATTTTGGGTTTTTCTAAGCTATGTCCCTGTGGTTTTGGAAATTCTAAGCTGTAGCCATGGATTTTGAAACTTCTAAGATGTGCCCCTGAGATTTATGTTTTTGATTAAATGTACCCACTCACAACATTAACCACTAACAGACGTTAGGAAGGGTTAATAGCTGTTACTAATTGCCACTAAAAGGAGTTAAGAGGAGAGAGAGAAAATTTGAAACATTACCCACTAAGTCATTATTTCTTTCACACTCATTCTCTCATACTCTGCTCTCCCATTTTTCTCCCCAAAAAAATTTGAAACTCTTGATTATTCACTTAGAATTGCAAGAATCGGCTCTAAGAAAAGTTAAAGAAGAGTTTAGGGTTCCATTTCGTTGCTGAATTTCGAGTTGAGAGCAGAATTTTCGAAAGGAATAATGTAAGTTTTCGAATTAAAACCCTTCTTTATTTGTGAAATTACATGCATTTTTTCTAAAATTTATGTGCAAAACGTATAGTTGCATTTTTATGGTATTGTTGATGGATTTTTTTGTGGTATTGTTGATGGATTTTTTTGTTGTTGATGCTTTTTTTTGCTTTTGTTGTGCATTTTTTGTGTTATTGATGCATTGAAAAGTTGAATACTTTTATGTGTATTATTCGTGTAGAATGAGTTCGAAAATATTGAAAATTCAGCATGGTGCAAATTATATAGAAATGGTAATTGATGATATTGATAAATTCTTGATGATAGATGTTTTAAATGATATGTGTGAAGAGTTTAGCAAAAAGAATTATGAACTCCCAAAATACCCTCTGCTACACTACTACCATAATAAAAAAGAACACAATTTGATTGATGATGTAAGTTTGATGAAAATGTTTGAAGTGATGGAGAGTAAGAAAATTATGTTTGGGTTGATATGTTGGATGAACCCAACTTTATTTGGAACTTAGCAGAACAAGTAAAAAGGGGTAAAGGTCCTGAAAGCCAATTAATAATCCAACTAGGCCCCCAAAACTACCTATTAGAAAGCCCAATTCAAAAAAACATGTGACCCAAACCCAATTTCCTAAAAGTCCTGAAGTTTCACCTAGGAGAAGCCCTAGGAATTTAGGGCCTGTTGATTCTACCCCCATACAGCCTAAAGTTCAGCCTTCCACCCAAGCATTAAACACTCCACTTTCACCCCAAGTTGTTGGTACTCAAACTTCATCTAATATGAGCTCACAAATGACATAGGAGAAGCCCTAGGAATGTACTTCATCCCTCTATCCCAACAGGTCACACCCCTAATTCAGAATCTACTCTTGTACTTCATCCCTCTATCCCAACAGGTGACACCCCTAATTCAGATCCCAAACAACCAACAAGGGCAAAACTCAGGCTCTCTTCATTCCCACATGGGAAGAAAATGCCCAAACAAATAGCCAAATTAAGAGGTGTGTGGGTCCCTCCAATTAAAACAACACAAAAGCCAGTTGAAGAAGCATCTCAAGTAAGTACTAGATCTAGAAATAAGGGTGTTGCAAATCTGGGAACTTCTGAAATAGTGGTGCAGAAGGATTCCAAAAGTGAAAGTGAGGACTATATACCTCAGGAAGAGGATGAAGTTGATACTATTAGTGATGAGGACATGGAGTATGATGAGGGTGACATTAATGAGCTTCTGAACCAGAATTATGTGGATGGAGGTTGGGAACCCTTTAGTACAAATGATCTGCTGATGATGAATCCTACCTTAGAAGATTGTATGACAATGGGGTGGTGTTTGATGATGCTGAGATGGGAAGAATTAATCTGAAGACATGGCAGTTATTTGTGGATAAGGATCACTTTAAGGATTCCCTTAGAGACTATTGTTGTAACGACCAAATTTTTTGGGCCGTAAAATTTCGTGTAAAATTAAGCCTTTGAGTCCGAATCATCCGATTTGGGTCCAAAGACTTAATTTTTATTAATTGAATCAAGGCCCATTCACCCTTTTCCTAACCAAACCCCACGGCCCCCATCAACATATTTCTTTTTTTTATTTCTTTTATTGTTCAACCAAATCTATTTTTGACTTAACCTAAAAAACTCTACTTTTATCTCCTAAACTAATCCCTAAAAACTAGTAAACCTTAACCTATTTTCTAATAAGCCTTATCCTATTTAATTCCTTAAAAGTCCATCCTTTTAACCTTATTTCATATATCATTGAAACCTCAAAAATATCTCCTTCCTTCTCCTCTTGCTCTCACGGCAACTCCACCAAAAAAAAAAAAAACACCACCATCCCAAATTCATCTTTCTCTTCCTCCGTAAAACTCATCCAACAAGATCAAACCAACCTTCAATCTTTGAAGTTAGAACAAGCTTGGCGTAAGGGAACTCGGGTCTTGGCCTTGGCCGTGTGATCCATCGAGTGAACTGTGGTCTCGGGGCGAGACCGTGCGTGACGTTTTGTGCGTGGTTTTGTGACTATCTTTCCTTAGGTAACTAGATCTCTTCTACTTAGGATTAGGACTAGATTACATGGGACAATTGTGTTAGATAGTTTTGTTGTTGAGTTTGTGTTATGCGAGTGATGGCTGTGAGATATAGCACGTTTGGTCTTAATTTCTTTTTGTTAATTGATGTATCTTAATTGATCATAATCATGTCATAATGTTCTATGAACCTTGTCTTTGAAATCTTGATTGAATCTTATAAAATCTTGAAGTTCTTGTTTACTCCTTGCTTCTTGGATTATTCGTGTGATGAAGATAGTATTAGGCATGAACTTGATTCTTGATTTGTTATTTAGCCTTGATAAAATCTTGCAAATTATCTTGATGTTGTTTATCTTGCTTATTCTCGTAAATCATGTTAATTAGTTGACCTTTGAATTGATGAATTAATGCGTGGATTGTGTAATGGCATGTATGAATTTTTGTATTTGTTTAATGGTATATCATGATGAACTTTCATTAGCATAGCACCGTTTGCTTTCTTTGATGTTGATGCAAAAGTTTTGTTTTAAGTGTTGACTTAATCAATCATGGGTGATGCCGCATGATGTAGTATTGTTAAGCATGAGGTTGGATTTAACATAAGCATGATATTGCATAAGCATTGACCATGATTTATGTATTTTAGTGGAATGGCAAGTTGGTATTCTTGTTTATAGTATAAATTTCATGCGTGTATTTTTTTCGTGTGATGATCTTGTATGGTGCCTTTGATTCTTGTTGAGTCGTGTCGTGTCGAGCGCTTAAAGACCATGCGTCAAGCGGTTGAAGACCGTGCATTTATCGGTTCATCTATGATGAATCGTGCGGGGCAAGTTTTGTGTGATTGATTGTGAGTCAGAGTCGTGTCGAGCGGATAAAGATCGTGTGTCGAGCGGTTAAAGACCGAGCGTCTATCGGTTCATCAGTGATGAATCGTGCGGGGCAAGTCCTTTATTGTTGGTCATGTTATCGGTTGTAGACTGAGCGATGTCTTGTATTGAACTTGAGTTTGGTGCGTGTTGTGCTTGGGAGTAATTGCATTGGCTTGAATTGATTGATGTTGTTGTTCGTGTTTGTTATGTTCCCACTGTTAACTCTGTTGTTGATTATATTGTAACATGTGATCGTTGTTGTTTCCTGTGTTCTAACCCTATTATTTTATGTAATGTGGTCCTACTTCTAAGTAGGACAATCTAGTTACTCCCCACTGATGGTGGACCCCCACTTCTATTTTGTAGGTGAGCAAGATAGAGGCTAAAGGCGGGATGGGTTTGACGAGGGTTTAGGCCCCTGTTTTCCTTTCCTGCTTTAGCAGTTAGAATTATTTCTTGTTATAGGATTTGATTTTGGATTAGATTATTCTTTTGTCTTTGGGATTTCATTAATAATAATATTAAATATTATTTTCCATGAGTTTTAGTTATATTTTCCATTATTGAATCGATTGGTAATTGCCTGTTTACGATGTTATCACCAATAAACGTCGTTGCTAAAATGCGGGTTGTTACAATTGTATCCAGGAGGGGTTTGCCTTAGTTGTCAACAAAGCTGACAACACTAGATACACTACTGTTTGTGCTGATGAAAGGTGCCATTGGAGAATACATGATGCTATACTTGTGGATGGGCATACTTGGGCAATAAAGAAAATTGCAAAAGGGCATTTGTGTGACCTGAATTTGGTCAATCACCCAATGTGCACATGTGAATGGGAAGAAAAAAAATAAGTTGATGACATTAGGGCAGACCCTGATATGAAGGCCAAGACAGCAGCACAATTGCTTTGGGATAGGTATGGTTTGGAAATGGCAACCTCTTCCATATACAGGATGAAATCAATTGCAGTAAAGATGATACAGGGGGGGCATGATGAGTCCTACATAAACCTACTTTAGTATTGTGCATTATTAAAGGGAAATAACCCTAAGTCAAATGCATTTTGCACATGGAACATAACCCCTGAGAGGTGTCTTCAGTTTACCTCAATTTTTGTTAGCTTCGCAGATCAGTTCAAGGGTGTAATTGCTGGTTGTAGGGGATTGATAGTGGTTGATGGATGTCATCTAAAGGGAAATTATGGGGGCATTCTTCTATCTGCTGTTGCATTGGATGGCAACAATGAGATATTTCCTATGGCTGTTGTTGTGGTAGATTCAGAAAACAAGACAAGTTGGATCGGAGTTGGTTCTTCCATCATCTGAAGGGAATGCTCACTAAGACTAGCAGAAAGGATTGGACCATTATGTCAGACAAACAAAAGGTAACCCTTGATTTTTATTTGGTTTCAAATAACTATGTTAATGCAACATTTTGAATGTAAATACTTACATATGTTTTTTTGAAGGGTGTTGATCCTTCTTTGGATACTATATGGCCTAAAGTACCTAGGAGGTATTATGGAAGACACTTATGCAAGAATTTCAAAAAGGACTACATAGGCTTGCTCATGCACAAACTGTTTTGGGGAGTCACCAATGCATACTCAACATACTCATTTAGGAAGGTAATGAAACAAGTGCAACTACATGCTGGCCTAGGGGCTGTAAAATGGTTTAAGGATGTGGGGCCATTGGATAGATGGACTAAATGGAGATTTGATCCAAGTTTGTGTAATGATGAAAACACAAACAATTTTGTTGAAAGCTTCAACAACACAATTGGAGTTGACAGGACATATCCATTCCTTACTATGCTTGAAGGTAATATCAATTAAAGAAACTAATATTTTTATGCATTCATTAGTCTAAAATAACTTAGTTTTAATTGTTTATATTATGTATTAGGTGTGAGACGAATTGCTATGGTCAGAAATGCTACAAGGCAATAGATAGCTGATAATTGGCCTGATGAGGGAATTTGTCCAAACATTAGGAACAAATTAAGAACACTGACAAAGGATTCCAGGGTATGCGTAGCTTACCCATCTGGCAGGGGTTTATATGAAATACATGAGGGGAGGGCAGTACTGCCAGTTTCAATTGCTGAGAGAACATGTGCATGTGGTAGATGGCAGCTAAGTGGAATTCCATGTAAACATGGAATTAAAGCAATTCTCCATGAAGGGAGGGATCCGGCTCATGATGTTAGTGAATGGTACTCAACAGCTAGGTATAAATAGGCCTACAGTGGGAATATAACACCTATTCCTGATCCAAACCAATGGCCTCAAATGCCTGACATTCCTAAATTAAGGCCTTCAAGGAATAGAAGAAGGGAAGAGGGAGAACAAAGGAAAGGAAAAAGGAGTGCTACAGTTAAGTGTAGGAAATGCAATTCCCTAGAGCATAATGCATCAACATGCAAAGGTGGGCTCACAGCCAAGGAAAAGGCACAACAAGAGGGGGGAAAGCAGGAACAAAAGGGAAGAAAAAAAGGAGATAACAGAACTGTTGATGACAATGCTGACATTGATTTTAACTACATTGAACAAATGATGAATGGGGTCTTTGATAATGACCCTTTAGTAGACTGGAATGCAAGAGAATCAACTAACAATAATGAGGCTGGAACATCTGGTACCAAAAAGGGAAAGGGAAAGGGAAGGAAAAGAAAGAAGTCTGCCCAACATGATGATCCCAACCTGATTGAAACAATGATGGCAGAATCACATCCTAGGCAGCCATCCATGAGTCAACCATCAACATCTACACATGTTGCTGCTGCTTCTGATGTTGTTCATACTGTTGCTGCTGCAGGGAAAGACCTCAGTCCCAAGGCTAGGAAGATTAGGAACAGGATTATTCAACTAGGCTAGTTGGGTTCAGAAAATATAATCAGTTCAATGTAGTAAATATTTTGGATGTAGTAATGATAAGTATTAAAATATATTTTGGATGTAGTACTGATAAGTACATTTTATATTGTCACTGCCATTTTGGGTATTGTAAAGCAGTGAACAATTCAATATGTATAGCACATTTATATTAATGCAAACTGCTTATTGTATTATTGTGTCAATTATTGCAAGCACAAGATTTTTAGATTATTTAGGCAAATTATATCACTATCATACTATGGCAATTAAATTGTCAACTAAATTATATCACAACTTATAAAGAAGACATGTAACTAAATTGGCAATATTTTGGCTTAATTAAATTGGCAAATAAATTTAGCAAATAAATTGGCAAATAAATTTAGCAAAATAAATATAACTTCATTAATTTCATATTTCCCACTCATAGGGATACATTACACCAATAAATAACACCTACTAAACCATAACCCCATACATACTTGTTACCCAATAACCTCATAAATCCATTACAAATGATAAGTTGCTAACAACCCCATAACACCATACATCCATTACATTTTCAACACTATAATAAACAACAAAAGTGAAACCAAAAACCCAATTTTCACATGGAACTTCTCATAAATAGCCAAATGAGATATTTTTTCTTCATATCCCCTATTTCGTTTTTCAGGTCCTTCAAAGCACCACCATCTTCAGATTCATAATCACCATTCCAAATCATGTTATGAGGGCCTACCCAATCGAAAAATCCGCAACTTTCACATCTCCAATAAGCTTTTCTAGGGTTTCTTACTGAATTAGACAAATTCAATTTGCAATGAACAGTTGGATTGCATTTACATTTTGGAGCAACGAAGTCCCATTGACATGGGAAAATTGATAACGAGAAGTTGACATTAAAGAAGAATAAGAAAAAAAAAGCAGAGCAATTCAGAGAAGAAGAAGAAGTTTTTTCTTGGATAAAGAAGGAAATGAATGAAGAAGAAGATTTAATAAAGAGAGAAGCTGCAGCAAAACCCTAGTTTTTAGAGGGAAATTTGCCTCCAAAGAATTCCCAAAACCAACTAACGTTAAATCCAACGATTGCTTAACGGAGTGGGTACATTTAATAAAAAACATAAACCTCAGGGGGCACATCTTAAAAGTTTCAAAATCCATTGGCACAACTTAGAATTTTCAAAATCACAGGGGCATAGCTTAGAAAAACCCAAATATTTTTGTTACCTGGAACGACTGGAAGTAGTATAATGACACCTGCTAGAAAAACACTTTACCTGGAAACATGCATAATACCTGGAAAATATACATTGACCTAAAAAGAGTACTTACTTGAAAAATAAAGTATTTACCTGGAATAAAATAATGAACTAAAAAAATAGAGTAGTTACTTGGAAAACATTAAAATGAACTGAAAAAAATAATCTACTTAGGCCCTGTTCTATAGGACTGAGAAAACATGAACTTAAATTAAATTAACTGAACTTAAATTAAATTAAATTAAATTAAATTAAATTTAAATTAAATTATTTTTTTATTTTTATTTTTTATTTTTTTATTTTTTTATTTTTTTATTTTATTTTTATTTTTATTTTTATTTTTTATTTTTATTTTTTATTTTTATTTTTATTTTTATTTTTATTTTTTATTTTTATTTTTTGATTCTTTTTTTATTTTATTTATATTTCAAAGTAAACCCTAAAACCTTCATTTTCACCGCCGGAAAATTGTCGTCAAAAAACTCGGCCGAATAATCACCGCCGGAAAAGTCACTCCGAAAACTGTCGCCGGAAAAGTCATCCTGAAAATTGTCGCTGAAAAACTCGGCCTGAAAATCGTCGCCGGAAAAGTCACTCCGAAAATTGTTGTCGGAAAAGTCACCCCGAAAATCGTCGCGGAAAAACTCGGCCTGAAAATCATCGCCGGAAAATTCGACCGAATAATCACCGCCGAAAAATTCAATCCGAAAATCGTCGTCGGAAAAGTCGTCCCGAAAAATCTTCGACGAAAAACTCGGCCTAAAAATCGTCGCCGAAAAGTCGGCCAAATAATCACCGTCGGAAAATCAATCCGAAAATCGTCGTCGGAAAAGTCGTCCCGAAAAATCGTCGCCGGAAAACTCGGCCTAAAAATCGATGTCGGAAAAGTCGGCTGAATAATCAACGCCGGAAAATCAGTCCAACAACTTTCATCGGAAAACTCGGCCTGAAAATCGTCGCCGGAAAAATTGGTCGAATAATCACCGCCGGAAAATCAATCCGAAAACCGTCGTCGAAAAAGTCGTCCTGAAAAATCGACGCCGAAAAACTCGGCTTGAAAATCGTCGCCGGAAAATTCGGCCGAATAATTACCGCCGAAAAATCAGTCCGAAAACTGTCGTCGGAAAAGTCGTCCCGAAAATCGTCGTCGAAAAACTCGGCCGAATAATCACCGCTGGAAAAGTCATTCTAAAAACCGTCATCGGAAAAGTCGTCCCGAAAACCGTCGCCGAAAAACTCGTCCCGAAAATCGTCGCCGGAAAAGTCGGTCGAATAATCAACGCCGGAAATATCAGTTCGAAAACCGTCGTCGGAAAGTGTCGAGCGGAAAAACAATGCCCGAAACTAATAATAATAATAATAATGATAATAATAATCATAATAATAATCATAATAATAATAATAATAATAATAATAATAATAATAATAATAATAATGATAATGAAATGAACTTAAATTAAATTAAATTAAATTAACTAAACTTAAATGAAATTAAATTAAATTAAGTCAATAGAAGTCCTAAAGAACGGGGCCTTACTTGAACATATAAATTGATTTGAGGAGAGTACTTACCCGTAAAATAATTTAGTATATGCAAGTACAAGTGGACTTGAAAAAATAAAGTTGTTACTTGAAAATTAAAATATGCAAGTGAACTAAAAAAAGTAGATTATTTACTTGGAAATAAGGGTGCTTATCGAGCTGAGCAGCTCACGAGCTACTCGAGATTGATTCGGACAAAACTCGACTCGAGATATTAACGAGTCGAGTCGAACAACAATAAACTCTACTCGAAAGGCTTGTTTAGGTGAGAAACTTTTTTATGTGAGAAAAAATCTAGGTCGTTGATGTAGTCTAATCTAATGGTTAAGATTTCATGATTTTTTTAAAAAAAAATTGGGTATTTTGGTTGTAGCAAAACGGTATATATGAATTAATTTATTTTTTTTAAAAAAGAAAACCGTATAACTATTAACTAGGTGAAAAAACTAGAAATTTGTTGGAAAAAAAAGAAAATTTCTCTCTCCTCCATTAACTTCTCCCTCCTTCCCCAAATGAACGTACTTTATTTTTTTTCACTCCATGACAATTGAATCATCTTCTATTTTAAAGGAGAAAAATAAAATTCAATCATATTCTGAGTTGTATAACTACTTCATGGTGAATTCAAAGCACATTCCCTAATACCAATTATAGAACAAATGGATGTTTGTGAGGAAGCACTAATTCAATAACACGGTTTTTTTTTTTCTGTTTCATTTTTTTTGGTTCTTTAACATATTCAAATGATGTAGTCTAAATTATTCAGAAGTTATGAGTATATTAATGGTAAAAATATTTTGAATCAAGCTAAGAAATAAAGAAAAGTAGAAAGAAAGATCTCAACTTTGTAATACACTGTGATTCGTAGCAGGTTTTTTTATATTTTATTTTGAGTATATTAAATTTGTTTTGTATCAGGTTCAAATTTTGTTGAAATTTTTATTGTGTGAATTATGAGTTTTATTTAGAACATGATTAATATAATTTAGAACATGGATCATCAAGTTCAGAACACGTCTTATAAAATTCAGAACAACGCTTCTAAATTTGGGAGCACTTGTGTAGAAATAAATACATGTCTTATAAAATTCAGAACATGGCCCATAAAGTTTAGAACATGTCTTATAAAATTTAGAAATGATTTATAAAGTTTAGAACATGACCTACACAAATTAGAACATTTCTTATAGAAATTAAAAACATGGCTCACGAAATTTAATACTCCCTCCGTCCCCTTTTTATTGCAACATTCTGGCTTTTTACACTGTTTATTGGGCAATTTTGACTCTCTCTAATTTTATACATATAAAAAAAATATAGTCAAATGGGATCTCTTTTGATTCAGCTCGATGTGTGCTTTATTAATATATAACTTTTATAATTTTTTAGTACATGTATTTAAAGATATTTTTATTTAAAGTTGTGTATTAGGAGATGTGAAAAAGCAAATGTTGCAAACAAAAAGGAACAAAGTGAGTACATAACATACACAATTTAGAGTATTGCTCATAAAGTTAATAACATGGCTGATGAAATTTGAGTGCATATACTTCTAAAATTGAAGTTTGTTGTATATAGATATAAATTTTCTGATGGAGGATGGGTAGTTTCAATGGAGGATCAAATAGTTACGTTATTGTTCTTTGCCCCCTAAATTTATGAGTTTAAAACTAATTTTATTTTACTTGTATTTCAACAAGACCGAAATACAAGGCCTTTTCATTTTTTTTAAAAATTACAATAAATCTTAACCATTAGATCAAATTACACCGACGGCTCAGATATTTTCTCACATAAAAAAACCTTCTCACCTAAACTACCCTTTCTCATAGGCTCCTATTCCTATATATATATATATATATATATATATATATATATATATATATATATATATATATATACATATACATTAGTATCTATTATATATATTTTTAGATATATATGTATATACTATATAATTATAAATCTATTAACCAAAGTCTTGATGAATGGTAGAGCCCAATTGTGTAAGTGTGCAACCCAAGGCCCAAAAATAAAACACAAAAAAAAATCAGCCCAAAACTTAACCCTAATTACCTAATATGCTCACTCTTTCAACCTCTCACTCAGTCACTCACCATTTCACCAAGCCCCAGCCGTCCTGCTGCTCTACTCGCCCTCCTACTCTGCTCTTCAACGATCCAACCCCAACTTGCTCGCCCTCCTGCTCGCGTCGCCCTCCAGCTCACGTCGCCTCCTGCTCGCGTTGCCGCCTGCTCGCACTCCTGCTGCTCAGCCGCCTGCTCTGCTGCTTGCTCGCCTTCCTCCTCGCTCGGCCACCTCCTCGCCTTTGTAGAGGTAAGATCTATTATTTCTTCTTCTTATTTTTTATACTTTTCTATTTTTTTAATGCTTTTCTATTAATCTCTTTGTTATTTTCTTTTTTTTTTTGTTTATTTAGGGTTATAGTTAATTAATTAAGGTTATTATTGCAGAATACAGATGAAGTTTTACCAAAGAAAATTTTCATCCCCATACCTCACATGGAATCCAATTGAATTATTACTGTTATTGTATTGTTTATTTACAAAGAAAGTGTATTTAGTACTTGATAATGTGATTTGTATGATTTTATAATTGGTTTATGGGATTTGAATGTTGTTTGTAACTATTTATTATTGATATTAAAATTCTCATTTCTCATTTGGCATCTTAAACTATATCTAAGCATTTTTACAAATCGAGTTTCGAGTCGAGTTCGAGTTTCGAGCATTGTCCAAGTTTTAAGAATTTTCGAGTCGAGTTCGAGCTGAGCTTGACGATACACTAACGAGTTGAGTTCGGGCTTGGTTTTTGGAGCTCGATAATTTTCGAGTTCGAGCTCGAGCTTTTCTTATTGAGTTCGAGTCGAGTACAACAATACTCGAGCTCGACTAGCTTGATAAGCACCCCTACCTGGAAAATATGCAAGTGAAATAGAAAAAAAAAGTTGTTACTTGGAAAATATACAAGTCTAAATAAATTAGACTAGTAAGCTGTTACCTAAAAAGTAAACTAGTCACATGGAAATAATATTATGAAACCCGGAAGAATAACACTTCGCCTGCAAACATGTCAAAGAGTATTTAAAAACTTTAAAAACAATCAAACACATAGGCATACACGTTTACCTCAAACTAACTTTGTAACGACCCGGATTTTTGGGCCGTAAAATTTCGTGTAAAATTAAGCCTTTAAGTCCGAATCATCCTATTTGGGCCCAAAGACTTAATTTTTATTTAATTGAAACTAGCCCAAAACACATGCTTGACTCCTCCTAGCCGGCCCTCCCCTTTATTTTTATTTAATTTGATTTATTTAGAATTATCTAATTAGATCTATTTTGTTTAAAACCTAAAAACTCTACTTTTATCTCCTAACAACCCTACTAAATTTTAGGAACCAAAACCCTTATTTATTCCCCCATGGCCGGCCCCTCTATTACTCCCCCCTTTGTTATCACTTCCTAAACTAACTCCTAAAATCTAGTAAACCAACTCCTAAAATCTAGCAATCCTTACTCTATTTATATCCTAAAAACCCACCATTGTATCTCAAAACTACACTGAAAAACTCTCCTTTTCCCTTTGTATCTCACGGCACCTCTTCAAAAGAAAACCCCACACCAATTTCTTCTTTCACTTCATCAATTCAAGCAAACATCAAAAATTGCTCAAGCCTTCAACCTTGAAGATCAAAGCAAGCTTTGCAATCTTGATCATCAAAACCAAACCTTGGGCGTGGCTTTGGTTGAACAAAGGTGACAAGTTGGGCGAGTGTTTGTGCGTGTTTTGCTTGTTATTCTCCAAAGGTAACTAGATCTCTTCTACTTAGGAATAGGGTTAGGTTGCGTAGGGTAATAAGATTAGATTGATAGATTTTGTTGTTCATATACGTCTTGGATTAGTCAAATGATTTAGAGAGTTTTGGTTCGAATTCTTGTTTATTATTTCATAGTTCTTGATTAATCTTTACATGATATGATTGTTTTGATCTTTAATCTTTTCTTGGAATTCTTGCATGAATGCTTATGTTGAATCTTGATTTTTGGTTTGGTTCTTGTAGAAGTTTCATGCGTGTAGAACTTGGTTCAAAGGCTTGACTTTTTATTCTTTGTTTTGTAATTAATCTTGTTGAATTCTTGAATTATGTTCATGATGTTGATTGAGTTCATGCGTGGGAAGGATTTTGGCAAGCTTGGATTTTGATCTCGTTTTAGACCTTGTTTTGATGATTGTTTTGCGTGATGTTGAGCATGTTAACTTGAGTAATGTTTTGTTTGGCGTCTTTTTGAGTCATGTCGAGTCATGTCGCGTCGAGCGGTTAAAGACCGAGTGTTTATCGGTTCATCTGTGATGAATCGTGCGGGGCAAGTTTTGTGTGATTGATTGTGAGTCAAAGTCGTGTCGAGCGGTTAAAGATCGTGCGTCGAGCGGTTAAAGACCGAGCGTCTATCGGTTCATCAGTGATGAATCGTGCGGGGCAAGTCCTTTTTATTGTTGGTCATGTTATCGATTTTAAACCGCGCGATGTCTTGTTATTGAACTTGAGATTGGTGCGTGTTGTGCTTGGAAGTATTTGAATTAGCTTGCATTGATTGACGTTGTTGTTGATGATTGTTATGTTTCCGCCGGTAATTCTGATGTTGAACTTGATTGAACCTATGATCGTTGTGTTTCCGTGTTTTCTAGCCCTGTTATCTTATGTAATGTGGTCCTACTTCTAAGTAGAACAGTCTAGTTACTCGTCACTGATGGTGGACCCCCCAATTCTATTTTGCAGGTAAGCAAGATAGAGGAGTCGGGATGAGTTTGACGAGCTTCTAGGCCCCTGTTTTCCTTTCTTGCTTTTGCAGCTAGTTTTATTTCTTGTTTTAGGACTTTATTTTGGATTAGTTAATCATTTGTCTTTGGGATTTCATTATTAATAACATTAATATTATTTTCCATGAGTTTTAGTCATATTATTTCGTTATTAAATCGATTGGTAATTACCTGTTTACGACGTTATCACTAATAACGTCGTTGCTAAAATACGGGTTGTTACAAACTTACTTGGATCACTCAATTGCTTAACTGGAATGTTTGATGCATTACCTGGAAAAATATGTTGCAAATGATAATGGATACTTGATTTACTTTGATGATGAACACATAAAACACGACCTTATAGGCAGATTAGTGATAGATATGAATAAAGGATACAACTTGTATCAAGCTCATGCGAGGGGCACTTGGCTTCAGCATTAGGAAACAAAACCTACGACAGAGAATAGAGGATAAGAATTATTGTGTGGATCTTTGTGGTGTAATTTTTGCTAAACTGATAAACATAAAGGAACTTGAAAGATAAACTGCATTAAAAGAGATAGAATATGAGAAAAACTTCCTAGCCCACGGAAGAAGAACTCCACTTTTATATATAGGCCTTGTACACTCATACAATCCTAACTTCTCTATGGACCTCGTAAGTTCCTATAGGAACTCACGACTTTCTTCTCTTTCTCTTTCTTTTTTCTCTATTCTCACACTCATCTATTCTCAATTACAACTCAAATTTATGACTCTAGTATACTGAATGAATCCGGAAAACTGGACAAGAACATGGAACTCGACACACACACTTTTTCTCTAATTTTTTTATACGCTCAAGTGTTATGTAGTTTATGTCTGATTTCATTTTCTATTTATAGGAGTGACATAAGTGATGAAGTAGCTTGAACAAAAAGCCAACTTATTCACCTCAACCCCACAATTATACGTCCACTACCTCCCCATATACTCACAATTTTGACTCCCTAATTTTAGGTCTTTAACACCCACTTGTTGACCTAGAAATCGGAATTAAGGCCAAGTTAGTAAGATAATTTTGACTCACTAATTTTTTAACAACTACTTAACATAACCGAATTTTGACCTATTCAAGTTAGTTTGATAATCCTCCTACTAACTAGTCAAAAACCATGTTCCTAGCTTAACAAAAATCAGAAATTATATTTTAATAAAAGCTGACCTTTTTACTTAAGAAATTCTGTTAATTCAACCTTTAAAAGATGGAAATTAATCAGCTTAAGTGCTCAACTAATTAGAACAACAACCACCAACCCTACCAAAATAGCCAACCAAATTATGTATTAAAACTAGGTTGTTATTCCACCTATAATTAAGGACTCTCTAACCAAAACTAATTCTGATTTATTAAGTAAGACCATCCTATAAAGTAGGTTCTAGTACGTGGACCAACACAACATAATTAGATATTTATTAGTTCTCCAAGGACTCAAAGACATTTATTAGTGATTAAGTTTGCTTGTGTGCATGTCATCATCAAAACTTAAATAATCATGGGTCAACAATTTCCCCGGCCCCTTTTTGATGATGACAATCCACAACAAAGAATAAAAAACGAAATAAGGAAATGAAATAAACAAACGACCGTTATTATCACCGCACATACACATATTCTACACTTGTTTCACATGTTAATACACTTCAATACATACATGAAGGATACTTAGGCATACATGTATGTAGGGCCGGGCAAAAAAATCCATATCCGGTTTCCGATCCGCTATCCGCTTTTTTTTTTTTATCCGAAAAATCGGATATCTGGTTTTAAAAATTGAAAATCGGATCGGATACGGATCACAATTTTTAAAAACCAGATTATCCGGTATCCGGTTTTTTTTTTTAAATGGCTTTCCACTCTTTGATAATTTAGTTTATGTTCTTATCATATAATTTGCTTTGATTTATGTTCTTGTTTTCTTTGTAATTTCGTTTTTTTTAATTTTAGATTTTTTATTTTTTTCGGTTTTAGGCTTTTAGTTTAGGTTTTTTTTTTTAAAAAGAAGTTTAGATTTTTCTTTTTTATGTATTTTTTTGATGTTTTGATGCTCTGATTATTTATTATGTAATTTATTTTTTCTATTTTACTTTTTTTATTGTCAAGTTTAATTTTTTTTTCAATTTAAAACCAGATCTGGATATCCGATTTCCGAATCCGGATTTTCGGATATCCGAATTATGCCCGGCCCTACATGTATGATATATACTTAGGCATACATGTATTCTACCTTTTCCCTGTTGTCGACGTTTAAAAAATTTTTTAAAAATTTCCTATATGTATTTATATTTATAAAAAAATGTCCTATATGTATTTGTAGTCGTATTTTTTGTATGTATTTTCACAGGAGTATGAGATCTTAGCCTAATGGTTAAGGCTTTAGAATTCTAGGCACAAGGTCATGGGTTTTGTTCTCACCGCACGCATTTGTGAGGATTCCTTATTACCAACCTTACAGATGCCTATTTTTGTATATGTACACGTATTTTTGTATGTATTTGTATACGTATTTTTGTATGTATATTTATACATTTATTTATATAAAACATCTAAAACTACTAATATGAAACAAGCTACCAAATGCAAAAGTGAAAGTGTGATCAAAGCTAGATTACTTTGTATCCGAGCCTTAGAATGCCCAAAAACAAAAACAAAACAAAAAAAAATTGAAAAGAAGAAAAAAACTTGTGAGAACCAAGCTATAAATATGGTTAGCGTTATTCTCATTTTCTGAATGGGTATAGAAAAAATGGAGTAGAGTTAAAAACATTATTAATTAGGAGTAAATGGACGTGAGTAGTAGCGGGCCCAGGATTTTAAAACCGTGGGGACAAAATACGAGCATCATGACCCTCTTTTAAATATAAGTTAAAAAATCCACCATACATTTTTGGTAATAGGTTACTAACCCATGAAACACATTAACTTTTACACTTATCCTTAAGCAAGGGGTGAGGATTGATCCCATTTTGGATGTAAGGTAAGTGTAGTCACCACTTAGTCTACACCACTTCCTCAAGCATCATGAGATTCATGACCCTCAGATCTTGGATGGAAAATTTCTTAAAAAATACGAAAATACATTGAGTGGTTAATATCACTACTACAATAAAAGCCTAATGCAACGCCTAAAAGCGTTGCATTAAGTTGCTTAATCCGTTGTAAAAGGCCTAATGCAACGCTTTATAAACCGTTGCATTTGCTGTCGTTGCATTAGATCTGATGCAACGGTTATTGAGGCCTAATGCAACGGTTTATAAACAAAAGTATAAACCGTTACATTAGGTGTAACGCCCCAGATTTTGGGCTATTTTCTTGATTATCTTGTTGGTAATTATTGTGATTCTGTGCATGGTCTAAATTTATTTGGACTATTTTTATTGTTTGAATGTAACTATTTTATTTTATGGTTTATTATTTCTTTTATTTTGTTTTATTTTAATTAATTAGAATTTTATTTCTTAATTTTCTAATTAGTTAATTAATTTTGGGCCAAATACAATTTGAACATGATTAGTCATGCTTAAGTGTAGTTAGCCCAAATGAACTTCAAGGCCCATTTTGAGTAAAGCCCAACCGGCCCCTTATGATAAGTGGCTTGGTTTTGCCACTTGTCTTGCATTCATACCTTAACTAACTTCTATAAATAGAAGTAATAGTAAGGCTTGATGGTCCTTTGTCATTTCAATCATCCTTTTTGCCCACAACTAAAATCAAACACTCTCATCACCCTTGCCATCCACTTCCTTCACGCCATTTTTGGCTTATAAACCTCAACCATTGTTCATCCATCTTTTCAAACCCAAACTTAAAGATTCAACCTCCATTGATCTTTAAGTGTCAAAACAC
The DNA here is from genome assembly GCA_951394345.1 of Salicornia ramosissima. NCBI lineage: Eukaryota > Viridiplantae > Streptophyta > Magnoliopsida > Caryophyllales > Amaranthaceae > Salicornia > Salicornia ramosissima. The sequence continues at coordinate 22,895,742 of OX596235.1, forward strand.
AATGTAAACCCCAATAGTTTCATTCAAGATCACTAGTTTGGGTTTGGTTTTTTGGGCTTGGTTCGTGTGGGTTGTTCGTGTGGCTCGAAGTGTGGAGGTGCACGGTGGTGCTCGTGTTGGTGGCCAACCGTGTGAGGCAGCCGTGTGGGTGGAAGCCGTGCAAGGTGCTCGTGTGCAAGTCATGGTGGTGCGTCGTGTTGGGCCGTGTATAACGAATTCGGGCAGCGGGTTTTGTGGTTTTAACGCTCAAAGTTTGCTAAGGTAACATACCTTCTTACCTTAGTATGAATACTATGATTATAGGGTGGATTAAATATGCATGTTAGATGAATTTTCGATGTTTGTTTATCATGATTTGCGTGATTTTAAGTAAGGATTTGGGTAATGTTTTCATGCATGTTTTGATGAGGATTTTTCGTATGCTTTTTGGTATGATTTTCGTGTGGTTTTTCGTATGGTTTCCAAGTTCTTGTTGAGTTCTTGATGGGTTCTTGATGAGTTCTTTATGAGTTCTTGGTTGAGTTTTGAAAATCTTGGAAGTTAGTTTATGTTCTTTTAAAGTGTAAGATTGTTGATGATTTTAAAGTATTGTTTAAAGATAAGTAGAGCTTTATAAAGATTTTGAAAGAAAGGTTTAAAGAAGTTAAAGAAAGGTTTAAAGATTTGTTAAAGATTCGATAAAGAATGATTATGAAGTAGGATTGATTTTGGTTAAACTCAAGAAAAGGCGAAAGAAGCGATCTTGAGTATAAGTTCGATGTTGTAAGTAAGATTAGCTTAAGTTTACTTTTAGACGCCTATTCTTGGAGTAAGATTCTAAGTTTTGGGTTAAGACGTTGCCCCTATACTAACTGCGGTATTGGGATAGTGTGTAATTGCTATGTTGTCTGGTTGATATGAATTTTCGTAAGATGGGGTTCATGGGTTTGGGAGTAAGATTCTCATTCCTGGCATAGTAAGAAAGTTCATTCGCGTAATAAGCGTTTGTACATGCGTAGTCCGGTCTAAAATGTAGATGGTAGCAACAAAGATGTTTTTATGGTTTTTAAGTTGGAATTATTTAAGATTGATCAGTTTTACGGTTTTGATGTTTTGGACGTTTTTATCACATGTTGATTGGTAGTCTGATGTGTGTTGTTTGATTTGTTCTATGATTATGTGTATCCATGTTATGGTGGGACTGTTATGTTGCTCACCACTGACAGTGGATTTTTGTTGTTTTTCAGGTAATTCTGATGATGATTGTGCTGCTTAGCTATTGGTTGGGCGAGTGCCGCTATAGTATTTCTTTTGTACTAGTTTGCATTATGTTGTTGGTTTGGACGTTTAGTTTTATCTTTAGTGTATTTTGACTCTGACAGTGTTTGGAGCTATACATTAGTATTGATGCATTTGGGATTTAGTATAGTACAACTTGTGGGTATTGTACGTTTTGGGATATAGTAATAATATTTTCGAGGTTTTGTTTTAATTTTTGGTAAGTTGTTTGTTAGATCGACAATTCGACTCGTCGGTTTCTTCCTCGCCGGTTTAAGTGAGTCGGGTCGTCACATTAGGTCTTTTGCAATGGTTAAATGAGCCTAATGCAACGGTTTTTACAGTTGATAATAACTGTTGCATTAGGATTTTTGCAATGGTTACAAGGCCTAATGCAACGGTTTCTAGAGAAAATGTAATCGTTGCATTTGGTCTTTTGCAATGGGTATGAGGGCTAATGCAATGGTTTCCAAATAAAATGTAAACTTTTGCATTAAGTCTTTTGTAATTTTTATTAAGCCTAATGCAATGGTTCATAAACTGTTGTTGTTGTTGTTGTTGTTGTTGTGGTTGTTGCTGTTGTTGTTGTGGTTGTTGTGGTTGTTGCTGTTGTTGTGGTTGTTGTGGTTGTTGCTGTTGTTGTGGTTGTGGTTGTGGTTGTTGTTGTGGTTGTGGTTGTTGTGGTTGTTGCTGTTGTTGCTGTTGTTGTGGTTGTGGCTGTTGTTGTTGTTGTGGTTGTTGTGGTTGTTGTTGTTGTGCTTTTACACTAATTAATCAAACTTGATTATTATTATTATTATATTTTTTTTGGCAATTAAAGATAAATTTTATTAATCACCAAAGGATCTCATCATATACATCCATTATCTCACCAAGAAAAACCAACAAAATGGCACTACAATCACACATAACCTACAACAAGACAACAAATGTTTGTCTAAAAAAAATAGCAAATAACCAGCAACAGCACATAAGCAGCAACAATCAGGGACAGTCCATCATAGGCTAGTATTCTTGCAACGACCCAGCAACAACCAACAGGTGCAACCCCGCAACAACAGCCATCAGGGGTAGCCCATCAAATGAATCACAAGTTGCTCGCTTATACTGTAACACCAAATAAGAGTGTGAGCTTCTGTCATAAAAGAGAGCATATAAGCCATACTAAGTCTGAACACAACATTGTGTTTTTTCATGTAGATTGTAGTGTAAATGCAATTCATATCTAGAACAAAATAAAACATCAGCATTTCAATTTGTTTTAAAAAAAATTATGTCATTGAAGTTTTGAACCACAAACAAAATTCCTGAATTTTGCATCCAATTCACATGGTGCATCCAAATATGAAACTAAAAATTCAAGTTCATAGTAATGAACATTAAAAAAATAACAACATGGTGTTTTAACATATGTGAAGAATCTAACATGGACAAAACAACACCAACTAGGGAACTATAGCCCTAAACATCCTTAAAAAGGCCTTAAAACAACCTTAAAATAGGCTAAATATAGCAGCAAATTGCTGTAAAAAAACTTCCTGTAACAGCACCAAAATCAAACCCCATAACAGTTTTCAAACAAAAACCAAAATCACCCCAAAACAGCAAAAACACAACAAAGCAAGCTAAATGCAACACTAAAATAGCCATGAAACAACACCAACATAATCCCTTAACAACCATAGCAACAACCTTCCTAAAACATCAAAATCCTAGCAGCAAAACAACACCAAAAAGCTTATTGTAACATAATAATAGCCATAAAACAACAACAAAACAGCCCCTTAACAATCAAAGCAACCAACTTTCAAAACTAACTAGCTTGATTCTAGTGATGATAATTCACATATAATTTCATTGTTAAACTAATTGACACAAGTTAACATCATTCCACCACATATAAACAAGATATGAGATTGTAGCAACATTAAGTATATTTAAATGAAAAATAAAGATAGTCTCATAAGCTACCTGGTGCACTTGAAGTCATGATAGTCATTGGCCTACTTGAGGAAAGAGGCTACAACTCTTGCTTTAGATTATTAACCTAGGAAAAAAGCACAACATTAAACTACCAATACTAGTTACCCAATTAATTCAAAAACCTAATATTCTAGTTGAAAACATAAAGGCCATCACTAATGTCAAAAGAGAAAAAGGTGAAACAACTCAAAATAATAATGTTCAGAAGACATTGCAATTAAGAAGAACATATCAGAATATCATGTAGTGGTATAATATTCTACAAAACTCCATTTTCATCCAAAAATCCAAATATGCAAATTTCAATCATATCAACTGCAAAAATAACTTAATTTGAACAACATTAAACATAATTTCATGCAATTAAAAAATTGGATTAGAACATGAAAAACCACTTTAGCTTGTAGATCCTAACACCCATAAAAATTACAATAAAAGACTCAAGGAAAATTAAAAGAGAGAAATATACTCTTAACAACCTGATATATAAACAATCATAACTATATTGTCTCTAAAACAACCTGATATATCAAATATGCTCCAAACCAGTTCAGATTTTAACATACCCTCTGTTGTTGCGACACCCTCTTCCCCTCGAGTGTCGACTCGACACGACGACATGCACGACACTCGACACACCTGGTTGGAAGTGTCGATACTCGTATCTAGAAAGTGTCGGAGTTTAAATGTCTGGATCTTAGAGTGGAAGAGAGAAAGAGTAAACTAATTTCAAAATCCATTTGTTAAATCATTGTTTGTGCCACAATTAGAGCTTGCCTCCATACAATATAAGTCATCGGCACAACAATGTCAGAACTTATTCTAGTTTGTTAGCTTACCTACATTTGTTAAATCACTTTTTTTTCTTAGTTTAAGTGGTGTTTTGTTTAATTATATTATACTCAAGTTTTTCTTTATTGAAAGTCAATGTTAAATTTTATTATTAATTATTAAATATATTTTTTATGTTTAAAGTGTCGACTAATATTTCCCGACACTTGAATAGATAGTCGTATCCAAAAAATAGGTCAAGACAAATAGACAATATGTTAATCGTATCCCTATATCTGCTAATTTTTGGAATGAGAATGTAGAATCCCCCGAACCATACTTGGATACAACACTCAAACTCGAGTCTGAGCAACATAGAACGTACCAAAAAATTGTAGCTACCCACGAGTCTACGACCACAAAATCTAGGAAATCAACCAACAAAAACTAAACCAAAGTTTTTTTTTTTTTTTTTTTTTTGTGCTACATGTAAATATACTATGATGTTGCATGCTTCAATGTTATGGGTTACCTGCATTTATCATGTAGATTGGCTAAAATTTTTTAGGGAGTTGTTGTAGTTATTTTTCGAACCTAATTTGGCTCTATTCATTAAAATATCATCATGTGCATCCACCTCCAACAAGCTTCAAAGGCTGCCTGTAGAACACCAACATAGCAGATAAACAAGCAGGTCTAACAAGCCTACAGCCTAGCAGCAGAGCAAGGAAAAAAACGCAGTAGGAGCAGCAGCAATACATTAGAACAAGTAGCAGGTACAAACTGTAGACAGCACACAACACCTAAATATCTGCCTGTCACTACACTTAAAACCACCAATAAACAGCCCAGAAACCTAACACATTAGATTAAGGGGTCGTTTGGTTCAAAAGTTTGGAATGGAATGGTATGGAGATAGCAACCCAATGGGTATGCATTAATAATCCATTGTTTTTTAAAGTTGTTTGGTTCATCAAGGGTATGGATTTTGATAGTGTTAATGACTAGGGGAGCTATGGAATCTCAATCCATAGGGGGATGGTGGGTATGGGATTGAAGGGGAGAATGGAATGGTAAAGGCTAGATTTTGTGTGTTGATGTTTGTGGTTTTCCGTGAGGAATAAGAGGGAGGAGGTTGAGGTTTTCTTTGAGTTTATTTAATCATATAATGAATAAGGAGGTAGGGTGGAATTTTAGGATATAAATAGAATAAGGTTTACTAGATAATAGGAAAAGGGTTACTATATTTTAGGAGTTGGTTTACTAGATTTTAGGAGTTAGTTTAAAAAATGAATTAAGGGAAAATAATAAGAGGGGGCCGGCCATAGGGGGTTAAATAAGGGTTTGTTGTTCCTAAAATTTAGTAGGGTAGTTAGGAGATAAAAGTAGAGTTTTTACGTTTAGACAAAATAGATCTAATTGGGTAATTAGGGTAAATACATCAAATTAATAAGAAATAAAGGGGAGGGCCGTGAGGCTTCTCATGGCATGAGGGTTAATGGGACTTGATCAATTAAATAAAAATTAAGTCTTTTGGCCTAAATCGGATAATTCAGACTTAAATGCTTAATTTTACACGAAATTTTACGGCCCAAAAATTCGGGTCGTTACATGATTACTATTTGTTATTTCAATCAATGGACTTCTTGGTTTTAATTGCTGATCTATCAAGTCCACCAAATTTTTTTGTCGTTTCTCCCTTCTTATAATTATGTATGTTGAGAACCTTAAGTTTTGAATGATGACAAACATTGACAGGAAACAGTTGTACATGTGCTATGTAGTTGGTCAGAACCAGCTAAGAGTGTTTCCTATGAATGTTGGATGATTAAGTTTATTCTTGATTAACAACATGTTTGTGATGCAAGGAACAAATTTAAGACTCATTCTAGAACCAGTTGAAGTGTTCCCTAGGTTGTACTGAAACAGTTGTTATATATATACTTGCTATGCTTTGACCTTGTTGAATGTGTAGTAAGTATGAGATTATCTAAGTATTGAAGTCCAAAATCAGAGATGAAGACACTCTAAGAAGACTTTCAAGACTTGGAAATGCATGAAGATAGAATAGGACCTCATTTGAGAACTTTGAATCTTCATGTAATGTTTGTGTATATGCTTGATAGATCATTATAATGTTTGAGTGTGATAAAGTAGTATTATGAATATTAGAACCAAAAAGTATAATATTCATAACACTACTAAGTAGGGAAACTAGTCTAGGGACCTAGACTAGTTTCCCTACAAGCTGCTGTCAGTTTTCGAAAAATAAGATTTTTGTCCCATTATTTTTCGAATGAGCTTTAGAGTTTTAAAAATAAATGAAAGCTGATGTTTGTTAAGGATTTAAGGTTATTTCCTTAAGAATATGAAGATCTTTTGACTTCAACAAATTACTTTCCAAAAGTCTGTTGAGAATAATAGATATTATTTCCTATTTTTTAGGAAAGAATATTTCCACATAATATCCTAACCAAAGCTGGCGGATTTATGGGCAAATTGAAGCCTATAAATACTGAACAACACACATAAAAAAGCTTAAGGCTCTTATGCATAAAATTGAGAAAAGAAATCAAGAGCATATCACATAAAAGCTGTAACGCCCCAGATTTTGGGCTAGTTTCGTATTTATTTTTCTTGTAATTAGTTTGTTCCGGTGCATGGTCTAAATTTATTTAGACTATTTTAACTGCTGTTGTGTAACCATTTTATTTAATGGTTTAGTATTTCTTAATTTTATTCTACTTTAATTAATTAGAATTTTATTATTTAATTTTCTAATTAATTAATTAGTTTTGGGCCAAGTGCAAATTAATCATGTTTAGTCATGAATTAGTGCAAATGGCCCAAGTGAGCATTGAGCCCATTTTATTAAACCCATAACCGGCCCCTCCTTGTATTTGATGGCAAGTTTTGCCACTTGCTTCATGTTCACACCTTGACTAACCTCTATAAATAGAGGAGTTAGTAAGGCCTTAAGACCATTTTGTCATATGATTATCTTTTGCCATCTCCTTTTTAAAGGCAATCACTCTCTCCATTGCCTTGCTCCTACACGCCATTTTTGGCTCTAAAGCATTCAACCTTTGTTCATCAAATCTTCAACCCCAAAACTTATAGATTCAATCTCCATTGATCTTTAAGTTAATAAACACACAATTAGCCTTTATTGCCTCATTCAAGATCACTAGTTCGGAGTGGTTTTGGGTCCGTGTTATGGTGGTAGCGGTGCTCGTGGCTTGTTGGGGGCAGCCTTGCGTGGAGGTGCTGACTGGGCAGCAGCCTTGCGTGTTGCTGACTGGGCAGTCGTGGCTGGTGGTGCCGTGCAAAGTGCAGCAGCGTGGTGGTGCGGCTGTGTGCGTGGGGACGTGCAAGGGTGGTGCTGTTGGGCAGCCGTGTTTTGTGCCGTGCCATGCGTATATGATGACCGTGCAAGACTCATTCCGGGCAGCGTGTTTTTGGTTGGTTTAACGTTCAAGATTTGATTAGGTAACATACTAACTCAACTTAATTGGTATACTATGTTTATAGTATGAATTAAATGCATGTTTGGGTTGATTAGTAATGATTATTCATGATTCCATGTGTTGTTTCTAATCTGAATTTCTATGTGGTTTTCATGATATTTTGATGATGAATTCTATGATTTTATGATTGATTCCATGTTATTTTATGATCATGAATATTATGTTAAAGTTTGATGAGTTTTGGATGAGTATAAGTTGTTAAATTTTCGAAAACATGATGTTGATATGCGTGTAGTTGGCATGATTGTATGAGTTCTTGGTTGAAGATCTTGAATCTTGATTGAGTTCTTGATTGAAGATCTGGAATCTTGAATGAGTTCTTTATGAGTTCTTTATGAGTTCATTGAGTTCTTAATGAGTTCTTGATGAGTCTTTATGAGTTCTTGGTCGAATCTTGTAAGTTAAAGAAAATGGTTTAATAGTAAAGAAAGTTAAAGATTAGGATTAAGTTGATTAAAGAATGAATAAAGATTAATGAATAATGATTGGTTAGACTCAAGAATAAGGCTAGAGGCAGTTCTTGAGAGTAACTTCGATGATTTAACTAGTTAAATTCAAGAATCAAGGCTAGAGGCAATTCTTGAACTTAATTTAGTTATGTTGGGTAATTAAACGAATAATATGATTAAAATGATTAAATGAATTAATTAATGATTAGCTTGATTTCATTTTTAGACGCCTGATACTTTGAGTAAGATTCATTGTATTCGGGTTAAGACGTTGCCCCTATTCCATCCGCGGTATTGGGATAATTGGAGTCATACTGTGTGATCTTCGTGAATTCCAGTAAGATTGGTTTCACGGGACATGGATTTCCAGTAAGATTGGTTTCATGGGGTTTGGGAGTAAGATTCTCAAATCCGAACGTAGTAGAAAGTTCGAGCGTGTAAGATGCGTTCGTACGAGCACAGTCCGGTCTAGAATATGAATGATTGCGCCAAAGATAGTGATTAGGTTGGTTTGAGTCGAGTTCACGTTTGGGTTGTTCTCGTACTTTGTTTAATGATGTTGTTCGTTTGATTTATGCTATGTACATGTGTGTTCCCATTAGGGTGAGTCAGTTATGTTACTCGCCACTGATGGTGGACCGTTGTTATATTTTTCAGGTACTTCAGATGATGATGCTCTTGCCTAGTTTTGGGTTGGGCGAGCGACGTTTCTTTCTTTGGTTACCTGTTGTATTTGCTGATTTTGTAGTATTAGTAGTGATAGTTTGTTTAGATGCTACTCTTAGATTTTGGACTTTTATGTGTTGTTTAAAGACTCTGACATGTAGTTGGAGTTAACTCGTATTTTAGTATTTCTAGTTTGACTTTTGGATTAGTTTATGTACAAACTTGTGGGTATTTGTACTTTTGTGGCTTGGTAATGATATTTGAGGAATTAGTGTTATTTCTTAAGTATTTTGAGTTGTAGTTTCTAACTACTCGACTCGTCGGTTTCTTCCGCGCCGATTTAAGCGAGTCGGGTCGTTACAAAAGCATCCAGATCTTATCAAGCAAAAATACACAAACCATAGGGCTTTAACATTACTCATTAATCTTTGTGAGAAAGAAAAACAGAGTGAAAAATATTGCATTTCGTCGCCAACAAAGGGGTTGGAGATTTGGGAGTGTTTGTGAGTTCAAACACGAGAAAGTCCACTTAGATTTGAGTGTGTGGACTGGTTCTTTGAGTTAGGAACAATCGAGAGTGTAATCTTGTTATTTCTGAGTTGATTTAATCAGATAGATAGGGTAGGAGGATGTAGGCCATAGTTGGGCCGAACCTCGTTAAATTTGGTGTCTTGATTCTTACTTTTTGCATTTATTAATTCCGCTGCAGGAACCAGCACAACTGGTTCCCCATAAAAAAATAGAAATTTTTTAAATTGATAACCAATACACACAACAAAAAAATAGTCCTCGACCGACCGTCATTTACCGACCGTTAACGGTCGGTGCCTCACTGTACCGACCGGCGACGGTCGGTAAATGGCGGTCGGTAACATTTTTTTACCGACCGACTTTCAGCCGGAAAAAATTTACCGACCGTGTACCGACCGTTTACCGACTAAAATAAAAGTTTTAAAAAAAATTTGGAAAGCCATTTTCCGACCGTCATGGCGGTCGGCAGTACTGACCGACCATATGACGGTCGGAAAATGGCTTATTCCAGCCAATTTTTTTTCGCGCCTAATAATTTACCGACCGTGTGTCGGTCGGCATATTAATTTTCGCGGTTTTTTTAATTTTAATATTTACTATTTTCGAGGTTTTGAGTTTTTGGATATCGACCGTTTGGCGGTCGTTAAATTGTTACGTCTTTCATTTCATTAAATAACAAAAAACCTTTGCAAAACATATTAAATTATTTATTAATGAAATACAGTTTATACATACGAAATAATATTTGATATTATTTATATAAATAATTCGTAATACACAAAAGTATGTAATATATATTACAGTTTCCAAAAACGTAAATTAATAAACCGAAATATATATAACAAACAACTACACTACGAAGGCTCCAGAACCGCCAGAACCGTCTGTGCGATTGTCGGGGGGTCGTCGGTGAATGGAAGACTGATCGCCGAATTGCCTCATGAAAGCGTCCATCTGCGCCTTCATCTGCTCGAGGTACTCCGCTTGCTTCTTCTGATCCTCCTCCAGACGGCGTTGATGCTCCTCCCGTTGACGGTCTCGCTCCTCCAAACGGCGCTCTCGCTCCTCTAACTCTGTCCTCGCACGCTCGGACTCCTCCAAACGCTCGGTCATCTTTGCCAGTTGAGCGGAAACTGATGGAGAGTAGGCAAATCCAACGTGCCGCCGCGAGGTTCTCTCATAATAGAGAGAAGCTCCGTCTTTGCCGAACCCTAGAACCTCGCCCTTCCGGAAGCCACCAACTGTATCAAAGAAGACCTGGTTGGGATCCGTCTCCGAGCCACTAGCTTGAGACTCCGAAAGGTTTTGGTTATATTGTTCCTGCAAATTATGGGCGGAGTTAGTTCAAACAATTCAAAAAGAACCTAAATAGGCCATTTTTGGCTCGTTTTGGGTGTTTTCATTCCCAGCTTCGCACCGATCAATGTAGAACATGTTTTAAAGGTTAATTCACATATCATAACATTATTATAGACATTCTATCACTTATTTGCATGTTTTTGGGAAAGTTTAGAGGGTTTTGGAACAAAAACAACCTAAATAGGCCATTTTTGGCTCGTTTTGGGTGTTTTCATTCCCAACTTCGCACCGATCAACGTAGAACATGTTTTAAAGGTTAATTCACATCTCATAACATTATTATAGACATTCTATAACTTATTTGCATGTTTTTGGGAAAGTTTAGAGGGTTTTGGAACAAAAACAACCTAAATAGGCCATTTTTGGCTCGTTTTGGGTGTTTTCATTCCCAACTTCGCACCGATCAACGTAGAACAAGTTTTAAAGGTTAATTCACATCTCATAACATTATTATAGACATTCTATCACTTATTTGCATGTTTTTGGGAAAGTTTAGAGGGTTTTGGAACAAAAACAACCTACATAGGCCATTTTTGGCACGTTTTGGGTGTTTTCATTCCCAACTTCGCACCGATCAACGTAGATCATGTTTTAAACCAAATTCACATATCATAACATTAAGCAAAAAACAATCCTATTCGTACTCTTCGGCTTTGAAGCCGGAATTCCGCTCTAAACATCAATTGCAAATAATAAAAAATCAATCCTATTCGTACTCTTCGGCTTTGAAGCCGGAATTCCGCTCTAAAAATCAAATGCATAGTAAAGAAGAAAGCATTACCATCACTTCCTTGGCCTTATCGCTAATCGGAACCGGATCCTTCCCTGGTTGCTTCTTGAAGTGAGTATCGAGGAAGAGATCCGCAGCATCAGGCAGCTTCCCTCCTTTCGCCTTGGACAAAACAAACAAATGTGCGTAAGGGTAGGATATATATAATCAAATGTGCATTAATTACAATAATTTAATGAAATAGTAGACTAACCAATTTCTTAGCTCGCTGAGTAGTGGAGACAGATCCCGTGCAGTGAGAGGCCTGGGCCTTGCCACTAGCGTCGCCGCCTCTCCTGTTTGCCTTTGCTCGAGCCGACCTTTCCTTGAATCCCTTGTCATCGAGCCTACCCTTCATTGCCTGGTACATCTCATCACCAAGCCAATTTGGTCGGTCTCTCCGCTTGTGCACTGTTTCATTGAATATGTCCTTCAGCCGTAATCCAGCCTTGGTATCATACGCATCCCGCACAGTGCCCTCAAGCTCAGGCCTCCAAGTTTACTGTTTCTGCATTAGACCAAGGACAATCAAATATGTTAATGTAAGAGATTATATTTAAAAATATATTGTATCAAATTACATAATTCGTCTTACTGACCTTCCACATGCTCCACCAATGTACCTTGGTCGCCTGATATACCTCAGTGTAGTTCTTCCAAGGCTGATGGAAGTAGGACTTGATGACGTGTGTTATTGATCGAACAACAGCGCCCTTGTCAAACCTTGCACACAAAAAATAGTAAGATTAAACAACATATGAATACAAATTAATTTCAACAGTGAAAACATTAAAAAATTACATAAAAACTCACCATACGCCATCCGGGTCCAATTCTCGAACCCCAGCTGTGGACGTAGAAGCTTCGCCCTGATCCTTGTTGCCACCCTCAAACTGACCAGTTTGTCCCTTGGGTTCTCGCGTCGGAGTAGTCTTATGCGCAGGAGTAGAGTGAGATAAAGGAGTGAGATGAGGCAGCGATGGAGTAGGTTGAGACGTCGGAGTAGTCTCAAGCGTAGGAGTAGGGTGAGACATAGCAGCCTGAGACACAGATGGCTGAGGACGAAGTGGACGATTCCGAGGGCGAAGCTGTGGTACTGGAGGTAACGTAAACTGTGGTGGTGGAGGTAACGTAAACGTAGGCTGAGAAGGAGTGGAAGGTGACATCACCGACCGTCTCCTAGACGACTCAACATGAAGATTAAGGTCACCAGGACGCAATATCGGCCTAGACCCAGTAGGACGAACCGAAGACTGAGAGGGAGAATCCTGGCGGGTCTGGGAGTTCTGACTCTGAGCCTCCGAATCTGCCATGTTCCTGCATAAAGTAGCATAATTCAACTCAAGAATATGGAAAGAATTTGCATGTAGATAATCTAAAACAAGCCACGCATTTACATCCTAAAAATGAGTGAAAGACATTCAAGAACAGTCCCAAAATGGGGACTATTCAAGACTTAATTACTCCTAATGAGTAAGCCTTGAACGGGTATCTAGGCCAATGATACATATCCATTTCAATTGCACACTTACGTACTTACAAACACATACATATATACACATAATATACATACTTAACTACACAAAAAAATTCATTATTTAACAAACATTATAATAATTTTAAATTGCGTCATTATTCATATTCAAAACTTAAATAGTTGCATGTATACATACATACTTAATTGCATACATACAAACATACATACAAACATACAAAATTCATCTTAAAAAAATCTATATACATTCGGACAACACTAAACAAAACGAAATCCAACAAAACAACTCACAAACTTTCGAAATGCATTGAAGAAACTGAAACTTTCAAAATGTTATACTACAATAAAAATGTGAAGATTTTTAAAGTGAACGGAACTCCAAAAATCTTCAAATATTTGAATTACAATGAACAAACAACATCAAACAAAATTGAGCAAGCTAAAATCCAACAAAATAGCTAAAAAAATCTAGAAATTGAACAAACGAAATTAAAGTAACAAATTTCGAGCAAAAAAGGAAAAAAATCATACCTACAAAAAAAAACTAACATAATACACATACATAATACATACATAGACATAGTCATACATACAAATACATAATACATTAACATACATACATAATATACAAACATACACATACAAAATACATACACATACACATACATACAAAAAAATTCAATAAAAATTTAATAAAAATTTAATAAATTCAAAACAAAACAACACATAAATAATACACACACATACATACAAATACATACATAATACATACACATACACATACATACAAATACATACATAATAATTAAATAAATTGAAAACAAAAAAAAATAAAATAAAAAACCCTAACCAGCGAGCAGTGGCACAGCAGTAGGCGCGGCGGCGAGCAGAAGGGACGGCGGTGACCAGGAGGGACACGGCGGCGAGCAGGAGGCGGTGCGCAGAAAGAAAGAGAGAGAAAGAGAAGGAGAAAGAAAGAGAAAGAAAGAGAAGGAGAAAGAGAGAGATCGGAGGTCGGAGGTGGGTGGCCGGAGGTGAGAGAGAGAGAAAGTAAGGGTTTGGGGTGGCCGGTGGTTTTTCGAGAGAGAGAGAGAGAGTACGAGTGGAGTGGAGAGAGAGTGAGATTGGGATTCAAAAATCACGACTAAATGCGGTCGGAATTTCCCGACCGTTATGTCGGTCGGAAAAAAAATTTCGACCGTTATGTCGGTCGGGAAAATGTTCCCGACTGTTTTCAGTCGGTAACGGTCGGTATTTGTCGACTAGGAAAATGGCGGTCGGTAAAAGCGGTCGGGCGAACGAGATTTTCTTGTTGTGACACCAAATACTCAATTCACCCCCCTCTTGAGTATATTCAACCCTTCAATGTACCATATTTATTCTTGAATTCTTCATGAGACTTGATCCATCTCTTTTTATGTCTCCAATTTATTAACAAAATGAATACATTTTTGTTAATATAGCTAGCCAACTTGTAACGGAGCACAAATAATGATTTTGTGTTTTTTTTTTATAATTATCAAACATGAAGGGAGTGGACCAAAAAATTAGTTCTTTATTATTTATAAAAAATTATCATTGATGTGAGGCCGACACATGTATTTTCCGGTTACCGAGGGCTTGTTTATTTCAGATTAAATTTAGTTCAGTTCATCTCTATTAAGTTCAGTTTAGTTCAGTTCAATTAATACACCTCTATTAAGTTCAGTTCAGTTCATCTCTACTAAGTTCAGTTTAGTTCATCTCTATTCAGCTAATGTAAACGAGCCCTAATGTATTAGTAATGGGTTTTTTTTTTGGTTTTTTTAAGGAAAATTATTTATTTATTAAAAAAAACAAATAGAAATTCTTTTTTTTAGTAGCTCTAATTACTCGTGTATCCTTATTATAGAGGTAATTTTTTTAACGAAAATTATTGCTTTTTTATTTTTATTTATTAAAAAACAAAAACAAATTAGAATTAATCAGAGGTTGACACGTGTAATTTTCGATTACTACTTTAATAGCGGGTAGATGATGATTATTATTATTATTTATTTTTCTCAGTTATATCCATGAGATTTTTAAAAATTCTTAACTATAACCAGCAAACATGATTAAAGCTCACAAACATTAGCACCATTTACTTCACAAAAAAAAAAAAATACAAAAATATAAAACATCTCTCATTTCTCTAACTCCCTCTGTAATACCCCGAAATTTAGGGCCAGAAAATTTCGCGGATTATTTATATTATTTTATTTATTCTAAGTTCAAAGGGCCCAATTAATTTGGACTGTTTTATTTTATTTTCCCCTCTTTTTCTCAAATTGGGCCAATGACCCAATTTTTCCCTCTCCTTTAATAACATGGCCGGCCCCCTTCTTCCTTTTGGGCCAATGTCACTTCTTTTGTTTAATTTAATTAGTTAAATGATTTGATTAATTAAATTAAATAATTAATTTAAAAACCCTAAAACCTAGTCTTCTAGGCCTAATTGCTAGGTCCAATCTTCCCCTATTTCCCCTCTTTCTCACAGTAACCCTAGTATGTTATTAGGGTTTGTTTTTGTTTTTTTCTCCTTCTATAAATAATAGCTTAGCAATTTCATTTAGTTCCTAATTGCAAAAGCTTTGAACTCCAAAAATATTCTTTCCTCTTTCCCTCACAAAAACCGTGCTTAAGGTCACCAAAGTGTTGATTTTACCTTGGAAAAATTTAGCGTAATGAGGTAACTATGCTATTTCGTTTAATTTCGGTACAAGTTAATCACATAGTTAATTAGGATTAAAACATGAAAATTGTTAGGAATTAGTGTCATGATCACCTAGAAAATTTTGAATCATATGATAGGATATTATGTAATTTTTCTTGATGATAATATGTAATCTTTATGAATTATTATGAAATTTTCTTGATTATTTTGTGTAGTTTCTTGAAATCTTTAATTGTTGAATAATTAGTTGTATGAATTTATTTATTAATCAAATCTTGTTATTTCTTGATGAATTTTTCGTGGCCGTTTCTTTACTGTTTGATTATGAATCATGATTTATTGCGTGGCAAAATTTGTCCTTTTATTGCTTATAATAATTTAATCTTTCAAACCGGTAAAACTGTCCAGATTTGGTTTACGAATTTATTAAGATACTTATTCAATTCGGATGGCTACGAAATTTTAGGTGGAAGTCAGTAATAATGTTGTACAGCTTGTGTTAAAGTTTCGTAATTTTTAAAGTTCGTTTGATGTGGAAGAAAAATCTGAAACTGAATTCAGCCTAATCTGATTTTTTAGTTATAAAATTCCTTAAAAATAGTAAAAGATGTTATTTTTGGACGAAATTTATGCACGTTAAACCATGAACCTACATATAGCTCCCATAAAAATTTCCAGATTATTCGATACCTTTTAATGATGGTTCTTAATTTAATACTTTAAAATCAGATTGTGTAAAATATGGTGTTTTAAGGATAATGTTAATGTTTATTATAAAGTTCTCTATGATTTATTGGTTATTGAATTTAATTAACTAAAGACGTAATTTTTGGTATTGTTGTTCATGATTTTCGAGTGGTATAAAATATGAAAGGTAGAATTTTTATCATGTTTTATGCAATTTTTGGTGATAATTATTAATTATTCGAATTATTGTTAATTGAACTGATTTTGTTAATTATTATGTTGATGAATTTATCTAATTAGTAAACTAACCCTAAAATGTCGAGTAGGTTAGTTATTGTTGACCAATTTTAGTTTAATTATTTTGGCTTATAATAATATTGGAACAATTTTGGGAATTAGTATTATTATTATAATTATTAATATTTATAATTAGGGATAAGTTATAATATGAAAGGGTAATAATAATACGATTAAAGGACTTAGCTATTATTATTTATTATTATATTATAGTTAAGGAAGTCGGTAGGGATAAGTTACAATAAGGATAATAAGATATTATTAGGGAAGGAAAGGAAACAGAGTAAAAGGGTAATTATTTGTTTCGATCTCTGGCTAGCACAACAACAAAATTGGACTCGGCCGACCGCCAGTTACCGACCGTTAGTGGTCGGTAATTGGATTTACCGACCGTTTGTAGTCGGTAAAAATTGGTCGCTGAAATAGTAGTCGGTAAAATATTTTACCGACCGTCTACCGACCGTTTACACAGTTGGTCAAAAATGGAGGGAAGAGGCGCGTACCGACCGCCTAAACGGTCGGTATTACCAACCGCGTAGACAAGCGGTCGGTAATACCGACCGTTAAGGCGGTCGGTACGCGCCTCTTCCCTCCATTTTTTTTGGTGGGAAAAAGTTATTTACCGACCGTTACGCGGTCGGGAAGTAACTTTTTCCCGCCTTTTTTGGCGCCATTTCTTTATTTTGAACACTGATTTACCGACCGTTGAGCGGTCGGTAATTTGGTTTTTTTTTTTTTTTTAAATACCTTAAAAAAATAGGGCAAAAACAAATTAAAATTAAAATATAAAAATAAATTAAAATTAAACAAATTCAAAATTTCAAAATTGCATTTTATATTAATAATCCAATAATAGTAATATAACAATATAATACAACTATGCTACGAAGGCTCCAGAAGCGCCGGAACCGTCTGTCGGATCATCAGGAGGGCCTCGGTGAGTGAAGGAAGGATCGCCGAATCTCCTCGCGAAGGCGTCCATCTGCGCCTTCAACTGGGCGAGGTACTCCTCCCGCTTCTGTTCTCTCTCCTCCCGCTCCTTTTCTCTCTCCTCCCGCTCCTTTTCTCTCTCCTCCCGCTCCTTGTCTCTCTGCTCCATCTCTACCCTAGCGCGCTCCATCTCTACCCTAGCGTGCTCGGACTCCTCCAAACGCTGGGACATCTGTTGTAATTGAGCGGAAACCGATGGAGAATAGGAAGATCCGACGTGCCGCCTCCGCGAGGTTCTCTCGTAATAGAGAGAAGCGCCCTCCCTGCCGAACCCTAGAACCTCTCCCTTCCTGAAGCCACCAACCGTATCAAAGAAGATCTGGTTGGCGTCCGTCTCTGAACCACTAGCCTGAGACTGGGAAAGGTTCTGGTTATATTGATCCTGCAAATTATGGAGTTAGTTCCATTACTAGATTTCAAAGCTTATACACGTCCTATAACACCCTATTATACTTGTTAGGGGTTGATTATGTTGATTATAGGGCCCCACCACCATTTTAGGTCAAAACTTGGCTTTTTAGGTCATTTTCGAGCTTTTTTTTGCATTTTCGCACCTAACTTGTCAAGTAACGTTCCATTACTAGATTTCAAAGCTTATACACGTCCTATAACACCCTATTATACTTGTTAGGGGTTGATTATGTTGATTATAGGGCCCCACCACCATTTTAGGTCAAAACTTGGCTTTTTAGGTCATTTTTGAGCTTTTTTTTGCATTTTCGCACCTAACTTGTCAAGTAACGTTCCATTACTAGATTTCAAAGCTTATACACGTCCTATAACACCCTATTATACTTGTTAGGGGTTGATTATGTTGATTATAGGGCCCCACCACCATTTTAGGTCAAAACTTGGCTTTTTAGGTCATTTTCGAGCTTTTTTTTGCATTTTCGCACCTAACTTGTCAAGTAACGTTCCATTACTAGATTTCAAAGCTTATACACGTCCTATAACACCCTATTATACTTGTTAGGGGTTGATTATGTTGATTATAGGGCCCCACCACCAGTTTAGGTCAAAACTTGGCTTTTTAGGTCATTTTCGAGCTTTTTTTTGCATTTTCGCACCTAACTTGTCAAGTAACGTTCCATTACTAGATTTCAAAGCTTATACACGTCCTATAACACACTATTATACTTTCAAGGGGTTGATTATGTTGATTATAGGGCCCCACCACCATTTTAGGTCAAAACTTGACATTTTAGGTCATTTTCGAGCTTTTTTTTGCATTTTCGCACCTAACTTGTCAAGTAACGTTCCATTACTAGATTTCAAAGCTTATACACGTCCTATAACACCCTATTATACTTTCAAGGGGTTGATTATGTTGATTATAGGGCCCCACCACCATTTTAGGTCAAAACTTGGCTTTTTAGGTCATTTTCGAGCTTTTTTTTGCATTTTCGCACCTAACTTGTCAAGTAACGTTCCATTACTAGATTTCAAAGCTTATACACGTCGTATAACACCCTATTATACTTGTTAGGGGTTGATTATGTTGATTATAGGGCCTCACCACCATTTTAGGTCAAAACTTGGCTTTTTAGGTCATTTTCGAGTTTTTTTTTGCATTTTCGCACCTAACTTGTCAAGTAACGTTCCATTACTAGATTTCAAAGCTTATACACGTCCTATAACACCCTATTATACTTGTTAGGGGTTGATTATGTTGATTATAGGGCCCCACCACCAGTTTAGGTCAAAACTTGGCTTTTTAGGTCATTTTCGAGCTTTTTTTTGCATTTTCGCACCTAACTTGTCAAGTAACGTTCCATTACTAGATTTCAAAGCTTATACACGTCCTATAACACACTATTATACTTTCAAGGGGTTGATTATGTTGATTATAGGGCCCCACCACCATTTTAGGTCAAAACTTGACATTTTAGGTCATTTTCGAGCTTTTTTTTGCATTTTCGCACCTAACTTGTCAAGTAACGTTCCATTACTAGATTTCAAAGCTTATACACGTCCTATAACACCCTATTATACTTTCAAGGGGTTGATTATGTTGATTATAGGGCCCCACCACCATTTTAGGTCAAAACTTGGCTTTTTAGGTCATTTTCGAGCTTTTTTTTGCATTTTCGCACCTAACTTGTCAAGTAACGTTCCATTACTAGATTTCAAAGCTTATACACGTCGTATAACACCCTATTATACTTGTTAGGGGTTGATTATGTTGATTATAGGGCCTCACCACCATTTTAGGTCAAAACTTGGCTTTTTAGGTCATTTTCGAGCTTTTTTTTGCATTTTCGCACCTAACTTGTCAAGTAACGTTCCATTACTAGATTTCAAAGCTTATACACGTCCTATAACACCCTATTATACTTGTTAGGGGTTGATTATGTTGATTATAGGGCCCCACCACCAGTTTAGGTCAAAACTTGGCTTTTTAGGTCATTTTCGAGCTTTTTTTTGCATTTTCGCACCTAACTTGTCAAGTAACGTTCCATTACTAGATTTCAAAGCTTATACACGTCCTATAACACACTATTATACTTTCAAGGGGTTGATTATGTTGATTATAGGGCCCCACCACCATTTTAGGTCAAAACTTGACATTTTAGGTCATTTTCGAGCTTTTTTTTGCATTTTCGCACCTAACTTGTCAAGTAACGTTCCATTACTAGATTTCAAAGCTTATACACGTCCTATAACACCCTATTATACTTTCAAGGGGTTGATTATGTTGATTATAGGGCCCCACCACCATTTTAGGTCAAAACTTGGCTTTTTAGGTCATTTTCGAGCTTTTTTTTGCATTTTCGCACCTAACTTGTCAAGTAACGTTCCATTACTAGATTTCAAAGCTTATACACGTCCTATAACACACTATTATACTTTCAAGGGGTTGATTATGTTGATTATAGGGCCCCACCACCATTTTAGGTCAAAACTTGACATTTTAGGTCATTTTCGAGCTTTTTTTTGCATTTTCGCACCTAACTTGTCAAGTGCCGTTCCATTACTAGATTTAAAAGCTTATACACGTCCTATAACACACTATTATACTTTCAAGGGGTTTTTTTTTGCAGTTTAGTTCAACTAATTAATCATGACAAACAATAAACATCAAATGCAACTAATAAACAAACAATCCTATTCGTACTCATCAGCTTATAAGCCGGAATTCCGCTCTAAACATCAAATGCAAATCATAAAAAACAATCCTATTCGTACTCATCGGCTTATAAGCCGGAATTCCGCTCTAAACATCAAAGTAAACAAAGAAAAGAACATTACCATCACTTCCTTGGCCTTCTGGCTAATTGGTTGCGGTTCCATGCCTTCTTGCCTTTTGAAGTGAGTGTCAAGGAAGACATCCACAGCGTCAGGGAACTTCCCTCCTTGCTCCTTAGCCAATTTCTTGGCTCGCTGAATCACCGACACAGATCCAGCGCAATGAGAGGCCGGGGCGGCGCCACTAGCGTTGTCAGCTCTCCTGTTTACCTTCGCCCGAGCTGACCTCTCCTTAGACTTCTCGTCAGTAAGTCTATCCTTCATTGCGCTGTACATCTCATCACCTGTCATGAAAAACAATCAAACTTAACACTTGATGGGCAGTATTGATATTTTAGCAAATTTTAGAAATGACTATCCAATACTCACCGAGCCAGCTAGGTCGATCTTTCTGCTTGTGAACCACATCGTTGAAGATGTCTTTCAGGCGTCTTCCAGCCTTGCTCTCATAAGCATCTCGTACTGTGCCCTCGAGCTCAGGCCTCCAACGATACTGTTTCTGCATTCGACAAAATCCAATGAATTATGTTATTGTTAGAAATTATATATAAAAAAACACTATTTATTACAGAGTTTGTCTTTATCACCCTCCACATGTTCCACCAATGTGCCTTGGTTGCCTGATCCACCTCGGTGTAGTTCTTCCAAGGCTCACGGAAGTAGGACTTTATCACGTGTGATATGGATCGAACAACACTGCTCGTGTCAAACCTTGCACACGAAACAAAGTAAGATTAAATAAACAACATATGAATACAACTTAATTTCAATTATTAAAACATTAAAAAATAAAACAAAAACTCACCATAGGCCATCAGGGTCTAATGTGGACGTCGAAGCTACGTCCGGATCAACGTCGCCACCATCATCGTCACCAGAAGGCTGAGAAGACGGAGTAGCCTCAGCAGCAGCACCAGAAGGAGACGGCTCATACTGAGGCATACGCGGTGTCGGCATAAACTGCGGCCGAACTGGAGGAGGCCGCGTAAACGGAGGAAACTAAGCAGATGGAGCATCAAACTGGAGCTGACGCGCAGCCCCGTGGTCCAGAGATAAGGAAGGTGAAATCGACGGCCGTGTCATAGACGACTGACGCCGACGAAGTTCACCAGGACCAATAATGGTGGGCTGGGGTTGCTCGCCCTGACTCTGCGCTCCAGATTTCTTCTTAGCACCACCAGGCCGTTTTGATGACATTTTCCTGCATAAAGTTGTTAGTAAATTAAAAGAAATACAATGAATTAGGAAAACAAACCCCAATCACAAACACAAATATAATGAATAACATAACTAAACAATCACCGTTAATAAATTACAATTTTTACAAGAATTTGGTTTTTGGTTTCAAATTACAATAAATTGCTACAATTATTACATCCTAATGAAACAAACCGATGTCATCAACGTCCTCGTCATCATCATCAACCATGTCATCGATTTCATCATCGTTAAGCTCCTGTCCACCGTCATCGTCGTCTTCATCTAGACTCGGAATGACCTCCTCATATTCGTCATCATCACCCTGAATAACCTCGTAGTCTGGGATCTCGTCTGGAGAACATAAACCTACAGGAACAAGGGATGTTGCCTCTTGTAGAACATCCGAGTCCACCGGTGCATCAACCTCTGACCTAGCTTTGGTCTTGAACACAGCCCACCACTGCAATTTGTCTCTCTTAAGGCTAGGATAAGGTGCATAATAAACCTGGCTGGCTTGGTAGGAGACAATGAAGGGGTCATACCACGAGAGTGTCCTAGAGTGATTGACCTCTACAAGTCTATATTTCTCATGGATGTTCATGCCCTTGTCACAATCAAACCAACGACAGTTGAATAATACCGTCTTGTAATCTGCATCACTCCCGTGGTAAGACAATTGTAACACCTCTTCCAAAGTGCCGAAGTAGTCACCCCCTCCTTGACTCTCAACACAGACCCCATAATTCATGGTTGACTTGTTCCTTCCATAGCTTTGTGTGTGGAAATTGTACCCATTGACGTAGAATTGATTCCAAGTTGTGACTTCTGTGGAGGGTCCCATCGCAAGAGCTCGTGTGACGTCATCGGCAGACTGTGTCTGAAGAACCTACATTTGCATTGGTGAGTCAGATAGTAAAATGATTTTACGTAATTATAAAATAAAATTGGGGTATTAGGGGATTGAAATTCCTCACTTGTTTCCTTAACCATCCTGGGTATTGGGATTCGCATTTGATCCAGACATCATCTCTCTTTATTTGGGGATTTGAGTCTACTATGTGATCCTCAAATTGCCTATTATAGTGCGCAAATTCGATGTTAGTCGCTTAGTATTTTTTTGTAATCTAACACAGTTAAAGTAAGAAAATTACCTTTCGTACTCACTTAGTATGCCACAATTTGCAAGGACATACAGATGGAGTCGGAGATACTCCTTGTCTGTCAACCAACGTTTACTACCACTCGATGCAGGTCGACCACAATCCTCCCTAAACAATTCAGGGACATCGACACCATGTTGGCTTTCAACAGCATGATATGCATTTCTACCCAAATCCCTCGACTTGGTATCAACCTCAGATTGAAAATACTGTGAGCAGAAATTGGATATCTCCTCAGCCAGGTATGCATTGCATATAGATCCTTCAACCCTTGCCTTGTTCCCCACTTTACGTTTCAAGTGGTTAAGGTACCTGTGAGTAAAGAATACATGTGGATTGTAAATCACAATTCAGAAGAAATGAGTAAAGGAGTATAAACGATTACAATAACTCACCGTTCGAATGGATACATCCATCTGTATTGAACGGGACCCCCAATATATGCTTCATGTGGCAAGTGTACATGCAAGTGCTCCATGGAGTTAAAGAATGCCGGAGGAAACAGTTTTTCCAACTTACACAAGATCTCGACAATGTTCTTATGTAGGCGGTCCATCTCACTCAACGTGATAGTGGGAGCACACAAGTCACGGAAGAATTGGCTTATTTCGGTTATTGCCTTCCAAATATGAAGGGGGAGCAACTCTCTTAGACAAACAGGCAACAACCGCTCCATAATTACATGACAATCGTGACTCTTTATTCCATGGAGCCTATTTTTTTTTTGATCAACACATCGGCTCAAGTTCGAAGCATACCCATCAGGAAATCTCAAGTCTCGGATCCAGTCACATAACACCTTCTTCTGCTCCTTGTTAAGTGCGTAAGGCGCCTTGGGCATCACCTCATTACCCTTACCATCATCAATGAGCTCCAGCTCTCGACGCCTGCAGACACTCTTCATGTCTTTCCTCGCACTAACAGTGTCAGACGTTTCGTCTTTCACGTCCATGACGGTGTGGATGAGCTGCTCGAAGAAATTCTTCTCGATATGCATCACGTCTAAGTTGTGCCGAAGCAGCAAATCCTTCCAATACGGCAGTTGCCACAAACAAGATTGCTTATCCCATCCTATTTTTTTCTTCTTCAATTCCTTCAAAGCATCAGGACCGTCAGCTGCTCGCGGTAAGTCCTTGACACACTGCCACAGTTCCTCACCTGACATGATATGAGGAGCCGAGTCATTTTCAACTCTGTTCTTACAAAAAGCCGTCTTATTCTTTCGAAAGGGGTGATCGGAATCTAAAAATTGACGATGGCAATCAAACCATGATACTTTGCCACCATGTTTTAGCCAAAAGGCCTTGCTATTCTCCATACAATACGGGCACGCCTTTTTGCCAAACGTGTTCCAACCTGACAACATACTGTATGCTGGAAAGTCACTGATAGTCCACAATAAGGCTGCACGAAGATTGAAATTTTGCTTCTTTGATACGTCATAAGTCAAGGACCCAACCGACCATAGGTGCTTCAACTCATCAATCAAAGGCTGCATGTAGACATCCAAGTTGTTTTTCGGATTTTTTGGCCCAGGGATAAGCAAGGAAAGGAAAATGAAAGGTTTCTTCATGCACATGGACGGCGACATGTTGTACGGTGTAGTTAAAACAGGCCAACAAGAGTATTGCTTTCCAAACTTCCCAAAAACGGAAAAACCATCTGTGCACAACCCAAGTTTAACGTTTCGAGGCTCGGATGCGAAGTCCGTAAAGGTCCTGTCGAAGTGCTTCCAAGCTTCACTGTCACTAGGGTGAGCCATATTCCCTTGCCCTCGACGATTCTCACAATGCCATGTCATAGCCTCAGCAATGTTTCTAGTTGCAAACATTCTTTGCAATCTTGCTGTTATTGGGAAGTACACCATAAAGCTTTCGGGAACCAAAGTTTCATTCGAAGTCTCCTTGTACCGATTCGACCCGCAATGACGACACTTATCAAGCTCAGCATCGTCCTTCCAAAACAACATACATCCTTTAGGGCAGGCGTGTATCTTCTCGTGAGGAAGCTCTAATCCCTTCAGAACCTTCATTGTTTCATAATAGGTGGTACACTTAGTTTTTTCGGAGGTGGGGAGCGCATCGTTGAACAATGACCCAATGCTGTCTACACACCTGAGTGGCAAGTTGTAGTCACACTTCAAGTTGATCATTCTGGAAGCCATCTCCAACACAGACATCTTGCTCCCATCATACAACGGCTGCTCGGCTGCCTTGAGCAACTCGAAGAACATTTTTGCCTCCGCATTTGGTTCTTCTTCGGCCGAAGTTGCCTCCTCAACGAATGATGAGTCCACGTTGTCCCCAAAAGCATCGACAACCATTTCCCGGTAAGGATTCGGCTGAGTAGAAGACGAGGTGGACTCTGTACTCACCCTTTCACCGTGACATAACCATTCATAGTAGTTCGGAATGAACCCCTTCTTATACAAATGTACCTTGACGTTGGGCACATCCAAGTACTTCAAGTTCTTACACCGAACACAAGGACATCTTATCTTGTCCTTGTCATTGAGCTCGGGGTGCTGCTGAGAGAAGGTAACAAACTCATTCACCCCTTTGATGAACTCATCACGAAGTTTGTGTTCCTTATCTTTTCTCTTGTACATCCACTCACGCTCCTTCCTTTTCATTTCGATTAATACAATTCTAAGACATTAACAAAAATTTTAGTTCAAAGCATTCAAACATACTTCAATGTCTTCACTCCTATCTTATTTAAGCCGTTCTTAAATATTCTTGTTAAAGCTTTCTTATGTAATGCACATGTATATATATTTAAGTCATATTTACGAAAAATACAATACATATTTACATACATACTTACATACATACATAATTAAATATATACTTACTTACTTACATACATACATACACTTTAATTTTTTGCTAAAAAAAATACACATACATACATATACATACACCTATTATTACACATTTGATTCAAATACAAAAATACATTCATCATTTCTTTCTTGATATATATCTTTCATTCAAAACCAAAAAAAACCAATCACTTATTCAATCATTTAAATCATTTGAAACCAAACAAATTGCTTACTCTTTCAATTCATTCATTAAAAATAAATCAAAACCAAAAATCAATTGCTTACTATTTAAATCTACATACATTCATACATACAAAATCTACATACATTCATACATTCATACATACATACATACATACATACATTCATACATACACATACAATCTACATACATACATAAATCTACATACATACATATACATATATTCATACATACATACATACATTCATACATACACAATCTACATACATACATAATCTACATACACATTCATATATACACAATCATACATACATACATAAATCTACATACATTCATACATACAAAAACTAAATAAATTAAACCCTAAAATTAAAAAATGAAAAATAAAAATTAAATCAAACCCTTACTAGGAGGAGGGGCGGTGGTGCGGCGGCGAGAGAGGGGCGGTGGTGCGGCGGCGGCGAAGACGGTGGTGCGCAAGCAACACTAAATTAAAAAAAAAATTCAATTCAATACAAAAATTAAAAAAAATAATTCAATTAAATTAACCACAATAATTACCTAGGAGGCGGTGGTGGTGGTGCTAGTGGTGCGTCGGGAGTCGACGGCGGGGAGGTTTGTGCGCAAGAGAGAAGTGGTGGGGGGGGGTTGTGCGAGAGAAAGAGAAAGAGAGGAGGGAGGGTCGCCGGAGGGAGAGAAGTGGTCGCCGGAGTGAGGGTCGCCGGAGTGAGTGTTTGTGAGTGAAGAAGGAGTTGTCGCCGGTGAGTAGAGAGGGTGAGTGTTTGTGAGTGTTTTGGTTGAAATGCGATTCAAAATCGCAACGACCCAATTTTTGATTTTGGGTCAGAAGATTCACCGACCGCTAGGCGGTCAGTGAATCAGATTAGTAAATTTACCGACCGCTAAGTGGTCGGTAATTTGGTACAGTAGTTGGGTATATTTAAGTGGAATAAATTTTCCACCAAACCCAGAACCCTGTAGCCATTTACCGACCGCTAAACGGTCGGTAAATTTAGAAGTCGAATGTACCGACCGTTTAGCGGTCGGTAAATGGTCTGACTAACATTGGTTTTGGGGGGAAAAAATTACCGACTGTGTTCAGTCGTCGACGGTCGGTAATTTACGACCATCTATTGACGGTCGGTAAGTGCGGTCGGGCGAAGAGGATTTTCTTGTTGTGTAGGAAAGACTTGGTATTTAAGGTGGCCAATATACGTGCCGCACCTCTCTTTCCTGGGACTTCGAACATTTATTCCCGATTACGGTCACCTAGTACTTCTAGTTATAAGAAAGATAATAAGTTAAGATCGCCCCTATGATGACGTAAAGGTCATCAATCGGGTTAATAAGATAGGACGCCCTTTTTGATGATACACGAGTCATCAGATCGGGTTAAGTCGATGCCACTGCCCCATGGGATGAATACACAAGTTCACCCGGGCAGTTCTGGGTCTTAAAATATGTAGTCGTCTAAGTAGTAGTACACGAGCTGCTATTTAGGAGTTATGGCCATAGCTTAGGCTTAGTGGTGCACACGGGATCCACTACGGGCTGAATACACGAGTTCACCCCGGCATGTTTTAGGAAAGTTGTGGTGCACACGGGATCCACAACGAGCTATAATGACCGGTCCGTTAAGAAATAAAGATGAATGATATGATATGATATGATTACAAAGTTAAGATGGATGATATGATATGATTACGAAGTTAAGATAATATAAGGTTCAATATGATAATTAAAGTATAAGATTGTATAAAGTATAAGTTAAGTATTAGACGTAATGTATTGTGATTGGTATAAGTCTTCCGCTGTGTATGTCTGTATATGTATAACTCTGGAATGTATGTATGTATAAATGTATTTCGTATGTATGCTTGTATTGTATACGTATTTTGTACGTACCTCTAACCGTATTTTGCAGGTATTGTTATACGTATTGTATACGTACTTTTATACGTATTGTGTATGTATTTCTAACCGTACTTTGCAGGTATTATTATACGTATTGTATACGTATTTTTATACGTATTTTTGTACGTATTTGTATACGTACCCCGTATGTACTTATGTATGAAATGTTATTTGTATACATGTGTTTTCGTGTGTTATCCTATGCTATTATGTGTTTAGCGGTCCCTTACTTAAACGGGACAGCCTAGTTACTCGCCACTGACGGTGGACCCCCCCCAGTTTCAGGTGACGATGCAGCTGCGTAGTCGGGCTTCCGCTGGTTGGGCTTTGTTGAGGCAGAGTTCTAGTTTAACCTTAGTATTTCTTTTCTAGAGTTTCAATAAGACAATATTACATTATTTCTTTTATTATCCCAGCATGTTGGGAAAACATTATTTCAGTTTATGTAATTCTTTAAGTATTTTACCTTTATTGACTTTTGGGATTAATTTCAGACTTTTAAGTTAATAAAAGATGTTTCTATTTTATATATATAATTAATGTTTAATTTAATGCTTAAGTAATGATCCGCAAGTCGTTTTCCTTCGTCAAACGACAGCTTAAAAAAGTCGGGTCGTTACACCCTCCTCCTCACGTTCTCTCTCATCCCCATCATCATCATCATCTACTTCACCATAATCCCAACAACAATAGCAACACCTTCAACAACAACAACGACATAAACATGGTTAGTGTTTGGTGGGTAGGGGTGGGTTCAAAGGATGGCTTGATTTTGGAATATGATCACTAAATTTTGGCATGTGGTCGCTCGATTTGGAGGGTAGTGGCTCGAATTAGACTCAATTTTGGGGCGGTGGTGATTTTTGGTTTTAGGTTAATTTGGTGATTTTTGTGGTGAAAATTGTTTTTTTTTAGTTTGATTTGGAGGTAGTGGTGGTGAAAATAAGGTGGAGGTGTGGTGGGCTTTCACGTTTTTGGGGTTTCAATAGGGACTTGTTGGGGAATTTCATGAAACTTTGGGTAATAGTATGAATGAAAAACTCTCGAGGCGTGTACGGGAACACTTTCCCGATAACAATATTCCTACCCAATTCTTAGGCCTGGTTACAAGGAATTTGTTGACGAGATACAACAAGAAAACAGTAGTAATCAAGCCTAGATTCAATTACCACCAATGAGAACAAGTTTGATGTAATATCTATTTGTAACAATGGAGAGCACTTAGGTTTTTGCCAGAGCAACTTTAGACAGAAAGATAGGATATAACCTCTTATGCCCTAATTAGAGAAAATGAACTTGTATTTATTATATAACCAAAATGCATAGCAGTTTTTCCGAAGTCATACATCGCGACGGGAAAAAACCAAACGAAACTGTCACGAACCAACAGGTTCGCGGGCTACGAGATGTGGTCGCGGGTCGCGAAAACCTATAGGTCACGGGTCGCGAAAACCTTCTGTCTCGTTTTGACACTTTGGGTTCGCGTGCCGTCGCGGGTCGCGAAATCTTTCTGTCTCGTTTTGACACTTTGGGTTCACTCACTGTCGCGGGTCGCGAAATCTTTCTGTCTCCTTTTGACATTTTGGTATGTTTTTGCGTGTCGCGAACATCAGTTACGACTCGTGATTTTCCACTGTTTCTGCTATGTTTTCTCAACATTTAACGACGTAAATCGTCAAATAAACTTTGCATAATTACGAACTTTTAACATATAATACTACGTCTAGTATTATTAATATTCATAACTATATACATTTATATTCTAAATCAATAAATCTCAACATTTCTTCCCCCATTTAGAATATAAACCACTTTTGCATAACCATTCCAATGTTACAAACAATCTCACGCTTACATGAAAGTGTACGAAACTTGAACTTCCACCTAGTATAATACACATTCCAAGTTATTGTATCCAAATGGTGTCGTACACGATTGAACCCTTTTCAACACATAATTATAACTCGAAGATATTATACACACAGGATTAATTACTTGAACTCATTAAACCAACACAATTATAGGGCTATGTGTTCGTATCCTTCGTAAGTGCATCAAAACTCTCCCCACAAGCTTCTTGAGGCGGCCAAATCCCGCACTCACATAGGCTTATCTCTCAGTCAACATGCTATTGTGACACTATCATAACTGAGACATACCGCCTTAAATCCGTCACAATCCGGAACTTCAAATAGGATGAATAAACAGTTCCCAATCATCAAGAAAGAAGATTAATCTCGTTGAACTTGAGACCTAATGTTTTATCAGGCGTTAAGTTGAGATCCTCTCAATTCTGATTAATCTGGGGCTTCAATCTAAACCGATTGCCATCCACTACTATACCGTATCTCTAGCTAAACCGCTAGTTTCTTTTCATAGACATAGTCATTAGTTATAGTGCACCAATTTATAAACTAGACTATAAATTCTTATACATTCAGCTTTTACCAGCCAAAAACATAACAACAAACTCTATTTTCAAAAAGAGTTTACAACGAAAGTTTACTTCTTGAAAACCCAAGAAATTATATCATCTTTCCATAGAGGAAAACCCAACAAATAAAAAGAAACAATTTCCAACTTGCATTCTAATTTCCTTCCACAATCGAAAATATTGTTATAAATCAAACCAAAACTATGTTTCCTTAATTCATGACGAATAATTAACTTTCAATGTTACATACTAGTATTACTAGTAAAACTCCACAATTTGCCCACCACAAATGCAATAACATTCGTCAAAACTTATATTAACAACCTATAGCTTGCATTACCTTTTACTTGGTAATAAATTAACTAGTATACATAGGTGTTTAACTTTTATATACAGAATGGAATTTACTTCCCCAAGACCTTTCATAGAGACAAAATCGTTTTAAAATAAAACATGTCAACTCTATATAGAAGAATCATGATAGGGTCTAAATCTTAACCATTATCATCAATTTAGTATATATACACTTGTTTGAATTGTTCATAGGAATCCATTAGACAATACAAAGTCGACAAATTTTTGATTTCATTTAATTAACTTAACTTTAAACCTTTGACCATACACATCAAACTTTACCATTTGTTGCATGTAAACCTTTTATTATTCAAAAATGCTATCTTGATATCCATTTCATGGATCATAAGATTATAAATAGTCACGGGAACTATAAATAACTTATAATAAATACAATAGCAATGGGTGAATGCCACTAACTAGGCTTAGAACACATCCATTTTCAATTTCCTTTGAAAATCCATTTCCACCCAATAGGTTTACGTTTAGGAGTAAATCAATCAAACCATGATGGATTTAACTCATCATAAATAATCATATCCCGTAAGGAATATCTTGAGATTTTATATCCTCAACAAATTAAAGAATCACCTTCCATCATAATGAGACATATGGAAATCTTTGTCAAAACAAAACTTTGATTCTTTAATTAAACATATATGAAAACAGGTATATTACCTTAGCCATATTACCTTGCTAAATTGTGATGATATAGATGTATCACTCTCAATCAATCTGAGTTTGATAATCTATGTCCTGATCATATACACTATGATCAATTTCTTAAAAATTGGTACTTAGAGTTACATCCTTTAAATTAGGAAGTGATAAATAGTTTTCCATTACCTGTTGCATCATTTGACTATATGGTGGTATAAACCAACCAAATATCACTTGTTCTATAACATAGACCCATAGAATTTCTATACCGCATATCCTATATTGATGCGTTCAACTCCACTTTTATCCCATAAAATTTGCTATACCACATATCCTATATTGATGCGTTCAACTCCACTTTTATCCAATCTTTTACATTTAGATTCCAAACCTTGAAATAACTCAAGTTTGGTTTCCTTTAGTACCGTAGTTCACATGGGAATACTTAATTCCTTTTCATAAATCAATTTTTTAAAAAATCATGCCATTAAGGCAACTTTTATGTTATTAAGACAACTTTTCCCCATATATCATCACTTAACCTGAATAGAATGACATGGAAATAACCTCCACTACCTTTCTTTCAGTCACACCACTATATTGTAGTGTATCAATTATATTAACTCATGTATAATTTATAAATATTGGAATACTTGGATCAAGTTATTCACCACCTATAACAGGTAATCTTATAATTTTTCAAGTATCACTTTGACAATATTGTGAAATTATACATCACAAATTCCCTGTATTAAAATACATAATCCTTGTCTAATATATATCATTTAAAGGATAAATACTCACAATCTTTAATGTGATTATCACTATTCAAATTATTTGAATAGAAAACATGAACAATACTAACAAGTATCGATTCTACTAAACAGTAGAACAAAATATCAATAATTAAATTGAACATTGACATAATTATATAAATTACGTAATCCTCTAAACCCAAGGATTATTTCCTCATGATTAATTAATTGCAGTAACTATGCAATATTTGCATATATATATATATATATATATATATATAGGGTTGGGTTCCGGTGAGAAATTTCTTATGGTGAGAAATGTGAGAAGAGATAAATACATCAACTATAAACTAGAGGTACATTGAGCACCAACTATAGGTAGATTCACCATACACTATAAATACATTGAGTAAAAATACATTGACTTTATACCATATATACATTGACTCCAAACTATCAAAGGAGTAAGGAAGGAAAATCAAATTTAATCTTAGCCCTTCATTTGGTGATCAAAGGGTTGTGATTGCTTCTTACCCTTCTCACCAAAACTACATTTCTCACACGAGTCTACTTCTATATATATATATATCTTATAATATGAAATTCAATTCATCCTTGTTATTCTATTAAACCATAGAATAATAACCTTAACTGAATTAATCATTTATTCCTTAACTAAATTAATTTACATTGACAATACATTTTTCATGAATAATAAACTTTGATCATCCATTAACAATAATGTTATATATATATATATATCTATATATATATATATATATCAATCATTATGCTTTTTGCCAATCACCATGATTTTTACCAATCATGTTAATGTCAATCATCTCTAATGATAATCAAGACAACATCAATTAACCTTGAAACTGTCAAAAAATCACCGAGAAATAATAATATAAGTACTTAACATAATCATAAAACAAGGAACTTCTTACTTGAAGTGGCTTTGATCATGCCATAAACTTGAGAATAAGAACATCCCTGTTGAACCATGTTTGATTTGAATGATGACAAACCAGTCCTCTATACTTGATGTCTATGTATATTTGTACATGAACAGGTTGAATCAAGTGAGGACTCATCAAGGCAATCATGAAGGCCTTGAGATACTTGAAGATCAGAAGCCAAGAGCTTGGAGCCTTTTATTTTTATACTTCTAGGATCTTCATGTAAAATAGGCTTAGGAAAATATTCTTATTGTTTTTAAGTAAAGAGCAAAAAGACCTTAAGTTTACATCCAGTAAAGAGAACAGCCCAAGAACAAGCTAAGAACAGGCACAGAACAAGCTTGGAACAGTTCCCTTTACCAGACGTAAACTTAGTAGTACTGAGACCACTGTGGGAACAGACCTCAGTATTACGCACGTGATCCGTATAGATTTTCGAGTTCAAAAATCATTTCGAAAATTATTTGAAAAATTTGGATCACTTGTACTTTGGAAATCTGCCAAATTGATTTGCAAAATCAGCTCATTAAATGCAATGTACTTTGTTTGGACTTTAGTGTATATCTCTCTTCCCATAGTGGAAAGTGACAAAGTCTGAAACAAGAACACTGCACTTGTGTCAGCTGAAGTGGTTTGCACAATTTAGGCAAGTCTCCAAACACACTTCTAGGGCACGATTTTCCTTGTCTATATAAACAATCTTTGCAAGAAACCCTAGAAGACTTTTGCTCTCCAAAGAAAACCAAGTAATATTTTCTGAGAGTCTATCCTTAGTCCAAAACTATCTCCATATCCATCTTTAAGAGAAAAACTTACGGAGATTTAAGTTTGTAACATTTGAACCACTTAGAGGGAAGTGGTTGGGGAGTGTTCTGTGAACACTGAGTGAACTGTTAGAGTTAACAGTTGGGGAATTAAGTGTTACATAGTTGTAGCATTTAATTGAGTGTGTAACCTTGTTATTATTCTGAGTTGATTAATAATATTGGTGAGAGAGTGGAGGACGTAGGCTTGTTTAGAAGCTGAACCTCGTTAAATCTTTGTGTCCTTACTCTTTGCTTACTGTTCTCTCGTTGTTCTCACAAAAGCATAAACAAAACTTGAAAACGATTGAAAAAACACACATACTCAATTCAACCCCCCTTCTTGAGTATACATTGAACTAACAATTGGTATCAGTGTAACGCCCCAGATTTTGGGCTATTTTCATGTTGTTAGCTTGTCGTTATTTTTGTTGCGGTGCATGGTCTAAATTTATTTTAGACTATTTTTAATGCTTGAGTGTAACCATTTTATTTAATGGTTTATTATTTCTTAATTTTATTGTATTTTATTTGAATTAATTAGAATTTTATTATTTAATTTTCTAATTAATTATTTAGTTTTGGGCCAAGTGCGGAAATAATCATGATTAGTCATGAATTAGTGCAAATGGCCCAATTGAACCTTGAGCCCATTTGAGCCTAAGCCCAACTGGCTCTCTCCCTCTTTAGTGGCCTATTTTTCCACTTGCTTCATGTTCACACCTTAACTAACCTCTATAAATAGAGGAGATAGTAAGGCCTTAAGATCATTTTGCCATCATTTTCTCTTGCCATCAAAAACTTCAAAACACAAATTCTGTCCTTCATTTTATCCCATTCCACACGCCATTTTTGGGCTAAGTAAACCCCATCATTGGTTCATCATCTTTTTAAGCCCAAACTTAAAGATTCAACCTTCATTTAATCTTTAAGTGACTAAAACACAATAGCCTTCATTGTTTCTTTTCAAGACTTCGTAGTTGGTTCGGGTTTTGGGTTCTTGTTCGTGGGGGAAACGAAGGATGGCCATGCGTGACACCATGCTTGGAGGGTCGTGGATGGCCGTGTAGGATGGTTGTGGGGCAGCCGTGCAACGAAGCCATGATGATGGTGGTGCCGTGCATTGAAGCCGTGCGTGTTCAAGAAGGTGTTCGGGATGGGCGTGATTCCTGGCTGTGGGGATGCGAATCCGGGCAGCAAGTTTTGAGGTTATTTACGTGTTTATATTTGATTAGGTAACATACTTTCTCAATCTAATTGGTATACCATGATTCATATTATAGATTAAATGTTTAAGATTGATTTTCTTGAAGTTTAAGCATGATTTTATGTAGAATTTACATTCTGGTTGGAAAGTGATTTTATGATGTTTTCAATGTTTTAAAATGATGATTTCATGATTTAAAGTTATTTTGAATTTCTATTAAAATCGTGTTCAATTTTGGTGAAAGTTGGATGATTGAAAGTTGATAAAATTGTTGTTTAAAGGTGTTGTTTTATGCGTGTAATATGATGATTAGTATGGGTTTGATTCTTGATTGAAGATCTTGAATCTTGATTGAGTTCTTGATTGAAGATCTTGAATCTTGATGAGTTCTTTATGGGTTCTTGATTAGTTCTTTATGAGTTTTGATGAGTTCTTGGTTGAATCTTGATAATTAAAGAAAGTGGTTTAATGGTTAAAGAAAGTTAAAGATTGAGTTAAAGTTGGTTAAAGAATGGATTTAAAGTAAAGGATTAATGTTGGTTAGACTCAAGATCAAGGCGCAAAGGCAATCTTGAGAATAACTTCGTATTTAACTAATTATTTTCGAGAATCAAGGCGCAAAGGCAATTCTTGAATTTAATTATGATTATGATTAGGTTGATTAAATTGATTAAGATTTAAAGATTAAAGATTAGCTTGATTTCACTATTAGACGCCTATTACATAGAGTAAGATTCTATGTTTTGGGTTAAGACGTTGCCCCTATTCTATCCGCGGTATTGGGATAGTTGGAGTCTTACTATGTTATCCTTTGAATTTCCAGTAAGATTGGTTTCACGGGACATGGATTTCCAGTAAGATTGGTTTCATGGGATTTGGGAGTAAGATTCTCAGTCCTGGCATAGTAGAAAGTTCGAACGCGTAAGATGCGTTCGTACGAGCGTAGTCCGGTCTAATATGTGAATGATTGCACCAAAGATAATAGAATAATGTTTAATGGTCAAGTTAGTCGTGTAAGCATGATTAGGTGATGTTGGTTTTGTCGGTAGCTTGCTATGATGGTTCATATGTTTGATGTACGATGGCAAGTTTGATTAACTGTTGTTTTATTTGATTTATTCTATGATCTTGTGTATCCCCGTTAGGGTGGGACAGTTATGTTACTCGCCACTGACGGTGGACTGTTGTTTACTTTTCAGGTAATTCTGATGATGTCGGTGTTGCTTAGCTTGGGGTTGGGCGAGTGCCGATGTTCTTTTGATTTGTTTAGTTTGTATTTCGTTTATAGTTTTGGACCTTGTTTATAGTTTGTAATTTCTAACTCTGACCGTGTTTGGAGTTCATATCGTTATTAGTATTAATAATAACATTTTGGTTTAGTTTTGTACAAACTTGTGGGTATTTGTACTTTTGAGGTTTAATAATACTATTTTGAGGAATTAGTTTTTAATTCTTAAGTATTTCGAGTTGTAGTTATAACTATTCGACTCGTCGGTTTCTTCCACACCGATTTAAGCGAGTCGGGTCGTTACAATCAGAGCCTAACTTCTCAAAAGGTTAACTACCTAGAGGAGCAAGAAGATGTCTACTCAAGAATCAAACAGTTCAAGACTCCCCAAGTTCAATGGCACTAACTACTCTTGGTGGAAAAATTGCATGAAAAATCTTATCATTGGGATAGATTATGAGTGCTGGATGATTGTCAAAAATGGACCCACGTCCATTCACAAGAAGAGTCAGGAAGGACTCATGGTTCCAAAGACAGAAGAAGAGTACACAAGTGAAGACTACAAGAAGCTGGAGAAAAATGCAAAGGCAATGTCACTTGTCCAACAAGGAATTGCAGAATGTGAGGTGAATCGAATTCCAGCTTGCTCTTCTGCTAAAGAAATATGGGATACACTAGAGCTTGCATATGAAGGCAACTCTGAGGTGAGAAGGTCAAAAATTGACATGCTTATGTTAAAATATGAAGTCTTTGAAATGACTAGAGATGAAAATATAAAGGACATGTTTACAAGGTTCATGACCATTGTAAATGAAGTAAAGTCATTGGGAAAGACCTTCTCAAGTGAAGAGTTGGTGAGGAAAATGTTAAGAAGCTTATCAGGGAAGTGGATGCCCAAGGTCACAGCCATACAAGAAGCAAAGGATCTGTCCTCACTATCTTTAGAACAACTTATTGGTTCCTTGATGACTCATGAGATGTTGGTAGATTCAAAGGCTGAATCTAGCTCAAAAAACAAGGAAATAGTCCTCAAAGCAGAGGAATCTGAGGATGATGAAGATGATATAAGTCTCATGGCCAGAAGGTTTGAAAAATACCTTAGGACAAAGTCCAAAGGTAAGTTTGTAAAAGGAAGGAACAGTTCTGGACAGTTCAGGAAAACCAGTTCCAATGCTGGTTGCTTTAAATGTGGGGAAATGGGGCACAGAATCAAGGAGTGTCCAACATGGAAAAATCCCAAAGGAAATCCTGGAGTCCAGACTGAGAAGAGGGCTTTCAAAAGAGCTATGTTGGCTGCAGTTTGGGGAGATTCAGATTCAGAAAATGAGGAAGATGAAGAAGAAACAAATCTCTGTCTGACTGCTCTCACATGCACAGACCAGTCTGAGGACTGTTTGCAAGAAGAAGAAGTTCTCTGTCTCATGGCTGGTGGAAGCACTTCAGATGACAACCAGGTATGTTTTAATGATTTAAAGGCAAATATGCATAATCTAGATAGAGATGAACTACTTGACTATCTTGAATTCACTATTGATCAATGCATTAGTGTTGGTTCTGCTTATCAGAACAACAAAAAGAAATTAAAAGAAACAGTTCGAGAGTATGAAATATGTGGTGCTAGATATGCTGAACTTGAGCTTATTTGTGAAGAACTTAAAGAAAAAATTTCTGAACTTGAAATAACAGCAGATCACCATAAAATGGAACTTGAGACATTAAACTCCAAACCAGTTCCTAAAGAGGATGAACTTTTTGAAAAAATTGAAAAGGGGTTTAATGAGCTCAAGAAATTTATCACACATAATTCAAACTTTGAACTGCTAAAAGACACATGTACCTTGAGTAAATCTGATGTCATACTTGCATATGACCATTTAATTGAAAAACTTGAAGATTTACACAAGGAACATAGTGAGCTCAAGAGCTCTGAAGAGACTGGTTCTCCCACTGCCTTTGATGAGGTTTTGGATGTTTTACATGATGAATGCATAGTCAAGATATGTGATCTTGAGGCTGAACTCATCTTACTAAAACAAGAAAACACCAAGAAGACCAGTGACGAACCAGATCCCTCCCTGGTCTCAAGACTACAAGATGAACTTCAAAAGACTAGACTTGACTTGAAATCTTTTGAGAAACAGAATGAAGGCCAACTTAAGAGGCTTGAGAACAAGGAAAATGAGCTAACAGATTGTATGAACCAATTGAACAAAATGTTAGATGCTCAGAAAACCCTAAACCTCCTCACATCCCAACCTGGAAATTCTCAAAGGTTTGGTCTAGGGTATTCTGGATCTAGTTCTACAACTGTTCTTGGCAGAGACAACACATGGTTGAATGAATTCAAGAAAGGCAAGTATATATTTGCCAAGGATATGCATGTTTGCACCTATTGTGGTAAAAGTGGTCATGTTGCTAACAAATGTTTCACCAAAAGGAAGCATGACAAGAAAAATAAAACCTACACCCAACAAGCAGGGGTTAGGAAAGTCAAGACTGAGAATGTTTCAAAGAACAAGGAACCCAAGCTGGTCTGGGTTCCTAAAATTAACCTTTAGTTTGCTTGTGCAGGTACGAGTGAAAGGAAAGCCATATTGGTATTTGGACAGTGGTTGCTCAAGACACATGTCCGGGGATAAAGAACAATTCCTTTCACTCACTGCATTCGAGGGAGGGCACATGACATTTGGTGACAACAGCAAAGGACTTATCAAAGGAGTAGGTAAGGTTGGTAAGTCACTCTCCCAAGCAATTGACAATGTGTACTATGTAGAAGGTTTGAAACATAACCTTCTAAGCATATCTCAACTATGTGACAAGGGAAATAAAGTGAACTTTGAATCAAACACTTGTCACATAGTGAACTCTAAGACAGGGGAACTGGTCTGTGAAGGAACAAGGCATAACAATGTGTATATTACATACTTAAATCAACTTCCACAGAACAGTGCCCTCTGCCTTAGTGTTGTAGAGGATGACCAATGGCTTTGGCATAAAAGATTAGGACATGTTAGCGTCACTTTGCTCAACAAGTTAAGAACACAAGATTTGGTGATAGGTTTACCTAACATCAAATATGTGGCAGATCAGCTCTGTCAAGAGTGTGCAAAGTGCAAGCATGTAAGATCATCTTTTAAACCAAAGAAAGTGGTTAGTTCCTCTAGACCATTTGAACTTGTACACATGGATTTATGTGGACCTATGCGTGTACAAAGTAGAAATGGCTTTAGTTATGTATTTGTCTTAGTTGATGATTACTCTCGTTTCACTTGGACCATATTCTTGAAATACAAAGATGAAACTTTTGATGAATTTGAAATTTTAGTGAAACAGGTCCAGAACAAGATCAATCATCAGTTAGCATCTATCAGATCTGATCATGGGTCAGAATTTGATAATGCTAGCTTCATAACCTATTGTATGGAGCATGGTGTTTCTCACAACTTCTCAGCCCCCAGAACTCCACAACAAAATGGAGTTGTTGAAAGAAAGAATCGCACTCTAGAAGAAATGGCTAGAACCATGCTTCTAGAGAGTGGTTTGTCCAAGAAATTTTGGGCTGATGCTGTGAGTACATCCTGCTACATACTCAATAGGGTTATGCTAAGACCAATACTAAGAAAAACACCTTATGAACTTCTAAGGGGTCGAAAACCAAACATTGAACACTTAAGGATATTTGGTTATAAGTGTTTTGTACACAACAATGGTAAGACCAGTTTGGACAAGTTCGATCCCAGGAATGATGAAGCTGTTTTTATAGGGTATTCTCCTCATAGCAAGGCATATAAAGTCTTCAACAAAAGAACCTTGTGTGTTGAAGAGAGTATCCATACATTGTTTGATGAAACTAACATGTTCAACAAGCCTGTGCAGGTAGATGATGATGAAGGCTTTAACATTGGAATGACAAATTTCACTCGAGTTGAACCAGAGAACACTGCTGAACCAGACCCTCAAACTTCTCCTGAAAACAACAATGAGTCTGGTGCAGCAGAGGGAAATGCTAAACAGGTTGTTGAACTCAGTGACTCTCCTGCCCATCCATCTGAAGATGAAGTGGGTGAGAACACTGTAGAAACTGGTCCACCCTCTCAAAATGAAAATGAAATAGGGGGAACCAGTACAGAGATTGGTTCTAACTTAGGTGACTCAAATGCTGTAAGAAAGAGTATGTTTAAGCAAAGAAGCTCTCATCCTTCTGATCAAATCATTAGTGATTTATCAAAAGGAGTCCAAACTAGAAATTTTGTTTGGAAGAACTTCTGTGCTTACTTCTCCTTCTTATCTCACATAGAACCAACTGACTATAAGATTTCTCTAACTGATCCTGATTGGATCTTGGCCATGCAAGATGAGTTGAACCAGTTTGAAAGAAATCAGGTTTGGCATCTTGAACCAAGAACCAATGAGATGTCAGTTATTGGAACCAAATGGGTCTTCAGAAACAAAATGGATGACTCAGGTACTATAGTCAGAAACAAGGCCAGGCTAGTGGTTCAAGGGTTTAACCAACAAGAGGGAATAGACTATGATGAAACCTTTGCTCCAGTAGCCAGGCTTGAGGCAATAAGAATTTTGATTGCATTTGCTGCCCACATGAACTTTAAACTCTTTCAAATGGATGTTAAAACTGCTTTTCTAAATGGTTATTTGAAAGAAGATGTGTATGTGGAACAGCCCCCTGGCTTTGAGGATAGAGTTTGTCCAGATCATGTCTATAAGTTAGACAAAGCTCTTTATGGCCTTAAACAAGCCCCTCGTGCTTGGTATGAGAGACTCTCTAGCTTTCTTATTGAAAATCATTATGAGAGAGGTTCAGTGGACAAAACTCTATTCTTAAAGAAAAGGGGAACAGATCTGTTAGTGGTCCAGGTATATGTTGATGATATTTTGTTTGGGGCTACTAATTCTGTTTTGTGTGATGAGTTTGCAGACCTAATGAAAAGTGAATTTGAGATGAGCATGATGGGAGAACTTGGTTTCTTCCTAAGGCTCCAAATCAAGCAAGTGGATGATGGAATTATGATCCATCAACAGAAGTATCTCAAGGAGCTGCTCAAGAGATATGGTCTGCAAGATAGAAAGTCCTATGACACACCTATTGCTACCTCTTCTAAACTGAGCCTAGATGAGAAAGGAAAGGATGTTGAGGATAAGCTATACAGAGGTATGATTGGCTCACTTCTCTACTTAACAGCTAGTAGACCAGACATAGTGTTCTCAGTTGGGTTGTGTGCAAGATTTCAAAGCAACCCAAAAGAGTCTCATCTAAAAGCTGTTAAGAGAATTTTTAGGTACCTGAGCGGTACAGAGGACATGTGCTTATGGTATCCAAAGGGAAGCAATTTTGATCTTTTAGGATACAATGATGCTGATTATGCTGGTTTTAGTGTGGACAGGAAGAGCACTTCAGGAATGGCTCACTTCTTAGGTTCTTGTCTCATTTCATGGGGATCTAAGAAACAAAATTCAGTGGCTCTATCCACAGCTGAATCAGAGTACATAGCTGCTGCTTTGTGCTGTGCTCAATTGCTTTGGATAAAGACACAACTTAAGGATTTTGGGGTCTGTTCCGGAAGTGTTCCCATATTGTGTGATAACACCAGTGCTATAAACATTTCAAAAAATCCTGTCCAGCACTCTAAAACCAAACATATTGAAATCAGACATCATTTTCTCAGAGACAATGTTGAAAAAGGTAATGTGAATCTTGAATTTTGCAGATCTGAAGAACAATTGGCTGATATTTTCACTAAACCCCTGAGCAGGGAAGTGTTTGTCAAACTCCGCACATTACTTGGTATGGTAAGGATTAGATCCTAGTTCCTTAGGACTTATCTTTCCCTTTTTGGCTATGTTTGACTCTTTGATCATTAGTGTAAATAAGCAGGGCTGGTTAACTCTTAAATGTCATTGATGCAAGTGGTCTCAAAATTCTTATGTTGATGTTGTTCCAATGTGTGGTATCTCTAAGTTGCCTAATTGGAAGTTGCATTAAAGTTTTTAATTTATACAGATCAGCGTCAGACCATCGTAAGACCAGTTCCCCACATCGGTTATATCAGTTACTGCTGAATCCTCTATTTTGAAATTGAGGAGTTAAGTGTTCTAACACATGACCGTTGTGAACAGTGTAGAAGTAACTTCTACTTTATCTGTTCGAATAACTGCCGGTTTTCTCCATTTTAATTCATTTTTTTTCACATTGATTTCTCTCTAACTGTCTCTCTCTCTCTCTCAAAGTAATTCTTTCTCTCAAACCCTAAGCACCATCATCAAACCTCTTTAAGAATTCAAATTCGGTTTCCTTCTCTCTCCTTCATCAACTCTGCAAATCAAATCAACATGGGAAGAAAGAAGAACAAGGCTTCAAAGAAGAAAAGAAGAGGATTAAGTCAGTCTCCTAGCTTCACACCTTCTAAGATCGAGAAGGAATCAGGTACTGCTGTGGTTACTGAACACCACAAAGAAGAACAGGAGCAGCAAAGGGTTAAGGATCAAGCTACTGAGGAAACAGTAGTTGAATCAAAGGATGCATGTCAGTCCAAAGAGAAATCAACTCCACCACCAAGCCCTAAATCATCACCACCACCTTCTCCACAAAAATCACCACCACCTCAACCTCAGAAAACACCATCACCATCTAAGAAATCACCCTCTCCATCACCCAAACAACACTCGTCACAGCCTACAAAATCTTCACCTCCACTAAAACCACCATCTCCCACAAAAGCCAAAACTGCTCCCCCACAGTCACCACTAAAATTCACAACTCCACCATCCTCTCCACCACAAAAAGAAACAACCCCATTACCCTCTCCACCATCAGAAAAATCACCCACATCATCACCACATACCACACAGAAACCAGTGCCAAGCACTGAAGAGAAGGAAGTTGAAAAGGAAGAAATGGAAAAGAACGATGATGACACTAATGTTCAGGAAATGGATGTCGAGATCACCGGTGTTGTACAAGGAGAAAAGGAACCAGGAAAAAGAACCAGGCCCTTGAGGACAAGGGTCTGTAAGGAAGAAATCAAGAAGGAATCTGTTGAAGTGGTTCCTGAAGAGAAGAAGAATGAAAAGAAGAAAAGGGTGAAAAGTGTTGCCAAGAAGGATAAAGCCTCAGATTGTCCCAAGCCTGCAACCAAGCTCCCAACAGAAAAGAAGAGGAAAGCTGCCTCTACCTCTGACAAGACTCCTGCCAAGAAGAAAGGTAAGACCACTTCT
Organism: Salicornia ramosissima; assembly: GCA_951394345.1. NCBI lineage: Eukaryota > Viridiplantae > Streptophyta > Magnoliopsida > Caryophyllales > Amaranthaceae > Salicornia > Salicornia ramosissima. The sequence continues at coordinate 22,939,403 of OX596235.1, forward strand.
GAACCACTGTATGAACTAAGTGGTAGGGTTGTCTTATTTGGTTTTTCATGTCCCATGTCTTGGATGAGTCAATCATTTTTAGACGAATTTAAAGAGGCCATAGAGTTCCAGGGTTGGGAAGGGCTATTTGATAAGAGGCTTGATGTTTTTGAAACCTGTGTTGAAGAATTTTACTCTAAGTTGGGGAAGTTAGAGAAGGGGAAGGTCTGGAGTGAGGTTTAGGGGATCGACATCACTCTTTCAAAGAAGAGTCTAGGGGAGGTACTGGGTGTACCAAGGGGTGGATTCTGTGACTATTCCAAGGACAACTGGCCAACTATTCCTGAGGTCAGTACAGAACACATACAGACCACTCTCTTTACTGGTTCTCCAAATGATGGTGCTGGCTATGTTATTGGCCAATTAAGGGAACCAGTAATGAGGCTGTTCCATACAGTTGCTTCTAAGATAGTGCTCCCCAGGGCTCAGGGCAGAATGGATGTTAGGAAAATGGATGCTGTGATTATTTACTGTCTATATGAGAAAATTAAGTTGAGTCTCCCTGGTCTGATGCTAGCTCACATGGTTAGCATTTTGGAAAGGTCCAACCACTCTCTACCTTATGGAGCCTGGCTTACTTTGGTTTTCCAAAGTAGAAAGGTTCATCTGAGTGGTGAGGTCAAGAAAATGTCTGTCCTCACCAACCAGATCCTAGGTCAGAAGGGGATGACCTTTGAGGGAGGCATGCTCAAGATGAGGGATGAAGACAGGGTCACAGGGGCCAGAAGGACAAGCAGTTCCAGGTCTGAGGAAGCTACTGGGTCACTGTCCAAACAGGTGCAGACACATGGGGAACTACTGCAACAGATGATGGCTAGTGTCAATGCTCTGTGCACTTCTCTGGATGGCTCTATAAAGAACATAACAGCACGACTGGACTCCCATGAAGAAAAGCTTGCCTCCTCTTCCAGCTTCAAGCCCAAGACCACCAAGAGACCAGTTCCCATCATAGCCCAAGTCAAGAAGAAGCAGCAGGAGCAGAGTGCAGAAAATGAGGATGAGGATTTCACTGAGGATTCTGATGATGATGCTGACTCCACTTCTTCTTAGCCTACCTCCTTCCCTACTAACATTGATCTCAAACTTTCTTTTCTCTGGTTTCTCTAAACAATTACTCTGGTTTCTCTGAACAATTGCTACCTTTAGTTTTTGACCATTTCTGCTAAACAATTTCTCTGCAGAATGGTCCTGGTCTGTATATTTTATTAACTTCTGTGTGCACTTGAACAGTTTGGGATTGTGAGTTGCAGGTACTCACATGTGGGACAACATCTCTAGAATGCTGTGTTAATATTATGCTTGTATTTGACTTTACTTGTTGCCTTCTCCTAATTCTGTGCTATGATTATCTTTGTCATTTGATGATGCCAAAAGGGGGAATAGTACAGGTGAAGTTCCTAATATCAATTGTAGCAACCTGAACAAGGTTCAGACCTTGTTAAGAGATGGCCCAGCTTTTTGCCTAGGAGTATCTTGAATTCAGATCAAGTGCTCCTACCCATCCCAACTGGAAGAAATTCTTCCAAGTGAAATTGAAAATTCTCTTGTTACATTTGATAGTTGATAAGTCTTGCAGGTTACAGGTTTAATGCTGAAACTCAATAATAAATTGAGTAATGTGATGAGTGATTGACCACTGTAATCAGTCTAATTGTGCTTTAGTCTGTTGTATATTTTTTTCTGAGATTATGAATCTGACTACAGGCACAGTGCAAGACCAGTTCCTCTGAAAAGTTATTTCATTTTGAAATAATTGGTTACTGTTCTTAGGGGGAACTTCATGGTTTGTCATCATCAAATAGGGGGAAATTGTTGAACCATGTTTGATTTGAATGATGACAAACCAGTCCTCTATACTTGATGTCTATGTATATTTGTATATGAACAGGTTGAATCAAGTGAGGACTCATCAAGGCAATCATGAAGGCCTTGAGATACTTGAAGATCAGAAGCCAAGAGCTTGGAGCCTTTTATTTTTATACTTCTAGGATCTTCAGGTAAAATAGGCTTAGGAAAATATTCTTATTGTTTTTAAGTAAAGAGCAAAAAGACCTTAAGTTTACATCCAGTAAAGAGAACAGCCCAATAACAAGCTAAGAACAGGCACAGAACAAGCTTGGAACAGTTCCCTTTACCAGACGTAAACTTAGTAGTACTGAGACCACTGTGGGAACATACCTCAGTATTACGCACGTGATCCGTACAGATTTTCGAGTTCAAAAATCATTTTGAAAATTATTTGAAAAATTTGGATCACTTGTACTTTGGAAATCTGCCAAATTGATTTGCAAAATCAGCTCATTAAATGCAATGTACTTTGTTTGGACTTTAGTGTATATCTCTCTTCCCATAGTGGAAAGTGACAAAGTCTGAAACAAGAACACTGCACTTGTGTCAGCTGAAGTGGTTTGCACAATTTAGGCAAGTCTCCAAACACACTTCTAGGGCACGGTTTTCCTTGTCTATATAAACAATCTTTGCAAGAAACCCTAGAAGACTTTTGCTCTCCAAAGAAAACCAAGTAATATTTTCTGAGAGTCTATCCTTAGTCCAAAACTATCTCCATATCCATCTTTAAGAGAAAAACTTACGGAGATTTAAGTTTGTAACATTTGAACCACTTAGAGGGAAGTGGTTGGGGAGTGTTTTGTGAACACTGAGTGAACTGTTAGAGTTAACAGTTGGGGAATTAAGTGTTACATAGTTGTAGCATTTAATTGAGTGTGTAACCTTGTTATTATTCTGAGTTGATTAATAATATTGGTGAGAGAGTGGAGGACGTAGGCTTGTTTAGAAGTCGAACCTCGTTAAATCTTTGTGTCCTTACTCTTTGCTTACTGTTCTCTCGTTGTTCTCACAAAAGCATAAACAAAACTTGAAAACGATTGAAAAAACACACATACTCAATTCAACCCCCCCTTCTTGAGTATACATTGAACTAACAATCCCTCCATTGATTCTTCCTCCTTGTTGTTTCAACTGTTCCTTTTTCATAGGCACTCCGAATGATGACAAGAAAAATTTGCATCTTTTTGATACTCTCAAAGTTTTCTAATTGTTGGGGAATTTCATGAAACTTTGGGTAATAGTATGAATGAAAAACTCTCAAGGCGTGTATGGGTACACTTTCCCGAAAACAATATTCCTACCCAATTCTTAGGCCGGGTTACAAGGAATTTGTTGACGAGATACAACAAGAAAACAGTAGTAATCAAGCCTAGATTCAATTACCACCAATGAGAACAAGTTTGATGTAATATCTATTTGTAACAATGGAGAACACTTAGGTTTTTGCCAGAGCAACTTTAGAGAGAAAGATAGGATATAACCTCTTATGCCCTAATCAGAGAAAATGAACTTGTATTTATTATATAACCAAAATGCATAGCAGTTTTCCCGAAGTCATACATCGCAACGGGAAAAAATCAAACGAAACTGTCGCGAACCAACAGGTTCGCGGGCCGCGAAAACCTATAGGTAGCGAGATGTGGTCGCAGGTCGCGAAAACCTATAGGTCGCGAGTCACGACTCACTATCGCGGGTCACGAAAACCTTCTATCTCATTTTGACACTTTGGGTTTGCGGGCCGCGACACAATATCGTGGGTCGCGAAATCTTTCTGTCTCCTTTTGGCATTTTGGTCTGTTTTCGCGTGTCGCGAACATCAGTCACGACTCGTGATTTGCCACTGTTTCTGCTATGTTTTCTCAACATTTAATGACGTAAATCGTCAAATAAACTCTGCATAATTACTAACTTTTAACATATAATACTACGTCTAGTATTATTAATATTCATAACTATATACATTTATATTCTAAATCAATAAATCTCAACAGGGCTGTGATTTAAGGCATTGATTTTTAGTTTTGGCGGTGGTTATGGTTGTTTTATGGCGGTGGCTATGGTTGTAGTTTTATGGCGATACAATGGTTATAGTTGTGCTTTTATGATATTGGCTATGGTTTGGTAGGGGTTGTTGCTTGAGAGGTGTGGTGGTGGTGGTAGTGGTAGTGGTTTCTAGGGTGTTGTGGCATTTTATCATGATGATAATGATGACTATGAAGTTGATGATGGTGAAGGAAGATGTGAGGGAGATGAAAGGTGAAGGTTTGTTTTTTTTTATTTAATTTTTTTTTCTTTTTAATAAAAAATTAATAAATTAATGTTAGTTTGTTGTTAACGGTGTTAGCTAAAATTAAGTTTATTGGCCACCATTAAGAATTTTTAAATCCTCATGGGTATAATAGAGAATTTTAAAAAACCGTGGCTACAAATGGGAAATGCCAATACCTCATTGGTATAATTGAGAAAACTCTATTTTTTTTAGAAAAATTCTCAAAAACCATCTTTTGTAGGCCATGTTTTTATTAAAATCCATCATATATAGAATTTTTTGTAAGAAATCATCTTATGTGACACATTTTCTTGTTGACTGTCACCTTATCACAAGAATCTGGCGTTGACTCACGTATTTTATGCATGTGACTCACTAAAACCCTTTGCTTTTCATTTTTTTGCATTTTGAAACCTATTTGTCCATCATTTAACCCATTTATTCTTTATTGGAACCAATTTAATCCATTTAAGATTGAAAATTTAGGATTATTAAAAAATCGAGTTACAATTGTCAAAATGGGTTCCAATTGGGATAAACGGGTTCCAAAACGCAAAAGAAAAACAAAGGGTTTTAGTGGTCACATGCATAAAACGTGCAAGTCAACACCGGATTCCGGCGATAAGATGACGGTCAACAAGGAAATGTGTCGCATAATGGTTTCTTACAAAATGTTCTAGATAATATAGGTTTTTACAAAAACCTATTTTACAAAAGATGGTTTTGACAATTTTTTTCTTTTTTTAATGGAAATTTTCTGAAAAACGCCTTATGTTTACAACTTTTTGTGAAAACTCCCTTAAGTTTCTTTTTTTTTTTAAAAAAATTTTTTAAACCCATAACGTTTTGAGATGTTATAAAAAAAGCACCCCTAATGTCATAGTTATGTCAAATATATAATTGGAATACTTAATTTATGATTTCAGTTGAAGTTTTTATTTCATTATCTGGTGTTTTGAAAAGAATTTTGCTTTCATTTGATGTGGATTGAATTTTGGTGTATAGCTTGATTAAAATTTTGGAAATTTAGGGGTGTGTATGATAATATTTGGAAACTTTAGGGGTGCAAATAATAACGTTTGGAAACTTTAGGTAGCTTCATAGAATAAATTACCAAAACACATCCTATAGAGTTGGTGCTCGGATTCATGCCCCTAAAGTTTGTCAAAATTACCTTAAAATGCCATTTGAGATACAAACTTTGTATCTCAAATTGATTTACTGCATGTCCCTCAAATTATGATTATATTTTATAGTTAATCCGTTTCAAAATAAATGCAATAGTCTCCATTTCAGGAAGTTTCAAAATAAATGCAACAATTTTAGTATTTCCATTTTTGTAAATTATTTCTATCTATCTCTCACATCCACTTTCTTTCTCTATCTTTTTACCCTCACAACAAAAAATTTGTCCAGAAATTCGTGCCTATTGAATTGTTGCTTTTTTTTTTTTTGAAACGGAGTAAGTAACAACTCAACATAAAGCAGCTTTTTCACAATTTTTTTTTTAAAAAAATAAAAAACATATTTACCTACGAAAAGCACAAGTATAAATGAAAGCTCAAATATTCATAGCGTAAAATCAGCGTCAAGAATTAGGAGCATTTGCCGAAATGCGATAGTTCGGCTCACCTCTTCCTCGTAGGAACTCCCATCATTGTGCATCATCATATTCATATATTCATATTCATATTCATATAATTATTTCTCGGACGAATAGCAACAGCGCCCTAGTAATGCCATGATGTCGTCTACTAAATCTTCCTCAGGTTATTTTCTGTATCTCTTTTCATTACAAACTCAAGTTGATTTTTTTTATGCATTGATCTATTTTCTATTGATCTTCTGTTGTCACACGATCTCCTTTGTAGCAACCATTTTTAAAATTTGGGATTCAATAATGCTGAAAAACTATGCATTATAATTTATTTGCAGGTTCTGTAAAGAGTGGCGATGGAAATTACAGATGGGGTTTGCCGCCATTATCAACCATTGTTTATCACTTTGGTACGAGTGGGATTTCTGTTGCTGCTGCTACCACTGTTACTCATCCTTTAGGTTCTTTATCTCTCTCTCTTTCTTTCTTTCTTTTTTTAAACTTTCTCTTGAACTTTGCTTGATTTGTAATCGCCTGTGCCATATGTATAGAGCCAGTGTAGTTATGCTTTGGAATAATTGGGGGGATGTGGGAGCACTCAAAGATTATTGGAAGAAGAAGAAGCTTGTTAAACTGAAATAGTATTTGTTTATAGCTGTTAAATACTTTGGCCGTTTCATCTATTAGTTGTGGGTAGGAATGCATGTTGAGATGATCCTATAGTTTACATATTGCAACACTGAAGCGATTGTGTAAAGGTTGCAGAATTCCTCCACCTGAATGCCAAGGAAATGTGTCCCAAACAATTATGAAGCGTCCGCTTTTGAAAATCCACAAAATTTGGCCAATTATTGAGCTCTGTTGCCTGTTCGATTGCCCGGGCAAAGCAGCACATGACAAGTCGTCTTTTTTTTTTTGCCCGGACTTGGTGACATTACTCACACGATTGGCCGAGAAAAGTGTCCTCTCCAATCAGGCTTGCAACTTATCCACTCATTTTTTGCCCGTTGGAATTCCTTATTTGATGCTTGTTTTTGTAACCTCCTACCTATCATGATTAATGGGATTTTAATACTCTTACACTTGATTTTGATCTTAATGTTAAGAGAAAGACAAAAGCAAACATGGAGGAGGTGATTGAAAATGATATGAGGTTGTTGGGACCTAAGGAAAGTTTAGCGACATATAGGGAAGATTGGAGGAGGAGGATATATGTGGACGACTCTCGTGATACATATATTTGTAACAAGTCTAGCTAACCCTAAAAATTTTGAGTACAAGGCTTTGATATTTTAGTTATTTGATTCTTGGCTTAATTGCATTATTTTGGGAGTTACAATTTCTCATTTCATCATCAATTTTCGGATTATAATGACTTTAGAGCCTATAAGTGAAAGGAGTTGAAAGAATCGTCTTAAAATGTATTCTAAGATTCTCCTGCTTTCCTTCTCTCTTTTTCACAGATACTATTACTCTAATTTCTGAGCATGGGTTTGTGTGACTTTAATCCTTCACCCAAGAGCTAGGTTCCAAAGAGTCGGGGATCGGAACCAAAATGCATACGGGTACAGGGACCGGAAATAGGAAACGACAAATTTGAAAATTAGATGACAATGGTTATGTTGCGAACATCAATAAAATATCGGTATAATCCCCAATTTGGGGCCGCATCGGGTACAAGATGACGGTCAAATGAAGTACTAGTGCTAAATAGCCATAGAGTGACATTGTGTGAAAAAGATGTGAAATCTTTAGGAAATGTGTTGGTAAATGCAATTGAGTACTCTTATTTTGTACAAACTTTTCAAGTTTGTGGTTCTATTTACCACTGCACACACAAACAAATTTTTTAGTCTAGTATAGTCATTTTGTTCATTTTTATTGTTGCGTATGTTGAATATTGTTTGTTCATAGTAATTCACTCTATAGAACAATTTTTCTTTCCATAGGTTCTTGAAATAGTGATTACCAAATACTAGATGTTACTTTTAAAAATATGAATCCGGTGCTTATGTTGGCGGTAACTAGTTAATTGTTGATTTAGGATTATTATGTTTGTGTGTGTGCTTATGGTCAATGTGTATTTTATTTGGGGTGGGGGTGAATTAAGGAAAATAATAGTAGTAGTAGAAAAGCTAAAGTGTGGCATTCAGTGTTACTTAGACAAGTGTGAGAGTGTCGAATATGGGTATATAATTATATATACCATGAGATTATATTTTATGTATGAGGAATCAAGACCCTATCTTAAAATTTGACTTGAGTGCAGCGATGTAACATCTATGATTAAAGATCCTTTCAAACATGTAAAGTTCTAATGTTATACTCCTTCTGTCCCAAATTATAAGCAACATTTGACTAAACAAGCTCTCACATTTCTTAGTCAAATGTTGCTTATATTTTGGGACGGAGGCCGTAGCATGGCAGTCAAGGACCTTTCCCGAAAACACAACACCGATTTAGGGACATGATATTTATGGTAGATATTCCTTATATAAAAGAACTTTGCATGTGTTTTCACAAATGGAGACAATTGTATCTTAGGGTGCTTTATTTCTTTTGTTAAAATTACAACCTAAAGAAAATTTCTAATTATATCATAAAGTTTTTGTTGGGTTCAAATGAGATCCCACATTATATCGTATAAATGAGATCCTACATGAAAATGTTATATCTTATAAATCAATGAGAGTTTATGGTCAAAGTTATAAAAATGTGACTTAAAAAAGGAAATGGTACAAACATGAAGGAACGGAGGGAGTATTCCCTATCTCCATTTTCACTCACCTTCATTCTCTTTAGTGTTTCTTCTATTTCTCCTTATGATACCTTCACTTCAAACATGTCCATAGTTTGTCGTATAGTTATACTAGAGTTAGCTTTGAACCAAATGCTAAAAATGGCCTTAATTACTTGAAGGCTGTGATTTAGATTCGTCATTACCAAGATTTGAAGACTGATAATGTTTTGTCTTACAACCTATGTTATTGAATAGTTGCGCCTACCCCCTTGGTGGGCCTGAAGCCCTTAACATATATGATATTGCTTCCACAAGTTTCTTAGACTCGTATAAAGCGTCAGCTCGGATCTGGGTATCAAGTTTTCGACTCGACTAATTTGAGAAAATTTCACAAAGTTTTAAGTTAAAATAATGTATCCAATTATCTTGTCATATCCGACATGACAAGAGTCAACATGCATTTTTTTGAGGTAAATAAAGTTTGATTTAACATTGATTAGAAGGATACGAAAATGGTGGTGATGGTTACCCTTAGGAACAGGGGCGGACCCAGAAATTTTAATCAGGTGTAGCACCAAAAATATTTATAAAAAAAAGTAGACGAAACTTTGAAAAACATATAATAGTTTTTCAAAAAAAAAAAAACAATTATATAAAATTTATTTCTTATCGATCAATCCCTTATTATTCTACATCTAAGTGTTTAAGTCACATAAAAAAATGAGAAAAAGTTAAAATTAAGTTTTAAACAAAAAAAATTTGATTTACAAAATAAAAACCGGTTTAATATTAATATAATAATTAATAAAAAGGACAAGAGGGGAGCATATGCATGGTACATCTGTAACAGTGTGTTCAATTGTTGTATGTAGTGGAATTGCATAATCCCTACATAATATTTCTCGATCTTTTAGGTTAAATATACATGCGTTTGTTAACTATAAATGAAAAAAAAAAAAAGGATTAGTCATAATATTATTGATTATGATTAGTCCAACCTAGATAACATTGGAAACTTGGAAAGAGTGAAACCATCATGGGTAGAAAGCATAATTGGTAGGTGTGGGCCATGTAGGAAGCATTCAACAAATATAAAAAATCCAAAATGTAGGCTAAAGGGGTTTGATCCCATGACTTGGGATTCATACTCTAAGGGCTCAACCACTTAACCAAAGACAATCACATTTTATTCTTTGCAAAGATATTAATGATATACTCAATTTCAGGTGTAGCACGTGCATCACGAGGTTACACTATGGATCCGCCCATGCTTAGGAAATGGAGTATGTTAATCGACCTCTCATATCAAATAGTAATGGAAATACCAAAAAATAGCGTAGCATACATGCTCGTAGACGTGTGAAATGTGAAGCATCATTCTTATGACTTTTGTGTTGTTATTCATCTTGTCCTAATGAGTTTTAGCACTATATAAATGTACTTGATTGGCTCATTTTTATGGGACTGGGATCATGTGTGTTGTTTGGAATGAAAATTGTACCTTTTATTCTATCAAACAATATTGAAGCTTTTAAAGCAGGTGAACTCTAAGTACATGTTAAATCACCAATATTTAACTTTAAAATATGTATGGCAATACACTTGTTCGTGGAGAGGATGAATAAAATATGCGGACAAGGCAATATAGAAGCTAGGTTCATTTTCTCTCTTTGAACTCTGCAACTTAGCTTAGAAGGCAATAAAATATACGGAGAAGGCAATATATGGAGAAAGAAGAAAAATGGGGCTAGCAATGGAGGTGTCTTAAAATTGTTTGATTGGGCTAGTGAGGATTAGGTGGCTTTTCCCGTTACTCCCAAGATTAAAACACCATCATTTGCTCACATAAAGGTGCCATCGATGAATTTAGATGACACGAATTGATCAATTATTGTATTCTTAATCCTGAACAATCACCGAAGGAACTAATCCAAGGTTCTCCTAGGAAATCAATGTTGGACGAATGGCTCAATGTAATAAAATCGAAGGAGAAGAATGATCAGGATGCAAGTAATCAGGTGAATGTTAATTGTGATTTTCTATTGAATCAAATTGCGAACCCTGTCTTGCAATTAACTAATTTGGATGTGGAAGATGAACTAGAATACTGGAAATTGAGCATCATTGCGACTATTGTAGGGAAAAATCCTCATGTGAAAGTATTTGAAGGGTATTGTCTTAGTTTTAAAAGGCGCAACACGCACCAAGGCGCAAATAGTCGCAGGAGCCTAGGCGCGAGGCGCAAGGCAAAGGCGCGCACCTTTTGTAGGCGAGGCGTATGTATTTATATACTTATTTCAAACTAATTTTTTCTTTTATTATATTTAATATTAATAAAAATGATCCTGATAATTCTAACTTAAAAATCTAGCTAAGGTAGTCTCAATCTGAAAAAAAAAATCTAGCATTCTTCAACTTCTAACTTAAATCTAAGCTATTTTTCTTAAGGCGCAAAGGCGCGTATGAAAAGGCGCTCAAAGGTGCATGAGCCGCGCTCCTTTTGTAGGTGGCTGAGCCTTGCTTAGCTAAAGTGCATTTCCCAAGCCAAGGAGCGAGGCGCACTTTTTAAAACTAAGGGTACTGGAAATGAATATGGGGCAAAAAACGCGTTGATAAAGTTCTTCCTGTTGCTAATGGCAAGGTTTTGATTCATTTTCAGAATAATGAAACAAAAATTAAAGCATTGATTAATTCCTTACTTTTGTTTGATAAACATCCTCTGTTTGTGAAACAATGCGAAGATGGAATGGACATGGAGACTGTTGACTTTCAGAGAGCTCCAATCTGGATATAATTGCCTAATCTGCCATCAAAATTTTGGGGTATGAATTGTCTATAAAAAATTGTGGGACTACTAGGCAAACCATTGCATTCAGATACTGCTACTAGGAGTAGTGACAAAATATCTTTTGCTAGATACCTAGTAGAAATGGATTTAACAGGGCCTTCTTTCCCTAATGCAATTGAGTGTAAGGATGAACATGGTGATTTAGTCGCTCAATCAGTGAACTATGAATGGAGGCCGGAACCTTGCAAATATTGTGGGGAATTGAAGCATGAAAACAACTGTAGTCTCAAACCTAAGACTAGATTGGAGTGGAGGCCTAAATCTGCTGCGCAGAACCCTTCGGATCAACCAGTGATAATTGAAGATGTCCAGAGGACTGAATTGGAGAAGGATAGTATTGTTAGGACTGATGGCCTGACTGAAACTGCTGTGACAGAGGTTGCTCTGCCTTTAATGTCACCTTCTGTGCAGGTGGCGAGAATAGACCAGAGGGCTTCTGGGAGAAATGGTGGGATTATTCTTCAAGGTCATCAGGGTACTCAAGGTTCTCAAGGTCCTAAGGCTCCTTTACAGTTTACACAACTCATTAGGGGACTCAACAATCCCTGTAAACAGAATGAGATTAAGCTGTTAATCTACAGGAAGAATGTTGGTTTAGTTTGTCTGCTAGAAACTAAACTGAACTATAATAAAATTGGAGAAATGTACACTAGAATATTCAGAGGTTGGTGTTTTTACCAATTTTCAGGTAGTCAAAGGGAGTAGAATCTTGCTGGCATGGTTGGATAATCAATTTGAGGTGGATGTTCTTCAAACTCATGAGCAATACATTAATTTCAAGGTTAAACACCTATCACTGAATTTTAATTTTTGGTGTTCTTTTGTCTATGGTTATAATGATAGAATAGACAGAATAAGCCTTTGGAATGGTCTGACTCAGTTTAGTAGAAGTTTCAATGGTCCTTGGATTGTGTTGGGAGACTTTAATGCTCCCTTGAATTTTCAGGACAGGATTGGGAGACCTATTACTTTGGCTGAAATTAGTCAGTTTAGAGGCTTTGTGGACTCTTGTCAATTACATGACATTTGTGATGTGGGAGCTACTTACTCTTGGACTAATAAACAACAAGGGGATTTTGTGACATGTGGATATCCCACCCGAGCTATTCTGATCTTGTGCACCAAGCTTGGGGAATCATTGTAAGGGGGTCTATGATGTTCAAGGTGGTGTCTAAAAGGAAGAGTGTTAAAAAGGTGCTGAAACACTTACACAGGACTAAGTACTCTGAGATTGGTGCTCAATACCAACTAGCTGTCAGCAAGTTGGAAAAGATTTAACTGGAAATTCAAAAGTGTCGTGATGTGGATCTGGTTAATAAAGAATATGAATGTATCCAACATGTTCAAAGCACCAGAAAAGCTTATTTTTCTTTCCTCTAGCAAAGTAGTAAGTTGGATTGTTTAATTGTAGGGGATGAGAACACAAGGTTATTTCATCAGAGCCTTAAAATGCAGCATCATAGTAAAAGGGTGTTACAAATTCAAGATCTCCATGGTAATTGTTGTAGTGGGAGAGATGAGGTAGCTAATTTTCCATGCTAAAGGTTATACTGTAAACAGTGCTTATAGATGGCTAAGAACAGGAGGTTCTGAGGTTCAATGGGATCCATGGGTTTGGCATAGGTTGAAAATTCCCAAGCACAGATTTATCCTGTGGCTCATAATGTGGAAAAGTCTCAGAACCAGAATGCAGATAGCTAGATATGTGGATCTGGATGATACAAAATGTGGCATTTGTGGCAGTGCTGATGAGACTTTACAGCACTTGTTTTTTGAGTGTTGGTATAGTAAATGGTGCATTGAGAAGCTTCCAACTTCAGTACTTCAGCATTGTGATCTTTCTTCCATTCCAGGATGTTGTCAAAGTTTGAGGGATATGAAGGGTAGGTTCAGGAGAGGAGTGTTGGGTTGTTTGATAGCTGGAGTGCTGGACTGATTTACACAATTTGGCAGCAGAGGAATCAGAGTATTTGGAAACAAGTGCTGGACAGACCAGCGGTTAGCATGAGGAGATGCCTACAGCAATGCTTTCTTAGAATTAAAAATGTTCTCCCTAAAATGACTAGTGATTGTAATATTAAATGGCTGTATAGTTTAGAGTAATTGTGTTTTGACTGTGTACTAGTTTTTGGTTTTTTGGCCATTTTTGGGATGTAGGCAGAGGTGCCTAGTATGCATCAGTGTGTTTGTTTTTTAGTGGCTATAAAATTCTTACCTTTTACACACACACACACAAAAAAAAAAATTTAAATATGTTGGTATGATATATGAATTTATTGATTCTATATCTGCAGATGTTCTGAAAGTAAGGCTTCAAATGCAACTTGTTGGACAAAGAGGACCTTTAACTGGAATGGTATGCACCTAGGTTTCGGAATACAAAAAAAAAATTCTCCTTTTGCATATCCTCTTTCTTTCTCTCTTCTCTAGATATTCTCTAGATATTGCAGACAATTCAATTTCTTACCCATCTTTACTTCTACAGGGACACATCTTTACCCGAATATTAAAAAATGAAGGATTCAGTGGATTCTACCTTGGATTGACACCCGCATTAACAAGGTCAGTTTTATATGGAGGTTTGCGTTTGGGTTTGTATGAACCATCAAAATATGTCTGTCAAATGGCATTTGGATCCACAAATATCCTTTTAAAAATTGTAGCTGGAGGCTTTGCTGGTGCGTTTGCCACTGTGCTGACTAATCCTGCCGAAGTTTTAAAGGTACTCTAATTTTTATTTTACTATCACCCCAGTTTTGATGTTGCTTTATCTCCTTCCCTGTGAAGACATTTTATAAGGAAGCACTTTTTCTCTATTAGGTTCGCCTGCAAATGAATTCAGGTGTCAGAGTAGGTGCTATGACCCAAATGCGCAAAATTGTTTCAGAGGAAGGTATAACAGCTCTTTGGAAGGGTGTTGGCCCAGCTATGGCTAGAGCTGCTACCTTGACTGCATCACAACTGGCGACATATGATGAGTCAAAGCAAGTTAGCATGCTATTTCCTCTACCATTTGTGCATCCCCCCCCCCCCCCCCAAATTTCTGGTTTAATAATCGAGAATGTCATTAAACTTCTTATCTCTTGCATACAGATTTTGACAAGATGGACCTCTCTTGAAGAAGGATTTTCTCTGCACCTCATGTATGCAGCACTATCTTTTTCTTTCTCTATTTTTTGGGGTACAAATGTCTCTGTCTGTAGCTGTTTGTTAAATAATATGATTGCAGCATGTGGCTGATATTCTGCATGACCTATGCATATATATATATATTATATATATATATATATATATATACACACATACATATAAATGACTTCTGCTTTCAAGAGTTTGCACAAGCAGTCATGATTGCCTTTTTTTTATCTGAGATGTTGATTATGGTCTTAAATGTAAGTTTTTACTGTAAAATGAAATATGGTTTGTGCTTATGCTTCAGTGCACTTAAGCTTAAAGACAGGACAAGACAGCTTGATACATTGTAGCTTATGGTTAGCTACGCCATGTTGATTTTTTAATATTTTTTTAAATGTTTCTTGTATGACTATATTTTTACCTTTAAGTTGCACTTGCAGATCAAGAATTGTTGTGAAATACATTAGCTGATATCCTTTTGAAATACATTAAAAATATCCCCTTATAAAGATTGACACAGAAGGGTCTATATTATTGGGATCTAGGGGTTAGATCTATTAAGTATTCTGTGACTAACAATATGTTTAATTTACAATGAAGGTCAAGTACTATAGCTGGTATTGCAAGCACTTTGGTCACCGCACCGATGGATATGGTCAAAACCCGTCTAATGTTGCAAAGGGAATCAAGTTGCAGAAATTATAAAAATGGATTTCAATGCGCTTACCAGGTACTGAGATAGTTCTTTAATTTTTTCATTTTTTTTTTCACTGTATTTCTGCATTTGACATGATGTTCCATTAGTCTGTGATTGTTTGCATAATGAACAGTTGATCATTATGAACATTGTGAACATTCTGCTTCAGTATGGCTTTATGAGTACAATGAGCTACTGTAATTTCAAAATAGAAGAAGGCACATTGTGATTCTGATTAATTGAAAATGAAGTTCAGTACAAAATAATGGCTTTAGGCCATAACTCTCCAATTTATCCTCACTAATTTTCTGGATGTCTCTCACTATTGTCCTTTCTCCTATTTATACTACCCTTTCCCCCTCTTTTTGTCTTTACCTACTACAAGATCAACCAAAAAGCTGAAACAAATAAAGCCAAAATTACATAAAGTGGTGTGTAAGTTTGAATAATATGGCTAGGTGGGAGCATTACATCATCCCCCTAAAAGAGCTACCTTGTCCCCAAGGTGGAAGTTGGGAAACCACTTCAGCAACACCTCTTTCTCCTTTCCTCATTACTCCTGGAAACCAGCAATTCATCAGGTTCAACCTCGAAATCCATTTCAGCATTAATCTGTGTAGGGACAGCCACCTCCTCTGGGATTTCCCCATGTGCCCTTTTTAGTTGAGACACATGAAACACGGGGTGGATCTTTGAATATTCTGGTATTTTCAGCTTATATGCCACGTGTCCAACACGTTGCTCCACCTCATATGGCCCATATAAATGGGCTGCCAACTTCTCAATGGGTCTCTTGGCTAAGGACCTTTTCCGGTAAGGTTGGAACTTGAGGAAAACCATAGAGATGTCCTCCCATAATGTCTTCGGAATAGGTAGAGGTTGTAGGAGACCAGCGGGGCTTTGCTGTGAGTGTTTGTTGCGTTGACAAATGGTGCAAGACTTCACATATTCTGCTACATCTTGCCTCATGCCTTGCCAATACCACTCCAATTCCATCTCTAATAGGTCTTGCCGTCTTGGTTTCCCTGGTATGTCCCCCTTCTAGAGAATCATGGTATGATTTGAATAGTAGCCCCTTGGACTTGGAGGATCTTGGGATCACTATTCTCCCCTTGTAGAAAAGCCAGCAGTCCACCAAGGTGTAGCCCAACATGCCCATTCCTTCTTCCACCTGCTTTCTAATTTTTCGCAAGAACTTATCATTGGCTACCTCTTCCTCTAGCAGTCTAGCTCTCCCCAATCCACCGTGTGTAGTCACCAAGGCACCCAATTCAAGTTCTTCTTCCTACTTTCCGGTGTTTGAAAAGGCGCACCTAGGCGATAGGGGCTAAGCGCTTAATTGGCCAAGGCGAGCCGTTTGTGGCTAGGCGAAGCTGAGGCGCACTAAGGCGCGCCTAAGCGCGTCCTAAGGCTCATTGAGAGGCCCCTTTCTTTTTCATCAAATTTTGTTCCAGAATTTTCCCATGCCTTCTTAGGTGCGCCTCACTTCAATGAGGCGCACTAAGGCGCGCCTAAGGATCTAAGAAATCCAATCGCCTTGAGCCTTTTTATACATTGTTCCTTTCTAGACAATGTATCCGCCACTCGGTTGGATGCACTCGGTTTTTATTGCACCTAGATGTCAAATCCGATCAACTTGCACATCCGCCTTTGGTACTGCATCCTTCTCGTTGTTGAGTGATAAACCTCAAGCTCTTTATCATAAGTAGACTTACTCCTTCCCTCGGGCCCCAAAGTCTTGCTGAAAAATGCTATAGGTCGCCCTTCTTACATCAAAACCTGATGCCATGCTCATAAGGCTCGAAAACCTCTGAAAACCCCTCCAGAATTGGCTGCAAATAGGCTGGAACGTCCTTTAACCCTGCTGCCCCAGACCCCAGTCATGCCCTCCACCTACATGTGGCAAAACTCCGCCAATTACCCGCTTTGCTCCTTGCGGATTATTTATTTGTTAGGGTATAATTATTATGGTATTAAATAAAGAGAAGTAGATTAAGGAGGGAAGAGGAGGGAAAATGTGGAAAATGGGAGGGAAAAGGGGATTTTTTAGTGGCAAGAGTTTTAGATAGATATATATATATATATATATATATATATATATATATATATATATATATATAGATAGTTTTTTTTATGCTTTATTCTTGAAATATTTTTTTGTTGATGCTTCATTGTTTTGGACTTTGGTGATCTACCAAGGGTCCAAGACTTACCCCATGGAGATATATGTTTACAGTAGCATAATTTTCCTTACCTATAAATTATGAGGTGGTAAAGGATGTTGGGTACCTATTTTCTTACATGCGCACACAAAAAAATAAGAACCAGAAGAATGCCTCAATACAGTGTCTATTTTGAGTCTATATATAATTAGCATGGAAAGGAAAAAAAATATGTTGTCATGATTGATTTTGCTTTGCTTTGCAGCATGCTATTTTCTATGCTAAGTGAGCTTTTGTGCCAGCTGTGGTTTTATGGTGATTTTTGGATTTGACTGGTGGTTGTACTAACCTCGAGTGAATGTTTGTTAGGAGGTGGAAGTTTGATGGTGGTGCTGATTTATGTGAGTAATTTTTTAAAACTTTTCTACCTTTTGAAGAGATAAAAACATGAATATAATCCGGAGAATACCTCAATTACGGACATTGCTACACCTATCTACGTGGTTGACAACCCACTACTAAATACTAATAGAGCATAAAAATAATACTAGTTATATTAATGCAGATTCTGTTATCATTGCCCTCAACAACACTTTATCAGTGATGGATATTCTGGATAATCAATTCTGTGTGCAGTGGCGGTCCCAGGATTTTTATTATGGTGGGTCACTAACTCACTATGACCTGAATACAAATTTTTTTCCCACGAGTTCTCCATAATTCATTACATTCCAAAAGATTAAAAAAAACATATACTTCGTATATACTAAAATATTACCAAATAAATCATATTGTAACCAAAATACCAAGTAGTTGATACCACATGTCTACATATTACATAGATGGAAATCATGAAAGAGATAGGTTGTAGATTTGTACATATTTATACAAATCCAACTAAATTAGACCTGGTAATCAATGATAAACAACAAATTCAAAACAGAGAACAAAAACTAAACTAAAGAAAAAGAAGACGAGATAGGGTAGCAAATCAAATTACAATAAAGAACCATATATCACTAATAAGTAATATCCATTGAATCAAGCAATTACAAAGTCATTTGGACAACTTGACTCCTACTTGCAAATTATACCACCTACCTTAATTTAAAACCATCTTTCCACCTTCACTCCTACAGTCCTACCTGCTTGGCTCCTTCCGCATCTTTTAAGTTTTAACAAAATTTAACCTTTTTTTAACTGTAATAAACCTGGGTCAAGTGACCCATGATGTAGATGCATGGGACCGCCAATGCCGGTTGGTAGACTAAAAGTTTTCCCTTGATTACCAAAATGATTGGAAATCGTCATTAGAGTCACATTACATGGGTAGCTATTTAGGGCTAATTTGTAGAGGAGGACAGAGCAAAATACGGGATTACCATGTAGAATTTACTTTTAATTTACTCCGTATTTATTTATTTATTTATTGATGACGGTGCCCCAATATTTCATCACAGGCAGGCTTCAATGCCTATTCCATCACACTTTGAAACACATCTTCTGCAAATTTATATATCGATATAGGTTGAAATTTACTTCAATATATGCAGAGTTGCTCATATTTTATTATCCTTCTGGAGCTTGTGGTTTTGTTTATAACTTTGTCATATCATCAATTGTTTCCTTGCAAACTAATCTTGTAAAAGTTTATTTAGTTTGTTCATGTAATTTCACTTTGTGGTTGCAGGTAATACGCACCGAGGGTCCTATTGCTCTTTACAAAGGGTGAGATTTCGCAGCTATTCTTCTACCCTAAACCTTGTAGTTGGAACCAGAAAAAATCGATCCTTTACAATTTACATAATAGTTATTTCAATCTTGGAAATTGCCACTCATCTGTCTTAGTGTGAGAGTCCCAGAGCTTTCTCCAATTGAGCAATTGATTGCCTACCCTATCTTTCGGTAAAATCTTATCTGAAAACGAAATCAAGAACTCCACACCAACAATGCATGAAAAGCCTGAATTCATCTACACAATTTGAATACCTTTATTGAGACCTTATTGTATTTAGAGCTGTCAGTTTGGTTAGGAACTGTTGGTTTAACTGTTAACCTAACGTCAACTGAACTGAATGGATTGAACTGAAATGAACCAATAACCAAATGACTGATAACTGAAAGTCCAACTGAAACAAAATGAACTGCACTCAACTGAACTGAAACTGAATTGAATCATGAACTAAAATCAACTGAACTGAAAAGGTTGACTACATAAAACTGTTTTTAACTGACCATAACCGAATCATAACTGAACTGTGATTAACTGTAACCTATATGGTTTTGTTAGTTAATTGAACTGTTTTTAACTGTTGATCAACTGAACCGAAATGATTTATAAAATGTTTGATTTTGTTAGTTAACAAAACTGCAATTAACTCGATCAATTAAACCAAAATGACTTGTAAATAGTTTTAAGTTGTTGCTTAATTGAACCAAACTAAGCAAAAAAAAAACTGTTTTAAACCGTTGGTTAACTGAAAATCACTCTACACTAAACTGAAATTAGGCAAAATCTATTTGTATCAAATTAAACTATATTTAATCAAATTGTTCTTTTCACGGAACGATTATTTATAATATATTATTGAATAAAATTTTTCTTTTCATATATTGATTATTCAAATCAATTTAATTTAGCATATTAATAATTTAAAATTAATTGATGTTTTCAACCATACCAATTTCAAAAGAGTTATGACGTACACCTCAACTTAACTAACCCATTGTGATGCAAAACAATTCAACGGCTAAAACGAATACGATCGGCTCATATTATTTGGAGAAACAAACGTAAGAAAACTCGGGTAAAACCCATCAATACTCAATATCTAACTCGAACAAAACCGTTACAGGTTTCCTTGCAAAACTGAAAATAACCATAATGTAACTGAATATAATCATTTACAATAGACTGATAATAACCGAAATCGTATGGATATAAACGTATTTTTCCATATCATAAATTCAATACATCTAGAACCGATATATCAACCGTTCACAATGAACTAACAACAATTGAAATAGCATGGGTAAAACCGAAGAATAACCATAATGTAAACTAAATACAATGGGAATTGTTATATCAACCGTTCACAATGAACTGATAACAACTGACATCGTATGGATAAAACCAAAGATCAACCATAACGTAAACCGAATACAATCGGAACTATTATATCAATCGTTCACAATGAACTGACAACAACTGAAATCGTATGGGTAAAACCGAAGACCAATCGTAACGTAACTGATTTGAACTGAAAATAAAAATAACTGCAATGGGTTGGAACTGAAACTGATAAAGTTAAAACCGAATTGGTTATTTTAGGAAAGATCAACTGAAGTCAACTGAACTGAAGTTAACTGAATCGTTTGGGTCCAACCATAACTGAACTGATTAACTGAACTGACACCCCTAATTGTATTGTGTATTTTGCTAGCGTTGGATCACCATAAAAAGGCTAATTAATCCTTGTAACTTTGCTGTCATGCATAGTATCCTAAATCACCATTGATGAAATACCATCATCTAACCTAGGGCTTTTTCCAAGGGCATGCAAAGAGACCAACCGCACATACCCAACGTGAAAATGGCCATTAGATGACTTAGAATATATATTGATTAAATTTGTTTATTATTGCATAAAATATATTAATTTTAATAATATAAGAGTCCAATTTTTATTTTTTAAAAGGTTCTAAAATTTCTAAGGTGACCCTGATCCCACCTTAATACCCCTCTTAACCCTTATAATTGAATTCTTTTTTCTTTTTTTTTTTATTCAATTTAAGAATGCACTCACTCTGGCATGAATTAGTTGTCATATTGTCCAGACGACTTTTTTTTTTTTTTTTTTAATGGATGGAAAGGTGTGCGGATTTCACCCATTGTTTCTATCTTAGGAAATATCAAGGGAGGGAAGCAGAGTTATCGATCCCATGTCTCCAAATAGACCAAGGAAGTAGGAGACCACTCCACACTCACTCGATAGCCGATACCACGACATACATTTGTTGAATTCTTTCTTAGTACCTGACTATTAATTTTAAACCGTAGCTAAATGTTAATAAAACAGTTTGCTAAATCATTTTTTGTTTTGTTTTGTTTTGTTTAACTTTGTTGTGTATAATCAGGGGTTTCACCATTTTTGCACGGTTGGGACCACAAACTACGATTACCTTTGTACTTTGTGAGAAGTTACGTGAGTTCTCAGGACTTCCTGCAATTTAGTTCAAGCTTTTCCATGCTTTTCTGGTCTCTTCAGGCGTTATTTCAAATTTTGATCACACCAGATTATTATTGGGTGGTCTCAAGAGGTTTGACAAGAACAAATTCACTCCTTTTTTTTTTTTCAAATTCTAACGACTCATTTTTGTAAAAAAATTATTATATTTATTTCTATTTGTATGCTTCTTTTTTGTGTAATAAATGGGTTTGTGTAATAAATGGGTTTTTATAGACCTTTTAATTTTTTGTCATTAATGATTGTATGTTATTGGATACACAACTTGTATTTCAATTAATTGGATGGGAGGACGAAGCGGTCCATGCAACTATCACGAAATCATGATGAAGTGTATTGTTCTGGTCATGCAACTAGACCCGGCAATTGGACCATTTTGGTTTAATTTATTTTTGGAGGTTTTTTTGGATTGGATCAGCATGCTTTCTGAATGGATTGAGGTTTTAGACCAATTTTAAATCTTATGATTTTAGATCATATCGTGATAAAACAATCATTGATTGGATAAGATATTAATATTTCTCCGTTAAAAAGCTATTAATATTGCTTTATTCGATTATTATTTCGATTTTTTGATAATTAGTACCAAATGTTTTTTTTTTTTTTTTGATGATAGTACCAAATGTTTCTTTAAATTTTGAAATAACTACCTAATCAAATATTTGTTTTTATTTAACCACCTACTGGTTACTTCTTTTTCCTTAGAAGTAGGTTTCATTTATACGTAACTATTAATTTTTACATTAATTTCTTTCTCCAATTCCACAACTTATTAACGGAAAAATTGACGGTTTTTGACAAGTGGTGCCTATTTTTCAAAAAAAGGTAATAATTATGTGATTAAATATAAAAAAATCCTTATTATCATCATTCAAAAGATATAAATGACTACACATTGTATATTACAAGATGACTTCTATGTAATATTATTTGTAATTAATCTGAATATGACATTAATGACTTATTTTTTAAAGGATTAATGATTAATTTGAAAAGTAGGAAAAATTACTAATTCTTAAAATAGTCGCAACTATTGATTACTCAAAGCAATCCAAACTTTAAGGCTCCAACAGAAAAAAAAAAATGTCCCAACTATGTGTATTTTAAAAATAATACCAATAGTCTCTGGTGGTTTTGGTGCACTGAATTTTGTTCATTTACCCTAAACAAAATGCCACTAGTCTTTATTTTGGGTTTGTTTTAAAAGAAAATTAATAGTTGAGACTGTTTTTGTAAAATTTTCAAAGTTTGGACTGTTATAAGGTGATTAATAGTTTGGATTGGTTTCAGAAGACATAATAATTACGATTTTTTTTATTTTTTTATTTTTATAATAAATTTTCCTTCATAGTATGATTGTAGAAAGGAATAGAGTAAATGTGGTATTATAATACTAATTTCACTTTATATTACCTGTAATGTACCTCTTTTTCATGAACTTTTTAGAAAGATATATGAACGAGTAAACAAGCAAACTTAATAAGATAAATTTAATACGACTGGTGGCTTGGAATGACGAGCATTAATGGTTGTAGTAGAAATAGTCATTCCACTAGCGAGCAAAGGAGAGCAAATCTTACAAGAAGCACCGAGCAACCCGCTCCTTCTTAGGAAATTCTTCTCCAATTATCGTTGAAGGCAAAACTTTTTCGTAACGGCCTCCTCTTGGCTCGAGAGTTTAATTTCATTTTTTTTTTCATTGAAGGTGACAATCTAACTGTGATCAATGTTTTGTAGGGTAAGTTTAGTTGTCCCTGAAAGATCCAAATTTTGATAAATGACATACGGTCAATTCTCTATGACTTCACCTGTTTTGAGTCCACTCATATTTTCCAGGAAGCCAATCAATCTGCTAATTACGTAGCGTTGCTAAGGCTTTGGACCCCATCGCATATCGATATAGATCCTTTTATGGACATTAAGTTTTTCTTTTTCCTAGCCTCAGATGAGTCCGATGATTACTTCGAGAGGAAGACTACCTGACTTTCTTATTTATCTTTTCCTAAAAAAAAAAAAGAAACACCAAAATAGTGGCAAAAAAAATCACAGAAAAACACCAACGATTATTTCGGTGGGAGTGTTTTACCAAAATAATGTTGAGGCCAAAAATATTTACCAAAATACTGTCAATAAAAAGCAATTACGAGAATACTGTCCACATAAAGGGTGTTTTCTCTTTTTTTAGGGTTTCTCTATGCTATGCCCTTGAGTTTTTCGTTTTTCCAAGTTGTGCTCTTGCTTTTACAAACTTCTAAGCTATGCCCCTCAACTTATATTTTTTAATTAACAATGCGCACCCCGTTAATCCATCGTCAATGGATCCATTAAAATAAGTTGCAAGTCGAGGAAGGGAAATTTTCGTTCAAAAATTCTAAAGTTTTTAATTGATTTTCATCCTTTATAAATGATGCATTCCCCTAAAATTAAAGGTGAAAACCAGTTAAAAATCCTAAGATTTTAGAGATAATTTTTATCTTCCATGAAATCCAACTCCTTTTAACGGATCCATTAATGATGGTTTAACGAAGTGGGCACTATTAGTTAAAAAATATAAGTTGGGAGGCATAGCTTAGAAGTTTGAAAAAACATGGACACAACTTAGAAAAGAGAAAACTAAGGAGTATAGATTATAAGAACTTTTTTTGCAGAAATAAAATCGCTATTAAAATTATCATTTTAAATAGCAATTTATGTAAGTAAATGTTCTGTGGTAAATCTTTATTTCAGATAGAGATTTCCCTATAACCTAAAACAAAAATAAACGCTCGCTTGGAAAAATAACCACTCACCTGGAAAAAATAAACACTTATAAGAACAATATAAAAACTAACATGGACAGTATAAACACTAATCTAGAGAAAACAACACTTTAACTGGAAAAAATAAACACTCACATTGTTAAGTCCCTTAGTGTTTTGCATGATGACAAACAGTTGATAGGAACAGTTGATAAATAAAAAGTTGATACAGTTGTTCTGAAACAACTAAAGTGCATTGTTCCTCAATTACTCACTTTGAGTAATAATACTTTTATGTCATATATTGTATATTATGTGCATATTTGACATACAGGTATTACAATGCTTAAGACATGAAGAGTTACTTCAAGAAGACAGAAGTGATCCAAAGATGGAGAATCCAAGTGTCTAAGTATTGAAGAACATGAAGACTAAAGTTTAGCCTTAAGTTTTTTTATTTATAGTCTTTTTGTTGTAATGAATGCTTAACTATGATAGTAAATTTGTAATGTTTGATCTTTGATATGTTGCAAACATTAGACCAGTGTTTAATGGCTGCAACATGAATGGTCTGAAGAAAAGTTCCTAGAACAGTTCAGTAGACCAGCAGCTTGGCAAACTGACTCGTAAAATATTTTGTGAAAGAATTCATCTTTGGATTTTTTCAAAGCTTTACACAAGTATAAGTCAATTTGGCAAGAATATTAAGTGCTAAAAACTTTCAAAAACTTTAGGAGGTAATACTAACAAATATTCAAAGGTCCTAGATTTTAGAATACTTAGTTAAAACTTTCCTAAAATATAGGAACAAATATTGCAACCCAAGAAACCTCCTCGACTGCAATATTAGGGTTCCTAGGGATTTATAAATGCAAGCACTTAATGTCAGAAACTCTCCAAGACTCCCTAGCACCATATTGAGCGATTTTTTGAGAGTTCACAAAAGATCAAGCAGAATGGTATACTGATTACAAGAGCATTCATCTTAGAACTTAAACTTCATCTCTTGTAAGGTTTTTAGAAGCATCTTTGAGAGAAAAATTTGTGTAAACCATTACTAATAGAGGGGTTAGTGATTGAGAGCAAGTGTGAGTTCATTCGCAAGTGCTTGTGAGTTCAAGTGCGAAACAACACTCTTGGGTTGAGAGTGGGGAAGTCTGTTGTAAGAGTTTAAAGCGGCAAAGTGTACTACTTTTTTTTTTCTCTGAGTTGATTAATAAAATTTAGTAGTTAAAATAGGAGGACGTAGGTATAGTTGCTGAATTTCGTTAAATCTGTGTGTTCTTTATTTGCAATATTATTCTTGTTTTATTTGTTGTCCATATATCCGCTGCTAGATCAGTTCATTGGTTAACAAAGTAGAACAATTAGAAAGAAAATTTAAGAGGTACTCAATTCACCCCCTCTTAAGTACTAGTGGGACCTTCACACATGGACAAAATCAACACTAACCTGGAGAAAAAAAAAAACTCACTTGAACAACATAAACACTAACCTGATAAAAATAACACTCTACCTATAGCTATTTTATTACAGATTGGAAGAAAGATGGAGAATGCCATTGAGGTAGTGATTTGGGAGGCCGTCTCACCAACATCGCTATTTGAGATATCGTTTTTGTTAAAGAAATTGCTATCCCAAATAGCAATTTTATTTACTCGCTTTTTTTAATTGCGATTTTGTTAATATAATCGTACATGCATGTGGTGATACTACTTTTATTTTAATTAACTTTATCACTCACGATCGGTGTGTCCATTTATTTTTCACACTATGTAAGTATATATTTTCCTTTGTTACATTTGTATCTCTTAAAAAGAAGTTTCGTCCCAAAACGTAGGACAAGATAGATAAAATTTCACAGTGATTTTTCCCCTCTATAATAATAGGTAAAAGTTAATTTGCTAAAGTTTATTTCAAAACAAGTAGTTAGAATAATAAATAGTAAAATGTTGGGTATTATAAGATGTAAATTTTAACCACTGAATTAGATTGATTTATGGCTTCAAATCTTATTTTTTGAGAGCTTCAATAATTAATGATTAAATTGTTGTCATAATATCAATTTATAGTTTCATGTAAATATGCAAATTTGACACTTCACGGAAAAAGTTTCTTGATCTTCGGCACTGAAAATATGCAAAATATGCAAATTTGACACTTTTAGTATCTTTAATACTTCATTTATTATGCATTTATTCTTCTTAATTACTAGGTCTTCAAATTAAATAAGCACTAAATTACTTAAAGTGCAACTGACCGGAAACACACAACTAGAATATGTACACTTTATTTCTCCTCTATAATTATGCAAGTGTATGTCTCACACGCATGATGTCAGTTATACTATGTGTTTTTTTAAGGAATTTGTTAACAATCATAAATAATTATAAAATACTAAATAATAATTTATCTTTCTTTATCTTATTTTTTTTTTGAGAACTAGTTCAATTCTCTTATATTAGAAATATTATTATGATGATCTTAAAGAATCTTTATAGCCTTCGGGTAACATTATTACTTCATATAAGTGATATAATAAAATTTTAAACAATATATTTACTTTGTAAAAATATACACCATTTGTTTCTTCTTTGGTTTCTACTTTGATATTGTAGTCCTTTAAGAAATAAGATAGCAATTATTTTAAATTTTCTTGTCGCTTTAAAATTAGAGGGACTATATGTTTTGAAATTTAGTTAATTGGAATTAAAGTAATTATATAAGAGATGGCATTGTGTCAGACACGTCTGACACAAATACCACCGTCGGATGAGAGAAACATAAGTGCACTATCCAGCCCAAAAGAAAAGTACAAATCAACGCAGGCGCAAAACACACACTAAAGAAAAAAAACAGTTGATGACAACACCTAGAAGAAGAAAGCTTCACCTGGTACAAAGCCTGAAAACAGAAAGTTTGACCTGGAACAAACATAGAAGAGAAGAATGACCTGGAAAAATGAAGGTTTGACCTGGAACAATCAAACTTTAACTTAGAAGAATTAAAGCTTGACTTGGAATAAACAAGCTTTGACTTGGTGAAAGGTTGAATATACTCAAGAGGGGGGGGGGGGAATTGAGTATTTGGTGTAATGGTTATGAATTAAATTTTTTTTGTTTCTTGAATTAAGACCAGTTATGGTGGTTGCTACAACGAATATGATTTGGAAAACAATAAAACAAGAACACCAAATTTAACAAGGTTCGGCCAAACTCAAGGCCTACATCCTCCTATCTTATGCATCTTATTGATTCAACTCAGAATAACAAGATTACACACTCAACTCGTTCCAAACTCTTGGAACCCAATCCCCACACTCAACTCAGAATGTGATCTCACTTGTGTTTAACTCACAAACACCTCCCAATCTTCAACCCCTTTGTTAAAGACGATTTATAACATGAACACTCTAATGTTACTTTCTTACTAAGTTGAAGAGTAAAGTTTAAGCTCTAAGATTGTGTTTTTGTGTTTGATTGAAAGTATTATGCCTTGTGTGTTTTTATATCTCGAATGTTTTTGCTCAATATTTTCAGGATAGACAATAATGATCAGTGTGTTTTTCCACACTTTAATGAGACGTAAATGCCAACTATTTACAGACCCAAAAACTCATTGAAAAACCCATCACACATGAGAGGGAAAATCAGTTTTTAAAAACCTATTTGAAAAGGCGGGAATCAGTTTCTTCAGTTCACAACAACCCTTCAAGAAAGTTTGTTATGCTCAAAAGATTTTCCAATCTTTTAACGTGGGTGTCCTAATTAATTAGCATTTACCAGCTGTCGGTGAGGTGTTTAAAAACCTAAAAACCCTTTTTAAAACCATTAAAGAAAACCCTTATTTCTTTCGAAAACTAACAACAACTCATAGGGTAATCTGGTCCCTAGACCTGTTACCCTATCTCATAGTCTTATGAGTATTATAACCTTTGGTTGTAATATCCATATTACTATTTTAACACACAAAGGCATTTATAGTAGTTTATCAAACATACATACAACCATTACATGAAGACTTAAAATGCTCAATTTAAAACCTAGTCTATCTTCATGCTCATCCAAGTCTTGAATGTTTTCTTAGAATATCCTCAATCTTGAATCTGTACTTTGATACTTGGAACATTTATACTTGCTGCACAAGCAACATCGTTAGGATATAACAAGTAAAATACGTGACTGTTTCAGATTGTCCAAGGAATACTACAACTGGTTCCAAACCAGTATACACAATAATGCTCAAATACTTATTCCCTGTAATACACACATGTTATCAATCAAGAATAAACTCAATCAATACAATATTCAAACTAGAAACAACACATAGTTAGTTCTGACCAAACTACATAGCTCTTGTAAAAATATAGCTATTCCCTGTCACAGTCTTTTACTGTTTGTCATCAGTCAAACAAAAAGGGGTCTCAACAAATTCTCATCAAATTTCCCCTTTTTGATGATGACAAACCTATGTGAACAATTGAAATTTCCTGCAAACAACAAGTTAGAAACAGATAATTCCAATCACAACACTCCAAGTGCAGAACCACTCAGAGCACTTACTCAGACTCAAAATGAAACAACTAACTAATTCAACTATTTCCTAGAAAGGAAAATTGTAGATATTTAAACTATCCTATTCTATCCTACTGAAAAAAAAACTCTAAACTCTAGACACTCTATTGTTATACTTTTTTTTACTATACTCAATCTAAACTAATTAAACTAAGGCTTCAACTTCTACTATTTCTCCCCTTTTGGCATCATTAGAAAGTATCCCCAAGTATAAAAATTATGCACCAGAATTGTTTCTATCCCCATAATGATTTAAACCATTATTCAGATAACCATGGTGCAAAAACAGAGTTAGTTAGGAAACTCACAATCCTTAAACCAGAAGAATTGAAAGTTTCCAAATTAAAATAGCAAAGTTAAAAGAACAAAATCCAAAAAACATACAAACCAAATTGTTTAAGGGATTGGGGGAAACAGTTCAACAAAAATAGTTATACAAAAGTTTATAATATGTGTCGGGGCAACAAAGAAAAGACTTCGTCATTATTCTTCATCATAATTCCCATCCTCATCCTCATCCTCGTCTTCTTCATCATCCTCAGAATCAGCCTTCTTGCTCTTAGAAGAAACAACATCATCCTCCATTTCAGCATCATCACTGGTTCCCTTTGCAGAACCAGAAGCATCAGGCAATTCTGTATTGATTGTAGCCAGGTCCTTTTCCAGAGAAGAGACCTTCATCATATAGCTTGAGGTGAAACTTTGGAGCAAGTACATCATCTTGTTCAGCATTTCATCCTAATAATCTAGACGCTTCATCAAATCGACATTTGAGCTGGTTCCTGAAACCTTCTTCTTCTTCTGAGCATGCTTAGTATCCTCCTCCTCTGGTTCCTCTCTAAACTTAAGTTTAAGAGTGTCCACCTCCAAACCTGTCTGCTTTAGAATAGTCTTGATGAATACTTAGATGAGAACCACCTCTCCAGCAAGAATAACTTTGTGTTGTGCAAGGAAAAAGGTGATCAAAGAACTATAGGGTAAAAAAAGATGAGGGGATTGAGAACAGTGCATCATGTGGGCTAGGATAATAGCAGGTAGGTTGATTTTAACTCTTTTCAGCATCAAGTACATAAGCACCATTTCCATAAATCTAACTACCCATCTACTTTGAGCCCTAGGAATTAATAATTTGTTGCAAAAAGAATGAAAAACTAACATAAGTGGTTCATGAAGATTTACAGTCTTAAAGATTGATTTCTTGGTCAACCTTGCCCCAAACAGAAACTCATAAATTTCTTCAAAAGTGACCCTTATCAAAGTAGGCCATCCCGCCCCTGAATATTTGTCAAAGCCATCTCCAGGAACACCCAACAATACAGACAAAGAAGAAACAGATACACTAACATCAGTGTTCCCCATTACAGAACCGATATAAGTATCAAGCAATTGTTTTAGATTAACATAAAAATCCCTGACCCTATCAACAAACATACTATCCTTCAAATTTAGCATATCAACCCAACCCTGGAACTCTAAAATTTCTGTAAATTCCCCTAGAGCAGGAATGTCTAAGTACCCTTCCTCTATAGTAAAACCAGGAAGTATAGTATGTTCAGTCAGAGGTGTAGAGACAATAGTAAGTGAATCAACAGATTTACCTTTTGTAGCTCGAGGAAGTCTAGATGGTACTCCCTTTCTCTCGGTTCCTCTGATAAAACAGTAGACACGTCCTCATACTGCTCTAGTGTTTCCTCAGTTTTAAGAGCTGATCTCGTGAACCTTCTTCTTCCCCTTGTAGACACATATTGTGACCCTTTCTTCGAGCCAGTAACAACAACATCTTCCTCTGGTTCTTCAAAAGGAACATTGAAGATATCTTTCAGACTTTTTTCCTTTGGTTCCCCCTGAGTATCAGCAGGATTGGATTCAGAAATCATTGGTTCAAGAACAGAGGTAGCTTCATCACCTTTTGGGGTTTGAAGGTTTTCTAGAGAAGGTGTGGGTTTAGGAGATAATGGTGGTGTTTGTTCTTTTTGGTGGTGTTTCAACATCTTTAGGTGATGGGGGTGTTTCTTTTGATGGTGTTGGTGGTTTCTTTGGTGATGGAGATGATGTAGGAGTGGTTTTAGAAGATATGGGTTTTGGAGAAGTTGGCTTAGGTGTTGGAGGTTTTGGTGTGTCGGAAGTAGTTTTCTTAGTAATAGCACTACCACCATTCTTTGGTGGTGGTGGATCAAAACCACCGCTTTTGCTACCCTTCTTGCTAGTACCTTTCTTCACCATTTTTCGAACTTGAAAAGAGCTTCAGAGAGTTTGAATTTTGAATTGAGGAGAGAGAGATTAAAGACGGTGGTGATGATGAATGACAACTGCTACAACGATTAGTCCATTTATAATTGCTGAAGTGATGTAGAGAGAGAAAGAAGTGGAGCCAGTTAGAGAGATCATGTGAGAGAAATAAAGACATGCATATTTGAATTTTAAGGAAATTCAAATAACTTCCTTAATTATCTCCACTAACTCGAAAATTAGGCACATTTTAATATTTTTGCCCAAGCACAAAATTATAAGTGCAAATAAAATATTTCTTAGAAGTAAGAAAATATTCTATATTTTGATTTTTCAGAAAAAATGAATTTTCTAAAAAACACATCTGTGCTAACTGCTGTTCTCCCATGCTGTTTCTCTTCTAGAACCAATCACTTCTAGTTCAGGAAACTTAGCCAAATTTCACAACAATGCCTTTTAAGATTTTCATCTTAATTAAGCATCTACATGATCACCTGTAGGAATTCACAAAAATATATATACACAAAATTCACATAGGGGAACACTTATTCTAACCAATCATTGAGGGAAAAAGAAGAAGCCAAATTACCTAAATCTAACTAGACCCAACATGACTCTTAAACTACAAAAAGACTCTCTTCCTAAAGGTTTTGTAAAGATGTCAGCTAGTTAATCCTCACTTTTACAAAATAACATCTCCACTAATCCTTTTTCAACATTTTCTCTCAGAAAGTGATGCCTTATCTCAATGTGCTTAGTTCTACAGTGTTGCACTGGATTCTTTGAAATATTAATAGCACTGGTGCTATCACAAAATATAGGAACACATTTACAGCCAACTCCAAAATCTTTCAACTAGTTCCTTATCCACAATAGCTGGGAACAGCACGAAGCTGCAGCAATATATTCTGACTCTGTTGTGAGTAGGGCAACCGATTTTTATTTTTTAGAACCCCATGAAATAAGACAAGAGCCAAGAAAGTGTGCCATACCTGACGTGCTCTTTCTATCAACCAGAAATCCACCATAATTTGCATCTATGTACCCAATGTGTAACACCCCGCATTTTAGCAACAACATTATTAGTGATCACGTCGTAAACAGGCAGTTACCAATCGATTTATAAAACAAAAATATAACTAAACTCGTGGAAGTAATACTTTTATTAATAATAATAATGGAATCCCAAATTACAAAAGGTTAAACTAAACCATAAATCTAGTCCTAAAACTAGAAATAAAACCTATTGCAAACACAGGAATTGAAAACAGGGGCCTAGACGCTCAACAACTCATCCCACTTCTAGCCTCTATCCTGCTTACCTGCAACATAGATTTGGGGGTCCACCATCAGTGGCGAGTAACTAGACTGTCCTACTTAGAAGTAGGACCACATTACATACAATAATAGGTTTTGAAACACAGGATACAAATACTACAACAGAGTTAGCAGCGGAAGCATAACAACCAATAAATATCATATTCAAAGATTACCATGCTTGCTTATCAATACAATTAATCTACATTATTAGACATCAAGAATATTTCCGACACGACTGAAGTCGATACAAAAAATAAGTCCCCGACACGATTCATCACAGATGAACCAATAACAACAAACAAGTCCCCGACACGATTCATCACAGATAAACCGATACGACACGGCGCAAGGCCGATAACAACAAACAAGTCCCCGACACGATTCATCACAGATGAACTGATACGACACGGCGCAAGGCCGATAACAACAAACAAGTCCCCGATACGATTCATCACAGATGAGCTGATACGACACGGCGCAAGGCCGATAACAACAAACAAGTCCCCGACACGATTCATCACAGATGAACCAATACGACACGACGCAAGGCCGATAATAACATTGACACGACCGACTCAAAGCGATAAATGACACGACTCAAAATAAGCATCCAATGACACGACTCAAACCAGACGAGCATCAACAATCACGTATGACTCTTACAATAATGACACATCAAGCTCAACAATCAAAATAAACAATTATGCAGACCAACCAGACAACGCATGAATAACATGAAATAAACATAAAGGTTCAATTTTTATAATTAACAAACAAGATTTCAAGAATTAATCATCAAACAAGATAAAAATCCAAGCTTAACAACATGCTATCACACGCATAACATAATCGAAAATACCAAGCAAGAACATTGTCTAATTATCAAGATTAAATACAAGAACATCAGGAATTAATCATAGAACGAAATAGCTTATAAAATTACACAAGAACATAAATTGATCAAACAAGAAAACAAATCTGACAACCTAGACAACATGTTTTATACGAAAATCATAACAACAATAACAACGTGATTCTAAGCCTAGTATCCTATGCAACCTAATTCTATTCCTAAGTAGAATAGCTAGTTACCTATAGGAGAATCCACACACATAAAACCACGCACAACCTCGCCCATTCGTCCCTTAGTTCGACCCAATCCACGCCTAAGGTTAGGTTTGCATTGATGAACAAGGTTGAAGGTTTTGAATCAATCTTCAAAGGTGTCTTTGATTTGATGAAATAAAAGGAGGATTGGGTTGGGAAATCTGATGA
Organism: Salicornia ramosissima; assembly: GCA_951394345.1. Taxonomy (NCBI): domain Eukaryota; kingdom Viridiplantae; phylum Streptophyta; class Magnoliopsida; order Caryophyllales; family Amaranthaceae; genus Salicornia; species Salicornia ramosissima. Next base: position 22,973,121 of record OX596235.1, read on the forward strand.
GATGTCGTGATATGTAGTGGGGAAAAGGAGGAGTTTTTATTTGTAGTTTAGGATTGGAAAAAACAAAGAAAATAAAAACAAAGGGGGCCGGCTAGGGAGATGCAAAGTAAGATTTTTTGGGTGTTCCTAAAATGTAGTAGGGTGGTTAGGGAAAATAAAAATAGAGTTTTTAGGTTTTAAACAAAATAGATGTAATTGGATAATTAAGGTAAATAAATAAATCAAATTAAATTAAAATAAAGGAAAGGCCGGCTAGGAAGGAGTCAAAGCAAGGGCTTTGGGCTTGATCAATTAAATAAAAATTAAGTCTTTGGGCCCAAATTGAATAGTTTGGGTTTAAAGGCTTAATTTTTCATGAAATTTTACGACCCAAAAATCCGGGTCGTTACACAATGAGTTCACAAGTGGTTCCTTTGGGGTACCACAGGTACAGATCATCTGTTCCTACTAAATACCTGAGTATTCTTCTAACCGCCTTCAAGTGTGATTCCTTGGGATTACTTTAAAATCTTGCACATAATCCCACAGAGAACACTATATTAGGTCTACTAGTTGCTAGGTACAAGAGAGAACTAATCATCCCTCTATACTGTAAAGCCTCAACATCCTTCCCTTCCCTTTCGTATCAGCATCAAGTTTTGTAGATGTGGGAAAAGGTGTCTCATAGGCCTTACTATTCTCCAATGCCATATTTTTTCAGCAACTCTCTTAAGTACTTTTGTTGATGGATCATGATCCCATCAGCAGCTTGCTTAATTTGTAGACCAAGGAAGAATCCCAATTCTCCCATCATGCTCATCTCAAATTCACTCTGCATAAGACTAGTAAACTCATCACATGGCATCTGATTAGTAGCACCAAACAAAATATCATCAATATAAATATGTACTACTAAGAAATGGTTCCCCTTGGTTTTGATAAACAGTGTTTTATCAACTGTTCCCCTTTTGTATTCATTTTCCATAAGGAAATTAGACAACCTCTCATTCCAAGCTCTTGGAGCTTATTTTAAACCATAAAGTGCTTTGTCTAACTTGTATACATATTGGGGAAACTTAATATCCTCAAAACCAGGTGGTTGCTCAACAAATACCTCTTCCTTCAAATAACCATTCAAAAAGGTCGTCTTGACATCCATCTGAAACAACTTAATATTCATGTGAGCAGCAAATGCAATCAAGATTCTAATGGCCTCTAATCTAGCAACAGGTGCAAAGGTTTCATCATAATCAATTCCCTCTAGTGTGATTATAACTTTGCACTACAAGTCTTGTTTTCTTTCTAAGTATGGTACCAAGGTCAACTAATTTATTTCTAAATACCCAACGAGTACCAATGGCTGACCTATCCAGGGGTCTTTGCTCAAGATGCCATACATGATTTCTTTCAAATTGATTTAACTCATCTTGCATAGCTATTACCCAATCTGGATCAGTCAAAGCCATTTTATAGTGAACTGGTTCTATACTAGACAAGAAAGAAGAGTGTGCACAAAAGTTTTTATAGATATTACTCCTCGTTTGAATCCCTCTATTAATGTCACTCAAAATTTGATCAGTGGGATGAGAAGATAGATATCTATAATTTGTCAAAGATATGTCATTTTGTGCACCTTAATTTTGACTGGAACCAGCTTGCACCCCTGAGTTTACAGAATCAAGAGTACCAGACACATCAGGGTGCATGTTGTTACCTTGGTCATTAATACCTTGTGGCTCAGGAATATTTTCTTTGTTTTTCTCACTTGTTCCCCTTAAGACCCTTACTGATTTTCTTGAGAGGAACCAACATGTCCTGATTCCCCCTTAGAATGCTCATTTGGTTCTCCTCCAGGTCTTTCACCATTTGTGTTTGGAAGTTCAGCATGTGAACTTGGTTCTTCAAGTATCTTCACTGTGTTATCAACATTCTGGTTCTCTGTGAAGTCAAGCAGGCCAATGAATTCACCCGGTTCTACCTGTGCAATCTCAGAAGACATGTTAAACTCATCAAATATCACATGGACACTCTCCTCCACACACAAGGTCCTTTTATTGAATACCTTATATGCTTTACTTTGAGGGGAATATCCCAAGAAAACTACCTCATCACTCCTAGGGTCAAATTTATCAAGTTGGTTCTTCCCATTATTATGCACAAAACATTTGCATCCAAAGACACGAAAGTGTGCAATATTAGGTTTTCTACCAATAAGGAGTTCATAAGGAGTTTTATTAAACTTAGGTCTAATGAGAGCTCTATTAAGAATATAACAAGCAGTTCTCATAGCTTCTCCCAATAAACTCTTAGGGAGACCACTCTCAATCAACATGCTCCTTGTCATCTCCTCAAGAGTTATGTTCTTCCTTTCCACTACACCATTTTGTTGCGGTGTTCTTGGAGCACAGAAGTTGTGACTTACCCCATGTTCCCTGCAGTAATCAATGAAACTGACATTCTCAAACTCTGTGCCATGATCTGATCTTAAATAAACCAGTTTCAGATTCAACTGGTTCTCTACTTGTTTTACCAGGGTTACAATGTAACAACCCGAAAATTTAGTTTAGAAAATTTCGCGAATGATTGCTATTGTTCGATTCCATGCTCGGATCTCGGAATTTGGGCTGGGTTTTCTTATTCAATCATTATCTTAACTTGCGTCCAAAAGCCAATTATTAGTCTAATCTTGGCCGGCCACTCTAGGCTATTCATGGCCAAGGGTTTTACTTCTAATTAGGCCCAATTGCTTAATAAATATTTGATATCCCAATAAGCTTACTTTTATATATATCCCATAAAACTCAATCATATGATCAAAACACTCAACCCTATATCCCTCTCTCACGTCCTCCCTCTCGTTTTTCTCTCTATCACTCTCTTTAAAATTTTCTTTTGTTCTTTTGCAATTCTATAAAAAGAACAAGGCATTTAGTCCATAAAATCATCTTTCAAACCATAACTTCAAGAAGTTGATCCAAAGTTGCTTGTGGTGTTTTTGGCCGTGTGTGTGTCGATTGGTCAAGGGACAAAATATTGATTTTTGTCTTTTAATCTAAGGTAACTAGACTTAACACTTAAATTTGGATGTTTTAATTCACACAATTTGATTAGAATTAATTAATAAATGTAGATTCTTGAACATGAATTTTTCCATGAAATTTTCGAACCAAATATAAATTTGATGAACATGTTCTTGATGATTCTTGATGTAAATATGTGTTTATATGTAATTTATATTATTTGCTAATTTATTTATCTATTCATGAATTGTTATCTCAATTTTCATGTTTTACTCTGATTAATTGCGTGTTAACCTTTAATTATTTCTTGAAATATTTCGAACCACATGATGAGTGCAAGAATGAATTTTTATTTTGATCTTGAATTAATTCTATGATTAAAAGCATGTTTGCATGATCAATTTAATTAAAGAATATCGATCTTGAATTAAAATTAAAATTTTGTTCTTTCTTTTGATGATGGCCAAATGATGATGATGAATAGTAAAGAAAGTTTCAATTTTTCTTACTTGATTAAGTGCATTAATGAATCTTGGTTATGAATTTTGTTTGAATAATTAATTAAGATTAATAGTTATAATCATACGATTAATTCTTGAAAATTTGAGAATAATTAAAGCATAAGTTTTGGTCTTGTTCTTGCCTTGGCCGATTATAATAAGGGAGAAAAGGGTTAATTTTTAGTTCATATTGGATTAAATATGCATGAATAATTGGTAATCTATGATTTTGGATTTGAAATTGATAATTGGATAATTATACTAAGAATAAAATAGAATTTATAATTAAGGTTTGGATTTTTGGTAGTAATTTGATCATGTTTTGTTGTTTTAATTAATGCTTGATATAATTTATGAATTTGTAATAAATTAAGCTTAATTATTTAATTTGAATTGCATTTAAATTGTGACATTAAAAGAAAGTATCCATTTATATTTTAACTTATGAATGCCGTGTAGCTGTGTGAAAAATATTGGATTTTTGAGCATGATTGTGTAATTGTTTAGTGTATGTTGTATCCTTGAATTTAATTTTTGATAAAAGTTTAATTATATTAATTATAGAATTTTAATTCGATTAAAGAATATGAAAAAAGTATTAACTTTGTTTGTATCATATGTGCCGAATGACCATATGTAAATAATTAGGAAACTTTGATTTTATTTTAGCTTATATGAATTATTGAATTTGGATAAAAGATTTAGTTTAATTAGAAGGTTTAAGAAAATATGATAAGGATAAGATATTTACATTTAGAAAAAAGAATTAAATAAGGATATGATATGAAAAGATAAGATACGATATGTTATTGGTCTCACGATGGCCATGTCGATAAGAAGAAAAATAAGGATAAGATAAGAAATAAACAAGATAGTTAAAAAGATAAGGATAAGACGATATGTGTTTTACAGGATAAAAAATTAAGATACCTAATTAAAGGTTTATGAAGTGGACGCCCGCTTGGTGATACACGGGTCGCCATACCGGGTTAAGTCGAGGCCACTGCCCTAGTGCGGTCTCTGGGCAGTTCTGGATCCTAGGGTGTGTAGTCGTCTAAGTAGTAGTACACGGGCTGTTGCTTAGGAGTTACGACCATAGCTTAGGCTTAGTTCTTGCAATGGAGGGCTACGAGTAGGATGCACGCCCGACGCATTTTATGAAAGTTGGGATGTACACGGGCATCCATATGAGCAATAGTGACCGGTCCATGTAATAGTAAAGATGGGTAAAAAGGGGTATTTTGGGTAAATAATATGGAAAGATAAATAAATCACCGGGGTGAATATGATGTTTTTATCTGCTTAATTTGAACTATTTATTTCCGCTGCGTAAGACTGATTTATGAAGATGATTTCATTGCTAATTTGTGAACTATCTAATAATCTTGCTCGATGATGTGATTGGTTAGTTGTATCTTATAATGTATTTTATGGTTCCACATTTAAGTGGAACAACCTAGTTACTCACCACTGACGGTGGACACCCCCCCTCTTACAGGTGAAGATGGAGAAGCTTAGCTTGATTGTGCAGTCGTTTGGGTTGGGCTGTGTGTGCTAGCGAGGATAGTAAAAGAAACCCGAACTATATATTATCTACTTTTTGTTATACTATTGTTATGATTTTACCCAGCTTGTTGGTTTAGGACTTTTAATTAGTTGTTTTCCTTATTGGAATTGAACAATGTTTGGATTATGGACTTTTCATTAGTTATTTACTAAATAATATAATAAGACTATTTAGATTCAATTTAAATCTTATAATTCAATAAATGATTATTTAATTATGAAAGGTGATGATCCGAATGTCGATTTCCCTGAAAATCGACACTGCATAAAATTCGGGTCGTTACAGTTGGTGTCAGAGCATAGGTTAAGACCCTAGAGTTACTTCCTCACAAGTAACTTAAAAGATGAGTGCTTTATGAATCCAATAGTGCAACTTAGCCTAAAACAGAAAACCTTAGCGAGAGAAGCCTTGGGTAGAAGCTTGGGATAGGCTATTTTAATTTTCGCGTTTATTATTTATGTGACGTGAATGTTTATAACTAACTAATGTCATTCTGTGTAGTATGTCGACCCCTGATCGTGTTTCTAACTCCCGCTTCAGACGCCGAGCCCTGGAGGATGCAATCCTCACTTTGGCTCAGAGAAGCGTCCAACCAACAAGTGGGCAGTTTTCAATTGACTGGATTGCGCGTCTTCGATCCCCAGCTTATTATGAGGCAACTGATCTGATGATTCTCGAGAACTGGATACGAGAGATGAGGAAGCTCTTTGACGCCCTAGTATGTCCTGAACAAGAAAGGGTGCAGATCGCATCCTACTACCTAAAGGGTGAAGCAGACAACTGGTGGAGCATTTTTAGAGCCAACCCCGAGATAGAATTGATGATGAACTGACAAGAATTCACTAAGAAGATCCAGGAGCGGTTTTATATAGACAAGCTTCGCTGGTAGAAGCAAGAGGAGTTCTTGAGTCTGACTCAGGGAAGCATGTCCGTGCAAGCCTATACGGACAAGTTCACAGAATTGTCTCGGTTCGTTGCAGCCGTGATACCTTCCGAGGCTGAGAGGGTGAAACGGTACATTAAGAAGATGGATCCACGCATCCGGGTTCATATGATATGTAGCGGATCATCAACCTTCCAGAGGGCATATGAAGTAGCACTGGAGATTCACGCCTCCATTGCTGAAGAAGAAGCGGCCAAGAAGAGGGTTTCTGCAGTTTCAACTCCAGCACTACTTAAGAAGCCTCGGTATGAACCAACTCAGAAGCCACAACAAAGTGTTCGTTCGTTTCCTAACCAAGGCTCGATGATTTGTCAAATTTGCAAGAAGGACTACCACCCAGGCAAGAGATGTGATGGGTCGCCAATCGTGTGCTTTGATTGTGGACAGGAGGGTCATAAGTCGGTATTCTGTCCTAAGAGACAACCAACTGCAACGAACAACCAGGCACCAATAAAGAACAGAGTTTTCTGCATGACACAGGAGGTGTAACACCCCGCATTTTAGCAATGACGTTATTAGTGATAACGTCGTAAACAGGCAGTTACCAATCGATTTATAAAGTAAAAATATAACTAAAACTGATGGAAATAATAATAATTATTATTAATTATGAAATCCTAATTACAAAAGCATAAAATAGACCTAAAACAAGCCTTAAAAACTAGAAATAATACTAGCTGCAAAAGCAGGAAAAGGAAACAGGGGCCTAAACCCGCTCAGTTTATCGCCGATGAACCGATAGACCCACTCAGTTTATCACCGATAAATCGATAGACGCACGATCTTCAACCGCTCGACACGACACGACAAGACTCGAAGGACCCAATCAAAACCAACATACGAACCATCTTGTTCGACATCACGCAAGTCAACCAACATTACACGGTCCAAAAACAAAATCAAAAACCCAATCTTGCCTTTACTTACACACGCATAAACAAGAGGAGAATCAATTCAAGAAAACAAAATCATTCATTATTCCAACTACTCGCCTGATTCAAGAAGATAAAGAAGAGTTCAATATTGTAAATCAATGAAGCAAATTAATATAGTTTCATGTTTAAAAGTCAATCATGCATAATTACATCAAGCATCATCAATCAAACCATCATGATAGATTTACAAGTAAAACAAGATTATGCCATTAGATAATATAAGTACACACATATAGTTGACCCCAAAGGCCACGGTACCAAACTCTTTAATTTACTTCAAGATTATACCAAAACAACAAGTATTATCAACTAATCATCACGTAAAGACTTTCAAGACTCTAAGATCATTCATAAAGAAACTCAAGTAATCCAACAATATTACTCGGCTAATACGCATAAGGGAAACCATCAATATCAACACTGTCTAATCCCATCATTCTATATAATCTAATCCTAATCCCATCAACACTAAAAAGCACGCCCAACAACACCGTCCACCCAACTAAGGCAAGACTCGGACAAGGCTTCGGTCATGGTTCTTGTTGTAACAAGATTTATTAGTTAGGAAAGATTGATTAGTTGAAAAGAAGAAGCTTAGTTATAAATGGCTATGATAGCCGTGTGAACAAGGGAGTAAAAGGTTAGAGTTTTACTTTGGGTTTGATAATATGATTAGTAGTGAATAAAGGGTGGGTTTTTGTAGTTTATATAGGATAAAGGTTTTACTAAAACTTAGGAAAGACTACTAGATAATAGGAGTTAGCTAGGAAAAGAAATTAAAGGGAAAAAAGAGGGGGAGGGCCGGCTAGGGTTATAGATGAAGGGTTATGAGCTCCTAAAATGTAGGAGGGAAATTAGGAGAATAAAAATAAGATATTTAATTAGGGTCAAAATAGATATGATTTGCTAATTAAGGTTAAAGTGGAAATAAAGCAATTAAAAGAAATTTTTATTGGGGGACCGGCCAAGAGGGTAAAATAGGGAATTGGGCTTGCTTCTTCAAATATCAAACTAAGTCTTTTGGCCCAATATAGAATATTTGGGCTTTAAGGCTTAATTTCTCACAAAATTTTACGGCCCAAAAATCCGGGTCGTTACAGGAGGAGGCTGATGCCCAGCCAGATGTAGTTACAGGTACTTTACTAGCTCATAATTTTTCTGCATATGTTTTGTTTGACTCGGGTGCGACTGTGTCTTTTGTGGCGAGTTCATTTATTGTTAAAGCTAACTTGACGGGAGAATCTCCTGTCAAATCTTTGATAACCTTGCCTTCGTGAGAGGATTCTGCCTGTCATCGGGAATACAAGAATGTTCTCATCATAATTTCGGGGGAGCAGTTCGAGGCCAATTTAAAAGAATTTTCTATGATAGAGTTCGATGTTATCCTAGGGATGGACTGGTTAGCAAAATATTAAGCGGCTATCCGATGTCGGGATCAGGCTATCATTTTACGTGGACCCAAAGGCAAGAGAATGACCTACATTGGAAACCCTATGAACAAGGGTCTGAAGATAATATGGGCTATGAAAATGCGTAACTTGCAACGCAAAGATGAAGTCGTTTTCCTCTATCAAGTCAAAGACATCTCCAAAGAAGAGCAGCTAGAAGCAATTCCAGTGGTCAGAGACTATGCTGATGTTTTCCCTGAAGAGTTTACAAGGATACCACCAGAACGAGAGGTGGAGTTCAACATAGACCTAGTACCCGGAACGACGCCAATCGCAAGAGCTCCATATCGTATGGTACCTGTAGAACTTAAAGAGCTAAAGACTCAGTTGCAGGAATTGATTGATAAGGGCTTCATCAGGCCTAGTGTGTCTCCTTGGGGTGCTCTGGTTCTTTTCATCAAAAAGAAGGATGGCAGCATATGCTTATGCATAGATTACCGGGAACATAACAAGGTGACTATAAAAAATAAGTATCCATTACCCATGATAGAAGACTTATTTGATCAATTGAATGGGGCAAGTGTGTTCTCCAAGATTGATCTTCGATCAGGGTATCATCAAATTCCAGTCAAGCCGGAAGATATACCTAAGACGGCCTTTCGCACCGGATACGGGCATGATGAGTTCGAGGTGATGCCGTTTGGGTTGACCAATGCACCATCGGTCTTCATGGATCACATAAATCGAACCTTTCATCATCTATTGGATGTGTGTGTGGTGGTGTTTATCAACAATATCCTTATCTATTAGAAGAATGAGCATTACCAAGTACAATATCTCTACATGGTGCTAGATGTCTTACGAGCTCAGAAGTGGTTCACGAAGCTATCAAAGTGCGAGTTCTGGCTTAAGGAGGTAGCCTTTCTAGGTCATGTCATTAATTCGGACGGTGTCATGGTAGATCCGGCCAAGATAAAAGCCATCGTGGACTGGCACCGTCCTAAGAATGTGGCCGAGGTTCGCAGTTTCCTTGGCTTAGCAGGTTATTATCGGAGGTTCATAAAGGACTTCTCCAACATAGCAGTTCCCATGACAAAGTTATTACACAAGGATAGCAAATTCTTGTGGACAGATCAATGCGAAGAGGCGTTCCAAACTCTCAACCAGAGCCTTGTCACCGCACCCGTCCTTGCATTACCTAATGAAGATGTAGGGTACGAGGTGTATAGTGATGCGTCCAAGAAAGGTTTGGGGTGTGTACTAATGCAAGAAGGTAATGTGATTGCATACGTTTCCAGACAACTCAAGGTGCATAAGTAGAATTATCCTACTCATGATCTAGAGTTGGCAGCAGTAGTATTCGCTTTAAAGATATGGCAGCATTATCTATATGGAGCAACGTGCATTTTGTTCACTGATCACAAGAATCTGAAGTACATTTTCACCCAGAAGGAGCTTAACATGAGGTAGTGACGGTGGCTCGAATTAATCAAGGATTATAACCTCTCGGTTGATTATTGCGAATGGAAAGTCAATCGGCTAATAGATGCACTTAGTCTCAAGGATCAAAACTCATTCAACAGAATGGCGGTACTACCAAAGGAAATCTGCGCTGACCTTTATAGAATGGAGATTGAGATGGTAATGCCAGGGTATGCTCGTACATACCTCAATGTTATGAGTGTAGAGCCCAGTTTATGTCAAGAGCTACGTGAAGGCCAAAAAGAGGATCCTCAGTTAGAAAAGATTCGTGAAGTAAAACTGCAAGGCAAAGCTGAGGACTTCATAATTTGCTCAGACGGAAGCTGAAAGTTCCATAACAGGTATTAAACTTGATATTAAGTAAATTGTTATTCCTTCACCTAACTGTTACTAAAAGAGCTTTTTCCATAACAGGTGGTGTGTGCCTTAGAATCCGAGGTTGAGAAACAAGATCATGGAGGAGGCTCAGAATACCCCTTACTCTGTGTATCCAGGTGGTGGGAAACTCTATAAATACCTGAAGGAATATTTCTGGTGGCCCAGAATGAAGCAGGAAGTTGCAGACTTTGTTGCACGGTGTCTCACCTGTCAGAAAGTCATGATAAAGTACTAGAGACCGGGCGGTTTATTGCAGCCATTACCGATACCCACGAGGAAGTTCGATTCTATATGCATGGATTTTGTGGTAGGTCTTCCTGCGACATCTACTGGATTGGACACGGTTTGGGTAATCGTTTATCGTTTAACCAAGGTAGCCCGATTCAATCCAATGAAGGTAACTTGGTCGATGGATAAGATGGCGGAAGCTTATTCACGGGAGATAATAAGGTTACACGGTGTGCCGAAGGATATCGTGTCAGACTGAGATCCCCGATTCTTGTCTCGATTCTGGAAGTCTTTATAGGAAGCTTTCGGGACAAAGCTTAATTTAAGCACAGCGTTTCATGCAGCCACAGATGGCCAGACTGAACGGACCATACAAACCCTAGAATATATGCTACGAGCTTGTGCGTTTGAGTTCCAGCAGACATGGGTTAAATAATTGAGTTTGGTGGGATTTTTGTACAATAACAGCTACCATACCAACATTAAGATGGCCCCCTATGAAGCTCTCTATGGGCGCAAGTGCCGAAGTCCTACTAGTTGGAGCGATATTAGTGATGCCTTGGTGATTGGACCCCGAACATATTAAGGAGATTGTGGAGTAGATCAAGGTCATCAGGGTAAGATTGCAAGCGGCCCAGAGTCGACAGAAGTCCTATGCCGATCGACGATGGAAACCTTTGGAGTTCCAAGAAGGTGATAAAGTGTTTCTAAAGTTGTCAACGATGAAAGGAGTGACCCGATTTGGTCAGAAGGGTAAGCTCAGACCCAAATATGTTCGGCCATACAGATATTGGAGAGAGTTGGTGAAGTTACTTATCATTTGGCTTTACCTCCGGATCTATCAAAGGTTCACGACGTATTCCATGTATCTCAGCTATGGAAATACCTAAATGATCCTTCCCACATAATTCCGGTGGAATCTTTAGAGATTGAGCCTAACCTGACCTTTGAGGAGAAGCCGATACTGATTTTGCACCGTCAGGAGGGCATGTTATGATGTAAGGTGGTACCATTAGTCAAGGTACTCTAGCGAAGCGAAAAGTATGAAGAAGCCACTTGGGAGACAGAAGCCTCGATTAGGGAAAAGTACCCTGAGCTCTTCGCAGCAGGTATGCAGTAGTTTTAGCTTTTATGTGTTTTGACATGCTACGTGTGCTTCCTTATGTAAATTTCGAGTTCGAAATGTATTTAAGGAGGGGTGACTATTGTAACGACCCGTCTTTTAGCAACATTGTTTTTGAATAAAACAACAATACGAATCATTAATGAATGAAACTTATATCACAAATTTAAAAAAAATAGATAGCGGAAGCTCTAAACTTAATACTTTTATTAATCCAAATTAGTTAAACTAAAATTAGAATATGTCCAAAACGTGACTTAAAATACTAGCACTCCATTGTTCCATTATTATTAACATTATTTTTCATCAACCAATTCATCATCATCTTTCCTCAACATTTATTATGTATTTTATATGGTGCTCATACCGGCCGTCAATTCCTTAATTATGGCATAACTGTCCCTTAATTCCAATTATTAGTGTATGCCAGCCGTCACCTAGCTAGGTGACCGTAATTGGAACTGAGATGTTCAAAATCCCAGGAAAGAGAGGTGCGATGTAACGACCCGACTCGCTTAAATCGGCGCGGAAGAAACCGACGAGTCGAATAGTTAGAAACTACAACTCAAAATACTTAAGAAATTAAACTAATTCCTCAAAAATATTATTAATCAATCCAAAACGTACAAATACCCACAAGTTTGTACATACTAGTCCAAAAGTCAAATTAGAAATACCAGAATACGAGTAACTCCAACCACACGTCAGAGTCTAGAACAACGTATAAAGTCTATACAACAGTCTAATACTATCTAAAAATAAGAGTAATAGAAAATACAACCAACAATAGCAATAAACGTCGCTCGCCCAACCCAAAGCTAAGCAAGTACAACGTCATCAGAATTACCTGTAAAACAAACAACAGTCCACCATCAGTGGCGAGTAACATAACTGACTCACCCTAATGGGAATACACATGAACATAGCATAAACCAAATAATCAACAACGATAAATCAATACATGCGAGAACATCCCAAACGTGAACTCGACTCAAACCACCTTAACAAACTATCTTTGGCGCAATCATTCATATACTAGACCGAACTGTGCTCGTACGAACGCATCTTACGCGATCGAACTTTCTACTATGTTCGGATTTGAGAATCTTACTCCCAAACCCCATGAAACCAATCTTACTGGAAATCCATGTCCCGTGAAACCAATCTTACTGGAAATTCAAAGGATCACATAGTATGACTCCAACTATCCCAATACCGCGGATGGAATAGGGGCAACGTCTTAACCCAAAAATAAAGAATCTTATTCTAAGTTTTAGGCGTCTAGAAATGAAATCAAGCTAACTTAATTAATTAATCATTTAATCCTCTTATTATCTCAACCTAACTAAATTATATTCAAGAATTGCCTCAATGCCTTGATTCTTGAAAATAACTAGTTAAAATATCGAAGTTATACTCAAGATTGCCTTTGCGCCTTGATCTTGAGCCTAACCAACCTTAATCCATCATTCATTAACCATTCTTTAATCAATTTAGACTCAATCTTTAACTTTCTTTAACTTTTAAACCCTTTTCTTTAATTTTCAAGATTCAACCAAGAACTCATAAAGACTCATCAAGAACTCATAAAGAACTCAAAGAATTCATAAAGAACTCATTCAAGATTCAAGATCTTCAATCAAGAACTTAATCAAGATCCAAGATCTTCAATCAAGAACTCATCCAAACCATCATCATCATACGCATAACCTCAAGAACCATTCGAAAATTACCACTAAACTTATCCAAAATTCATCAAACTTCAACATAATTATCATGATCATAAAACAACATATAACCAATCATAAAATCATGAAAAACCTTCATCAAAACATCATAAAGACACATAAAAATCAGAATATAAACCATACATAAAATCATAGATAATCATCATCAAACAACCCAAACATGCATTTAATCTATACTATAAACATAGTATACCAACAAGGTTGAGAAAGCATGTTACCTTGATGAAGATTACCAAGGTAAACAATCAAGAACTTGCTGCCCGGAATCACCCCACACGAACTCAAAGTTCACGCATCACACGAGCACCACCTCGGCCTTGCACACAAGCACCACACGTCCTCCACGAGCAAGCTACGAACCAGCCACGTTTCAGCCTTGAACCAGCCACGTTTCAGCCTTGAATCCAGCCACGTTTCAGCCTTGAACCAGCCACGAGCCATTCCCCACTTGACCCACACGAACACGTCCCGAAACCAACCCGAACACACAATCTTGAATAAAAACAATGAAGGCTATTGAGTTTTAGTTACTTAAAGATCAAATGAAGGTTGAATCTTTAAGTTTGGGCTTGAAAAGATGATGAACAAATTATGGGGTTTACTTAGCCAAAAATAGCGTGAAAGAACAAGGCAAGAGGAGGGAGAGTTTTGTGTTTAAACTTGATGGCAAGGGATGGCAAATGAGCAAATGAATCCTCATGCCTTACAATTACTTCTATTTATAGAAGTTAGTTAGGTGTGAATGCAAGGCAAGTGGCAAATCATTGCCATGTACTAGAGAGGGTCGGCCATACATAAGCTAAAATGGGCCTTAGTGAGCAATTGGGCTAATTGCACTTAAGCGTGACTAATCATGTTCAAATTGCACTTGGCCCAAAATTAATTAACTAATTAGAAAATTAAATAATAAAATTCTAATTAATTAAAATAAAATAAAATTTAAGAATTAATAAACCATTTAAATAAAATGGTTACACTCAAGTAATAAAAATAGTCTAAAATAAATTTAGACCATGCACCGCAACAACAATAATTACAAACTAACAATACGAAAATAGCCCAAAATCTGGGGCGTTACATGCGACATGTATATCGGCCATCTTAAATACCAAGTCTTTCCTAGCTAGAGATCGAAACAAGACAATATCCTCTTACTCTTTTTCCTTTCCTTCATTATTATATTATTAATATTCTATTTAAACTCATAACTTTGATTCTAAGTCAACCCAACTTATCACTTAGACAACCTTAGGTCAAACATTCTAACTTTGACTTAATAACAACTTAGACAATCATATCAATCCACAATCCTCAATACACACGACGATTTCATAAATAAATAATAAACAATATAATTCAAGAATTTAATTAATTAATTCTAAACAATAACAATAATTATATTAAACCATCTTCATAAAAATCCATGCTTTAATAATAACTCAAGATTTTCGAATATTATTCCACAAACAATACATCAATCGACATTCCTCTTCCCTTAATCAGGATTAGGAATATTTAATTCAAGAACTTAACCAATTAATAAAATTAATTCAAGACACTCATAATACAACATGTTACGAACAAGATTACAATAAAAAGATTGATTCTTGAGACATTCATGTTATTCGAAATTCATAATTAATAATGAACAATTCGGTTTTTCAAGTAAGTTATAATTCATCACTTTATTCATCATCATAATCCATGGTAATGATTAGAGAACTAGCATAAAATCATGTTAGAATGTAGAATAATACAATCATCAAAATATTAGGTAAAACTCGACCATCATTCGAACTTCACAAGAAAATAGTTCATAACAATTCTAGATTTAATTATATGCAATTCTAGAAATTCTAAACTTGTTCTATGAATTATATAATTGTTTAGTTCACAGATTAGGTAAAACATCTAATTACCTCAATTGATGGGTCAAGATTCGAAGGTGATGGATGTTTTAGCCCTATATGTTACTCGAACAAACTTGGGTGTTGTTCCCTTTGTTTCTTGCTTCAAACTTTTTGTGATGGTTTGTTGTGAGCTTCAAGATTTAATGTGAAGTTTTAATTGTAGAAGAGAATAGAAGGAATAGAAAAATATTGATGTTTGGTGTATGATGGTGCCGTGAGTTTTGAGGAGCAAGGGAGGGTTTTTATAGATGCTTGGTTGTTGGGGTAATCTACTAAAATTTAGGAGAGAAAATAGGAAGGATAAAAGTAAGATCTTTTCTAGATATGTTTTTAGATTAATAGAAATAAACAAATTAATTAAAAGGGATAAATAAAAAGGGTTTGGGTCGTGTGGGGCTAAGGGGTTAAGGCTAAATTGGGCTTTGGCTCTAGATTGACAAAGCAAGGTAAAAAGTTTGGGCTCAGTTTTTAATTTGGGTTTGAATCTTTTTCCATCAAAATAAGTAATTAAATAATAAATAAAAATTTAAAATAGCCCAAAATTTTGGGTTATTACAGCTATAATAACCCTAAAATTTGGGTTAGAAAATTTCGTGAATGATTGCTAGAATTGTTCGATTACAAGCTCAGATCTCGGAATTCGGGCTGGGTTTTCTTATGCAATCATCATAACATGGGTCCAAAAGCCCATTATTAGTATAATCTTGGCCGGCCACTCTAGGCTACTCATGGCCAACGGTTTTACTTCTAATTAGGCCCAATTTCTTACTAAATATTTTATATCCCAATAAGCCTACTTATATATATATCCTATAAAACTCAATCATATGATCAAAACACTCAACCCTATCTCCCTCTCTCACGTCCTCCCTCTTGTTTTTCTCTCTATCACTCTCTTAAAATTTTCTTTTGTTCTTTTGCAATTCCATAAAAAGAACAAGGCATCTAGCCCATAAAATCATCTTTCAAACCATAACTTCAAGAAGTTGATCCAAAGTTGCTTGTGGTGGTGTTTCGCCGTGTGTGTGTCTAGTGGTCAGGGGCCAAAATATTGATTTTTGTCTCTCAATCTAAGGTAACTAAACTTAACACTTAAATTTGGATGTTTTAATTCACATAATTTGATTAGAATTAATTAATAAATGTAGAACGTGAACGTGAATTTTTCCATGAAATTTTTTAACCAAACATTAATTTGATGAACATTTTCTTGATGATTCTTGATGTAAATATGTGTTTATATGTAATTTATTTGCTAATTTATTTATCTATTCATGAATTGTTATCTCAATTTGCATGTTTTACTCAGATTAATTGCGTGTTAACCTTTAATTATTTCTTGAAATATTTCGAACCACATGATGAGTGCAAGAATGAATTTTTATTTTGATTTTGAATTAGTTCTATGATTAAAAGCATGTTAGCATGATCAATTTAATTAAAGAATATCGATCTTGAATTAAAATTGTAATTTTGTTCTTTCTTTTGATGATGGCCGAATGAAGATGATGAATAGTAAAAAAAGTTTCAATTTTTCTTACTTGATTAAGTGCATGAATAATCTTGGTTATGAAATATTGTTGGAATAAATAATTAAGATTAATAGTTATGATCATACGATTAATTCTTGAAAATTTGAGAATAAATTTGAGAATAATTAAAGAATAAGTTATGAAATATCAACTTTGTTGTTTGTATCATAGGTGCCAAATGACCATATGTAAATAATTAGGAAATTTTGATTTTATTTTAGCTTATATTAATTATTGAATTTGGATAAAAGATTTAGTTTAATTAGAAGGTTTAAGAAAATATGATAAGGATAAGATATTTAAATTTAAAAAAAAATAAAATAAGATTATGATATGAAAAGATATGATACGATATGTTATTGGTCTCACGATGGCCATGTCGATAAGAAGAAAAGTAAGGATAAGATAAAAAATAAACAAGATAGTTAAAAAGATAAGGATAAAACGATATGTGTTTTGCATGATAAAAGGTTAAGATACCTAATTAATGGTTTATGAAGTGGACGCCAGCTTGGTGATACACGGCTCGCCATACCGGGTTAAGTCGAGGCCCCTGCCCTACTGCAGTCTCTGGGCAGTTCTGGATCCTAGGGTGTGTTTTAGGAAAGTTGGGATGTACCCGGGCATCCTTACGAGCAATAGTGATCGGTCCATGGAATAGTAAAGATGGGTAAAAAGGGCTATTTTGGGTAAATAATATGGAAAGATAAGTAAATCACCGGGGTGAATATGATGTTTTTATCTGCGTAATTTGAACTATTTATTTCCGATGCGTAAGTCTGATTTATGAAGATGATTTCATTGTTGATTTGTGAACTATCTAATAATCTTGCTCGATGATGTGATTGGTTTGTTCTATCTTATAATGTGTTTTATGGTTCCACATTTAAGTGGAACAACCTAGTTATTCGCCACTGACGGTGGACCCCCCCTCTTTACAGGTGAAGATGGAGAAGCTTGATTGGGCAGTCGTGTTATTCCAGTAGGAACACGACAAGAGGGGGGTGAATTGCTGTGAGGAACTTGTAGCACATATTTTAGACAGAAACAGAAATGAAAGGAACTTTAAGAAAAACTAAATGTAAAGAGACAAATTTCAACGAGAAAAACTTCCTGGCCCATGGAAGAAAAACTCCACTTTTATATATAGGAACTAACGACTATGGACCTCGTGAGTTCCTGTAGGAACTAACGACTCTGTTCTCTATCTCTTTCTTTTTTCTCTCTTCTCTATTCTCACGTTTCTTTCTTCTCTCTTCTCTTTTTCACTTTCTCAGTTCTCACACTCCTCTTTTTCTCACTCTCAAAATAATAACTCTTGTATATTGAAATGCAAGTAAAGAACTGGATTGGAACTTTGGAACTTTTTGACACAAAACTCAAATAACGTAATTCTGAAAGTATGCTCTAGTTGTGTGTGTCTAAGTGTTTAATTATGTGTGGTACTTATGAGAGAAATAGTTTTAGTAAATGCTTGGAGAATAAAATACACACTACCCCACTAATATCCTCACTTACTCGTCCACTACACATGCACAATCCCATTAATCTTTGACTCCACAATTTTAACAACTTAATAATTCCTTTTTGACTCATCAAATCAGAATTAAACCTAACTAATAACCTAAAATAATATCCCTAAAAAATAGCTAGACAAAAAAATTATTAAACAAAAAAAACTTTTTTTTTCTTTTTTCCGAATTTTTCAAAATTAAAATTATAAAAATAAAATCAGAATAACTAACTAACTTTGACCAATAACTTAATCAGAATAAATCACTGCACTCAACTTATTCCTATAAAATAGGACAACAACTATGACCAATAACAAATTCAACCTAGTTAGTTAAGAGTTCCTAAAATAAAGGACACATACTATCAGTCAAATTTTGAACCTTTAAACTGATTAAAACAGTCAAAAATTTGTTCAAACTGATCCTAAAATTTGGTAATGGACGTGGACTGTTATAACTAACTGACCAGACACAAGTTCCTCTAGGAACATGACCCAAAGTTCCTCTGACAGACTCGACTAAGTTCCAACCAGACTTCAATACATTAATATACTTACATTTACCCTAGAACATTATATTATAACATTCATGGATGCTTCTTTTCTCTTCATCAAGTGATTTGTTGGAATACTTGAAGTTCTTCTCATGTTCCTTGCTGAATTCTCTTCAGGAACTTCTCTGATTTCTCTGTAGAAACTTGACAGCAACATATTCGATTCACATTCGAACCTTCCCTTAAATCACCATCTTGTTTCTTCAAACGATTGAATCTTCATGTTTGAATCATCAATACTTTATTTTATCTTCAAGATCTAAAATTCTCTAAGAACTCAAAGACACTTATTAGTAATTAAGTTTGTGGTTTATGTCATCATCAAAACTTAAAAGGAATATGTCAACAAGTCGTTTGGTTTGGGTTGTGCGTGCTAGCGAGGATATTAGAAGAAATCCGAACTATATATTATCTACCTTTTGTTATACTATTATTATGATTTTACCCAGCTTGTTGAGTTTAGGACTTTTAATTAGTTGTTTTCCTTATTGGAATTGAACAATGTTTGGATTATGGACTTTTCATTAGTTATTTAATAAATAATAAGACTATTTAGATCCAATTTGACTCTTAGAATTCAATAAATAATTATTTAATTATGAAAGTTGATGATCCGAATGTCAATTTCCTTCAAAATTGATAGTGCATAAAAGTCGGGTCATTACATACAAACTCATCATATGTTTCATCCTTTAAGTGTAAGATTATAACCCAAGTGTACCTGGAAAAATCATCAACAATAACACACACAAACCTATGACCTCTTCGACTTTGTACTCTCATGGGACCACACAAATCAATGTGTACAAGCTCGAAGGGTCTGTTAGTACTAATGACGCTTTTGTGTTTAAAAGAATACTTGACATGTTTTCCTTTGGCACATTATGAACAAATTGTATCAGCTTCATACTTAATGTTAGTTAAACTAGCAACTAAGTCTTGTGACTTTAATTTGTTCAGGATTGTCAAGCTAGCATGTCCAAATCTTTTATGCTAAATCCATTGATTATCATGGGAAACAACTTTCAAGCAAATGGACTTGTATTTGGGAATTGTATCCAAGTAAGTAAAATAAATGTTATCTTTCCTGGTTCCTTCACAAACAAGTTCACCTGTTTGAGAGTTAACTACATGACAAAGGTTAGCATGAAATACCACCCTGTTTCCCTTGTCACATAGTTGAGAAATGCTCAAAAGATTATGTTGCAAGCCATCAACATAATAAACATCATTGATTGCATGTGAAAGTGAATTACCTACTTTACCTATACCAGTAATGGTTCCCTTACTATTATCCCGAAAGGTAACACTTCCACCATTAAATTCAAGGCTATTAGTGAAAGGAATTGCTTTTTATCTCCTGACATGTGTCTTGAGCAGCCACTGTCTAAATACCATTGGGTACGTCCTTTCACTTTAGCTTGCAAAACGCAATCAATGGTTAGCTTTAGGATCCCAAACCTTGTTGGGTCCCCTTCCACAAACAGTTGATCCAGACTGGTTCTTCTCAACCCAGACTAATTCAGGATGTTTAGTGTTCTTTTCAACACTCTTCTTCTTATCTGGGCAATTGTGAATCTTGTGCCCATTCATGCCACAGTGAAAACACACATGCATGTCCTTATCAAGAACGTACATACCATTTTTGAATTATGTTCTCTAATCCAAGAGTTCTCTCTAGGGTGCCAGTTAGCCTTGGTTCTTTTGCTGAAATAACCAAGACCAGCTGTACCACTATTTCCTGTTAAGAAGGTAATATGGTTCAAGGACATTTTAGCATTCAGTAATTTGTCCACATGCTTTTGACTATTTTGAAGCTCTTTGTCCTTGGTTTCAAGAGTTTTAAGAAGAAATTGATTTTTCTCATTCATAAAAGGTGAATTCCTTCTTCATGTTTTCAAGATCAGTATTGAGTTTTGAAATCGTGGACTCATTTGGCATGTCAAAAATTACTGTTTGCTTTTCTTATTTTAATTAAAAAATCTCTACAGTTAGATCATATATTTTACCTTCATATTCATCAATCAAAGTTTGTGTGTCCAAAGAAGAAACGGTCTATGGTGTGTCTTTGAGTAAGACAAACTCTTTATGTAGATCCTCTAAGTCTTTCAAAATCAAATCATAATCTTTTAAAAGGTCAGGTCTACTCAAGGTTTTTTCCTTACCCTTAATCTCTAATAGATCAAGCAGTTTACTCAAGGTAGATAAGTTGTAGGGGAACCAGGCACATGTGGTTTTAATTACATGGGTCATTGCATCAGACAATAGTGCAAGAGTAGTAGATAACTAGAAACAACACATAGTTGGTTCTAACCAACTACATAGCTCCTGTAAAAACAAAACTGTTCCCTGTCAAAGTTTTTCAGTGTTTGTCATCACTTAAAACCAAAAAGGGTGTCAAAAAATTCTCAACACTTGGAACAAACAATATTTAACCTGACACAACAAAACTTTGACCAGGAACAAACAAGCTTTGACCTGGAACAAATTATTGGTCCATTTTGGACCCATTTCTCAGCTTCTTTTTGCTTGTTTTTCGGTTCTTTTAGACTTTATTTTGATGGTTATTACTCTTTTAGAGTAGAATTAGCTCATTTCATGGTTTCATTTAATAATATGGTGTTTTAGTTGTTTTCTTGAATAATTGGGCTAAAATTGGTAGCATTTCTACTCTTGCACTATGGTCTGATGCAATGACTCATGTATTTTTATATACAACTCTTTTCAGGTGATCCAACTTGGATAAGATTTCTTATTGCAAGAGCTTTAGTTTGATATATCATAAGCTTAATTCCGCTAAGAAATGAAAAATATATGAGCATTTGAAGACAAAGTGCGCAGATGTGCAAGACTGTGCAACACTAACCTGGACGGTCGTGCAAGCCTGGCGTGCAACAACACTTTTTCGTGAGTTATTCACTGTGTTTTGGTTGTGTAATTAATACTTAGATTGAGTTTTCATTTAATCAAAAGAACTTTTAGGCCATACTTAGGGTAGTATTAGGAACTTTTCTCTCTTTACTTTCTCTCTCTATATATTAGTGTAGATTAGGCTAGATTTAGGTCCGATTTCTTGAATTTCTCTTTGATTTTCATGTCATCTACTCTTCTCAAGGTATTCAATCAATTTCTCTGCCTTCTCTCTTTCATATTTTGCAAGTAGATTAGTGTTTGATTACTGCATT
The DNA here is from genome assembly GCA_951394345.1 of Salicornia ramosissima. Classification (NCBI taxonomy): domain Eukaryota; kingdom Viridiplantae; phylum Streptophyta; class Magnoliopsida; order Caryophyllales; family Amaranthaceae; genus Salicornia; species Salicornia ramosissima. Next base: position 22,995,106 of record OX596235.1, read on the forward strand.
TACTTGTTTTCTTAGTTTAGTTGCTTGTTTGTTGTTAGATTTAGGTTTAATTCATGTTTTCTTGCTTGGATTTATATTCTAATCTCTTCTCTTTGATTTTCCCCAATTATTATTCAGTAGTTAGGTTTTCTAGGGATTGGATGACTTAATTCTATGGATTTCGGAGGTTGATCATTGGAATCCATGAATGCTTGAGTTTATTAGATTGTTAATTTTCCTAAATTTCTTGTTGCTTTTCATGCTTGCATGCTGAAGTAAACATGTTGAGTTATAGTGATTTTGGATTAATTTTCATGATTACTTTCATTATTTTCTATGGAGAATTTTCTAAATTACTAGAGATAGTAATTGGAATTGTAAATTGATAAAAGTACCTTGACAAACTCGATTTTAAGATTTACTACTTTGGCTAGTCGAGAGAGGTTAATTTAGCATCTCCTAAGATTTCCTAATGTTTATTCAAAAGAAGGTTTAGGATTGGGTTTGTTAATAGTTTTTGAAGATTTACTTGACAATTTAATTTCTCAAAGCATAATTGGTTTTCAATGATCGGAAATTTTCCAAATGAAGTAGTATTCAAGAATTCTTGTCCCTAGAGCTTTTTGCATTAATTCCATTATCCTAGATTTAGTTTTTCCATTTAGTTTTAAAATTTTCACAATTTAAAGAAAACAAAATGTAGAACCTCGATGCACTAAATGTAACGACCCGACTCGCTTAAATCGGCGCGGAAGAAACCGACGAGTCGAATAGTTATAAACTACAACTCGAAACCTAAGAAATTAAAACTAATTCCTCGAATTATTATTAATAAACCACAAACGTACAAATACCCACAAGTTTGTACATACTAATCCCAAAAGTCAAACTAAAAATACTAAAAATACAAGTAAACTCCAACCACATGTCAGAGTTATAAACAACGTAAAAGAGTCCATACAATACTCCAGTATTATCTAAAAACAACAGTAATAGCAAATACAACAGACAATGGCAATAACAACGTCGCTCGCCCAACCCAAAGCTAAGCAAGAGTATCGTCATCAGAAATACCTGAAAAATATACAACAGTCCACCATCAGTGGCGAGTAACATAACTGACTCACCCTAATGGGAATACACATGTACATAGCACAAACCAAATAATCAATATCAATAATCAAAGTACGAGAACAACCCAAAACGTGAACTCGACTATAACCAACCTAATCAACTATCTTTGGCGCAATCAATCATATTCCAGACCGGACTGTGCTCGTACGAACGCATCTTACGCATTCGAACTTTTTACTATGCTCGGATTTGAGAATCTTACTCCCAAACCCCATGAAACCAATCTTACTGGAAATCCATGTCCCGTGAAACCAATCTTACTGGAAATTCACAAAGATCACATAGTATGACTCCAACTATCCCAATACCGTGGATGGAATAGGGGCAACGTCTTAACCCAAAAACAAAGAATCTTACTCTAAGTTAAGGGCGTCTAGAAATGAAATCAAGCTAATTAATTATTAATCTTTAATCATCTTATTATTCAACCTAACTAATTATATTCAAGAATTGCCTCTAGCCTTAATTCTCGAAATTAACTAGTTAAAATACCGAAGTTATTCTCAAGATTGCCTCTAGCCTTGATCTTGAGTCTAACCAACCATAATTCATCAACCTTTAACCATTCTTTAATCAACTTAGACACTTTCTTTAACTTTCTTTATCATTTAAACCATTTTCTTTAATTTTCAAGATTCAACCAAGAACTCATAAAGACTCATCAAGAACTCATAAAGAACTCATAAAGAACTCTTTCAAGAACTCATAAAGAACTCAAAGAACTCATAAAGAACTCATTCAAGATTCAAGATCTTCAATCAAGAACTCAATCAAGATTCAAGAACTTCAATCAAGAACTCATCCAAACTCATAATCATCACACGCATATCATCATGATTTCACTCGAAAACTTCAACTTAAACTCATCCAAAATTCATCAAACTTTGACATAATAATCATGATCATAAAACAACATATATTCAATCATAAAATCATCAAAACCATCATCAAAATATCATGAAAACCATATCAAAATCAGATTAGAAACAATACACTAAATCATGAATAAACTTCATCAAATAACCCATACATGCATTTAATCTATACTATAATCATAGTATTCCAAATAAGTTGAGAAAGTATGTTACCTTATTGAAGATTACACACTAAAAAAACACACAAATGCAGCCCGGAACTCGAACAACACGGACCCACAACACACGGCTGTCCACGGCCTTGCACGGTGCACCACCACCACGCACAGCTACTGCACGGCTGCTGCCCAGTCATTGCACCACCGCACGGCACACGAGCACCACTGCATCACCACGAACACTGCAGCACGGCCCCCTCACACGGGCCACCACACGATCACCCACTTGATCACGAACACGAACAAGACCCAAAACCAATCCCGAACTAGTGACCTTGTATGAACTAATTGTGTTTAGGAATGTGTTTTGCACACCTAAAGATCAATGGGCTATGAATCTTTAAGTTTTGGGTTTAGAAAGATGATGAACAATTGATGGGTTCAACCATCCCAAAAATGGCGTGAGGCAAGGGAAGAGCAAATGGATGGAAAATGTGTTTAAATTGATGGCAAGAGCATTTGATGGCAAAAATGAGCAAGGGCCTTACTAACTCTCTTATTTATAGAGTTAGTCATGGTGTGAACACAAGGCAAGTGGCAAGCCTTGCCATGCCTTAGGAAAACCGGCCAAGAGGGCTAATTGGGCCTAAAAATGGGCTCTCGTGATTAATTGGGCTAATTTACAAAAACCGCATGACTAATCATGCAATAATCGATTTGCCCCAAAATATTAGATAATTAATTAGAAAATTAAATAATAAAATTCTAATCAATTAAATAACAATTAACATAAATAATAAAAACTGAAAATAAATATTTCGAGTTAAATCGAAATTATTCACATAAAATAAAATAAATAGTTCAAAATAAATTTGAACTAACACCAAAAATACACATAACTATCGGCAAAAATACCAATAAAAATCTGGGTCATTACAACCTCCCCTCCTTAAAGAAATTTCGTCCCGAAATTTCAAGGTGCAGGAGATCGCTCCCCATCGAACAACTCCGGGTACTTCTGCCGCATGGACGCTTCCGTCTCCCAAGTCGCTTCTTCGTGGTGTTGATTTCTCCACAACACCTTGACAAGCGGTACCTGCTTACGCCGCAGGGTCCTCTCTTCCCGATCCAAGATCTGGACAGGTCGCTCCTCATAGGTCAGATTCGGCTCGATTACGACCGGATCCGCTGTAATCACATGGGTAGGATCATGTACATATTTCCTTAGCTGGGAAACATGGAATACATCATGAACATTAGCCAAACTAGGTGGTAATGCCAATCGATACGCCACCTCCCCAACTCATTCAAGTATCTCGTAAGGTCCCACATATTTTGGTCGGAGTTTCCCCTTCTGACCGAAGCGTACCACTCCCTTGAATGGCGAAACCTTAAGCAAGACTTTGTCACCTACTTCAAAAGCCAGCGGTCTACGTCGATTATCGGCGTAGGATTTCTGACGACTTTGAGCGGCCTGCATCTTAGACCGGATGACTCAAACCTTCTCGATAGTATCGCGTACCATCTCAGGTCCTAAAGCCACAGTATCGCTGATATCATTCCAACAAATAGGACTCCGACATTTCCTGCCATACAGGGCCTCGTACGGAGCCATCTCAATGCTGGAGTGATAGCTATTGTTATAGGAGAACTCTATCAAGCAGAGCATACGCACCCAAGACTGGTGATACTCCAGAGTACATGCTCGAAGCATATCCTCCAAAGTCTGGATGGTCCTCTCAGTCTGACCATCAGTCGCCGCATGAAAAGCGGTGCTCAACTTCAGTTTCGTCCCAAAGGCTTCCTGATCTGACTTCCAGAAACGAGACAGAAATCTCGGATCTCGATCAGAAACAATCTCCCTCGGAACTCCGTGAAGTCGGATTATGTCCTGAGTATACGCCTCAGCTAGACGCTCCATCGACCAGGTCATTTTCATCGGAATGAATCTAGCGACCTTAGTCAACCTATCCACTATGACCCAAATAGCATTCAAGCCATTACAAGTGGGTAAGCTCACTACGAAGTGCATAGATACCGACTCAAATTTCCAGGTCGGAATAGGTAGTGGCTGCAACAGACCTCCTGGTCTCTGATGCTCAATCTTGACCTTCTGATAGGTCAAACACCGAGCAACAAACTCCCCTACATCCCTCTTCATCTTAGGCCACCAGAATTGGCCCTTAAGATCCTGGTAAAGCTTATTACCACCGGGATGAACAGAATAAGGCGAGTTATGTGCCTCGGACATGATCCTGTTCCTAAGATCAGAACAGTCCGGTACACACCATCTCCCTCGAAAGCGCATACCACCATCAGAAGGGATCTCGAAACCTACAGCCTTACCTTGCCGTATGGCCTCTCGAATCTTAGCAAACTGTGGGTCGTTTTGCTGACCCTCGCGCATCTCCTGAAATAAATCAGGCTCGGTACTCATAGAAGTCAGACGAAGTCTGACGGAACCACGACTTCTACTGAAGTTCAAGCGATGCTTGCGACTCAGCGCATCCGCAACTAAGTTCGCCTTGCCTTCGCAATAGTTGAGCGTCAGGTCGTAGTCCTTGATCAACTCAAGCCACCATCTCTGCCTCATATTGAGGTCTTTCTGAGTGAAGATGTACTTGAGACTCTTGTGATCCGTGAATACCTTACACGAACCACCATAAAGATAGTGCCTCCAAATTTTGAGTGCGAACACTACAGCCGCTAACTCTAAGTCATGCGTCGGATAGTTACGCTCGTGCACCTTCAGTTGCCTTGATGCATAAGCGATGACCTTCCCACCCTGCATGAGCACACAACCTAAGCCACACTTCGAAGCATCACTATAGACATCGAAGCCCTCTTCATCGTTCGGAAGAGTAAGAATCGGAGCAGAGACTAATCTCTGTTTCAACTCTTGAAATGCTTGCTCGCAAGCTTCTGTCCAAACGAATCGGACCTCCTTCTGCAGGAGACTAGACATTGGTCTAGCTATTTTGGAGAAGTCCTGGACGAATCGTCGATAGTATCCGGCCAAACCCAGAAAACTACGAACCTCCGCCACATTTGTCGGGCTACTCCAATCTACCACAGCCTTAATCCTAGCTGGGTCTACTTTAATGCCTTCTTTGCTAATCACATGACCTAGGAAGGCTACTTCGCGAAGCCATAACTCACACTTGGAGAGTTTCGCGAACCACTTATGACTCCTTAATATCTCGAGTACCATCCAGAGATGTTCCGTATGCTCGGACTCATCTCTAGAATAGATCAAGATATCATCTATAAATACTACAACGCACTTGTCGAGTAAGTGGTGAAACGTCCGGTTCATCTGGTCCATGAACACGGCTGGCGCATTAGTGAGGCCAAAGGGCATCACCTCAAACTCGTAATGGCCGTATCGAGTACGAAAAGCAGTCTTCGGAATGTCTTCTTTCTTGACTGGAATCTGATGATATCCAGATCGAAGATCTATCTTCGAAAACACTCCTGCTCCTCGCAACTGATCGAACAGGTCCTCAATCCTAGGCAATGGGTACTTATTCTTGATAGTTACCCGATTCAACTCTCGGTAGTCTATGCACAGGCGCATACTACCATCTTTCTTCTTCACGAAGAGCACAGGAGCTCCCCACGGAGAAACACTTGGCCTAATGAAGCCCTTATCGATCAAATCCTGGAGTTGTGTCTTTAACTCCAATAACTCAGATGGTGCCATCCGGTACGGTGCCTTCGAGATCGGCGCTGTCCCGGGTACTAAGTCGATATGAAACTCGACGTCGCGCTCAGGTGGAACGCCTGGTAGCTCATCAGGAAATACGTCTCTGAAATCCCTCGCTACAGGTATATCGTCCAACAGAGACTCATCAGTCAAGTCTCGTACCTGACAGAGATACTAAATCGCCCTTCTGGCGATGCTTCCTCATTTTCAAGGCAGAGATTACCTTTACTCCTTTCTTAAGGACGAACCCAGAGTAGGTAACTCGGTTGCCCTGAGATCCTCAGAATGTTACTGACTGATCTCGGCAACGAATGATCGCTCGATACCTTGATAGCCAATCCATACCAAGTATAACGTCAAACTCCATTAGCGGGAACTCCTTCAGATCGGCTGTCGCTTGCTCCCCAGCTATCACGATAGGCACTCCTCGGAATTCACGCTGACAAACAAAATCCTCTCCGGAAGGGAGAGTAATAATTGAACTAACAGGAAGGCTGCCTCGAAGATTAGACCTCGAGACAAAACTACTAGCCACAAAAGAAACAGTAGCACCAGAATCAAACAGAACTAAAGCTAACATACCAGAGACAAGAAATCTACCTGATACGACGTCAGGCTGAACCTCGGCCTCCGCCTCGGTCATGCAGTAGACTCGGTTCTTCACCGGAGTCTTCGGCAGTGCTGGAAGCTGCTTAACCTCAGAATCTGGCTTCCTCTCGGGGCATGTCGACGCCTTATGGCCTACCTTCCCGCAAGTAAAACAAGTGATCGGAGAACCGTCGCACTTCTTCCCTGGGTGGAAGTCTCGACCGCAACCTCTACACTTCGAGCCATCATTACCCTTACGCGAACTCGGGGTCGAAGGGGTACTGCTAGATGTGCCAAACCGGGGCTTCTTAAACGAAGTTGTAGTCGTCGGAACCGGAGCTCTCTTCTTGCTCGAATCCTCCTCAATAATCGATGCCTGTATCTCGAGTGCTACCTCGTAGGCCTGCTGGAACGTCGTCGCTCCACTGCTGATCACATGAACTCGAATCCTCGGATCTAGCTTTTTGATGTAGCGTTTGACCCGATCCTTCTCCGATGGAACCACAGACGTAGCGAACCTCGATAACTCCGTGAATCGATCAGTGTACGCCTGGACAGACATCTTACCCTGTGCAAGAGTAAGAAACTCCTCCTGTTTCTGCCACCGCAACTCGTCGGGGTAGAAGCGCTCCTGGACCTTATCGATAAAGTCGGTCCAAGTCATCGCATGCAACGGCTGGTACGCGTCCTTCGCTAACGTCCACCAGTTATCGGCCTCTCCACGTAAGTAATATGCGGCGATCAGCACCCTCTCGTGATCGGGACAAAACTTCGCGTCGAAGAGCTTCCCCATCTCGCGGATCCAGCTCTCCAAAGTAGTGGGGTCGGCAACCCCGTCGTAAGTCGAAGGTCGATGACGTGCGATACGATCGAACGTCGACTGCATACTCGGCGGATGACGACTATGGTGCGCCAATGTAAGGATCGCCTCCTCAAGTGCCCGCAACCTCTGTCGTCCAGTACTCAACCGGCGAGGTGTAGACATGCTGCCACGCATCACAACAAAAGACATAACAAGGAATAAATGTTAGTCAAATACCCCACCAAAGTCAAGCAAACCAAATAAAGGAAGAAAGAAATAGAAAAGGTCTTATCCCGGTCTTTCTACCCAACTCTTCTCCCTTCACTTAATCCTAGAATTTGGTTTGATCACTCGGGAATAATAAAGCTCTCAACTCCCGGGTTAACTCAAATCCTAAAAACTTCACTTAAAACCTATTCGGCTCTGATACCAACTGTAACGACCCGACTCGCTTAAATCGGCGCGGAAGAAACCGACGAGTCGAATAGTTATAAACTACAACTCGAAACCTAAGAAATTAAAACTAATTCCTCGAATTATTATTAATAAACCACAAACGTACAAATACCCACAAGTTTGTACATACTAATCCCAAAAGTCAAACTAAAAATACTAAAAATACAAGTAAACTCCAACCACATGTCAGAGTTATAAACAACGTAAAAGAGTCCATACAATACTCCAGTATTATCTAAAAACAACAGTAATAGCAAATACAACAGACAATGGCAATAACAACGTCGCTCGCCCAACCCAAAGCTAAGCAAGAGTATCGTCATCAGAAATACCTGAAAAATATACAACAGTCCACCATCAGTGGCGAGTAACATAACTGACTCACCCTAATGGGAATACACATGTACATAGCACAAACCAAATAATCAATATCAATAATCAAAGTACGAGAACAACCCAAAACGTGAACTCGACTATAACCAACCTAATCAACTATCTTTGGCGCAATCAATCATATTCCAGACCGGACTGTGCTCGTACGAACGCATCTTACGCATTCGAACTTTTTACTATGCTCGGATTTGAGAATCTTACTCCCAAACCCCATGAAACCAATCTTACTGGAAATCCATGTCCCGTGAAACCAATCTTACTGGAAATTCACAAAGATCACATAGTATGACTCCAACTATCCCAATACCGTGGATGGAATAGGGGCAACGTCTTAACCCAAAAACAAAGAATCTTACTCTAAGTTAAGGGCGTCTAGAAATGAAATCAAGCTAATTAATTATTAATCTTTAATCATCTTATTATTCAACCTAACTAATTATATTCAAGAATTGCCTCTAGCCTTAATTCTCGAAATTAACTAGTTAAAATACCGAAGTTATTCTCAAGATTGCCTCTAGCCTTGATCTTGAGTCTAACCAACCATAATTCATCAACCTTTAACCATTCTTTAATCAACTTAGACACTTTCTTTAACTTTCTTTATCATTTAAACCATTTTCTTTAATTTTCAAGATTCAACCAAGAACTCATAAAGACTCATCAAGAACTCATAAAGAACTCATAAAGAACTCTTTCAAGAACTCATAAAGAACTCAAAGAACTCATAAAGAACTCATTCAAGATTCAAGATCTTCAATCAAGAACTCAATCAAGATTCAAGAACTTCAATCAAGAACTCATCCAAACTCATAATCATCACACGCATATCATCATGATTTCACTCGAAAACTTCAACTTAAACTCATCCAAAATTCATCAAACTTTGACATAATAATCATGATCATAAAACAACATATATTCAATCATAAAATCATCAAAACCATCATCAAAATATCATGAAAACCATATCAAAATCAGATTAGAAACAATACACTAAATCATGAATAAACTTCATCAAATAACCCATACATGCATTTAATCTATACTATAATCATAGTATTCCAAATAAGTTGAGAAAGTATGTTACCTTATTGAAGATTACACACTAAAACAACACACAAATGCAGCCCGGAACTCGAACAACACGGACCCACAACACACGGCTGTCCACGGCCTTGCACGGTGCACCACCACCACGCACAGCTACTGTACGGCTGCTGCCCAGTCACTGCACCACCGCACGGCACACGAGCACCACTGCACCACCACGAACACTGCAGCACGGCCCCCTCACACGGGCCACCACACGATCACCCACTTGATCACGAACACGAACAAGACCCAAAACCAATCCCGAACTAGTGACCTTGTATGAACTAATTGTGTTTAGGAATGTGTTTTGCACACCTAAAGATCAATGGGCTATGAATCTTTAAGTTTTGGGTTTAGAAAGATGATGAACAATTGATAGGTTCAATCATCCCAAAAATGGCGTGAGGCAAGGGAAGAGCAAATGGATGGCAAATGTGTTTAAATTGATGGCAAGGAGCATTTGATGGCAAAAATGAGCAAGGGCCTTACTAACTCTCTTATTTATAGAGTTAGTCATGGTGTGAACACAAGGCAAGTGGCAAGCCTTGCCATGCCTTAGGAAAACCGGCGAAGAGGGCTAATTGGGCCTAAAAATGGGCTCTCGTGATTAATTGGGCTAATTTGCAAAAATCGCATGACTAATCATGCAATAATCGATTTGCCCCAAAATATTATATAATTAATTAGAAAATTAAATAATAAAATTCTAATCAATTAAATAACAATTAACATAAATAATAAAAACTGAAAATAAATATTTCGAGTTAAATCGAAATTATTCACATAAAATAAAATAAATAGTTCAAAATAAATTTGAACTAACACCAAAAATACACATAACTATCGGCAAAAATACCAATAAAAATCTGGGTCATTACACTAAATTCTCTTGAAATCAATTTCCATCCACCTACTTCCTCATGGATCGAGCCTAGCTCCCCTATTACTACGTATTAGTTAGTTAGGTATTATAAATTGTATATTTGGGAAGTGACTAGGTCCACGACATCCTAGGATTCGACCAGGCCAGAAAAACAATCTTTAACTTGAAACAAAAAACCCGTACCTGGAACAAACAAGCTTTGACCTTGAAGAAAAAAAAAACTTTGACTTCAAATAAAACAGATCTTACCTGAAACTAATATCATGTGACATAATAATCCAGGTAATAATAAAGTTAAGTATTTCAGGTTACAAGTATTGTGTTCCAGGTTATAGGGTATGTATTCCAGGTTATACTTTACTATTCCATGTTATAAGTTAAGTATTCCAATTTATCTGGAAAGTATTGAAATGAAGATCCATAGCTATATCTAAACTCGAACTAATTTCGCATAAAGAAGAAGATTAAATATTGTACTTTGGCACTGATGATGTTCATCATCTTCATCCTCGCAGAACGTTTGTAATCAAGAAGAATATGAAGTTTGGGGAAAAATATTGAATTGAGGATCCAGAGCCACAGCTAAACTCGAACCGATTTCGCATAAAGAAGAAGATTAATTACTGTACTTTTGCACTGATTTTGATCAAAATATTTGCCGAAATGTGTGGTTCGGTGGTTTGTGTCGTATTTGGTGTCTGATTGGGTGGTTTGTTCATCATTTTCACGACGATACAATACTTTTGATCATAATATATACCAATTGTTATGGTCGAACAATCTGACACAATAATTTTACATTATATATATAATTATGTAGCTACTGATACCGAAATTATAATAACTACATTTGTAATGAGTGATTATATATATTTGAAGATTGCCTTATTACAATCAAAGTGATTATTATATCTGTAATACCTCGTATTTTCGGGATTAAAATATTATGTAGTTTTGGTTGTTTAAAAACATGGTTTAGAAAAATAGTAATAAAATCCTTGTTTTATAACTGGAAAATCTTTTAAAATTATTTCTTCGGGAATTTATTGTAATAAGATTTTACAATGCTTTCAAACTTGTTTCTTTTAATTTCATTATCTTACACTTCCTCATAATACCTCAATCCACTAGATTCCTAAAGCCCCAATTTATGACAATTCAAGGTTGTGGACCGACTCAAAATTAATATTTAATTAATGATGAGTTGTTAATAAGTAGGGATTATAAGTAATTTTAGTCTCTTCTTGTAGTGGATCAGAATAGCCTTCCGATAATTTTTTGCGTCAAATTAAATTTTAGCATTAGGCTTACATAAAATTGCCTGAGACTTGAATATAATTTAGAGCTCAATTTCTAATTAATTTTTTTGGGCTAAGTATAAACTAAATCAATTAGTTAAGATTAGTTCATTCAACCCTCCTAATAATTATTTGTGGAATAAGAAAACAAAATGCCAAAAGAACCACTTAAAATCTTCTTTACTTAGCTTCAATCCCCACTTAGGATTAGATATTCCATTTTTATTCATTTAATTATATTATCTTATCTCTTATTTTATTTGGTTGTTATTTATCCCTTTTAAGTTTGTTACAACCTCCATATATGTTTTATCTCTAGGTTGTTACAATTGTTCATGTACAAATACCACTCCCATTCACCATCATCCCTCACTCCAGAATCTGATCTAACAAACTCTCTCTCACCCTCCCTTTTTTCTTTCTATCTTTTTCTTTCTCTCTCAAATTAATTAAATAGATAAGTTAAAGATTGTTCTTCTCTAATCTTTAACACTTCCACAAATGAAAATAAAAAGATCTTGATTTATTCTCTTCTTTTCTTGGAGTTCAGACCTTTGATCTTTGATAATTTTATATGATTTTATGTATGCTATTAATGTATGTACGTTTATATATATGGATAATTGTGTGAATTATTAAAGAATCAATCAAGAAAGATTTGAAAATCATATGATGATAGACGCATATTATATTAGTATTTTATGATGATTAAAGTTTGTGTCTTTTATGATCTTTAAAGCTTGGATTTTTATAATTTTATGATGAATATATGAATTACCTGATAATTTTGATATTCATTTATTATAAATAATTAATTAAATTGTTCTTTATGTTAAAGATTGAATCCTTAATCAGATCAAGATTTACGATTGTATGAAGTCGTGTAGCATGGCCGAATACATGTAGGTTATTTTCATTAAGTTTCTTCATGATCTTGAATTAAATCTTGGACCGAACATATTAGTTGTGATAAAATTAATTGACTTGCTAATTGGAAGTGTTTATGTAATTATAATGACCATTGCTGAATCTGCTTCCTGTTTGATATTATATTGTGGTTTCAAGTATTGAAGTGTTTGATCGATAGTATTATTGCAGTATATTATTATTGTTGTTAATGTGAATTGTTGAAAATTTATTATGTAACATATATTTTGGGTAGTAGTTATATCTTCATTTTAGGGTGACAGATGATAAGGATCGATAAGTAATGATAGTTTTAAATTTTGAAAATGAAAGAATTGATTCAAGTGAATAATTAAAGTTTTAACTAATAGTAAAATAACTAAAAAAAGCATTCTTAAGAGAAATTTCCTATTAAACTAAGAAAAAGAATCATTGTTAATCTCAATTTAGGTTGATTAACTAACTAGAAAAATCACTCTTAAAGTTTATTCATCAGTTTAGAAAACTTGTAGTCTGAAACTCCCAAGAATTCAAGTCTAAACAAGCGAAGTCACGTCAGCTCAAAGATGAACAAAGTTCAAGCTTTTTTTCATAAATTCAAACCTGATTTTTACAAAGGCTATGACAAGCTATTTATAGAGAAACTAAAACTAAGACTAAGAGATGAGCTCCGTAATAAACAAGGAAAAATATGATGAAATATCTTCACCATAACCGCCCCTCCCCCCTCCCCTTTACATCCACTTTCTCCACTTGCATCAAAGCACATCATTTAGCATCCATAGCCTTCATGGCTCACTAAAGCTATGAACATGACAAAAGGAAGCTACTAGCATGACTACTCAAAGCTAGAAGCACGACATCGACATGTCAAAGGTAGTTGCATGGCTACTCAAAGCTATAAGCATGACAAAGCGAAGCTACTAGCATGACTACTCAAAGCTAGAAGCACGACATGGCAAAGCTAGTTGCATGACTAATCAAAGCTATAAGCATGACAAAGCGAAGCTAGTAGTATGACTACTTAAAGCTAGAAGCACGAGATGGAAAAGCTAGTTGCATGACTACTCAAAGCTATAAGCACGACAAAGCGAAGCTAGTATGACTAAGCAAAGCTACACCACCTTCTTTAGGTGATGATTCACCTAGTTTTCAAGCAAGCACCTCTCAAAGTAGCGAATTGAGGTAGCTCAATGAATTTTCACAAAACAGTCCGAAAGGCAATTAAAGTAATTACCAGACTATTACAAATACTACTTAGCTAATACTGAATAAATATAGTCAGACATAAATAAAAATTACTAGCTAAAGTAAATTGATCACAGTCGATTGTAGACACCTTCTTTTGTTCCTAAAAACAGGCCAATGACTATCGTATATATACCACGTCGCTATTAGTCCGACGACACTGAATCTAGTGTTCAAATAAGTGTTTCAAATTGCTCAGAATAAATGACCTCTAAAGTGCAAGGACCTGAAAGTCTTGATAATCGCCTCTCGGAAGCTAAAAAGGCGCTAGGAGTATTATGAATAACTTCCTAAATTATTTATAATATTTCGGGCATTTTAAAAATAAATTTCTTATTTTTTCTAAAAAATTAAATTAATTTTTAATAATTATTTAAATTATTTAATTATGAAAATTATTTACTTTATGAAAATTAACAAAAAACCGAGAAAATAGCCATGAGAAACGAATATCGAATTCAAATCACGTGCAAGATACTAGTCAACTTGTGCGCCCCAGCGTACATGTCATGCGCTTAAGCGTACAAGAGGACATCACATGTGTGCCCCAGCGCACAGACCGTGCGCTATGGCACACAAGGGGCTTGCTTTTTGTTTCCACTCGCACAAGTGGAGTAGTATTTGTGCACACATGTGCATAAGTCGTACGCTCCAGTGCACATGTCGTGCGCCCAGACGCACTAGTACACGATTTAATGACTTGAGCACTATAAACAAGTCTATTTCAATTGAGCAAAAGGCACCAATTTGAATTATCATTCTCTCTACTCGTTTTCTCTACTGTCTACTTTAATCACTAAACCTCCGTCAAAATTATTCCTCAAAAATAAAATTAAAAAAATCCCAAAAAACATTTTAAACACCTTCAGAGTCATCGTTCGACAGTTTGCATGCAAGGTATCTAATATGAGGCCACCAGAAAATTAATTCCCTTTTTATTTCAGTTATTTAAATTCCATTTGTATTGTTCAAATAGTAATTTTATTTTTCGCACTCTTGTACTTATGTAATCATCCCAAAGATAGTGCAATCATTTATCGCTTTCCCTCACTTAGATTTAAAATAATACGGAGTAAATAAAAGGCTCGACAAAATGTAGAATCCAGAATAATTATTAAACTTTTTCTAGGTTTATTTTATTACACATTTTACTTTATTTTATTTCATTTATATGCATTTATCACCTAAATTTAGGGTCCGTTTACTTTGTTGTAAAACATTTTCGATGTAAAATGATTTTACATGAAAAATATTTTACGTTGGAAAACTAATTTTCATATAAATTTTCCAATGTTTACTTGCACAGAAAATAAGTTTAACTCCCAAATTTGGAGGAAAATGTTTCCAATAGGGTGTAAAATGAGTTTTCACCCAAAGTTTTACATTTTATTGTTTCACCTAAAGTAAACAATGTAAAATAGGAAAACTGTTTTCAGGGAAAATATTTTTCGCTCTAGTAAACGGACCCTTAAGGTTAGTTTAGATTTAGTTTTAGTCTTAGTAATAAAAGGCCGGAATAATGTGCAAATCACTTTAAATCAAGATTTTTTTTGGCAAATCAGTGTAGAACATAAAATTGATTAAATCCAAAGTGATCGCTTAAAATTAAGATTATTTGTGCATTTATTAAATAAATTAAACTTGCCTAGTAATTCCTACGCGTCCTTAGGCATTCTAATCCGGAAATATGAATGTTGTAGATTTAATAATTATGATATCACAAATGAGATCAAGTAAATGTCGCTACATGCGAGAGATTTTGTGACCCATTTAGTCCTTATCCTCGTCCCCGAATCCAGAACTTTGACCGACCTATTCAATGGAGTCATTAAGGTATTCAGACGATATGATTAATTGGGTTTCATGTAGCCTTAAATATGGCACGGTGGTGATTTCCTTATTTGAGTATCCATACTGAGCCCCCGAATCCAAAGCATGCTCACCTCATGCTAAAAAGGCCAATTCCATATGTCCACAACGACCAATTATTAAAATGGAACTAACAAGGACCCAGTGATAACATGGAATTAATGAAAAGATCATGAAAAGAACTAATCTCCTGAACTGGACTAGAACTAAGAAGTATCTCATTTGTCGTATCATAATTAGGTATTGATCTTATTTCATCCTATCCTTCTTCGATGGGAATTGACCTCAAATCTAGTAGTTCATCATCCTCTAAGTATGGAAACGTTGAAGGTTGCAACAACTCCACAATCACTTGGAAGATCGATCATATAAGCATTATCACCAAAATGCTCTAAGACTTTAAATGCACCATCTGCTCTCGACATTAGCTTGTATTTTCGCTTTCCCGGGAACTATTCCTTCCTCAAATGGATCCAAACCAAGTCTCCTGGATGAAAGAGCTTCAGTTTCCTCCTTTTGTTGACTTTCTTCTTGTATCCCTAATTTTTTTTCTCAATATTAGCTTGAACCTCCTTATGAATCTTCACCATTGCTTTAGCTTGAGCTCTAGCATCGCCATGAATATAAGAATCCCTAGGTAAAGCAATAAGATCAATAGGAATATAAGGGTTAATGCCATAAAAAATTTCAAAAGGTGAGTGTTTAGTAGTTTAAGTAAGTGTCCTTTTGTAAGCGTACTCAACATGACATAGTTTAACATCGCAATCCTTTCCTGTTTTGCTCACTAGACCCCTAAGCAATGCCCCCAAATTATTGTTAGTCACCTCAGTCTGCCAATCTATCTGAGGATGATGAGAAGTACTAAAGAGTAACTTAGTAACTATAAGTCTCCTCAAGGTCCTCCAAAATTAGCTTAGAAACTTACTGTCCCAATCAGAAACAATAGTTTTCGGAACCCCATGCAAACGAACCATTTCTCTGAAGTACAAACAGGCAACATTCATTGCATCTTCAATTTTGTGACATGGAATAAAGTGCACCTTTTTTTAAAATCTATTTACCACTACCATAACCGAATCATTCCCCCTTTGAGTTCTATGTAGTAGTGCCACTATAAAATCCATGCTCACATCCTCCAACGATCTCTTTGGAACTGGTAATGTAGGATATGGTCCCTATTGAAACAAACTCTTCGACCTCTGACAAATCCCACATCGAGCTAATAAAGTTGGAATCTCACCAACCATGCGTGGACAATGAAAATGTTCATGTAGTAACTTAATAGTCTTGTTGATGTCGAAATGACTAGCCAAACCACCTCCATAAGCCTCCGATATTAGTAACTCCCTAATTGGACATTTTAGAACACAAAGTTTGTTCCCTTTGAATAAGAAATCATCCACCAACTGATAATTATTTTTCGAACCAGATTTGCATTCAACAAATAAGTCACATAAATCGACATTAAGTGCATAGTATTCCTTTATCAATTTGAACCCAAGTACCTTTGTATCCACGGTAGTCAATAAAGAATGTTTTATTGAAAGAGCATCATCAATAATGTTTTCCTTCGCGGCTTTGTATCTAGCAACAAAGTCAAAAGATTGCAAAAGTTCTACCCATTCAACATGTCTAGAACTGAGTTTATGCTGATCGTGTATGTATTTCAAACATTCATGTTCAGAATGTAAAACAAATGGCATAGGACGTAAGTAATGAATCTAAATTCCTAAGGCTCTAATCATGGCATAAAAATCTTTATCAAAAGTAGAATATTTCAATCCACGACCATTAAGCTTCTCGCTAAAATAGGCAATAGGCTTACTCGATTGAATTAAGACAGTTCCAACTTCTATACCACTCGCATCACAATCCACTTCAAAAGTTATAGTGAAATCAGGTAGAGATAAAATTGGTGTTATACACATTTTTCCCTTAATCAGTTCAAAGGCCTTATGAGCAGCTTTAGTCCACTCTAATTTTCCATATAACAACCCGTCTTTTCCGACTAACATAAAACTAAAACCCACAAGATAAACGAGTCATTACTACTACTTATTAACCCAAAACAAGTCTAATTACTATAACCAACATAGTCCAACCAACACCAATAGTACGAAAGTCCCAAAATTTTCAAGTATAACATCCTAGCTATTTAACCACACCACCAAAGTCCGATTACAAAACTATAAAATGCGAAAAGTAAAACTAATCTATAACAAAGTAGAGTCCACAAGTCTCTCGCACTCAATCCCAGCCCAAGCACAAGTAGACAGCTACTCGTCATCATTACCTAGAAAAGATATAAATATATATATATATATATATATATATATCTATATATATATATATATATATATATATATATATATATATATATCTGTGTGTGTGTCCATCGTCAGTGGCGAGTAACTAGGCTGTTCAACCCAAATGTGGGACTTAAGCCACATACACAACATAAAATATCATCAAATAGAATAATAAACAACCAACACAACAGATCAATCATCATGTATCACATAATAACATACCTGGCGTCCAATCACAGCAGAATCAACATACATCCATAAATATATAAAAAGCCGAGACAAAATCGATACAAAACCAAATCTAAAAAATCCGAAATCCGAAACCTTAGTCGAAAACCAAAATCAAATCGAAAACCGAAAGTCTAAACCGACAGTCCAATACGACTACAAAACCGAGAGTCCAATGTGACCTCGAAAACCAACCGACAGTCTAATCTTAGCTCGTTGGTCGACCTATGCCTCTTCCAACTTTCCTAACACATGCCGGGACGAACTAATGCGTCCAAATCTCATAGCACTCCAATGCGAGTACTATGTCTAAGTAATGGTCATGACTCCTAAGTTAGCAACCAATGCATCACTAACCTAGACGACAACACATCCTAGGACCAAGAACTACCCCACAAATATCGAACACAGGGCAGCGGCCACAATCTTAAACCAAAATAGAAACCAATGCATTACTAAGATACGCGACTTAAAAATACGAAAAATACCGACATAAAACCGTAAAAGATCAATACTCAAAACATATAAATTCCACAACATTTCGAAAAAATCCAACGAAAATTCAAGAAAACGTCTATATTGTTCGAAAATTCCAAGAAATCGACCAAACTAAGGTTATTTCAAGAAAACCCAAAAAAAAAAGAATCGACGATATTAAAGAAACTAATCAAAATTAAATATAATTTCAAGAAAGAACTTAATTCAAAACCGATTCGAAAAGTTATTATTCAAACCATAACATATTTATTCAAGATTTAAATAACTTAAAGAACTCATCAAGAACTCATGCCCATTAATATACGTGCATGAACCCAATTATCATGAGATTAATTCAATAAAATCAATAACATAATTAAATCAATACAATCATAATACTCATGTTCGAATTACTAAATTAACTTTCAATTACCAAATCATACATGAATTATTCAAGAATTAATTATACATTCATACATTATTTCACACGCATATCATGGAAAAAATATGAGAATATGCTCATCATTTTTTTCAATTCAATCCTATGTTAATCTATGTTAACTTAACTACCAAATTTGAGTTTAAACATCTAGTTACCTGGATTAACGCAAGACTAAAAATCAAACAGCGAACGATCGATCAATGAACGTTGTACGAACCACCAACAACACGGCCCACAAAAACGAGCAGTCTCAACACACACGAGCAGCATAGTCTAACCACCGCGACACCACATCGACCACCGCTGCAAACACGATCACCACCGCACTTGCACGGTCTTCACACGGAACCACCGCAGCCCAGCCGAGCACCTCCACGAGCCACGCACGGTCAATACAAGCACCCACACGGACCCCCCCCACACACGATCAACCCGACCCGGAAACAACCGAACCAATGATCTTGGATGAAATATTTGATGAATTTTAAACTACAAGAGAAGTGTAGTCTAATGGTGTTTGAATCTTGAATTTTAATGCGGATTGTGTTGAAGATTGTAGATGGAGAAATATGGGTTTGTAATGGTGTTTGCAGTAAGGATGATGATGATGAGAGTGTTTGTTCAAGTGGAAAAATGCTTACTAGCAATTTGAAGTGGTAAAATGAAAGGTAGTCCAAATCCTCCTCTAAACCCATATATATAGAGGATAGAATGGATTAAGGAGCCAAATCATGGGTATAACTCCCATGATAACCGGCCCTTATGGGCTTTATTGGCCATTTGGGCCAATTAATTCCATCTTAGAGAAAACCAAGCCCAAATTATTAAAATGTCAATCAACAAATCAAAATAAAATAAACTAAAACAAAATAAACCACCAAACAAATCACAACAATTCACCCAAAATCATATTAAAACTAGGGATATTACATTCCATGTTTAGTACACTCAGTTATAGGAGCTAATGAAGTGCTAAAATTCTTAATAAATCTCCTATAAAAAGACGTTACCATGAAACGACCTCACATTAGTAATACACTTTGGACCCGGCCAAGTAGAAATAGCTTCAACTTTAGCAGGATCCGCCTTCAGCCCGTACATCCGAAATTATGAAACCAAGAACACTATTGCATGAATGGACACTTCTCTAACTTCGAACACTATTCCCAAAAAGCTTATGTTTCCTTAGATTTTCAAACAAAAGACACAAATGAATTAAATAATCTTCTTTGTTAACAAAATAAATAAGAATATCATCTAAATATACAACTACAAACTTGCCTAAAAACGGTTTAAGTACTTCATTCATCAACCTCATGAACATACTAGGTGTGTTTGTTAGATCGAACGACATAACTAACCATTCATAAATATCATATCTAGTCTTAAAAGCAGTCTTCCATCCATCACCTTCACACATGCAAATCTGATGGTAGCCACACTTAATATCAATTTTAGATAACAAATTAGACCCACTCAACTCGTCTAACATGTCATTTAGCCTAGGAATTGGAAACATATACTTGATAGTAATATTATTAACAAATCAACTATCAATACTCATCCTCCAAGATCCATCCTTCTTTGGATGAAGTAAGACCAAAATAGCACACGAGCTCATACTCCCCTTCACATATCCCCTCTCAATTAGCTCACTAATTTGTCGTTGTAACTCCCTACTCTCCTCAGGATTACACCTATAGGATGGCTGATTTGGAATAGGGGCTCTAGGAATTGAGATCAATCTGATGCTGAATTCCTCTTTATGGTGGTAAACGAAGAGGTAATTCGTGAGGAAAAAATCCTGAAAATCATTTAAAACATCCCCCAACTCAGAATATGTAATCGCCACTCCCTCTTTTATTTCTTGACTCACTATCACATACGTACACCCCTCTTGTTTAAACAATTTCTCAAATTCTTTTCTTCCTAGTAGCACACTCCCATTGTCTGAATTGGACTTTGTTTGAGTCTTAGTGTTTAGGATTTTTTAGGGTGCTAATGTTAACAAAGTTTTCAATTTTCCATTTTTTTCAACTTATAAGTGTAGTGAGACTATCTTAGTCACCTTCCGATCAAATTGCCAAGGACGTCCGAGTAACAAGTGACATGTCGTCATTGGAATTACATCACATAGAATTTCATCAACATAATTACCAAATGCTGAAATTAACTAAAACCCCATATTGCACCTTCACTTCACTTTCATCATCTATTAATTTAAGTTTATATGGATTAGGGTGTTTAATTAATGGCAAAGAAAACTTATTCATAAGTTCAGTAGACGCTACATTCGCACAACTACCCCCATCTACAATCAACGCGCATATTTTTTTTTTATCGGACATTTTGAATGAACAATTGTCTATCTTTATTCATTTTCTTTTGCCATGCTATTGTTATACAAAATTCGATCTCCTGATGAACATAATTTCCCTTTCTAATTCGGGTTGACAAAGTTCCTCTACTTCCTCCCCCTCCCTCATTATCATGTTCAGAAGTTATGAGAGCTAATTTATCAATTTCATATATCTCTTCTACGTCATGTAAAGTCATTATTCGGTTAGTAGGGAAATTAGATTATAATGACCATAACCTTGACACGTATAGCATTTTACTTTGTCACTAACAGTTTTAATAGGAACATTAGGCTTCTTGTTCTTATCATGATCAGTAATAACATTTAGTATTAGGTTTAAAATTTGAAGATCTAGTAAAAGATTTAGCAATTATACCACTCGACTTCTTCCTTGGGGCCTCCAAAGTTGATGCCATTTTGCAGGCTTTAGCATATGTAAGGAAAGGAAACACCTCTATTTTTTCCCTCAGATCAATATTCAAGACCTCCTAGGAACCTTCTGAGTTTTTGCTCTTCAGATTCTTCAATTTCATACTAAACTAAGAAGAATAACTCTTAAGAGAAATTTCCTACTAAACTAAGAAGAAGAATCACTCTTAATCTCAATTTAAGTTGATTAAATCACTAGAAAAATCATTCATAAAGTTTATTAATTGATTTAGAAAACTAGTAGTCGAAACTCCCAAGAATTCTAGTCTAAACAAGCTATGTCGCGTTAGATCAAAGATGAACAAAGTTCAAGCTACTAAAGCTATAAGCACGACAAAGCGAAGCTACTGGCATGACTACTAAAAGCTAGAAGCACGACATGTCAAAGCTAGTTGCATGACTACTCAAAACTATGAGCATGACAACACAAAGCTACTAACATGACTACTCAAAGATAGAATCACGACATCGCAAAGCTAGTTCCATGACTACTCAAAGATATAAGCACGACAAAGCAAAGCTAGTAGTATGACTACTTAAAGCTAGAAGCACGATATGGAAAAGCTAGTTGTATGACTACTCAAAGCTCTAAGCACGACAAAGCGAAGCTAGTATGACTAAGCAAAGCTACACCACATCCTTTAGGTGATGATTCACCTAGTTTTTAAGCAGGCACCTCTCAAAGTAGCGAACTTGAGCTGCTTAATGAATTTTCACAAAACTGTTTGAAAAGAAATTAAAGTAATTACTAGACTATTACAAATAATACTTAGCTAATACTGAATAAATATAGTCCGACATAAATAAATTACTAGCTAAAGTAAATTGATTACTGACGACTAATTATTAAAAACAGATTAACAAGGACCCAGATTAGACATAAGTGATACCATTGAATTAATGTAAAGACCATGAAAATAACTAATCTCATGAATTAGACTAGAACCAAGAAGTATCTCCTTTGTTGTATCATTATCGCGTATTGATCCTGTTTCAGATTTGAATAAGCTACTATTTTGATTTAAGAATTAAGATTGGGTCTGCATGATTTGCTAAGGTGAATTACACCGAAGCGGAGTGGGTCGCCCAACCTTAGTGTCTGATTCTAAGACTTGAGTTAAGTCTAAGTCACTATTCCTACAAGGTTCACTAGGCAGTTTAGACCTAGGTGTGTTGTCTTCTAGGTTGGTGGCAAAAAGGTTGCTAACTTAGGAGACATAGTTCCTCACAAAGGAGGGGCTACGTGATAGGGTGTAAGATACTTGATCTGACATATCTAGGATAGTTGGGATGCGCAAAGCTTTCCTTACGAGCATAGACCGGTCCGAAGTGCAAAAATAGTATAATTGATATATGATTATTTGGGAAGTATTTTGTAAAAGATATTTTTGAGGAAAGGACACAAAGTAAAACGATCTTGTATATGGCTTCAATAATTACATATCCAATTATGTACACCAAGTACTACTGTTATTACGTAAAATGATATTGAGAAGATATGTTTGAGGAAAAGACACAAAGTAAGAGGATCTCGTATATGACTTCAATCATTACATATCCAATTACAGACACCTAGAACTCTCGTTGTTATATAAAATGATTTTGTAAAGATATGATTTTGAGGAAAGAACACAAAGTAAAAGGATCATGTATATGATACTATTCATTGCATATCCAATTACGGACACCTAGTACTCTCGTTAGTTATTTAAAACTAGTTTGATAAACTTATTTCGGAATACAGGTCAAGCCTTTGGATTAGGTTTTAATGAATATTGTTTGACCTATGTGAATGTGATTTGATATGATTCCTTATTGTATGGCGCTGAGATATCGCAGAAATGGACGCCATGTATATTTTATATGATTGATTAGTGTACATGTTTGGTAGCTCTACTTTGATTGTTTGGATTGTTCTGCGATTGTTTATGAATACTTTTAGGTTGGACAACCTAGTTACTCCCCACGAATAGTGGAACCAATTCTTCAAGTGTGCAAGAAGAATATATAAGT
The DNA here is from genome assembly GCA_951394345.1 of Salicornia ramosissima. NCBI lineage: Eukaryota > Viridiplantae > Streptophyta > Magnoliopsida > Caryophyllales > Amaranthaceae > Salicornia > Salicornia ramosissima. The sequence goes on from OX596235.1 coordinate 23,018,750, forward strand.
GTGTGGGATGTTGTGCGTGTGAGCTTAGGAACCGAAGTAGAGTCATCTCCTCTACAAGTGAATTAGATTTTTGTATAGGATTTTAGGGTCACATGTAATTTAGTAGGCATTATTTCATTGTTTTTTAATAAACTTATTATTTGAATAAGCGTAGTTAGCACATGATTTCATTTTAGAATTCATTTGACAATTACAATTTGTAGAATTAATCATTTATCCGATAGTTTCCCTTTTTAATTAGTCGTTTTGTATTGATTAGTAACAATGTGTTTTAATGTTATTTATATTGTTGGTGTTGCTCTAAGACGGGGCATTACAGTATCTGTCATGACCCGAATTTTCGTACGTTGTCAATCTCGTGTTCATCGACAAACCGGTTCGTTACCAATTGCTTTTAAGACTAATTTGAGTTAAAAAGGTCTAACTTTTATTAATGGAAAAGAAATTATGGAAATCCTCTAAACAACTAATAAGGGAAAAACAGCCTAAACTTAAGACAAAAAGGAAATCATGTTGAAACATTTATGATTAAATGGGCTTGGTTACATGAACTAAGGAAAGAGGACATTAGGCAAGGAGAAACTACGAGTCCAACGGGAATCTCGCGACTCGCGAGGACCCGTCGCGACTCGTGAAAAGTTTCTAGAAAGAAAGAAATCACGAGCCACGAGACAGAGGAGTCTCGCGACTCGCGAGCCCAGGTCGCGACTCGCGAGACTGGTCGCGACTCGCGAGCTCCTCTTCGCGACTCGCGTTTTGCTTCTGGAAATCACGAACAGTTTTTCGACTTTTCGTATGCTTTTGCCTAGGATGCTTGTACGTATTAAGCATGTGTTTAATAGCTTCATTGCAGTATTAAACAAGGGTTTAAGGTGATTAAAATCAGAACTTTAAAAGGTTGCCTAGTGAAGGCATCTTTCAAAGGTGTTAATTGCTCCAAATTAATCACCATTATTCTGATTTTTATGAGCTTTAAGGAGGTGATTATTCAGCTCTTTTGAGCTGATTCCTCTTGCCATATGTGCCTATAAATAGGCTAGTTTAGTTCATGGTTGAGGCATCCAAAAATATTCAGAAATTCTCTACACTTTCACAACTTGCTTGCACTTAGTATTCTCTTGCAAACTTATACTAAGTGTGTTCTAAACACATAACTAAACACTGAGTCCTTTTAGGGTATACTCTAAGATCATATAGAGTATACAAGTTCTCTCCATTGTATCTCACTAAACATTTCGCGGTAACCCGGTGATCTTTGGGGCGAATTAGTTTAGAAGGAAAGTGTAGATTCCACGCCTTGGAGGGTATTCATCAACAATTTTCCACAAAATTTCTAACAAGCTTCTAAACTAATTCGTAAGAAAGATGTCTACTCTCAAAGACCTTGCCATGAACATTCAAAAGTTGGAAAGGCTTGAAGGTGTGGGGTTCCGTCGTTGGCAAAAGAAGGTTCATTTTCTTTTGACAACTCTCAATGTGGTATACGTTCTTACCACCCCAATGACTCCTTATCCCAAGGAGGATGCAACTGCGGAACCGGCCGAGACTACAAGGAAAAGGACTAAGTGGGAGAATGATGACTACATATGCCGGGGGCATATACTCAACACTCTTTCCGACTCATTGTTCGATCTCTACCAAAATGTAGAGAGTGCTAAAGATCTATGGGATGCTTTGGAGGCGAAATACATCGCCGAGGATTCCTCAAGTAAGAAATTTTTAGTTAGCAATTTTAATTCCTTTAAAATTACTAATGATCGTTCAATAATGGAACAATTCCATGAAATTCATCACATTTTAAATCAAATTCGGGCTCACGGAATGGAGATGCATGAGGCCATTGCGGTCGCATCTATAATTGATAAATTACCACCGGCATGGAGAGATACTAAGAATCTTTTAAAACATAAAAAGGAAGAAATCTCCATGGAGCAATTGGGTAGTCACCTCTTAGTTGAGGAGAATATCCGGGCTCAAGAAAACAAGGACAAGAACAATAATAATAATAATAATAATAATAATAATAATAATAATAATAATAATAATAATAATAATAATAATAATAATAATAATAATAATAATAATGGAAAAAAATCTACCATAAACATGGTAGGGGTTGGTGTGTCTAATGGGACAAAGAAATCCAACAACAAGAATTTTAAACCTAAGAATACTACAAACAAGAAGCGAAATGCGGTCACTTGTTGGATATGTAGCGGACCTCACTTCAAGAGGGATTGTCCTTCAAAGAACAAGAAGGGGAAGAAGGATCAACCTAAGGGTGATCCTAGCCAAGGTACGATTGCACTAGTAGCTTCAAATGAACCTATTCATTTTGTTGCTATGATCTCTGAAATTAATGTTGTGCAGGTTGACAACTCTTGGTGGATTGATTCAGCAGCCTCCAGACATGTATGCAAAGACCGACATTTATTCAAAACTTTTCAAGATTTGGATAATGGGCCAATTTTGTATATGGGTAATGATTCTACGGTAAAGGCCAAGGGTATAGGTCAAGTAGAATTATGTTTAACTTCGGGAAAAACACTAACTTTGAAAGATGTTGTTTTTGTACCCGAAGTTAGGAAAAATCTAGTCTCGGGGGGTATCTTGAATAAATTTGGTTTTAAAGTTGTTTTTGAGTCCGATAAATTCATTGTTTCTAAAGGTGGTATTTATGTAGGTCAAGGATATTATTGTAATGGAATGTTCAAATTCCACATAAATAATGAGAATGTTGATTCTATTTACTTGCTTGATGTTTCTTCTCTATGGCACAATCGATTATGTCATGTAAATTATCGTCGTTTGTATGACATGTCTAAATTGGGGTTAATCCCACCATTCGATTTGAATTTAGAGAAGTGTAAGACATGCATGTTAAATAAAATCACAAGGACCCCATTCCCTAGTGTGACAAGACAAACAAATTTGCTTGATTTGGTGCATAGTGACTTATGTGATTTTCATAGTTCACCTTCTTTGGGTAATAAAAAATATGTAATAACGTTTATTGATGATTCATCGAGGTTTTGTTATACATTTTTATTATCATCCAAAGATGAGGCCATTGAAAAATTTAAAATATATAAAGCCGAAGTAGAATTACAACTTAATCTAAAAATTAAAGTACTTCGGACGGATAGAGGTGGAGAGTATTATGACCCAAACTATTTTAACTCTATTGGTATAATTCACGAAACAACCGCGCAATATTCACCATAAAGTAACGGTGTGGCGGAAAGGAAAAATCAGACTTTAAAAGAAATGGTAAATTCCATGATATCTAACTCGGGTCTAAGTGACGGTTTTTGGGGCGAGGCAATGCTTACCACATGTTATGTCTTAAATCGGGTTCCTAATAAAAGGAACAAGGATACCCCATATGAACTTTGGTTCAAAAGGAAGCCTAATCTTACATACCTTAAGGTGTGGGGGTGTGGGGGTGTGGGGGTGTAGGGCGGTCGTCAAATTGACGGAACCCAAACGTAAAACATTGGGTGAAAAAGGGATTGATTGCATATTTATAGGCTATGCGGAGAATAGCAATGCCTATAGGTTTTATGTTCTTGAACATAATGATTTTGTCTCTATACATACCGTGATAGAGTCAAGGGATGCAATTTTTGATGAAACTCGGTTTTCATCGATTCCTATACCAAAGGACATGGTACCTAGTACTAGTTCCGGGAATGTAGATGATCTAAATAAAGATCATGATACTACAATTCCGGAAATTAGGAAAAGTAAAAGAGCTAGAAAAGTTAAAAACTTTGGACCGGATTTTCAACTATTTTTAATTGAAGGGTCAAGGGAGTCTATTGAGACTCAATATTCATATGTTTACCATATGGAGGAGGATCCGAAAACCTTTGGTGAGGCTATGAAGTCTCATGATTCCGCTTTTTGGAAGGAGGCCGTGAATGATGAAATGGATTCAATAATGGGTAATAATACTTGGGTTTTATCGGACTTACCTCCGGGTTGTAAACCTCTTGGTTGTAAATGGATCTTCGTTAAGAAGAAACGGGTCGATGGAACCATATTAAAACACAAGGCCCGGTTAGTGGCCCAAGGTTTTAGGCAAAAATATGGTATCGATTATTTTGACACTTATGCTCCGGTAGCTAGAATAGCTACTATTAGACTCTTGATAGCTATATCGGCGATTCATGGTCTTGAAATTCACCAAATGGATGTGAAAACGGCTTTCCTATATGGTGAATTGGAGGAGGAAGTGTACATGAATCAACCGGAAGGCTTTGTAGTCAAAGGACAAGAAAAAAAAGTTTGTAAATTAGTTAAATCTTTATATGGCCTAAAACAAGCACCTAAGCAATGGCATCAAAAATTTGATGATGAAATCTTGTCTAATGGATTTAAAATAAATCAATCCGATAAGTGTGTATATAGCAAATTTAACAACGGTAAAGGAGTTATAATTTGTTTATATGTTGACGATATGCTTATTTTTGGGACTGATTTGGATGAAGTGAACAAAACCAAAGCATTTCTCTCAAGGAGCTTCTCAATGAAAGATTTGGGTCAAGCGGATGTGATTCTTGGTATAAGAATTGTGAGAGGTAAAAGCACTATTTCTTTAACACAATCTCATTATATTTAGAAAGTGGTAAAGAGGTTTAATGAGTCGGTTTCTACTCATTTTGCTACTCCGATGGATCCTAATATTAAATTGGTTCCGAGTAGTGGTACTCCAATATCTCAATTGGAGTATGCAAGCTTGGTTGGAAGCTTGATGTATGCTATGACTAGCACACGACCCGATATAGCTTTTGCTATAGGGAGGTTGAGCCGATTTACTAGTAATCCTAGTATGGTACATTGGCAAGCTTTGAGAAGAGTGTTGAGGTATTTGAAGAAAACCAAAGATTTTGGTTTGACATATACCGGTGAGCCATCTATTTTAGAAGGGTTTACGGATGCAAGTTGGATCTCCAATAAGGAGGATTTTTCATCCACAAGTGGATGGGTGTTTCTTCTTGGAGGAGGTGCTATTTCTTGGGCCTCTAAGAAGCAAACATGTGTCACCGATTCCATAATGGCTTCGGAATTTATAGCTCTTGCTTCATGTTGTCAAGAAGCGGAATGGCTTAGAAATGTTTTAAATGAGGTTGACTTGTGGGCAAAATCGATGTCACCTCTAGCTATCCATTGTGATAGTGCGGCAACAATTGCCAAAGCTTATAGCGTGGTCTACAATGGCAAGTCAAGGCACATTGGGGTTAGACATAGCTATGTACGTGAGATGATCAAAGATGGTTGTATAACCATTGATTTTGTTCGGTCACAAGGTAATTTAGCGGATGCATTTACAAAACCGTTGCCAAGGGACTTGGTGAACAAAATGAATTTAGGGATGGGTTTAAAGCCTATTGAACAACCTTAATGAAATGAAACTCAATTCGACATCCAATAAGACATTGGATCTCAAATTCAATGAGGATAGATTTTCACTTGAGGTTGTGAGCACTTAAAGATATTACATCCCGAGGTAAGTGCTAAGTTTACTACAATGTAAAGGAGGTTGAATTGGTTCAATTCTTAATAGATCTTTGTAATTGGCTCAAATTGCAGGAGCTTGTGCGAAAAGATCTACCTATGTAAGCGAGAAGTTTGGCCGCTTCATCAAGTCTAGGCTTTGCTTGAAAAGTTCATGAATAGATACGTACACCATGGCGACATAGGTGTAGGGGGTTAAAAGTTGACTTGTTTGTGTTTATGTGTATTGTATCTTCAATAATTCGTAGTGTTTGTATAATTCAAAGCATAGTCTATTATACCAAATGGAATTATTGTAAAGTGTGCATATACTAAGTAGGAATTCAATCTTTAAGACATTTCTATTTATGCATAAACATGAGTTTTGTGTTTTGATTATGCATGTTGTGGTTTTAAGCTTGTCAACATTTATATCATAAATGGGAGGAGGATTGTTGAAACATTTATGATTAAATGGGCTTGGTTACATGAACTAAGGAAAGAGGACATTAGGCAAGGAGAAACTACGAGTCCAACGGGAATCTCGCGACTCGCGAGGACCCGTCGCGACTCGTGAAAAGTTTCTAGAAAGAAAGAAATCACGAGCCACGAGACAGAGGAGTCTCGCGACTCGCGAGCCCAGGTCACGACTCGCGAGCCTGGTCGCGACTCGCGAGCTCCTCTTCGCGACTCGCGATTTGCTTCTGGAAATCACGAACAGTTTTTCGACTTTTCGTATGCTTTTGCCTAGGATGCTTGTACGTATTAAGCATGTGTTTAATAGCTTCATTGCAATATTAAAGAAGGGTTTAAGGTGATTAAAATCAGAACTTTAAAAGGTTTCCTAGTGAAGGCATCTTTCAAAGGTGTTAATTGCTCCAAATTAATCACCATTATTCTGATTTTTATGAGCTTTAAGGAGGTGATTATTCAGCTCTTTTGAGCTGATTCCTCTTGCCATATGTGCCTATAAATAGGCTAGTTTAGTTCATGGTTGAGGCATCCAAAAATATTCAGAAATTCTGTACACTTTCACAACTTGCTTGCACTTAGTATTCTCTTGCAAACTTATACTAAGTGTGTTCTAAACACATAACTAAACACTGAGTCCTTTTAGGGTATACTCTAAGATCATATAGAGTATACAAGTTCTCTCCATTGTATCTCACTAAACATTTCGCGGTAACCCGGTGATCTTTGGGGCGAATTAGTTTAGAAGGAAAGTGTAGATTCCACGCCTTGGAGGGTATTCATCAACAATTTTCCACAAAATTTCTAACAAATCCTGGCCCAACAAGCTGGGCGAAAACAAAGAAATACTGAAATAAAAGACTATAAATGTAACACCCCGTATTTTGGGGTTAGAATTTTAAGTAATTAGTTTGTCTTTCCTATTGTCTTAAAAATTTACTTCGAAAAATATTAATGAATTCCCTGTTTTATAAATGGAAAATCTTTTAAAAATTATTTTCCAGGAATTTATGTTATTAATATTTTATAATGTGTCAAACTAATTTTTTTTATGATGGCTATCTTATATTCTTTCATTTGGCCTCAACCCGTTAGATTCCTAAATCTTCACCTTAAAGCAATTCAAGGTTGTGGACCGACTCAAATTTAATGTTGAATTAATGACGAGTTGGCTAAGTAGGGGTTAGAAGTAATTTTAGTCCCTTCTTGGTAACCGGGCTTGAAAAGGCTTTCCATTTGATTTCTGGCCCATTGATTCAAGTTGAGCCCAACTAAACTCTAAGCCCAAACTTTTACCTTGCATTACCCCAAAATAGGGCCAAAGCCCAATCTCACCTTACTATACAAGCCCACACGGCTCCCCCTTTTACTTGGACTAATTATTTGTTTTTTTTTCAAATGTTTTAATTAATTAAATATGAATTAAACAAAAATCCTATTTAAATATTCTCTACCTATTTTTAGGAGTTCGCTCAATCCATCCAAGAGTCTATAAAAACCCCTATTCTACTACCTATTCACGACACCCTCACTAAGAAAACAACAATCATTATTTTTCTCTTCTGTTCTCTTCTTTCTTAAAACAATTGATCACCAAAGAATTTCAAAACTTTGTTCCATCAAATTAAGGTAATTAGATGTTTTGCTTAGTTTTAGAGAAAGATTAAATATATAATTGTTAGAAAATTTTTAGAATTGGTAAAGATTGTATTTTTTTATGTTTGAATTATTATTATTGATATTAAACAATTGAATGATTATAAGTGTGTTGTTGAGTGTATGAATTTATTTCTTGATCAAATCTTGTTATTTCTTGATGAATATTTTGTGGGAGTTTTTTTACTGGTTGATTATGAATTAGGATTTATTTCGTGGCGAAATTCATCCTTTTCTTACTTATAATAATTTAATCTGTCAAACCGGTAAAACTGTCCAGATTTAGTTTACGAATTTATTAAAATATTTTCTCAACTCGACTGCCTACAAGAATTTATTTTAAATTCCGAATTGGTGTTATACAGCTTGTGCTAATTCTTCTTAATTTTTAGAGTTCGTTTTCTATGGCAAAAAATTCTGAAACTAATTCGAGTCTAATTTGATCGGTTAGTTATAAAATCCCTTAAAATTAGTAAATGATGTTAGTTTTGGACGAAACTTATGTACGTTAAACCTTGAACCTAGATTTAACTTTCATTAAAATTTCCAGAATGTTAGAGACCTTTAAATGGTTGTTCTTTAATTTATATCGGTAAAATCAGATTGTGTAAAATAGTGTGATTAAATTATTAAAATACTTTTAAAGTACATCTTGTCGAATCTCTTGTTAAAATTATTATTCTTTATGACTTTCTTGATTTAATTTTACTAAGTGAATAAGTTCTTGAATTAAATTGTTAATCTTGATTTAATTAATTAAATTCTTTAATTATGTTTTATTGATTATTATCTATGAAGATGCCGTGAATATTGTTTATAAATAAAGTTTGGATTTTTGTTTAATGATTGAAATCTATTTATTGAACTATGTATTTTTATGAATTATTTGTTTTGCTTGAAATTATCTTTGTTGAATTTGTGTGATGTTTTCGAGTGATTGAAGTGCTTGGTTATTGAGTAGTGGACTGTCTAAGTTGTTATCAAGTCTAGAAGTCAAAGTTAGGATGTTTAACCTAGAGTTGACTAACTGATAAGTTGAGTTGACTTAGAGTTAAGTTGTAAGCGTAAATAATTAATAATAACATAATAATAATATTGAAGGAAAGGAAACAGAGTAAGAGGATATTGTCTTGTTTCGATCTCTGGCTAGGAAAGACTTGGTATTTAAGATGGTCGATATATGTGTCGCACCTCTCTTTCCTGGGATTTCGAACATCTCAGTTCCAATTACGGTCACCTAGTACTTCCAATTATGATATACTCTACCGGGTTTTAAGGAATTGACGGCTGGCTTATACTGATAATTGGAATTGACAGACAATTATGTCTATAATTAGGGAATTGACGGCTGGTATGAGCACCATATAAAATACATAATAAATGATTCTAGTGTCGTGATTCTCGTGTACTAGTCTAGAGTTTTGAGTCTAGTAAAGTTGAACTAGAGTTGTCTAGAGGCCAGGTAAAGTCTCGATGAAAGAGTCAAAGTTGTGAACTAGTAAATAAATGAAAGATAATAACCTATGAAGTGACCGCCCATCTAGTGACTAAAGTGCCACGAACATGGGTACAGTCGAAGCCACTGTCCCTCCGCGGTTTGGCGACAGTTGTTGATCTCAGTGTTCGGGAAGTAGATCAAAAGTGGTTGACCCGTCATGAGCAAGGAAAGTTGGGGGAAGTAGATCCTTTGTGGTTGACCCCTTACGACCATATGACTGTGTCACGGATGAGAAACCCTAAAGTGAACTGGAACTTGAAAGTTAAAGAAATGAAAGTCTAGAGTCTAGTTTCAGTACTAGCTTGAAGGGAAGGTCTGGTCATAGTTGGTCTAGTGTATTATGTTTTCGCTGCGTATCTTGAGAATTGGATATATTGTTATGTTAGTGTTGAACTCGTCGACTTGTGTGGACTTTCTGTTTGACTTGTTTTGATTATTATATGTCTAATTGCGTTCTACTATTAAGTAGAACATTCTAATTACTCCCCACTGACTGCGGACCCCCTAAACCCCTTTCAGGTAATGAAGAGGAATAAGCCAGGTGTTAGCAAGGGTTGGGATTCGTGAGCTTGCAAGCGTAGTAGTTTAGCTACCCAATTTAGTAGTCCTAGACTAATGTTAATATTTCTAGCTTGTAATAGTATTTTTGTGGTTTAATGAAAACTTTGGGATATCTCTAGATTTGAGTGGATAATTTTGATTAATAAATGGATAAGTTTTAGAGCTTCCGCTTTCGTTTTAAGTTTTTATCATTATAATTTCATTTATTAATAATCTGTGTTGTTGCTAACTACCAGTCGTTACAATAACGGTTGACGAGCTAAAGCTAAACTCGACACTGCACTCAACCCAAACCACGCTTCCTCTACGCACTCAAACTTCAACTTCATTACCTGAAATGGGGTCCACAATCAGTGGATAGTTACTAGGCTGTTCCACTTAGAAGTGGAACCATAAAATACATAATAAGAGAGAACAGAGCAATCATAGCATATTAATCAAGATAACAGGGGATTCCAACTATCATAACAATTCAACTTATAAATCAGAATCAAGCAGCGGAAAAACATCAACCAAACATGCTTCAACTAAATCATCGGAAGAACAGAGGAAGACTTAACAAAAAAGACACAATAATAATAATAACATCATAACATAACATGCTTAACAATACTCGACTGTAATTAATATGCATACGATAACTCAATCAAATTCCAAACAATCAACCGACTCAACTAAATTCTAATCAATATAATCGACTCAACTGTAATCTAATCAAACAATCGCCACGACCGGAGTCGATAACACATAATCGCCACGACCGAAGTCGATAACACATAATCACCACGACCGAAGTCGATAACACAGAATCGCCACGACCGAAGTCAATAACACACAATCGCCACGATCGAAGTCGATAACACAGAATTGCCACGACCGAAGTCGATAACACATAATCGCCACGACCGAAGTCGATAACACATAATTGACTCTTGCTAAATCCTAATCACGTAAATTGTTCACATAAAATATACTGCTTCAAAAACGAATGATAAGTATTTATGAAACTTATCATTCGAACCCATGCAAGACACGTAATTGACTCTACCATGTAAATAGTTCATATAATACTTAAAGCCACGTAGTAAATCATCTACCAATCATGTAATCAAATAATCAACATACAATCATGCATAGCAATACAAATAACAAATAAAAATCCAACCTTTAACATAAGAAACACTCGGCCATGCACAAAAAAATAAAGCAACAAGAGATCGCACCGGTTCTACACGAAAGCGTTAGGCAAATAAAAATCATAACTTTATACGATCATACAATTAAACTCATAAATAAAGATTCGATTTTTATACTTAAAACAATAATAAAAATCGAAAATTTAATTCCAAAATCATCATCAACTTCACGGTAATTCAAGACTATTCATTAAACAAATTAAAGATTCAAGATTTGCATTCTATGATTAATCAAACAAATAGTCATGCTTTAAAACTAAAGAACTAAATCAAGCACTAAATAAAAATCAAAGCTTTTACTATTGATAGGTTCGAAAATCTCAAGAGATAAAGACATCAAAATTCTATGATCAAGAATCAAAGAAACGTGCACAATCGAATTATAAATCATGAATTAAATTAAACTAACATCAAAGAATTAGATAAATTCATGTGAAATTATCAAGAATCATCAAGAACAGAATAAAAATTCATACTTGGAAAAAGCTTAAAGATGTCGAGTGGTTTAAGACCAAAAACAGAAATTTCTATGGAATTCTTTAATCAAAACATGCAACTTCAGATCATAAATCTTGAAATAAACAATGAACAATTAAATAGATCAAATATAAACAAGAAAATAATTTAAGAACATATCAAGAACAAGTCCAAGAAATCACACGCTTGGTTTGAACATTAGGCTAACAATTTCATGATTAAAATTCTAAAATCAACTTCCTATTCTATCAAATTATGCAAATTAATATTCCTAATTCTAAGTGGTTAGTCTAGTTACCTAATTAAGAAGTAAAAACCGAAGAATTGTTCCCCTTTGCTACTCGGCTACCTCACAGCTAGCAACACCTACAAAGGTTTAAGATTGATTAGATTAATTCAAGGAGTAGATAAAGAAAAGCATGATTAAAGATTCTAAAGAATACAATCTTTAATCACCTTTGGAATTAAGTGAAAAGAAAAGAAAGATTTGTAGTTAGAGAGAAACAAGTGGGACGGTTTGATGAGGGGGAAATATGATTGATTTGATTAATTGGTTTAAGGTAGGAGGATATAAATAGAAGTAGGCTTAAAGGATAGAAGGATTAATCAAACTTGTGGGCTTTTAACTTACTAGCAATTATTAGCCCATGAGAGGATAGATGGCCATAGAGGGCCGCCGAACATATCCTAAATTTGTGTTTTGGGCCCAAGTTGGTTTAAGATTAAGAATACGATTAATAGAACCCAAGCCCAAACTTTGGGCTTAGATTGGAAAAGAGAAAGCAATAAACACTACAAGAAAATTGAGTTTTAACAATAGATATTTACTAACAAATGCTTATATTTCTTGGTAAAGGATGGTAATACCAACAGATTCGATGTTGGTGAAAAAGCTGGTAATATCAACATACATCTTATCTGTTGGTGAAACTCAAATATCTGTTGGTATTACCACTTAATACAAAAAAATCTCAAATATGTGTTGGTAATAGTTTTAGCAACAAAGGTTGTACCAACAGATAAGCCCCTGTTGTTAAAACTCAATTTTCTTGTAGTGAAATCAACGAAATTTTCTAACCTAAAAATTCGGGTTATTACAATCACCCCTCCTTATAAAAATTTCGTCCTCGAAATTTGCCTAAGGAAGCACACATAGCCCTAAAAACAAGCAAAAAGAATGCAGATGTGTTACAGATCAAGGAAGTACCTGTAACCGCATCTTGCTGGGCGTCCGTCTCCTCTTACGTCATGTAGAAAACTCTATTCTTCACTGGAGCTTGATTGGTTGTTGCAGCTGGTTTCTTCTTAGGATAGAACATAGACTTATGACCTTCCTGCCTACAATTGAAGCACACAATCGGGGATCCATCACACCTCTTTCCTGGGTGGTAATTCTTCTTACAATTTGGGCAAACTCGTGGGCCTTGGTTAGGGAATTTCCTTGTGCTCTGTTGTCGTCCCTGAGTCAATTCGAACCGAGCCCTTTTAGGTGGTTCTGGAGCGGAGGTCTCAAATGCTCTTTTCCTGGTTGCGTCCTCTTCGGCTACGGAGGCATGTATCTCAAGCGCTACTTCATAGGCTTTTTGAAAAGTCATCGCTCCACTGCTGATAACATGGACTCGGATATGAGGATCCATATTCTTGATATACCGCTTCACCCTCTCGACTTCCGAGGGGATTACAGCTACAACAAACCGTGACAACTCTATGAACTTGTTAGTATAAGCTTGCACAGACAAGTTCCCTTGAGTGAACATCAAGAACTCCTCCTGCTTTTTCCAATGGAATTCATCAGGGTAAAACCGCTCCTGAAGTCTCTCGGTGAACTCTTTCCAGTTCAATAACGACTCAGTCTCCGGGTTAGCTTTGACAGTGCTCCAACAGTTGTCTGCTTCGCCCCTTAAATAGTATGTTGCAATAGGTACCTTTTCTTGTTCGGGACACGCCATGGCATCAAAGAGCTTCCTCATCTCTCGTATCCAGTTCTCGAGAACCACTGGATTGGTTGTCCCCATCATATGTTGGAGGTCGAAGGCGTGTAATTCGATCAAAGGAGGGTTGACCATTGGATTGATGGACACCTCTCTAAGCCAAGGTGAGTATGGCATCCTTCAGGGCTCGACGCCTGTAGCGGGAGCTAGAAATGCGATTAGGCGCTTACATTCTGCAAAAGAATAACTGTATGGTTAGACACAAGCAACCACATTACCCTATAATCTAAGAACCAAAAAATAAAATTGCTTAACCCCAAGCTTCTACACAAGGCTTCTCTCGCTAGGTTTACCATTTTCGGCTAAGTTGCGCTCTTGATTTCATACAGCACTCAACTTCCAAGCTACTTATGGAGAAGTAACTTCAGGGTTTTAACCTAAGCTCTGGTACCAACTGTAATGACCCGACTTTTCGTACGTTGTCGATCTCGTGTTCATCGACAAACCGGTTCGTTACCAATCGCTTTTAAGACTAATTTGAGTTAAAGGTCTAACTTTTATTAATGGAAAATAAATTATGGAAATCCTATAAAGAACTAATAAGGGAAAAACAGTCTAAACTTAAGACAAAAAGGAAATCTTGGCCCAATAAGCTGGGCGAAAACAAAGAAATACTGAAATAAAAGACCGGAGTCGATAACACATAATCGCCACGACCGAAGTCGATAACACATAATCGCCACGACCGAAGTCGATAACACACAATCGCCATGACGGAAGTCGATAACACACAATCGCCACGACCGAAGATGATAACACATAATCGCCACGACCGAAGTCGATAACACATAATCACCACAACCGAAGTCGATAACACATAATTGACTCTTGCTAAATCCTAATCACGTAAATTGTTCACATAAAATATACTGCTTCAGAGACGAATGATAAGTATTTATAAAACTTATCATTTGAACCCATGCAAGGCATGTAATTGACTCTACCACATAAATAGTTCATATAATACTTAAAGCCACGTAGTAAATCATCTACCAATCATGTAATCAAATAATCAACATATAATCATGCTTAGCATTGCAGATAACAAATAAAAATCAAACCTTTAACATTAGAAACACTCGGCCATGCACAAAAAAATAAAGCAACAAGAGATCGCTCCAGTTCAATAGGAAATCGTTATGCAAATAAAAATCATAACTTTATACGATCATGCAATTAAACTTACAAATAAAGATTAAATTTTTATACTTAAAACAATAATAAAAATAGAAACTTTAATTCCGAAATCATCATCAACTTCACGGTAATTCAAGACTATTCAATAAACAAATTAAAGATTCAAGATTTGTATTGTATCATCAATCAAACAAATAGTCATGCCTTAAAACTAAAGAATTAAATAAAGAACTAAATAAAAATCAAAGCTTTTACTATTGATAGGTTCGAAAATCTCAAGAGATGAAGACATCAAAATTCTATGATCAAGAATTAAAGAAACGTACATAATCGAATCATAAATCATGAAATAAATTAAACTAACATCAAAGAATTACATAGATTCATGTGAAATTATCAAGAATCATCAAGAACAGAATAAAAATTCATACTTGGAACAAGCTTGAAGATGTCAAGTGGTTCAGACCAAAAACATAAATTTCTATGGAATTCTTTTAAGCAAAACATGCAACTTAAGATCATAAATCATGAAATAAACAATGAACAATTAAATAGAACAAATATAAACAAGTAAATAATTTATGAACATTTTAAGAACAAGTCCAAGAAATCACATGCATGGTTCGAACATTAGGCTAGCAATTTCATGAATGAAATTCTACAATCAACTTCCTATTCTATAAAATTATGCAAATTAATATTCCTAATTCTAAGTGGTTAGTCTAGTTACCTAATTAAGAAGTAAAAACCGAAGAATTGTTCCCCTTTGCTTCTCGACTACCTCACGGCTAGCAGCACCTACAAAGGTTTAAGATTGATTAGATTAATTCAAGGAGTAGATAAAGAAAAGCATGATTAAATATTCTAAAGAATACAATCTTTAATCACCTTTGGAATTAAGTGAAAAGAAAAGAAAGATTTGTAGCTAGAGAGAAACAAGTGGGACGGCTTGATGAGGGGAAAAAATATGATTGATTTGATCAATTGGTTTAAGGTAGGAGGATATAAACAGAAGTAGGCTTAAAGGATAGAAGGGTTAATCAAACTTGTGGGCTTTTGACTTACTAGCAATTATTAGCCCATGAGAGGGGAGATGGCCAAAGAGGGCCGGACAACATATCCCAAATTTGTGTTTTGGGCCCAAGTTGGTTTAAGATTAAGAATAAGATTAAGAGAACCCAGCCCCAATTCCTAAGTTTGGGCTTATATTGGAAAGGAGAAAGCAATAAATCAACGAAATTTTCTAACCCGAAAATTCGGGTTATTACAATATAAATACAAGATAGTTATGTGTTTAAAAATAATGCAATCAGAACTAGAAAGACTATGAAGAATAATGGTGACTATAAATAATTACTTTTTTTTAAATGGACTATAAATAATTACTTAGTGAATAGTGAACTGAAACGAAAGATGCATAACAGATTGTTCTAGATAAAATTTATATTTGGCTTTATCATATAATAAGATGATCCTATTAGATAGAAGAAATACTTAAATAATGTTATGATTAAATCCTATTGGCTTTCGGATCATTAAATAATGTTATGAAAAATATGATTTATTATTTTATTCATAAATTCAAGAGTCATACATAAAAGCCCGATCTGGTTAAATAATAATAAATGACGATTAAAATTATCAATTTAAATATACCGATTGAAGTGTCCAAATCGCATCAGAAATTTGTACCTTAATCATCATTTTAATCGTGTCCTTTTTTAGTATTTATTATATTTAGTGTAGTCAAAGATCACATCAAACCACTTCTTCTGAAACACACTTTGAACCTGCACATATTTATTTTTTTTATGTATTTATTGCTTTTATTTCTGTTTTTCGTTCATGTTTTATTTGTTTTCAATTTTTAGGATTTTTAATACTGACTTAATTTAAAGTGATCACAAAAGTTAGTTTTGATTTGTAAATAAATTAAACCCGCTTAGTAATATGCGTTCTTTACGGTATAATATGAGATATTTATGTATTCGGGATTAATAATAATTTGACCACAAAAAGAGACCTAGTAGAGACTGCTTACAGGAAGGTGGGCCCAATGCATGATTGGCCCGCAACCTGTGCCCAAACCCATACTCTGTTGCACGACCATATGGGGCCAATTGCTCTTGGCATTGGTATTTTTTCGGTGTCCGTGGACCGTATAAAACGCACGGTGGCGACTCCTACTAGTCCGTATTCACATATGGCGTTAACGAGCATTCAAAACAAACTCGTGAGACATAGGCGGCCGGGTAAAAGCGACCCCTACAGGGTATAGTGCATGAGACAAGTTGTGTGGATACTCCTGAACAAAATGGAAGAGTAGAGAGGAAGCACAGAAATCTCTTGGAGATGTGTAGAGCTTTGAGGTTCCAAGCTGGACTTGCACTGAAGTATTGGGGAGATTGCATACTAGCAGATGTGTATATCACCAACAAACTTCCAACAACTCTTAATGCAACAAGAGTCCTCATGAGGTATTTTTCAAACAAAACCCAATTATTCTGTGTTCAAAACTGTTGGTTGTATAGCTATGGCTCATAACCTAGATAAAATTCATGATAAAATGCAACAAAGAGGAATTGCTTGAGTGTTTCTGGGTTATCCCCCAAATCAAAAGGGGTATAAATTGCTTAATTTACATGATCAGACTGTGTTTGTCACTAGAAATGTGAAGTTTTATGAAGGTATTTAACCTTATAAAATGTTCAAGTCTAAGTGTAACAACCCCCGTCCTTACATATAAAGAAAAATTTCAGCGGAAGAATGATAGTTGGACGGTGGTGTCATTTAAATACTAAGTCAAAAAGACAATACCAAAGAAAATAGAAACTTTAAAATGATAAGTCAAAGACAATACCAAGAACTCCTCCTGCTTTTGCCAACGGAATTCATCAGGGTAAAACCGCTCCTGAAGTCTCTCGGTGAACTCTTTCCAGTTCAACTCCGACTCAGTCTCCGGGTTAGCTTTGACAGTGCTCCACCAGTTGTCTGCTTCGCCCCTTAAATAGTATGTTGTAATCGACACCTTTTCTTGTTCGGGATACGCGATGGCATCAAAGAGCTTCCTCATCTCTCGTATCCAGTTCTCGAGAACCACTGGATCGGTTGTCCCCATCATATGCTGGAGGTCGAAGGTGTGCAATTCGATCAAAGGAGGGCTGACCATTGGATTGATGGACATCTCTCGGAGCCAAGGTGAGGATGGCATTGTAATAACCCGGAATTTTGGGCCAGAAAATTTCGCAGTTATTAATGTAATGTATTTAATTCAGAGTCCAAATGGCCCATTGTGCTTGGACTGTGTTATGCTATTCTACTTTATTTCTCTTCAAATTGGGCCAAAGACCCAATTTCCTTCCTTTAATTACCTTGGCCGGTTCTTGCTTAAGGTTTGGGCCAACATTGGTTTTCTTAATTTAATTAAATTAATTATTATTTGTGGATAATTAAATTAATTTAATTAATTTAAATGTTCTAAGCCTATTCAAACTAGTTGCTAAACCTATTCAAACTAGTTGAACAACAACCCCACTATTCTCTCCCTTCTCCCCCATTTTGCACGGCTGCCCTAATCATTTGTTAGGGTTTGTTTGTTGTTTTGGTTTTTTATAAATAGGACCTACTAATCTATTTTGAGTCCTAATTGTCAATTTATCAAAAACCCTAAAATAAAATACATTTTCTCCTCTCCTTTTCCTTTCTCTCTAAAGCCGTGCCATATTCACCATTTTTGGTGAATTTTTCCTTGGAATTTTAATAGCGAATCCAGGTAACTACGCTATCTTATTTAATTTTGGGTAGAAAGAACACATAGTAAATTAGGGATTGTAACATGAAAATTGTAGGAATTTAGTATCGTTTTTATATATAAATGTCGAGCCTATGAGATGTTGTTTCCTGATTTATTTCATGTGTTTTTCATGATTTTACGTATGATCTTGTTTATTTTTAATAATTAAATTCATAGAATTAATCCTTGATAATTATGCATGGTTCGAATTATATTATGAAATTTATGATTTATATTTCTAATTTTATTCTAAGTTTTCGAGTGATATATATACATGTATTGATGTGTTTCTTTAATTTTTTAAGGCATGAATCATGATTTAATTTATTAGTATAATTTAGATCTTGAATTGGAAAAGTAATCTTGTTAATTTGTGTGTGTGCTGAGTGAAATTAAAATATTATGGAAGAATTAAAAATGTTATTTTTATGTCAATCTTGACCATAATAAATTAGTTATGTAAATCTTTAATTTAATTCTTTAGTTATATCATGAAATCTTTAATTCTTGAAGATACAAATTATTTCTTGGTTATTGTATGCCGTGTGAGTGTGTTGATCAAAAGCATGATTTAATCTTGATTCTTGAGCTAAATCTTGTTGTTTGATGTTAAGTGTGATTTCTATGATATTTGTCTATTTAATTTAATTAATTGTTGTTGTTTGAATTATATAAAATAATTGGTCATATGGGCTAAAACTCATGTAAATGTCGAGTGATAGAATATTAGGAAAAATAGAATTTTTATCCATATTTTGGTAATTATTGTAATTATATTGATTAATTAAATTAAATTAAGAAATTGATTATTTTTAGGTTGGATTCTTTGAGAATGTCGAGTAGGGAAAAAAAAGGGATTTTTTATCTTAATGTTGGTAATTTTTAGTAAGTAATTGATTAATTAGGATAATCATAAGAATTAGTTAAGTATCGAATAAAATTGTGAAAGTGCCGTGTAGAATTGATGAATTAGTCAATTTTTGATTAAATTTGTTTATTATTAATTTAGGAATAATTAGTAATAAAAGTTACGGACAAAATAATTATTAGGGATAAGTTGTAAAGTGCAGGTAGATAATTATATGACTAATATTACTATTTGGGGCCGAATAGAATTAGTAATAATAATATTAATTTCGGACAGTAGGAATATTACTGATAATAATATATGTATGAAATAATATTAGTAGTAATATTAAGGTTAGTATCCGAAAGGATAGGTTATAAGTATATGATATATATAAAGGATAGTATATTATAAGGTTTAAGAATGCATAAGATGTTACTAGGGATAAGAAAGGAAACAGAGTAATAGCTATACATGTTATGTTTCGGTCTCTGGCTAGGAAAGGCTTGGTATTTAAGGTGGCCAATATACGTGCCGCACCTCCCTTTCCTGGGACTCCGAACATTTCATTTCCTATTACGGTCACCTAGTATTTTCCCAATATATGATATGCATTAATTAAATGAAGATATAAGATACAATATGGACGCCCACCTAATGACTCGAGTAGTTAGACTGGGTTAAGTCGAGGCCACTGCTCAATGGGACGAGCACACCTGATGACCCGAGTAGTCAGGCTGGGTTCCCCCGAGTAGTTCTGGGTCTTAGGATATGTAGTCGTCTGGTAGTGGTACACGAGCCGCTACTAGGAGTTATGGCCATAGCTTAGGCTTAGTGGTGAAACACGAGATCCGCTACGGGTTGAGTACACGAGCTCATCCCGGCATGTTCTAGGAAAGTTGTGGTGAAACACGAGATCCACAACGAGTTATAGTGACCGGTCCAACAAAGATGATGTGATATGATCATAAGATATGACTTGATATGATGAAATCATAAGATGATGTGATATGATGATTTCGTAAGATATGATATGATATGATAAGAAAGATAAGATATGATCATTTATGATAAGATACGATATATATATATATATATAGAAAGAATATGATAAGTAGGAATATGAAATACTAAAGTATAATATATGATGGGTATAGCATAAGTTAAGATCTTGAGATAATAATATAAGTATAAGTATTTGGGTATTCTAAGACTTCCGCTGTGTATGAGTTCGTATTGTTGTATGTATGTAAGTATATGATTGATGGGTGTGTATTTGTACGTATTCTAACCGTATAATGCAGGGGTGGTTGTACGTACAATGTACGTAGACAATACGTATTTCTAACCGTATTTCTGCAGGTGTATTTGTATACGTATTTTCATACGTATTTTTTTTATACATACTTTTATACGTATTTTTATACGCATTTTTGTACATTTATATAAAGGCATGTATTAAGTTTCTATACAGTTTTTATGTGAATTTCTATGCTATTATGTGTTTGGTGGTCCCTCGATTAAATGGGACAGCCTAGTTACTCGCCACTGACGGTGGACCCCCCCCCCCTCAGTTTCAGGTGAAGACGCTGCTGAATAACGGGCTATCGTGGATGGGTTTGAGTAGCCGAGAGACATAGTTAAACCGTTTAATTAGACGATTATTGATTTATGACATTTGTTTAGTTTATTATATGTTTCCAGCATGTTGGGACAGTATTTTAAGACCCTATATGTAATAATGACTATCGGATTGATATGGTTAGTTGGTAGTTTATTTAATAAAAGTTAATTCATTTACTCAATTAATCTGATTTAATGTTATTTAAGTTGGTAATGATCCGATTGTCGATTTCCCTTTGTCAATCGACATGTCTCAAAAAGTCGGGTCGTTACAGTTCCTCCAGGGCTCGGCGCCTGTAGCGTCTGCTAGAAATGCGATTAGGCGTTGGCATTCGGAAAAAGAATAACTGTATGGTTAGACACAAGAACCACATTACCCTATAATCTAAGACGCGAAAAATAAAATTGCCTAACCCCAAGCTTCTACTCAAGGCTTCTCTCGCTAGGTTTACCATTTTAGGCTAAGTTGCGCTCTTGATTTCATACAGCACTCAACTTCCAAGTTACTTATGGAGAAGTAACTTCAGGGTTTTAACCTAAGATTTGGTACCAACTATAACGACCCGACTTTTCGTACGTTGTCGATCTCGTGTTCATCGACAACCCGGTTCATTACCAATCACTTTTAAGACTAATTTGAGTTAAAGGTCCAACTTTTATTAATGGAAAATAAATTATGGAAATCCTCTAAACAACTAATAAGGGAAAAACAGTCTAAACTTAAGACAAAAAGGAAATTGTGGCCCAATAAGTTGGGCGAAAACAATGAAATACTGAAATAAAATACTATAAAGGTTGACGAGCTAAAGCTAAACTTGCCACTGCACTCAACCCAAACCACTGCACTGAAAAACAATGAAATGCTGAATAAAACTTTCCTCCATTCCCAAGCTTCACACTCCATTATTGACTCCATTACTATTTCCAATACAACCTCCTAAACAACCAAAAAGATAAATCAGCCATCATGATAGACATTAAACCATATATTGAGCTCAATCATAAAAGAAGAAAGACCTGCAAGTCTGCAACCACATAATTTCAGAAGGGGGGGGAATTTGATTGACTTCAGATGCTTACGAGGAGGCTTAGCGATGAAAGTGACCACACAATAATTTTTTTTCCCAAATTATCATCAAGCTAGTTGTTAATTTTTCTGTTTATTAACAGGTCTAATAACAACGATCAGCTCAATAGAACGAGTGCACGAAGGTAGAATAAAAATGTTAATGAAATCTAATGTTGTACATATATATTATTTATTGAATATAGAACTAACTAGAGCAAGAGTTACCTGAAGTACATCCATGAAGCTGGAAAAACAAAAAAGGAAAAACATAAAAAAGTTGCTTTAGGGTCACAACTTAAATTGGTTAAATCAAGCTCTATAAATTATTGATAAATATATATAAAATAGATAAGTTGTCTACATGAACCAAGAAGGTAATGCAGTATTGGAGACTATATCATTATTTTTCCCATGGGAAAAATAGAATCTTTACTGGCTAGCTAACAAATTAAAGCATAGTTGCACATAGATTTATTCATGATCAAGTTTCACCTAAACAAGCCTTAAACAAACCATATTTCTATGTATTATTCAATCCACTATTTCATTCATAGTTATCATTTTATTTTTTTTGCACTACAATGGAATAAAATGGCAATAAAAACAGGACAAGTAACTAAAATTAATCTATTTATGAATTGTTACTAATTAGAACTGATTAATGTACACATCAAAATTTTTATACCATATCATATGAAATCCATATATATATATATATATGTATGTACTCCGTATATATATTCATATTATTTGATTAAATTAGCTTACTCAAATTCCAGAAGGGAATAAAAAAACCATGAGTAGTTACTCAGTTACCTGAGTTAAAGATATGGCATAAGCGCTATCCCAACTCTCTTTCTGCTCCATCTTTCTCTGGTAATTTTCTATCCAAACAACAAAATTTCCAACATCTTCTTTTAGGAAATAAAACAAACAGTTGGTGGGCAATATAGTTTCCTAACAACTAAACAACATCAAAGACCTATTTTAAGAATGTCCAAACAATGATAGAATGAGAGAAGATCTGCAAGCAAATAAACAATTAAAACAATGTTCATACTCCATTGGCTGAAAAGAAAGCAATTGGTATTGTTGGGAATTTCAAACATAAACTAGACATTTGTTACCCAAAAAATTAGGGTTTACATCAACAATTGTTTATACTCAACAATTTTAGGGTTTATATTCAACAATTGTTTATATCAACAACAAACCACAACTAAAATCAACACTTAAAACCCTAAATTAACAATATCAACCAAAGATTCAAACAAATTTAATACCAAAAAACAATAACTATCAACTAATTTAAAAGAAATAAAAAAAAATTAGAATAATACCTCAACTTGTGGTGGTCGGAGTAAGCAAGACAGCAACTAACTGGTGGTGGTGAGATGTCGGTGACTAGTGGCGGCTCACTGTGAATCACTGCAACAGAGGCAAAGAGCAGCGAAGGCAATAGAGAGCAGCGAACGAAGGCAGGGGTCGAGCAGCAGAGAGCAACGAACGAAGGCAGGGAAGGCAGAGAACGACAGCGGCTGCTGGTGGTGGCGGGTTTGGTGCGGCTGCTGGTGGTGGCGGTTGGGGCAGTGAAGGCAGAAGTTTTTAGGGCTTGTACTGTGAAGTTTCGACTGTGAAGGAAGAGTAGTGAAAGAATTAGAGTAGTGAATGAATTAGAGAAGGGGGAAAAATTCTGATTTTTACCAAAACATTTTGTATCGTGCCTTATTATGCACGATACAAATAATGCATATTTGTATCATGCCTCTAAGGCACGATCCAAATAGTGCATTATTTGGATCGTGCCTTTAACGCACGATGCAAATAGTGTATTATTTGGATCGTGCCTTTAACGCACGATGCAAATAGTGCATTATTTGGATCATGCATAATAAGGCACGATACAAATACCTGTTATTTGGATCGTACATGAGTAGGCACGATGCAAATACGCAGTTACAAATACTAATTTTGGATCATGCTTATGGGTTTATGCTTACTCTCATACCTTCTCTCAAGAATTTATACCTACTCTTGGTTCTTCTCCTAAGAGTTTATGCATGCTCTTAACATCACTTTTCTTAGGGTTTAAGCTTACCCTCACACCTTTTCTCAAGAGTTTATACTTACTCTTGATTCTTCTTCTAAAAGTTTATGCTTACTCCTAACACATTACTTTGCTTATGGGTTTACCCCCATACCTTTTCTGATCTCAAGAGTTTATACTTACTCTTGATTCCCCTCCTAAGATTTTATGCTTACTCTTAACACATCATCCTTGCTCATAGGTTTATGCTTACCCTCATCTCTCAAAAGTTTATTCTTACTCTTAGCATATTATCATTCTCACGGGTTTATGTTAACCCAAACATACATCATACTTTCTCACAAGATTTTATGCTTACTCTTGACTCGTCACATTTTCTACCAAGAGTTTATGCTTACTCGCGCACACCTTTTCAAGAGTTTATGCTTACTCTTGATCGATCCCTCCTATACGACTCTTCATTTTCTAAAGGGTTTATGCTTACCTAAGGGAATAGCTCTGAAGGATCCAAGCATCCGGAGGAACTAGCCACTTAATCCATCATCATCCTGAGGATCCAGGCGCATCTAAGGGATTAAACCGCATGGGGCGCGGTTACAGGTAAAACTAATATCTGTTTTGCAGATACCGGTGTTAAAAAGGGTGACTCAAGGTCGCAGAACGTCTTGAGTTATCCTCCGTCCCGACAGGAATACTTTGACTTTCGTCTTGCGAGTTTATACTTACTCTCCAGACTCAGTCAAAGTGGGGGCTTCTGTAGACAACGAAATGTGTCTCCCCGATATAGAGACTAATGATGAAACTATGAAAACACAAAGAAGTCCAATTAAGTAGAATAGACGATGAAAATGCAGAATATACCTCAAACAATTGCCTAAACCATGTTTAAAGTGCCTTGGAAGCAAATGTTAGGTTTTGCGATGATTACGGGATTTATTCGTAACTTTTCATCATTTTTAGATATTTTTTATATTTTTGCATGCATTTTTCAATGTTTTATATTCATAAAAAAATAATAAAAATGTCTTTTTGCATCACAAATATTTTTAAAAAATCATAAAAATAATTTTATAATTTATTCATATTTTTCTATTTTTTTTATCATATTTTTAGAGCTTTTTATGGATTTTTTAGGATTTTTGCATACTTGGGGGCATTTTCGTCATTTCCGAATGTTGAAAATTGTTCCGCAAAGCATATTAGTGTTTTTAGTACTTTCATATTTTTTTCATAATTTTTATTAATTTTTCTGTAATTTTTTGGAGCTTCCGGAGGAATCTAGAACATTCCAGAACGATCTGCGCATTTCGGCACATTCCGGGATATCCCGGAACATCCCGGGACATCACAGAATATTCCGGAATATCAAAATATTACAGAATATTTCTGTTATCGAATAAAATCAGATCGTAATCCTGAAAATCATGCGCAAAATCAAGCAAAAAATCAACCCGGATCCAGCCTGGAACTGCGCCGAGACGCAGGTCCATATTACAGGACCTGCACCTAGACGCAGGTCACAAATACAGACCTGTGTCTAGACGCAGGTCATGTAACTGGACCTGCGCTTAGGCGCAGGTCTGGTGTCATCCGTGGTCGATTTTTTGCTCCTTCTAACCTATAAATACACGAGCTTATACGAGCTTTTGGGGACAGATTCGAAGCATTAGGCATTCTTGCTATTACATTATGATTATACTCCTCTATAATATTCTCAGTCAAAATTCAAAAATACATAATAAATAATTGCATTTTCAGTCGCTGAATCTATTAATTGCGTTCTCGAGGTATGAATTCTGAAGTCTCTATCTTCTTTATTTTTAGTTTTTTTAATCTTAGTGAGATAGATTAGAATGATGATTATTGGTACAAATAATTGACAACAATTGATGTAAATAATTAATTAAGGCTACGATCGCGTATATGCGAATTTGGACATTTTAATCGACAATAACATTGATTTTGATGTAATTAATAATGATTTACAAATGTTATTTTAATCGTCATTCATAATGTTTCTTAATGATTTAACCGATTTTGATTCCGATCTTGCAATTCATACGCGTGGTGATTGTTAATTCATTGACGTAATTTGGTAGATCATACATTAATATTGACTCTTATGTTTTTATTTTTTTAGATCTAATTTTATATTTTATAGATCTGACAATAAATAATAATAATTATTATAAAATTCAGTTTTTTATGCGATCTATATTACATGATATTTTTTATTAGATCTCGTGTTATAAAAGGTCGCTATATTTTTTATGTTTTAATTTTATCACTTTAAATAGTCGGATCTTGATTTTTTTATGCGGTCATGGTAAAATGAATTTATTAATTAAACTTCATATTACCAAATAACCACTATATTTTATCTGCATTTTCGGATCATTAAATAATGTTATGAAAAATATGATTTATTATTTTATTCATAAATTCAAGAGTCATACATAAAAGCCCGATCTGGTTAAATAATAATAAATGACGATTAAAATTATCAATTTAAATATACCGATTGAAGTGTCCAAATCGCATCAGAAATTTGTACCTTAATCATCATTTTAATCGTGTCCTTTTTTAGTATTTATTATATTTAGTGTAGTCAAAGATCACATCAAACCACTTCTTCTGGAACACACTTTGAACCTGCACATATTTATTTTTTTTATGTATTTATTGCTTTTATTTCTGTTTTTCGTTCATGTTTTATTTGTTTTCAATTTTTAGGATTTTTAATACTGACTTAATTTAAAATGATCACAAAAGTTAGCTTTGATTTGTAAATAAATTAAACCCGCTTAGTAATATGCGTTCTTTAGGGTATAATATGAGATATTTATGTATTCGGGATTAATAATAATTTGACCACAAAAAGAGACCTAGTAGAGACTGCTTACAGGCGGGTGGGCCCAATGCATGATTGGCCCGTAACCTGTGCCCAAACCCATACTCTGTTGCACGACCATATGGGGCCAATTGCTCCTGGCATTGGTATTTCTTCGGTGTCCGTGTTAGGGTTTTGCAATTTAAGATGAACGACGACTTTCTCATTTCAAACTTTACTTTGTGGGCTCCAAGCCTAAGGCCCAAATATTGTAACCCCTATATAGTTCGGTTTTCGGTTTTTGTGACACCTAAAACCGAGTCCAAACTGAATTCCAAAAAAATTCCAGTCCAAATCGAAACGAATTTATAAAAAAGACCGAACCAGTTTGCTATTTTCTGCGACGACCCGACTCGCTTAAACCGGCGCGGAAGAAACCGATGATTTGAATTGTTGATCTAACAAACAAACTTACTTAAAATTTAAAACAAAACCTCAAAATATTATTACTAAATCCCAAAAGTACAACACCCACAAGTTTGTACAATACTAAACCCAAAGTAATCAATACTAAAAAGTAACTCCAAATACCATCAGAGTTAGAATATATGGAATACATATACTAAACGTCCAAACTAGAAATATAATACAGTTTAAGATAGGGAAACAACGGCACTCGCCCAACCCAAAGCTAAGCAACACCGTCATCATCAGAGTTACCTGAAAATAACAACAATCCATTGTCAGTGGCGAGTAACATAACAGTCCCACCCTAACATGGATACACATAATCATAGAACAAATCAAATAAACACATCAGACTAAACATCCAACATACGACATAATCAACATAATAACAACTAACATAAACTTGACCAACTTTTAATTATTCAAACTTATCATTAATCAATCTTTGCCGCTACCATTTACATTTTAGACCGGACTATGCACGTACGAACGCATCTTACGCGAACGAACTTTCCTGCTATGCCAGGAATGAGAATCTTACTCTCAAACCCATGAACCCCATCTTAGGGAAATTCATATCACATAGACAACATAGCAAGTATACACTATCCCAATAACGCGGTTAGGATAGGGGCAACGTCTTAACCCAAGTCTTAGAATCTTACTCTAAGTTTAGGCGTCTAAAAGTAAACATAAGCTAATCTTTACTTATTTACAACTTTGTTATTCTCAAGATCGCTTCTTACGCCTTTTCTTGAGTCTAACCATCAAAATCTTTAACTTCTTAATCAATCTTTATCGATTCTTTAACTTTCTTTAAACCTTTCTTTAAACTTTCTTTAGTAACTTTACTAATCTTTAACAAACTTTAAATAAAACTTCAATAAACTTTACACTTAAAGACAACATGAATTACTTCAAGATTTCAAGATTCAACCAAGAACTCATCAAGACTATCAAGAATTCATCAAGAACTCAACAAGAACTCAACTACATACATATGACACACGAAAATCCCAATCAAAACACGCATCAAAACTTCACATAAATCATACATAAACATGATCAAACTTAAGACTAACATGGGACATCATAACATGCATGAAAATTCAACAAATTATCATAAAAAGAACACCCAAATCAGGCCTAAAAATCACGCCTATCATGGCCAACATTCATCAATAATTCATCCTAATATGATCATTTAATCTATCCTATAACTATAGTATACAAATTAAGGTAGAAAAGCATGTTTATTACTTGAATGCAAAAACGATAGCAAAACTTGCACAACACGGCACCACCACGGCTGGACACACACGCACACGACACGAACACACGGCCCACCTCTTGCACGACACGAACACACGGCACCACCGCACGTCCTTCCACACGGCTTCACACGATCCACCCTATGAACACGAACCCAATCGAACAAACCCCAAAACCAAACCCGAACTAGAAGTCTTGATCAATAAAAATGGAGATTGTTGTCTTTTTAGTCACTTGAAGATCAATAGTAATTTAATCTTTAAGTTTTGGAATTGGTTGGATGATGAACAAAAGATGGTGGAATGGTGCCCAAATATGGCGTGTGAAATATGGAGAAATGGAGAGTGTGTTTGCTTTTGATTTGATGAGCAAAGTGTGTTTAAGATGGCAAAATGAGACATAAGCCTTACAAACCCTTCTACTTATAGAAGTGGTTAAGGTGTGAACATGAAGCAAGTGGCAAAATTAAGCCACTAAACAATAGGGGGTCGGTTTTTAGCAACTAAAATGGGCTTGGTGATCACTTGGGCTAATTGCACTCATGCATGACCAATCATGCCTAATTTGCATTTGGCCCAAAAATTAATTAACTAATTAGAAAATTAAATATTAAAATTCTAATTAATTAAATTAATAATAAAATAAATAATAAAACAACCATTCATAAAATAAAATAGAAATAATTGAAATTATTCAAATAAAATAAAAATAAATAGTCCAAATAAATTTGGACCATACATAAAATAACATAAATACACAAATAAATCAAAAGCAGAAAATAACAATAAACTGGGTCGTTACAATTTCGGTTTGGTTCGGTTCGGTTTTCAGTTTTAATCCGAAATACTTTCACCACCCCTAGATGAGGGGTGGTTTACTGTACTTTAAGTTTTGGTTTTACAGAAGTTAGAGGAGAAGAGAGTTAGTTTTTTTTTTCATTCACTAAAATTAAGTCTTCTGTCTGCCATTTACTCGAGAAAACACGCACACCAAAATAAATCTAAAAGCTTTAGTGTAGTGTCGAGCATTTTGCGTCTAGATTATATACATTTTGTAGTAGTGGCAGGAGTGATTGAGGTTTTTTTTAGTATTGATGAATGACGAAATATGTTGAATTAGATCAAAGAATAAAAAAATCTAGTGAATTTGATTGAAGAATGAAGAATTCTAGCAAAGTACGAGTTGAGCGAATTATATCGTGGAATTGGCGGAGAAGGTTAAGAAAAATAAAATCGGAAAATTAGGATAGGAGGGAAATATGGAGCTTACTCAATTTTTTTAATTGTTTTATGTTTTTATTTTATTTGGTTATTAAAGAGGTTAAAGCTAAAAAAAGTTATAATTGTTGCTAAAGATTTGGCTCTTACCAATTACCAAAAAAGTGCTGCAACAGTTTTAATATGGCAACAGTTTTTCCAAACAAAAAAATCAAACTTAAAAACTGCTACCAAAACATACCTATAGCAACACAAAAAATATTGTTGCTTTAAGTGGCATTGCCATATCCCTCTTTTCTTGTAGTGTCATGAGTAATGCCAACCAAATCTGGACACAACTGGAAGCTAGGAATCAAGTTTCCAATGGATCTAGAAAATATCAGCTGAACAAGCAGGTGTATGAAACTAAGTAACATGGACGTCCAGTGAGTCATTATTTCACTGACCTCAGAGGGCTCTGGGAAGAACTTAATTCCTTGTAGAGTCTTCCCCTAATAACCACTGTTGCAACAGATATAAATGCTTATATTAAAGCCATAAGCAATCAAAAAGAGGAACAAATTTTGTTCCAGTTTCTTAATGGCCTTGATGAGGTCTATGGGGCTCAAAGGAGTCACTTGCTTATGGTGTCTCCCCTACCTTCTGTGGATGAGGCTTGCAACTCCATCACCCAAGAAGAAATGCAAAGAAATCTGTTAAATTCTGTGAAGGATGAAGATAGCTTGGAAATGTACAGCAAGAATGGAGTGCCCCTTTGTGCAGCATGTGGGAAGTCAAGCCATCTGAAGAAAGATTGTTGGACAGTGGTAGGCTATCTTAGTTGGTATGACAGATCCTTGGGAATTGATAAAGGAAAAGGGAAGGAAGGAGACAGGGAACAATCTCCTGGCACTAGAGGAGGTAGAGGCAATAGACCTCCCAGAGGAGGCAGAACCTAGAGAGGGGGAGATAAAGGAGGTGCAAGAATGGCTGCAGCAGCTCAATATAATCACCAAACAGAACATGAAGGGGACAAAACCTCTCAACCTTTTACTCCTCAACAGATAGAACAAATTTTGAAGATGCTCCTTACTCCCTCAAAGATGCCTGTAGCACCTGGTGAAGAAGAGGATGACCTTATAGACTATCATTATGCTGGTATGGTGGGCTGCAATGTGAGCATGGAAGGAGAGAAGGACACATGGATCCTGGATTCAGGGGATTTTACCAAGCTTCTTGATCCCATTAAGGTGCAAACATACTCTGTGATCAACATGCTTAATGGGGGTACTACTAGAATCTCCCACAAAGGTAGAGTCAAGCTTGGTAATGGGCTAGAACTTGATGAAGTTATCTATGTGCCTAGTTTCAAACACAGCTTGCGATCCATTAAAAAATTGGTAAATAACCATGATTGTAATGTCTGGTTCACTGAAAAATTGTGTTTGATCTATGATAAGAAAGAATTATTGAAGGGTGTAGGGCATGCTGATAGAGGGTTGTATTATCTTCTTGACAAGCCTATATCGGTAGCTCTTAGAGAACTCAAACAGAAGGCACATAACTGCAGGGGGAAGAAAATTTTTACAGCTTTAAATGTTGATGATGAGGGCAACCTACAAGTGCCAGAAACTGTGATAAAAGATGAAGTGCCTGCAGAAGCTGCCCTTTGGCACCAGAGGCTGGGACATGCCCCACTAGATAGGATTGACAAAATTGAAGAGCTGAAAGGGTTGAAGCATAGAAGCAAAGATGTGTGCCTCATCTGTCCACAAGCCAAACTCACCAAACTTCCATTCCCAAGGAGCATGTCTAAGTCAAATGGCATTTTGGACATGATCCATATTGACATCTGGGGTCCTTATAGGGTCCAAACAAGGAAGGCATACAAGTATTTCCTCACCATTGTTGATGATCACTCCAGGATGACTTGGATTCATCTTCAAAGACTCAAGTCAGATGCATTCAGTGCATTGAAAGAATTTATCCTTATGGCTAAAAATCAATATGACAAGAAAGTGAAAGTTGTGAGATTTGACAATGCATGGGAATTTCAAGATGGCAAGTGCAATGAAATGTACAGTGATTTGGGTATGCAGACACCAAAATTTTGTGCGAAAAGTCAAAATTCATCAACAAAATTCATCAACAACCAAAAGTCAAAATTCATCAACAAAATTCATCAACAACCAAAAGTCTCCTTCTGCAGAAACAGTTATGTTCAACACATGTGCCACAACCAACATAGACATCAACCATAACGTGAGATAATTAAAACACATGATTGGAGATGGAACGAACACTAATGGTATAAGTAGATGCCCAAAATATGGACTTACACTACCGAGCCTAAGATATTATAAGTAGGTGCCCAAAATGTGGACTTACACTACCAACCCCAAAATACGTTAAGTAAATGCCCAAAATATGGAGTTACACTACAAACCCCAAGATACTTGAGTAGATGCCCAAAATATGGACTTACACTACCAACCCCAAGATACGTTGAGTAGATGCCCAAAATATGGACTTACACTACCAACCCCAAGATACGTTGAGTAGATGCCCAAAATATGGACTTATACTACCAACGATCAACACGTACGATTGTGATTGTAGATGGAATGATCGCTAAAGGAAATCCTGCAGTACCACTTCCTAAGGTTTGTCAGGTAGATGCCCAAAATATGGACTTACACTACCAACGATCAACACACAGTTGATGTGTCTAAGAATGGCCAATCTCCCGGTGCCGGATGGATGCCCAAAATATGGACTTACACCTCCAGTGCTCCCGGACGACAACAATTAACCCAGGTAAATATTGTTCTTGGTCCACGCAATCCAAGGCACAAAAATTGATCTGACCATTGAATCCCGCAGCCCAATGTCTCCAACTAACAATCAAAGGTAACTCTGACATGGTCATAAACTACGGACGACAAATTATATCATCTCTATTGACAACATTCCTATTCCTTTGTTTACCAACCACAAGAATAAGTAAATTCCAAGAAAATCACCCAACACTCGTCACACATCCATACTTAGTCCAAAATAAATTCCAAGAATATTAATTTAATTACCCCAAGAACAATATGCGTCTAAAACCTACGCAAGAGTAATTACCAAAATGCCATTCAACCAATTTTATACCCAAACAACTCCTATTGATTAGCAATAACTAAAACCATAATTAAGAGTCAAAATTCATCAACAAAACATAAATTTAATCCCTCTAAAGGTTGTTGTCCAGAATATCAAAACATGAAAATCGACTACCAAAACATGTCCGAAATTTGTTAAACTTACACAATTAATTCTATACTTCACCAAGGACATAACCAAACATATTACAAGCCTCAAAAATAAAATTAAAAACATGTTAAACACTCCCTTAAAGAACACGGCCAGCAGCTTCACCAGTTCAGAAATAATTGAAAAAATTCCCTCAAATTACACAATAATTCAATTAATTCTAAGTTCAACAATTTTACAACTAGTCATAAACAACACCTAAAATTATGAAAATTCAACCATAAATTCCAGTATAATCAAGGATTAAATACATGTGGATATCACTAAAAATTTGGGCAGCAATTCGCCCCTTTTTAGGACTAAAATCAATTACCGAAATAATTCATAAAAATTATTCTACAACTAATTACTTGGTAGATTATTAACACAAATTAAAACTCATCATTTTATACCCAAAACTCATGAAAAATCAGCCTAGCAAGGCCACATAACCAAACGAAAATTGCATGCAACAATATCATAAAATAATTCTCTAACAATTACCATAATCAATTAATTAAACATGCAATTGCAAATAATTATCCTATGAGATTCTTACATTAAAAATAGCATAAAAACAACTCTAATCTATGACAAAATACATGAAAAATTAGAATTAAAAGCAAGTAGAAACATGCATGCAAAAACCGATTTTAAAGCTAATTAACATATAATTTGTTCTAGTTTGTTTTATTAATCTTCCTTACATATTTTAAACCCAAATTCTATCATCCTAAACTATGTGATTACTAGATTAGAGATAGTGTTAGTTACCGTGAAAATTAGAGAAAAGTAGTGCACAAAACTAGTCCAAGTAATGCTCCAAAGATCACCAAAATATGCCCAACACTTAGCAAAATTTTGAGAGGATGTTATGTCTGAGTTAAGGAGATTAAAAGAGATGTAAAAACTGAAAAAAAGTCAGCCATCCTCCACTCTTTGGCCATCCATATAAGAAGGAAAAAAATGGGGGTACTTGGGAGCCTTAGGACAAGCCACCTCTTATGCATGTAAGGGTGCTTTTGGTTGTCATGCAACCAAGAAAAAAAAGTAAGGAAGCCACATGGCTTATCTTGGGCCGGCCATGGTGATGTACAAGCTACACATTTTGGTCGGTCCAAGTGTCCTTATAACCCGAGCACAAAAACCGCTAATTCGAAAAAATCGATACGCAATAATTCGAGTATTCACACTAACACACAATGAAAAATAATGTGTTAAATACGTAAATACATTATGTATGGAAAATAATAATGAAAATATAATAAAATTTTCAAACCATATAAAATATATATATATATATATATATATAAATATTTTAAAGAAATGAATAAAAATAATAATAATAGTTTTTATTTTGGAAGTAAAAATAAAAGAAAGAGCATATTTATCAAATAAATAATTAATAAACATGAGAGAATGATAGAAAATTATATACACATATATAATTAAAGGCACGAAATTTAGGGGTATTACATCCACCCCTACTCACAAAAAGTTTCGACCCCGAAACTTGCACATAAACACCCAAGAAGAGAAAGAGAAAGAAAGAAAAATTAGTACCTGCTTCGAACAACTCTGGGTACCACTACAAAAAATAGATTCAATAAGGGCAATTTTTTTAAACCAAAAAGGGCAATTCTAATATTGCCTTATTTAATGATATCAAAAAGGACAATAGTTTTTGCCCTTATTAATATGAACAACCATGACAATATAATTATTTTGCCTCCTTAAACATTAAATAAGAA
The DNA here is from genome assembly GCA_951394345.1 of Salicornia ramosissima. NCBI lineage: Eukaryota > Viridiplantae > Streptophyta > Magnoliopsida > Caryophyllales > Amaranthaceae > Salicornia > Salicornia ramosissima. Next base: position 23,053,429 of record OX596235.1, read on the forward strand.
GGCAATAGTATTATTTTACCCTCTTTTAATCTAATGAATAAAAATAAGACAAAATTTTAAGTTTTGCCCTCTTTGATATTGTTTAAAAGGGCAACATTATTATTTTGCCCTCTTTTAATCTAATGAATAAAAATAAGACAAAATTTAAAGTTTTGCCCCCTTTGATATTGTTTAAAAGGGCAACATTATTATTTTGCCATTTTTTACAAAATTCAAAGAGGACAACACTATAATTTTGCCATCTTAAAAATAACAAAAAGCACAACATTATAATTTTGCCTTCTTTTGTAAACTTGTGTTATGTTAAAAAAAAAAAAAATAAATAATAATAATAATAATAATAATAATAATTGCACTCTCAAAAATAGGGCAAAAATAATTTCCTTCTACTGCTGTTCTTCACGCTTAAAAAAACTCAAAGCCAGATTAGAATTGCATTGCCATGAGAATCAGGGGTTTTGGAAATTGAGGACATCATCAGCACAAGAAGTTAATTTTGCATTGCTATTCTTCACTCTCAATAATTTCCATCTCCTTCTCCTGCTATTCTACTGCGATTTTTTTCATCGATTCTCTGTAAGCTTATGCAATTTATCATCTCAACTTCATAGATAAGTATATACTCCGTAAACTGCGATTCTCCGTAAGCTGCGATTCTCCTTCCATCTCTTTGACATCGTTAATTTAACCTTCCATTCTCCGTAAACTGCGATTCTCCGTAAGCTTATCATCTCAACTTTTATGATTTTGTTTGAAATCGGAGGTTTTTGGCTATTCTGGCTTATTTGTTTAATTTGTTTGCTTTCTATGTTTTTATGGCTTATTTTGTTGATTTTGTTTTGAAATCGGATGTTTTTTGGTCTGTGAACTAAGTCTGTGAAGAATTGAAGAAATGACCAAATCATGCAGTTGGCACATTTTAGCAAATTGTGGTGTTGTGGTGTTCTGTATACTGTATGACCGGAGGTTTTGTTGTGGCTTATCCTTGTATTGTTTTGTAGTGCTGCTAGCACATAATAATCCTAGGGATTCTAGGGTCAACCTGAAACAGAGGTTATTAACCAAAAGTCTTGAATTCCTTTTCAAAATCTTTGTATTGATTATATTGATGGTGGTCACTGCCACTACTACTGCTGTAATTTACAACATATGGAAAGAAATGAACCTTATGATATGACAACATACTTTAGTTCCCCAGGCCATGATATTCTGTTAATGAAAATTCTGATATTTGTTAATTATCAGGAGATGCAAAAAGTTTATTAAGGGCTTTCACCTTGATTGGTTTGATAAGTTGTATTAATTACTGGATTTGTTTCCAGTGGCTTTATGCCTAGTTGCTCTCTTTTACAGTTGATGAGCGTACCAGATGTTATCATTTAATCCATTCTCCGGTAGCTACGTTTGAGTATATTTTTATTTAGTTGTTATGGATGTGAATCTTGTTTCTGTATTGATTAATATACTTTTGGTTAAAGTTATTTCAGATTAGTGTCGAAATTACCATGGATAGTGATAGGAGTTGGATGCATGCTCAAGGTTTTAGTGGAAGAAACCAATTAGCTTACAAAAATGGTGTTAAAGCTTTTTTAGACTTTGCATTCAAGGATACAACTCCTAGTTCTAGTGCAAAGTTAAGGTGTCCTTGCTTGAATTGTTGAAACTATTTTAAGCGAGATAGAGAGACTATGAGGGCTCATCTTTTCCGAGTTTGTAGTTTTATTGGAGGATGCTGCTTTCAAAATGCTTTGCTTTTATTCATGAAAATAGGCTTGTTTGTAGTTTTATTGGAGGCATTGTTTGAATTTAGCCAAATTGAGGATGCTGCTTTCAAAATGCTTTGCTTTTATTCATGAAAATAGGCTTGTTTGTAGTTTTATTGGAGGCATTGTTTGAATTTAGCCAAATTTATTAGGTATACTTTGTTACTGGAATCATTGAATTATGTTGAAATTCATCGAGGTAGTTATAAATTTCTCAAGCTAGTATTATATGTAGGGTTTGAAACCAATAAATTCAAAGTAAAAAGTTTTGAGCTATTAATTGGTGCCCAATGATGGAAAATCATAAATATTGAATGGTTGCTATGGTAATTCATCTTCATTAGCCTTTTTTCAACACCACTAATGTCCACTCCACCCCGCTACTCATCTCTCCATCTTAGGCCCTGTTCTTTTGGACTTCATCACCTTCATCATTCATATTATTACTTCTACTACTATTACTCTTGGTGGTGTTGGGCCGTTGGCAAAAGGCTTTTGATTGATACCATATGCTCATAACCATAGATGATACATTAAAAGCTATGAGATCTGAGGGCACTGAAAGCTTTCACAAATTCATTTATGCATTAACTTTGAAACTTAGTTATTTGATTTATAATCATTTGGGATTAATTATTGGTCTTATATTCTGATTCTAATATTACAGGACATTATTTTTTTGCATCTTTGCTTGTCTTTCCGTAGTGTTACTTGGTAAATCTTTTTATATTCTACCTAGAGTTGCTTTAAGTGTTGCCCGATGATGGAAACTTATATACAATGAGCGGTTGCATATGGTTGCTACACCTATTAATCTTTACATATCACAATCTTCTTCCACCTTCTCTAATCTATTCATGTCTCTCTTTCTCTCTCTATATATCATATCATATCATATCATACTATCTATTCATGCTCATCATTCATAAATTAGGACTCTTGTATTTCATTTTGTGACTAGACACAGGAACAACATGGCTTGCTTGTCTGTTTATCTATGACTGTCTGGTAAGTTACCATGTTCTTTTTGTTTGGATGTGGTTTTCTTTCTTGGCATCTAATGAATCAGTAATATCTTGAGATCATAGTAGTAATAAAGAAAGAAACTAAAATCAAGGCTTCCATGAATTATTTAGTAATAATGTTACGATTGATATCTAAAGTGTTGTTATTATGGTTTGGATATTCTTGAAATTGGTAGGTTTGCAAATTTAAGCAATGTAAATCATTTGATCTGTCTTGTGGCTGATAGGTGGCCTAATTCTCAACCTTATAAATTTATGTGTTTCTTTCTGCTGCAGGATGTGCGTGGTAGGGATTCCTTGCTTCAAACCTGTCTTCAGCTGATCTCGTATTATTTCCCTTTTATATGTTCTTTATTGCTTCGAGTGATTTGAGGATGGCCCTTATAAGATATCTACAATCGGATCCTACCGGAGCCACTATGATTAGAACATACATGACAATACTATGATTGCTTTCCTTTGTAAATCACGTGATACAGGTTTATATAGTATAAGTGGTGAATTTTTGCTAAATGTACCATATTATTACAGCTTTGGACAATCATTTTTTGTATTTGTATATACCATATTTTTGCTTAATGTTTTGTGAATTTTTGATGCGTTATACACAAATTATACTTGACAGGGTTTATGGGAATATGTGAATATTTTTGTTGCCTTCTTTATTTTAGCAAAGAGGGCAAAAAAATTTACCTTTGTTGATGACTAACTAGGGCAATAGTTGTTGTCTTTATTGATTACCAAATAGGGCAAAAAATTATGCCTTGGTTTATGAACAAGTAGGGCAATTTTTTTTGCCTTGGCTGATGAACAAGTAGGGCAATTTTTTTTGCCTTGGTTGATGACCAAGTAGGGCAAAAAAATTTGCCTTGGTTGATGAACAAGTAGGGCAAATTTTTTTGCCTTGGTTGATGACCAAGTAGGGCAAATTTTTTTGCCTTTCTTAATGATCAAAGAAGGCAATAATTATTGCCTTTGATGATGATCAAAAAGGGCAAATTTGGATTGCCTTGCTTGGGTTGAAGCAAAGAGGGCAAAAAATATTTGCCTTTCTTGTTCAAAACAAAGAGGGCAAAAATTTTAGTTTCGCCCTCTAAAGCTAATACAACGGTTCTACAAGGGCAACATAAGGGCAATATTTATGTTGCCCCACTAGCATAAGAGGGCAAATTTTGGGTCAAAAAGGGCAATTTTCGTTGCCCTCTTTGAAACTATTTCTTGTAGTGTACTTCAGTCTCATGGACTCTTCGGTTTTCCAAGTCGCCTCTTCGAATCTCTGACTCCTCCACAACACTTTTACTAAAGAAACTACCTTCCTCCTGAGCGTCCTCAATTGATGATCAAGTATTTGAATCGGTCGTTCCTCATAAGTCAAGTTCGGCTCAACTTGGACGGATTCAACTTGAATCACGTGTGAAGGATCACTATGATACCTTCGCAACTGCGATACGTGAAACACATTATGAACCTTAGATAATTCCGGCGGCAAAGCTAATCGGTAAGCCACCTCACCAATTCTCTCCAAAATTTCATAGGGTCCCACATATTTCGAACTGAGCTTCCCTTTCCTTCCAAAACGCATAATACCTTTGATTGGCAACACCTTAAGCAAAACTTTGTCCCCTGCTTCGTACGAAATAGGTTTTCGATGAAGGTCTGCATAAGATTTCTGCCTATATTGAGCTGCCTTCAACCTAGATTGTATCACCCTTACCTGTTCAATAGTGTCTTGAATCAATTCTGGCCCCAAAACTAAGGAATCGCTGATGTCGCTCCAACAAGTAGGACTACGACATTTCCTCCCGTGCAACCCCTCATAAGGAGCCATCCGAATACTGGCATGATAACTGTTGTTGTAAGAGAACTCCACTAAATTCAAGGACTTCGCCCATGACTGCTGAAATTCTAAAGCACAAGCACGGAGCATATCCTCCAATGTTTGGATGGTTATTTCCGTCTGACCATCGGTAGCAGCATGAAAACCAATACTCAACTTCAATTTAGTACCGAAAGCCTCTTGTAAAGCTTGCCAGAAGTGTGACAAGAACCTCGGATCACGATCTGACACGATGTCCTTAGGAACACCATGAAGACGGACGATCTCGTTAGCATAGGCTTCAGCTAGCCTTTCAATCGACCACGTGTTCTTCATAGGTATAAACCGAGCAACCTTAGTTAATCTGTCGACAATCACCAAAACAGCGTTTGACCCACCAGCCGCCACTGGAAGACCCATCAAAAAGTCTATGGAAATAGAGTCAAATTTCCACTCCGGAATAGGTAATGGTTGAAGCAACCCTCCCGGTCTCTGATGTTCGATCTTAACCTTCTGACATATCAAACATCGGGCTACAAACTCAGCAATTTCCTTCTTCATCCCAGGCCACCAAAAGTTCATTTTCAAATCCTTGTACAGTTTATCACCTCTAGGATGCACAGAATAAGGAGTGTTGTGAGCTTCCTTAAGAATCTTGCCCTTCAATTCAGTATCGTCCGGAACACACCAGCGTCCCATGAACTTTAGGCTATCATCGGCATCAATCTTAAAGTTCATTGCATGTCCCTGAGCTATGGCCTCTCGGATTTTCTGAAGCTTCAAATCCCCTTTCTGTTTAACTCGCAGCTCTTGGTACAAGTCAGGCTCAACACACATTGCATTCAAACAAGAATCCACATATCCTTGGGGCACCATTTCAATGTTAAGTTTACAGAATTCTTCATAGAGATCCTTTGGCAAAATCTTCACAGCGTTCAAAGATTGCTTACCCTTTCGGCTCAGAGCATCAGCCACTCTATTAGCTTTACCTTCACAGTAGTCCAGGGATAGGTCATATTCCTTGATTAACTCTAACCATATCCTCTGTCTCATGTTGAGATCTTTCTGGGTGAAGATGTATTTCAGGCTTTATGATCTGTGTAAACTTTGCATGGAACACCATAGAGATAATGTCGCCATATTTTGAGTGCAAACACCACAGCGGCCAATTCTAGATAATGGGTAGGGTAGTTCCTCTCGTGCACTTTCAATTGTCTTGAAGCAGAGGCTATGACTTTTCCTTGCTGCATTAGAACACAACCCAACCCTTTCAAACACGCATCGATGTACACCTCGAATTCCATTCCCTCAGTAGGAAAAGTCAGAACTGGAGCAGTAGTCAAGCTCTTCTTCAGTGACTAGAAGGCCATTTCACATTCGTCGGACCACCTGAGCTTGCAGTCCTTACGCATCAACTTCGTCAAAGGTTGCGCTAACTTGGAGAAATCCTTTACAAATCGTCTGTAGTAGCCTGCAAGTCCAAGAAAACTACGGATCTCAGACACATTCTTAGGAATTTCCCATTCCACCACAGCTTTAACCTTAGCAGGATCAACCTTTACCCCTTCTCTGCTGATGATATACCCTAGGAAAGCGACTTCCTTTAACCAGAACTCACATTTTGACAGTTTAGCAAACCACTTTTGTTTCCGTAGCACATCCAAGACCAGCCTCAAATGCTTCTCATATTCTGCTTCATCCTTAGAGTACACCAAGATGTCGTCGATAAAACCACGACACACGAGTCCAGATACTCATGGAAGGTATGATTCATTTGGTCCATGAACACAACAGGTGCATTTGTAAGACCAAAGGACATTACCTCAAATTCATAGTGCCCGTACCTAGTGCAGAAAGCAGTCTTTGGAATATCTCCTTTCTTCACAGGAATTTGATGATACCCAGATCGTAAATCAATCTTAGAGAACACTCCAGCACCCTTAAGTTGATCAAACAGATCTTCAATCCGTGGCAGAGGATATTTGTTCTTGATTGTCACCTTGTTCAGTTCTCGGTAATCAATGCACAAACGCATGCTCCCGTCTTTCTTCTTAACGAACAACACCGGAGCACCCCAAGGAGAAACACCGGGTCTTATAAAACCCTTATCAATCAGTTCTTGCAGTTGCGTTTTCAACTCTTGCAGTTCTGAAGGAGCCATTCTATACGGAGCCTTTGATATTGGAGCAGTACCGGGAACAAGATCAATACTGAATTCCACGTCTCTTTCAGGAGGGATACCAGGCAATTCTTTAGGAAAGACATCAGGATACTCCCGAACAATAGGTATGCTCTCAAGTTGCTCCTCAGAGGAAAGATCCTTCACTCTGCAAAGAAATACCATGTTACCTTTCTGCCTGAGCTTCTTCATCTTCATAGCAGATACCAGCTTCACTCCTTTCTTCAACACAATGCCAGAATAAGATATTCGGTTACCTTTAGGACCACGCAAGACTACCTTTTGGTCACGACAGTGAATAGCTGCATGTTACCTCGATAACCAGTCTATTCCAAGAATTACATCGAACTCGATCATGGGAAATTCCTTAAGATCAGCGTGCAATTCAGAACCACAAATAACCATGGAAACTTCTTTGAATTCCCGATGACAAGCAAAGTCTTCCCCCGAAGGCAGAGAAATGAGAGATCTTACAGGAAAACTAGCAGTTAAATCAACTTTAGCAATGAAAGAGACAGTAGCATCAGAATCAAACAAAACATAGGCAGGAATATTATTAACAAGAAATGTACCCGTCACCACATCAGGCTTAACATCGGCTTCTTGTTGTGTCATGCAATAAATTCTGTTGCGAGGGGGAGCAGAAGAAGTTGAAGGCTTAGCAGCACTAGGACCCGGAGCTTTTCTCTTCTTAGGACAGACATAGGACTTGTGCCCTTCCTCCTTGCAATAGAAGCAGACAACCGGAGTGCCGTCGCGGTTCTTACCAGGATGGTAATCCTTCTTGCAAGCCTAGCATTCCCTGATTCCATTGCCTTGACGAGGCTCAAAACCCCGTTGATTGCCACACTTTCCAGCATTATCAAATCTTGGCTTCTTAGCCAGTCCTTGAGAAAAGGATGAGTAGGGCTTCCTCACTAACGCAGCCTTAGTAGATTCCTCTTCCTCAATAGATGCATGAATACTGAGAGCAATTTCATAAGCCCCTTGAAAAGTAGAGACTCCTGAGCTCAGAACATGGGTTCTCACCCTAGGATCCATCTTCTTGATGTATCGTTTCACCCTTTCTTCTTCGGTCGGTACCACAGATGTTGCAAAACGAGCCAATTCAGTGAATTTATCAGTATACTTCTGAATAGACAAAGTACCCCAAAACTCATGAAAAATCAGCCTAGCAAGGCCATATAACCACACGAAAATTACATGCAACAGTATCATAAAATAATCCTCTAAACAATTACCATAATCAATTAATTAAACATGCTATTGCAAATAATTATCCTATGAGATTCTTACATTAAAAATAGAATAAAAACAACTCTAATCTATGAAAAAATACATGAAAAATTAGAATTAAAAGCAAGTAGAAACATGCATGCAAAAACCGATTTTAAAGCTAATTAACATATAATTTGTTCTAGTTTGTTTTATTAATCTTCCTTACATATTTTAAACCCAAATTCTATCATCCTAAACTATGTGATTACTAGATTATAGATAATGTTAGTTACCATGAAACTTAGAGAAAAGTAGTGCACAAAAGTAGTCCAAGTAATGCTCCAAAGATCACCAAAATATGCCCAACACTTAGCAAAATTTTGAGAAGATTCTATGTGTGAGTTAAGGAGATTAAGAGAGGTGTAAAAATTGAAAAAAAGTCAGCCATCCTCCACTCTTTGGCCAACCGTATAAGAAGGAAAAAAATGGGGGTAATGCTCCAAAGATCACCAAAATATGCCCAACACTTAGCAAAATTTTGAGAAGATTCTATGTGTGAGTTAAGGAGATTAAGAGAGGTGTAAAAATTGAAAAAAAGTCAGCCATCCTCCACTCTTTGGCCATCCATATAAGAAGGAAAAAAATGGGGGTACTTGGGAGCCTTAGGACAAGCCACCTCTTATGCATGTAAGGGTGCTTTTGGTTGTCATGCAACCAATAAAAAAAGTAAGGAAGCTACATGGCTTAGCTTGGGCCGGCCGTGGTGATGTACAAGCTACACATTTTGGTCGGTCCGAGTGTCCTTATAACCCGAGCACAAAAATCGCTAATTCGAAAAAATCGATACGCAATAATTCGAGTGTTCACACTAACACACAATGAAAAATATAATGTGTTAAATACGTAAATACATTATGTATGGAAAATAATAATGAAAATATAATAAAATGTTCAAACCATATAAAATATATATATATATATATATATATATATATATAAATATTTTAAAGAAATGAATAGAAATAATAATAATAATAGTTTTTATTTTGGAAGTAAAAATAAAAGAAAGAGCATATTTATCAAATAAGTAATTAATATACATGAGAGAATGATAGAAAATTATATACACATATATAATTAAAGGCACGAAATTTAGGGGTATTACACTAAGAGTCAAGAGGAAAGAACTACCCCCTTATATGATACTGCTAGAATTATTGAGACAGACCTCAACCTTAATGATGACCCAACACATGAACATGGGGATAACACTGCCAATAATGAAGACTTAGAAGTTCTAGATGGCATAGAGAGACAGGACCACCTAGCTGAACCACATGATGGTAGGAATGTGGGTGATTCACCTATTCCTTTGAGACAGTCTAGAAGAGAGCACAAGCCTCCTAAATGGCTGGATGATTATGATAATACAGTTCATTTAAGTACCTTAAATAATGCTCAGAATACTCTGCACCCACACAAAATTGCCTCAGTTGCTCAAACTGAGCCTACCTCCAGTTTCTGTGGTGTTTTTTGGGAAAATTGGAAAAAGGAAATGAGCCTAAATCCTTTAAGGAAGCTGCTACAAACTCACATTGGGTAGAAGCAATGAATGAGGAATTAAGGGCCCTAGAAACAAATAAAAGATGGGAAATAGTGACTCTTCCTAAAGGGAAGCAACCCATAGGATGCAAATGGGTCTATAAACTCAAATATAATACGGATGGGTCAATTGAGAGACATAAAGCTCGTCTAGTTGTCCTTGGCAATAGACAAAAATATGGCATTGATTATAAAGAGACTTTTACCCCTGTGGCAAAGATGGCTACTTTTAGATCCTTGTTGGCTGTAGTTGCAATTAAAAATTGGTGTGTTGAACAAATGGATGTAAAGAATGCCTTCTTACATGGTGATTTACAGGAGCATGTTTATATGAAGTTGCCTCCTGGCTACAAGGAGAAGGACACAGGTTACAAGTATCCTGTGAGGGGGAGTCTCTTGTAGCAGATGATGGAAGGGTTTGCAGATTACTTAAGTCCTTGTATGGACTCAAACAAGCTCCAAGGAAGTGGTTCGAAAAACTCACTACTGCCTTGAAGGATTGTCACTTTGTTCAATCTAAAAGTGATTACACTCTATTCACCAAACATCAAGGTGATAATTTCACAGCAATCCTCATCTATGTAGATGATCTCTTAATTGCTGGAAATAGCTCAACAGAAATTGCAGCCAGAAAATCTTTTTTGGCCAAGAATTTCAGCATGAAAGACATGGGTCAACTGAGGTATTTTCTAGGAATTGAGGTAGATATGAGCTCAAAGGGAATTTTCCTCTACCAAAAGAAGTACATTACTGATTTGCTTGAAGAATACAATCTTTCAAACTGCAAACCAGTGAAAATACTACTGGACACACACATAAAACTCACTGCAGAATCAGGGGATCCACTTCAGAAGCTAGTTGGCAAGCTAATCTATCTCTCTATAAATAGGCCTGATCTGGCTTTCAGTGTCCACATCTTAAGTCAATTTATGCACAATCCAACAAACGTGCATATGCAAGCAGCTAAGAGACTCCTCGGGTATCCTAAGGGCACTCAAAATCAAGGAATTCTACTGGCTCGAACCACCTCTGCCCAGCTCATTGCCTACTGTGACATTGACTGGGCAGGCTGTCCCAGCACCAGACATTCCACCTCATCAGGATATTGTCTTCTTCTTGGTGATTCACCCATCTCATGGAAATCGAAAAGACAATCTGTGGTTTCTAGAAGCAGTGCAGAAGCGGAGTATAGGAGCATGGCACTCACTGTGTGTGAAGTTCTTTGGATCAAGCAAGTGCCCAAGGATTTGGGCATTGTACATCATCAAGCTATCAAAATAAATTGTGATAATCAAGCAGCTCTTGCTATGACTGCAAATCCTATCAAGCTATCAAAATAAGACAGTAACTTTTTAAACATATTATTATCCCTTTAAAATTAGAGGACTATATATTTTGAAATTTAGTTTATTGGAATCATAGTAACTATATAATTATCAGGCTACTTATACCAAAATGATAATAAATATATTTGTAAGAAGTGATTATATATATTTGAAGATTGCCTTATTAATTACAATCAAAGTGATTATATCAAAATAAAATATTTATATTTATTCAAAATAAAAAATGCCATCAGAACTAGAAAGACTATACATAATCACTTAATGAATAGTGAACTGAAACGAATGATGCATAATAGTTTGTTCTTGATAAAATTTATATCTGGATTTTCATATAATAGGATGATCCTATTAGATATAAGAAATTCTTAAATCTTTTCTTATTGTTATGTGTTTGATCACATTAGCATTATTACTATTGCCATATAAATATTATAATACGTATTAATTTGAAACCATAAATCGTATACTCGATAAAATTAATCGTAATTGTACTAATAAATTTTGCTTAAATTAAATGAAGATGAATATAAAGAATTAATTACAAAAACGGTTCTCATCCATGTATATCAAGCAATAACTAAACAAGTAGAGTAGTAATAATTTATAGTACAAAAATTAGGAAAATTTAAGATGGTAGGATATGATATGCTAGTAAGAATTGGACATTTCCTTAATTTTTCCTAAAAGAGTAACAATCTAATATATGCATATAAGATGAAGATGTTCCAAATTTAATTATAAGATGAATATTGATAATCATTTTTCTCTCCTCTATGCTTACGCACGTGAATACGTGCCATATATTCTAGTCATGTTTTGCCGGTTGCACTTTAATTATCTTTAATACTTTGTTTATGTATTTATTCTTTTTACTCGGTCTTTAAATTATGATTAAGCACTAAATTACATCACTTCATAATTTGTCTTTGGGATTTTTTTTCTACAATAATACATTTATGTATACTTACGTTACATATAAAGTTACAAATTAGTTATTGAAATTAAGATGTTGGAAAAAAACGTTCTTGAACATCCGAGAAAAATAAATAGAGAAAGTGAATATTGTTACTATTTCTCTCTCCTCAAGCGATAATTATGAAAGTGCATATCTCACATGTATGATGTCAATTATACTGTGTTTTCTTTTTTAGGAATTTATTAGCAATCATAAACAATTATAAAATTTTTGCTATTGTTTCTCTCTCCTGTATAATTATGAAAGTGCATGTCTCACACGTATGATGTCATATATACTGTGCTTTTTTTGAAAAAGGAATTTATTAGAAATTATAAACAATTATAAAATACTCAATAATATTTTATCTTTACTTTATCTTTTTTAGAACTAGTTCTCTTATATTACAGATATTATTATGATGTTTTTAGACAATTTTTTGCAGCCTTTGAGTAACATTATTACTTCTACTTCATAAGTGATATAATCAAACTTTAAAAAATATATTTTACTCTTTAAAGATCTACACCATTTGTTTCTTTTTTCGTTCCTACTTTGATATTGTAGTCCCTTAAATATAAGACAATTACTATTTAAAAATTTTATTATCACTTTAAGATTAGAGGATTATATATTTTTAAATTTAGTTTCCTGGAATCAAAATAACTATATAATTATATATAGTTATCAAGCTACTTGTGCCAAAATGATAATAAATACATTTGTGAGTAGTGATTATATATATTTGAAGATTGCCTTATTACAATCAAAGTGATTATATAAAATATTAATATTTGTTAAAAAAGATCGAATTCCATCAGAACTACAAAGGCTCATAATCACTTACTGAATAGTGAATTAAAAAAAATGATGCATAATAGATTGTTATAGATAAAATTTATATCCGGACTTATCGTATAATAAGTTGGTACTATTAGATATAAAAAAAAACTTCAATCTTTTCTTATTATTACGTACGTGTTGTGTTTGATCACATTAGCATTTTTGATGTGATTCATTGATTCAGTCTATTGCCATATAAATCTCCTGATACATATTAATTTGAAACCATATACCTACTAATTAATACTCAATACAATTAATCATCGTTGAACTTATAGAATTCTTAAATAAATATGAATATAAAAAATTAATTACAGAAAATATTAGTTCTGATCCATAAATTAAGCAATAAAACCATAGTAAGTAGAGTAGCAATAATTTATAATACAAAAACTAAGAAAATATAGGAATAAAGGTAGGAGATTTCCTTAATTTTTCTCTTAAAGAGTAACAATCTAAATATAGGCATATAAAGATGAAGGATGTTCCAAATGAAAAGGAAAAGATAAGAGCAAAATATAGTTTGAAGTTTGAATTCTCAGTTTTCAACAGCCGAAAAAACAAAAAAGCTTTGGGATTGGACAATGACAAAGTTTTATCACATCTTATGAGTTACTCCGTAGTATGGTTTTTGGTTACATTTACAATAACAAGTATCCAAGCACAATGCTTAGACATGGGCCCCACTTCTTCCACCCTGTAAAATTAATTTATCCATCAACTTTTTAATTTTAATTAATATAAAAAAAAAACATAAATATAAATCATCACCTCAACTCCTCAAGTACAAGGAAGGGCAGTTTAGTAATTTACAAACCCCATGTCTCAGATCTGAGCAGCCAAATCCTTCAAAACACAACAAAAAACCAAGGGTAATTTCGTAATTCTGATAAAAAAAAATAAGAGCCTAATTTTTGATTGACGAAAAATTAAAAAAATAATAATTTACCGAAGATCCAACTTTGCCATTTAGAAAGACGCCATTTTTAGAAGACCAGAAGAGAGAGAGAGAGAGTAAAAGAGAGATCAGAGAAATTAAGAAGAAAAAACAAGAAAAAAAAAACAGAGGAGAGAGAAAGCTTAGGAGAGAGAAAGCTTAAGAGTTAATGGCGGAAGAGCAACAAAATAGCGGGCTTAAACATAGCGAAGAGAGTGTGAAGTTATTTGTAGGTCAAGTACCTAAGCATATGACGGAACCTCAGCTACTTGCTATGTTCAACGAGTTTGCTCTTGTTGACGAAGTCAACATTATCAAAGATAAAGCTACTAAGGCTTCTCGAGGTTTGTCTCAATCTTCTGGGTTTTTCTATTGTTTCGTTTTTAATTTGATTTGGTTGTTTGAATGTTAGATGAAAAATGTAAAAAAAAAAATGTGTGTTTGAGGGTGATTTGATCGAGGATTTTGAGCAATGCTTGTTTGTTTGAGCTGATCTGAGCTCAGATTTGAGTGTTGTTGCTAAGTTTGAGGTGTTTTTATTGTTTTTTAATGGTTTGTAGGATGTTGTTTTGTGATTTGTCCTTCGAGAGAGGAAGCTGATAAAGCTGTTAATGGTTGTCATAATAAGAAGACGCTTCCTGGAGTAAGTTTTCTTGTTGATCTCTGTTTTTCCTGCTTCTTCTTCATGATCTTGCTTGCTTTTTTTTTTTTTTTTTTTTTTTTTGGAATTTATTAGATTAGTTGACTTTGGTACATTGTAGATGAATTGCTACTAAGTAGGAAGTAATGTGTGCCAACATAAATTCAGAGATGAATGCATGTTAAAATCCTTGTATAATGTAATGCAGCTCTTGTTTTAGAGAGTTTGAGCTTAGATTGTACTTGCAAATTACAATGTAAGGCAAATATTGCATTTGGGTTTTGACATGCTTCTGAATTGGATTGATTTATGGTCGTCAATTTCAATGTCAACCGCGATTTTGTTTTATTTGGGTTCCATTAATGATATTTCAAAGAACATATGTGGGGTAAGGAGAAACTGTGAGGAGAAGGGATCTGATTAGGATGCTTAATTATTGATGCTTGCAAATCTGCATTGATAATGCTATCTGATTAAATTGCATTGCCTGTGTGCTTTTTTACATCATGTCCGGATATTATTTGCTTGGGTTTTCAAGAGGCATGGATCTGTAAAAAATACCAAACTTCAGTTTAGGGGAGTTCAAAATAGAGTATTGTTTGGTAAATGTTACTGTTACAACAGCAGGCTATCAAGCTCTGTAGATGAGTGCTTGTCAAGAAGTCAAGAACTCAAAATGTTGTATGCGTCACATCTACTGTAGGGAATGTAGCATGAGTACTTCATATGGGTAGCCGTCCCCAAACCTGATTCTTTACATTATAATTGAGCGTACCCATTAACACTATTTTTAGGATTTGCTGTTTCAAGTCCTCGTTTCTGTATACATTTCCAACTCAGGGTCCGTTTGGTAGGGCGTAAAACATTTTCAATGTAGAATGGTGGTTTTCCATGAAAATCATTTTACAATAGAAAACTCATTTTTAAAAGAGTTTTCCGTTGTTTGGTTGAATGGAAAATGAGTTCTGAGAATAGGGAATGGAAAATAGTTTTCCTTTGATTTTGGGAGGAAAATACTTTTTCAATTTTAATTTCCAGGTCAACCAAACAGTGTAAAATGAGGAAAATTATTTTCAGGGAAATCATTTTACGCCCTACCAAATGGACCCTCAGTGCAAATTCTTGTGCTGAACGTGGTTAGGTTTCATGAAAGATCTGGAAAGCAGTGTTCTTTTTGATAGGAAGTAGATAGATGGTGGCAAATCAACATTTTCATAACTTAACTCATTGTAAACCTGCTGCACGATACTTAAGTGTGGCATTATAAATTTCAAGAAAAATGGCTGTAGCCTGTTATCAAAAGAAATCCTTGGTACTCTTCTTTATTTTTTTTTTCCCAATTCTTTATGAGCTATGATTAGTTTGCTTATATGTATATTGTTTATTGTCTTTATGTCAGTACCTCTTGATTGCAGTTTTCCTGTATTATTATCCGTTGCATCTCTGAACTTATATGATCTGGTACTTTTCAGGCATCTAGTCCCTTGCAAGTTAAGTATGCAGATGGCGAACTTGAAAGACTAGGTCTTACTGAATTCTTATCTTGAGTTCCCTCTTACATTATATGATCTATGTTATGCTTTGTTGTTCTCAAATAATTGCTTTTCTATATGAAAGTTAAGAAGCTTGGTTCCCTGTTGACACTCTCTTCCAATACTTTCTTTTGACAGAACATAAGCTTTTTGTCGGCATGCTTCCAAAGAATGTCTCAGAGGCAGAGGTTTCCACTTTATTTTCCATGTATGGGACAATAAAAGAGTTGCAACTTTTGAGGGGGTCTCAGCAGACAAGCAAAGGTTTTTGTGCATTTATACCTGATGACTGCCGCTTTTGTTTATATATACTTTCTTCCCCCTTCGTTTATTGTTGTCTTTTGGAGTTCAAGTATTATGTTGGCAATATTTATGTTGCTCACTTGTTATTTGTTTTTTAGCAAGAACATCAAAGTAGCTATATCATTTGTGGCAGGCTGTGCATTTTTAAAGTATGAGACTAAGGAACAGGCTCTTGCAGCCATGGATTCTGTCAATGGAAAGCATAAAATGGAGGTTAGCTCTTTAAAACAAGTCTTATTGAATTATTGTTATCTTTTATTTTAATCTCTAAAGATCCATTATGCTACCTCTAGTTCTTATTATTTGCAATAGTCAAAATTTTGCTCAGTTCATGTTATGTGCTTTGACCAAGATTTGAGCTTTACACATGATAAAAAACGTAGTCAAGTGGGGTCTTGCTGTATACGTTTCAGTATGTAGTTTTTTGACACGTAGTTATAATTTTTACAAACATGCAACTTAAAATATTGATCTTTAAAATTTAACCTTGGCATGCGTGAAAAGTGGAGTGTTGCATATTATAGGAACTAGAGGTTTAGTATAATTACATACGTTAATTAGATGTTCTAATTATTGTCGGTCTTGTTGTAAACTTGACTCGTGATGATTTGATTTTTGTATATGTTTATGAATAGATCTCACTTGTCACAAGCAAAACTCACGTAGATTAAGGTTCTTAAAATTTGAGGGTTGTTTAATTGCACTACTTGTGAGATTTATGAACTGATTCTTGTGTAATTTTTGATTAAGAACAAGATAATTAAAGGGGATATACTACTTAGCCTCAACCAGAAGTTAGAATTCTCAGCCTCAACCTTTTGTTTGGTTCTTCAAAACTGAATTGGCCACAACCAAAGAATACAATAGACTCAAACTGAACTCTTGTTTTATTGCTTTGGCCGAATAGCCTTTTTAATGTACATCCAAACGACTTACCAGAATAATAAAAATAAAAATAAAAAACTAAATCTGTTTTATATAGACATATTCTATCCAATGAGAATTAGATTAGATAGAGATTTTGATGAAGATTTAATCCCCACACACATGCCTAGTTAGCTATTTTCAGATAAGATTTAGAAAACACATCTAATCTTTTCCAAACAAGCGTAAACACCTAAAACAAATCAAATAAAAAAATACTACACACCCTTCGGATTTAGCACCACCCATAATCCGTTTTATTCAACAAATTAAATAAAACAACACACCTACATAATAAAATACTTATTATATTTAGTAACGAATAATAAATATGTTACTAAAAATAGAAAGTAAACTCCAAGTCTCTTGACCATGCGTAGCTTTTGGATTGGCTCCACTCAATCTCATGATCAAAAGACGACTCAACTTCAATGATATATAACTGATGCTATGGAAAATGCATCACACTTCCCCTCTTAACAGGGAATCAGATCACTGGAAGATTGATGCTACATACCCCTTGACCTAAGAAAACTATAGGTGTGCCCATAAATGTGATGCACCATCTTAAACGGTCCTTCCTCCACCTTTGTGTTCTTGCAGTTGGCCTTGTTAAAATCCTTTTGAGCACACAAAGATAGACACACATAGTTGCCAACTTCGAAGGAGCCTTGCTTTGCATAGATGGAGTTTTACCTTGTGCAAGCGTTTTCTTTCCTTCTTGCTCATAGTTTTAGTCTCATATTGATGCACAAAATCAGATCGTAAAAGCTCATCCTCCATATTTTGCTCCTTTTCCTTCACCTTGGACTCATCACCATTGAACTTTGGAGGTAAAGTTTGCAAACCTACCCTTGCGCCATCATGATCAACCATATACACATTAGATTTGCCAAAGTGCACTGCATTATTATCGCATTCCCATAGCATTCCAACAGTAATAAACAGAATAACATTGCACCACAATTCATTTTTGAACTTCCCAATCTCGAATGCCACCAAAGATTTTTATTTTTTTTAAAAAAATTTTTAAACCCATGTTTCCATCATCATTGCTAACCCAATTCTTTTTTTTTTTTTTATAATTATTTTTTGGGCAATGTTATATGGTCTATGTTGATCTTGCTACTTTAGCTGCAAAGTATCCACTATCTTCTTAGAGGTTGTGTTCGTACATGACCCACTATCAATGTAAGATAACATTTTTCCCATTAATCACACTCTTTGATCTGAATAGATATTCCCTTTGTTCCCAGTGCTTCTTTGTTGTGGGCACATGTAATGTAGTTTGTAGAACAAGAGTATCATGAGTCTCATGCAGTGTTTGAAAAGTCTTGCCTAGGGTCTGAGGCATAAGCAATAAGGGGTATGCACCTTTTAGGGTCTAAGGTAGGCGATTTCAATGAGGCGTACTGTGACACACCAAAAGACGCATTAAGGTGTATGACGGTGTAGCTTGAGGCACACCCCCTTTTAATAAAAATTTCCTCTTTTTTTTAGTGCGCCTCTCTTTGATGAGGCGTACTAAGGCTTGCCCAAGGTGCACGCAATGCCTGGGTTAAGATGACGCATCACTTATGGGTCCTTGTGCAACTTCTCAAAATGAGGCCCTCCCTTCAACAAATTAACTACCCAATTTTTTATGGGACAAAAAAATCAATACATTATAGACTAGATTAATGTGTAATATATATATATATATATATATATATATATATATATATATTTTTTTTTAAATTTGAGAGATTATGGGACTTAGATCGAAAAATTATGGAGGAATTTTTTATATAAGATGATTGGTAAGTATGATTCCCTAATATTTGGGCGGAGAATTTTACAAATTTAAAAAATGAAATGGTTAGTTTTAAGGATTGAATCTTAGACCATTATAGCAAAATATAACTTCTATAAACATTACCCCAACTCTAGTTTTGTATTATCTCTTGTAACTAATGTACATATATACAAAATTTGGGGGCCCTATTCCATTGATCACTGGCCCCCCTCAAAACCTTAGTTTTAAAAGGCGCGCCTCACAAGGCTCTTTAAGGCGCTAGCGTTTGGGCTTTTTTAAGGCGAGGCACAAGGACCCCTTGGAGGCGCTGGAAAGGCGCGCCTTTTGGGGAGGCATAAGGTGCAGGAAAGGTGCGCCTTTTGGGGGTAAGGCGCACATCAGGTTTTTTTAAAATTACAAATAGGTTTTTATAGGTCATTTGAGGCATTTAAATAAAAATTAAAAAAGGGAGAATAAGTCGAAGAAAAGGATCGACATTTTGAAAGAAGAGAGAGAATAAGTAGAGAAGCAAATCCTAGGTCCCTAGCTGTTGCTGCCATCATCACCCACCCACCGCCGGAGCTACCATCGTCATTGCCGGTCACCACGAAGTTTCTCTCTTTTGTTTTTTTTCTTTTCTTCCTCTTCGACTGTCTTCGTCTCTTCGAAAATGCTTTTTTTTCTTTCTTTTCCTCTTCAAAATTATTGAAGTGTAAACTCTTCTTTTGATCTCCCTTGCTTTTGGCCTCTTTTTCCTTCTGTTCTGCCTTCTGATCTGCCTTCTACCTTAGATGATGATGATGACGAAGTGGAGGAGGACATTGGTGGAGATGAAGATTACTTAGGAGATGAGGATGACAATGAGTATAGTGATGGTGATGAGTATAATTTGGATTAGGATTGTTCTAGTACTTAAGTAAAAAAAAAAATGAGCTTGGAGAACCAAGTTTGCTTTTCCTTCCCTTTTTTCTTTTCATCATGTAATATTTTAGACTTTTACTACTGGTTTTTTAATATGAATTATACTTTGTTATGCCATTTATGCATTTATAACGAGTATAATGTTATTTGTGTAAAATATGTGATCTAGTTTTAAAAAATTAAGGTTTTAGAAAATTTAGTGCGCCTCACCACTTGCGCCTAGACTCCAAGGACATCGTGCGCCTCGGCGTGCCTTGGGCCTTTTAAAACTAAGCTCAAAACTACCTATGGGCACAGGGAAATATCTATTGCCTCACTGCACCTTGAGCTTTTTTATTTGTTGAGCTATTGTTATTTCTCATGAAATTGCAAACATGATCTGCAAGTAACTATTAAATATTGATATATATATATATATTACTTACCAAAAAAAAAATATTGATATATTTCTTGTAATTAAACTGTCCTATCGTATAATTGATGAACAACGAAATAAACTTTGCCAATATCAGCTAGTTATTAGGTAGGCCGTAGGTATTTTAACTTGTAAGCTTAGTACTTGCAATGCTGCATTTTTAGATCCTTTGGAATTATATATCATTCTAAGCTTCGAGTGGTATGAACTTATTTTTGTCTACTGTCTGATAGTAACCTTTTTACCATCAGGGGTCAAATGTTCCTTTAGTAGTAAAGTGGGCTGATACAGAAAAAGAAAGACAAGCTCGACGTGCCCAGAAGGCTCAGTCACGAGCATCAAATGTGGCAAATGTTGATCCATCTCAGCATTCTTCATTGTTTGGAGCCATGCCAATGGGTTATGGTCCTGCATATAATGGATATGGTTATCAGGTTTGTTATCTTAACAAGTTTAATTCTCGAATTCCACTCTCAGCAACACAATTCTGTTCAATCTATTCATTATTGACTCAACTCTTTTTTTCCACATGTTTCTGTCATAGTTCAAAGCATCTCTATTGTCTTCCGTTGCTGCATAATCTTAATGCATTTTCCTTTCCCCCCTTTTTTCTGTTCATAATTTTAGGCTCCTGGTGGTTATGGTCTTATGCCTTATCGCTTGCCTCCGATGCAAAACCAATTCCATAATATGGCTCCTCCAGCAAATCAAGGAAATGGTTTACGTAGTGTAAGACCTGATCTTTCTCCTGGGGTAGCGCCAAGAAGTTACATTGGGTCTGGTTATCCTGCAGTCCCAAATCTTCAGTATCCCGTGGCTTATCCTGGTGGAATGATGAACCACAGACCCTTTAATAGTTCCGCTGGCTCTATTCCATCCAGTTTTACAAACAGTCCCTCAGGAACGTCTCCAGGTTCTGGTTCAAGTTCTCAGGTTGAAGGTAGTCAAACTTCATCCATTGCATATATTTTTTTTTCATTTATGGAACTTTGTTTAGAATCTTGTAATTAAATTCTAGGTCTTGCTATATGTCTAGTTCTTGAGTCTTAAAGGTTGTTTTCTGTTCCATGGAGCTAAATGTGAAACCCATCTCCGTGTAATATAATTGCTAACTTTTTATTAACACATGCTTATGTTTCTTTAATTTAAAAATAGGACCACCTGGTGCTAACTTGTTCATATACCACATACCTCAAGAATTTGGCGATCAAGAGTTAGCGAATGCCTTTCAGCCGTTTGGCAGGGTCCTGAGTACTAAGGTCTTTGTTGATAAAGAAACTGGCCTCAGCAAATGTTTTGGTATGCTATTATCTCCTTAAAGCATGTAGCTAACATACTACGATGCTTGGTTGCTTGAATCTTATTGCGTTGCTATCTACAGGATTTGTCAGCTATGACACACCAGCAGCTGCGCAATCTGCTATTAGTATGATGAATGGGCATCAGTTAGGTAGTAAGAAGTTGAAGGTTCAGCTAAAAAGAGATACCAAACAGAACAAACCTTATTAGTTTGGAGATATATCATGCATTGGAGGATTGTCAGCCACAAAGTCTCTGATCAAGCAAGAACTCTGGGTGGTATGGAGAATTCAGGTTTCAATTTAACCTACTCCACCCTAATTGAAAACCCCATTGGGATGTAAATCCCAGAAACTTGTAGCAGTGCCTAGACAACCAATTTACTTGTATTTTATGTATCATGAAATTCATTTGGATGTTTGATTCTTAATTTATTGATTCTTCCTCGAACAACTCCTGCAGCTATGACTCTGTATATGTCTGCAAAAGGGAAAAGAAATTAGTCATCTCTTCATTTTTTTCTCTATTCTCTCAAGAATAATTAATGATTAGTTTTGCGTCACTCCCTGTCCCCCAAGAAGTGATTTTTTTATCATTTGATTTTGCTTAAATAATGTTTGGGCATGTTGTATATGTTTTTCTCAATCCTTGTTTTTAGGGTGCTTGAGCGTCCAATATGCGATGTAAGTTGTAAGCCCCAATTGCTTTGTGCATAAGAACTCTGATCCTGTCAAGGTAATTTAATCAGTGGGCTATCCATCCTATAACATGACAATATGCAGTTAATCTTACCAGCCTGAAGAATTCTCATATCCTAGAGTTCTATCTTCAGGTAATATATTCTTTAAATGTTCTTGTATATTACAGTGCTCAAATTCTTTACTCCTGTTAATTTTCTTCATAATATGCACCTCAGCTATACAATTGCATAATTATTCAGTCATTATTATAATAGGTGCTGTTTGCAATACCAAATTCTCTCTGGTGGAGATACACAGTTACACAGTGAAGATATAGCCCATGTTTTCAGGTACATCTGAACTTATGTCTGCTTCTGTTCTTACATATGTGACATTATGCTAAAATCACTGTATAAGAATTGATGGAGGTCCGAGCTAATAGTCGTCCACATTATAAAACTTTTAGTGAGTGTATTTTGCTACTATTATGGACCTGATTCTCAGCATATAAGCATAAGTGGGTGGGGGGAGCTGAAGGTTGAAGTAATTGCAGAATGTACTGATTATCTTTTTACTGTATTTCACTTATTTTATTTATTTATTCTAGTTCATAGTTAAAGACACATTATATGCTTAAAAATTAGACATTTCGCTTTCTGCTTAGTCACATTCCTGTTTAATTCCTTTTTCTCCTTAGCCCCATTATGCTTTTCCAGTTTCCTACTTTCCTAGATTAGCTTTTATTTTTTTATTTTGGCAAAGGGCAGATTAAGGGCCTGTTTACTCCAACTTAAATTCAGTTCAGTTCTCAATTTTCTTCTCTTATAAAATATTACTTTAGTTGTATTCAGTTCAATTCAAGATAATTCACTTAAGTTCAGTAAACGTAAACAGGCCCTAACTTATTAGTTTTTGTAACTAGTGCGAATTGACATGCACTCGAAAAGTGGGGTAGCATTCTTCAATGTTTGGTGCATTGTGTAAATGTCTTTGTTTGGACAGTGTTGAAATAGGCAACTTGAACAGCTTTGCACACACACACATTCAAATATATGACACATACAGATTATATATAGCGAGTTGGAACATGTTTAGTAGCAGTAAAAAAAAAAAATAGAGAAACAATTGTTATATGGTGCACCCAGGACCACGTAGCTTTTTGTGGTGCTGGAAATCTTCATTTTTTACTCTACAATCTTCATTTTTTTTTAATCTTTAATCTTCGTTTTTGTACACTATAATATTCATTATTTTTAACCACAATTTTTTTAAAAAATAACAAAAACTAAAAGCTTCATTTTTTTTTAAAACTAATTTTTATACTACAGTATACAATGATCCCGGGAGCACATAGAACAATTGTGGCCTTTCGCGTCAACGACTCAGTTTTAACGAATGAATATTCATTTTTTAATACTGAATATTCATTTTTTTATACTAAATATTCACATTTTTTTAACGCTAAATATTCATTTTACCGCAAAAAAAACCGAGCTTACATTCACGTATGCAACAACTAAAATGAATATTAATTATTGTATATCGAATATTCATTTTTTAATACTGAATATTCATTTTGTTAATGTTGAATATTTATTTTATCACAAAAAACCTGAGCCAACAATCAATTTTGCACCAACTAAAATTAATATTCATTTTCTAATACTGAATATTCATTTTGTTATACTAAATATATTCATTTTACCACAAAGAACTTGAATTTACATTCACTTTTGCGATAACTAAAGTGATTATTCATTTTTTTAATACTGAATACAAGTAAAAGATTAGCTTGTGCAGATAACCATAGAATGTATTTGCAGATTGTTCTTAGGGAAGTGGAAGCGAAGATTTTAGTTGTTACATACTAATTAGTTTTTTTATACGTAATTTAAAGCAGTTACTTTTCACTCTATTTGCAGAATAGAATCTTTGAAAGTGTGAAGTCTGTTTTTTTTTTTTTTACCCCTAAACTACGTCGTTTTGGCCAGGGACCACAGAAACCTACGTGACCATATAATAATTTGCGCATCAACCAGTTTACAATTGTATAACACAACCCTGTTCCATGTAATTTTATGATAAAATTTATATACCGAGTATTTATTTTCCCGAACCCATTTATGATTGCTTACATTTCTTAATGCTGATGAATTTACAACAGCTTAATTGGTAAGCCAGAGAGTATACTTACTGCAGCAAAATGTTCTGCAAGCAATTCACAGTTTCTCACATTGATAAACAAAATTTGTTTATTACAATTGCATTTGCTGTAATTTGAGTGAAAATCATGGGTATATATATGCCCAACCACAAAAAAAAAAAAGGTTATTTTGAGAATATATTTTTCACAAAAAATTACGAAAATGCCATATGATTTGTGTGATATACAAACTTCTTATTTGTGAGAAACATGGAATTTCTCAAGTTCAGCCTTGTAGCAGTTTACATCTATCTGTGGTAAGTCCAAAAATTCAACAGCTGTGCCTTTTGCAGTATTGTGGGAGTGCAAAATTCAATGATTTGTTGTTGGAAGTCAGCGGAATTAGCATTATATTTTAAAACCACCTAATATTGGACTGATTATGTCTAAAGGCACAAAAGTGGCCTACAAGACACGAGTTCGTTTACTTATGGTATTGAAATTAATAAAATTCCAAATCTATTACTATATACTAAAACAGAATATGCTGATGTCATCATATGCTACAATGTTAAATTCTCATGAAAATTTTTTCCTTCAAAACTAATCATGACATTAATTTCTTTCTAATTTTAATTCTCTCAATTTTTAAGACTAATTAATAAATATTTTCTAACCAATTTAATAAGAACATGACTAGTTGATTACATTTTCTCCATAACAGTAATAACATTTTCTCATAAGAAAAATTAAATAAATCGTCTAGTTGGTCTAACATAATAAGATTATGGGCCTCCAGCCCTCCACTCCTTGGATTCTAGAAGTCAAGAACTTGTTGTCTGCCCCCTTTCCCACATACATCTCATGTATGTGTTACTTTTTTTCTTTTGTTCTTTTCCCTATCCCAATTCCCAAATTCCCAATATATATGGTTTGGTTTACGTTCATTTTTTTTAAATGGAAAACTATAGAAGATTTAGGGTTGTCTTCTCACAAGACTAAACCCTAATCTATCTAGAATTACAAAATAAGCAAATTTTGCATTTACATAGGGATCAATATCCTGATGAGATGGAACCCAATGACCTAAGGAAGTGAGCTAATCTGCTGCCTGATTCGCCTCGCGGTAGATGTGTCTAGATGTGGATGAATCAAATTGGTCAACGAGTTGGTATATATCCTTCATTAGAATTTGGATCTTTCATGGACACACAAATTTTCCCTGCAAAATACGAATAACAAGGAAGTTGTCACCTTCTATGAAAATATCTTTAAAACCTAAATTAAGAGCTAATAATAGGCCATTTCGTAGGGCTAAGGCTTCGGCAATTAAGGATGAGATGTTCCCCAGGTTGTATGAACGAGCCGCTAAGACATCGCCAGAGCTATTGCGGATGATGACTCCAGTGACTGCAGAGTTAGGGTTAGATGAACCATCAAAATTTAGTTTAATTGAGCCTGGTGGAGGTGAGGACCGTGAGACCTTAATAAATTTAGGCACAGGTTTACGATGACATTGTTGTGGGGATATGGATATAGGAGGCAGGGTTTGACCATTCTAAATAGGATTTTTTGGCTCTAATGAAAGTCGAGGTTGGACAAAAAGTAGTATTTTGAAAAATAAGGGAGTTCCGGGATTTCCAGATTCTCCAAATAAGAGAAATAACTCTAGGGATAGTATGGGGATTTATCTTCCGGAGATGGCATAAGAAATCAGAAGTACTAGATGCAGAAGGAATGGGGCCAATCCAGTCTAAAGTCTGAGGGGATGACCAAAGCGAGGTGGTTTTAGGACACGTAAGGAAAAGGTGGTCCATTTGTTTCCTCAAACTGCTGACACAATGGACAAAGGGGTGGGATATTAAGATTTCGATGTCGTAGATTTTGTCTTGTCGGTAGGCTATTATGAAGGAGTTGCCATAGAAATAATTTGGATTTTTGGGGGACTTTTAAATTCCAAATCCAAGGATATTTCTATTTTGAGTTTGTAGGATCATGGCCATGGACTAACCATGTTGCAGTTTTGACACTGAAATCCCCTGACTGGGAGAGGCCCCACCAAGGGTCCGTTGGGAATAAGGGTAGAGTTGGTTTACGTCCATATCAATGATTCTTTTACAAAGCAGGATCAAATTTGGATAAGATAATAAATTTGACAGCAATCATATATTATACAGCAAAAATTCAATCATATTAAACGTGGTGCAGATTGCAGAATGTTTGTTTATACTTAATCAATATCTTTTATTTGCACGATTCTGCAAGGAGCCGCAAAGGCTGCACATGAACGCAAAGGGCTGCGTTCATTTCTCAATTGTTCTAACTTTGAACTTAAAATATTGTCATTTTAGCTCAATTTTTCCAAATTTCAGCGTTTCTTTTTGCCTATTTTTAGCTGATTTTGGTATCCTCTAGCCGGCGGCGGTCATAAACAATAATAGTGGGAATAAACGTATGACTAAATTTGGAAGGGAAATCAAAATCCATTCTCATGATGTAAGTATGTAACTAGTTTTACTCTAATTTATTTAATTTTCTTCACAAATATCCATTCTCGTCTAAAACAACTTTTCCCATGGTAATGGATGAGATTGGAAAATAAGAAGAAAATGGAAGTTTGAGAATGAAAATATGTTTTCCATAGGCAATATAAGGTTATTCCTTAACAGAATTACACTATAAATTTATTACCATTACCATTGTTGTAGGGTTTTTTTTTAAACAAGGAGAGGACTAACCAATTTTTCTATGCTACAAACTTGTTCCAAATAGTAATAAATGCAATAATAAATGCAGAGATAAATATAAAAGTAATTAAATGTGCAAAAAGGCAATAATAACTCAAATTGCTGTTAATCAAGATTTTTTTTTTTTTTTTGAAAGACAGGGGAGAGGGAAACTGCATTAAGACATAGACAAAGTGTCCATTACAACATAAGGCTCAATATTATGAGGAACGCCCCCATTCCAAACACTATCCTCCCCAATAGGAGCAAGAGAAGCCAAATGATGAGCCACAAAATTACCCTCTCTACAAAAAAAGGACCAAGCAACAAAATCAAAACAATTAATATAATACATAATATCATCAAGAAGCATGTCTAGCTCGTAAAGTAAGAGGAAGACTTTGATAATCTGTTGATAACAAATTGGCAGTCAGATTCAAAGATGACTTTGGAAGCCTTGTGAGTACGAGCCAGCCTAACAGCAAATTCCACAGCCTTGCACTCTGCAACTGTCACAGCCCAAAAACCTCTGACCCTTCGAGTGGTAGCAAACACCATCTCCCCCTTGCTGTTCCTAGTAACCACACCAAGACCCACCCAACCTTCCATGCTCAAAGACGCATCACAATTTATTTTCAAGACATCAGTAGGGGGGCTGCCAGCACATGGGACAGACACTCGTGGTGACTTGAGCAGCTCCATAAATCAGCCTTTGGTACTTGTTGCAGTCAGCTACCAACCTCTCCATCCTATAAATGACCATGTTAGCAGGGGTATCCTCATTGTTAAAAACCTTCAGGTTGTGGCGGTGCCAAATCCCCCATAAGAGGGCCACATAATTCAGAACTAAATCCTGCCAACCTCCATCCAGCAATGCAAGATGTCTAAGCCATTGCCTTGAACATTAGCAAAAAAAGTCCCATCACAACCACTATTCTTCCAAATAGCAATAACTTGTGGACAGTAAAAAAACGCATGAGCAAAGGTCTCAGAATGGCCACAGCCCTAAGACACAAGTCATCACTTATCATGTGCCTATGCTTTAGAAGGGAGCGAAGAGGTAAAGAATTAGTGCACATTCTCCACAGAAAATGTTTGATCTTAGGAATGGTATCAAGTTTCCATAAATCCACCCAAACCTTCTAAAAAGAATCAATATTACAAGACTTGCCTAAGAGATAAGCAGACTTCACCGTGTACTCCCCATTCTTGGAAAAGGCCCAAAAAACGAGAATCATCAGGAGCTCTATGACTGAGAGGAATAGACAGAATGCAACGGCTGTCACGAGCATTGAAATACTTCTCTATGACCTCCTCCTTCCAAACCATACCAGGAGAAATGAGATCCGAGACCGTATCCAGCCCCTCCACCCTATCAGAGGAAGCATACATACTGCCCTCATCCACTAGCCAAGGATCCTCCCAAATTTTAATGTTCTTGCCAGAATCCACACGCCATATTAACCCTTCTAACAAAAGAGCTTTAGAACTCCAGATACTTCTTCAAGAAAAAACTCCCAGCATAATCAAGATAAGAGGAAAGAAAATCCCCATTAGGAAAATACTTGTGTTTCAAGACTCTACTTACAAGAGAGTTAGGAGAGGAAAAGATTCGCCAAGCTTGTTTACCAAGGAGACCATCATTAAAAACGGACATATCTCTAAACCCAAGGCCACCAAGACATTTTGGGCTACTCATAGACCCAACTTTTCCAATGCACTTTCACCCGATCCTTAGAATTGCCCCACCAAAAATTAGAGATCATGGAACGGATGCTTAAAATAATAGAGTTTGGAATTTTATAAACACCCATGATATAAGTGGGAATAGCTTGGATGACAGATTTGATGAGAATTTCCTTACCGGCCCTAGAAAGAAATTTCCCCTTCCAACCGTTAAGTTTCTTCCATACCCTATCCTTTAAAGCATTAAACACAACTTTCTTAGATCGCCCCACCAAGGTAGGAATCCCCAAATATTTGCTATGCTTATTAACTTTTTTCATATTCAGAATTTGCACTAACTCCAGCTTCTTCCTTTCCTCCACACCTTTGCTAAAAGAGGCCTCCGACTTTTCATAGTTAATCCTTTGCCCGGAAGCTGCTTCGTATTTGTTGAGAATATCAACAATTCTTGAGCATTCCTCGCGGTTGGCCCTAGCAAAAATGAGACTATCATCTGCAAAAAATAGGTGAGAAACTTGCGGACCTTTTCTACTAGCCATGGCACCATGAATTAAACCGTTAGCAACACAAGAACTAATAAAATTAGATAGAGCATCCGCAACAAGAATAAAGAGATAAGGGGACAAAGGATCCCCCTGTCTAAGACCCCGACTAGGATTCCCCTTGCCACAAACTGCCCTATTCACGATGAAAGAGTAAGACACTGAAGAAACACAGTCCATAATTACACTGACCCAGGAATCTGAGAAACCCATTCTACAAAGCAGATTTTTAAGAAACAACCACTCTACTCTATCATAGGCTTTACTCATGTCTAATTTGAGAGCCACCACACCTTTCTTACTATTATTTCTTTTCTCCATGGTATGAAAGAGCTCTAAAGCAATTAAAACATTGTCAATAAAAGAACGCCCGGAAATAAAAGCACTTTGATTTTCAGAAATAACATGAGGAAGAACATATTTAAGTCTACGAACAATGGTTTTGGAAGCAATTTTATATAAGACATTGCATAAAGCTATAGACCGGTAATCCGACATTGTCACAGGATCTTTGATTTTAGGAATTAAGACAGTGTTAGTATTATTGATGTCTTTAGAAGACATCTGACCAGTAAGAATTTTACTAACCTGCTCAAAAACATCATCTCCCACTATGTTCCAGAACGTTTGGTAAAAAATGGCATGGATACCATCGGGACCAGGGGCTTTGCATGGCTTCATAGAGCAGATGGCAGCAAAGATTTCATCTTTGGTGTAAGGACTATTAAGAACCTCATTATCCTCCCTCGGGACTTTGGCCTGCACTTCATTAAGAAAATTCTCCTGGGCACTAAAATTGCAAACCCCAGCTTTGAACATATTGCAATAATAGTCCTAAATTATGTCAACCATACCTTCTGGATCCTCACACCAATTACCATTGTCATCCTTTAAACCCCTAATTTTGTTCCTCTTCCTACGCTGAGAGGCCTTGAAATGGAAGTACTTAGTGTTACGATCTCCATCCTTGATTTCCGAGATTCTAGAGCGAAGATACCAATAAGCTTCTTGATTGTTAAGGACTTCATCCATCTTGCTTTCAACAACAATTCTCTCCTTCAAGGCCATATCAGTAGCCTGCGAAGAACCCAAGGCCTTCAATTGACTTTCCAGATCCTCAATTTGTTTTCTAAAATTAGTACACTTGTTACCACCCCAACCAATTAAATCTTTTAGAACCATCTGAAGCCTGATATCTAAAGATAATCCATTCGAATTACACCAAGAATCTTTAACACATTGAAAACAACCTTCATCTAAGAGCCAAGCAGTCTCAAAATTACGAGAACCTTTTTCCCAAATCTTCTACGAGGACTCGCATTCTCGATGAAAATAGGACAATGATCGGATTTGTAGCGAGTCAAGTGTTTAACTCTTAAATTTGGAAAAATGGAGATCAAAGCTTCGTTGCCACCAAATCTATTAAGTCTTTCTCGAGTTAAGTTGTCCTTAGTGAGCCCTCTTTCCCAAGTATACCATTGACCATCATACCCAAGGTCACACAGACCACATTCTTCCAAAGTATCTCGAAAGGCATACATCCCTCTTCTGTCAATGACACTACCACCCTCTTTCTCTTCCATGGACAGAATTTCATTGAAATCCCCACCAATAATCAAAGGGCCATCAAAATTCAAACAAAGATCCTTAATAAGCTCCCAAGTAATTAAGAACTTTTTCCGTGCTTCGAGCCCACCCATAGACCCCCACAAATCTCCAAGAAGTATTATCTTTAACTATATCTCCACAAATATGATGTTGAGAAAAGGAAATCAAAGAAAAGGAAATAACCTCACTGTTCCAAAAGAGATAAAGGCCCCCTGAAGAGCCAACGCTACCCACTCCAAGAGCAGCATTAAACCCCAACTTAGCCATATGCTTTTCAGAATTCGAACTAGAAATCATGGTTTCAGCTACAAAACACAACTCCGGCCTTAAAGAAGAGCACCACTGCCGCAACGCTCGAACTGTTCGAGGGTTGCCAAACCCTCGACAGTTCCAACACAAGAGTTTCATTGTTGTTCACGGGGTTGGGTCTTCCCAACACCCGCTACTTGAAAAAGAGAAAAGTAATCATTTGTTCAGTTCTCCATAACCACCTCCATGCCTTGATTAGAAGATGACATGGAAACATCCTGCATTTCATTAATCTTGACCCCTGTTGATGGCTTGTTGGTAGCCTTACCAGACCAGACCACCTCCTTCCTTTTTTTAGAAATTCGTGGCTCCACTTCTTCCACTTCAACATCGACACGTCTTCGATCAATCCTGTTCCCCATGTGTAAATTTATAGCAACATTCTTGTCCCTGTCCTCTGAAGATTCTGCTCTTAATTTTCTGGCAAGAATTTCATCTTTTAATCCCAAGCAAGCTTTCTTCTCTGCTTCTTTCTTAACGCCCCCACCAGACCTTCTTCTAGATGGAGAGGCTCTCATCCAAGTGCCATAAGGAAGATCAGTCGAACACATCAAATCCTCATACTTCTCTCAGTGTTGAATGCCATGACCAAGGCAACCACAAGCATGCCATAAATCCATCAACTTCTCATAAGTGAATTTAACCAATTTACTTCCATTTGGAGTTGCCACAAGCGTGAATCTTTTAAGGGGTTTTCCAATCCTTATGTCAACCCGAAACCGCAAATACTTCCCCCATCCTGAAGGATCAGAATCATCATACTCCATGAAATCCCCCATGCTCTTTGCCAGAGACACTGCCATGGCTTTGGTACGTTTATTTAAAGGAACATCCTCCCCTCTGACCCAAAACCTAATTTTATCAAAAACAATTTCCGAGGGTTGAATTCCACCTTCAACTTCCTTTAGGACGAGAGGGGCTCCATTAAAGGACCAAGGTCCCTCATCAAGAACCCTTAATTTGTCAGTATAGTTAAAGAATTGAAAAATGAAGATATCCTTCTCAATTTCTCTTATGACAAGTTCCCTAGAAGGTCTCCAGGCTAACTTCATTGTATTCTTGAGAGCTTCAGCATTAAAAGGCCCCTTTTTTCAAGAGCCGTCCAACAAGGCATAACTTCAATTGTTCTGGCAACACATTCTCCTCTTCATCACATTCCACGATGATTTCTTCTTCCTCCGTCATTTCCAAACCATGAAGTTTGTCCACTAATTCCTCCATAGAAACCAAAATCCAAAGAAACCCAGGAAACATAGAAGAAAACACACGCTCACAAGGAGACGAAAGAACTCAATTCCTAGGAATGAGAAAAGACTCCACTAGGATGAATCTTGAGAGACTCAAAATTAGAACCTAGAGAGAAAAACTACTGCTGTTAATCAGGATTGATTAAAGTTAATTGACTGTTACAAGTTATGTCTTGTCAAATCAGCAAATATTGGAATGTGTGCATTAATCTTTACTTTAATCTTTATATACAAGAATCTCTTCCTACCATATTGTAAACTATCAATGTGGGATACAATTTTTACATAGTTCCATCCATTTTGAGGTTTTTGGCCTAAGTTTCAATGCTGAACTTCAAATTGCCAGATGTCGTCACAGGGTGGTGCCACGTGGCCTTATGGTATGCTGCCACGTGGACCTATAAGGTGCTGCCACATGGCCCTTGCTTGGATGGCTTCTGTTGGGCTTTTTTCTTGGGCTTCTGAACATCTTAGGCTTAACCTTTGAATTGGGTTGTGTTAACAATTTGGACCTCTTCTTGGATCTTCTTATTTGTTGGGCCTTACTTAAGCATGTGGGCCATTATTTTTTGTAGTAACATTTGCCCCTCAAAAGGAGAAAAGTTAGACTAATTTTTCTTCTTTTGAACAGTCCCTCCCTAATTAATGCCCCTAACCAAATCTTGGTGGCAAAATGGGGAAACTTTTGAATTTTGAAATGATTGGAGGTTTATAAATACTCCCTAATCATTTCCCTTAATCATTTTCACCATTTTTGCATTTTTAGAGAGATAAAGTAGAGAGATAGGCTCTAGGATAAAGATTTGAAGAGTTTGAGTTTTTTCTCATGATTTTGGATTGAAGTATGTTTCTTGACTCTTTTTCTGAAGAGCTTTTGAAGAACTTGGTTTTGATTCAGCTAGTCCGTGAAGTTTTTCTCCAAGGTTGTTTGTCCGAGCCTTCCATCTTTTCATTCAGGTATTCCTCTCTTCCCTTAATCATTTTTGCTTTGGATATTAGGGGTCGGTCACTTTCTTTTATTTTTTATTAATAAAATGACCGAGTCCACCAGTAGCAAAGAGTCTAGAGTTTCTGGATCTAGTTGATCTCCTTGGTTGAGCTCGGATCTTTCCTCTAAAAACTCTTACCTTTGTACCTTTGCATGGTATAATGGCAAGGGTGAAACAAACTGCGCGATTAAGAAGCCGCAACCCTACACCCGAGGACACGACCAACGAGCCGGGTCAGACTGAGGTGTATGAGAGCCAAGAGACCGGCCCGGGACCTTCAGGTTCTGAGAGGCCAGAGGCTGAAGGGGAGCGTGAGCCGAGCCGGGAGAGAGATCAGCAGGTCGAGGCCGGTCAGTCTTCTAGGGTTCCTGCCAAGAGGGCCGACCATTACTATGATCCAATAATGTGTGAGCAGGACGAGACTTGCTATGACCTTTATGCATACAATTTGGAGACAATAACGAAAGAATGTGCTTTTGGCGAGGGGTATACTCTAGGCGTCCCCAAAGTGGGGGCGAATGTATGAGTCCTTCCTAGGAAGGCAATTTCTGTTTATGAGGCCGTGATAGACCAAGGCCTCAGGTTCCCTCTTCACCCATTTGTTCTAAAAGTGTTAGGGGGGGTATGGTCTAGGCTTATGGCAGCTTAATTACCCCCAATTCCTGGGCCAACATTTTTGGATACATAGCCACCTGTAAAATCATGGGATACCACCTGTCCTTCCCTTGTTTTGCTAACATGCATTATTTGAATAAAGTCGAGAACAGCTGCGAATCGTGGTACTTTCTTGCCACCAGACCTTCATATCAGATGACCTTCTCTAAAAATAACAAGTGGAAAAACTGGCGGAAGGGTTTTCTGTACGTGTATACTGAAGACCAGGAGTTTGCCAACAAACTCAATCGTATCAACACGGCCCCCTACTTATGCGGCCAAGATGTTTATTTGCCTCCTACTCATCAACGGGACGATTAGGTTCTAAGGAGCTATGCTCTTAGTCAAATTTGCTGGAAATAAGAAAAGCTATGTTCCAAAGTTTTGGGTCCCTGATTGGATGTTCTTCCGGGACCCAAGGTTTTTGTCTGTAGTTGGAGTAGGCCTCACCATGGAACCAGGTAATTAATGCGAGACCTTCAACTTTATGTGTAAGATAGAATCTTGTTTGTTGCTAAATACTCTCTTTTTTTTTTTTTTTTTTTTTTTTTTTTTTTTTTTCAGAGCTTGCCATGGCTGACCTTCCACCCTACAAGAAGGACGAGTTGACAGGCGACACTTACCTCGACGCCTTGTATGAGTTGAAGATGCAGTCTTAGAAGGAGAGGTGAGACGGGACTGTTGTAAGTCCCCTTTTATACAAGTATTTGTATTTCAACCTTCAACACACCCCCTCGGCCTTTATGTGGGCCGAGGGGGTGTGTTGCAAGCAACAATATATAAAACACGTATCACTCGGCCTTCATCTAGGCTGAGTAAGTGTAAAATCGAAGATTTCGTGCAACCCCCTGCCTCGGCCTTTATGTGGGCCGAGTGGGTGTGTTGCAAGCAATATATAAAACACGTCTCACTCGGCCGTCATCTGGGCCGGGGGGCTGTTTGTAGTCAACTTAAAATTTTCACCCCTTTCATCCTTTATAAGTCCGAGGGGGGTACTAGTAGTAAATTTAAAATTTTCACACCTCTCGTCCTTTTATAAGGCCAAAAGGACGAGAGGGGTATTAGTAGTCATTTTAAAATTTCACCCCTCTTGTCCTTTTATAAGGCCGAGGGGGGTGTTGGTAGTTAATTTAAAAATTTCACCCCTCTCATCCTTTTATAAGGCCGAGGGGGGTGTCGGTAGTGAATTTAAAATTTTTTACCCCTCTCGTCCTTTTATAAGGCCGAGGGGGGTGTTAGTAGTCAATTTAAAATTTTCACCCCTCTCGTCCTTTTATAAGGCCGAGGGGGGTGTTAGTAGTCAATTTAAAATTTTCACCCCTCTCGTCCTTTTTATAAGGCCGAGGGGGTGTTAGCAGTCAATTTAAAATTTTCACCCCTCTCGTCCTTTTATAAGGTCGAGGGGGGTGTTAGTAGTTAATTTAAAATTTTCACCCCACTCGTCCTTTTACAAGGCCAAGGGGGATATTGGCGAATATATATTAACTTCTTTCTTATTTCAGGCGAGTGATGCCCCTTCGAGGGGCGTGAAAAGAAAGAAAGGTGCCGGATCAAGCAGCACCTAGAAGAAGACCCCTGGTGACGGGGGCAAGAAGAGCAAAGGAAAAGAGATTGCGGTCCCCGAAGAGTGGGGGACCGCGAAGAAGACTAGAACTTCCCCTTTAAAGGGTGAAGAAAAAGCTCTGGTTGTCCATCAACCAGAAACAGAAGACGCCCCAGCTATCCAGCCTTCTGATGACATTTTTGTTGGCATGCCTACGCCAGTTGCTCAAAACATTCCCTCGCCCATCAAAAAGATGGCGAGTAAGATGGGAGGTAAATATTATTCCCACCGAGTAAGGACAGTGCGATCTATTTCAGGTCGTACTATTTCATCATCTCCCTCTCATTCGGACTCGATTGTTATTCGCATTTCAGACCCTTTAGGAGGCCCATCTGAGGAAGAGGCCGAGAGCACGGCCCCAGGCCTCCCCTTGCATGGCTGTTAGGTTAAAGAAAAAGTGGCGATCATCCGAGGGATGATCAAAGGGGCGGGCAAGGACGTTGCCCACAACCTTAGAGGTTTTAATAATGGGCACATTGCACCCATCCAATATGCCTTAGCTGATGTAAGCTGACTTCTTTTATGGTTTTTGAATTATTTTTGAGTTTTCAAACTTTACTAACGTTATCCATTTTTCAGGCTATGTTAAGGCTAGAAGGGGCCAGGAGTTGGCGATCCTCTCAGGTAAATGCCTTCAAACAATCTAGGGCGGAAGTTAGTGAAACGAAAGATATTGCAATGTTCACTACCCTTCGCCAAGATCAACTAACCAGTACTACCATGGAATCACAGGCCGACACCATTATCAACCTCAAGGCTGATCTCGCCAAGCAACTTACAAGGATAAATGAACTTCTCACTGAAAAAGAGGGGTTGGAGAAGGATAATAAGGGGAAGAAGGAGACCATCCAGGCTAGGGACGAGGCCATTACAGCCAGGGACGAGGCTATTGCAGCCAAGGACTCGGCTGAAACTCAAGTAAAACAGCTCCAGAAGGAGAAACAGGAGTTAGAGGGCAAAGTCACCTCTCTGGAGAAAGATTCACTGCGGAAAGTCATGGAAGCCGAGATAGCTTACAAGGGAAAGGTGACCGAGGCCTGGAAATTGGCCTACTCAGGCGCCGACTTTGGGCGTCTGAGTCGTTTCCTTGAATGGGTGGACATTAAGTCTGTTTGTGACAAAACGGGGCGTGTCCCTCCCCCTCTTCCTGAGATATCCGAGGATGATGATGACGAAGAAGAGGATGATGAAGATGACGCTGAGAGTTAGGCCACTCTCTTTTTAGCTCCTTGTATTAGTTTTTTAGTTATTTTTTTTTTGTAAGCGGCTGGTCCGCCGTAACTTGTAATATTTCAAACTTTTATGAATGCGAAAAGACTTTTATTTTCAACAACTCTCGATTTTTGGCTTTATTTTTGTACTTAGCTTTTTTATTTTAGTATTATTGCCCCTGAGCAATGCAGTCGGTTTACATAGTCTGGGTGATTGCTCCCTGAAATGTCTTGGCAATAGTTCTTTGCCAAAAATTTTGGGGAGCAATCAATCAGATACCTGATTGCCCTTAAACCGAGTATATTGCTCAATGTTATGCTTTATTCCTAGGGCTCGTCCCTATGTGGACGAGTCACCTTTGGAAAGATAGAATGTTCCTAGGGCTCGTCCACATTTGGACGAGCTATCTTTGGACATGGGCAACAATCTTAAAAATTGTCACTTATTGGGCCTGAAGCAGGCCTTATTAAGCTCTGCCATGTGGAATTTTATTCCAAAAATGGGCCTTTATTTGGGCCTAAAATGATAATTAGGCAAATTTTATGGACTTTTATGGCAAAAATATGCAACTTGGGCCTCCAACTAGTTTTTAGTGAGAAATTAATGCTTCCAACCACCTATTAGGGGTAAAATTGGAACAACATTGAAGTTGAAAACTCTATAAATACCACTTGCTTCCTTTGCATTTATCACAATTCATTTTACAATTCTTGAGAGAGAAAGAAGAGA
This sequence comes from Salicornia ramosissima, assembly GCA_951394345.1. Lineage (NCBI taxonomy): Eukaryota > Viridiplantae > Streptophyta > Magnoliopsida > Caryophyllales > Amaranthaceae > Salicornia > Salicornia ramosissima. Next base: position 23,091,049 of record OX596235.1, read on the forward strand.
GAGAAGCTCTGAAGAATCATCAAACATCACTAAAAGGAATGTCTACCAACAAGCTTCCCAGGGAGAAGAAGGAAAGCTTTCTAGACGAAGACTACTATTTAAACCTGAAGTATGAATTGAAGGTGAAGTAGTGGGAAGAGAGAGAGAGGTGCCCTCATGATGGAGAGGGCTCGGCTTCTTCAAGCAGGGGGAAGAGAGGCGAGCCCTCTGGATCTAAGAAGAGAGGCAAGCTTCCCAGGGAGAAGAAAGAGACCCCTCTATGAGAGATAGAGACCGAGGGGGCATACAGGCGTAAGGTCGAAGAGGCCTGGAATAAGGCATATCCAAACAAAGACTTTGGTTACTTTAGTGGATTTCTTGATTGGGTTGACATGAAGAGTTTGTGTGTGCAAACTGGTCGACCCAGCCCTCCTCCGCCTGCGATACCTGATCCAGATGAGGATAGTGATTAAGCTAATTGTACTTAGGAGTGCTTTTTATATTTTGTAAGCCTTTTATTTATGGCAAGTGTTGAGCCTTGCCTATTTTGTATTGCACTTTATTCCTTAATATATAAAATATCTTTCTAATTTATTCGAGTGCTTTTATATTTGAAATTTAATCAGTTGTCTAATGGCTCGGTCTCTTATAGTCGAGTCATCTTAATGAACTATGTTTGTACTTTTGAGTGATTCGGCCGATTATAGCCGAAGCACCCATTAATGAATCACTGTTGTTTTTCGACTGATTCGGTCGTGGTACCCCTAAGTGAATCGTTTTTAATTCTTGAGTGGCTCGACCAATTACAGCCGAGACACCCCTTTGTGAATCATTTTTAATTTTCGAGTGGCTCAACCTAGTATAACCGAGGCACCCCTTAGTGATTCATTTTAGATTTTCGAATGTCTCGACCAATTACAGCCGAGACACCCCTTAGTGAATCATTTTAGATTTTCGAATGACTCGGCCAACGGTCGAAGCACCTCTTTTAATGAATCACTTGGAAATGTATTAGGGGGCATGAGTGGCCACCCTTTATCCTCGTGAAATGCGTCACTATTGGCCCTTTTTTGGGGTCAACTAATGGGGAATAAGAACTTGGGGCTTAGATTAGCACCAAGGGCATTTGGTATTATGTTTATAAACAAAATATTGGACACTAGCCTTATAATTCTCACTTTGAAAATGATGGGGCCTTTAGGGATCAAGTCCTGCCCTTTTCATTAATATGAAATTTGAATACATTGCCTCAAATCAAGGTCTTACATTTAAACTTTTAAAAATTACAAGCTAAAAGTAATATTTCCTTAGGTGATCCATATTCCAAGATCGTGGAACAGCTACACCCTCCATTTTTTCCAGTCGATATGTATCATCATGTAATGCGTCGACAACTTTGTAGGGTCCTTACCAACTTGGAGTAAGTTTACCCTCTTCATTGGAACGTCCTTGTGCTTCCATCTTCCTTAGCACATAATCTCCAATTCTGATTGGACGGTTCTTGAACCTTTTGTTGTATTCTCGAGCCATCCGAAGCTTATAGACCTCTTGTCTTAGCAGTGCATTCCCCTGGTCTCTAGCACAAAATCCAGATTTATCTTCACTGCTTCCCAGTTGGCATTTTCATCGTAAAGCATGAGCCGTAGGGTAGGCTCATACATTTCAATGGGGAGTACTGCCTCTGCCCCATAAACCATCATGAAGGGGGACTCTCCAGTCGACATCTTGTTTGTGGTCCGAATAGACCACAACACATTTGGAAGTTCATCTTCCCACAACCCCTTGGCCTTTTCCAACTTTTTCTTAATCCCTTAAGAGATGATCTTGTTGAAAGATTCAACTTGGCCATTTGTTTGAGGCCGGCCAACCGAAGCAAAGCAGTGTGAAATGCCTTGGTCTCGCAGCCAAGTCTTGAGCTAAGGGGTCTCGAATTGTGGACTATTGTCAAACACCATAGCTTGAGGCACACCAAATCTTGTGATAATGTTCTACCAGATGAACCACTTGACATCACTTGTCTTGATGCCCTTCACTGCCTCGGCCTCAACCCACTTTGAGAAATAGTCGACTGCTACGAAAACGTAGCGTCGTTGGACAGTTGCTAGAGTATATGGGCTTAGGATGTCCATTCCTCACTTGGCAAAAGGAAGTGGACTAGTGATGGGGACAAGGGTATTAGAAGGTCGATGTATGAGCTTTGCAAACCTCTGACATTTGTCACACTTTCTTACCTTTCACATAGCATCCTCTTTCAGAGTCGGCCAATAATAGCCGGTCCGAATGGCCTTTTCTGCAAGTGCTCGGCCCCCAATATGGGAGCTACACAATCCCTGATGTAAATCATCTAGGACTTCTTGTCCTTGCTCTGGTGTGACACATTTTAGAAATGGCTTGGAATAAGCTTTGTTATACAATTTCCCATTGAAGATTTCAAACCAAGCAGCCCTTCGCTCGGTTGCCTTTGCTTCTTTCTTATTAGTCGGCAAAACACCATTCAACTTGTAATCCAGGATGGCATCCATCCATGTGCTGCTTCGATCCAAAGTTAGGACCACTTGTTCATCTATACTTCTCTTCTCCTTCACTTCCCAAAACACTGTCCTTGGGGTGTCATCCACGGCCGAGGAGGCTAATTTAGACAAAGCATCGGCCTGACTATTGTATGATTGAGGCACATGCTGAAGGACGAATGTTTTGAGAGTAGCGCTGACCTCCTTAACCAATTGTAGGTATCTGTTCATGGCAGACTCTCTAGCTTCATAGTATCCATTGACCTGGCTTACAACAAGTTGTGAATCGGACGAAGCCTCAATTTCATCTGCTCCCGCAGCAATACACATTCTCAGACCCGTAAGAAGAGCTTCATACTTCGACTCATTGTTGGAGGCCTGGAACTTGAAACGAAGTGCATATTCATACACATCGCCTTCAGGAGAGACACAAAGGATGCCAGCACCACATCCATTCTGGGTTGATGACCCATCAACAAACAACTTCCAACAATTAGAACCAGCCTTGGTTTCAACTTGAGGCCTTGTCATTTCTGCTACAAAATCAGCGAGGGCTTGACCCTTGATTGCTTTCTTGGGCTCGAAAGAAATGAAAAGCATTAAGTTCTACAACCCACTTTACCATTCGGCCAGAGGACTCAAGCTTGGTGAATGGCTGTTTTAGAGGCTGATCTGTATACACCACAAGAGGGTGTGTTTTGAAATAAGGCCGAAGCTTTTTTGAGGCCACGTACAGAGCGAGGCCAAGCTTCTCAATGAGAGGATACCTAAGCTCGGCATTTCTCAAAATATGGCTTAAAAAATAGACCGGGTACTGAATACCCTCTCGATCTGCCACCAGCACAACACTTAATGAAAATTCAGAAACAACTAGGTAAATATACAATACTTCGCCTGGAATAGGGCTTACTAGCCTCGGCAAGGTGTGCATATGTTCCTTTAATTTGGTAAGGGCCAATTCGACCTCTTCTGTCCATTCAAACTTGGCCTTCTTCTTCACAATATCAAAGAAGTAGTGACATTTATCCCCTGACCAGGACAGGAATCGGCCTAGTGCAGCCAAACGTCCGGTCAGCCTTTGAGTTTCCTTTATTGACCTAGGGGAGGCCATGTCACTTACTGCCTTTACTTTATCAGGGTTCGCCTCTTTGCCCCGCTGATCAATCATAAAGCCTAGGAACTTGCCCGAGCCGACCCCAAAAATACACTTTTTAGGGTTCAACTTCATGTTATATTTCCTAAGGGAATTAAATGTTTCCCTTAGGTCAGCTAAATGATTAACCGGTTCCTTGCTTTTCACAATTATGTCATCGATGTATGCCTCAAGGTTTCGCCCATACTAATGTTGAAACACCATGTTTACCAACCTTTGGAAGGTGGCGGGGACATTTTTCAAATCGAAGGGCATCACCATATAGCAATATAGGCCTTGAGAAGTGATGAAGGTCGTCTTCTCTTGATCATCAGGGTGCATGGGAATTTAATGAAAACCAGAATTGGCGTCCATTAAACTCATTAGGGCGTGCCCTGCTGTGGAGTCGACCAGTTGGTCGATCTTTGGTAGAGGGAATCTATCCTTGGGAAAATCTCGATTTAAATCTGTGTAATCAACACATATCCGCCAGGTCTATTTAGGTTTTGGAACCAAAACAATATTGGCTACCCATTCAGGGTAGTAGCAGGGGCGAATGAACTGAGCCTCCAGGAGTTTCTTTACTTCTTCGGTTGCAGCCTTGTCTCGTAATTCCCCATGATTCCTTTTCTTTTGTCTGACCGGCCTCATGCTAGGTATGATGTTAAATTCATGACACACGATGCTCGGGTCAATACCCGACGACATCTCTTATACTGTAAAAGCAAATACATCTTGATACTCCCTCAGGAGTTCTTCCAACATCCGACTCTGATCTTCCTCCAGGGAAGATCTCATCTGTAAAACCCGATCAAGTCGATCAACGTCAAGTACAACGTCTCGGAATTCACCTACTGGCTGAGGCCGTAGTTCATCTGGCTTAGCCGACCCAATCATACAAACTTCTTGATTCCCCTCTTTGAGCTCTTTTCTTCTCTTCTTTGGAGATGGTTGGACCTTGTCTTGTTTGTCTAGAGTGGACAAAGTCTTAATGGTGGTCAGATAACACTCTCGTGTCGTCTGTTGATCACCATATATCGCCCCCACACTCCCATCATTACATACAAACTTCATCAGAATTAGATGGGGCACGATAATATCCTTCGATACATTTAACGTGGGTCGGCCTCTAATGATATTATAGGCCGTCAACTCTTATACCACTAGAAACTTCACAAACATGTGTCTCGGCATATATTTAGAGCCCATTCGAATAGGTAGAGTTACAATGCCTACATGGTGAATAACACCTCCTCCAAACCCTATAATAGGGTGATTGATAGGCTGGAGGGCATTGTCTTGAAACCTCAATTTTTCAAGGCAGGCGAAGCTAATTATGTCTGTTGAACTGCCGATCTCAATCAGTATCCTTCTAACTTTCAAGTTAGCGACCTTGAATTCAACGACCAGTGAATCGTCATGAGGGGTCTGGATACTTGGTCGGTCCGTCTCACCAATTATTACCTCCGACATCTTGTCTTCTTTTTCAAACCATTCATAACCTGAGAAAGGCTACGAAGATGATCCTTCGCGCCCTTGATTGTCGGACCCCCTGAGGCGAGGCCTCTGGAAATCATAGCCACCACCTCAGTGTCTGTTTCCTCGTCATCTCCCATCTTCTGAGTCGTCTTTCTCTGAAACTTTAATTTTGATTTCACTATGTAGGGCTCCAACATGCCCTTTGCAACCAACTTATCCAACAACCGCTTCAAATTGAAGCATTCATCTGTATCATGTCCCACGTCCTTGTGATACTGGCAGTACTTATTAGTGTTTCGATATTTGGAAGGGCCTCGTAAAGGCTGAGGCGCATCGAAGTTGAACTTGTTATTGATTTCCATAAGGATGGCATGGGGTCTTTTGTTGTACTCATAGGCTGACTCGTAAGTGCAGCTTTTCTTGAGAGCCTTTTGCTCCTTATGAGTACCTTCAACCGTGCAGACCTCCCTTTTACGGTCCTCCTTCTTTTAACTACTCTCCCCATTTTTGGGGGCATTCTTCGTTTCGGGCTTAGTAGCCGAATAGATTTCTGTAGCATGGATGTAAGACTCAGCCTCCATCAAAATTTCTGGCAAGGTCTGGACCTTCTTCCTTACCATCTCAAATTTAAACCTTGCCTGGTGAAGCCCTTTGACGAAATTGTTAAAGGCTACCCCCTCAGGGAGTCTTGGTATCTGCAGCATTTCCAGGTTGAATCTCTTGACGTATGACCTCAAAGACTCGTTCGGACCCTGCATAATCTTACCGAGGTGCATGCTCGTCTTGCTTGTTCGCCATGAAATGATGTGCGAAGACCATGCTAAGCTCAGTGAAATTTTGTATACAATAGTCCGGCAGACTGCTGAACCATTTTTGTGCCACACCCTTTAGGGTTGTTGGGAAGTACATACACCATGTTACGTCATCTACTGATTGAGCGTACATCAAGTGCTTGTAGGTGGCCAAGTGATCCTAAGTTTGCCATAGAATCGTGCCCTCCCCGCAGACGGTGCCAAATGTTTTAGGGGTTTTTTGTAAACAAAGTGAGGACTAACCAATTCTATGCTACAAACTTGTTCCAAATAGTAATAAATGCAGAGATTAATATAAAAGTAATTAAATGTGCAAAAAGGCAATAATAACTCAAATTGCTGTTAATCAAGATTGATTAAGGTTAATTGACTGTTACAAGTTATGTCTTGTCAAATTAGCAAATATTGGAATGTGTGCATTAATCATTACTTTAATCCTTATATATAAGAATCTCTTCCCACCCTATTGTAAACTATTAATGTGGGATACAATTTTTACATAGTTCCATCCATTTTGAGGTTTTTGGCGTAAGTTTCAATGCTGAACTTGAACTTGCCAGATGTTGTCACAGGGTGGTGCCACATGGCCTTATGGTATTCTGCCACGTGGACCTATAAGGTGCTGCCACATGGCCCTTGCTTGGATGGCTTCTGTTGGTCTTTTCTCTTGGGCTTCTGAACATCTTGGGCTTAACCTTTGAATTGGGCTGTGTTAACAATTTGGACCTCTTCTTGGATCTTCTTATTTGTTGGGCCTTACTTAAGCATGTGGGCCATTATTTTTAGTAGTAACAACCATAATTTATTACCAACAACTAAACGAGCCGTCAGTTAAAGTCAAAATAAAGTCGCATAAAATTGCAAGAAACACGAAGTCATAAATGAGAAAGTATTAGTCTATACCTGGGAAAGACAATACCAACCCCAAAAAGCAAATATTATAGGTACTTGTTAAACAACGCCCATGAATTACTTAAAATCGTCCACAATTTAAAGTAAAAAGACAATATTACCCATAACTTAAAATTACACTATAACTACATATACAACGATATCGGACACAACGCCATGACCTCGACCACCACCACTGCCACCGCCACCACCACCACCACCATGGTGGTGGTTAAATTTTTTTTTTGATAAGAGAAGGGGCGTCCAGATCAGATGCCCTAACCATGGTTGGGGCATTTGATTTGGAAGCCCCACCCTTATTTTTAATTTTTTTTTAAAAATAAATTTAAAAACCAAAAATAAGGGTAGGGGCGTCCAGATCAGATGCCCCAACTATGGTAGGGGCGTCTGATCTGGACCCCTCTTCCCTTATTTTTAAAAAAAAAATTAACCACCACCACCATGGTGGTGGTGGCGGCGGTGGTGGTCGAGGTCATGGCGTGGTGTCCGACGTCGTTGTATATTTAATCTAAGTTGTTGTAGTGTAATTTTAAATCAAGGGCAATTTTGTCTTTTTACTTTTTATTGTGGGCGATTTTAAGTAATATGCGGGCGACGTTTAGCAACCCACATACTCCCTCCGTAACATAAAAATTTCAACATTTGTTTTTTCATGCATTTTGAGGAAGCGATTTAAGGGTCTAAACGGTGAAATTAATCATCAAAATGGTTTTAATACAAGCAAGAATGTGATTATAAGTTGCTAATATCAAAATTATTTTCATTAATTTGGTTGTTTATACCCTCAAATCACTACCTCAAAATGCGTGAAAAAACAACTGTTGAAATCTTTATGTTACGGAGGGAGTATTATATTTTCCTTATTTGCACAAAGGTCCTTATAACATAACAAAATAAAACTAACTTTTAATTACGAAAATACCCTTTGCATGTATAACTAACTTTGTAAGCTTAATCTTAATATTATTATAATTAGTAAAATTACCCGCTTCCGACTACTTGGTACCAGAGCCACGTTATAAAATTAATTATAATTAGAGATATAATTAACAAATTAGTTAGTACTTAATTAAGTATTATCAACTAATTAATGTCATTTCGCTCAAGGGTTCCTCCTCCTCCAGAGTGTAAGGAACTCACTTGCCCACATTTATCTCATTTACCTAAAGGTAGCACTGCTACAGGAGCTATACTAAATTATATCGTAGATCAAATTAGTGATCGAAAGGTAGAAGTATAAGACACTTCTTGCATTTGCACCAACCTTGATAGAAAATTTTCTACTTTTAGAGAAGAATTTAAAAAGGAAGTCAAGGAACTTAAAGACAAAGTTAAACAAATAAAATTAGCCCTAATTCACGAAATTAGAAATCAACGTGCTCAATGAGATAAAACTCCTACTAAAGCTACCCCTTATAAATATAGTTATCCATTTCAAAACTTAAATAAAAATAAGAAATTTACAGTAATAGAACTTGAGAAAAATAAACAAGTTAAAAAGGATGAGCTAGAATCTTCACAACATTAATAATCTAGAAAGTTTACAAGAGATGTTCGACCAAGAAGAAAATCCTAAAAAAATTAAACGAAATAGTGACTAAAAAAGAAGAAACACAAATAGTCCAAGAAGAAGAGATCAAGGAAACAAACTACGTATCAATAGAAGATGATATGTATCAACAAATGGAATTAATAAACTGGATGATTTAGAGAGCATACCATTAGAAATAATCCAACAAAAATTGGAAAATAAAATGGGTAAAATAGTAGATAATAATGAAATAGGTGAGGAAGTGTGTCCTAAAGAATATAATTTTATGAAAAATCAAGTAATGAAATTTCAAGGGGAAACTAGTAAACCAAAATATATCCCAGGGAGGACTACTCGGTTTAGTTGTAAATTTATGCCAAATAAAACCCCAAAACAAGAAGAAGTAACACTAGAACCTATTAGTCAATTTGGATACAAATTAAATCTAGATGGCGTAAGAAATAGAGTTAAAGTCTTAGATCAATGGAAGAAAAGCATGAGCAGTGTCCTTAATTTAAATACAGAATGGACTTCGGAAATTTTCTTAAACTACATAGAACATAATGGATGCGTTGTTGATTAGTATGAGGCAATAAGTGAAGATACCAAAATGCAATTAAGACAACTGAAATTACTTACTACTATGTTTAGACAACAATGTCATTTCATAGGGCTAGAATTTGTAGGATATAAAGTAGATCCAAGTGAAAAAATACTAGAACATCAGAAAAAGCTAAGTTTAATGATTTGTAATTAAAATTTGTCGAAAGTTACATTGCTGAATTTGAAACATACTATTACAAAATTGGAGAAAATGATACTAATCTAGAAATGTTCTTCCATAAATTACTAAGTCCTATTAATGAACAAATAATGGAAAAATATCAAGAATGGAAAGAAAAATATGGTACAGGAAATAGCTTGGGAAAAAAAATATCATTTCTATGGCAATGGATTAAAGAAATATAGGGAAGTAGCTGAAACACAACAACTTAAAAAATAATTCCTTACATGTTGGGAAATGCCTAATGAATATGGTTGTAATAGTAATAGAAGACCTAATAAAAGAAAATACTATAAGAGAAATAAATTTGATAAAAATAAAGGAGAACAATATAAGAAGAAGTATTGCAAACATAGGTATAAAAAGCCAAGACGGTTTTTTAGAAAAGCAACATATTGTCCAGAAAAGAAACGAAATTGTAAGTGTTAGTCTTCGGAGAGATATGACATTATGCTAACGAGTGTAAGAAAGCAAACCTTAAATTAATGGAAGCTCTAGGAAGCTAGGATTACATAGAAATTTCAGAAGACGAAGCTCTAGACTTAGCATTAAGCAACAATAAAGGCATAATAGAAATTATTGAAGAAGATAGTGACGTTGAAGAAATCGAAAGTTCTTCTTATGAAGAAGAAAATGAACTAGAAGAAATTAATAATATAATGGAAAACGTGGAATTTGAAGATGAAGAAGATGAAATTGAAAAGAAAATGACTATAGGTCAATTAAGGCAAGCTGAATATGCCATGGATGACAAAGAAATGGAACAAATAAAAGAAAAGGGATGGAATTTCCCTGAGATAACAAGATCATGTCCCCCATCGAATTCAAGCATGTCAATCCTTAGGCCCCTATCTTCATCAAATTGCCTAAGATTGTTACTACTATTTGCATCCTCATCCTCTAATTCATTTATTTTTCTAGTGGCTTGTAGGAGCATTTCAAACATGGCATCCATTCTATTATTTTGTTGTGCCCTCGAGACTTCACTTTCTTCTGTTTTTTTCTCCAAATTCTCTAGTTTTTGGGTGATCAATCTAAGAATATCATTGAGTTCCCCACTTCCAGCCATTACTTCACTATTTTGCTAGACTATTACAAGTACAATGTATAATCTGACAGTAAGTTTAAAGCTCTGAACGAGAATAAAAACTTCCTTGAGACTCTCAAGGGTTTAAAAATTATTAAAATTCAGAAAATTTTAAGCAACTTAAAAAAAATAAACACTTCAAAAGCTATCCGGATGAAGGAGATAACCTCTGCTAAAATCTGATGCGCTGGATTGGCTCTATTCTGCGCAACTTTCGAAAAACCTGCCCATTTTAATAGCAAATGATCTTCAAAAATTACGAAATTTTACAAGTGAAATCTACATAGAAAAACACCCAGATTCAAAAAAAGAATCGCTTCATTTGGACTCCTGAAGAGTGAGATATCGATGTTCAAACTTTACTGAAAAACGGGATGAATTTCAGCGTTTCCTTTCCACCACCAAAGTGCGACTTTCTGCAACAATCTCGAACCAAGGCTCTGATACCAGATGATGTGAATGTGAAACTCTTCCCTAAGAATGGTTAGATTTTTAACACTCAAAGAAAATGGAACAAAAATCGCACATAAAAACAGAAACAATTTGAAGAGAAAATTAAAAGATAGATAAACCAAACTACAAGAACATACTCAATGATTTGGGGTCTTAGGCTGAGATAAGACACACTGAATCTCTCCTAATCTTGTCACTCAAGAACACACTCAAAGTAACAAGGAAAACACAAACTACTTTGGACAAACTCAAAGAAGTAATATGCTCAAACTCACGTTTTCTTTTGTATAATTCTGAATGCTTTGATTAATCATAAGCTCTCCTTATATAGTGGAATGGAGCAGCAAAAAAACACAAAAAGACTTCAAAATAACCTAGAAAAATTGGCCAAACATAGGGGATCCAAGGCCAATAGTTTTCCTTGAATCAAGCACTCTACTTAATGACTATTTTAATGCCATAAATCAGCTAGAACAACCTAGAATAAACTAAAACAAACTAATTAAAATCAGCAACATCACAAGCCCTAAAATCAGTAACACCACACGCCACATCACACCCAAAAGATGGGCCTTCAATCTTTGGGCCTTCAATCAACCCATGAAATGCAACACTTGAATTCGGTCCTAGGAGATGATGGATAAAACCCACGAGCTTCTAAGGCTAAATTAGTGGCTTCTTGAGACAATGGCGTTGACTTTGGATCATTAACTGGAAGCGAATTAAAGAACATAGTGAAAAGGGAAATTATGGTTATATTTGTGTTGGAGCTGTACAAGTTTACATAGAAACTTTACATGATTTTGGTAAAGATATTAAATGTTTAAGCTTCGTTTGTGATATTAGACATAGAAAATTCTATGATCAAATAATTAGTGGCATCACATACAATCTAAGCCAAGGTAAGGTAATCTATATTTGCGAGCCTAAATATTATGTTAGCTTAGAAGACTCGTTAAATATAGGTTCATAGCCATTAAGTTATTAACAATTGGAGAAGATATGTGTAAAGGAACTCGGCCTATAAGGCGTCATTGGAAGATAATATATAAATTGGTAAACACCATAGATACCTTTGAAAGAAAAGGGTAGTGAATGCTGAAAAATATGAACAAGGTGGAGGACAAAAAAATAAAATAAATCCCATTAAAGTAAAGCCTAATGACATACTCATAGAAAAAACATGGGAAGAATTCTTTATGAACCCTACCATGGCCAACAAATCATGTAAATTAGTAATATACGAACTTGGAAACCTCCATAGTGGAGTAAATCCACTCCTAAGAATGCAGAGAAATTTAAGTATTCGAAGTAATAGCATGAGTAGAATAAACTCGTCTAATAGAAATATAAGAGAACCTATCCAAACTGAAAAAATATGACCCAAATAGCATTGAGGACGATAAACAAGAGCTAAGACGATTAATAGAAAAAATCAACATGAAGAAAAAGAGTTTGCAAGAAACCCCTAGGCAGAGTATAGATCTAGGATCAAGTTCAAGCTCTAGTAGTGATCAGAGCATAGGAAGACGAAAAATAAGAGGATACATCACTAAAATAGTAAGTGAACCGGTTTACGAAGACGAGACCATGAGAATGGAAATGAGCTATAAAATTACAGAAACAAACCCTAATAGCATTTACGTTCCTATAAAATTTTGTTTTGAAGAACAAAAAGATTATGAGCTATGTGCTTATGTTGATAGTGGATGCTCAGTCTGCTTTGGGAAAAGAACGTTATTCCCTGAATATTTGTGGAAGAAGGCTAAATCCCCCATGATAGTAAAACTTGTAGATAATAGCTTTATGATGCATTCAGACATAATTGAAAATTTACCAATAAAAATTGGTGGAACTCAATGCATAATTCCCGTATTATGGGCAACTAATCAGCCTTCTCATGACATCATCATAGGAAATAATTTCCAAAGGTTATATTCACCATGCACTCAAATGATAGAACACATGTTCACAATAAACGGTCACTCATTTCTGGTCACAAAATTATCAAAAGCTTATACACATCAAGCTATGGAATTCAAACGCAGCCAACGTGGTGATGAGTATGAAGTCACCCCGGCACAAAGGGAAGTGGCATTAAGAATATCTGAAGATGAGTCCACTATAAAAGAAGAAATAACAAAGCAGCAAGAAAAGTTATGCGAGAAACTATATTCTACTAATCTACTACAACATTGGGTTAGAGATAGAGCATTTGCCAAAATAACACTATCAGATCCTAATAAAATTATAAGGGTAAAACAAATGGTCTACACGTACCAAGATATAAAAGAGTTCGATGAACAAATTAAGGAATTATTAAAAAAGAAACTTATTAGGAATAGTAATAGTGTAACGACCCGACTTAAAGCAACATCGATTTCAAATTAATCGACAAGTCGAATCGTTACTAAACCACTCAAAACTAAAACAAAATGAAATAATAACAGAATCCCAAACAATAAGATTACTATAAACCCAAATATACACTAATGTTGCTATACATCCAATCCCAAAAGTAGAAACTCAATGACTAACAAATCCTAATAAAACAACAACATAAAACAAAGGCTATTGGGTATATTAACGTCAATGCTCGCAACACACACCGACCCACAACCGCCAAACAATCAGGTACTCGGCACCATCACCTGAAATGAGGGTCCACCATCAGTGGCGAGTAACTAGACTGTTCCATCTATATATGAAACTCAAGCCACATAACGTAGCAAAGGAAACTGATACAAAACATAATACATACAAACCATGCCATCATCCAAAAATACATATACACGCATAAACATGCATGATAATACAACTCAAGAACATGATATCAAACGCATATTAACACACAATGCGTACCTGGCATCCTCCCCCGTAACATCAACTAATAACATACAAATCAAATCAATAATCACACGAATCATACACAATATTCGAAATATGACAAAACTCATTAATCAAACATAAATCCTTTCTTTGAAAGAAAATCAAAACAATAACCAAATAATTCTTTAAAGGAATATAACGGAAGGCCTAGGTGTCCGTCTGCAATGCTAGAATCCATCTACTTTGTGTCCTTTCCTTCCAAAATGAGTTTCACACAATAATCAATTAATGGTCTTGTTAGAGCTCGTTGGTTCACTGAGTTCTCTCTAACTTTCCTAAAACATGGCGGGTCGATACCTAGGTGTTGGCCAATACCCCTGAATTAGCTACTCGAGTTTCACTAACCAAGACAACAACATGTCCTAGGATCCAGAACTAAACCATGATCGAACACAAGGTAGTGGCTACGACATTAACCCAACATAGCTACTCGTGTTTCACTAAATCATGCGACCTTTCACATATCACATAAAAACACCATATCGACATGATCTCCAGGATCAATAAATAAAACGATATGATCTCTAGGATCAATGAATCAAACGACATGATCTCTAGGATCAATAAATCAAGATATCTGACTTGAAAATTCTATCGACATGATTACCAGGATCAATAACAAAATTTCGACATTCAATATCCAAGAATTCAATACGGAAAACCAAGACTAATCAACAGAAACTCAAGAAGCAAATCAATAGATCAAGGATAATCAAGATTTACCAAGAATGATCAAGAACTCAATAAGACCTTAATAAGAAACTTCAAGATTCAACAAGAACGTCCAAGAATAATCAAGATTCCAAACAAACAATAAATACTAACTATAATTCATTACAGTACATACTTTAGTCGGTTATCCAATTTTAGTCAGGCTAAACCCTAGACCTTCCCATAGGATCAATCGAGTCTAAAGGTTTCACCCAAATTCCATTGCAACTATTTTTAATAATTAATTTACACCTTTTTACAGAATATGATTTATTTAATTTAAATTAGGAAAAACGGAATTTAATAATCCCACCTTTTGGTGGTCTGCTCAAAATAATCCCACCTTTATCCTTCATCTGCTTAAAATGGACTTTGTAACCCAAAATCGGGTCCATTTTCAGAAGATAAATTAAAGATGAGATTATTTTCAATAACTGAATCATAAAGGTGGGATTATTTTGGAATAAATTAAAGTTGAGATTATTTTGAGCGGACCACCGAAAGGTTTATTAAATTCCATTTTTTCCTTTAAATTAAAGAATCACCATTTAAAGACCTCGAACATACTACTACCTCCGTTTCAAAATAAATTTCTATTTAAATTTCTATTTTTTGATGTTTCAAAATAAATGCAACAATTTTAATTTTCCATTTTTGTAAGTTTTTTCTTTCTATCTCTCATATCATCACATACCCCACTTTCTCTCTCTATCACTTTTACTCTCACAACAAAAAATTACCTAGGAGTTCGTGATACCTTAATTGTTGCGTTTTTTATTAAACGGAGGAAGTATAAACTTTCATGATAGTTAGCTCTGGATACCAAGATGGTCGTGTGTGATTTTCAACCAAACATAACAAGATTTGCTAATTTTATGGCATGTTTGGATATTAGCAATTCATTTCAAATGTTGGATTTGGCCCAAATACATTATTTGGATAATCAAAACATTTGGATTTGGACCAATTCCAACATTTCTAAAACATAAGCTCATATGTTAGAATTTAAAATCCAACTTCAAAACTTGTCATTTGAAATCTAAAGTAAACATGCCTTCATTTCTCAAAATTCAAGCCTATCATACCGAGCTGCATGCAGGATGACATATCTTCTCTTTTGAGATTACTTTTGCATGTGGAGTAACTCACATAATTGAGTAATTCATTTCTCATCGTCCTTCATTTCATTCATTATGTTTTATTAAAGATTTTTTTTTTGTCAAAAATTGCATATTTGATGAACATTTTATTTCAAATAATGAAAATTGAGAATGATGATATATTATAATCCAGCACTTAATCTGTCTTTGGTGTGATGTTCTCGTTTCGTTACTCTTGAAATTCTAATTTTAATTTTTAATTTTTATGTATTTGCAAATTTTATTTATTCAAAAATTTAAATTCTAGAATTGAAATTCTCAGGTTTCCGAAACACAAGATTTGGAATTGAAATTGAGGTTTCCAAACACAACCTTAAGGAATTTTATAACTAACTGGTCAGATTCGTCCGGGATCCGTTTTTGAATTTGTTCGACATAGTAAACGAACTATAAAAATCATGAAAGTTTAGCACAAATTACGTTATACTAATTCTAGCAAATGGACTTGATTTGTTATACCAATAAATTCGAACACTAAAACTGGACAGATTTACCGGTTTGACAAATTCGACTGTTATAAGCACTTAAAGGACGAGACTTTCCACGAAATAAATATGGGATCAACTATAATCAGTATAGAAGCTTCAACCAAAATTTTATCAAGAAACAAGTTTCGAACAAGAATTAAATTCAAACAATTTACTAACATTATAAAATCTGTCAACAATCTTTAAAGAAAATTAAATCATAAAATAAAGAATTGCATGATTCAACACATGAACATCAATCGTACATAAATCCATAAACAAAAAATAATAGAAAATCATATTTTCAATATTAAACCTATGTTATAATATGTGAACCTGACTACTCAAATTTAGACAAAACATCTAGTTAACTGGACTAATCGAATCTCCAACATCGAATACAAGAACGAACAAGATCGTACGATCCCGAGCCTAGAAATGCATGCCTAACCAGCCCAATCCATACGTCCAAGTCTTCCTTTTCATCCAAATCTTCACCAAAACTCTTCACCCAAAGAGCACCCAAAAACGTACCAAAGATCTTGATCACAATTGTTGAAGTTTTAGTGATGAAACTAATTTTAGAAACCAATGAGAATTGGATCTTCTAAAATTAGATGTAAGAAGATAACAAAAGATTGAGAAGGAGAAGAGGCAAAGTAGCGTGTAAATGAGAGGGAGAAAGGAAGTGTGTTTGATCATCTTTTGTGTTTGCAAATGAGTAGTAAAATGAGAGGGAGAAAGGAGTGTTAAATCCTTAAGGGGCCTCTTATTTATAGAAGTAGACAAGGAAAGAAGCAAACCAAATGGGCATAAGGGAGTGGAGAGGGCCGACCATAAGGAAGAGAGAAGGGGAAATAGGTCACTTGGAAATGGGTCACTTGATCCACTTGATGCAATTCTAGGCCCAATTCAAAATAACTTGGGCTTGAATTGGTTATTGGGTACAAAATCAATTAAATCAACGACCCAATTGAAATTTATCCAACGCTTAACATAAATAAATGGGGTATAAATAATTTCTTAAGGTAGATTTATAAATCCAACTCAAGAATTCTATTTAACCCAACTCAATTAAGTAGACCTTGGACCTCAATTAAATTCAAGTCTCGGCCTAGTTTTAAAAGGTTTTTCATCTTTTTCAACCCATACTTAAATATTCATATCCCATTGATCTTTAAGGTGAATAAACTCAATTAATTTTCAATAACTTGGTTCAAGATCGTTCGTACGGGTTTGGTTCCGGGTTGGTTCGTGATTGAAGACTTGGGTTCGTGGGTTTCAAAGGGTGAACGTAGGTGTGCTCGTGGCCGTGTTCGTGCGTGTTGGCCGTGAAGGGTCGTGCTCGTGAGGTCATGTTGGGCCTTGTAGTCTACGTGGTTGAGAATTTGTATTCTTGCTCGTTTACGTTGTTAAGTTTACTGCATTAATTTCCAGGTAACTATATAATTCTATTTAAATTTGATAATTCAATCATGAAATATAATATAGTAATTTAATTAGATTTCATGTTTAGGATTGAATAATTAATTCATGAATTTTATGTATAATGATTGTTATATTTAGAATTCATGGGATGAATGTTAGTTGGATTTTGTATCATGTTTGTTCTTATAAATGTCGTGTGATGATGATGGTGATTGGGTGAATTTTTGATTGGTTTTCCATTGATCTTGATGGTTCTATTTTAATATTTTGATGATTAATTTGGAATTCATGTATAGTCTTTATTTGCAATTATTTGCGTATGTGTATATGGTTTACGAGAATTTGCCATATGATTTGATGAATGAATGTGGTAGAATTATGTGGTTTATTATGAATCTTGGGTAAAAGATTGGATTGATTTAGTTTCTTTTTATTTCTTAATGGTTTTCTTGAAATCTTGATCATTCTTGATCTTGATGAATCTTTATATTTCTTGATGAATCTTGGATGTTCTTGATGATTCTTGGACTTTCATGGTTGTTCTTTTAAATGAATACTGGAAAGTTTTGTCGTTCTTGATTGGTTATTTCGGGTTCTTGATTTTCGTAGGGTTTCTTGATTTTTGGGTCAGATTCTTAAAAATCCCTATTTCGAATTTTATTTCGATCTTGATGATCGTGTCCTTATGCTGTCGAAATTATTTTTGAAAATAATCGCCTAACTTAGTGAAACTCAAGTAACTAAGATGTGTTAAGTCTGAACCTAAGTTCATCATGATCCACATCCAAGCCCTTTTGTTTTAGGATAGTCTTTGTGAAGACTTGGATGGGTATCATGTCACCAGTAAGATGAGAGATATGTTGGTGAAGAACAAAGGTGATCAGGGAACCATATGGGAGAGAGTGGTGTGAGGATTGGAAGCAGTGCATCATGTGGGCTAGGATTATTGCTGGGAGGTTGCTCTTAATCTTTTTCATCATGAGGTACATTAAAACCATTTCCATAAATCGTATAACCCCCTGCCCTGTGCCCTTGGAATCAATAATTTGTTGCATAGAGAATGTAGAACCAGCATAACTGGTTCCTTCAAATTGACTGTCTTGTAAGTTGATTTCTTTGTCAACTTTACACTAGTACAAAAAATCAATTTTGCTGCGGGGAAAAATGGTTCATTTGCTGCGGATTTAACCCCGCTGCAAATATAGGGGAAGCAAATAAGATGCAATATGTTTACTGCGGTACGAATATGCAGCAAATAAATGTTCAATTTTGCTGCGTAATTTTTGAACATAAGCAGCAAATGAGAATGATACTCGTTGGAGAGGTATGTGTAAAAACACAGCAAATGTATGGAGTGTTTGAGGGGGATTTACATAGAATCCGATCCGCAGCAATTTTTTTATTTTTTTTTAAAAAAAATAAATAAATAGCTATTTGTGCATTGTAGCTATATCCACCCTATTTTAATTGCATTGATTCTATAAATATGCTTATCTTCAGCAAGCAACAATAACCTGCCTTTCAGATTAAAATTGCATTCATATGAATTTTTAAAAGAAATGAACAATTATTAAATATATAATAAAACACATACGAAATGATCAAGCCAAAATTTTGGCAGCATTTCATTTCAATATTGAGTATCCTATACATAACTTGCATAAGCTTGTCGATTTACAATTACCACAATCCCTAAACTACCAATCCACTCCAAAATATAATCATGTAGTCATGTCACTCCTCACAAGTGTTACTACCCAACACCAATATATGTACCTCGTCAAAAGCTATCAAACTTCACAACCAACTAATCACCATATATATCCACATTTTCTATTCCCAAAAAACATATACCTCGTTAAAAGCTATCAAACTTCATAACCAACTAATCACCATATTTATCCACATCTTCTATTCCCAAAAGACGTATATATAGCTTAGTCTATACAAAAAGGAGTCATATAATATAAAATAAGAACCATTACTCCATGCAATTGTTTGTGAAATATGCCACCAATTTATCACGAATCTCATTCATCTCTTCATTGGTGAAGGGATCCTCTCGATGTGAATCATAAAACTGTTATATAAGAACATATCGCTTATGTTAGCAAAATAAAAATTATCAAAATAAATTCTGCATTTGTATGTAGAAAACACTTTGTACATAGTTCTATACAATACAAATTCATAAGGGGGAAATTAAACCCTTGAGCTTGAATATCATTGAGGAAGTAGGGGAGGCAGTCCTTGTCCCTGACCAGGGGCAGCAGCTTGCTCAGCAGCATGTTAGGCAGCGTATTATGGCTCAAAAGGATCGGGGAAAGTCACTGAATTAGTTACAAAACCTTGCATTTTTTATTGTCTTTTGGGCATTATAAGTGAACTGTTTTGGGGTTGTATCCTCAACTTAGACTTTCTCAAAGGTACCATATATATCCTATTCTTGTTTAAGTCCCCAATGCAGCAGAGTAAAAGAAAAATGTGATGCTATGTCTTATTCAGTGATAAGGTATAAGGAATATACCTTGTCCAAATCCTTCGCACGAGAACAAGGCTTATGCACTTCAAGTATATATCTCATGATGTAAAATCCACATTCTAAGCCTCCAAGTTGTTGAGCACACTACAATAAATCAACCAAAACAGAGTGTTAAACACATAAACTTGTTCACATCTTTACTAAAAATAAGATTTTTACAACAATTAACACAATTACCTTCACTTGTAATTAACCACATTGAATTACCATATTTTGCAAACACTTTAGTCCAATCTTCGGCATCCATAAAGCCGCACTGAGTTTCCTTTTCAAGTGCTAAACTCCTATATTTACCTTTCTGTCCCCTTTTTCTTTTAGCACTTGTAGTAGAAACTATAACATAAGGTGATAATAATAAAAAAAATGTTTAAAGTGGCTTCAAGTAGTATTAATAATAATCCGAGCCAACAAAAGGGAAAGAAAGATGATGAAAAAATAGATGTGATCCTTGCGTTTCCGTCCACCCTAGTATACCTTGACTACTATGAGGATCATTGCGTTTGTGTCCACCCTAGTATATATATCTTGTCATCATAAAATAGATGATGACAAAATGCTACCCTTGATTAGAATTATGGATACGCCCCTGACAACAGTGATAATAAGGCATCACATCAACAACAAACAAAAATAATAGCACAACAATGATAATAAACTAGTAAATTGTTAATTTTCAGTTTGAGTTCATTGTACTCTTTCTAGTCAAAAACTGCAAATGGAGTTAATTCTACAACTTTAGTCACAGAGAAATGATTACTTTGGACAGTAAAAATAATTTCATCCATTCCTTATCCATGAATAACTCCAAACTAAAAGTGGTTAAAAGTAAACTTAAACATATATAGCTTACACGCTTTGACATATCAATAAAATAGCAATAATTTGACATCCAAACAAGACTGTAAAAAAAGGTTCATATACTCTCTATATAGTTGTCATGAGCACAAGACAATCCACAATTTCATCCCGAAGATATTCTACTACTAATAATAATAATCAAAATAATGATAATAATAATAATAAATTATAATGAAGCACCATTTTTCCATTAATTCAAACCAATCAATGTCTGCTTCAACTCAAGTAAAGAGGAATTGATTTGTTTTACTCCCTCCGTAACGCAATTCTGGCAACAAAGTTGCCAGGCACGGACTCCTAGGCATTATTTGTTAGTGTATTAATTGTGTTGTAATTGTGTAGAGGAGAGAGAATAAATTAGGTAATTAAAATCAAGTGGGCCATGTGCATTTTGGAGGGAAGGGAAAAAAAAAAGTG
Organism: Salicornia ramosissima; assembly: GCA_951394345.1. Classification (NCBI taxonomy): domain Eukaryota; kingdom Viridiplantae; phylum Streptophyta; class Magnoliopsida; order Caryophyllales; family Amaranthaceae; genus Salicornia; species Salicornia ramosissima. The sequence goes on from OX596235.1 coordinate 23,112,200, forward strand.
TGACCAAACAACAACAGCACATGAAATTCTGGTTTGGGGCTCAAATTTTTCCCACTTAAATTTACAAAAACTTTGGGAAAAATTCAAACTTTCCCACCAAAATATTCATACAACTAAAATTAAAGTTTCTAAGGCTTGATAAAGCCACCACCTCCATTCCACAAACACTTTACAAAAAAAAACCAGAAACTCTCTACTGCTGTCCACCATTGTTCATGCCAAAATCAAGGTAAGTGTTTAATTAAGTTTACATTTAAATACACAACACACACTACACTGTTAGTTAGATCATTTTTTTTTTACAAACACAGCACGCACTGCACTACTTTCCACACTCTACTGCACTGTTCTTCATCTTCATTGCAACAAAAAAGAAAAATGGAAGATGATAGTCTTGATGGCTTCTTTGATGCTGACACAATTCTGATAGAAGAGGGGCTCATAGCTTCATCAATGCCCAAAACTGAAACATGGCAAAATGCTTTAGTTAGTCCAATAATTAAAGACTTAACAGAAGACAAAAAAAAAAGGTACTGTACCAGTTATTAGGCATGATGAAGGATGGTATACTGCCAATGGGGATCCAAGCAAGAGTAGCAAGAGAAATGGGTTCTCACAGAAGCACAGTCTCAAAGATATTCCACAGAACATAATAACAAAGAGCTAGGGGGGAAGTAATTGATGTCAGTAATTTGAAAAAAGGAAGGGCTGGAAGAAAACCAACATACACAGACAGTGAGGAATGGTTGCAATCAGCACCATTGAATTTAAGAGGGACATATAGAGCATATGCAGGTGCTTTAAAGTTTTCACATATGAAGGTTTTCAGGTTACTGAAGAAAGGGTTACTAAGAGCTCACACAAGTTCCAACCATCCACATGTAAGTGACAAGTATAAAATTGATAGAATGAAGTGGGTTTTGTCACACATTCAACTAGCTACTGCAGGGACTCAGCCTAAGTTTGTTGAAATGAAAAACACAGTTCATATTGATGAAAAGTGGTTATACTTGAACCCACAAACAAGAAGGTTCTACTTGCTGCCAAAGGAAATTGATCCATACAGAACATCTAAGTCCAGAAACTACAACATTAAAGTCATGTTCATGGGGGTAACAGGCAGACCAATATACAGTGATGAAGGAGAGTTAGTTTTTGATGGAAAGTTTGGTATTTTTCCCTTTGTAACTTATGAAAGAGCAAAGAAAAGGAGCAAAAACAGAGAAGCAGGAACAATTGAGACTAAAGCTGTTCATAATGTCAACCAACAAGTCACAAGGGATATGCTAATCAACAAAGTACTCCCATATATCAAAGAAAAGTGGCCAGAAACTCTGTCAAAGGAGATTGAGATACAACAAGACAATGCAAGACCTCATTTAAAAGATTCTGACCCAGAGTTTAGAAGGGCAGCAAGTTCAGATGGGTTTGACATGCACTTAGTTAACCAACCAGCCAAATCCCCAAATTTCAATGTTTTGGATTTAAGTCTATTTACGGCATTACAAAGTGTTCAGTACCAATCCTTCCCTTAAAATGTTGATGATCTAATTGAGAAGGTCAATGAAGCATATGATAACTTCTCCCCAACATTAATTAAATATACTTGGATTTCATTGCAATTAGTGATGGTAGAGGCTCTAAAAGTGAAAGGCTCAAATAATTAAAAGCTACCTCACATAGGAAAGAAGATATTGGAAAGGTTAGGTATGCTGCCACAAGTTATTGAAGTGGAACAAGAAGTCATTAATAATGCAGTAGCCTATCTTAATGAGCTAAACCAAACACAGCAACAAGGAACAGAAACAGCAGAGCTGGGAACTGCTACTGAAGGTTAAGATTCACAATTTATGGATGCATACTTTATGGAAGAGGAACAATTCAATGCATACTTAGATGCAAGTTACCAAATGGACTCTGATGAAGAAGAAGCATATGAGGACAACATGATCTAAGAACATAACAACTAACAACTTTTTGTAAAGCTTTTGGACTGCCTCAAGTAACCACATGCATAGAACTAAGAACAACATTTTGTAAAGCTTTTGTATAGTGAGTAAATATAGTCAGGCATATGGTTATTTGATGAAGTAGTGGATTTTTTTGTGCTAGGGCAGTCAAAATATCTAACAATTAGGAGTATGTATTCATGTCTTTTGTTCTATGAATATTATATGAAAGTGATTGATTTTTGATAAAGCTCTTAGTTATCTTAAATGGTAACCATCAGGGAATGATTTTTGTGCACATATTTCTCAATTATATATGACTACTTCAATAGTGAGATTAATTATGACAATTAATCTTTCACTAGAGTAACAACACACACATTGAGTGTTAATGTGATGATGAGTCCCTTCATCATTTGGTTACAAAGGCAAAATAAAGTTTATATTGGGACTAAAAAATTTAAATTGAAGCCTAACCATCAGGGTAATATATTCACATATAACTCAAAAGAGTGTGGCTACTTCAATAGTGAGATTATTTAGGAAAATAATTTCTCACTAGAGCAACAACACATACATTGAGTGTTCATGTGATGATGAGTCCCTCATCAGTTGGTTAAAAGGGCAACATAGAAATTGTGGGTACTCAAAATAAGCACACAACACATATGGGACTCACTTTGGGTAAAAACAAATTTCACATTCCCATACATATCTCTTAATTTCAGATTCACAAATGCACTTTAATATGTGTGGCTACTTCAATAGTGACCTTAATCTTTCACTAGAGCAACAAACACACACATTAAATGTTAATGTGATCACAAACCCATACATCCCTCTAAATTGTCATTGGGATGTCATTTTAAAATATTTTGATAAATCAATTTTACTAACATCATCCATCATAAGTAACATTCCCCCCTAGCCTACAAATGTGGGACTCATTTAATTGTTAACGACATCATCCATTAGGGTTAGTAACAGCACACACAACACACACATTACAAATCCGGGTAACATGACTCATCCAAGAGCAACAACACAGGGACCCTGAGAATGGAACAAGTCAGGAAACCAAAAAATCACACAAAACCACACAAAATCCATACTATCAACAAAATCAAACCAAAAAATTTATCATACCAATAAAATCAAACCAAAAAATTAATCATAACAACAAAATACCACGAACTTAAACATACCAACAAAACCATGAGAATATAATCAAAAAAATATTCAATAAAAATGAAAAAAATATCAGTAAAATTCCCATAAAATCACTTAAATTCCATTAGAAAAAACAGAAAAGTTTACAACAAATCAGTAAAGTTTACAAAAAAAAAAAAAGTAAAATTCCAAAAAAAAAAAATCATCCCAAGTTTCATGAATCATAAACAATTAAAACACCAATTCATGCACAAAAAAAAAAAAAATTAATAAGGAGTTACTTATCTGGGCTTTGTTCAGATTGAACAAAGCTATCAACTACGTCGTCTGGGATCTTCTTAAGTTCTTCAAACAAGAACTTATTGACAAACCTTACCCAGTCATTGTTGAGTAAATCCTGCTTGTACTCATCGTCATCATCAGAAGAGGTGAGTATCACAAACTCCACCTCTTTTGATTTCCCAACATCCTCAGCAGCCTTTTTTTCCCCTTTTTTTCAATTTTTTCACCCTCTTAGCCTCCTCCTCCTCTGATTTGTTCATCGTCTCAACCTCCTCCTCATCAGAGATTTTTATACTCTTCCCCCTTAGCTTACGAATTCTTGAACAACTCGCTTTTTTCACAATAGGAAGGGACTCCATTTTTTCTTTACCCTTCGACTTAGCAGAAACAAATCTGGTGGTAGGACTCTTTAACATCATCTCCTCCCTCGACCCAGCAGGTATGCCACAAACAACGCACCATTCCTTCAACCTTTTTCTCTCATTCTCCTCCTTTACAGATTTCATAACTTCCTCAAACATAGCAGTTCCAGAGGGACTCATATGTATCTTGTACTCCCCTGATTCATACAAGTCTTCCCAATGTTCGGTATTTCCCTCAATCATCATCTCAAAAGCAAGATTAAGAATTGTTTTTGTATGTTCATCTTATTCCATGTCACTTGCTTTGAGTAAAAGAGAAAGGTCGACCTTTTTTTTGGGAAATTAGGGTTTCGATTGAGAGAGGAAGAGAGACAGAGACGAAGAATTAGGGTTTCAGTTGACAGAGGAAGAGAGAGAGACACGGTTGAAGAAGTAGATCTAGGGTTTTCAGAGAGGGAGGAGGAGAGAGAAAGTAGAGGAACAGTTGAGGGAGAAGAAGGGTTGGAGGCAAGTTAATGGAGTGAGAGGCAGTGAGAATGGTCGGTTCTTGAAGAACCAATTAGGGTTCTTGACGAACCAAAAAAAATTTGGTTGATGGGTAGTTATTAATGTGTATTGGTAGTTGGAAGGGTATGTAATTTAATTTTGGTGGTTGAAATTTGGTGGGAATGATTAATTGTGTAATGAATAGGTTAATTTTTTTAAAGAGGTAATTTAATGAATGTAAGTTATTAAGTAATGGCAAAATTTTAAATAAGAAGAATTTTTTTTATCCATTTTTAGAAAGTTATAAGTTTGTTGCCAGAATTGCGTTACGTGCAAATATGGAAAATGTTGCCAGTATTGCGTTACGGAGGGAGTACTTCATTTCATAAAATCGTTAAGCAACAAATCACAAAAGTGAATTCAAGAAGCATTAAGTGGAATTTCAGCATTTCATTAACTTCATTTCAGAAAATTGTTGAAATTGGAACTTAAGAAAAACTAAGAACGCAGACTTGGGGGAAAAAGTTGAAGATTAAGAACTCAAGTCAACACAACTACAACACTACACAAGCAGATTTAACTAAGATTTAGGGGAAAATATGACGAGAAAAATGGGAATATAAATTCACAATCACCTAAACTAGAAATTTACACAACAATAGGAAAATCAACTAAACCAGAAATTTGCACAAACATAATGACAAGTTTCAAACTAAATTTGCTCCAAATGAACAAACACACTGATTCCAACGACAAACTCAAAAATTCATGCAGAAAATTTTAGCAAACCTGAATTGACGATGGCAGAGACGAAGAGGCGCACCAAAGAGGGACGAACACATCTCTAATTAGTGGTCAAATCGAAACCTCTGACTAAAGTGTTTGCTGTGAACGTCCGACAGATAGGGCTAGTTGTCGAAAACCTTTGACTACGAGTGGCCGGAAACCTCCGACAGGTGGTGGTCGTGACCGAAGTGGCGGGTGGCTGTGAAAAATATGTGTGAAGATGTGTGAAAATTTGAGGGTTTTGGACAACCACTGGAGAATGGCCACCGGAGAAAGAAGATGTGCGATCATCGTAGAACGAAGATGTGCGACCACCGTAGAACAAAGATGTGCGACCACCGGAGAACGAATGTGGGACCACCGGAGAATGGCCGTGAAAGAAGTGGCGGGTGGGTTTTTGAGAGAGAATATTTAAGGGTTTTGGGTGTGAGTTAAACATTTATCTGAGCAAAAGTTGGAATTCGGAAACATGTTTAATTTTATTTTTTAGAATTATAAAATAAATCTTTGGTCACGAAAGATTTCGTTGCGAATAATAATTTATTTTACGGTAACAATAATTTCTTGTTGTGATAAAAGGAGAGCTTTTTAGTTACAGGTAGTTGTTGCTAAAAAAAACTCTTTTTTTTCACCCAACCGCGTGTCTTGTGAAAATTGAGAGGGAAAATAAAAATTTATTTATGGCAACCGTATTTGATCACGACTTTAAATTTTTGTTACCAAAATACCATTTTAGCAACAAAATATTTTGTTGTTGCTAAAAATTTGTTGCTAAAAATCATTTTTCTTATAGTGTTTATTTCCTTTGTCGCGTTATAATTGGCTTTATGTTTGCTGCGTTTAGAAGTGAATAAATCCCGCAAATAATATTTTAATTCGTTTTCTGCGTCTAGTTACTATTGAATGCAACAATTGTAAGCAAATTACACAGCGAAATTTAAATTCTGATATGAATTGTTGCATACCCATAAATCCGTAGCAAATCAAGTGCAACAAAATTGATTTTTTATACTAATGTTACCCCCAAACATGAACTCATAAATCTCCTCAGCAGTGATCCCTATCAAACCGGCCAACCATCTCCAGAATACTTGTCAAACCCATCTCTAGGAACACTCAATACAGCAGACAGAGAGGAAACAGATATACTTTTTCTCTACTTCATTAACCACAGACTTAAGAGATGTGTCAGGCATCTGTTTCAAGTTCACATAGAAATCCCTAACCCCCTTAACACATGTATCATCATCAATTTTAAACCCACCCTTAATATTCCAGCAAATCTTTAAATTCACCTAAGGCAACAATATCTAAATATCCTTCCTCAACAGTGAAACCAAGTAGGATAGTTCTATCAGACAGGGGAGTGGAACCAATTGTGGTTGGTTCAGAGATTTTACCTTTCACAACACGTAAGGATTTTGAGAGTCCTCCTTTTCTTTTGGTTCCCCTGACTGAACCAGTAGAAACATGCTTATTAGAAACGTCGGGTGTTGCTCCCTTTTTACTGCAGACCTGGTGAATCTCCTCTGTCACCTTCCAGAGGCTAAAGGTGACCCTTTCTTGGAGCCAAGAACTTGAACATCATCTTCCGGGTCAAGGAAGGGAACCTTGAGAAATTCTTTAAAAGATTTCTCCTTCTATTCCCCTTGAGTTTGTGTAGGGTTTACGTCAGTGGGTACAGGGGTTTTGTTTTCTTGATGGATGTCGGTTTTTAAAGAAAGTGGGTCTTGTTGAGGTTTTTCAGTGGGTTTGGATGGTGAATTCTTTGGTGATGAAGGTGGAGTGGGTTCTTTGGGTGATTGTGTCGGTGTGGGTTGTTTTGGTGATGAAGTGGTTTTCTTGGGTGATGGTGGTTGTATAGGTTGTTTGGGTGGTGGTGGTAATGGAGGTGTAGTAGTAGTGGTTGGAGGGATTGATTTTGTGGTGTCTTCGAATGTGGGTTATTTAGGTGTTGGGAGGTTGGTGGTGGTGGTTTTCTCGGTGGAGGAGGTTTCTTTGGGTGATGGTGAATTCGAACTACCCTTAGCTCGCTTCTTTGCAACTGATTTCTTCCCCATTTCAAAATTTGAATTTTTTAGAAATTGAATTTGAATTCGAGAGGTGAGAGAGATAATTAGAGAAATGGTAATGATGATGAGTGACAACTATAAGGGGTTAGCTTTAATATAAATGAAGCAAAATAAATTCAGGAGAGAGAAAAAATCAGCTAAGAATATTTGGAGAGATATTTTGCAAATAGTTTTTGAGTTAAGGACAATAAGATATTTCCTTAATATTTTCTCAACTGTCACGAAAAATTGGCAACTGAAATATTTTGCCTCAAAATGGGATAATAACTGCAAATAAAATATTTCTTGAAGGCAAGAAGATATTCTATATTTTGATTTTTCGAAAAATATAATTTTTCAAAAAACATGTCTGTGCTAGACTGTTGTTCTCCTATGTTATTTCCACGTGGAGCCAATCACTTATAATTTAGGCAACTTAGCCCAATTTAACCCTATTGTTTCACAACAATGCCATTCAAGATTTTCATCTCAATAAGCATCTAAACCTGAAGATAATTACAAAGTTGTATACACAAGTTTATGAGGAAACACTAATCTAGCCAATCATTGAGAGAAACAAAAGAAGCCAAATTACATAAATCTAACTAGACCTAACATGACTCTTAATTTACGAAAGGACTCTCTACCTAAAGGTTTAGTGAAGTTGTCAGCTATCTAATCCTCACTTTTACAAAACAACGTCTCCACCAAGCCTCTCTCAACATTTTCTCTCAAAAAGTGATGCCTAATTTCAATGTGCTTGGTTCTAGAGTGTTGTACTAGGTTCTTAGACATATTGATAGCACTAGTGTTGTCATAAAATATAGGAACACATTTGCATTCAACACCAACGTCTTTCAACTGGTTCCTTATTCACAGTATCTGGGAACAACATGAAGCCGCATCAATATATGTTGACTCTGATATGGATAAGGCAACCAAGTTTTTCTTTTTAGAACCCCAAGAAATAATATAAGAGCAAAGAAAATGTGTCATACCTGATGTGCTCTTTCTATCAACTAGGAAACCAGTATAATCTGCATTTGTGTACCCAAATCATTTGGGGTACCACAAACACAAATCATTTGTTCCCACTAAATACATGAGTATCCTCCTAAAAATCTTCAAGTGAGACTCCTTAGGATTGCTTTGAAACCTTGCACAGAGTCCCATGGAGAATACTATATCTGGTCTGCTGGCTATTAGGTATAGAAGGGAACCAATCATTCCTCTGTACAATGAGGCGTCAACATCTTTTCCCTTTGTGTCAGCATAAAGTTTTGTAGATGTGGGAACAGGTGTCTCATAGGCCTTACTGTTCTCCATGCCATATTTCTTCAGTAGTTTCCTGAGATACTTCTGTTGTTGGATCATGATTCCATCAATAGTTTGCTTAATTTGCAGCCCAAGGAAGAACCCTATTTCTCCCATCATGCTCATCTAAAATTCACTCTGCATAAAGACTAGCAAACTCATCACATAGCATCTGATTAGTAGCACCAAACAAAATATCATCAACATAAACTTGTACTACTAATAAGTGGTTCCCCCTGGTTTTGATAAACAATGTTTTGTCAATTGTTCCCCTTTTTTATTCATTTTCCATAAAAAAGTTAGGCAGTCTCTCATACCGACCTCTTGGAGCCTTCTTTAATCCATACAGTGCTTTGTCTAATTTGTATACATGTTGGGGAAACATATTGTCCTCAAATTCAGGTGGTTGCTCTACATATACCTCTTCCTTCAAGTATCCATTCAAAAAGGCTGTCTTGACATCCATCTGAAACAACTTAATATTCATGTGAGCAGCAAATGTAATCAAGATTCTAATAGCCTCTATTCTAGCAACAGGTACAACGGTTTCATCATAATCAATTCCTTCATCCTGATTATACCCTTGCAGCAAAAGTCTTGCTTTATTTATGACTATGGTACCTAGATCACCCAATTTTTTTCTGAATACCCAACGAGTACCAATGACTAATCTATCCAGAGGTCTTGGCGGCTCAAGATGCCATACTTGGTTTCTTTTGAACTGATTTAATTCATCTTGCATAGCCAATAACCAATCTGGATCAGTTAAAGTCACTTTATAGTCAGCTGGTTCTATATTAGACAAGAATGAAGAATGAGCACAAAAGTTTTTATAAACACTTCTCTTGTTGGAAAAATCCAAGACCAGCTGTTCCCTTGTTTCTAGTCAAGGAGGTAAGATGGTTCAGAATGATCTTAGCATTAAGTAATTTGTCCACATCTCTTTGGCTATTTTGAAGTTCCTTGTCCTTAGTTTCAAGAGTTTTAAGAAGAAAGTCATTTTTCTCATTCATGGAATTCAATTCCTTTTTCAAGTATTCAAGATCATGATTGAGTTTTGAAACTATGGACTCGTTAGGCATGTTATCAACTACTGTCTGCTTATCTTGCTTTAATTGATGAATTTCTGTAATAACCCGAAAATTTGGGCTATTTTAAATTTTTAATATTTAATTACATAAATTGCTGGCACAACTTTTCGAATCAAACTAAGCCCAAATTAAAACACGAGCCCAAACTTTTAACTTGCCTTGCTAAGTTAGGGCCAAAGCCCAATACCCTTTTGTCACCTAGGCCCACACGACTCCCCCTTTACTTGAACCAAATATTTATGTCCTCCACTCTCTCACCAATATTATTAATCAACTCTGAATAATAACAAGGTTACACACTCAATTAAATGCTACAACTCTGTAACACTTAATTCCCCAACTGTTAACTCTAACAGTTCACTCAGTGTTCACATAACACTCCCCAACCACTTCCCTCTAAGTGGTTCAAATATTACAAACTTAAATCTCCGTAAGTTTTTCTCTTAAAGATGGATATGGAGATAGTTTTGCTCTAAGGATAGACTCTCAGAAAATATGAGTTGGTTTTCTTTTTAGAGCAAAAGTCTTACTAGGGTTTTTCAAAAGATTGTATTTATAGGCAAAGAAAAACCGTCCCCAAGAAGTGTGCTTGGAGACTGGCCAAAATTGTGCAAACAAACTCAGCTGACACAAGTGCAAAGTACCTATTTCAGACCTTTGTCTCCTTCCACTACATGTAGTGGGAAAGTAAACTAGAGTCCAAACAAGTACATTGCAAAGCTGATTTTGTGAATCAATTTGGCAGATTTCCAAAACATAAGTGATCAATATTTTTCAAATAAATTTTCAAAAATAATTTTGAACACGAAAATTAGTACGGATCACTTAAGTGCACGTGCGTAATACTGAGGTCTGTTCCCACAGTGGTCTCAGTACTACAAAGTCTACATCTAGCAAAGAGAACTATTCCAAGCTTGTTCTTTGTCTGTTCTTAGCTTGTTCTTGGCTTGTTCTCTTTACTGGACATAAACTTTAATTCTTTTTGCTCTTTACTTAGAACCACAAGGTATATCTTCCTAAGTCTATTTTACATGAAGATCCTAGACGTACAAAAAATTAAAAGACTTCAAGCTCTTGACTTCTGATTTTTCAAGTATCTCAAGGTCTTCAAATTTGCCTTGAAGAGTCCTGACTTCAATTAACCTGCTCAATTACAAACATGCATAACAATCAAGTATAGAGAACTGGTTTGTCATCCATCAAATCAAACATGGTTCAACAGAGTGGAGTAGCCCAAAGAATTTGGCTGAGATTCGGAGTTTCCTCGGTTTAGCAGGTAATATTATTGATTTATATGTCAATTAATTTTTATCACTTAAGCTATCGAGTTAACTTTGACATGTTCTTTGGTAGGGTATTATCGGAGATATATTAAAGACTTCTCCAAGATAGCCCAACCCATGACTAGTCTCTTGTAGAAAGAGAGAAAATACTTGTGGACGAAATCTTGTGAAGAGGCGTTTCAAGCCTTTAAACAGAGTTTGGTTTTGACACCTGTTCTTCCATTACCGGATGATAGTCTGAGCTATGAGGTCTATAGTGATACGTCCAAGCATGGTTTGGGATGCGTCTTGAAGTAGAATGGGAAGGTGATTGCATATGCTTCAAGACATCTTAGGGTACATGAGAAGAATTATCCTACTCATGATCTTGAGTTAGTAGCGGTAGTGTTTGCTTTGAAAATTTGGAGACATTACCTATATGGGGCGAACGTGCAAGATGTTCACCGACCATAAAAGCTTGAAGTACATCTTTACGCAGAAATAGCTCAACATGAGGCAACGAAGGTGGCTCGAGTTGATAAAAGATTCTGATCTCACCTTATACTATTGTGAAGAAAAGGCCAACCGAGTGGCGGATGCACTTAGTCGCAAGAATCATTCCCTCAAATGTACTCTTGTCCTTCCTACTGAGTTGTGCGTCGATCTTCAACGTTTGGAGGTTGAGTTAGTTACTAGCAATCGCTCCCATGGATACCTTTGTGCCATGACTATGGAGCCCAGCTGCCTGTGGTAGAAATGTTGTCTCAAGAATAACCGTCCTCCCTACGGCTCATTCTGCCTAAAGTGGAAACAAACAACAAGCCGCTGCAACACACTTCATGTCACGATTCAACAAAAAGCCCCTGAGACACACTTTAGCAAAAGGCCCTTGAAACCCAATTCAGGTCAACATTTTCCCTACAACCCAAGCGCCTAAAGCAGAATTCAACAATCCCGAGGGACAACCAAATCCCAAAGGATAACACTCGAACGCCAGTAAAACTAATCTCTGTTTTGACTATCGTCTTTCAAACCTAGTCGTTTCTATAGACTCAGTCAAAGTGGGGGCTTCTATAGTTACCTACATTTGTCCCCAAAAATAGGCCAATGAATATTGTATACCACATCGCTACTAGTCTGATGATTCTGAATAAGTTTTAAAATTAGTGTCTTAAAATTGCTCATAATAAATGACCCTTAAAGTGCGAGGACCTTAAAAGCCCGATAATCACCTCTTGGAAGCCTCTAGCACCAGGAGTATTATAAATAATTTGCTAAAATTTTTATAATATTCCAGGCATTTAAAATAATTTCCTTTTTTCCTAAAATTAAAATAAATTATAATTATTATTTATTTAATTATGTAAATTATTTATTTTTTAAAAAATTAATGAAAAAGGCAAGCAACGAGAAACGAATATTAGAAAGAAATCACTTGCAATATACTGGCTCTGTTATGCACCCCAGCACACAAGCCGTGCGCTCCAGCGCACAAAGGGACACCACTTGTGTGTCTCAGTGCACAGGTCGTGCGCTAGGGCGCATAATGGACATGTAATGTGCACCCATATGCACAAATAGAGCCATGTTCACAAAGGCATCGGCTCATAGCTTGAGCACTATAAATAGGCCCCTTTATGAGGAGCAAAGGGCACCAATTCATATCCACAATTCCACTCTTTAAATTCCCAACAATCAACCCTCCTCTCGTTCTTTTAATTTTTCAATTCACAACAGCAAACCTTCTGCCGAAATAATTACTTAAAAAAAATACAAAAATCCCAAAAAACACCCTAAACACTTTCAGAATATTCTTTTGACGTCGACATGCAAGGTATCTAATATAAGGCCGCCAAAGGCTTAATTCTCTTTTTTTATTTTTGTTATTTAAATTTCCTTTTGTATTTTTCAAATTGTAATTTTATTTTCCGCATCCTTGTACTCATGTAATAACTCAAAAATAATAGTGGAATATTTATTGCTTTTATCACCTAAATTTAAAATAATATGGACTAAATAAAGGCTCGACAAAATGTAGAATCCAGAATAATTAGAAACCTTTTTTTAGGTTTATTTATTTATGCATTTTATTTTATGTATAGGAATTAATCACCTAGATCTAGTATTTAGATTAGTTTTAGTTTAAAATTTAATTAGTTAAAAAGACCGGTAAAAATGTGCAAATCACTTTAAATCAAGATTAGCTTTTGGCAAATCGGTTTTAGAACATAATATTAATTAAATCCAAATTAACCGGCTAAAATTAGGATTATTCTCCTATTAATTTCTATGTGTCCTTAGGCATTGTAATCCAAAAATATGAATGTTATTCGGTTTCATAAAAATGAAATCACAAATGAGATCAAGTAAAGGCCGCTAGATGTAGGGGGATCTTGTGACCCACTTAGTCCTTAACCTCGTCCCCAAATACAGAACTAGTGCCGACCTATTCAATGGAGTCATTAAGGTCTTAGGAACATATGATTAACCGTGTTTCGTGTAGCCCTAAATAAGGCACAGTGGCGACTTCTTAATTTGAGTATCCACACTCATACCCTAAAGCCAAAGCATGCTCATCCCATGCTACAAAAAAGGACAGTTCCATGTGTCCCTGTAGACACCTAAATGTGTCTCCCCAATGTAGAGACTAATGATGAACGTACCATATTGCCATAAGATACAACTAAGGGAAATTGACGATGAAAACATACCATATACCTCAACCAATTGCCTAAACCATGTTTGGATTGCCTTGGAAGCGTGTATTAGGATTCGCGATAATTACGGGATTCATTCATGATTTTTCTACATTTTTAGATATTTTATTATATTTTTCCATGCATATTTTAATATTATATATTCATAAAAAACTAAAAAAATGTCATTTTGTATCATAAAATATTTTTAAAAATCATACAAATAATTTTATAATTTATTCATATTTTTCTATTTTTTATCGTATTTTTAGAGCTTTTTATAGATTTTTTTAGGATTTTTACATGCTTAGGGGCATTTTCGGCATTTTTGAATGTTGAAAATTGTTCCGCAAAGCATATTAATGTTTTTTATACTTTTCATAATTTTTCATAATTTTTAATAATTTTTCTGTAATTTTTTGGAGCTTCTGGAGGAATCTAGAATACTCCGGAACGTTCTGGGCATTCCGGCACATTGCAGAACATTCCGGGATATCCCTGAACATCCCGGGATATCCCCGAATATTCCGGAATATCAAAATATTATAGAATATTTCCGTAATCGAATAAAAGCGGATCGTAATCCTAAAAATCATGCGTAAAATCACGCAAAAAAATCAACCCGGATCTGACCAGGACCTGCGCCTAGATGCAGGTCACCAATACTGACCTGCGTCTAGACGCAGGTCATGTTACTAGGCCTGCAGCTAGGCGCAGGTCTGGTGCCATTTCGGGTCAATTTTTGCTCCTTTTGGCCTATAAATACACGTCCTTCCAACCTTTTCAACATACACCAACACACAGCAATACCACGAACCATCCTTCTACATTGCATACTTACATCCTATACCTTTGTCTTCCATCAAACAACCCTCAAAACATCATAAAATACATCACCAATCACCAACTCAACCAACTTCAAACAAGCATATTGCGTTCATCATCGTTGATCCCTCCTTGGTTGTTCAATCAAGGCACTACCAGGTACAATTCCTAAAGTCTCTACTTCAAATCTATTCATTTTAAGTTTATTGTATATTTATAAATAATTCAAAATGATGATATTTGATAATGGTTAATGTGTTTAAAAATCTGAATGTTTTATGTGAATTTTAGTGCATAAATTCATGTTTGTCATATTAATGTTAATATTTTAATTGTTGTTTTAATCTGATTGGCCATTGATTGTAAATTTTCAATATTGATGCATAATAATTTATGACTCATATTAATCAGATCTGTTACCATGTATTATTTTAATAGAAAAACTTCAGTTATTATTTCGTTGATAAATTTATTTTTAATATAATAGTTTATTTATTAAATTTAATATTTCCAATAATTATCATGATAATAATCTTGATTAATTTATGAGTCATAGTAGATCTGGTCTGATCATGACTGAAATTACAATTATTGTTATTAACGTTGATATGATATCTGATTTTAAGTATTATAAGTCTCATCATATAATTATTTCATATTTATGTTTTTATTGGTTAAACAACACATCGAACCACTTTTCCTGGAACACACTTTGAACCTGCACATATTTTTTTTTATTATTTTTTTATTTATTATTTCATTCATTATATGTTTTATTCATATTTTTATTTGATTTATTGTTTAGGATTTTTAATACTGACTTAATTTAAAGTGATCACAAAAGTTAGTTTTGATTTGTAAATAAATTAAACTCGCTTAGTAATATGCGTTCTTTAGGGTAAAATTGAGATATTTATGTATTCAGGATTGATAATAATTTGACCACAAAAAGTGACCTAGTAGAGACCGCTCACAGGCGGGCGGGCCCAATGCACGATTGGCCCGTAACCTATCCCTGAACCCATACTCTAGTGCATGACCATATGGGACCGATTGCTCCTGGCTTTCGGTACTTCTTCGGGGTCCGTGGACCGTATAAACGCACGGTGGCGACTCCTACTAGTCTGTATTCACATATGGCGTTAACGAGCATTCGAATCAACTCGTGACGTAGGCGGCCGGGTAAAAACGACCCCTACAGTTTGGCGACTCCACTGGGGAATATCACTCCTTAGTGGAGTGGACAAACTTGAAAAGTCTCGTGGTCTTATTATTGTCATTCCCGAATTTTTTTTAGGCATATTGCATGCGACCCTACGAATAGGTGCCGCAATATAAGAGCTTGTCTCATATGAGCATGTTCTATGCTCAAGACCGACCCGGGGGGTTTGATTATGGTTACTTGTGGTGCCCGACCTCAATAATCATAACCAGCCCATCCCAGCCATGGCGCTTGATCCTCATGCCCGATGAGATCATAATAAGAGATCTGTTAATCGTGTGTCATTCAATGTGAAGAGTGACTAGATCATTTCAGTTCCTCTTTAGCCATGGTACCCACGTGGCCACCCAAGACCGACCTTTTAGAGACTGTACATATTGTATCATGCTAGTGTGCTTATTTGTCTATGTGTGCAATTTTTTTGGGGGGCTCTAGCCATATATTTTTGTTCACTATTCACTCACACTTCATATAGTGTCGTGGTCATCTTCTAGTTCATATAGTTCACAATTTTGGGCCTTAGTGTCCTTGCATGTAGTCCATATAGGCTTTGACCTTAGTTTGACCATAGGTTTCAACCCAAAACTTTAGTCGTTCACTTAAATGGGCTTAATTAGGCCCAATCCTCATTTAGGCACTTCCATTCACATACATTGCATATTTCATGTATTTTGGTGCCCTCTCAAAAAAAATTCAAAAAAAAAAAACAAAAAAATCATAAAAGTTCAAAAAAAAAAAAATGGAAAGGGCACCTTGCATTCATGCATTTTAGGGAATATGACCATAAAATTAGGACATACATATACATCCGCATTTGCATCCATATCACAATGACCAAGGGAGTTTACCAAGGTTTTTGGTTCTTTTTGAAAACAGTTCGGAGTTGTCCAAACAGTTCACATTCAATCCAAAGCATAGCCCAGGTCCGAGCAAGCCTCAAGCCCAATCCAACCTTACTTCACCTCACTCAAACACCACCCCAGCCTCACTCAAACATATCACTCATCCAAACCCAAAAGCCTTAAGCCTATACCCAACCTACATCACTCAAGCCCATCACTTAAGTCCATACCCAGCCTACATCACTCAAGCCCATCACTCAAGCCCACATTCCAAGCCTACATTATTCAAGCCCATATCCATAGCCTACAACCCGAACACCCCAAGTACTTAAGCCTCACCACCATTGAAAAGGCCAATCACATCGAAGTAGCCATAGAGGATGGTTTGCAACATCAATGTTAGCACGCCCCACTCCTAGTCAAGAGTCAGTCAGGGTCATTAAGTTGAGCCAGAGAGTCCATCCACCTAGACATTTGCATTTCTTTTCTTTCTTTTTCGAGCCTATGTCATTAGGATTTTTCTTTCCACTTCTAACCTTGTAATTTCATTTACATTAATAAAATTCATTTTTTTTTTTACATTATTAGCCTCCATTTAAATTTTTGCTTTTAACCTTAACATAAATCATGACCTCAAATTTTCATAATCAATAAATTGTACTTAATAAATGGACATTGCCCGAGAGGCCTTCTTTCATTGAACTCCACAAAAATCATCAATCCTTTCCCATCACCTGTATTCATTCAATCCTTTGCAACCCTTTGGACCTTAAGCACATATAAACCTACTTTCTTTCCTTACCCACATCTACCTCACCCATGGGATCATATGGTGCGTAGGAAAAGACATGTGCCTAAAAATAAAAAATAAAAAGTTCAAATCAAAGTCCATCCAAAGTCAATAAAGCTCTAAAGCTCTAACTCAGTTCAATAAATCCAGTTCAATGCAATAAATCTAGTTCAATTTAATAAATCTAGTTCAATTCAATAAATCCAGCTCAATTCAATAAATCCAGTCCAATAATTCGACTCAGTCCAATCAAATTCAACAAAAAAAAGAGTCAAAATGCACACTGCACAGCATAGGGAGTTAAATTGGGGACTTTGAGCCTTCTTTCCCTTTTCCTTCTTAACCCTCAACCCTAGCCAAACATTACAACCACAAAATCCCTCTCCCCTGAGGCATTGTCCAAATAATCATCAAGAACTACGATGGTCTGATTCCATAAGGATACGTAGGAAGCCTCTTCTCGAGGTTCGATCCAATTAATATATGAATTTTTTAGGTCCACTCCTTCAATTAACTTGGGGTTTTAAGCACAAATTCTTAGCTCAGCACCCGTCATAGGCTCGACTTTGAACCAACATTAATTCAGCCAAACACATCAATTCCCTACATCATCACCCTTCAGTCACAAATTTTTAGCTTTTCTTTTTCTTGCACCTACAGCCTTTCTCTTTTCCACACCCTGGGGGTTTTCTCTAACTCTTCTTAAGCTCATAGCTTTGATTTGACTCTTGTGTTCTCCTATTTGGGCGCGTCATATTCCATATAAGACTTCATCAATTAGGCAATCCATATCCTCTCAGGAAATCTAACTCAAGCTCATTGAGCTAGCCTCTTTTCTCAATGCTTTGGCCTTTTCATGCAATCCACAAAATAGCTTTAACAATGATCTTTCATCCATCCTTATCCTAAAGGCTGGGGGCTTACCTATCCATCTGCTCCACCACAAACTTGAGACTCACAAAAGCCTTATCCATCATCCTTCATTCATACCACCCTACCTATTCACCACAAATACAGCCTTACCCACATTAGTGCTATCCTACAGATTCACCTACTCCACCTCAAATATAGCCTTCCCCACAGGTTAGGGGCTTGCTCATGACCAAAGGTTTTGTCCTTGATTGATTGGGGGCTTAAAACCACTCCATCCCCATTTTACGGAATAACTATACTATTGGTCGATCCCCTTTGTCATTCATTGCCTTATCATACATAACATATCACTCCACATGCATTACATTTCATGAACACCAATCACATCATGCACCACAAGCATATCACATATCAAAATCATTTCATGCATACATTCATGAGCATCATGCACATTGTACATACGCACATCACAGAGCACAAAGCACACAAGGCTAGAGCCCATCTTTGTTGAATCCTTGAATCACTATATGTGATTGTTGTCTTGATTAACTTGGTCATGAACCTATATATGCCTATACGACTATGTGCAGCTTTTTCCTTGACATCTTTGCTCATGCAACCTATACATGCTATTGCCTCGCTCCAACCATAATACTTTGACTTTCGTCTTGCGAGAACATTCGTTTCTCCAGACTCAGTCAAAGTGGGGGCTTCTCATCATACACACACCTCCTTGTACATTTTTTCCACCTCAACAGCCTCATCATTTTTTTTAACGGATTTAAGCTTACCCTAATTCCTCTAAGGGTTTACCCTTAATTCCCCAACAAGAATACTTTGACTCTCGTCTTGTGAGAACATTCGTCTCTCCAGACTCAGTCAAAGTGGGGGCTTCTCACCAGACACAGAATTCCTTTTCCCTCACCCACAATCACTTTGTTTATAGGGTTTATGCTTGCCCTAAACTCCCAGATATCACTCTAAGGGTTTATTCTTACCCTTAATTCACTTTCCTTTCTTATGGGTTTATGCTTACCCAAATTCCTCTAAGGGTTTATACCCTTTACCCTTAATTCACTTACTTTTCTCACGGGTTTATGCTTACCCCAATTCCTCTCAGGGTTTACCCTTAATTCCCCAGCCAGAATACTTTGACTTTCGTCTTGCAAGAACATTCTTCTCTTCAGACTCAGTCAAAGTGGGGGCTTCTTATAAGATGTATATATTTTCCTTACACATTTTTTTCCGCTTCAACGACATCACTCACAAGCACTTTTCTCACAGGGTTTTCACTTACCCTAATATTACAAAAGTTCTTCTAAGGGTTTATGCCTACCCTTAACTCACCTACTTTGCTCACGGGTTTATACTTACCCTAAGCTTACAAAAATTCCTCTAAGGGTTCATGCTTACCCTTAATTCACAAGCACTTTGCTTATGGGTTTATGCTTACCCTAAGCTTACAAATATTCTTCTCTAAAGCTTTATGCCTACCATTAATCCACTTGCTTTTCTTATGGGTTTATGCTTACCCTAAGCTTACAAATATTTCTCTCCAAAGGTTTATGCGTACCCTTAATCCAGTTCGCTTTGCTTATGGGTTTATGCTTACCCTCATACGCCCTCTCAAGAGTTTATACTTAGTCTTGATTCTTCTCCTAAGAGTTTTTGCTTACTCTTAACGCATCACTTTGCTTAGGGTTTATGCTTACCCTCATACCTTCTCTAGTCTCAAGAGTTTATACTTACTCTTGATTCCCCTCCTAAAAGTTTATGCTTACTCTTAACACATCATCCTTGCTCATGGGTTTATGCTTACCCTCATCTCTCAAGAGTTTATTCTTACTCTTGTTTTCTTCCTCTAAGAGTTTATGCCTACTCTTAGCACATTATCATTCTCATGGGTTTATGTTAACCCAAACACACATCATACTTTTTTTCAAGAGTTTATGCTTACTCTTGACTCGTCACAATTTCTACCAAGAGTTTGTGCTTACTCTTGGCACACAACGGGTTTATGTCCACCCTAAACATATTTTCTTGCGAATTTATGCTTACTCGCACACACCTTTTCAAGAGTTTATGCTTACTCTTGATCGATCCCGTCTACACAACTTTTCATCATTATCCCAAGGGTTTTTGCTTACCCAAGGGTATAGTTCCGAAGGACCCAAGCACATCCGGAGGAACCAGACACTTCATATGCCATCATCCCGAGGAACCAAGCGCTTCTAAGGGATTAAACCGCATGGGGTGCGGTTACAGGTAAAACTAACATTTGTTTTGCAGGTACCGGCGTTAAAAAGGGTGACTCAAGGTCGCAAAACGTCTTGAGTTATCCTCCGTCCCAACAGGAATACTTTGACTTTCGTCTTGCGAGTTTATGCTTACTCTCCAGACTCAGTCAAAGTGGGGGCTTCTGTAGACACCTAAATGTGTCTCCCTAATGTAGAGACTAATGATGAACGTACCATATTGCCATAAGATACAAATAAGGGAAATTGACGATGAAAACATACCATATACCTCAACCAATTGCCTAAACCATGTTTGAATTACCTTGGAAGCGTGTATTAGGATTCGCGATGATTATGGGATTCATACATGATTTTTCTACATTTTTAGATATTTTTTTATATTTTTCCATGCATTTTTTAATATTATATATTCATAAAAAAATAAAAAAAAATTGTCATTTTGCATCATAAAATATTTTTAAAAATCATAAAAATAATTTTATAATTTATTCATATTTTTCTATTTTTTATCATATTTTCAGAGCTTTTTATAGATTTTTTTAGGATTTTTACATGCTTAGGGGCATTTTCGTCATTTTCGAATGTTGAAAATTGTTCCGCAAAGCATATTAATGTTTTTATACTTTTCATAATTTTTCATAATTTTTAATAATTTTTCTGTAATTTTTTGGAGCTTCTGGAGGAATCTAGAATATTCCGGAACGTTCTGGGCATTCCGGCACATTCTAGAACATTCCGGGATATCCCGGAACATCCCGGGATATCCCAAAATATCAAAATATTACAGAATATTTCCGTAATCGAATAAAATCGGATCGTAATCCTGAAAATCACGTGCAAAATCAAGCAAAAAAAAAAATCAACCCTGATCTAACCAGAACCTGCGCCTAGACGCAGGTCCATATTACAGGACCTGCGCCTAGACGCAGGTCACCAATACTGACCTGCGTCTAGACGCAGGTCATGTTACTGGACCTGCGCCTAGGCGCAGGTCTGGTGCCATTCCGGGTCAATTTTTGCTCCTTCTGGCCTATAAATACACGTCCTTCCAACCTTTTTTCAACATACACCAATACCACGAACCATCCTTCTGCATTCCATACTTACATCCTATACCTTTGTCTTCCATCAAACAACCCTCAAAACATCATAAAACACATTACAAATCACCAACTCAACCAACTTCAAACAAGCATATTGCGTTCATCATCGTTGATCCCTCCTTGGTTGTTCTATCAAGGCACTACCAGGTACAATTCCTGAAGTCTCTACTTCAAATCTATTCATTTTAAGTTTATTGCATATTTATAAATCATTCAAAATGATGATCTTTGATAATGGTTAATGTGTTTAAAAATCTGAATGTTTTATGTGAATTTTAGTGCTTAAATTCATGTTTGTCATATTAATGTTAATATTTTAATTGTTGTTTTAATCTGATTGGCCATTGATTGTAAATTTTCAATATTGATGCATAATAATTTATGACTCATATTAATCAGATCTGTTATCATGTATTATTTTAATAGAAAAACTTCAGTCTCATCATATAATTATTTCATATTTATGTTTTTATTGGTTAAACAGCACATCGAACCACTTTTCCTGGAACACACTTTGAACCTGCACATATTTTATTTATTTATTATTTCATTCATTATATGTTTTATTCATATTTTTATTTGATTTATTGTTTAGGATTTTTAATACTGACTTAATTTAAAGTGATCACAAAAGTTAGTTTTGATTTGTAAATAAATTAAACTCGCTTAGTAATATGCGTTCTTTAGGGTAAAATTGAGATATTTATGTATTCAGGATTGATAATAATTTGACCACAAAAAGTGACCTAGTAGAGACCGCTCACAGGTGGGCGGGCCCAATGCACGATTGGCCCGTAACCTGTCCCTGAACCCATATGGGACCGATTGCTTCTGGCTTTCGGTACTTCTTCGGTGTCCGTGGACCCTATGAACGCACGGTGGCGACTCCTACTAGTCCGTATTCACATATGGCGTTAACGAGCATTCGAATCAACTCGTGAGGTAGGCGGACGGGTAAAAACGACCCCTACAGTCCCACAACAAGAAACATAAAATGATTCTCTTTCTCTACGTTCATACTTTACCCTGTCTTTCTTTTATTCTTATAAGACCTCGATCTCTCTGTCCTTCTTTCTTTTAGTGATCTTATTTCTAGGGTTAATTGTATGCCCTATTTGCTGTGGTTATTTTAGTAGACACAGAAACTGATTGTATGCAAGTGCTTTTGTGTTTTTTCGAGCGATTCTCGATAGCCGACAAGGGTCGTGAGAGCGAGGTTCCGAGAAGCTTCGAGAAACGTATCATAAATCAGAGAACCCAAAACAAGCTTAAGCACCCCCAAAAGGGCATTTTTGTAATTTTAATGACTTCTCAGGTCTGATGTCCGATGTCTCTGAAGGCGTGCCGACTCGTCCCAAGAAGATTGAGCAAAAATTGGAAGTTTTTGGGTCATGGAAATTTCGCAAACAGAGGCTATGGCACGCTCTCGACAGATGACAAGTAGCTTGTGAAGAATTATAGCAACGCCCAACCCGAGGTCCCACGCACGCCCACGCCGCCAACACCGTCGCTCCCACGACTCTTGACACGCGTCTACGGTGGTCTCAAGGCGAGTTCACGACCAAGCGGGGTTGCAGTTGTGTTTTTTGTCGGGGTTTATGTTCTATGCTTGAGTGTTTTTAAGTGAAATTTGCTCCTCTTCTTTGCTCATGCCCTTACTTTCCCACCTTGTATATACATATATATATATGTATGTACGTATGTATGTATGTATTTGTACGTATGTATGTATGTATTTTGGGTCCATAAAAAAAGGGGGCACATACTTTAGTGTAGTTTTTTTATTTAGATAAAAAATGAGATTAGCTTAGGGTTCTTGAGGAGAGAGAAATCCTCTGTTCCTCTTTAGTTTTTAAGGTTTAGGTTTAGTTGTTGCTTCCATAGTTTTCTCATGCTTAGTGAGTAGTTTTTTACTAGAGTTTTGGGGATGGATTTCTATTTGATTTGTTGGTGTTATCAATGTTTTTTTAGATCTAAGTTTTTTTGAGGATAGTTTGAATGTATTGTAGTGTCTTGGAGACGATGAGAAGATTTAGGGTGCAAAGTCATGCTCCCAAGTATTTGCAAGTAAGGATTGCTTGTCATGAGCGCTTCCGAAATTGCAATCCAAACCCTCAATCAATGGTGAAATCATTACAATGAGAGTCGGTGGTGGAGCTAGGGATCTACCTTCAATGGTAGCTTGCGGAGCTAAGGGTGGTGGTGGATGATTCGATGAAATGATTCTGAGATCAAGTTTTATCGATGAATCAACCGCTCAATCTTGAATGACTCCGAGTGAAGGACCTTGCAACTTAGATGAGAGATCGCCTTTTCCGAAATATGTTAGCGCAATAACAAAAGTAAGTGAAAATAAATAAAAATATTACAAAAATGGATTGAAAACTAGCAAAATTATGTCAAAAAAAGTAGGACACATATGGACATTATCAACATATTTTAGATAGGTGGAGTCATAACAAAGCCTGGTATGGACATCACTGGGCCATCAAGGGTAGACACATTTTTGGTGTCTACAACTCGTGTAATATAGTGTTAGAAGGATTTATGTCTAGTATACAAGTAGGGGTATATATGTGGTTATAAATCTGTTCGACTAACTGATATTGATGATTATTGAACCTGTTTTTGACTGAATACAAGTGATCAGATATTGACCGCTATCGAATCTGTATGTAAAATGAAATAGTTTCTGACCTGGTTTACGCATGCCAAAAACGAACGGTACTGAACCTGTTTTAAACTCGCTAAAACCCAAATCTGACCTATTTTTATTATACTGAGTTCGACCGGTACTGAACCTATTTTCAAACCGAAACTATTTTTATCTTGGTAAAAAGTATTTTGGAGCGACTATTTTTTTACTAGAACATGTATTGTACCAAATCTATTTTGTGCTGATCCGTTTTAAACCGACTTGTTTACATTGTTTCGAACTTGCCAATAAAATTATTAGGAAAATAAGTTGCTAATTTACATAAATATGTTTCCTCAAATTGCACTCGCTGCAATCTCGACCCACTTCTGACCCGACTTAAAGATCAGATCAGATGACCCAATCCAGACCCAGCCCAAACACCTATTAGTTTTACACCTCTAATCATCCATCAACATTCGCATCACCTGTCATCAGCCTCCATAATATTCGTCTTCAACATCCAACATTGTCGTCGTCACCATCCATCTTCATCATGTCACATTATCAATTCATCGTCATCATCTAACTATGATCTATCATCGTCATTATCATCACCATGGATCATTGTTACCATCCCCAACAATGATTGATTGATTAAAACCCGTAAAAAACCATTTAAGATTGATTGTACTGACCGACCAGTTACGTCATACATATCGTTCTTGACCGATTATGACATGCATAACGATTTCGAACGATTGGACATACCTATATCCAATTACTACCTGCAAAAAAATTGTTTGAGGCTGACCGAATGCGAATTGGTTCCAGTAACTACACAACCGATAAGTAAAAGACAGAAACAAATCAACACCTGCTAAGAAAAATATCGAATTTGACTGAATATCGAATAAGATTGATCGATATCGAAGTATTCATATATGATAACCGAATAAGATTGACCTACTTTTAACTGACCTCTTACTGACACCATATGTTCCTATATTTTTATGTGTTCAATATACTCTCTATACTGACACCATAACCGAATAAGCCTTTAACAACGTGCTATATGTGTTCAATATATATATTTTTATAGATTCAAATGTAACCAAACAAATTAAAGTCATAGGTCTTAAAATAGAGAGTACTCTCTATACTCTATAGATGTGAAGGAGGAAAACGCCAAAACCAAGGATGCATTCTTCTAGAAGAGAAGGACAATTAGCAAAGGCCTTTTGCTCACTCATTCAACTTCATACGAAAAATGAATATGCCATGCCTTCTAGAAAGCCACCCTTAGCTTCCCATGTGGGGTTTCAAAATAAAAACAATATCAAGTATACGATATGATTGGTCTCCCGCAAATATATATCTAATTATAAAAGCTGTCCTCTCACTGCCCACCTTTTTTTTCTCTCTTTTTTTTTAAAAAAAAAAAAAGTTACTTCTAAATTAAAGTTCCACATATTAAACATTGTTTTATTTTTTACTTGGTACCAAAAACTAAAACAATCAAACCACACGTCACCTTTCATTTCATTTGCCTTTTGTTTTCTAAGGTTATCTTATTGTACTATATAAGTATTCAAACTCATAATAATCATGCATATTTTACAAAGACTATTATTATTATTCCTTTCATTTTTTCAAATAAGCTCACAAAAATTAATCAAAATGGATAAAAATAGTGGTCGTCACAACAAGAGTACGGTTTTAGATCTTTCCCCTTTCTTTCTTTTTGAAGCCGCCGGCGATTCCGATGGCGATCTTGATCATCTTAATAATCACCATGATAGCATGATGATGATGATGGGCATGGACATGGGCATGGGCATGGGCATGGGCATGGGCATGGGTGCTTATGAGAATGAGGATGATGCACAATCATGTAGTTGTGATGTATGGGATGCTCATCATGGTGATGCATTATCATCCCATAATAATGTCACTAAAGGGCATGATTCACATGAAGTGCTTAAGGCATCAGCTAATATGGTTCATCAACTTGATCATCATAACATTCATTATCATCATCATGGTATTGTTGATGATGATGATGGTGAATTGTGCAAGGACTACTACATTAAAGCATCAAAGTCAAGAGAAGATTATAAGTGTACATCAGAAATTATATCAACAGCAAACAGCAATAGTTTCAGGAAATCATGTGTTGATTCCAGTGAAGGAAAAAATTTGACGGATAAAGAAAGGAGTAGGCTTTTTTGGGAGACTTGTTTGGCTTCTTAATCAATTTCTCATTTTATTTTAATCCTATTCTTTTATTTCTTCAATTTTTTTTTTTTTTTAATTTAGTACTGTATATTATTATCATTTCCTTTTATGATTAGCAAGCACTGGCTTCACATGTAAATGTAAATAAATACCTTTTTCTTATTATAATTAATTAATTTATACAATGTCTCATGCCACCCAACTTTTAACTAAAAACTTGTTAATTTTCAGTCTTCCATCCCTTAACATAACATCCACTTTTTGACATCTTCTCTGAAAATATGACTTTAAATTAAAATATCTTTAAAAATATCTTTAAACAAGTGAAATAAAAAAATTATAAAAGCTATATATTAAAAAAGTACACATTGAGCTCAATCAAATGATATCTTATTTGATTATATTCTTTCTTATAAGTATAAAATTGGAAAAAGTCAAAGTTTCTAAATAAATAGTTATATACAAAAGTCGATCACTTCGTGACAAAAAAAAAGGACAAAGGTAGTACTATTATGAAATAATTATGGATGTCCATGAAACAATAGTATCACTTGGAATCATTATGTCCTTTGGAATCATTGTACCTTTTGGACATGTATATATATGTAACTTACATATGGAATAAGAGATAGACTTATATGGTTTTCCCTCTTTACATTCCCTCCTTATTGTATTATCTTATTTATAACACGTTATCAGCACGATTTGTTCTACCATTTGGTAATTGCAAATCAAAAGAATTTTCATTGTTGGAGAATTACAAATAACAATAATTATGAATTAAAAGTTTAAGGGTTTTAAAGAGTGATTAATTTGATGGTGTTTCATGAAAAGATTCATCTCCTTTGACGATTTTTTGGGTATGGTGAATATTCAAGGGTAAAGTATAATGGAAGACTTTCAAGTAAGAAGTTTCTTAATTATCTATTTTTTTTTTTAATATTTATGTTATTAAATATTTTCATGATGTTTATTTTGGTTATCAAATGTTATCATTGATGTCTTGATATTGGACATTTCTTTCACCATTAATGTATGCCCATGAAGATAGTTGGTAAAATTCATGCATTAAAATGGTGTTGGTAAAATCATATAAATTAGCGTTGCTAATGGAACTCATACATTAAGTGATAACTCATACATTATGATATTTGACATTTCTAAATATTTATTTATTTATTTAGAAAATTGCAAATAATAATTCAACCTTTTAAGCTAACAATAGGTTGAATGAATTAAGCCAAAACAGATTGAATGATTAGTTAACATGTTAGTTAATTGTTGCTTCTGGTCATTGTTATTATCATTCAATCTACTTTTGGTTGAAATGTTAAGAAGTTGATAACGTTAACTTAATTATAGATTTTCAAATTAGCTTAATTATGAAAGACAGGCCAAAGATTTGACTTTTCTCCGCAATTTTTCAATTAAATTTTTTACATAACTAATTAAGTTTTTACATAAAATTATAATTTTATACTAAAGATTTTTTTAAAAAAACAGAAAAAAAATGTTTCAACACATTGTTGGACGGGAGATTTGCTTATAAAAATTTGAGGGGTGATTAATTCTGGTATTTAGCTTTTGAAATGAGATTGGTTGAAGTGGAAAACCCCCAAAATACCCTCCCCCACCAACCAAGAGCTACAAGCCACCGAATGCTTTGTTGAATTAGAATTTTAGTTGGTGCTTTTCGCGCTCTAATTTCCAACCGTGTTGAACAAAGATGCTTAATTTTCTTAAACTTGCTTTCGTATTGGAAAATTCTCAATGGAAAATCCGAAATAGTTAGTTCCACTTTTTTTTCAATCCGTTCTAAAAAAACCCGATTCATTACTTTTTTTGATAAGTGGTCCACATACAACTTTGCATTTATAACCTTACTTATCACTTAATACTCACTACTTTTTACTTACTTTTACTTACAACTTTACACTTTTGTCCTTACTTTTTACAAAAAGTTGGTCTCAACTTAAATCCACCCTCAAATCCCGATGGAGCAGTTAATTCGGGATAGAGAGAGTAATTTTATGCTTCTAATTGATAACTTTGGATTATTTTATTCCTAATGATACTCTCCCGCTATTATCTCATATTCAAATATGGCTTTATGAGTAATAAAAACATTCGTTTTGTTTACAAATTTACTAAAATTAATGTTTCATTTTATGGGTCGAATTGGCTCAGTGTTTTAATGTTTTGGGGATATATTTTGGCACTCATGGTAAAAACAAACGTCAAAAGAAGAGTAGGTGCCACATAGGTTTGAGCACCTTGATTTACAACACCATTAGTATGATATTATCTGCTTTGGGCCTAGCCTGCACGGATTTATTTTTGTGAAAAAACCCATGGCTTCCCCTCCAACGACAACTCATCTAACCATCTTGTATCGCTGCAGATTTCTCAAATCGCAAGGTCACACAAAAGGGTCTCCCCCACAACATAGGCTTGTTCACACACTAGGCCATCGAGCCATTGCACACTAAGTCACCCGGCCCGCTGTTAGCTCCGTGTTGCTTACATCGTCCTGACTAAACCATCAGCTCTAATACCACTTGTTAAGCCCCAAGGCCACGACACCACCTGAACTCCGACATTAGTATAATATTGTCTGCTTTGGAACTAGCTCGCAAGCATTTCTTTTTGGGCACATTCCTAATCAAAAGGCCTCATACTAATGGAGTTGGTGGACATTAATAAACAAGACAACACTTTGTTATTTTTTCCATGTGGGACTTGT
Organism: Salicornia ramosissima; assembly: GCA_951394345.1. Taxonomy (NCBI): domain Eukaryota; kingdom Viridiplantae; phylum Streptophyta; class Magnoliopsida; order Caryophyllales; family Amaranthaceae; genus Salicornia; species Salicornia ramosissima. Next base: position 23,141,178 of record OX596235.1, read on the forward strand.
ATTGCAAACCCTAACATTTTTACCCTTAAGAGTCAAATTAGCCCTTAATTCAAATGGAATTAACATTTTATTATGTTTTTAAAAACATATTATACCTTATTTTAGCCATTTTTTTTAGTCTTTCTATTATTCTTTAAAAAGGTTATTATCATTTTACTCAATTATTTGTGTTATTACAAATATAACGTCCAAGTTACATTTAAGATTTTCATAAAATTTGATAATTTTATGGATTATTTTCGTATGTGTACTCGTATCCGTAAGTTTAAAAGTGACTTATTATGTACTCGTTTTGTACCCGTTCTTGAAGTTGTACTCATATCCATGCAACCTAGCTTACCACATATGCAATACCCGAACATGTACAATTCAATAGGATCGGAACATAACGCTTCCAATTAAATTTGCATACATACATTGAGACACTGTACACTTGATTCATTATTCTTGACATGTTTTATATTAATTGGCATCATATGGAGTCTTACAAGGTGAAACATCACAAGTGTTAAATTTTCTAAGGATTTTAGCATCATATGAAATCTTACAAGGAGCTATCGGGATGCACAATATTGATTGCCTGATCGTTCACCAAAGATAACACACCTTCCTCACACAATAGCACTCTTGGATGAAGGATCAAAGTTCAAAACACTTATGCTCATGGAAATATGGATTTTTTTTGTGACAAATGTGCATGTAAATGAAATTAAAAAAAATATTATAATTTGAAGAAGAATAAAATACTTTTATTAGGCACACGAGGAAAGGGAAGAACCTAAAAATAATAGTATATATGATAATAGATGCAACAATAAGATAATTAAACAACGCATTAATACATGAAATTGGGCATTACATGGACAAGATTATCCTCATGACATATCATCGATCACAAAATCTATGGTGAGTTTTCAATAAACTCGACCGTTTGGGAGAAAAATTAGCAGGCTCCCACTATGAAACTTAATCCCTGAGTTTCTAATACATTGTGTGTTGTATTTCTAAATCACACTGAAATCAAAACTTGGTTGAGTATAAGAAAGATGGATCAATTTTATTGCTCTTTTATTCTTAGACCTACATTTTTTTTAGGTTTAGAGTTGATTAATCTGACATTTTTTCTGGCTACGGACCTACTATACGGTTGACTAAGCTAACACTTTCAATTAATATGCGGGTGTTTATATCATTGTTCATATTATTGAAAATGGTTAATTTAAATTAAACAATAGGTAAATAGTAAAAAAACTAAATTTAAGTAGATAAAATTGATTTGAGAAGACTATAAAATTTGACTTATTTTTAACATTTTTTGAATTACTTTAAAATTTATATCTGGTTCAAAAAAAAATTAGAACTATTTATGTTAAGATCACACGTTGATTGGTGTAATTAATTTTCATTGTAATTTAATCTTTTCAATTTCGACAAAGCCTTAACGGCTCGTTTAATTTGGTTTTTGGTAATAAATTGTGGTAAATGTAATGGATTTAAACTATAATTTTGTTAAGGAAGAACCTTATAATCTATCTGGAAAACATATTTTCATTCATAAACTTGAATTTTGTTAAGTCCCTTAGTGTTTTGAGTGATCGTGATAACAAATATTTGATATTTGGCTTTTATAATTAATGTCAAATTGTTGCAATTATTTTGTTATGGAGGGAACATATACTAATTTATTTCTTTATTTTAATCGTAGCAATTGGACATAAAGTAGTCCCTCCGTAACATAAAGATTTCAACATTTGTTTTTTCACACATTTTGAAGAAACGATTTAAGGGTTTAAACGACGAAATTAATCAAAATGGCCTTAATACAAGCAAGAATGTGTTTATAAGTTGCTAATATCAAAATTATTTTGATTGATTTGGTCGTTTACACCCTCAAATCAATACCTCAAAATGCGTGAAAAAACAATTGTTGAAATCCTTATGTTACGGAGGTAGTATATATATAGAAAAAAAAAATGTCTAATGGTAATAACTAAAATAAATGTAGATAGTATGTTAGTATGTCACTTCAGATAAAACTTAAACCTATAAAACAAAGGCTCAATTTATCAGAGCGTGTTTTTTCATTCACCAACAAACATTTTCTACATCCCTACTAGTGTAATTCAATACAAATATAACAAAGTCCTATATTACTGAAACTCTATCTGAAAGTGCCAATTTTCAAAGAAAGAGACTAAGCAGATGGTAGTAAGTAACGTAATTTGTGGGACAGTGACTCCACTGAATATTCTGAAGAAAAGACTCCATTGAATTGAATTTGGTTCATAAGACATCAAGACCTACGATGCTAAGATTAATTACTCCTTCCCTTCTAATTTACTTTTTTTTTTTTTTGGATTTATCAAAATACCTTTTACATTTCCTTTTAATTTCTATAGATCTCTCACATATATTTTACCTTTTCACCCAATTTTTTCTCATCTTACATGCTAAGTATCCATTTATGTTAATTTTAGTACCTTTTTTTCCTCATTTTACAAGATCCTACAGTGGGCCCTCACATGAAATTAGTTTACCAAAAAAAAGTGACAAAAGAAAATGTACCAATAAAAATGGGACTGAGGGAGTATTATTTAAGAGCGTCTACAAGAGCTTCAAATATAAAGCACTACATATTTGTTGAGTCAGCAAAGTTCCGGTCAGAAGAGGAAGTGGGAGTAGCACAATGGTGAATCTCTTCATCTCGTAACCCAAGGATTTCAAGGTCGAGTCTCACCGGTCCTTTCATCACGGGCGCGTGGGGAGGGGGGCGCTTAGAGGCCCTTTGTGGGTCTGGGGGGTTCCCTTTGACAATAATGCATCATTGTAGGAGTATTTGATTAATAATGCATCATTTCTATACTTTTAGCAACCAATAGTTCAACCTTTAGATTATTAGAGAATAATTCAACCTTTGCACTCAAAATTAACATTAACTGATAAGTGATTCAACATGTTTTCCATACAACCAGCCGAATGGTTAATAAACCATCAGGACCAGCGTTTGGCCGGAGCGACCGTGCAGGGCCTCCCATCTGCAAGGGCCCCATAATAATTATATATATTATTATTGTTATAGATATTAAACAAATAAGTGAACTTGGATAGGTGGTAAAACCTTGGGCGTCATTTTGATAAGATGTGCGTTCGAATCCTGCTGTTGAATATTTTTTCAGTTTCCACACCCTTTTTATGCGGTAATTAATGGTTATGGTTTTGGTATTAGGGTAATTAATTGTTATGCCGTAATTAATGGTTTTGATACTAGGGATATTGATTGTATTAACTCTATTAAGCATTCATTGTACAATATTAGTTGTAATGTAATTATTCCACCCCCCTTCTTCCAGATTCCCACCATATGAGATGAAAAGTCATCTTCTTAATTATAACGATCCCATCATCACTCACAACAAGAAAATCGCGTTCGCCCCACCGATTTTACCGACCGACATTGTCATAGTCGAAAAATACCGACCGCTCCCGACTGAAACCAGTCGGGAACTTTTTTTCGACCGCAAAGACAGTCGAAAAAGTTTTAACGACCGACATAACGGTTGGTAACGGTCGGTAAATTCCGACCGTCTATGTGCGGTCGGAATTTACCGACCGTTACCGACCGGGATGTCGGTCGGAAAATTTTCGACTATCTTTAAAACTTCAAAGTCGTGATTTCGAACACAATCCCAATGTTCGAAACCCTTACTCTCTCTCTCTCCTCTAACGTTCGAAACCCTCTAAACCCTTACTCTCTCTCTCTCGAACCTCCGGCCACCACCTGCGACCGGCGACTGCCGTGCTCCGGCCTCTTTCTTTCTCCTTCTCTTTCTTTCTCCTTCTCTTTCTTTCTCTTTCTTTCTCCTTCTCTTTCTTTCTCCGGCGTCCTGTTCCGCCTCCGCTGTCGGCCCTCCTGCGCCGCCGCCGGCCCTCCTGTGCCGCCGCCGTCCTCCTCTGCTTGTGGTTAGGGTTTTTTATTTTTATTTTTTGGTTTTGAATTTATTAAATTGTGTGTATTTGTATGTATTTGTATGTATGTGTATGTATGTGTATGTATGTGTATGCATATGTATTATGTATGTATGTGAATTTATTTTTTTGTTTTTGAATTTATTGAATTATGTGTATTTGTATGTATTTGTATGTATGTGTATGTATATGTATTATGTATGTATGTGAATTTTTTTTTTGTTTTTGAATTTATTGAATTATGTGTATGTGTGTGTATTATGTATGTATTTGTATGTATTATTTATGTATTGTTTTACTTTAAATTTATTAAAGTTTTATTGATTTTTTTTGTCCAAAAATTTCTATGCATATGTATTTATTTATGTATTTGTATGTATGTTAATGTATTATGTATTTGTATGTATGTCAAGAAATATGATTGTTGGTTGAAAGTTGAGTTGTATTTATTTTCAAATACAAAATTTCCTCTGTATTTGATTTATTATGAATCTTTGTAATTGTTGTGAATGAATACAATTAAAATAGAACTAAATATGACTTAAATATATATATATATACATGTGCATTACATAAGAAAGCTTTAAGAAGAATTAAGAAAGGCTAAAATAAGATAGGAGTGATGACATTGAAGGATGTTTGAATGCTTTGAACTGATATTTGTTAATGGCTTAGAATAGGCATAATCGAAATGAAAAGGAAGGAGCGTGATTGGATGTACAAGAGACACGATAAGGACCACAAACTTCGGGATGAGTTAATCCAAGGGGTGAATGAGTTTGTTGCCTTCTCTCAGCAGCACCCCGAGCTTAATGATAGGGACAAGATAAGATGTCCATGTGTTCGGTGTAAAAACTTGAATTATTTGGATGTGCCCAACGTAAAGGTACATTTGTATAAGAAGGGGTTCATTCCGAACTACTATGAATGGTTATGTCACGGTGAAAGGGTGAGTATAGGGTCCACCTCGTCTCCTACTCATCCGAATCCTTACCGGGAAATGGTTGTCGATGCTTTTGGGAACAACGTGGATCCACAATTCCTTGAGGAGGCAACTTCGGCTGAAGAAGAACCAAATGCGGAAGCGAAGATGTTCTTCGACTTGCTCAAGGCAGCCGAGCAGCCTTTGTATGATGGTAGCAACATCTCTGTGTTGGAGATGGATTCTAGAATGATCAATTTAAAGTCTGAGTACAACTTGCCACTCAGGTGCGTAGATGGTATTGGGTCATTGGTGAACGATGCGCTCCCCACCACCCAAAAAACTAAGTGTAGCATCTATTACGACACAATGAAGGTACTCAAGGGATTAGAGCTTCCTCACGAGAAGATACACACATGCCCGAATGGATGTATGCTATTTTAGAAGGACGATGCTGAGCTTGATAAGTGTCGTCATTGCGGGTCGAATCGGTTCAAGAAGACTTCGAATGACAATTTGGTTCCCGTAAGTTTTCTGGTGTACTTCCCAATAACACCACGATTGCAAAGGATGTTTACCATTAGGAACATTGCTGAGGCTATGACATGGCATTCTGAAAATCGTCGAGGGCAAGGGAACATGACTCACCCAAGTGAAAGTGAAGCTTGGAAGCACTTCGATAGGACCTTTAAGGACTTTGCGTCCGAGCCTCGAAATGTTAGACTTAGGTTGTGCAGTGATGGTTTTTCCGTTTTTGGGAAGTTTGGAAAGCAATACTCTTGTTGGCCTATTTTAACTACACCTTACAACATGTCACCATCCATGTGCATGAAAAAATCTTTCATTTTCCTTTCCTTGCTTATCCCTGGGCCAAAAAATCCGAAGAACAATTTGGATGTCTACATGCAACCTTTGATTGATGAGTTGAAGCATCTATGGTCGGTTGGATCCTTGACTTACGACATCTCAAAGAAGAAAAATTTCAATCTTCGCGCAACCTTGTTGTGGACTATCAGTGACTTTCCAGCATATAGTATGTTGTCAGGTTGGAACACGTTCGGTAAAAAGGCGTGTCCATATTGCATGGAGAAAAGCAAAGCCTTTTGGCTACAACATGGTGGCAAAGTATCATGGTTTGATTGCCATCGTTAGTTTTTAGATTCCGACCACTCCTTCCGAAAGAATAAGATAGCTTTTTGTAAGAACAGGGTTCAAAATGACTCGGCTCCTCATATCATGTCAGGTGAGGAACTGTGGCAGTGTGTGAAGTACTTACCGAAAGCAACTAATGGTCCTGATGGTTTGAAGCAATTGAAGAAGAAAAAAATGGGATGGGATAAGCAATCTTGTTTGTGGGACCTGTCGTATTGGAAGGATTTGCTGCTTCGGCACAACTTAGACGTTATGCATATTGAGAAGAACTTCTTTGAGCAGCTCATCAACAACGTCATGGTTGTGAAAGACGAAACGTCTGACACTATAAGTGCGAGGAAAGACATGAAGAGTGTCTGTAGGCGTCGAGAGTTGGAGCTCGTTGATGATGGTAAGGGTAATGAGCAGATCCCCAAGGCACCTTACGCACTTAACAAGGAGCAGAAGAAGGTGTTATGTGAATGGATCCGAGACTTGAGGTTTCCTGACGGGTATGCTTCGAACTTGAGCTGATGTGTTGATAAAAAAAAAATAGGCTCCATAGAATGAAGAGTCACGATTGTCATGTATTTATGGAGCGGTTATTGCCTGTTTGCCTAAGAGAGTTGCTCCCCCTTCATATTTGGAAGGCAATAACCGAAATCAGCCAATTCTTCCGTGAATTGTGTGCTCCCACTATCACGTTGAGTGAGATGGACCGCCTACATAAGAACATTGCTGAGATCTTATGTAAGTTAGAAAAAATTTTCCCCCGGCATTCTTTAACTCCATGGAGCACTTGCCGGTACATTTGCCACATGAAGTATATATTGGGGGTCCTGTTCAGTACAGATGGATGCACCCATTCGAACGGTGAGTTATTGTAATTGTTTATACCCCTTTACTAATTTCTTATAAAGTGACATTTACATTGCTCATGTTTCATTTACTGACAGGTACCTTAACAACTTGAAACGTAAAGTGGGGAACAAGGCAAGGGTTGAAGGCTCTATATGCAATGCATACCTGGTTGAGGAGATACCCAATTTCTGCTCACAGTATTTTCAGTCGGAGGTTGATACCAAGTCGAGGGACTTGGGTAGAAATGTATATCATGTTGTGGAAAGCCAACATGGTGTCAATGTCCCTGAATTGTTTAGGGAGGATTGTGGTCGACCAACAACGAGTGGTAGTAAACGTTGGTTGACAGACAAGGAGTACGTCCGAGCCCATCTGTACATCCTCGCAAATTGTGGCATATTAAGTGACTATGAAAGGTAATTTTATTAGTTTAACTGTCTTAGATTACAAAACCATATTGCATTCTGCCTTAGCTGACTTAGATCGAACTTGCGCACTGTAATAGGCAATTTGAGGATCACATAGTGCAGTCATATCCCCAAATAAAGAGGGAGGACGTTTGGATCAAATGCGAATCCCAATACCCAACATGGTTAAGGACACAAGTGAGGAACCCTATTCCCTTAATTCCCCAATTTTTAATTACATACCATCATTTTATTTAATGACTCACTCAACAAATCTAGGTACTTCGGACGCAGTCTGCTGATGACGTCACACGAGCTCTCGCGATGGGTCCCTCGAAAGAAGTGATAACTTGGAATCAATTCTACGTCAATGGGTACAATTTCCACACACAAAGCTATGGTAGGAACAAGTCAACCATGAATTATGGAGTGTGTGTTGAGAGTCAAGGAGGAGGTGACTACTTAGGCACCTTGGAAGAGGTGTTACAATTGTCTTACCACGGGAGTGACGCAGAGTACAAAACAATATTGTTCAACTGCAGTTGGTTTGATTGCGAAAAGGGCATGAACATTCATGAGAAATATAGACTTGTAGAGGTCAATCACACTAGGACACTCCCGTGGTACAACCCCTTCATTGTCTCGTACCAAGCTAGTCAGGTGTATTATGCTCCTTATCCTAGCCTGAAGAGAGACAAAGTGCAGTGGTGGGCTGTGTTCAAGACAAAAGCTAGGTCAGAGGTTGATGCCCCGGTGGACTCGGATGTTCTACAAGAGGAAACATCCCTTATTCCCGTAGGTGTATGTTCTCCGGACGAGATCCCAGACTACGAGATCATTCAGGGTGATAATGACGAAGATGAGGTCATTCCAAGTCTTGATGAAGATGACTATGACAGTGGACAGGAGCTTAGAAGTGATGAGATTGATGAAGTGGTTGATGATGATGACGAGGACGTTGATGACATCGGTTTGTTTCATTAGGATGTAATTTAAATTTAATTTAATTGTAACAATTCATTGTAATGTAAAACGAAAAACAAGATCAATTTAATAATTCAAGGAAATTTAAGTTTATTGAGTTCCCCCTCGATGTTCTTAAATATATTAACGTTGATTGTTTAGTTTTGTATGTATGAATTTTATTATTCGCATTTGTTAATGCTTGTGCATGTTCAGGGCAATATTCATTATTAGTTAATTGGGGTACGTTTTCATACCATCATTTTGTGATTGTGATTTCTGTCAACAATTATTAATCGTGCAAATAATTTGTGAATACCATCATGTTATGCGTTGTGAATTAACCTTTAAAACATGATCTACGTTGATCGGTGCGAAGTTGGGAATGAAAACACCAAAACGAGCCAAAAATGGCCTATTTGGTTTTTTTTTTGTTCCAAAACCCTCTAAACTTTCCCAAAAACATGCAAATAAGTGATAGAATGTCTATAAAAATGTTATGAGTTGTGAATTAACCTTTAAAACATGATCTACGTTGATCAGTGCGAAGTTGGGAATGAAAACACCAAAACGAGCCAAAAATGGCCAATTTAGTTTGCTTTTGTTCCAAAACCCTCTATACTTTCTCAAAAACATGCAAATAAGTGATAGAATGTCTATAATAATGTTATGAGTTGTGAATTAACCTTTAAAACATGATCTACGTTGATCGGTGCGAAGTTGGGAATGAAAACACCAAAACGAGCCAAAAATGGCCTATTTAGTTTGTTTTTGTTCCAAAACCCTCTAAACTTTCCCAAAAACATGCAAATAAGTGATAGAATGTCTATAATAATGTTATGAGTTGTGAATTAACCTTTAAAACATGATCTACATTAATCGGTACAAAGTTGGGAATGAAAACACCAAAACGAGCCAAAAATGGCCTATTTAGTTTGTTTTTTGTTCCAAAACCCTCTAAACTTTCCCAAAAACATGCAAATAAGTGATAGAATGTCTATATCAATGTTATGAGTTGTGAATTAACCTTTAAAACATTATCTACGTTGATCGGTGCGAAGTTGGAAATGAAAACACCAAAACGAGCCAAAAATGGCCTATTTAGTTTGTTTTTGTTCCAAAACCCTCTAAACTTTCCCAAAAACATGCAAATAAGTGATAGAATGTCTATAATAATGTTATGAGTTGTGAATTAACCTTTAAAACATGATCTACATTAATCGGTACAAAGTTGGGAATGAAAACACCAAAACGAGCCAAAAATGGCCTATTTAGTTTGTTTTTTGTTCCAAAACCCTCTAAACTTTCCCAAAAACATGCAAATAAGTGATAGAATGTCTATATCAATGTTATGAGTTGTGAATTAACCTTTAAAACATTATCTACGTTGATCGGTGCGAAGTTGGGAATGAAAACACCAAAACGAGCCAAAAATGGCCTATTTAGTTTGTTTTTGTTCCAAAACCCTCTAAACTTTCCCAAAAACATGTAAATAAGTTATATAAAGTTTGCATGAATATTATAGGACATGAATGACACTTAAAAATACAAATTAGGTTGATCGATGCGAAGTTGGGAATGAAAACACCCAAAACGAGCCAAAAATGGCCTATCAGGTTTGTTTTTTGTTCCAAAACCCTCTAAATGTAACGACCCGACTATTCTAGACTGTCGATTTACGAAGGAAATCGACAAATGGATCATTACCAACATAAACTAGATAGCATTTTAATAAATTTAAATCCAATACTCCTTTTATTAACCAAACTAAATAAATAATATCCTAAAAGTCCAAAAACAAATACTAGGATACGTAATAATAATACTGTTCTATCCCAACAGGCTGGGATACACTACTTAATAAATAAAAGAGGGAATAAACTAGACTCCGGGTTCACTATACTGCTCTCATCAACACACAACCCGAAACATATAGGAGCCCACTTATGCGTCTGCATCATCACCAGAAATGGGGGGGGTCCACCGTCAGTGGCGAGTAACTAGGCTGTCCCGCTTAAATGAGGGACCACTAACCATATAATAGCATAGAATTAACCAGGAAAATCATACAAAAATACATAAAAATACATACGAGAATACATACAAAAATACGTAGAAAAATACGTATAAAAATACATACGAAATACGTAGGAAAATACGTACAAAATACGAGTACAATACGTATAAAATACCTGCAAAATACGGTTAGACATACATACAATATAGGTATAAAATACGAGTACAATACGTATAAAATACCTGCAAAATACGGTTAGAAATACATACAATATACGTATAAAATACGGATAAAAATACGTACCGAATACAGACAAATACGGATACGATACGCATATAAATACAGGCCAAAGATACTTGTACAGAATACATGGAATACACGTACAAGGTACACCAAAATTACATATAAATACAGACTTACCAGACGTACGCAGCGGAAGACTTATCATGACATAAATATAACTTGTACACACGAAAATACACGTAAATACACATATAACAGAATCCTTCCCGTGAAATACTTATCTTTTCACATTTCACCCAAAACCCTTCTTTTAACCATCTTATTGGACCGGTCATTATAGCTCGTAAGGATGCCCGTGTACATCCCAACTTTCCTAAAACATGCCGAGAAGAACCCGTGTATTCAACCCATAGCCCTCCTGTGCAAGAACTAAGCTAAGCTATGGCCATAACCCCTAAATAGCAGATCGTGTACTACTACTTAGACGACTACATATCTTAAGATCCAGAACTGCCCAGAGACCGCAGTAGGGCAGTGGCTTCTGTTAGTTCAATGTATACTCAAGAAGGGGGGGTTGAATTGAGTATGTGTGTTTTTTCAATCGTTTTCAAGTTTTGTTTGTGCTTTTGTGAGAACAGCGAGAGAACAGTAAGCAAAGAGTAAGGACACAAAGATTTAACGAGGTTCGGCTTCTAAACAAGCCTACGTCCTCCACTCTCTCACCAATATTATTAATCAACTCAGAATAATAACAAGGTTACACACTCAATCAAGTGCTACAACTATGTAACACTTAATTCCCCAACTGTTAACTCTAACAGTTCACTCAGTGTTCACAGAATACTCCCCAACCACTTCCCTCTAAGTGGTTCAGATATTACAAACTTAAATCTCCGTAAGTTTTTCTCTTAAAGATGGATATGGAGATAGTTTTGGACTAAGGATAGACTCTCAGAAAGTATTACTTGGTTTTCTTTGGAGAGCAAAAGTCTTCTAGGGTTTTTTGCAAAGAATGTTTATATAGGCAAGGAAACCGTTCCCTAGAAGTGTGCTGGAAACTCCCCTAAATTGTGCGAAAGGATCAGCTGACACAAGTGTACAGTTACCTGTTCCAGACCTTTGTGTCTTACCACTGTTTGCAGCGGTTAATACCCAAAAGTTCAACAAGTACATTGCATTTAATGAGCTGATTTTGCAAATCAATTTAGCAGATTTCCAAAGTACAAGTGATCCAAATTTTTCAAATAAATTTTCAAAAATGATTTTGAACTCGAAAATCTGTACGGATCACGTGCGTAATACTGAGGTCTGTTCCCACAGTGGTCTCAGTACTACTAAGTTTACGTCTGGTAAAGGGAACTGTTCCAAGCTTGTTCTGTGCCTGTTCTTAGCTTGTTCTTGGGCTGTTCTCTTTACTAGATGTAAACTTAAGGTCTTTTTGCTCTTTACTTAAAAACAATAAGAATATTTTCCTAAGCCTATTTTACATGAAGATCCTAGAAATATAAAAATAAAAAGGCTCCAAGCTCTTGGCTTCTGATCTTCAAGTATTTCAAGGTCTTCATGATTGCCTTGATGAGTCCTCACTTGATTCAACCTGTTCATATACAATTATACATAGATATCAAGTATAGAGGACTGGTTTGTCATCATTCAAATCAAACATGGTTCAACAATTTCCCCCTATTTGATGATGACAAACCATGAAGTTCCCCCTGAGAACAGTAACCAATTATTTCAAAATAAAATGACTGTTCAGAGGAACTGGTCTTGCACTGTGCCTGTAGTCAGATTCATAATCTCAGAGAATAAAAAATATACAGCAGACTAAAGCACAATTAGACTGATTACAGTGGTTAGTCACTCATCACATTACTCAATTTATTATTGAGTTTCAGCATTAGACCTGTAACCTGCAAGACTTATCAGTTATCAAATGTAGCAAGAGAAATTTCAATTTCACTTAGAAGAATTTCTTCCAGTTGGGATGGATAGGGGCACTTGATCTGAATTCAAGATACTCCTAGGCAAAAAGCTGGGCCATCTCTTAACAAGGTCTGAACCTTGCTCAAGTTGCTACACTTGATACTAGGAACTTCACCTGTCCTATTCCCCCTTTTGGCATCATCAAATGACAAAAACAATCACAGCATAAAAATTAGGAGAAGGCAACAAGTAAAGTCATAAGCATAATATACACACAACATTCTAGAGATGCTGTCCCAAATGTGAGTACCTGCAACTCACAATCCCAAACTGTTCAAGTGTACACAGAAGTTGATAAAATATACAGACCAGGACCATTCTGGAGAGAAATTGTTTAGCAGAAATGGTCAAAAACTAAAGGTAGCAATTGTTCAGAGAAACCAGAGTAATTGTTTAGAGAAACTAGAGAAAAGAAAGTGTGAGATCAATGTTAGTAGGGAAGGGGGTAGGCTAAGAAGAAGTGGAGTCAGCATCATCATCAGAATCCTCAGTAGAATCCTCATTCTCATCTTCTTCACTCTGCTCCTGCTGCTTCTTCTTGACTTGGGCTATGATGGGAACTGGTCTCTTGGTGGTCTTGGGCTTGAAGCTGGAAGAGGAGGCAAGCTTTTCTTTCTGGGAGTCCAGTCGTGCTGTTATATTCTTTATAGAACCATCCAGAGAGGTGCACAGAGCATTGACACTAGCCATCATCTGTTGCAGTAATTCCCCATGTGTCTGCACCTGTTTGGATAGTGACTCAGTAGCTTCCTCAGACCTGGAACTGCTTGTCCTTCTGGCCCCTGTGACCCTGTCTTCATCCCTCATTTTGAGCATACCTCCCTCAAAGGTCATCCCCTTCTGACCTAGGATCTGGTTGGTGAGGACAGACATTTTCTTTACCTCACCACTCAGATGAACCTTTCTACTTTGGAAAACCAAAGTAAGCCAGGCTCCATAAGGTAGAGAGTGGTTGGACCTTTCCAAAATGCTAACCATGTGAGCTAGCATCAGACCAGGGAGACTTAACTTAATCTTCTCATATAGACAGTAAATAATCACAGCATCCATCTTCCTGACATCCATTCTGCCCTGAGCCCTGGGGAGTACTATCTTAGAGGCAACTGTATGGAACAGCCTCATTACTGGTTCCCTTAATTGGCCAATAACATAGCCAGCACCATCAGTTGGAGAACCAGTAAAGAGAGTGGTTTGTATGTGTTCTGTATTGACCTCAGGAATAGTTGGCCAGTTGTCCTTGGAATAATCACAGAATCCACCCCTTGGTACACCCAGTACCTCCCCTAGACTCTTCTTTGAAAGAGTGATGTCGACCCCCTCGACCTCACTCCAGACCTTCCCTTTCTCTAACTTCCCCAACTTAGAGTAAAATTCTTCAACACAAGTTTCAAAAACATTTAGCCTCTTATCAAACAACCCTTCCCAGCCCTGGTACTCTATGGCCTCCTTAAAATCCTCTAAAAATGGTTGACTCATCCAAGACATAGGACATGAAAAACCAAATAAGACACCCCTACCACTTAATTCATACAGTGGTTCAGAAGTGGTCTTACCTTTTTTCTTGGCAGGATTCTTGTCAGAGGCAGAGGCAGCTTTCCTCTTCTTTTCTGCTGGCAGTTTGGTTGCAGGCTTGGGGCTCTCAGAGGCTTTGCCCTTCTTGGCAACACTTTTCACCCTTTTTCTCTTTTCATCCTTCTTCTCTTCAGAAACCACTTCAGCAGGTTCCTTCTTGATTTCTTCCTTACAGACCCTTGTCCTCAAGGGCCTGGTTCTTTTTCCTTGTTCCTTTTCACCTTGTACAACACCGGTGATCTCTACATCCATATCCTGAACATTGGTGTCATCATCCTTCTTTTCCATCTTTTCCTTTTCAATTTCCTTTTCTTCAGTGCTTGGCACTGGTTTCTGTGTGGTCTGTGGTGATGATGTGGGTGATTTTTCTGATGGTGGAGAGGGTAATAGGGTTGTTTCTTTTTGCGGTGGAGATGATGGTGGAGTTGTGAATTTTAGTGGTGACTGTGGGGGAGGAGTTTTGGCTTTTGTGGGAGATGGTGGTTTTAGTGAAGGTGAAGATTTTGTAGGCTGTGAGAGTGTTGTTTGGGTGATGGAGAGGGTGATTTCTTAGTTGGTGATGGTGTTTTCTGAGGTTGAGGTGGTGGTGATGTTTTGGGGCTTGGTGGAGGAGTAGATTTCTCATCGGGCTTGCATGTGCCTTTAGACTCAGCAATTGTTTCTGTTGTGGTTTGATCCTTGATTTTTTCTTCCTTTTCTTCTGTGTGGTGGTGTTCAGCAACCACTACATTTTCTGATTCTATCTCAGCCTTAGAGGGTGTGAAATTTGGAGATTGGCTTAACCCACGACTTTTCTTCCTTGCAGCCTTGCTTTTCTTTCTTCCCATTTTGATTAAATTTGCAGAGTTGATGAAGGAGAGAGAAAGAAACCGAATTTGAATTCTTAAAGAGGATTTTGATGATGGTGCTTAGGGTTTGAGAGAAAGGATTACTTTGAGAGAGAAAGAGACAGTTAGAGGAATCAATGTGATAAAATGAATTAAAATGGAGAAAACCGGCAGTTATTCGAACAGATAAAGTAGAAGTAACTTCTACACTGTTCACAACGGTCATGTGTCAGAACACTTAACTCCTCAATTTCAAAATCGAGAATTCAGCAGTAACTGATATAACCGATGTAGGGAACTGGTCTTACGATGGTCTGACGCTGATCTGAATAAATTAAAAACTTTAATGCAACTTACAATTAGGCAACTTAGAGATACCACACATTGGAACAGCATCAACATAAGAATTTTGAGACCACTTGCATCAATGACATTAAGAGTTAACCAGCCCTGCTTATTTACACTAATGATCATAAAGTCAAACATAGCCAAAAAGTGAAAGATAAGTCCTAAGGAACTAGGATCTAATCCTTACCATACCAAGTAATGTGCGGAGTTTGACAAACACTTCCCTGCTCAGGGGTTTAGTGAAAATATCAGCCAATTGTTCTTCAGATCTGCAAAATTCAAGATTCACATTTCCTTTTTCAACATTGTCTCTGAGAAAATGATGTCTGATTTCAATATGTTTGGTTTTAGAGTGTTGGACATGATTTTTTGAAATGTTTATAGCACTGGTGTTATCACACAATATGGGACACTTCCGGAACAGACCCCAAAATCCTTAAGTTGTGTCTTTATCCAAAGCAATTGAGCACAGCACAAAGCAGCAGCTATGTACTCTGATTCAGCTGTGGATAAGGCCACTGAATTTTGTTTCTTAGATCCCCACGAAATGAGACAAGAACCTAAGAAGTGAGCCATTCCTAAAGTGCTCTTCCTGTCCACACTAAAACCAGCATAATCAGCATCAGTGTATCCTAAAAGATCAAAATTGCTTCCCTTTGGATACCATAAGCACATGTCCTCTGTACCACTTAGGTACCTAAAAATTCTCTTAACAACTTTTAGATGAGACTCTTTTGGGTTGCTTTGAAATCTTGCACACAACCCAACTGAGAACACTATGTCTGGTCTACTAGCTGTTAAGTAGAGAAGTGAGCCAATCATACCTCTGTATAGCTTATCCTCAACATCCTTTCCTTTCTCATCTAGGCTCAGTTTAGAAGAGGTAGGGATAGGTGTGTCATAGGACTTGCTATCTTGCAGACCATATCTCTTGAGGAGCTCCTTGAGATACTTCTGTTGGTGGATCATGATTCCATCATCCACTTGCCTGATTTGAAGCCCTAGGAAGAAACCAAGTTCTCCCATCATGCTCATCTCAAATTCACTTTTCATTAAGTCTGCAAACTCATCACACAAAACAGAATTAGTAGCCCCAAACAAAATATCATCAACATATACCTGGACCACTAACAGATCTGTTCCCCTTTTCTTTAAGAATAGAGTTTTGTCCACTGAACCTCTCTCATAATGATTTTCAATAAGAAAGCTAGAGAGTCTCTCATACCAAGCACGAGGGGCTTGTTTGAGGCCATAAAGAGCTTTGTCTAACTTGTAGACATGATCTGGACAAACTCTATCCTCAAAGCCAGGGGGCTGTTCCACATACACATCTTCTTTCAAATAACCATTTAGAAAAGCAGTTTTAACATCCATTTGAAAGAGTTTAAAGTTCATGTGGGCAGCAAATGCAATCAAAATTCTTATTGCTTCAAGCCTGGCTACTGGAGCAAAGGTTTTATCATAGTCTATTCCCTCTTGTTGGTTAAACCCTTAAACCACTAGCCTGGCCTTGTTTCTGACTATAGTACCTGAGTCATCCATTTTGTTTCTGAAGACCCATTTGGTTCCAATAACAGACATCTCATTGGTTCTTGGTTCAAGATGCCAAACCTGATTTCTTTCAAACTGGTTCAACTCATCTTGCATGGCCAAGATCCAATCAGGATCAGTTAGAGCAATCTTATAGTCAGTTGGTTCTATGTGAGATAAGAAGGAGAAGTAAGCACAGAAGTTCTTCCAAACAGAATTTCTAGTTTGGACTCCTTTTGATAAATCACTAATGATTTGATCAGAAGGATGAGAGCTTCTTTGCTTAAACACACTCTTTCTTACAATATTTAAGTCACCTAAGTTAGAACCAATGTCTGTACTGGTTCCCCCTATTTCATTTTCATTTTGAGAGGGTGGACCAGTTTCTTCAGTGTTCTCTCCCACTTCATCTTCAGATGGATGGGCAGGAGAGTCACTAAGTTCAACAACCTGTTTAGCATTTCCCTTTGCTGCACCAGACTCATTGTTGTTTTCAGGAGGAGTTTGAGGGTCTGGTTCAGCAGTGTTCTCTGTTTCAGCTCCAGTGAAGTTTGTCATTCCAATATTAAAGCCTTCATCATCATCTACCTGCACAGGCTTGTTGAACATGTTAGTTTCATCAAACAATACATGGATACTCTCTTCAACACACAAGGTTCTTTTGTTGAAAACTTTATATGCCTTGCTATGAGGAGAATACCCTATAAAAACAGCTTCATCACTCCTGGGATCGAACTTGTCCAAACTGGTCTTAACATTGTTGTGTACAAAACACTTACAACCAAATATCCTTAAGTGTTCAATGTTTGGTTTTCGACCCCTTAGAAGTTCATAAGGTGTTTTTCTTAGTATTGGTCTTAGCATAACCCTATTGAGTATGTAGCAGGATGTACTCACAGCATCAGCCCAAAATTTCTTGGACAGACCACTCTCTAGAAGCATGGTTCTAGCCATTTCTTCTAGAGTGCGATTCTTTCTTTCAACAACTCCATTTTGTTGTGGAGTTCTGGGGGCTGAGAAGTTGTGAGAAACACCATGCTCCATACAATAGGTTATGAAGCTAGCATTATCAAATTCTGACCCATGATCAGATCTGATGGATGCTAACTGATGATTGATCTTGTTCTGGACTTGTTTCACTAGTATTTCAAATTCATCAAAAGTTTCATCTTTGTATTTCAAGAATATGGTCCAAGTGAAACGAGAGTAATCATCAACTAAGACAAATACATAACTAAAGCCATTTCTACTTTGTACACGCATAGGTCCACATAAATCCATGTGTACTAGTTCAAATGGTCTAGAGGAACTAACCATTTTCTTTGGTTTAAAAGATGATCTTACATGCTTGCACTTTGCACACTCTTGGCAGAGCTGGTCTGCCACATATTTGATGTTAGGTAAACCTAATACCAATTCTTGTGTTCTCAACTTGTTGAGCAAAGTGAAGCTAACATGTCCTAATCTTTTATGCCAAAGCCATTGGTCATCCTCTAAAACACTAAGGAAGAGGGCACTGTTCTGTGGAAGTTGATTTAAGTATGTAATATACACATTGTTATGCCTTGTTCCTTCACAGACCAGTTCCCCTGTCTTAGAGTTCACTATGTGACAAGTGTTTGATTCAAAATTCACTTTATTTCCCTTGTCACATAGTTGAGATATGCTCAAAAGGTTATGTTTCAAACCTTCTACATAGTAAACATTGTCAATTGCTTGGGAGAGTGACTTACCAACCTTACCTACTCCTTTGATAAGTCCTTTGCTATTGTCACCAAATGTCACGTGCCCTCCCTCGAATGCAGTGAGTGAAAGGAATTGTTCTTTATCCCCGGACATGTGTCTTGAGCAACCACTGTCCAAATACCAATATGGCTTTCCTTTCACTCGCACCTGCACAAGCAAACTAAAGGTTAGTTTTAGGAACCCAGACCAGCTTGGGTTCCTTGTTCTTTGAAACATTTTCAACCTTGACCTTTCTAACCCACACTTGTTGGGTGTAGGCTTTATTTTTCTTGTCATGTTTCTTTTTGGTGAAACATTTGTTAGTAACATGACCACTTTTACCACAATAGGTACAAACATGCATATCCTTGGCAAATATATACTTGCCTTTCTTGAATTCATTCAACCACGTGTTGTCTCTGCCAAGAACAGTTGTAGAACTAGATCCAGAATACCCTAAACCAAACCTTTGAGAATTTCCAGGTTGGGATGTGAGGAAGTTTAGGGTTTTCTGAGCATTTAACATTTTGTTCATTTGGTTCATACAATTTGTTAGCTCATTTTCCTTGTTCTCAAGCCTCTTAAGTTGAACTTCATTTTGTTTCTCGAAAGATTTTAAGTCAATTCTAGTCTTTTGAAGTTCATCTTGTAGTCTTGAGACCAGGGAGGGATCTTGAGGTTTTCTTGTTTTAGCAAGATGAGTTCAGCCTCGAGATCACATATCTTGGCTGTGCACTCATCATGTAAAACATCCAAGACCTCATCAAAGGCAGTGGGAGAACCAGTCTCTTCAGAACTCTTGAGCTCACTATGTTCCTTGTGTAAATCTTCAAGTTTTTCAATTAAATAGTCATATGCAAGTATGACATCAGATTTACTCAAGGTACATGTGTCTTTTAGCAGTTCAAAGTTTGAATTATGTGTGATAAATTTCTTAAGCTCATTAAACCCCTTTTCCATTTTTTCAAAAAGTTCATCCTCTTTAGGAACTGGTTTGGAGTTTAATGTCTCAAGTTCCATTTTATGCTGATCTGCTGTTATTTCAAGCTCAGAAATTTTTTCTTTAAGTTCTTCACAAATAAGCTCAAGTTCAGCAGATCTAGCACCACATATTTCATACTCTCGAACTGTTTCTTTTAATTTGTTTTTGTTGTTCTGATAAGCAGACCCAACACTAATGCATTGATCAATAGTGAATTCAAGATAGTCAAGTAGTTCATCTCTATCTAGATTATGCATGTTTGCCTTTAAATCATTAAAACATACCTGGTTGTCATCTGAAGTGCTTCCACCAGCCATGAGACAGAGAACTTCTTCTTTTTGCAAACAGACTTCAGACTGGTCTGTGCATGTGAAAGCAGTTAGACAGAGATTTGCTTCTTCTTCTTCTTCATCATCTTCTGATTCTGAATCTCCCCACACTGCAGCCAGCATAGCTCTTTTAAAAAACCTTCTTCTCAGCCTGGACTCCAGGATTTCCCTTGGGATTTTTCCATGTTGGACACTCCTTGATTCTGTTCCCCATTTCACCACATTTAAAGCAACCAGTATTGGAACTGGTTTTCCTGAACTGTCCAGAACTGTTCCTTCCTTTTACAAACTTACCCTTGGACTTTGTCCTAAGGTATTTTTCAAACCTTCTTGCCATAAGACTTATATCATCTTCATCTTCCTCAGATTCCTCAGCTTTAAGCACCATTTCCTTGATTTTTGAGCTAGATTCAGCCTTTGAATCTACCAACATTTCATGAGTTATTAAGGAACCAATGAGTTGTTCTAGAGAAAGTGAAGTCAGATCCTTTGCTTCTTGTATGGCTGTAACCTTGGGCATCCACTTCCCTGATAAGCTTCTCAACATTTTCCTCACCAACTCTTCACTTGAGAAGGTCTTTCCCAATGACTTTAGTTCATTTACAATGGTCATGAACCTTGTAAACATGTCCTTTATATTTTCATCTCTAGTCATTTCAAAGACTTCATATTTTGACATAAGCATGTCAATTTTTGACCTTCTCACCTCAGAGTTGCCTTCATATGCAAGCTCTAGTGTATCCCATATTTCCTTTGCAGAAGAACAAGCTAGAATTCGATTTACCTCACATTCTGCAATTCCTTGTTGGACAAGTGACATTGCCTTTGCATTTTTCTCCAGCTTCTTGTAGTCTTCACTTGTGTACTCTTCTTCTGTCTTTGGAACCATGAGCCCTTCCTGACTCTTCTTGTGGATGGACGTGGGTCCATTTTTGACAATCATCCAGCACTCATAATCTATCCCAATGATAAGATTTTTCATGCAATTTTTCCACCAAGAGTAGTTAGTGCCATTGAACTTGGGGAGTCTTGAACTGTTTGATTCTTGAGTAGACATCTTCTTGCTCCTCTAGGTAGTTAACCTTTTGAGAAGTTAGGCTCTGATACCAATTGTTAGTTCAATGTATACTCAAGAAGGGGGGGTTGAATTGAGTATGTGTGTTTTTTCAATCGTTTTCAAGTTTTGTTTGTGCTTTTGTGAGAACAGCGAGAGAACAGTAAGCAAAGAGTAAGGACACAAAGATTTAACGAGGTTCGGCTTCTAAACAAGCCTACGTCCTCCACTCTCTCACCAATATTATTAATCAACTCAGAATAATAACAAGGTTACACACTCAATCAAGTGCTACAACTATGTAACACTTAATTCCCCAACTGTTAACTCTAACAGTTCACTCAGTGTTCACAGAACACTCCCCAACCACTTCCCTCTAAGTGGTTCAGATATTACAAACTTAAATCTCCGTAAGTTTTTCTCTTAAAGATGGATATGGAGATAGTTTTGGACTAAGGATAGACTCTCAGAAAGTATTACTTGGTTTTCTTTGGAGAGCAAAAGTCTTCTAGGGTTTTTTGCAAAGAATGTTTATATAGGCAAGGAAACCGTTCCCTAGAAGTGTGCTGGAAACTCCCCTAAATTGTGCGAAAGGATCAGCTGACACAAGTGTACAGTTACCTGTTCCAGACCTTTGTGTCTTACCACTGTTTGCAGCGGTTAATACCCAAAAGTTCAACAAGTACATTGCATTTAATGAGCTGATTTTGCAAATCAATTTAGCAGATTTCCAAAGTACAAGTGATCCAAATTTTTCAAATAAATTTTCAAAAATGATTTTGAACTCGAAAATCTGTACGGATCACGTGCGTAATACTGAGGTCTGTTCCCACAGTGGTCTCAGTACTACTAAGTTTACGTCTGGTAAAGGGAACTGTTCCAAGCTTGTTCTGTGCCTGTTCTTAGCTTGTTCTTGGGCTGTTCCCTTTACTAGATGTAAACTTAAGGTCTTTTTGCTCTTTACTTAAAAACAATAAGAATATTTTCCTAAGCCTATTTTACATGAAGATCCTAGAAATATAAAAATAAAAAGGCTCCAAGCTCTTGGCTTCTGATCTTCAAGTATTTCAAGGTCTTCATGATTGCCTTGATGAGTCCTCACTTGATTCAACCTGTTCATATACAATTATACATAGATATCAAGTATAGAGGACTGGTTTGTCATCATTCAAATCAAACATGGTTCAACAGCTTCGACTTAACCCGATCTGATGACTCGTGTATCATCAAATGGGCGTCCGTATCGTATCTTGTCTTTTCTAAAGGCCATCGTGAGACCACTATTTATCAATCATCTCATCTAGAGGCCATCGTGAGACCACTAATTCTTATCATATTATAACCTTTCCTTTTAGTCATATTATTACTTTCCTTCATATTACAACTTATCCCTGTTAATTCCTTTTAATTCCTTTAATTATATTAATCCCTAAAATTACCTTCTAATATTATTATAAGTCAAAAATTATACTAAAATTGATCGGTCTTTAAATTGGACCACTCGACATTTTAAGGACCAAAATATTAATTAAATAAATTCATAAAATCATCATATAAACAATTAAATAAATCTTTTAAATTAACAATTAATCATATAGATAAAAAATTATCAACAATTATTGCTTAAAACATGATAAAAATCCTATTTTTATTCCATAGAGCCACTCGACATTTATGATTAAAAACACCAAAATTGACACTTTCAATTAATTAAAAACAATCATCATTAATTAATCAAATAAACTATATAATAGCAATTATAATCATGCTTTAATCAATAAATCATCAAACATGGATTACAACAAGATCAAAATCAATTCTTTTTATTCATATAACCACACGGCTTCTTGGCAATTCAACAACATCAAGATTAATTTCAAGAATTAATAGTAACATGATTAAATTAACGATTAAATAAAGATTATCAATACTAAATCAAGAATTAACAAGATTCAATAATAAAAATCAGATTTTTAACTCTCTTTTAATATATAAGCCACTCGACATATTAGAACAATATGAACAAAATAATTATTTTAGATTAAGACTTTAATTTAACAATTAAACATTCAAGATCATCAAATTAATTCAAGAAAATATCACAAAAATCATCATAGCATCTCATAGGGCACTCAACATTTATACTTAAATCCAAGAACAAGATCCAACAATTTATCATGCAATTATTCAATATAAATATACAATTAAATAAATTATTTTAAGCATAAAATTAATTAAAACAATTAAAGATTCATCAAAATTACATAAAGATATCAAGAAAATAACATATTAATCTATATAATACTACTCGAAAATAATAGCCCAAACATGATACTAATCCTATCAATTTTCATGATTAATCCTAATTAACTATACAGATAACATCTACCAAATTTAAATGGAATAGTCTAGTTACCTTAGATTAGGAAAGAAAACAAAGAAAATCTCCTTGTTTGGTTCAAGAACCACACGGCTGCTAGGGTTTATGAGAGAAAGTTTCAGAGCTTTTGAGATTATGGTAAAAGAAAATATAAGTGTTGTTCCTATTCAAATATAAGGAACAAAAGAAAACAAAATAAAAAGGAGAAAAGAGAGGGGGATGCCGTGAGATGGGGAGAGAGTAGGGGGGTATGGAGTGATTTTAGGGGGGACTTAGTAAGCATAGAGACCAAGTAATAGGTAGTTGCAACAATAGGTTTTAAAATTAATTAAATAATTAATCATAGGATTAACTAATTAATAATAAATTAGAAAGAAAAAAAAACATCTTGGCCATTACATGAGAGGGCCGGCCAAGCTAAGAGAAAATTGGGTCTTTGGGCCAAATTTCGAGATAAGGAACAAAAAAAAAAACAGTCCAAATATGCGGGCCCTTTAGACTTAGAATAATAAAATAATATTAATAAACCGCGAAATTTTCTGGCCCTAAATTTCGGGTTATTACACTAAACTTTCCCAAAAACATGCAAATAAGTGATAGAATGTCTATATTAATGTTATGAGTTGTGAATTAACCTTTAAAACATGATCTACGTTGATCGGTGCGAAGATGGGAATGAAAACACCAAAACGAGCCAAAAATGGCCTATTTAGTTTGTTTTGTTCCAAAACCCTCTAAACTTTCCCAAAAACATGCAAATAAGTTATATAAAGATTGCATGAATATTATAGGACATGAATGACACTTAAAAATACAAATTAGGTTGATCGATGCGAAGTTGGGAATGAAAACACCCAAAACGAGGCAATAATGGCCTATTTGGTTTGTTTTTTGTTCCAAAACCCTCTAAACTTTCCCAAAAACATGCAAATAAGTGATAGAATGTCTATAATAATGTTATGAGTTGTGAATTAACCTTTAAAACATGATCTACGTTGATCGGTGCGAAGTTGGGAATGAAAACACCAAAACGAGCCAAAAATGGCCTATTTGGTTTTTTTTTGTTCCAAAACCCTCTAAACTTTCCCAAAAACATGCAAATAAGTGATAGAATGTCTATAAAAATGTTATGAGTTGTGAATTAACCTTTAAAACATGATCTACGTTGATCGGTGCGAAGTTGGGAATGAAAACACCAAAACGAGCCAAAAATGGCGTATTTTGTTTGTTTTTTGTTCCAAAACACTCTAAACTTTCCCAAAAACATGCAAATAAGTGATAGACTGTCTATATCAATGTTATGAGTTGTGAATTAACCTTAAAACATGATCTACGTTGAACGGTGCCAAGTTGGGAATGTAAACACCAAAAACGAGCCAAAAATGCGTAAAACGGTGTAAAGTCATTATAACCAACATGATCAACCCCTAGTAAGCATAATATTGTGTTATAGGACATGTGTAAGGTTTGAAATCTAGAAATCGATAGACAAGTGACAAGTTAGGAGCGAAAATGCCAAAAAAAACACCTAAAATAGTCTAAAATGACAAGTGTTCTTTTATTCATAATTTCAACTTTATTGTTCTTTTATTTTGAATTGTTTGAACTAACTCCGCCCATAATTTGCAGGAACAATATAACCAGAACCTTTCGGAGTCTCAGGCTAGTGGCTTGGAGACGGATCCCATCCAGGTCTTCTTTGATACGGTTGGTGGCTTCCGGAAGGGCGAGGTTCTAGGGTTCGGCAAACATGGAGCTTCTCTCTATTATGAGAGAACCTCGCGGCGGCAGTTGGATCTGGCTACTCTCCATCAGTTTCCGCTCAACTGGCAAAGATGACCGAGCGTTTGGAGGAGTCCGAGCGTGCGAGGACGGAGTTAGAGGAGCGAGAGCGCCGTCTGGAGGAGCGAGAGCGCCGTCTGGAGGAGCGAGACCGTCAACGGGAGGAGCATCAGCGCCGTCTGGAGGAGGATCAGAAGAAGCAAGCGGAGTACCTCGAGCAGATGAAGGCGCAGATGGACGCTTTCATGAGGCAATTCGGCGATCAGTCTTCCATTCACCGACGACCCCCCGACGATCGCACAGACAGTACTGGCGGTTCTGGAGCCTTCATAGTGTAGTTGTTTGTTATATTTCGGTTTATTAGTTTACGTTTTTGGAAACTGTAATATATATTACATACTTTTTTGTATTACAAATTATTTATATAAATAATATAAAATATTATTTCGTATATATAACCTGTTTTTCATTAATAAATAATTTAATATCTTTTGCAAAGGTTTTTTGTTATTTAATGAAATGAAAAAAAAGACATAAGAATTTAACGACCGCCAAACGGTCGGTATCCAAAATTTCAAAACCGCGAAAATGGTAAATATTAAAATTAAAAAACCGCGAAAATTAATATACTGACCGACACACGGTCGGTAAATTATTAAGCGCCAACAAAAAAATTGGCTGGAAGAAGCAACTTTACCGACCGTCATATGGTCGGTCGGTAATACCGACCGCTAGGGCGGTCGGAAAATAGCTCCCAAATTTTTTTTTAAAGATTTTTATTTAGTCAGTAGACGGTCGGTAAATTATTTCCGACTGAGAATCGGTCAGTGAAAAATTTTTACCGACTAATTTTACACCGACCTCCTTGTACCGACCGTCGCCGGTCGGTAAATTGCAGTACCTACCGTTAACAGTCGGTAAATGGCGGTCGGCCGAGGCTTATTTTTTTGTTGTGACTGATGGGGCAAAATGCACCCATTAGTTATTGGGCCAGCCACTTAAAAAGCTAAGACCCAATCCAGCAATCAATAACATGAAAGAGCACGCCACAAGGATAGCCCATAAAAAGGATCAGGCCCAGATGCAAGCAAAAGTCTGTACATGGGACCTGATCACCTAAGCCCACGCTCAAGCACCCACCTGGTCAAGATCACATCTACCAGGTCCAGGGAACAGTAGCCTGGTCCAGATACAATCTACCAGGTCCAAGGTTACTGACCAGGTCCAGCCTAGCCTACTAGGTCCAATTCAACCTACCAGGGGCAGTTTCCACATACGTTCTCATGGTACTATAAATACTCCATGACCATGCACATGCAAAGGTATCCAAAAAAATATCAAACACACCTCAAACTTCTCCCTCACTTTCTCTCTCTACATTCTTACACTTTACTAACTTCAGCGTCGGAGAGTCTTTCCCCGGAACACCTCCGGGGGTAGCTCACGTTTGTTCTTTGTGTAGATTAACAAGCACATTCACGTGGATTTGAACTAGCTCTCGGCCCATAAAATAAATTTACATTGTTGTGACCCAAAAATCACCTCAACAATTTGGCGCTAGAAGGAGGGTGAGAGTGCCATATTCAGTTCATTTTTCCACCTCCAAACATCCTTGAATCATGTCTGAGCACGGTGACTCCGGTGGCCGTCCGAGCAAACGTCCACAACGTTCGAGCCAAAAGAAAAGTGGCAGTGTGCACACGCCTCATGTGACGCGAAGTAACCGTAGTGCAAGTGTAATGCCAACGCCCTCTCAGGTAGAAGAAGCTTTTCGAGTCCTTCGTACAACTTCTCTACTGCAGGAAGAAACAGAAATAAGTGAGCCTAGTGCAAGCAAATAATCGGAGGATGAGGATGAGTCCTCAGACGAGGACTACTCAGCAGCCCCGTCACGACCATCCTCCTCCGTCGGCACGAAAAGGCCATCTAATTTGAAAGCTCCGTCCAAGGACGACCCATAACAACCTCGCGTGCATAGGAAGCTAAACTACTCACGTGGGTCGGGTAGTCAAAGGATTTCAACCAACAAACATGGATCCACCCCACCTACATCTCTTCCGGGGGGTGGGAAGAAAGTGATTGGGATACAACGAGGGAGGCACGGGACCACCCAAGTTGGTTCTCAACTTCAAATAAAACAAGGGTGCAAGACGAAACTGTCTAGGCAACCCATGAGGTGGTAAGAAGACCACCAACTGTTCGTGAGACGAAGCACCGTCGCCAGCGGTCTCCGTTGCCTCGTACCACTATCCGGGAAGAAGCTAACATAGGGTCTTCCTATCGGACCACAGTGTACGATAGGCTAGGCCTGAAAATGCCTGTACATCAAAGGCTGGGGGCACCGACCTCCATCCAGGAAAGGTTGGGAGAACCAATACTTGTCAGGGATAGGTTGGGCCCAACCTCAGCAGCTAGATCAGGTCTGGAGCCTGTGCAACATAGGACTCCAGGACCATCCGCAAGTCTCAGAGCAGGTCGGCCACCATGGCCAGAAATAAGAACCCCCGCGATGTCACCGTTCCATGCTTCGGTTATCTTCGAATCTTCTGAAAGGGTGAAGCTACCTGGTCATATCAAATATGACGGGACATGGGACCCCAACGACCACATTCAGCATTACGAAGGCCATATGTTCCTGGGCCCTTACACAGACGCTACCTGGTGCAAATATTTCCTACCACTTTGATAGGCCTGGCCCAATCCTGGTTCCAGAGTCTGCCACCAGGTACCATCTACGACTTCACCCAACTCGCTGAACAGTTCACTAGCCATTTCATCAGTGGACGAAGAAGAGAAAAGAGCTCAATGGAGCTTATGAGTGTTAAGCAGAGTAGGGAGGAAAGCCTGTGAGAATACTTGGCTAGATTTAGCAGGGAGGCCATTGCTGTGTCTCCCCTCAAAACGGATATAGTAATGATGGCCTTGAAACATGGTCTGCAACCAGGGTCCTACAGGGACCACCTGGTCAGGGAAAACATCTCCACCCTCACAGAGGAATGCAAGAGTTTCGATAAGTTCATTAGGACAGAGGAGTTCAACAAAGCTCTGAGAGCTCCCCCTGGTGAAAAAAGAGGACAACAAGAAAAGAAGGGAGATAAGGGGAAAAAGGAGCAAAGGGACTCAAGGAAAGATGATTTTCCAACCTTTAACTCCTACACCCCCCTGACCGTATCTGTGGCAGAGATTTATGCTGCCCACAAGAATGAAGACAAGTGGCGTAGACCACCACCCATGAAGACAGCTGGTCGAGAGAGGGACCTGTACTATGATTTCCATGACTGCCCTAGTCACGCCACAGAAAAGTGCAGGACCCTACGCGACAACATTAAAGACCTAATTAATAGAGGGTACTTCAAACAATACAAGAACTGGAAGGCTGCCCGAGAAAAAGGTGGCCCTGCTCACGAGAAAAAACGTGACCAGGAGCCACAAAAGAAAAAGGCCCAAGACACACCTTACAACATCATAGCGGTCATCTTTGGAGACAAGCCTTCCAGCAGCTCCTTGCGGGCAGACCTGCGAGCTATGGGATCAGGCAGGTCATACTAAGTCAGAGACCTGCCAAAGAGCAGGTGATCAGTGCATTTGTGCACCATCTTATAGGTCATTTTTCATCCTTTTTATTCTTTGTTTTGCCCATATTTGTGCATTTTTAATTGGTTTTTCCTCCGCTCATTACATGTTACCAAGATTTGGGTCTCGTTTCATTTTTGGGTATTTTCTATGCATTTTTGAGAGGAAATGAGAATACAAGTGCTTTGATATTTAACATGAGTTGTTTTAGGTCCACGCCAGAGGATTCGAAGCCGGTTTTGACCACCCTCCACTATTTTGGGCATAAATTCTTTTCTGGAAATCTTTTGGATGCGGGGCCTATTGTGTTGGAAACTAGAGTTCAAGAGCTTTCCAACGGTATATTACACGCTCCAATCAGAGATCTACATCAAAAGTTATGAGCCTTACAAGATCAGCTCTTTGCGCAGTCTTCTCAGAGCGGACGCTCTAAATATGAGAGCGGACGCTCTGACATGTCAGAGTGGACACTCTCTAATTTAGAGCGGACGCTCGGCCCATGATCAGAAGGCATTGGCTGCTAGCAAAGGCCAGAGCGTCCGCTCCAACCCATGGAGCGTCCGCTCTCCATGCATGGAGCGCCCGCTCCAACCCATGGAGCGTCCGCTCGCCCATGCATGAAGCGTCCGCTCCAACCCATGGAGCGTCCGCTCCCCTTGCATGGAGCGTCCGCTCCAACCCCTGGAGCGTCCGCTCCCTTGGCCCAGTTTCAGCGCGTCCATTTGTTCTCTCTCATGTAATATATAAATACCCCAACTCTTCTAGGTTTAGGGGGGACGAAATTACCACTTAATTTAGCATTGTTTTCAGTATTTTTAGAGAGAGAAACACTAGAGTTTTGATACTTTTAGCTTGTAATCTTCAACAATCTATTCTCCATTTGCAATCAATCTATTTATTTAATCTTCTAGTTTGGTAATATCTCTCAATCTTTCTTTCTTTGTTATTTGTTCATCATTTGTATGTCATCATTTGTTGAGTTATTATTTATCATTAGCTATAGTTTCTTATTCATTGTTTTTGAGATTTTAAGTTTAAATCTTTGAATTAGTATTTGCAAGTCTAGTTGTTATCTTCCATGTCTATTAGTTTCTCTACTTCTTCTATTATGCTTGCTTTATTTATGGCTTTTGTTAGTATGAATATCCCTCTCCTAGGCTAGATTTCTAGCTAGGGGAGGGGGAAAATGATGGTATTTTGATTATTGAACATGGAGTAATTGTTAGTTTGGTGTGAAATTATTTGTTGATGCTTGTTTTCTAACATGGATTAAAATGCTAGATTAGGAGTTTGGCCAACTTCTAGGATAGAATATTGGACTAACCAAGTGTGGTTGAGAAATCTAAGCATGAGGTTAGAGACAATATGTTAGAAAAGGTCTAGGGTACTTCGAACCGGATTGTGAGCGAGGTAGAGAATGAGAGATCTAGTCTACCGAGCGATTCGATCCATGTTGTTTGGTTTGGTCTAGATTGAGATGTTATGTAAGTGGGTCGGCTGAGAAATCTAAGCCCACTTGCATTAACTAATCTCCTTGCTTGAAACAATTGATTTTATGCTTGTTATGTGGTTGCTTCGTGCTTAATTTTTGGAATATCGTGTTTTCCCCCTTCCCTAGTGACTTTACTTGTAGATGTAGTTGTAGTCTAATTTGGTTAGTTTCACTGTTTATAAATCCCAATTTACCCAAAAAAACCCCAAAAAGAGACCCTCAAATAGCAAGATTGGCCTAGAAACAATCCCGATCACCTACCTCTCTGTGGATTCGACCCCTTACTCCATTATACTACCCATTTAGGATAGTTAGGGAATAGGGTTTTTATACTTTGACCGGACCTAGGAAGTAACGACCCCTAGCACCCGATCAAATTTTGGCGCCGTTGCCGGGGAGGTGCGACTTGATTGGAATTGTTTTTGAGTTATTTTTGCGATTTCAGTTATTGCTTTCATTTTCTAGTTTGATTTTGATTTTCCTTTTATTGTGATTACTATTTTTCTTTTATTTTACTCTTCCTTTTATTCTCTCTTGTCATTGCTAACCCTTTGCTTAGCTTTGGTTTTACAAGTAACATATCTTGAGACTCATTTTCAAGAATGGCTAGTTTCTCAATTCCTCCGCAATTTGAGAATGAGCCATTTTGGAGGTTTTTCGATAGGGTGCGTGAAGTATTTCCCAACAAGTATTTTGGTGGGACACGTGGATTATGTGAAGTACTTTACGCCGGGTTGAACGATTTCACTCTCAATTTGGTTGAGTATAGGCATAATGGAGGGTTTCAAGCACTTTCTTGGGATGATGCTTTTGACTACTTCAAATGTTTAGCTCAAGACTCATATGAGTGGGATATGGGCACAAACCCACAACAAGTTCAACCCAACTATGGTATGCCTCCTACCCCCTCTCCTAGTTGTGATTCTATGCAGTTTGGTTATGAATTTTCATCCCCACCTAATGATTGCATGAATTACAATGATGTCCCTTGTGCTTACAATGCTTCTCCTCACTTGTCATATCATGATTCTTCTTCTCTAAGTCAAAATTGTAATGAGGTGCATGCTCCAAGTTTTGATACACAACTTATCTTAGATTGCATAAAATCCTTTTGCGATGACATGAAGTTAGAAAGGAGGAACATGTGTGTTGATGATCATTCCTCTCCCCCGCATGCTAATTCATCCCCTAATTTAAATGATGTGATGCATTCTCAAGTCTATGATGTGAATCCTACTCTTGATGCCATGAATCACTTAGAGGAACTAATGTGTAGTAGCATTGAATGTGTTGAACATGTTGAATCTAGAGTAGATGTTTGCTACACCCTTACCCCTCTTGAATGTGAGGATGAGAGCACTGGGTTAGTGAAGGAGTGTGATCCAATACCCTCTATGACCGACCAAGAGTGTGAGGATGTGATACGTGAGTTAATGAGGATAGACAAGGAGAGAGGTTATGGAAAATGTATTTATGCATCTAAGTCCTCGAATGATTTTGATGGTGGTTCTCCCTATGTAGAGAAAGAAAATGTTTTGAGGGAGAAAATTGTGCTTGTTGATGATGGATTTTGGAGTAGTGATGATGATGAGCCATGCCTAGGTTTGGTGAGTCCAATTCATGAAGAGGAAGAGGTTGCTTTTGAGGAAGTTTGTGAATCCCTAGATTCTCTTTTTGCCTCCCCCTCTCCCATTGACTCCATTATTCAGTCTCTTCCTAACCCACCTCAATCAATTGATGACTTAGATGGTATTGAAAGTGAAGATGGTGACTCTAGTGATAGTGATGATGATGAGTTTGGCTTAGAGATTGAAAACCCCCTCTTTGAGGATGCTTATGAAACTCGTGATTATCACAACCCTTTATTTGTGGATGTAGATGATGTAGGCGATGAGTTGAGAGATGAATCTTTAGGTGAAGAAGCTTTGGATAGGAGTGCTCTTGTTATGAGTTCTTGTGATGTGAGTGAGAGTTTTTGCGAGGACATAACGCCCGTTCTATCCACTCATGCCCCTTTCTCCAAGAGTCTTGATCTTGTTCCTTCTTTCCCTATTTCTCTTCCTCACTATGTCACTTGTCCACCACTTGAGGATCCTCTTACCACTCATGACCCCCAAGATTCTCTTGTTGATACCATTGTAGCAAAGTTGTATAGTAGTGACAATTTTTCCTCCTTTTCTTTTGATTCTTCTTTTTCTTTTGATTCTTCTTTTTGTTTTGATTTTTCTTCTTATTTTTTCATTTTTCCTTGTAAATTTTCTCATTTTGCTTTTTCTTCATCATTTAGGCATAGAGTATTGATTCACTTTGTGCCTACTCTATTGTATACTCTTGCCTATGTGATACTCATTGAGCCGTGTGCGGTTGCACATGACAAGCTTTTGAGATCGTTGCAATCTTATTTACTAGATTAAATGGTCTCCCTTTGTAAATAGTTTTATTTTTCTTATTTTCTCTTTTCCTCTTATTTTCCTTTCCCTCCCTCCCTCCCTTTGAACTTGTTTGAAGCATTGAGGACAATGCTTCATTCGAATTGGGGGGGGGGGGGGGAGGACCTTTTGATCTTTCATTTTCATTATGTTATTAATGCTTTTATTTTGGAAGTTTGGACTTGTCTCATGTGTATGTAGGTTTGAGGAACTTAAAGAGCCTTTTGAGACAAATTGAAGTAAGAAATTGATGAAGCCTGCTTTGGTGAGATCTTTCCAAACTCTCCTCTTTTATTTCCCTTGTTTGCTTAGTTTTAGGGTTAGGTTTAGGAGGAGATGATTGTTCGAGGATGTTTGGCTTTTAATTTTGGCTTTTAAGCCCTTGAGGACATTTGGATATCGATGGCGTTGGGCCTCGATTTATTTATTTGTTTGATTCTTGATTGCTTATTTGAGAGTCATTCATGCTTGGATTTTGTTTTCCTCACTTTTGTATAGTTTTCTTATTTTGTTTTTCCTTTTTTTTTTTTCCATTTCTTTTTCTTTTCTTTTCAAGGCAAAGTGTATTTTTGGTCTTGTTTTTAGTTTGGACTTGATCACTTTAGAGTCTTGGACATTGAATGCATTCCTTCCTAATTGTTAGCGGTCCACATGGTTTGAGATGTTGGGGTTGATTTTCAAATATCATGTGCTAGGTTTTAGAGCTTTAGAGTTCATGAAACTTAAACTCTTGGGTTGTGGAATGATTGGTGATGCTTTGCTAGCTAGTTGAATCCCTGGAGGCAGTATTTGCAATCCACTACCCTTAACATGTGAGGAAATGTCAAATCTTTCAAGCCTTCAACATTATTTTGTTTGAGTGGCGATAGGATCCTTGTTATAACTTAGCTTGATCAAGAACTTGATTCATGACTCGCCGAGACCGCGACCGAGCTACTCTAGGGGAGGACAGAGGCATTCATTTTCCTAGTTATGTTCCATTTTTTTTTTTTCCTTTTTCATTTCCTTTTTTTTGTTTTATTTGTCTTGCTTCTTTCATTTTTCTAGTTTTTTTTTCTTTGCATTTATCATTTGGAACCTTTTGAGCTTGGCCTTTCCTTTCTTCTAGCCACATTACTAGCCTTGTATGCCCCTTGTTTTGTCTTATATCCTTTTAGGTATAGTGAAGCAATTGGAGCATTGTGGTTTGTATTTGCTTTGTATCGGAAATTTGTGGAGAAGTAAGGAGGTTTGCTAAGCACAAACGTGTTGATTTGCATAGTTGCAAGCAAAAGCCGACCTAAGTTGAAAAAGGCAAGGTCGTGTTAAATAATTGGAAAAAAAAAAATTTGAAAAAAAAAAAGTGAAAAAAAAAAAGAAAAAAAAAGGCAAGCATTTATTCCTTTCTCTTTCACAATGAGGAAATTGTGTCATTTAAGCTTGGGGGAGGAGGAATATTGCGAAAAATCTTGTAAAATTTTTCAAATTTTGTTTATTTCTTTGAATAAGCTTGGGGGATTTTGTGTGTATGTGTATGGCGTATTAGGAGTTTGTTTGCTATTTGTTGCTCATTGGCACTTATTTGCTTCACTATTTAAGTTTTGAGCACCACAAGCCAAATTCATTCCTACCTTACCCTAGCCCTACATTATAACCCTTAAGCCCTCTTGATCCTAGAGAGTTGAGTTATAGTCGGTGGAGGAAGTCATGGTTCAAGCATATTGAGCGGCTTTGTTATGATGAGATGTCGGGTAGCCTAAATTGTTACTCCTTTTTGTTCTTCTGGCTCCTTCGGGGAGTCATGAGGAGCTACCTCAAAGGGTGGAGATGAAACTAGCTTAGCTTGTGATTGTTTGGTTGTAGAGCGAAAAGGGGATTGTTTCTCTCTAGTTCTTCTATGTAGCATGTTTTATTTGACTATCCACCTTAACTTAGACATTTTTGAGCATGTTTTCCGCTAGTACTTAGAAAGGTTTGCATTCATTGATCCTTGATCCATTTACAAGTCCGACTAGGGATTTTTGTTTTATTTTTCTTCCTTTTATTTTTCTTTTCTTTGTTTTCGACTTTTCGTTAACCTCTGCCTTGATCTATTGTTGGAAGAGTTATGGGTTAAACTCTTTGGAAACCCTTACGAGAGCATCACTCGTCCTCATTGACGACTTTGAGGTTTAAATGGCTTGTCATTTACGCTAAAAATGACCGTGATTCCTACGACAGTGAGTTAGTGTAAATATGCTGTGTTTGATTAGGTTGTTATTTTCCATTACTTGGTGTTGTTATCCTGTGGTTCGGGAATCAATTTGACTTTGCTCGAGGGCGAGCAAAGGGTTAGTTGGGGGGATTTTGATCGGTGCATTTGTGCACCATCTTATAGGTCATTTTTCATCCTTTTTATTCTTTGTTTTGCCCATATTTGTGCATTTTTAATTGGTTTTTCCTCCGCTCGTTACATGTTACCAAGATTTGGGTCTCGTTTCATTTTTGGGTATTTTCTATGCATTTTTGAGAGGAAATGGGAATACAAGTGCTTTGATATTTAACATGAGTTGTTTTAGGTCCACGCCAGAGGATTCGAAGCCGGTTTTGACCACCCTCCACTATTTTGGGCATAAATTCTTTTCTGGAAATCTTTTGGATGCGAGGCCTATTGTGTTGGAAACTAGAGTTCAAGAGCTTTCCAACGGTATATTACACGCTCCAATCAGAGATCTACATCAAAAGTTATGAGCCTTACAAGATCAGCTCTTTGCGCAGTCTTCTCAGAGCGGACGCTCTAAATATGAGAGCGGACGCTCTGACATGTCAGAGTGGACGCTCTCTAATTTAGAGCGGACGCTCGGCCCATGATCAGAAGGCATTGGCTGCTAGCAAAGGCCAGAGCGTCCGCTCCAACCCATGGAGCGTCCGCTCTCCATGCATGGAGCGCCCGCTCCAACCCATGGAGCATCCGCTCGCCCATGCATGGAGCGTCCGCTCCAACCCATGGAGCGTCCGCTCCCCTTGCATGGAGCGTCCGCTCCAACCCCTGGAGCGTCCGCTCCCTTGGCCCAGTTTCAGCGCGTCCATTTGTTCTCTCTCATGTAATATATAAATACCCCAACTCTTCTAGGTTTAGGGGGGACGAAATTACCACTTAATTTAGCATTGTTTTCAGTATTTTTAGAGAGAGAAACACTAGAGTTTTGATACTTTTAGCTTGTAATCTTCAACAATCTATTCTCCATTTGCAATCAATCTATTTATTTAATCTTCTAGTTTGGTAATATCTCTCAATCTTTCTTTCTTTGTTATTTGTTCATCATTTGTATGTCATCATTTGTTGAGTTATTATTTATCATTAGCTATAGTTTCTTATTCATTGTTTTTGAGATTTTAAGTTTAAATCTTTAAATTAGTATTTGCAAGTCTAGTTGTTATCTTCCATGTCTATTAGTTTCTCTACTTCTTCTATTATGCTTGCTTTATTTATGGCTTTTGTTAGTATGAATATCCCTCTCCTAGGCTAGATTTCTAGCTAGGGGAGGGGGAAAATGATGGTATTTTGATTATTGAACATGGAGTAATTGTTAGTTTGGTGTGAAATTATTTGTTGATGCTTGTTTTCTAACATGGATTAAAATGCTAGATTAGGAGTTTGGCCAACTTCTAGGATAGAATATTGGACTAACCAAGTGTGGTTGAGAAATCTAAGCATGAGGTTAGAGACAATATGTTAGAAAAGGTCTAGGGTACTTCGAACCGGATTGTGAGCGAGGTAGAGAATGAGAGATCTAGTCTACCGAGCGATTCGATCCATGTTGTTTGGTTTGGTCTAGATTGAGATGTTATGTAAGTGGGTCGGCTGAGAAATCTAAGCCCACTTGCATTAACTAATCTCCTTGCTTGAAACAATTGATTTTATGCTTGTTATGTGGTTGCTTCGTGCTTAATTTTTGGAATATCGTGTTTTCCCCCTTCCCTAGTGACTTTACTTGTAGATGTAGTTGTAGTCTAATTTGGTTAGTTTCACTGTTTATAAATCCCAATTTACCCAAAAAAACCCCAAAAAGAGACCCTCAAATAGCAAGATTGGCCTAGAAACAATCCCGATCACCTACCTCTCTGTGGATTCGACCCCTTACTCCATTATACTACCCATTTAGGATAGTTAGGGAATAGGGTTTTTATACTTTGACCGGACCTAGGAAGTAACGACCCCTAGCACCTGATCAGCAGGCCGTCAATTTTGCCCACTATCTCATTCAGACCAGGGGATTGCGAGGGAGTATCTTATCCTCACAACTACCCCCTGATATGCTCAGTTCAAATTTCTCACAGCCTGGTGAGAAGAGCCCTGATCGATGGAGGCAGCTCCATCAACATTTTGTATGCTGCGTGCTTCCATAAGATGGACCTGAAGGAAAACATGTTAGTCCCCTCCCCTGGCCCAATATCAGGCTTTATGGGTGAATCAATAGTGCCCAGGGGAGAAATTAACCTACCTGTCCAGCTGGGACAGGAGGATTCTGAAAGGATTTGCATGGTGAGATTCTATGTGATAGATGCACCTTCACCATACAATGCCATTCTGGGCAGAACTTTCTTGGATTAATTTGAAGGTGTAGCATCCACTTTCCACCTATGCTTTAAGTATGTGACTGATGCTGGGGGGTAGCCACCCTCAGGGGATCTCAAGAGGCTGCCAGAAGCTGCAACCTGACCCAAATCAGGCAATCTAGGCCTGAGGAGGTGGCTAGGACCAGAAGGTTGGCTCAAGAATTATCTAAGCTAGTTAAAAACAACCCCAACAAAGTTCGCCTAACAGGGGAGGAGCAGCCTCAACCAAGCAAAATTTTCACCACCAATCACGATACTACCAGCACGTCAATGGAGATAGACCCACAACTGGACGCAGAAGCCAGGCCAACTGAAGAGCAAGTCAAGGACCAAGCCATTTAACCTGGTCAATGCACAGAAGAAATTCAGTTGGGACAGGGGGCAGGCAAAACTGTCATCATAGGGACAGAGATGAATAAAGAAGAGAGGTGTAATCTGATCACCCTACTCAGAACAAACTGTGATATCTTTGCCTATGAGGCCAGTGACATGCCTGGTATAGACCCTGGTCTAATCTCCCAACATCTGAGTGTCCTGCCAGAGGCAAAGCCTATCAAGCAAAAGAGGATGAACTTCTTTACTGATAAAAAAGGAAGGTGGTTACGAGAACTTCCTAGTACACTATGGTCACTGAGGACCACCTCCAAAGAATCCACAGGCAGGACACCATTTAATCTTGTCTTTGGAACTGAATCCCTGCTCCCTGCGGAGGTAAGAAGCAACTCTCTAAGAGTTCACCTCTATGAAGCTAAAACCAATGACCAGGTCCTCTCTGAGAACCTGGATCAGCTCGATGAGGTCAGGGAAGAAGCTGCAATCAGGCTAGCTGCTTATCAGAACAGGATAAGCAGGTACTACAACAGAAAGGTTAAGAACAAGCCCATCAAAACAGGTGACCTGGTCTTAAGAAAAGTTGCAACTGTTCAAAAGGATAAAATTCATGGGAAGCTATCAGCAACCTGGGAGGGTCCTTATCAAGTTTATGAAGAGTTGTCCACGTCAACATTTCATCTCATGGACCTGGAAGGAAATCAACTTCCCAGCATATGGAATGCTGATCAGCTCAAGAAATACTATGCTTAGAATTTTTTCCTAATTATTATTTCCAAAGAATCATTGTAAATATGTATAAAAAAATTTCAAATATCAATGAAAATTCAAGTTTGCTGCTACAACTCATTGTTCAAGGTAATATCAAAAAGTCCTGGTCTGGTGGAGGCAGGTGAAAAAGGCTTGCTCAGCAAGCACACCTGGTTCCATTCCTAGCCCAGTCCATGTATTTGTTGGCCTAAGGCCAATAATGCATGCATCAAAAGTTCTGGTCTGGTGGGTACAGGTGAAAAAGGCTTGCCCAGCAAGCACGCCTGGTCCCATTCCTAGCCCAGTCCATGCACTTCTTTGACTCAAAGTCATACAAAAGTTCAAGCCATAAATGATCTGGTCCTGGGTAGGGTAGTGCAAAGAGTTTACCTAGCAGACACACTTACCCAAACGCCCTGTCTAGTCTATATGCCTATTTGACCACAGGTTATACAAAGGGATATGCTTCAAATGATCTAGTCCTGGGTAGGGTAGTGCAAAGAGTTTGCCTAGAAAACGCACTTACCTAAATACCCTGGCCAGTCCATATGCCTATTTGGCCTCAGGTCATACAAAGGGATATGCTTCAAATGACCTGGTCCTGGGTAGGGTAGTGCAAAGAGTTAGCCCAGTAAACACACCTACTCAAATACCCTGGCCAGTCCATATGTTTATTTGGCCCCTGGTCATACAAAAATACATGCATTCACAAAGAGCAGTAAGCACAAATATTTTGCAAAGCAAATCAACTTACTCAACCACCTGTTAAAAACTCCTGTAACCTGTATCTGGTCAGAAGGTCACTTTGTCACCTTCTAACCAGGGGGGCAAAGAGTATAGACAACATATATAGCACTCATAAATATTTGCAGAGACAAAAATTCTTGCAAAAACCACATCTTTATAAAAGTCAAATATCAACCAAACATTCGAAAGCAGAATAAAACATTCGAAAGCAGCCGTCAAAGAAATAATCAGTGAACTCCTGGTCAGTCCTGGTCAGGTGAGCCCTGGACTCCAACTCCTCCTCAAGCTCTCCCAGCTGAGTCCACGTTTACCACCCAGCTTACCAAGTCCATCCTGGTCGGTCCACAGCACCTTGTTTGGTTAACACCACCTTGGTTGCTTAGCACCAACCTGTTCGGTTAGTAGCCCCCTGGTCGGTCAAAACAAACCTGGTCGGTCAATAGCACCCTGGTCGGTCAAAACAACCCTGGTCGGGCAGTACCACCCTGGTCGGTCAATAGCACCCTGGTTGGTCAAAACCACCCTGGTCGTTCAGCACCACCCCTGGTTGGTCAATAGCACCCTGGTCGGTCAACACCACCCTGGTCATACAAAAGCACATGTATGTCAAAAAAAAAGGTATACACTGCACTTCTATAAAAATCCTCGTCATAGGCAGGACGAAGTACATGTTACACTTCTATAAAAATCCTCGTCATAGGTAGGAAGAAGTAAATGTTACACTTCTATAAAACTCCTCGTCATAGGCAGGACAAAGTACAGGTTACACTTCTATAAAACTCCTCGTCAAAGGCAGGACGAAGTATTGCACTTCTATAAAAATCACAAGTCAATTGGTTAGACGTGGCCCGGAAATGCTTCATACGTGGTTAGCCCATCACATAAATCCATAAAAACTGCCCACATAATTTATGGACTTGGGGAGGCAACTTGATGGGGTAAAATACACCCAGTACTATTGGGCCAACCTACAATTATTTAAGCCCAACCACAGGAAGGCCCACTCCAGGACCAGGCCCACATGTGAGATAAGCCCAGTACATATAACCTGGCCCCACAGGGTCCACGCTCCACTATAGACCTGGTCCAGCCCAGCTGACCAGGACCAGCCCAGCTGACCAGGTCCAGCCGACCAGGTCCAGCCCAACCAACCAGGGGTACCAAGTCAGCCCAAAAGTATTATAAATACCCATCTCTATGCAACAATAAGGGGCATTCAAAGAGTAAAGTAAACACTTCACAAATACTTTCTCTCTCTTACATTCTCTCTCAAATTATTTCTCCTACACTATACTGACTTGAGCGTCGGAGTGGCCTTCCCCGGAACACCTCCGGGGGTAGCTCACACGTGTTTTTTGTGCAGGAACGGTGCTTGATTGTGTGGAAACGGAACTTGCTCTCGGCCCATTGTTAGGTGTACCAAAAATTGCCTCAACAATCACCATTCCAATTTTACACATTCCCATTATAACTAAAAATAATCATCTTTCTGAAATTTACTCCTGTATTCCTCATCTTTGTAAATTTATTTCATTAGTCTTTAATTATCCAACAATATATACTTCAGTTAAACAAACTGTGAGAACTTGCTAAGCTTCCCCATTCCAAGAAAGACGACAACAATACAACAGCAAATTAAAGCCTATTGCTTGGTAATTTTTGTATGTAAAATTTCAATTTTTTTTTAATGTCAATCCTTACATTTTTAAAACTTTTTTCTATATACTCCGTATATGTTTTAGATTTAACAAGAGTGGAAGCCCGTGCGATGCACGGGTTGGGTTTATTTGATGATCATATTAGTTTTTGATTATCTCGAATTCTATTGGCTTAGAAATCCTTTTTGCTAAGGTGGCACATATGCTCTTGGATTTTACTCCTTTAGTAATATATTAGATTTTGCTGATTGTATATTTCAGAGTGTTGGAATACTTGTGCAAATATATGAAAGTTTGGTACTATTTTCTTCTTTTATTATAAAAACAATAGAGGGAGAAAGCAAGATATTTAGAGCCTCCTATTATGAATTTGAACAGGGCCCCTAAAATCTTAGCCCCGACCCTGTAAACCATACAACCACATGCATTGAATTAAAAATAAAATTTTGCCACTAACCACCTATTAAGTGGAAAATGTTGTTAATAACTACCACAATTTATTTTTTTTATTGAATTTAACAACCAAATAAGTGCTAAGTAGTTGTAAACCACCACCTAGTTAACGGAATATTCTAACGTTGTTAGTTTACCGTTAGTTTTTGACACGTGTCATGATATTATTGGTTCTTGATTTATTTTTTGAATGAAAAATCAGAAAATTAAGGAAAATTATTTTAAAAAATCAGAAAAAAATCACAAAAAATAATAAAAAAACTAGCCAGAGGTGGTGGGTAGGGGGCTCATCGGATGCGGGCGGGGGCTGGGGGAGGGGGGGTTTGAAGGTGGAGGAAGGGGTGGGAGTGTTCGAATGGGCTGTGGGAGGGGGATGTTCGATGGGCCTGGGTGGCGGGGGAGGCTTCGATAGAGCTGGAAAGTGGGG
Organism: Salicornia ramosissima; assembly: GCA_951394345.1. Lineage (NCBI taxonomy): Eukaryota > Viridiplantae > Streptophyta > Magnoliopsida > Caryophyllales > Amaranthaceae > Salicornia > Salicornia ramosissima. The sequence continues at coordinate 23,182,640 of OX596235.1, forward strand.
GTGGGGGGGTTTGACGGGGTGGTGGGGGCGGTGGTTAGGTTTTAAAGGGGGTGGTTTTTCGGGGGTTGGGCAGGACTGGGGAGGGGGTTTCGGGGGTTGGGGATTACAGGGAGGGGGTTGTCGGCGCCGAGGGAGGGTCGGGGAGGGGGGTATCGAGGTGGGGTTGGAGATGGTTGAGGGTGCTCGGGGAAGGGGGTTTTGGGTGTGGGTGGAGTCGGGGATGGGGGAGGTGGGGAGGGGAGGGGTCGGCACTGTCGGTGGGGGTGGGGGAGGTGGTGGCAATGCTGGTGGTAGAGGGGAGGGATGGGTGAGGTTTTTTTTATTTTCCAGATTATTTTTTTTAATTTTCTTTTTTTTCAGATTTTTTTTATTTTTTTATTTTAAAAATGTGTTAATTAAGTTTAAGTGGTTTAATTAAGTTTAAGTGGTTTAATTAAGGTTTAAGTTGTTTAATTAAGGTATAATTGTAATTTGAGTTAACAGTGTTAAAAATAAGAGGAGGTTTGCAACTTTTTATAACTTATTTGGCAGTTAAATTAAATAAAAAAATTTTTATGGTAGTTGTTGAAACTAATTACCACTTATTAGGTGGTTAATGGCAAAATTTTCAATTAAAAACAAAACATCTTCCAAACATCTTGCACTTTTATTTTTTCCACCAATCTTAGTAGGAAAGTGGAAAAGCATTTTTTGTTTTTCTCAAAAGTACTTTTTTTACAAAAAATACAATTCTAAAGAATAAAATCTAAACACCAAAATTCCTATTTTTTAATACTCCATAGATAGAGACCCATATAGTTTTTTGACATTAAAATTTTAAAACTGTCGCCACTTTGTAACCCCACTTAAACACTTTGTAACCCCAAATTAAAAAACACTTGTAACCCCACTTAAACATTTTGTAACCCAAATTAAAAAACACTTTGTAACCCCAAAAAAACACTTTGTAACCCTAGTAACACTTTGGACGCCACTTAAACACTTTGTAACCCCACGTAAACACTTTGTAACCCAAAAAAATACTTTGTAACCCTACTTAAACATGTTGTATCCCAAATAAAAGACCTTGTAATCCCTACTTAAATACTTTGAAAACACAATATACTACTTTCTAATCCCATATAAACGCTTTATAACCTCACTTAGTGATATTGTAACCCTAATAAAACACATTGTAATCCCACTTAACCCAAATACTTTATAAACCGCATAAAAGCACTTTCTAACCCATTATTAGACTTTGTAACCCCAATAAAAACACTTTGTTACCTAAGCAAGATACTTTATAATCCGCTTAAACACTTTGTAACCCCAGAAAAATAACTTATAACCCCAACAAGACACTTCAAAAAAATCAACACAATTGAACACTTTTTAACCCCAATACAACACTTTATAATCCTAATAAAACACTTTGTGACCGCAATAAAATCGAATTGAGAAAAAGAGAGAAAGAAGTGAGAAAAGAAAAAAAATGGCATTTGAGTGAGAATAGAAGAGAAAGAAATGAAGAGTCATGCATTTATGTCATTTTTTTTAATTAAAAAAAACCAAAAAAAAAAACATTTTTAAAAAAATTGGCCAAACAATGGTTGTATGGTTGCAAATCATACAGTAGGTTATATGGTCTGATCTGGACACCCCTACCATGGTTGGGGCGTCTGGTCTGGACGCCCCTACTCTTATCTTTTTTTAAAAAAATTTAACCACCACCATGGTGGTGGTGGTGGTGTCAGTGGTGGTGATCAGGGTCATTACATGGTGTCCGACATCGTTATATATGTAATTGTGGTGTAATTTTAAGTCAAGGGCTGTATTGTATTTTTACATTAAATTATGGGCAATTTTAAGTAATTAATGAGCAACGTTTAACAACTCCCAAAAACATTCCTTTGATGATGTATGAGTAGTCTATTCATTGGTGGACCCACATGTTGGAACAAGGGGGACCACTATCCCCCAACTATAAGAATTAACTTTTCGTTTTTTTTAAATAGCATGTGGGTTGTGAAAATTTCCAAATTTTGGATGTTAGAATGTTAAATTTTAATTATTAAACATTTTATACGCTTTACCAATTTGTAAGAATTAATGTAAGGTTTGTCAAGCAGAAAAAAGTAGTACTTTGACATATACATCCACCCCCCCCTCCTAATTTCAAAATCATGGGTCCATCACTGTCTATTTTATATAGAGATACCTTTGTTTTGTCTACCCTTTTGTAATTTTTGCGGTTTTTTTTTTTAAATTCCTTCCTTAATTGTGTTGTTTACTAAAATATAACTCATTACACTAGGACAAATGGATCAAAAATTAACAATTAAAATTAGGCTAGTTCGGTTGACTCAAATAATGAACTCAAATTAAAACTGGCAAAATTGATTATTGTGGATTTAAGTTTGGAAAAGATGTCATAGTAGTTCGGAAATTTTTTGTTGCTTTTTTTAATAGGATAAAAAATAATATTACATAGATTGGATGGACCTTCTAATCAGGCTAAAACATCATCTATCTTCCTCAAGTATATTACATACGGAGTATGTGAGAAGTAGGTTGACATTGAATATATAAAGTAGATTGTACCAAGCATGTCCTACATTTGCAATCCAATTAGTTACTCAATTGCCTTCTCGATAAATGTGTCTAACATTGTAATTAAGAGTCAAAATAGGGAAGACCTTGTTGGATCTTGATGACTAGATACGCGATCTTCCTGGGTGGACGAGCTAGGTTGTTGACAGTATTAATCATAGGGCGATTATGGACCATGCAGGGGGTCAGGAAGAAGATTGAGCTTCTGGTGAAACCTTGTCATTGAGGGAAGACAGAGAATCTAAGAGAGATGGGATTTCCATTCCTGAAAATAAGAGACAGCACGGATGAAAATAGCAACAGAGGATATCTACTTCATGTATTCAATGCATTAAAATTTTTAATTATCTCATTTAGTAGGTATAATACAAGAGGATCATTTTTAGATCCTGATCCGCAGGATTTGGATCTGGATACTCATTCCATGGATCCGCCGGATCCGCAGCGGATCTGGATCCAAATAAAAAAAGGATCTGGATCTGGATCCATCAGGATCTGGTCCAAATCCGGTCCGCCACCATCTCTATCAAAGGCCGGAAAAATCGTATCGCCATTAACGTTGTCTTCAATAATAGCAACCAGTGGATCACCTACCAATATGATATTGGGAAACTCTTTAATGTTTTTTCCAACAACTTTTCTCAACCTCCCATGTCCCAGGATACACTAATCACAAGGAAGAAATGGACCATACCATAAAAAATAGGAGCTCTTGAACTCTCTCTGAAGATTAGAAAAAATCCTTTCTCGAAGTTTTACAAAAAAAGGAAGTGAAAAGAGCCCTGTTTAGCATGAGCCCATTGATTGGTCCATTTAGGACCTATTTCCTGACTTCTTTTAGCTTGTATTTTGAGCATTTTCGCTCTTATTTTACATGTTTTAGGTTGTTTTAGCTTAGTTTTGTGTGTTTGATTTATATTTTTACTTAATAGTTCGACCAAATTGTAGTTGTTTCCGTTGCCTCGTATTTTGTGCATGTAATTTTCGGGTCTAATTTGGATCGTGAGAGGTCCAGCGGGGATCCCGAGAAGCCCGTTTATAGCACCGAGGCCATTCATTGAGCTTGGGGGTAAGAAGATTTAAATTGGGGGCGACATGACCCTGCAGCTCAAGGTTGCACCATCGTGTATAATTTAAGTAAAAGGCAACTCAAGTAGCTATATGACCGTGTAGGCAAACTCTGCACGGTCATGTAGAGTTCAGAAACCATGTTTTGGGTTACACGAGCGTGCAGGGTCCTGCAACTCCTGCTCCCAAATTACTTCACTTTGCCACAACCGTGCAAGGTTAAGCTGCACGGTCCTGCAGACCTATACTACGAGTGCGTTGTTTTGGTCGTGTAAGTAGTTTAGCAACTTGGGTTAATTGGAGGGGTTAAGCAAATTATTAGAAAAATTTAATTTTACGCTCTCTCAACTTAGTTTCATTTTTCTCTCTCAATAATTATAGAAAACCCCACATTAATATTCAATTTTGATAATCAAATGCTTAGATTTTACTTTTGATCATAAAATACTTTAGTATCCATTTCATCTCAAGTTTCTTGTGGTACATTTTCATCTTCAATCCCCGTAATTAGAAGTTTTTATTTGTTGGTTTAGCATGAAGTCTTATTTAATTCTTGTTGATGCTTTAGTTTTGATTGAGATTTAATTTTACTATGATTAGAGTAGTAATAATTTCTTTGTTCATAAATATTAATTTAATGGCTTTTTTTTGAGTGAGTAGTCCCTTTTTTGGATTAGATGACTTAATGTTATGGATTTTGGAGGTAATCACTTGATTGATTAAGTGCTTGAATTATTTTGAACGTATTTTCTCATAGATTTCTTGATGCTTTGCATGATAGCTTGGTGAAGTTGTTATGTCTAGTAGTTGTTTTTGATTAGTTTACCATGATTACTTTTAAGATTTATATGGAGAATTTTTTTAATTGTTAGAGATAGTAATTAGAATGGTGAATCATTTGCAGAATTAATAAATTTGGTTTTGGAACTAATTGAATTAGTTAATCGAGATAGGTTGATTTGATTTGTTTTAGAGTTTCCTAAATCTAATTGAGAGTGGGTTAAGGAGTGAATTCATTAGTAATCTTGATGATTTACTTTGCAATTGAGCTTTTCAAGAATGGTTCAAACTCAATGATTGTAATCCCTCCAATTGAAGTAACATTAGGGAGACTAATCCTTAGAGTTTGAGTCATTTTCTAGCTGAGTTTAATTCTTAGATTTTAATAGCTATTCACATTCTCTAAACCTCCAAATTACAAGATCCTTGAGTTAATTAAAATACAACTAATTCCGCTAAAAAATTTTGCGGATCGAACCTAGTTTCCTAGTACTACGTATTAGTGTTAGGTTATAAATAGTATATTTAAGAGGTGCCTAGGGCCACGACACCCTAGGAGCCGATCACCCCTAGATAGCCCCTTGGCCAAATGGCACTCCAGCTGGTTTCTTTCAAAAAATTGGTCTTGGGTGAAACATGTTATTATCAAAGCGGTTCCCTCTTTCCTAAATAAGGGCCATCTTCTCAAGCAATTCAATATGACCAACATTTCTCTCATCCCTAAACGAGATAATAATATTGTGGTGGAACACTTCAGACCCATCAGCCTTTGCAATGTCTTCTACAAAATTGGGTCGAAGTGCATTAAAAATAAAATAAGGAAGGATATTGATGGGTTATTCAGTATAAATCAAAATGCCTTCATACCAGGAAGACACATAGGGGATAATATTTTGGAGGGCCATGAAATTCAGGAAAAGGCCCGTCTTACAAAAAGAGGAAGGTAGCAGAAGCTAGCGATAAAAAAACATATGAGCAAGGCCTACTAGAGGTTGGAGTGGAATTTTATTGAAGATGACTTCATGAATTGAGCTACATGGTTTTCCATCCAACTTATGAAAACTAGTTATGGAATATATGTAACACCCCGTAATTTCGAGGTTTGAATTTTAAGTAATTAGGTTATCTTTGTTGTCGTCTCAAAAATTTATTTCGAATCTATTAATAAATTCTCTGTTTTATAAATGGAAAATCTTTTAAAAGTTATTTTTCAGAAATTTTTGTTATTAATGTTTTATAATGTTGTCAAACTAATTTCCTATAATTTGGTATCTTATATTTTCTCATTTGACCTCAACCCGCTAGGTTCCTAGAGCATCACCTTATAGCAATTCATGGTTGTGGACCAACTCAAAATTAATGTTGAATTAATGATGAGTTGAATAAGTAGGGGTTAGAAGTAATTTTAGTCCCTTCTTAGTAACCGAACTTGAATAGCCTTTTCATATGATTTCTGGACCAAGTTAAACGTTAGCTTTGGGATTAATGATCTTGTTTAGGAAATTGTTTCAAGCCCGAAAACTATTTAAGTGTTTGGACCATATTTTTATCTTGGTCCAAAATAATTCAAGCCTATTTCTTTTCCCTCTTCTCGTTTGGTTAGTTTCTCTCCACTTTAATTGTTTTATTTTATTTTCTAATTCACTATATTATCTTTTAATGGATGTAATCCCATATTTTCCTAAAGGTGGTTACACCTTTATCCTATTTATTTCTTTTATTCGTTTTAATTAATTACTTAACCCCAATAATATCTTTTAATCATATCATTCCCTATTTTTCTCCTAGTTGTTACCCTTTTTCCTCCTTATAAATAATTTGACCAGGATCATCTTATTTCTCCATCACTTTCCTTTTCCTTTAATTCTTTTATCATGTTTCGTTTATTTATTTTATTAATTTAATTCAATTCTAATTTAATTATTTCTTTTAATCTCTTTTATATCGTTTATTTGTACCTATCCCTATTTTCCCTCTTGCTAGTTTGTTACTTATATTGTATCCTTTCCTTTAAACTCCAATCGTCTCCCTCCCTTTCTTTTATATATTTTATTTCTTATTAAAGATTTATATTTTATGTTATCAAATCTTGAGTAACAAACTAATTATATTATGTTTATCTTCATTCCCCTTTTCCTTTATTTATTTAATCTTTGATATCTCCTCTTTTAGCTCAAATTAAAACAAGAGCCCATCCTTACTTTTATCTCCTCCTACAAAATCTATAAATAAACCCTCGTATGCAAGTTTCTGATTGTTGCATATTTTCCCTCCATCACTCTAATTAACCCCACGATTCTCTCCCCCTCTTTTCTCTCAATTAAGAACTTCAAACTTTAACCCTTACATTCAATACTCAATCACAATTTAGAATGAAACAAATCTTTAAAGTATTTAACCTACAATCCTTAACCACAAATTTCAATCAAAACAAGGAGAATTCTTGGAGCCTTGTTCGAGGGTAAAACGATCTTTTCTTTGTTGTTGTTTCATCTTGAATTAATTATTTTGTTAATTGTTTAATGAGAGGGCCGAATAAAATAATTAATTAAAGGATGAGTTTTTATGATTTTGTTGATTAAAAGATTAATGTTTGGACTAATATTGATTTTATTTCGAATTAAATAAATATAGGAATTAATATGACAAATTATAAAGTTAATGAATTAATTAATGAAGGAAAGATGATATTTTGTTCACCTAGCCAAAATGTCGAGTGGCCTAAGTATAATTTAGACCAAGCTTTGATTTTTATTTGACTAGTGGATAATCTAAATTTAATTATTGGATCACTTGCCTAACTTTAATTAAAGGATTAATTTTAATTTAATGATCATGTTTCGAAATTGCTATGGTCCTATGCGTGTATTTTTGGAATTTTCGAGTATTGTATGATGAATTTATATTTGATTATTGAGTTAGCTATTGTTAATACAAAATTTTGAGCCTAAATAAATAACCGGAAATAAAGCAACAAATGAATTTTATTAATCATTTGAGTGCGGGTACAATATCTGTTATAAGTTTATATAAAAATAAACTAAGTCATCTGATTCTGTCCTACAACTACAGGTCGCGTGACGCTGTCACACTACTTTGAATGTAGGTTGACATGTTTGCAATGTCAGCGTAAATTCGAATGTTGTTTGAATGTATTCGAACACTTTTTTGAACGTATTCGAATTTTTTTTGGGTTTGTTCGAATGAGAGCTTCTCGAAGCTTGAATATCACCCGAATATGTTTGAATGTCTCTGATCAGTTGGCACAATTTGTGGTACTTAGTAACTAATTGCAGAGAGAATTTGAAAGAGTTTTGCAGAGAAGTTTTGAGTGCTTTTTCTATCAAATGATCTTCTTACCCTCTTTTCATAAGGGAGCGGGTTATATTTATAGAGTTAGGTACCCTCTACATGAACCCTTAGTATGTTTTTGGGCTTTGATGAATTTGGTCCACTTTTAATTATATTGGACTTGTTCCTTGGTGGATTTGGACCACTTTCCCTTTTTTTGTCTTTTTAATATATTTTTATTTGGACCAGCAATATAAACTAGTTCAAATATTTATGATGACCCAAATTATATTTGTATAATTTAGGAAATCTTTTGGGATAAATTAATTAAATCGAGTTAATAATATATTTTTTTAACGCAACAATAATTAATTTAAATTTGACACTTAAAAAATTTTAGTGTCTACAAATTGCCCCCTTGAGACCATATCACATACACGATTTAGGGTGTTTGATCGTGACAGGGTCTTGACTATCCTGAGTTTGATTTGATTTGATTTTGGTACCACGTACACAATTCGAGGTGTTTACTAGTGACATGGTTTTGATCGTGAGAGGGTCTCGACTTGTCAACCGATTCTTTTTTCCTCTAACTTGTAAGTCGAACTTTTCCTCTGAATTGAAAGTCGTTTTTTTTCCTCTGACTTGATAATCAATCAAATTTTTTTTTCTATGACTTGGTAGTCAATTTTTTTTTTTATGTCTTGATAGTCAATTTGTTTCGACATTTAAGGTTAATGCCAGAACTATCGGTACTCAATTTGCTACTAAGGGCAAGCTTCAGGCCCCTGCACCCTCAATATCTGCTATCCGTATCACCCCGACTTCTCGAAGCATCTTTACCACTTCCATTAAGGCACTTGGGGATGAGTACCTTGTAGCACTTAAAAAGACTCCGTTTGACAGAGTCTCGGACAAGCATGGCGAAGCTACGGAGGTGTACAAGGCTAACAGGCTGATGCAAGGCGACCCTGAGCTTTTGAAATGTAAGGTAGATGAGTATGTATGGGCCGTCAAAAGCCACCTTGCGTTAAAGGAAAGTATATTTGACCATCATTGCGCTAATCAGATTGAGGAAACAATACGCACCACCGTCGAAGAGCTTAAGAAGGTCGAGTCCGATTATGGTGTACCACTGACCAGGCACAAGTGTAACACCCTGGAAATTCATTACTTGAAAACTCTAAACATTATTTAAAAATATGACATAAAATATATTTTAAAGGAAATTCCTTATTTAAAAACTCTAAGCATTATTCAAAATTAAGACGTAAAGTATAATTGAAAACAAATTTCCAAAGTATTACCGCCACGTGTGAAAATGTTTCGGCTTATTCAGAGTTTTGCAGCGGAAAAACTTTAACAATTATTTAAACCAAATAACGTATATGAAATAACATTTTAAAATAAGCTAAAATACATTAATCGTAAACTCTCTCTTCACACCAATCCCAAGACCATGCGTATGCTGAAATCTTGAACTTCACATCATCAAGTTAACCTGTGCAGTTCTGCTCCCCAATAATACAAGTGTATAAATTGGTTCATCACAGGGTCATTAAGGCGAGGGCCATGACCAAAGAAAACACATACAAAAGCACGTAATTAGCAAAAGCTGAGTACATATATACAACAAGATATGCACATATAATGTAACAAGATTAAGTGATGCAAATGATAACCTGCTAAACACTCTACATGATCAATTCCCATACATTCCTAGACTCTATCAGTTTATAAGGAGATTTGGATTCAACATCGAACGGGTTTCTAAAGATAAGTAACTATGCCCTCTAGGGCCCCACTCGGTTGCAAGTCGAGTGGTAAAACTGTGCCACTTTAAAGTGACGGGATCCCAGGCCAAAATAAATAAAACTAAACAAGGATGTACAACGTCTTGTACCCCGTGGTAGAAGCTATTTAGCTTCCCCCATATGTTCATACTCAAGGTCTATACGTTCCAGGAGTTTTGGTGCGAATCTTCTTTCGCTTTACGTGGTTTATAATATTTAATTAGTAACTGTGAAGACTCACCCTATACCAGACATTACACAACCTGATGAATCGAACAACACATTTCTCATTTTTAAGGTTCCCTATAACTAGGCGATCACATAACCAATTTTTAATTATCTGAGCTTGCCTATGCCCAATTCAACAATGTGGATGGGTTAAACCTTTATACTTGTCTCAATCTCCCAAATACTACCTGGACTCAACAGGTGAGTAACAACATATTTCTTGCCTAAATTGCAACATACCTTTCCTTTTCCATAACTATAATAAACAACCCACACTGGAGAAGTGACACTACATGATAATAAATTCTTTCCTCACAACATGAAGGATTATATAAATAAATAAATTTCTTTTTCCAAACTATATGCATCCATACATATATATGCACAACATTTCATCACAGTCCACACAATTTCCTAATCATGTTACTACTTTAGAAAATAAGTATTGCGTACACACGTACCTGGTATAATACACTCGACTAGCCACAATTAACGGAATTCTCGGCACTCAAAGTGTCCTACACTACAACTAACCTAAATACATATTACAATATTCCAGCTTCTAAATAAATTTCAAAAATCATTTTCGACCCCTTCATTTAATTTAAAATTCTGAATTCACGCCCTCTAATTAAAATACCAAACAAACACTAACTTAAATATTTGGAATATTGTTTTAGCGTGTTAAAACTAAAATTTCAGCCTTTACAAAAATCGTTTAAAACCTTTCAAAACGTGCCGAACGCGAAATTTAAGGTTCCAACAACACCCGGCCGATAGGTACTGAATACTATCGCTGACAATTATACACTACTAACAATTAAAATCCATTAAATTAGACTGCTTTTAAAAAAAATCACAGCATTATCAAAATTACAAAAACATCATGAAAACCACACTTTAAATCCCAAAAATCATAAATTACGTTTATATATTTAATAATACACATGTTTAACCAAAATTCCCAAAATACATCAAAATATAACATTTTAAATAAAGTTTCAGAATAATAAAAACCTATTTAAACACCATAAAAACATCATATACTCATATTTCAAATCCAAAAATCCTTATAAATCATACCTTACTACATAATAATCAAGTTTTATACATAAATTCATAAAATACCAAAATTTGACATGTTTATACAAAATTCTTACAAAAATATAAAATCTGAAGTTTATTGTTAATTACCCATAAAATTAGAATTTTAATTACCCTTAAACAATCTAAAACTAGGTTAAAAACATGTATAAACAACATAAACAAAATGAGAATTTTAAGGTTTAAACAAGGTTTAACCAACATATATATATAATTAAAAATCAGAATTTTAGATCCATTAAAACATATTCAGATCTATGATTAAACATACAAAAATCATGAATAAAATAAAATAAAATAAAAAGAAGATGGTTTCTCTTTTTTTTTTTTTTTTTTTTGTAAATAAATAAACTCACGATAGGGAAGAAACGGCAGCTGCGGCGCCACGGTCGGGCACGCGAGCACGGCGACAGTGGTACAGTGGAGGCCGAATCGAGATGTGGGTCGGCGACGAGTGGGCGGCGGGCTCCGGTGGTGCTGCTAGTTGTGCGTGAAGGAGGAAGAAATAAGTAACAATAGCAGGGGAAGAAGCAGGCGGCACCGGAAGCGGCTCGGTGGCGACGCAGACTCGGCGGCCAGCAGAGGTGGTAGAGCTAAGCCCGGTGGTGTTGTGTGCGGGGGTGGTCGTACGTGGCGGTGGTGTGCTGGTAAAGTTGAATGCCGCTGTAGTTGTTCGTAAATCAGAGAGATAAACAATGAGGGAATTTTTTTTTTTTCCTTTTCTTTTCTGATTTAGGGTTTTTGACCTATTTTGGTTTACACTAGGGTATTGATACAGCTTGAGTCCAATTTGAGTTTCCTACCGGGTTGGGCTTGCGACAATACAAATAAATATTTTTACCCTTTTTCAAACCGGAATATTCTATTTTATAAACGACGCCCAAAATACATAATGAAAACCTTTGATATTATTTCCAAATATGATTTTATAAAATTCCTTTATAAATATACATAAGTTATTTAAATCCCCAATAAATAATATTTTGTAAATATTGACTTTAAACCATTTTATTAATCCTAATTCGTAAGCATATAAAATATTATTTTAGGCGTATAAAATACGTGTATATGTTATAAAATACGTATAAAAATACATGTATAAATGTACAATAATACGAAGTATTACAATCTACCCCCCTTAAAAGAAGTTTCGTCCCGAAACTTTGGACAATTTTAATATAAAATTCTAATTAGAGACGCTAATTTTTTCCTACAACTTGAAATTGTAATACTACTTAACTCTAACTATGTACATATTTGTGCTAAAAAAGTCATAGCAATGATGTTGCCGATGTAACCTCTACTCATAATTAACAAAATATGAAGAACAACCTTAGAAGGAGTGCAAAATATCCATTAAATGAACAAATTTATGTTCAAACGCTTAACTTATAATAACATCTTTGACTCTATTTCTGAAATTGTAACACTAATTGACTTTCCCTATGCACAAAATTTGCACTACCTTGCAAAGTTGCAAAAAATATTGCATCAAAGTTGCATAAATTTACGTAAGAATGACTAAGACTTTTGCAAAAACATTGTCATTTTATGACTTATTTACTCATAAAAGAAACAAGCGAAATTTATCGCACTCTACCCCCCTTAAAACGAGTTACGCCCCCGTAACTCGCAACATAAAAATTATTTTGTTTATTTTTGAAAATAAGAAGCATCTTTTTAAAATTTAGTGAAAAAACAATTTATATCCTAAAATATTTATTTTAACCTCCAATTAGATCCTAAATCCGTGTATAAGTTAATCCATATCCTACAGACTTCATATTCCCAAACACCAAATTATATCCTTCCTCAGTGGTAAAATATTCATTGTGTTATCATATCCACCTAGAAAAAACCACTAATTGTTAATATATCCTTAATAAACACAAATTCTCACATCCGTATATTTAAACAGCACCCAAATGAACCATTTTTATCCAATAATCATTAAATTATATATATCCAAACTTTTTTTTTAAGCACTCTTATCAACCATTTTTTCCCCTTCAATTAAAAATTATATCCTCAAATGAAAAACACTACAAAGCTTCAAATCTGTCCACAACTCATATCCCAAATGACAATGTTATACACGGATGTACTTCCCATCAAATAATTCATAATTATCATTAAAATTCCTCCTCATAAATTATTGGTGACAACTCAAATTTACATTCTTCGTTTCTTATTATTTGCACTCTTATCCTCTCATAACAAGCTTTACCCTTATTGAACCCTTCGACCAAAAATATAACTTTCCATCAATACGCACTCATATATTTAATAGCAAACTTTTTATCATTTCGTATAAATGTAGATTCACAAGCACCTCATAACTAAATTAAAAACTGTTAAAAAACTTACATATTCCTTTTATCTCACCTCAAGATCTCCTACAACGCAACCAACATTTAAGTATTCATAACATCACTCATTCCATATATAACTAAACATCTAAGAATCTAAAAAAAAATTAAAGTTAATGTTCCTGTTCTGGAACTTCTCGTGAATAATCAACGATCTTTTGGTGTATGATGTGTACTCTGGATGATCCTCGGTTAATGCTGTGACCTGTAAAACAGTCAGAGATTGCTAACCCGGGGAGTGGAACTCGGGAACGCCCCTCCGATGCTTAAGTCAGATATCGGAAATAAGGATTCAGAGTATTTTGTGAGTTTGTGGACTATGAATTGCATACCTGTAGAATGGTAGGACTGATCCTTATATAGGCATTAGATCCCTGGTTAGGGTTCTTACTAGGCCGGTTAGGCTAGCGTATGGGCCGGGCTCATGGAAACCTGGTCAAAGCTTTACCAAAATGATTGACACGTGGCAACTCTGTATTCGCCATAGAATATCTGATATGTACCTAGCCCCACCAGAACTGGACCTAGGATTTGGGCCCACTAATATGGGTTTGACCACCTGGGTGGGCCCGGAACAATTAGCCCCACGCTCGGCGTGGAACGGGAATCCATGGACGTTGGATGCCGAGCGGAATACTCCGAAAAAAACAAATCTTCAGACCTCTTATGATCACGAGGATGCCTCAAAGAAGGAACCTCGATCGAGGTTACCTCGACCGTGAGGGGGAGACCTCGATCGAGGCAACCTCGATCGTGTGGAACCTCGATCGAGGCATCCTCGACCACCCAAGCCCCAGGGAAAATGTGGAAAAAGCCTTGATGGGGTCTCCACTAAGGGGGAGGCCTCGATCGAGGTAACCTAAGCCCCATGGAGGCCCAGAAAAGCCTCAATGGGGTCTCTAATAAAGGGGAGGCCTCGATCTTGTGGAACCTCGATCGAGGTAATCTAAGCCCCATGGAGGTTCAGAAAAGCCTCGATGGGGTTTCTCAGGAGGGGGCCTCGATCGTGAGGGAAGAGTCCCTTGATCGAGATAACCTAAGTCCCATGGAGGCTCAGAAAAGCCTCGATGAGGTCTCTAATAAGGTGGAGGCCTCGATCGAGGCAACCTCGATCGTGTGGAACCTCGATCGAGGTAACCTAAGCCCCATGGAGGCTCAGAAAAGCCTTGATGGGGTCTCCAATGAGGGGGAGGCCTCGATCGAGGTAACCTCAATCGTGTGGAACCTCGATCGAGGTAACCTAAGCCCCATGGAGGCCCAGAAAAGCCTCGATGGGGTTTCTCAGGAGGGGGCCTCGATCGAGGCAGCCTCGATCGTGAGGGAAGAGTCCCTCGATCGAGGTGGCCCTAGCCTTAATTCCCCATATTTTCCTCGAGGGTCTTCCAGAATGCAACGAAGGACATGATGTGTGGTTCGTTGAGGATGAATTGAAGATGCCTGCCTCGATCGAGACAAACCTCGATCGAGGGAAACTCGATCGTGAGGAAAAGATGTTGATTGGGGTGATCTTGATCCATAGGCGTGTAAGGCCTCCCTTCTACATAACTTCGAGGGTGTACTCCCAAGGGGGATGGTTTCCTCGATCGAGGGAACCTCGATCTTGTGAGGAAGGACCCTTGATCTAGGTAGTAACGCCTGCAAGGCTTTCTCTTTTAACTAGGTCCTCCTCCTTCTCGAACTCTAGGGTGTCCCACATGATCAAGGTGTCGCGATGGTGGTGACTTGTAGGTAATTACCTCGACTGAGTGAAGGACCTCTTCTCCTGATCTTCACTCCTTGAAACCCTTATAATTTTTCTAAGTATTGATGTTTCTTAGACCCCTTTTCCACCTCGAGGGTCTTCCTTTTTACCCTGATCTTTACCTCGATGGGTTGCCCCTTTTTCCTCAAGAGTTAGAAATGACCTACTTTGGGACAACCTTCCTAATGACCTCGAGGATCTTACCTACCTCGAATGTGATAGAGGTGCAAGGTAAGGTTTACCCTGGTAACCTCGAGGGTCCTCCTATTACCTCGAGTGTGATAGGGCAGTTCAAGAGATGTTTTGTTCATTAATACACCTTTGTTGTGCCCACATTGAGTGGGGCATTGGCTTATGGTGGCCAACTATCCCTTTAGGGGCTAATGAGCCCTAAGACTTGGTTGACACATATCCAGCCTCCCATCTCCCTTGATGGGTTCCTATCTTGAGTAGGGCTTGTTGTAAGTCTTAGGAGCTTTCTCAAAGCCAAGGGGCTAATGAGCCCTAGAGACTAAGTGTCAGACTACCTTCCCTAATGACCTCGAGGGTGTCCATTACCTCGACTATGATAGAGGTAGAAGATGGAGAGGCCTTGATGAGCTCGAGGGTCTCCCTGTACCTCGAGTGTTAGGGAAAATTGCTTAGCTACCCATCAGCCTCGATGGGTGCCCACATTGAGTGGGACTTTGGCCTAAGATGATCAACTGATCCTTAGGGGCTAATGAGCCCCAAGATATGGGTGATACCTGTCTAACCTCCCATCTTCTTTGATGGGTGCCTACCTTGAGCAGGGCTTAACTATTAGCCTAAGGAGCTCTTTCCAAAGCCAAGGGGCTAATGAGC
This sequence comes from Salicornia ramosissima, assembly GCA_951394345.1. Taxonomy (NCBI): domain Eukaryota; kingdom Viridiplantae; phylum Streptophyta; class Magnoliopsida; order Caryophyllales; family Amaranthaceae; genus Salicornia; species Salicornia ramosissima. Next base: position 23,198,449 of record OX596235.1, read on the forward strand.
CCCAGTGACTTTGAATGCCTGTCCAGCCATTCCATTCCCCTCAATGGATGTCTATGTTGAATAGGGCTTTTTGTCACTTGATGACGTGGAGGGTTTGACCAAAAGTCAACGAATTAGCGAACACTGTTCACCTTCTAAACTAATAATTTCATGTCGTTTTATCTGATTTTTACCGTAATGAGGTAAAAACCGTTTCACATTCTTTACCCCCTATATATTCAACCCCTTAATCATTTCCTCAATATCGTTCTCTCACTCTTCAAATTTTCTCTCTCTAGAGTTCTCTAATCTCCTCGAAGGTCTTCTCTCAGCTTGTGTCTAGGCAACCTCGGAGTAGTCTCTTTGTCAAGGTAACCGTCTTCCTCTTCTTTGTATTTATTTGAATAAGTGAGTCCTTGTCCTGTCGAGTACCTTTCTTTTCCTTAGTTTATTTTCAATAACTTAGGTATTGGACATGTCAAGTTCTCCACCCCTTCTTCCCCTAGAGTGCACTGGGGTCCTTCGGGTCGAGGGTGATGAAGGGATTGAATCCCAAAACATCCCTGAGGCCATCCCTCTACTTTCTGACTCGGATGGGTCAGTGTCTGGGGGAGAAGAGGTAGAAACCTCCTATCCCTGGGAGCCATCCATACTTAAAAATGAGAATTAAAAATCAACATATATATAATTAAAAATGAGAATTTTAAGGTTTAAACAAGGTTTAACCAACATATATATAATTAAAAATCAGAATTTTAGATCCATTAAAACATATTCAGATCTATGATTAAACACACAAAAATCATGAATAAAATAAAATAAAATAAAAAGAAGATGGTTTCTCTTTTTTTTTTTTGTAAATAAATAAACTCACGACAGGGAAGAAACGGCATTTGCGGCGCCACGGTCGGGCACGCGAGCACGGCGACAGTGGTACAGTGGAGGCCGGATCGAGATGTGGGTCTGCGGCGAGTGGGCGGCGGCATCCGGTGGTGCTGCTAGTTGTGCGTGAAGGAGGAAGAAAGAAGTAACAATAGCAGGGGAAGAAGCAGGCGGCGCCGGAAGCGGCTCGGTGGCGACGCAGACTCGGCGGCCAGCAGAGGTGGTAGAGCTAAGCTCGGTGGTGTTGTGTGCGGGAGTGGTCGTACGTGGCGGTGGTGTGCTGGTAAAGTTGAATGCCGCTGTAGTTGTTCATAAATCAGAGAGATAAAGAATGAGGGAGTTTTTTTTTTTTTCGTTTTCTTTTCTGATTTAGAGTTTTTGACCTGTTTTGGTTTACACTAGGGTATTTATACAGCTTGGGTCAAATTTGAGTTTCCTACGGGGTTGGGCTTGCGATAATACGAATAAATACTTTTACCCTTTTTCAAACCGGAATATTCTATTTTACAGACGACGCCCAAAATACATAATGAAAACCTTTGATATTATTTCCAAATATGATTTTATAAAATTCCTTTATAAATATACATAAGTTATTTAAATCCCCAATAAATAATATTTTGTAAATATTGACTTTAAACCATTTTATTAATCCTAATTCGTAAGCATATAAAATATTCTTTTAGGTGTATAAAATACGTTTATATGTTATAAGATACGTATAAAAATACATGTATAAATGTACAAAAATACGGGGTATTACTGTAACGACCCGACTTTTCTAGACTGTCGATTTACGAAGGAAATCGACAAATGGATCATTACCAACATAAACTAAATAGCATTATTAATAATTAAAATCCAATAGTCCTTTTATTAACCAAACTAAATAAATAAAATCCTCAAAGTCCAAAAACAAATATTAGAATACGTAATAATAATACTGTTCCATCCCAACAGGTTGGGATATACTACTTAATAAATAAAAGAAGGCATAAACTAGACTCCGAGTTCACTATACTGCTCTCATCAACACACAACCTGAACCATATAGGATCTCACTTATGCGTCTGCATCATCACCTGAAATGGGGGGGGGTCCACCGTCAGTGGCGAGTAACTAGGCTGTCCCGCTTAAATGAGGGACCGCTAACCATATAATATCATAGAATTAACCTGGAAAATCATACGAAAATACATAAGAATACATACGAGAATTGTAATGACCCAGATTTTATTGGTATTTTTGCCGATAATTATGTGTGTTTATGTGCATTTTTGGTGTTAGTTCAAAATTATTTTGAACTATTTATTTTATTTTATGTGAATAATTTCGATTTAACTCGAAATATTTATTTTCAGTTTTTATTATTTATGTTAATTATTATTTAATTGATTAGAATTTTATTATTGAATTTTCTAATTAATAATCTAATATTTTGGGCTAAATTGATTTATGCATGATTAATTATGCGGTTTTCGCAAATTAGCCCAATTGAGCACGAGAGCCCATTTTTAGGCCCATTTCCTCTCTTTGGCCGGTTCTCATATGGCATGGCAAGGCTTGCCACTTGCCTCATGTTCACACCTTAACTAACTCTATAAATAGGAGAGTTAGTAAGGCCCCTTGCCCATTTTTGCCATCCTTGCCATTTTATGCACTTGCCATCCAAAAGTTTAAACACAAATCCCACCCATTTGCTCTAAGTTACACGCCATTTTTGGCATTGATCATCATCAAATTGTTCATCCATCTTTCTAATCCCAATCTTAAAGATTCAACTTCTATTGATCTTTAAGTGCCTAAACACAATCCTAAGCACGTGCATTTCATTCAAGATCACTAGTTCGGGTTGATTTTGGGTCTTGTTCGTGTTCGTGACCAAGTGGGTTGGACCGTGTGGGTGACCGTGTGTGGGCAGCCGTGCAGTGGTGGTGCCGTGACCGTGCGGTGGTGTTCGTGCTTGGACAGCAGGCCGTGTGCAGCAGCCGTGCAAAGGGGTTCGTGGTGGCTCGTGGTGCCGTGTGGACAGCCGTGTGTGGGCTGTTTGTGTGCCGTGTTTTGTGCTATTTTCCGGGCTGCTTTTGTGTGTTGAATTGTGTGTAATCTTCAATAAGGTAACATGCTTTCTCAACCTTTTTGGTATACTATGTTTATAGTATAGATTAAATGCATGTATGGGTTGATTAGTGATGATTATTCGTGATTTTATGTATGATTTGTAATCTGATTTTTATGTAGTTTTCATGATATTTTGATGATGAATTTTATGATTTTATGATTGATTCTATGATATTTTATGATCATGATTAATGTGTTAAAGTTTGATAGGTTTTGGTTAAGTATAAAGTTGAGTTTTCGAAAGGATTTGATGATGATAATATGCGTGTGATGTATGGAGTTTGGATGAGTTCTTGATTGAAGTTCTTAAATCTTGATTGAGTTCTTGATTGAAGATCTTGAATCTTGAATGAGTTCTTTATGAGTTCTTTATGATTTCTTTGAGTTCTTTATGAGTTCTTTATGATTTCTTTGAGTTCTTTATGAGTTCTTGATGGGTTCTTTGAGTTTCTTGGATGAGTCTTGGAAGTTAAAGAAAGTAGGTTGTAAGTTAAAGAAAGTTAAAGATTGAGGTATAGCTGGTTAAAGAATGATTAAAGATTGTTGAATTATGATTGGTTAGACTCAAGATTAGGGCTAGTGGCAGTTCTTGAGAATAACTTCGGTATTTTAACTAGTTAATTTCGAGAATCAAGGCTAGAGGCAATTCTTGAATTTAATTTAGTTATGTTGGATAAAAATGATGATAAAATGATTAAGATGATTTAATAAAAGATTTAATTAAAGATTAGCTTGATTTCATTTTTAAACGCCTGATACTTTGAGTAAGATTCATTGTATTTGGGTTAAGACGTTGCCCCTATTCCATCCGCGGTATTGGGATAGTTGGAGTCATACTATGTGATCTTTGTGAATTTCCAGTAAGATTGGTTTCACGAGACATGGATTTCCAGTAAGATTGGTTTCATGGGGTTTGGGAGTAAGATTCTCAAATCCGAGCATAGTAGAAAGTTCGAATGCGTAAGATGCGTTCGTACGAGCACAGTCCGGTCTAGAATATGAATGATTGCGCCAAAGATAGTTGATTAGGTTGGTATGAGTCAAGTTCATGTATGGGTTGATCTTGTACTTGGTTTATTGATTCGATGATGATTATTTGATTTATGCTATGTGCATGTGTATTCCCATTAGGGTGAGTCAGTTATGTTACTCGCCACCGATGGAGGACTGTTGTATATTTTCCAGGTATTTCTGATGACGATGCTCTTGCTTAGCTTTGGTCGGGCGAGCGACGTTGTTATTTCTGTTATTTGTTGTATTTTCTATTACTGTTGTTTTTAGATGATATTGGAGTATTGTATGGACTCTTTTATGTTGTTTATAACTCTGACATGTAGTTGGAGTTTACTCGTATTTTTAGTATTTTTAGTTTGACTTTTGGACTGGTTTATGTACAAACTTGTGGGTATTTGTACTTTTGAGGTTTAATAATAATATTTGAGGAATTAGTTTTATTTCTTAAGGTTTCGAGTTGTAGTTTATAACTATTCGACTCGTCGGTTTCTTCCGCGCCGATTTAAGCGAGTCGGGTCTTTACAGTTGGTATCAGAGCCGAATAGGTTTAAGTGAAGTTTTTAGGATTCGAGTTGAACCCGGGAGTTGAGAGCTTTACTATTCCCGAGTGAATAAACCAAATTCTAGGTTAAGTAAAAGGGAGAAGAGTTGGGTAGAAAGACCGGGATAAGACTTTTTCTATTTCTTTTCTTCCTCTATTTTGAATATTTAACTTTGGTGGGGTGATTGACTAACATTGTATCCTTGTTATGTCTGTTGTTGTGATGCGTGGCAGCATGTCTACACCTCGCCGGTTGGGTACTGGACGACAGAGGTTGCGGGCACTCGAGGAGGCGATCCTTACGTTGGCGCACCATAGTCGTCATCCGCCGAATACGCGGTCGACGTTCGACCGCATCGCGCGTCATCGACCTCCGACATACGATGGGGTTGCCGACCCTACTACCTTAGAGAGCTGGATCCGCGAGATGGGGAAGCTCTTCGATGCGACGTTTTGTCCCGATCACGAGAGGGTGCAGATCGCCGCATATTACTTACGTGGAGAGGCCGATAACTGGTGGACGTTAGCTAAGGACGCGTATCAGCCGTTGCATGCGATGACTTGGACCGACTTTATCGATAAGGTCCAGGACCGTTTCTACCCCGACGAGTTGCGGTGGCAGAAACAGGAGGAGTTCCTTACCCTTGCACAGGGTAAGATGACTGTCCAGGCGTACACTGATCGATTCACGGAGTTATCGAGGTTCGCTACGTCTGTGGTTCCATCGGAGAAGGATCGGGTCAAGCGCTACATCAAAAAGCTAGATCCGAGGATTCGAGTTCACGTGATCAGTAGTGGAGCGGCGACGTTCCAGCAGGCTTACGAGGTAGCACTCGAGATACAGGCATCGATTACCGAGGAAGATTTGAGCAAGAAGAGAGCTCCGGTTCCGACGACTACCGCTTCGTTTAAGAAGCCCCGGTTTGGCACATCTAGCAGTACCCCTTCGACCCCGAGAACGCGTAAGAGTAGTGATGGCTCGAAGTGTAGAGGTTGCGGCCGAGACTTCCATCCAGGGAAGAAGTGCGACGGTTTTACTTGCGGTAAGGTAGGCCATAAGGCGTCGACTTGTCCCGAGAAGAAGCCAGATTCAGAGGTTCAGCGACTTCCGGCACCGGCACAGACTCCAGTAAAGAACCGAGTCTACTGTATGACTGAGGCGGAGGCCGAGGTTCAGCCTGATGTCGTATCAGGTAGATTTCTTGTCTCTGGTATGTTAGCATTAGTTTTATTTGATTCTGGTGCTACTGTTTCTTTTGTGGCTAGTAGCTTTGTCTGGAGGTCTAATCTTCGAGGCAGCCTTCCTGTTAGTTCAATTATTACTCTCCCTTCTGGAGAGGATTTTGTTAGTCAGCGTGAATTCCGAGGAGTGCCTATCATGATAGCTGAGGAGCAAGCGACGGCCGATCTGAAGGAGTTTCTGCTGATGGAGTTTGACGTAATACTTGGTATGGACTGGCTATCAAGGTATCGAGCGATCATTCGTTGCCGAGATCAGTCAGTAACATTCCGAGGGTCTCAGGGCAACCGAGTTACCTACTCTGGGTTCTTCCTTAAGAAAGGAGTAAAGGTAATCTCTGCCTTGAAGATGAGGAAACATCGCCAGAAGGGCGATTTGGTGTATCTTTGTCAGGTACGAGACTTGACTGATGAGTCTCTGTTGGACGACATACCCGTAGCGAGGGATTTCAGAGACGTATTTCCTGATGAGCTACCAGGCGTTCCACCTGAGCGCGATGTCGAGTTTCATATCGACTTAGTACCCGGGACAGCGCCGATCTCGAAGGCACCGTACCGGATGGCACCGTCTGAGTTATTGGAGTTAAAGACACAACTCTAGGATTTGATCGATAAAGGTTTCATTAGGCCAAGTGTTTCTCCATGGGGAGCTCCTGTGCTCTTCGTGAAGAAGAAAGATGGTAGTATGCGCCTGTGCATAGACTACCGAGAGTTGAATCGGGTAACTATCAAGAATAAGTACCCATTGCCTAGAATTGAGGACCTGTTCGATCAGTTGCGAGGAGCAGGAGTGTTTTCGAAGATAGATCTTCGGTCTGGATATCATCAGATTCCAGTCAAGAAAGAAGACATTCCGAAGACTGCTTTTCGTACCCGATACGCCCATTACGAGTTCGAGGTGATGCCCTTTGGTCTCACTAACGCGCCAGCCGTGTTCATGGACCAGATGAACCGGACATTTCACCACTTACTCGACAAGTGCGTCGTAGTATTTATAGATGATATCTTGGTCTATTCTAGAGATGAGTCTGAGCATTCGGAACATCTCCGGATGGTACTCGAGATATTAAGGAGTCATAAGTGGTTCGCCAAACTCTCCAAGTGTGAGTTCTGGCTTCGCGAAGTGGCCTTTCTAGGTCATGTGATTAGCAAAGAGGGCATTAAGGTAGACCCAGCTAAGATTAAGGCTGTAGTAGATTGGAGTAGCCCGAGAAATGTGGCGGAGGTTCGTAGTTTTCTGGGTTTGGCCGGATACTATCGACGATTCGTCCAAGACTTCTCCAAAATAGCTAGACCGATGTCTAGTCTCCTGCAGAAGGAGGTCCGATTCGTTTGGACAGAGGCTTGCGAGCAAGCATTTCAGGAGTTGAAACAGAGATTAGTCTCTGCTCCGATTCTTACTCTTCCGAACGATGAAGAGGGCTTCGAGGTCTATAGTGATGCTTCGAAGTGTGGCTTAGGTTGTGTGCTCATGCAGGGTGGGAAGGTCATCGCTTATGCATCGAGGCAACTGAAGGTGCACGAGCGTAACTATCCTACGCATGACTTAGAGTTAGCGGCTGTGGTGTTCGCGCTCAAAATTTGGAGGCACTATCTCTATGGTGGTTCGTGTAAAGTATTCACGGATCACAAGAGTCTCAAGTACATCTTTACTCAGAAAGACCTCAATATGAGGCAGAGACGGTGGGTTGAGTTGATTAAGGACTACGACCTGACGCTCAACTATTGCGAGGGCAAGGCGAACTTGGTTGCCGATGCGCTAAGTCGCAAGCATCGCTTGAGCTTCAGTAGAAGCCGTGGTTCCGTCAGACTTCGTCTGACATCGATGAGTGCCGAACCTGATTTAATTCGGGAATTGCGCGAGGGTCAACAGAATGACCCACAGTTTGCTAGGATTCGAGAGGCTATACGGCAAGGTAAAGCCGTAAGTTTCGAGATCCCTTCTGATGGTGGTATGCGCTTTCAAGGGAGATGGTGTGTACCGGACTGTTCTGATCTTAGGAACAGGATCATGTCCGAGGCACATAACTCGCCTTATTCTGTTCATCCCGGTGGTAATAAGCTTTACCAGGATCTTAGGGGCCAGTTCTGGTGGCCTAAGATGAAGAGGGATGTAGCGGAGTTTGTCGCTCGGTGTTTGACCTGTCAGAAGGTCAAGATTGAGCATCAGAGACCAGGAGGTCTGTTGCAGCCACTACCTATTCCGACCTGGAAATTTAAGTCGGTATCTATGGACTTCGTAGTGAGCTTACCCACTTGCAATGGCTTGAATGCTATTTGGGTTATAGTGGATAGGTTGACTAAGGTCGCTAGATTCATCCCGATGAAGATGACCTGGTCGATGGAGCGTCTAGCTGAGGCAGATACTCAGGACATAATCCGACTTCATGGAGTTCCGAGGGAGATTGTTTCTGATCGGGATCCGAGATTTCTGTCTCGTTTCTGGAAGTCAGTTCAGGAAGCCTTTGGGACGAAGCTGAAGTTGAGCACCACTTTTCATGCGGCTACTGATGGTCAGACCGAGAGGACCATCCAGACTTTGGAGGATATGCTTCGAGCATGTACTCTGGAGTATCACCAGTCTTGGGTGCGTATGCTCTGCTTGATAGAGTTCTCCTATAACAATAGCTATCACTCCAGCATTGAGATGGCTCCGTACGAGGCCCTGTATGGCAGGAAATGTCGGAGTCCTATATGTTGGAATGATATCAGTGATAATGTGGCTCTAGGACCTGAGATGGTACGCGATACTATCGAGAAGGTTCGAGTCATCCGGTCTAAGATGCAGGCCGCTCAGAGTCGTCAGAAATCCTACGCCGATAATCGACGTAGACCGCTGGCTTTTGAAGTAGGTGACAAAGTCTTGCTTAAGGTTTCTCCATTCAAGGGAGTAGTACGCTTCGATCAGAAGGGGAAACTCCGACCGAAATATGTGGGACTTTACGAGATACTTGAGCGAGTTGGGGAGGTGGCATATCGATTGGCATTACCACCTAGTTTGGCTAATGTACATGATGTATTCCATGTTTCCCAGTTAAGGAAATATGTACATGATCCTACTCATGTGATTACAGCGGATCCGGTCGTGATCGAGCCGAATCTGACTTATGAGGAGCGACCCGTCCAAATCTTGGATCGGGAAGAGAGGACCCTGCGGCGTAAGCAGGTACCGCTTGTCAAGGTGTTGTGGAGAAATCAACACCATGAAGAAGCGACTTGGGAGACGGAAGCGTCTATGCGGCAGAAGTACCCGGAGTTGTTCGATGGGGAGCGATCTCCTGCACCTTGAAATTTCGGGACGAAATTTCTTTAAGGAAGGGAGGTTGTAATGACCCAGATTTTATTGGTATTTTTGCCGATAATTATGTGTGTTTATGTGCATTTTTGGTGTTAGTTCAAAATTATTTTGAACTATTTATTTTATTTTATGTGAATAATTTCGATTTAACTCGAAATATTTATTTTCAGTTTTTATTATTTATGTTAATTATTATTTAATTGATTAGAATTTTATTATTTAATTTTCTAATTAATAATCTAATATTTTGGGCTAAATTGATTTATGCATGATTAATTATGCGGTTTTCGCAAATTAGCCCAATTGAGCACGAGAGCCCATTTTTAGGCCCATTTCCTCTCTTTGGCCGGTTCTCATATGGCATGGCAAGGCTTGCCACTTTCCTCATGTTCACACCTTAACTAACTCTATAAATAGGAGAGTTAGTAAGGCCCCTTGCCCATCCTTGCCATTTTATGCACTTGCCATCCAAAAGTTTAAACACAAATCCCACCCATTTGCTCTAAGTTACACGCCATTTTTGGCATTGATCATCATCAAATTGTTCATCCATCTTTCTAATCCCAATCTTAAAGATTCAACTTCTATTGATCTTTAAGTGCCTAAACACAATCCTAAGCACGTGCATTTCATTCAAGATCACTAGTTCGGGTTGATTTTGGGTCTTGTTCGTGTTCGTGACCAAGTGGGTTGGACCGTGTGGGTGACCGTGTGTGGGCAGCCGTGCAGTGGTGGTGCCGTGACCGTGCGGTGGTGTTCGTGCTTGGACAGCAGGCCGTGTGCAGCAGCCGTGCAAAGGGGTTCGTGGTGGCTCGTGGTGCCGTGTGGACAGCCGTGTGTGGGCTGTTTGTGTGCTGTGTTTTGTGCTATTTTCCGGGCTGCTTTTGTGTGTTGAATTGTGTGTAATCTTCAATAAGGTAACATGCTTTCTCAACCTTTTTGGTATACTATGTTTATAGTATAGATTAAATGCATGTATGGGTTGATTAGTGATGATTATTCGTGATTTTATGTATGATTTGTAATCTGATTTTTATGTAGTTTTCATGATATTTTGATGATGAATTTTATGATTTTATGATTGATTCTATGATATTTTATGATCATGATTAATGTGTTAAAGTTTGATAGGTTTTGGTTAAGTATAAAGTTGAGTTTTCGAAAGGATTTGATGATGATAATATGCGTGTGATGTATGGAGTTTGGATGAGTTCTTGATTTGAAGTTCTTGAATCTTAATTGAGTTCTTGATTGAAGATCTTGAATCTTGAATGAGTTCTTTATGAGTTCTTTATGATTTCTTTGAGTTCTTTATGAGTTCTTTATGATTTCTTTGAGTTCTTTATGAGTTCTTGATGGGTTCTTTGAGTTTCTTGGATGAGTCTTGGAAGTTAAAGAAAGTAGGTTGTAAGTTAAAGAAAGTTAAAGATTGAGGTATAGCTGGTTAAAGAATGATTAAAGATTGTTGAATTATGATTGGTTAGACTCAAGATTAGGGCTAGTGGCAGTTCTTGAGAATAACTTCGGTATTTTAACTAGTTAATTTCGAGAATCAAGGCTAGAGGCAATTCTTGAATTTAATTTAGTTATGTTGGATAAAAATGATGATAAAATGATTAAGATGATTTAATAAAAGATTTAATTAAAGATTAGCTTGATTTCATTTTTAAACGCCTGATACTTTGAGTAAGATTCATTGTATTTGGGTTAAGACGTTGCCCCTATTCCATCCGCGGTATTGGGATAGTTGGAGTCATACTATGTGATCTTTGTGAATTTCCAGTAAGATTGGTTTCACGAGACATGGATTTCCAGTAAGATTGGTTTCATGGGGTTTGGGAGTAAGATTCTCAAATCCGAGCATAGTAGAAAGTTCGAATGCGTAAGATGCGTTCGTACGAGCACAGTCCGGTCTAGAATATGAATGATTGCGCCAAAGATAGTTGATTAGGTTGGTATGAGTCAAGTTCATGTATGGGTTGATCTTGTACTTGGTTTATTGATTCGATGATGATTATTTGATTTATGCTATGTGCATGTGTATTCCCATTAGGGTGAGTCAGTTATGTTACTCGCCACTGATGGAGGACTGTTGTATATTTTCCAGGTATTTCTGATGACGATGCTCTTGCTTAGCTTTGGTCGGGCGAGCGACGTTGTTATTTCTGTTATTTGTTGTATTTTCTATTACTGTTGTTTTTAGATGATATTGGAGTATTGTATGGACTCTTTTATGTTGTTTATAACTCTGACATGTAGTTGGAGTTTACTCGTATTTTTAGTATTTTTAGTTTGACTTTTGGACTGGTTTATGTACAAACTTGTGGGTATTTGTACTTTTGAGGTTTAATAATAATATTTGAGGAATTAGTTTTATTTCTTAAGGTTTCGAGTTGTAGTTTATAACTATTCGACTCGTCGGTTTCTTCCGCGCCGATTTAAGCGAGTCGGGTCGTTACAGAATACATACAAGAATACGTAGAAAAATACGTAGAAAATACATACGAAATACGTAGGAAAATACGTATAAAAATACATACGAAATACGTAGAAAAATACGTAGAAAAATACATACAAAATACGTAGGAAAATACGTATAAAAATACGTGTACAATACGTATAAAATACCTGTAAAATACGGTTAGATATACATACAATATACGTATAAAATACGAGTACAATACGTATAAAATACCTGCAAAATACGGTTAGAAATACATACAATATACATATAAAATACGGATAAGAATACATACCGAATATAGACAAATACGGATAGGATACGCATATAAATACAGGCCAAAGTACTCATACAGAATACATGGAATACACTTACAAGGTACACCAAAAATACACATAAACACAGACTTACCAGACGTACGCAGCGGAAGACTTAACCTTACGTAAACACTACATATACACACGAAAACACACATAAATACACATATAACAGAATCCTTCCCGTGAAATACTTATCTTGTCATATTTTACCCAAAAACCCTTCTTTTAGCCATCTTATTGGACTGGTCATTATAGCTCGTAAGGATGCCCGTGTACATCCCAACTTTCCTAAAACATGCCGGGAAGAACCCGTGTATTCAACCCGTAGCCCTCCTTTACAAGAACTAAGCCTAAGCTATGGCCATAACCCCTAAATAGTAGCTCGTGTACTACTACTTAGACGACTACATATCTTAAGATACAGAACTGCCCAGAGACCGCAGTAGGGCAGTGGCTCCGACTTAACCCGATCTGATGACCCGTGTATCACCAAATGGGCGTTCGTATCTTATCTTGTCTTATCTAAAGGCCATCGTGAGACCACTAATTATTAACATCTTATAATTTGTCCTTTTAGTCATATTGTTACTTTCCTTCATATTGCAACTTATCCCTATTAATTCTTTTTAATTCCTTTAATTATATTAATTCCTAAAATTACCTTCTAAAATATTATAAGTTAAAAATTAAACTAAAATTGATCAAACCTAAATTGTCCCACTCGACATTTTAATAATAAAATAATAATTAAATAAATTCATCAATTAATCATATAAACAATTAAATAATTCATCCGAATTAACAATTAACAACAAATATTACCTAAAACATGATAAAAATCCTATTTTTCATACATTGCACCACTCGACATTTTTGTGTCAAAAATACCGAAATTAATCATTTAAATTAAATTAATGAAATCATCAATAATTAAATAATTAAAATTAACAATAGCAATTAAAATTATACTTCGAACATTAAATCATTAAACATAGACAAAAGCAAGATCAAAATCATCCCTTTATTATGCATATACCTCACGGCTATCATGGGCAAATAATACCATCAAGATTAATTTCAAGAATTACAACAACATGATTAAATTAAAGATAAAAGTACAGGTTATCATAACAATTCAAGAATTAACAAGATCAAATACAAGAATCATATTTTTAATCCTCTAAATTGCCATGGTCCACTCGACATACATAAATAACATGAACAAAATAATTCTTTTAATTTAAAGACTTTAATTAACAATTAAATATTCAAGAACAACATAATAATTCAAGAAAATAACATAAAAATAATCATGATACACCATACACCACTCGACAATCATGGAATAAATCAAGAATAAGATTAGACAATTTATCATACAATTATTCAATGCAATATACAATTAAATAAATTAATCTGTGCATAAAATTAATTAAAACAATTAAAGATTCATCAGGATTACATAAAGAATTCAAGAAATCAACATCACAAACTACATAATATCACTCGAAAATCCTAATCTACACATGATACTAATTCTATCAACTTTCATGAATTAATCCTAATTAACTATATGGAAAACTTGTACCAAATTTAAAAGAGATAGACTAGTTACCTTAGATTAGGAAAGAAAACAAAGAAAATTGCTTGTTCTTGGCACTTGAACCACACGGCTACAACTAGGGTTTTTTGGGAGTTTTTGAGAGCTTTTGAGATTAGGGTAAAAGATTGTAAGTGTATTATTCCTATTCAAATATAAGGAACAAAGAAAATAAAATAATAAGGAGAAAAGGAAGGGGGGAGCTGTGTGAATGGGAGTGAGAATAGGGAAGGGGGAGTGAAGTTAGTAGACCAAGCAAAAGTAGTTGCAATAGGTTTTAAAATTAATTAAATAATTAATCATAGGATTATCTAATTAATTAAAATTGCAAAAGGGGAATTAATCCTTGGCCATGAAGTGGGGGTCGGCCAAAGGGAGAGGAAATGGGTCCTTGGCCCAATTTTAAGATTAAGGAATGGAAATAAGAATTAAGCAGTCCAAATCATCAGGCCTTTTGGACTTAGATTATAAAATAATATTAATTAACCGCGAAATTTTCCGGCCCTAAATTTTTTTTACCACAATGTGATTTTTTTTTTTTATGTGGCTGCACTTGAATTTTTTTATCCAAACTGCCTACGTACTTGCAAAACATATTTTTTTTAACATATTACAAGAGGCTCACAACACTCCGTACTCACTACCCTGGGGGCGAAAAACTTTACAAGGATCTAAAGGAACATTTTTGGTGGCCCGGGATGAAGCGGGATGTAGCCGAATTTGTGGCAAGATGCCTTGTTTGCCAGAAGGTCAAAATCGAGCATCAAAGGCCCGGAGGTCTATTGCAACCGTTGCCTGAATGACTTGGAAGTTACATTCCATTTCCATGGATTTCGTAGTGAGTTTACCCACTACCACCAGTGGATTGAATTCAGTATGGATGACCGTTGATAGATTAACTAAAGTGGCAAGATTCATTCCAATGAAGACCACATGGACCATTGAGAAAATAACCGAAGCGTACACTCAGGAAATAGTTTGACTCCATGGAGTGCCTAAGGATATAGTGTCAGATCGAGACCCGCGATTCCTGTCACGATTCTGGAAATCTCTCCAGGAAGCTTTCGACACGAAGTTAAACCTAAGTACAACTTTTCATGCAGCCACAGATGGCCAGACATAACGGATTATCTAGACTTTAGAAGACATGCTTCGAGCTTGTTCTCTAGAGTTTCAACAGTCTTGGATCCAGTCTTTAAGCCTGGTATAATTTTCTTGCAACAACAGCTTCCACTCCAGCATTCAGATGGTGCCATACCAAGCACTGTATGCGCGTAAGTGTCGTAGTCCTACCTATTGGAGCGACATCAGTGATGCCCTAGTTATTGGCCTAGATCATATTAAAGACACCGTGGAGCAAATCAAGTTGATCCGAGCGAAGCTTCAAGTAGCACAAAGTAGGTAGAAGTCCTACGCAGATCGTCGAAGAAAGGTCCTAAAATTTCAGGAAGGTGACAAAGTTCTTTTGAAAGTGTTGCCAATGAAAGGGGTAACTCGTTTTGGGCAGATAGGGAAGCTCCGACTGAAGTATCTTGGCCCGTACGAGATTCCGAAAAGAGTATATGAAGTAGACTATCGTCTTGCCTTGCCTCCGGAGTTATCGAAGGTTCAGGATGTATTTCATATATCACAGGTGCGTAAATATGTGAGTGTTCCTTCGCATGTCATTCCGGTGGAATCAGCGGCAATCGTGCCCAACCTATCCTTAGAGGAGGTACCGGTACATATATTGGACCGACAGGAGTGGATGTTGATGTAACGACCCGACTTTTTAAGCTGTCGTTTGACGAAGGAAAATGACTTGCGGATCATTACTAAAGCATTAATTATATATTTAAAATATGAACATCTTTTATTAACTTAAAAGTCTGAAATTAATCCCAAAAGTCAAAAAAAGTAAAATACCTAAAGAATTACATAAACTGAAATAATGTCTTCCCAACATGCTGGGATCATAAATGAAATAATATAATATTGTCTTATTGAATTCTAGAAAAGAAATACTAAGGTGGAACTAAAACACTGCCTCAACAAAGCCCAACCAGCGGAAGCCCGACTACGCAGCTGCATCGTCACCTGAAACTGAGGGGGGGGGGTCCACCGTCAGTGGCGAGTAACTAGGCTGTCCCGTTTAATCGAGGGACCGCTAAACACATAATATCATAGAATATCGCATGAAAACCATACAAAAAACCTAATACATGCTATACAGAAGTCAACACGGGGTACGTATAAAAATACGTACAAAAATACGTATACAAATATGTACAAAATACGTATAAAAATACCTGCAGAAATACGGTTAGAATACGTAGAATCTACGTATAATGTACGTATACCATACGTATAATCATACCTGCAAAATACGGCTAGGAATACGTACAAAATACACGTATAACACACTCATACACTCATACATACATGCATACATACATACGTACATACTTACATACAATCTCATACGAATACAGAAGTACACAGCGGAAGACTTATACTATTCTCAATACATATCCTTATAACATTATACTCTTATAACCCAATCATCCCAATTCCTTTAAATCATAACCTACATCTTATGTTATACATCTTATGTCATATTACAATATGTATATCATATCTTATATTATTCATTAACTTATACTATATCTTATCGAACATGTCATTCATATCATATCTTATCATTGGTATCATTCATATCATATCGTATCATTTCATATCATTCTTATCTTTCAATGGACCGGTCACTATAACTCGTTGTGGATCCCGTTTGCACCACAACTTTCCTAGAACATGCCGGGGTGGGCTCGTGTACCCAACCCGTAGCGGATCTCGTTTGCACCACTAAGCCTAAGCTATGGCCATAACCCCTAATAGCAGCTCGTGTACTACTACTAGACGACTACATATCCTAAGACCCAGAACTGCGCGGGGGAACTCGTGTGTTCGTCCCATTGAGCAGTGGCTTCGACTTAACCCAGTCTGACTACTCGAGTCATCAGGTGGGCGTCCTTATCTTATCTTATATTTCAAAGATTATATCTTATCTTATCTTATATCTTTCAATATTATATCTTATCTTATATCGGGAAATACTAGGTGGCCGTAATCGGAAATGAAATGTTCGAAGTCCCAGGAAAGAGAGGTGCGGCACGTATATTGGCCACCTTAAATACCAAGTCTTTCCTAGCCAGAAATCGAAACAATTCATATTCCTATTACTCTGTTTCCTTTCTTACCCTTTTAATATCTTATCGTATTTTATATAACTTATCCCTACTGAATCCTAATATTAATAATAATACTAATAATAATCGTAATATTAATATTATTAATAATAATACTCGTGTAATTGTAATAATAATAATAACAATATTATTATCTACCCCTTCCTGTTACAACTTATCCCTTTAACTGCAACTTTTATAATTAATTATTCCTAAAATATTATAAGTCAAAATTAAACAAAAAAATTGACTAAATACTTTTAGGCCACTCGATAATTCTAGTTAAACAACTTTAATTAAATAAATTCATAAATTATTTTAATTAATCAATTAATCACTAAAATTACTTAAAACATGATAAAAATTCCATTTTTTTTATTCCTTTGTTCACTCGACATTTTTCACTCAAGAACACCAATTTTATCAATTAATTTAAATAACTACAATCAACAAGATTTAATTAATTAACCAAACAACAATAAGAAAAATCATGTTTTTAACATAAAATCATCAAGATTGAATACAAAACAAGATCAAAAAATCATCTTTTTGTTCTTCAAACCACTCACATTCAAAGAGCAAAACAAGATTTAATCTTCCTCCAAGAATTCGAAATAACTTGTTTTAATAATTTAATTACACTATTTTGCACAATCTCATTTTTAAAGAATTAAATTAAGAACGACCCTTTAAAGGTCTCGATTAATCTGGAAATTTTAATGGAAGTTAAATATAGGTTCAAGGTTTAACGTGAATAATTTTCGTCCAAAAATAATGTCATTTACTATTTTTAAGAGATTTTATAACTAACAAATCAGATTAGGCTGAGATCAGTTTCGGATTTTTCTTCCATATCAAACGATCATTAAAAATTACGAACATTTAAAACAAGATGTAAAACACTATTAATGACTTCCACCTAAAATTTCGTAGCCATAAGATTTGATTAAGTATATTAATAAATTCGGAAACTAAATCTGAACAGTTTTACCGGTTTAAAAGATTAAATTTTTGGAAGCAATAAAAGGACGAATTTTGCCACGAAATAAATCATGATTCATAATCAAATAGTAAACAAACTGCCACAAAAAATTCATCAAGAAATAATGAGATTTGATTAATAAATAATTTCATACAAGTAATTATTCAACAATTAAAGATTTCAAGAAACTACATAAAATAATCAAGAAAATTTCATAATAATTCATAAAGATTACATATTATCATCAAGAAAAATTACATAATATCCTATCATATGATTCGAAATTTTCTAGGTGATCATGACACTAATTCCTAACAATTTTCATGTTTTAATCCTAATTAACTATGTGATTAACTTGTGCCGAAATTAAACGAAATAGCATAGTTACCTTAAATCGCTTAAATTTCCAAGGAAAAATTCACCACTTTGGGTGAATGTAGTTCAGCTTTTGTGAGGGAAGAGGAAAGAAAAATATTTTTGGAGTTCAAAGCTTTTTGCAATTAGGAAACAAATGAGTTGCTAAGCCTTGTATTTATAGAGGAAGGCACAAAAACAAACCCTAGAAAAAACCCTAGGGCAGCCGTGTATTAGGAGGGATTGGAGGGGATTAATGGACCTAGCTAATAGCAAAATTGGGCTAGGTTTGAATTAGTATAAAATATTATTAATTTAATTAATTGAATTAATTAATCAAATTAAAAGGAAGGAAAAACAATACTTGGCCCATTTGAACAAGGAGGACCGGCCAAGCTTAAAATAAGAGGAAAAGATTGGGTCATTGGCCCAACAGAGTTAAAAGAGAGGGAAATAAAACAAAACAGTCCAATTTAAGTGGGCCTTTTGGACTTAGAATGCAAAAATAGAGTTAATAACCGCGAAATTTTCTGGCCCTAAATTTCGGGGTATTACAGTCACCCCTCCTTAAATAAGTTTCGTCCTCGAAACTTCAAAATAACACTACAACAGCTAATAACAAATAAAGAACCACTTCGCTTCCGCTGAGAACTCTGATACAATACAATTGTAATAAAAGAAATTCTCAGCGAAACCATACAATTTACACTAACAAATATAATACAAAAAAAAAACAATCCTAACCCAAGCTTCTACCTAAGGCTTCACTCGCTAAGGTTTTCCATTTTAAGCTAAGTTTCACTCGTGATTCACAAAGCGAAGTAACTTAGGGTCAAACCTATGGCTCGGATACCAACTGTAACGACCCGACTTTTTAAGCTGTCGTTTGACGAAGGAAAACGACTTGCGGATCATTACTTAAGCATTAAACTAAACATTAATTATATATTTAAAATATGAACATCTTTTATTAACTTAAAAGTCTGAAATTAATCCCAAAAGTCAAAAAAAGTTAAATACCTAAAGAATTACATAAACTGAAATAATGTCTTCCCAACATGCTGGGATCATAAATGAAATAATGTAATATTGTCTTATTGAATTCTAGAAAAGAAATACTAAGGTGGAACTAAAACACTGCCTCAACAAAGCCCAACCAGCGGAAGCCCGACTACGCAGCTGCATCGTCACCTGAAACTGAGGGGGGGGTCCACCGTCAGTGGCGAGTAACTAGGCTGTCCCGTTTAATCGAGGGCCGCTAAACACATAATATCATAGAATATCGCATGAAAACCATACAAAAAACCTAATACATGCTATACAGAAGTCAACACGGGGTACGTATAAAAATACGTACAAAAAGACGTATACAAATATGTACAAAATACGTATAAAAATACCTGCAGAAATACGGTTAGAATACGTAGAATCTACGTATAATGTACGTATACCATACGTATAATCATACCTGCAAAATACGGCTAGGAATACGTACAAAATACACGTATAACACACTCATACACTCATACATACATGCATACATACATACGTACATACTTACATACAATCTCATACGAATACAGAAGTACACAGCGGAAGACTTATACTATTCTCAATACATATCCTTATAACATTATACTCTTATAACCCAATCATCCCAATTCCTTTAAATCATAACCTACATCTTATGTTATACATCTTATGTCATATTACAATATGTATATCATATCTTATATTATTCATTAACTTATACTATATCTTATCGAACATGTCATTCATATCATATCTTATCATTGGTATCATTCATATCATATCGTATCATTTCATATCATTCTTATCTTTCAATGGACCGGTCACTATAACTCGTTGTGGATCCCGTTTGCACCACAACTTTCCTAGAACATGCCGGGGTGGGCTCGTGTACCCAACCCGTAGCGGATCTCGTTTGCACCACTAAGCCTAAGCTATGGCCATAACCCCTAATAGCAGCTCGTGTACTACTACTAGACGACTACATATCCTAAGACCCAGAACTGCGCGGGGGAACTCGTGTGTTCGTCCCATTGAGCAGTGGCTTCGACTTAACCCAGTCTGACTACTCGAGTCATCAGGTGGGCGTCCTTATCTTATCTTATATTTCAAAGATTATATCTTATCTTATCTTATATCTTTCAATATTATATCTTATCTTATATCGGGAAATACTAGGTGGCCGTAATCGGAAATGAAATGTTCGAAGTCCCAGGAAAGAGAGGTGCGGCACGTATATTGGCCACCTTAAATACCAAGTCTTTCCTAGCCAGAAATCGAAACAATTCATATTCCTATTACTCTGTTTCCTTTCTTACCCTTTTAATATCTTATCGTATTTTATATAACTTATCCCTACTGATTCCTAATATTAATAATAATACTAATAATAATCGTAATATTAATATTATTAATAATAATACTCGTGTAATTGTAATAATAATAATAACAATATTATTATCTACCCCTTCCTGTTACAACTTATCCCTTTAACTGCAACTTTTATAATTAATTATTTCTAAAATATTATAAGTCAAAATTAAACAAAAAAATTGACTAAATACTTTTAGGCCACTCGATAATTCTAGTTAAACAACTTTAATTAAATAAATTCATAAATTATTTTAATTAATCAATTAATCACTAAAATTACTTAAAACATGATAAAAATTCCATTTAATTACAAAAAATCAAGATCAAAACAACTCGATAATTCTAGTTAAACAACTTTAATTAAATACAAAACAAGATCAAAAAATCATCTTTTTGTTCTTCAAACCACTCGACACAGTCAAAGAGAAAAACAAGATTTAATCTTCCTCCAAGAATTCGAAATAACTTGTTTTAATAATTTAATTACACTATTTTACACAATCTGATTTTTAAAGAATTAAATTAAGAACGACCCTTTAAAGGTCTCGATTAATCTGGAAATTTTAATGGAAGTTAAATATAGGTTCAAGGTTTAACGTGCATAATTTTCGTCCAAAAATAATGTCATTTACTATTTTTAAGAGATTTTATAACTAACAAATCAGATTAGGCTGAGATCCGTTTCGGATTTGTATGCCATATCAAAAGATCTTTGAAAATTACGAAAATTTAACACAAGCTGTAAAACACTATTAGTGACTTCCACATAAAATTTCGTATCCATACGATTTTATTAAGTATATTAATAAATTCGTAAACTAAATCTGGACAGTTTTACCGGTTTAAAAGATTAAATTTTTATAAGCAATAAAAGGACGAATTTTGCCACGAAATAAATCATGATTCATAATCAAACAGTAAAGAAACTGCCACGAAAAATTCATCAAGAAATAACGAGATTTGATTAATAAATAATTTCATACAAGTAATTATTCAACAATTAAAGATTTCAAGAAACTACATAAAATAATCAAGAAAATTTCATAATAATTCATAAAGATTACATATTATCATCAAGAAAAATTACATAATATCCTATCATATGATTCGAAATTTTCTAGGTGATCATGACACTAATTCCTAACAATTTTCATGTTTTAATCCTAATTAACTATGTGATTAACTTGTGCCGAAATTAAACGAAATAGCATAGTTACCTTAAATCGCTTAAATTTCCAAGGAAAAATTCACCACTTTGGGTGAATGTAGTTCGGCTTTTGTGAGGGAAGAGGAAAGAAAAATATTTTTGGAGTTCAAAGCTTTTTGCAATTAGGAAACAAATGAGTTGCTAAGCCTTGTATTTATAGAGGAAGGCACAAAAACAAACCCTAGAAAAAACCCTAGGGCAGCCGTGTATTAGGAGGGATTGGAGGGGATTAATGGACCTAGCTAAAAGCAAAATTGGGCTAGGTTTGAATTAGTATAAAATATTATTAATTTAATTAATTGAATTAATTAATCAAATTAAAAGGAAGGAAAAAACAATACTTGGCCCATTTGAACAAGGAGGACCGGCCAAGCTTAAAATAAGAGGAAAAGATTGGGTCATTGGCCCAACAGAGTTAAAAGAGAGGGAAATAAAACAAAACAGTCTAATTTAAGTGGGCCTTTTGGACTTAGAATGCAAAAATAGAGTTAATAACCGCGAAATTTTCTGGCCCTAAATTTCGGGGTATTACAGTTGAGGTGAAAGGTAGTTCCGCTTATCAAGGTACTCTAGAGAAGCCAGCAGTACGAGGAAGCCACTTGGGAGACCGAGTCTTCCTTGTGAGAGAAGTATCCCAAGCTGTTTATTAAGGGTATGCTGCTCTCTCTGTTCTTTTCTTTCCATGCCTTTCTTTCTTGTGCTTCCTTTTGCAAATGTCGAGGACAAAATTTTCTTAAGGAGGGTTGATTGTAATAACCCAGAATTTCGGGCTATAAAATTTCGTTATTAATTTATGTGTTATATTTATTTGTCGCTTTTGTTTGGGTTCGATCAGGCCTTTTAGCACTTTTACCTTCAAACCTGATTATCTATTTCTGCATTAAGCCCAAACCCATCTTATAATTTTTCACTTGGGCCGAAGCCTAAGACTGTGCCACCCTAAAAAACACATGACCTTTGGCCTTTGATAGTAAGGATATTTTTATCCAACTATTTTCCTTTATCTAACTATTGACCCTAATTAAAAAAAAGCCACCTTTTAATCCTTTATGTTCTTTATATAAGATCCTATAACAAACTAGCAACACTTTCTCTCCATCATACCACACGGCTCCCCCTTGTTATTTCATCAACTTCTTTGATCTCTTCACAATCAATTAAACAAGCAATTTGCATTCAAAGCTTCAAGATCTTGCAAATCATCTTCAACCCAACTACAAGATTGAAGCAAGAACGAGTAGCACCCAAAGGCACCACTCCTCCCTCACTGCCGAACCACCCTTCCCTTTTCCAATAAATATTTGTTCTACTTTCAATAAGTAATTAGGTGTTTTACGTGTTATTAGGATTAGATTGCTCATGTAGTTAATTTAGAACGCCTTAGAATAGATTTGAATTGATCAAAACCAATGTTTATTATGATCTTGCCTTGGCCGAGTATTTCTATGAGTTTTAGAATAGTGTATTTAATTTTCAATTAAATCTATGCATGTTTGATTTGTTTGCCTTGATAGTAATGTGATGAATTGTTGTTTTTACATAACCGATTTGTTCTTGGCTTTTTCTTGAAATTTTCGAGTGAACTAGATGACCAAATTTTGATCTTTTGATGTTAAATTTGTTCAATCTATGTTCTAACATGGTTCTCTTCATTTATTTTATTATTATTTACTAATCTTGAATTAAGGAATTAAAATCTTGAGTATGTAATCTTTGAATTTTGAAAATCATGTTGTTGAATTGAAGCTTGGTTCGACTTTCTTGCATGTTAAAGCAAGTATGAATTTTTGATCAAGTTTAGACTAGTTTATGTACTTTAATTTATTAATTTATGTCTTTATTTAATTAATTTCGAATGAATTCTTTTTATTAATTTCTTTCAAAATGTCGAATTGTTTTAAAACTATTAAAGGATTGATTTTTATTAATTTCTTGATTTAAAGATTAAAACTTGGACTTTTCTTGGTTTAATTATGAATTAACTTGATTTTACTCTAGTATTGTTATTCATTTAATTATTTAATTATCGATTGGTATAAGATTGTATTTTTGTTGTGTCACATTGAGATTGTCGAGTAGTGTATGATTCTATGGACTAAGTGTTGATTTTTATTTGACTTATGATATTTCTGAAATTAGTTATGGGATTGCATGAATGTTATGAATTAATCATTTTATTAAGAACATGTTTGAATTATGATATTGAGACTTGCGTGTGATGTTCGAATTGTTCAAGTATTTTGATCAAATTGTTATCACGCGTTTTAGTCAGTTATTAGTGTTTAAAGTCTAGTGTTAAGATAGAGTCTTGACCTAGAAGTCAATGGAAGTAAAGATAAGTTGATTAAAAAGATAAGAATAAGATAAGATGACAATGATGATGATGATACGTTTGTGATGATAAGATGATGATGATGTTAAGATTAAAGTGAAGATAATATTAGATTATTGAATAATAAGATAATTGAACAACTATGAAGTGACCGCTCGTCTAGTGGTACGCGAGCCACGAAAACGAGTATAGTCGAGGCCACCGTTCCGCTGCGGAATGGTGATAGTTCTGGATCTTAGGGTATGTTGTCGCCAAGGTAGTGGTACATGAGCCACTACTGAGGGGCTACGGGCTATGACATGGTCCTCACATGAGGGGGCTACATTTAGGATACACGAGTCCTCACCGGCATATTCTAGGAAAGTTGGGGTGACCACGGATCCCTTACGAGCATTAAGACTACGTCATGGATTAGAATTTAGAATTGATTAAGAAGTATAAGATAATAAGATTGTAAGAGGAGTAGATTCTAAGTTGAAACTGATAGAAGTTTAGTTTCGAGTTATGAGTTTTTGGGTATGAATGATTGATTTCCGCTGCGTTGACTAATTATTGATTGATTAACTGATTGGATTATGATGATTGTCGCATTATTGATTGTTCTATTTGATTAAATGATTGATTGAGTTCTACTAATAAGTAGAACATTCAAATTGCTCCCCATTGACTGCAGACCCCTCATTCCCTTTTACAGGTAATGATGATGAGTAAGACGGAGTTAGTAGCATGGGTCGGGATCCTTGGGCTTGCGAGTGTGACTGTTTTAGCTACCCAATTTCTATTAGTAGCTCTAATCTTGTATTTTGATTTTACTAGCTTATGTAGTAGTTGCTTTAGTATTACGTAAAACTTTGGGTTAACTCTTAATTTCGGAATATTGAAGTTTAAGCAATAAAGTAGACTATTATTGAAGTTGCCCTTTAATTCTTATGGATTCATTATTACGTATTTCGTTTGACATTGATCCGACTTGTTGATTTCTTTGAAATCAACGTTGTTAAAAAGACGGATCGTTACAATAACCGCAGGAGGAAAATTAGGAAGCACTAAAGTTGAGGGGAGAAAAAGCAGCAGCAGTTACAAACATTCAAAAACATTTGAGTTATGGGTGCGTAACTGGCTGATCTCATAATTACTGGTACGGAACATGATTTACAATGAGGCCCAAAAAGGAGGCATACCACAACATGCATGTGGCATGAGGAGAGCCAGACGGCAGTGGCCCACTTCCTCCCATAACACTTCAAATATCATAAATGACAAATACATTAATAAACAAATAAAACTCCCCTTATTCCTTCAATGTGGGACAAAGCCTTTACATTAAAACTTTAGAAACCTTTCTTCCTCCACATCATCACTCCTTATCTAGGCATTATGTCCAACATCTACCACTTTACATTAACCTACAAAAAAATTATTGCTAGATAAAATATAGCAAGTAATTAAGGACAGAGGAAGTAGTTTGCAAATAATTAAACAAGCAAGGAATACCTGGGTAAGAAGTTTTACACCGTAATAGTGGGATTTCTCCTATGGCCATTGTATTACTTGTGGGAGAAAGCTAAGGATCTTTGGGAAGCAAGCCCAAGTTGTGCAACCATCAACAACCACTTAACATGTTGTTCAGGCGAGTGACAACCAAGGTGGTGGTCAGTTCTCTTCTTTACCTTTATTCCCTTCTTTATGTATATCTGCATGTTATTTGCATTTATGTTAGAAGGTTTTAGAAGATAGGGCTTCTTTTAATTCTGTCAGTCAGAGTTTATCCCTTGGTTGGTGTGTGTGTGGCATTTATTACTTTCTCCTTATTGGTTTATTTTTCCCCCTATTCCTACAATTTGCCCTACTTCGATCTTTTTAAGACTGAAGTTATTATTTTACTGATAGTATGGATTTAATTAGCATTTTTCGTAGTTTTTATTAATTTAATTTCTATTTTTATTTAGTTTTTGTTAGCATTTTTAGGGTTTTTAGTTTAGTTTTGTTTCGGTAGTCCCCTTCTCCTTTTTCTATGTGATTTCCTCTATTTTGCTTTATTTCTGCGTTTTCTTCCTCTTTTGCAGGTCCCGAGTCTATTTCGAAACCCGAAGAGGCGAGCCGGGAACCTCGAGGAAGCCACAGAATTCATATGCCATTGCTTGTGCCAAAAAGGCCTCAACGGGCGCTGGGAATTCCTCAGCGTCCGCTGAGATGTATTATGTCTCGAAGCAATTTTTGTAAGAAAAGAGGCAATAGGATTTATAGGCCATGCAGCGGCCGCTGATTTTGAAGCTGCCAAGCCCTCAACATGTGCAAAGAGAAGAACAGCGGGCGTTGACCCAACTCAGCGTCCGCTGTCCC
This sequence comes from Salicornia ramosissima, assembly GCA_951394345.1. Taxonomy (NCBI): domain Eukaryota; kingdom Viridiplantae; phylum Streptophyta; class Magnoliopsida; order Caryophyllales; family Amaranthaceae; genus Salicornia; species Salicornia ramosissima. The sequence goes on from OX596235.1 coordinate 23,224,749, forward strand.
CCTCCCCTTGAAGCATTGAGCTACCAAGGGCTTGCAACGGCCGCTGACCCCAACTCAGCGCCCGCTGCCATAAGTCTTCCTAGCTTGCAGGCCTACTTTAGTAGGTGCCAGCGGGCGCTGTCATCGCCTCAGCGCCCGCTGAAGAGCCTCTGTACGTATTTTATTTATTTTTTTAGATCTTTTGTTTAGTTTTTGAAGGAGGTATAAATACCTTTATAGTCTCTTTTTGTAACAGACATTACATTTCAGAATAGTTTTAACCTAGTTTCATAGTTTTTTTCTCTTCTCTCTCCTAAATTTCCATAGTTCATCAATTTAAATCTTAGTTTAATGGTTGAAGTTCATACTTTTGGTTTGGAAATTAAATTGATCAACTCATTGTGCTACTTATTGATATTGAAGCTTCACCTGTAACATTTCTCTACTCTTTCCTTTATTATTTACACTTAGTTAATTATTGCTTTGATGTTTTTTGATTGAATATTGCTTAAATTCATAGTTTGTTCCTACTTTCATGCTTGGTGTTGTTTTTAGTATGTTCATTATGATTTCTTTATTATTCTAGCCATGTGTGAGTAGTTTCATTGATAGCGTTTGGGGTGAAACTTCTCAAAATCCTCCTTGTTTATGTTTTAGTCAATTCTTGGTAATTGTTGTGTTAATGTCGGTACCGAAGGTTCGTTGATGTTGAATCTCATTGTAACACCCCGCATTTTAGCAATGACGTTATTAGTGATAATGTCGTAAACAGACAGTTATCAATCGATTTATATAATAAAAATGTAACTAAAACTCCTGGAATTAATATTTATTAATAATAATAATGAAATCCCAATTACAAAAGGTTAAACTAAACCAAAATTAAATCCTAAACTAGAAATAAAACCTAATGCAAACACATGAATTGAAAACAGGGGCCTAGACGCTCAACAACTTATCCCGCTTTTAGCCTCTATCCTGCTTACCTGCAAAATAGATTTGGGGGTCCACCATCAGTGGCGAGTAACTAGACTGTCCTACTTAGAAGTAGGGCCACATTACATACAATAATAGGGTTAGAAACACAGGATACAACAACTAACACAGGATACAAGAACTACAACAGAGCTAGCAACGGAAACATAACAACCAATAAACATCATATTCAAAGATTACCATGCTTACTTATCAATACAATTAATCTCCATTATTAGACATCACGAATATTTCCAACACGACTGAAGTCGATACAACAAATAAGTCCCCGACACGATTCATCACAGATGAACCGATAACAACAAACAAGTCCCCGACATGATTCATCACAGATGAACCGATACGACACGGCGCAAGGCCGATAACAACAAACAAGTCCCGGACACGATTCATCACAGATGAACCGATACGACACGGCGCAAGGCCGATAACAACAAACAAGTCTTCGACACGATTCATCACAGATGAACCGATACGACACGGCGGAAGGCCGATAACAACAAACAAGTCCCCGACATGATTCATCACAGATGAACTGATACAACACGGCGCAACGCCGATAACAAAAAAAAGTCCCCAAAATGATTCATCACAGATGAACCGATACGACACGGCGCAAGGCCGATAACAACATTGACACGACCGACTCAAAGCGAAAAAAATGACACGACTCAAAATAAGCATCCAATGACACGACTCAAACCAGACGAGCATCAACAATCACGTATGACTCTTACAATAATGACACATCAAGCTCAACAATCCAAATAAGCAATTATGAAGACCAACCATACAACGCATGAATAACATGAAATAAACATAAAGGTTCAATTTTTATAATTAACAAACAAGATTTCAAGAATTAATCATCAAATAAGATAAAAATCTAAGCTTAACAACATGCTATCACACGCATAACATAATCGAAAATACCAAACAAGAACATTGTCAAATTATCAAGATTAAATACAAGAACATCAGGAATTAATCATAGAACGAAATAGCTTACAAGATCACACTAGAACATAAATTGATCAAACAAGAAAACAAATCTAACAACCTAGACAACATGTTTTATACGAAAATCATAACAACAATAACAACGTGATTCTAAGCCTAGTATCCTATGCAACCTAATCCTATTCCTAAGTAGAATAGCTAGTTACCTATAGAAGTATCCAAGCCACGCCCAAGGTTAGGTTTGCATTGATGAACAAGGTTGAAGGTCTTGAATCAATCTTCAATGGTGTCTTTGATTTGATGAAATAAAAGGAGGATTGGGTTGGAAAATCTGATGAGATGCCGTGATATATAGTGGGGAAAAGGAGGAGTTTTTATTTGTAGTTTAGTTTTTATTTGTAGTTTAGGATTGGAAAAAAAAGAAAATAAAAACAAAGGCGGCCGGTTAGGGAGATGCAAAGTAAGATTTTTTGGGTGCTCCTAAAATGTAGTAGGGTGGTTAGGGAAAATAAAAATAGAGTTTTTAGGTTTTAAATAAAATAGATGTAATTGGATAATTAAGGTAAATAAGTAAATCAAATTAAATTAAAATAAAGGAAAGGCCGGCTAGGAGGGAGTCAAAGCAAGGGCTCTGGGCTTGATCAATTAAATAAAAATTAAGACTTTGAGCCCAAATCGAATAGTTTGGGTTTAAAGGGTTAATTTTTCATGAAATTTTACGGCCCAAAAATCCGGGTCGTTACACTCATGTTGAGCTAGTATTAGCTAGATTCATAGGAGAATCCCCACCTAAGGACCGAAAGGTAAGCGTGGGTGATGACTCCCTTCGCCCGATTGATGGATGCACCACGGAAGTTGGGCCTTCGATCAAGGGAAAGTTACCGGTCTTCGTGATTTGTGCTTATGACTTGTTAGGTGTGTCTATTACGAAATTAAGTAGTATGCGTCTTCCCGGTCGTCACACTGGCACGAAAGAGTAGTATGATCATAGAATGACCTCCCCTTTAACCACGACCTAAGTCTAAGTTTTGACCGATCCATAATTCATGGTGTTATCGAGTCGTTAATCCCCTAACCTTAGTATTTTATTCCTTGTTTTAGACCCCTATTTTAGTGTCTTGTAGTTATTTGACTTCCAATCATATAATCCAATATTGACTTAGCTTGTCTATGCTCATTGTCTTTGGTCAGCAAACATTATTCTCTAGGGTTCGACCCTTACTTGCCCTTACTAGCATTAGTAAGTCCGAGTTAGAAAATTTAATTTTGTTAGGCTCGACTACGACCTATCAAATTTTGGCGCCATTGTCGGGGAATAACGGAATTTGTTGCTATAGATTTACTTTAGTTTGACGGGACTTTGTCTTCCGTTAATTCATTGCTACTTGATTGTGTAAAATTGTTATTGCTAACGTGTTTGTTTAGAAGTTTATGACACGCAGGACTCGTAGCTTACCAGTCATCCCACTAATCCTAGAAATCGACCGTTATCTGAGGGATTTGAGAAAGGCTACTAGTGCGCATAACATCGAGCAACTCGAATCTTAGTTGCAACCAAAGTCAATGGGTAGTTCTTATTCTGTTTCTTCAGTTATGAATGATGCCCCACCACCTCCACAACAGACAATGAGGGATTTCCGCCACCCGGAATCCTTCAAATTGCGTAGCGGGATTGCTTTGCCTGCTACGGCTGCAAATCACCATGATTTTTCACCACATCTCATCAGGATGGTAAAAGATTCACAATTTGGGGAAACTCGACCGAGTGTCATTTTTCTCATCTTGATAACTTCTGGGAACTGTGCTCCACAGTTAAGCACAACAATGTTCAACCAGAGTTCATACGGATGCACATGTTCCAATTCTCTTTAACTGATAAAGCAAAGCACTAGATTCGCTCGCTCCCTGAGGGACCTTTGACTACTTGGGATTCCATTACCAAGGCATTCCTTGAAAAATACTGTCCTCTAGAGAAAACTTCGGAAATGAGGAGAAAAATCTCGGGTTTTTCTCAAGAGGAGGATGAAACTCTCGGTGAGGCATCAGAGCGTTTTAAAGAACTCTTACGCTCATGCCCTCACCATGGTTACAGTGATGGCATTGCTTACATGACATTCTTTGATGGCCTCAATCCTGTTTCTAGGGGTCATTTCGACTCCAGTACTAGTGGTCGGTTGATGAAAGTTCCTCTTTCTGAAGTTAGGCCTATGATCGAGGAGGTAGCTAAGCAATTTTCATAGGGTGGGTCGAGACGTGTTGTTCCTAAACACCATCTCGATCCGATCAAAATCTTGTCGATGTGAATGCTCGCCTGGATTTCAAAACTTGGAGACTTGAGAAAGCGCACTTTGCCGCCTCAAGTTCCGAATCTCAGCCTGCTCTTTCTTGTGACATGTGTGGCAGAAACGACCACTTGTCTTCATATTGCAGCTCCTCGATGGAGCAAGTTGCCATGATGGGGAAACGGAACGATCCGTACTCTAATACTTACAATCCCGGTTGGAAGGATCAACCCAATTTCAGCTGGAAGAACAATAATCAACAACAACCACCTTTTCAACAACAATACCGCCAACAACCCTACCAACCGACGGACCAACAAGTTCCAGCACCTTACCGTCGTCCGGGTTTCAATCAGGGTCCTTCTCCTCAAAGGCCACCATATACTCTTCCCGTTCCTCAAAAGTCTAGCCTGGAAACTGTCCTAGAGACCGTACAACACCAGACCAAGGCAAATTCCGATAGTGACTGGAAGATGAACGAAATGAGTACTTCGATCAATCCATTGCAAACACATAACAAAATGATCGAAACTCTACTTGCTCAAATAGCCCAACAAGTGGGGAATTCCAACAATTCTTCAAGTTCTCAATTTCCGAGGTAACCGATCACTAATCCTAAAGAGCAAGCAAAGGCAATAACACTGCGATCTGGCAAGGATTATGCGGGTCCATCCATGACTTTAGATGAGGGCGCCACAAAAGTGAGTAAAGAGGGAGTTGTTGACGATATGTCGATTGATTTTGAGAGCGGAGCGATTGAGAGTGAGCCCCAAAGTGAGGATGGTGTTTCGACTCCAAAAAAGAGAATGTTGTTGTAAAAGCACCGATGAAAGCATATGTGCCCCAGGTTCCTTTCCCTCATCAGATCGTTGAGAAGAAGTTAGGCGAGAAATTTTCTAAGTTTCTCGAGGTCATGAAGGGTCTCCATGTAAACATCCCTTTTCTTCATGCTTTGTCCCAAATGCCGGCTTATGCCAAATTCTTAAAAGAACTTCTCTCTAACAAGAGAAAATTAGAGGAGCAAGCCACCATTTCGCTTCCTATGGACATGAGTGCGATTCTTCAGAAAAAGCTTCCCGAGAAGCTTGGTGATCCTGGTAGTTGCTCTTTGTGACTTGGGGGCAAGTGTGAGTCTTATGCCTTTCACTATGGCCCATAAGCTCAATATGGGCGGCCTAAAGCCCACAAGGATGTCTATTCAGCTTGCCGATCGCTCGGTAAGATTAGCTCTAGGAGTACTAGAAGATGTGCCGATGCAAGTGGGACGAGGTTTTATCCCTTGTGATTTTGTCATAATGGATATGGAGGAGGACGCCAAGGTTCCCTTGATATTGGGGAGGCCTTTCTTGAAAACGGCGGGCGCCGTTATCGATGTGAAGGATGCAATCCTCGAAGCCGATGAATGTCGGGGATGAAAAGATCACTTTCTCATTCTCGAAGCCGATGAAAATGCCTATTACGGATGCAATCCTTCGCATCGACACCATCGATACTATTGCAATGGAATTTTCTGAAATGATCGAGGTCGCAAACCCATTGCAATCGTTGATCTCTGACGGAGCGGTCTTCGACACTGATGAAATCCGGGGCTATTAAAAAATTGTTGATAATACCCTGGTTAGCACTGATGTTGAGCTCGAGGTCCTCCGGGTCGAGGGTAAGGAGGAGAGGACTACGCCTCCTCCAAAAGTAGAGTTGAAACCTCTTCCCTCTTTACTTAAGTATGTTTTTCTGGATGCCGATGAGGCTTATCCCGTTATTGTCATCGGGTATAACATCTCCGACATTAAAGGAATAAGTCCCACCCTCTGCATGCATCGTATTTTGCTTTATGATGATCATGCCTCCTCGATTGAACATCAGCGAAGGTTAAACCCTTCGATGAAGGAAGTCGTGCGAGGTGAAGTTATTAAATTGCTTGACTCGGGCATAATCTACCCTATCTCAGATAGTAAGTGGGTTAGCCCGGTTCAAGTAGTCCCTAAAAAGGGAGGCATGACCGTCATTAAGAACAAGAAGGTTGAAACTATTTCGAAAAGATCGGTTACGGGTTGGAGAATGTGTATTGATTACAGAAAACTAAACAAATCAACCCGTAAAGATCACTTTCCCCTTCCGTTCATTGATCATGTTTTGGAAAGATTAGCTAATCATAGCCGTTATTGCTTTTTGGATGGATTTTCGGGATTTTTCCAAATCCCGATCCATCCCGATGATCAGGAAAAAACCACGTTTATATGACCCTTTGGTACCTTCGCATAGGATGCCATTTGGGCTATGTAATGAACCTTCAACTTTTTAAAGGTGCATGATGGCTATTTTTTCTGACATGTTAGAAACATCCATAGAAGTTTTCATGGATGATTTCTCTGTTTGTGGTTCGTCTTTTGACACTTGCCTTGCTAACTTCGTGAATGGGTTGAAACGGTGTCAAGAGGCGAACTTGGTTCTACACTGGGAAAAATGCCACATCATAGTCGAAGAGGGCATTGTTCTCGGACATGTAATATCAGCTAGGGGCATCGAGGTCGATAGGGCCAAAGTTGATGTCATTGAGCGTTTCCAACCCCCCACCACTGTCAAAGGGGTTAGGAGCTTTCTTGGACACGCGGGTTTTTACCGTCGTTTTATCAAAGACTTTTCAAAAGTGTCCAAGCCCTTGACTCAATTATTGCATAAGGATGCCCCTTTTGTGTTTTCTAATGATTGTTGTGCAACATTTCAGGAACTGAAACAAGCTCTCGTCATTGCTGCTGTCATTCAGCCCCCGGACTGGGAGCTTCATTTTGAGCTAATGTGCGATGCATCGGACTATGCTGTAGGTTCAGTGCTTGGACAACGGAAGGACGACAAGCTGCATGCCGTCTACTACATAAGCAAGACTCTAGATGAAGCTCAACGCAATTATACCACTACTGAGAAAGAGCTTCTCGCAATTGTTCATGCCATGGAAAAGTTTAGGTCTTACTTGGTCGGTTCCAAAGTGATAATCTTCACCGACCACTCAGCCTTGAAGTACTTGATGGCCAAGAAAGACGCTAAAACTCGGCTCATCCAGTGGATCTTGTTGCTACAAGAGTTTGATATCGAAATCCGAGACAAAGTTGGGGCCGAAAATGTTATAGCCGACCATCTCTCTCGACTACCTTTAAGCAAGGAGGATGAGGTCATTCCGATCAACGATTCATTTCTTGATGACCACCTCCTTGTTGCCTTGGCAACCCTGCTCCATGGAATGCAGACATTGTTAACTATCTTGCTTGTGAGATTATGCCCTCCGATTGGGGGTATAAAAAAAGACGACGTTTCCTGCATGACGTTTGTCAATACTATTGGGACGACCCTCTTCTTTTCAAAAGAGGTGTTGATAGACTTTTTCGGAGTTGCGTCCCCGATGATGAGATTGCAAGTGTTATTAGCATATGCCACTCTTCTCCTTGTGGATGACACATGGGTGCTGATAAGATTACATCAAAGATCTTGCAATCTGGGTTTTTCTGGCCTACCAGGTTTAAAGACACTCGAAGCATGGTGAAGGCATGTGACCGGTGCCAATGTACCGGTAATATCTCGAACCATCATGAGATACCCCTTAATAGCATTCTTAAGGTCGTGTGTGAAAGTGATTATTAATATTGCTTGTGAGGTTAGTGTGTGGAAGTGTAGTGAGGTCAGTGTGTGAAAGTGTCAGTTTTATTAATTGATCAATTGAAGCCGTGTAAGTGACCGGACCTGCATAGAGTTGAAAATGACATTGGAGGATATGGAAATGTAACGCCCCAGATTTTGGGCTATTTTTCGTGTTAGCTTTCTTATTTTATTTTGTTGCGGTGCATGGTCTAAATTTGTTTTTAGACTATTTTTAATGCTTAAGTGCAACCATTATTATTGAATGGTTTATTAATTCTTAATTTTATTTTATTTTAATTATTAGAATTTTATTATTTAATTTTCTAATTAATTAAATTAGTTTTGGGCCAAGTGCAAAATTAATCATGATTAGTCATGAATTAGTGCAAATGGCCCAAGTGATCATTTTGGCCTTTTTCTTCTAAGCCCAACCGGCCCTCCTTGTGTTTGATGGCAAGTTTTTCCACTTGCTTCATGTTCACACCTTGACTAACCTCTATAAATAAAGGAGTTAGTAAGGCTTTAGGTTCCTTTGTTCATTTGCTAATTCAATCAACCTTTGCCATCACTTTTCAAAGGCAAACTCTCTCTCCATTTTGCCATACACTCTCACGCCATTTTTGATGTCTTAAACCCAACTTGGTTCATCATCTTTTCTAAACCCATACTTAAAGATCCTTCATCCATTGATCTTTAAGTAATAAAACATAATTCAAACCCCAACAATTTCATTCAAGATCTTTGGTTCGGGTTGGTATTTGGTTTGGTTCGTGGTCCAAGTGAAGGACGTGTGTGCAATGGGAAGTGGTGCGTGTGGTCTGGCTGGGCAGCAGCCAGACGTGTGGGGTGGTGCTCGTGGTTGGAGGTGCAGCCGCACGGTGAAGGACAGTGCAGTGGCAGCCGTGCATGGTGGTTCGTGGTGAAGCCGTGCCGTGTTCATGCAAAGCCGGGGGTGTACCGTGTTGCTTGGGACCATGCGAAGTCATTCCGGGCAGCAAGATTCGGGTATTTTTCATGGTTATATTTCATTAGGTAACATACTTACGCAACCTTGTTGGTATACTATGTTTATAGTATAGATTAAATGCATGTTTGGGTTGATTGTTGATGAATATCCATGATTTCATGTATGATTTCTAAATCTGATTTTTATGTGTTTGTATGGTGTTTTGATGATGATTTTTCATGATATTATGATTGATTATATGTTGATTTATGATCATGAATATTATGTTAAAGTTTGATGAATTTGGATGAGTAAAAGTTGGATTTTCGATTGATTGATGATGATTATGCGTGTAGTTTAGCTGAGTTTGGATGTGTTCTTGATTGAGTTCTTGAATCTTGATTGAGTTCTTGATTGAAGATCTTGAATCTTGAATGAGTTCTTTATGAGTTCTTTGTGAGTTCTTTGAGTTCTTTATGAGTTCTTGATGAGTCTTTACGAGTTCTTGGTTGAATCTTGAAAGTTAAAGAAAATGGTCTAAAGGATAAAGAAAGTTAAAGAAAGTGTCTAATATGATTAAAGAATGATTGTTGAATGTTGGATTATGATTGGTTAGACTCAAGATTAAGGCTAGAGGCAGTTCTTGAGAATAACTTCGATGATTTAACTAGTTAAATTCGAGAATCAAGGCTAGAGGCAATTCTTGAACTTAATTTAGGTTTGTTGGGATATAAAATGAATAATATGATTAAAATGATTAAAGGATTTAATTAATTAATTAGCTTGATTTCATTTTTAGACACCTGATACTTTGAGTAAGATTCATTGTATTCGGGTTAAGACGTTGCCCCTATTCCATCCGCGGTATTGGGATAGTTGGAGTCATACTATGTGATCTTTGTGAATTTCCAGTAAGATTGGTTTCACGGGACATGGATTTCCAGTAAGATTGGTTTCATGGGGTTTGGGAGTAAGATTCTCAAATCCAAGCATAGTAGAAAGTTCGGATGCGTAAGATGCGTCCGTACGAGCACAGTCCGGTCTAGAATATGATTGATTGCGCCAAAGATAGTTGATTAGTTTGGTTTGAGTCGAGTTCACGTTTTGGGTTGTTCTCGTACTATGTTTATCGATGTTGTATATTTGGTTTATGCTATGTGCATGTGTATTCCCATTGGGGTGAGTCAGTTATGTTACTCGCCACTGATGGTGGACTGTTGTATATTTTTCAGGTATTTCTGATGACGATACTCTTGCTTAGCTTTGGGTTGGGTGAGCGACGTTGTTGTTATTTCTGTTATCTGTTGTATTTTCTATTACTGTTGTTTTAGATAGTATTGGAGTATTGTATGGACTCTTTTACGTTGTTTATAACTCTGACATGTAGTTGGAGTTTACTTGTATTTTAGTATTTTTAGTTTGACTTTTGGGACTAGTTATGTACAATCTTGTGGGTATTTGTACGTTTTGGTTATTAATAGTAATTTTGAGGAATTAGTTTAATTTCTTAAGTTTTGAGTTGTAGTTTCTAACTATCCGACTCGTCGGTTTCTTCCGCGCCGATTTAAGCGAGTCGGGTCGTTACAGGAAATGTGGCGGGCCATTCAGTGGAAGGTCATAGACTCGAAGACTCATCGATGAAGTGAAAGGGTCAGTGGGCTAGGATGAAGACTCATTGATTTGAGTCGCAGGAAGGCCGCATGGTTCATTAAACCATGCTTTGGGGTGACTCATAGGGTTGGAGATGGACTTGACTGGATGTTTGGGCTATTTGTATGTGGTGTTGGGCCTTTGTGATTGTGGTGCTCGGTCATTCTTTACTTGGGTCAAGGTGTCATCGATTTTTTTTTTTTTTTTTTTTTTTGCGACTATGGAAGATGGTGAAGGGTCAATGGACATGGTTTTTTGTGATGTGGATGGATTTTGTGGAGATGGGCTTAAGACTTCTCATTGTTCTTTGGGCCAATCGAAGAAGCTTATGATTATTGAAGCTGAAACCAAGAGAACCCTATTCTCGAATGTGAATATGGAGAAGCTGACACTGGACTGAGACTGACATTGAACTGAGTCTGAGTTTGTATAAACCTAAGTCCGGACCTAGATCTGTTTTAAGGTACTGGACTTTTGGCGTGACTGACACTGAAGTGAGCTAAAGTGAACCTATGTCTAGTTAGGACCACTTGTGAACGGGACGAGTCTAAGTTGGACCTATGTCTAGTTAGGACTATCTAGACTTGATGGACTGGACTGAGATGAGACCTGCAGTGAATTGTGCTGAGACTGAACTGTGACGAGACTGTGAGGTGAACTGAACCTATGCCAAACTAAAGTGTGTTTGGACTCTGGAAAGTTGGACTGGGCTAGGACATGGACCCCATTTTGAGAAGTGGACACAAGAGATGGCCTATATGGACTGTGAACTAAGGATTGGGTTGAAGAGATGAGACTGGTGGACTAGGATTGGTGATTTGGGCCGTAGACTTGACATTGAGTTATCCTTATGGTTGAGAAGTGAAGTAAGTTGGGCTGGGCTAGATTAATGGGCCTAATGCACACATAACACACTAGTCCTAGAATATGCAAATGATGGTCTTCTAAGGTCAGTCCTCGGTGGTCAAAAGGTACCATGACTAAAGAAAAATGAACCGATATGATCATTCTTCATTTTGAATGACACACGGTTAACAGATTCCTTATTATGATCTCATCGGGCATGATGATCACACGCCATGGCTGGGATAGGCCGGCTATGATCATTGTGGTCGGGCACCACAAGTAACCATAACCAAACCCCCTGGGGTCGGTCTCGAGCATAAAACATGCTCATATGAGACGTGGGCCTAAGTGTGACCTTATATGGAAGGTCACTATGTCACATGCTCAAAAATTGAATAATGATCTTACGAGACTTTTCAAGTTTGTCCACACCACTAAGGAGTGATATTCCCCAGTGGAGTCGCCAAAATGTAGGGGTCGTTTTTACCCGGCCGCCTACGTCACGAGTTGGTTTGAATGCTCGTTAACACCGTATGTGAATACGGACTAGTAGGAGTCGCCACCGTGCGTTTATACAGTCCACGGACACCGAAGAGGTACCGAAGCTAGGAGCAGTCGGTCCCATATGGTCGTGCACCAGAGTATGGGTTCGGGGACAGGTTACGAGCCAATCGTGCATTGGGCCCGCCCGCCTACAAGCGGTCTCTACTAGGTCTCTTTTGTAAGATCATTGTTCAATTTAAGAGCAACAGAGATAACTCAATTTTAGCCCTGATTTGCGAATTACTAAGTCGGTTCAAATTAATGCACAAATTAGCCTAAATGTTCCGTGACCACTTTGAAATTAATCAATATTATTATACTAAAATGAAGTCAAAAGTCTGGGATAAATCAAGGGTCAAATCACATAAAAAAAAAGGTCAACACAAGAATGGCACGGAGAAAATGAAAATGAAAGTGCGAACTTACCTCGAATCCCGTGCAATTAGAAAATCAAAATAAAAAATAAAAAAAATGCTACATAGAAAGAAGCATAAAAATTCACGGATTAAGAAAAAGCATGAAAATGTACATGGAGATGACATGAAAAAATGCAAGAATTAAAGCATGACATGGCTTATAAATTGCACATAAAAAGAAAGAAAATAAATAAATAAATACATGAATTAAAAACATAGATCGGAATGAACGGAATAGGAAAAAACACATATTATCATGATCAAACCAAATCAAAGATTAAAATGAAAATTAAAATAAAATTAATCATATTGAAATTGAATTGAAAAGAGTCTCAGAAATGTGTACCGAAATGTGCGGCGGTCGATAACGGTTTCGAAACTAGTACGCCCAAATGCTGAGTGACAGAGCTTTGAATTGAGTTTGACAGAGTTTTTGAATGATTTTAGAGAGAGAATATGTATAGTAGAGAGAGAAGTAGAAGTTTTTTTCGTGTTTTTGTCCTGGTTTAAAAGGTCGAATGAAGGGTCGTATTTATAGGCGAGCAGAGGGAAAAAATCATCCCGGAATGGCACCAGACCTGCGCCTAGGCGCAGGTCCAGTTACAAGACCTGCGTCTAGGCGCAGATCCAGCTGTGTCCGGGTCGATTTTTTTTGCTTATTCTGCGCGTGAATCTCCGAGATATTATGCGATTATGATACGATTACGGGAATCATACATAATATTATCATAATATTTGAGATTCCGGGAGATTTCGCGAGGTTCCGGAATAATCCGGGCTAATTTGGACTGTTTTCGACTGTTTTCGGGATTTTCGGACTATTTTGAAAAATGTGCTAAAAAATGCCAAAAATTATGGAAAAATATGGGAAAATTCTAGAAAAATATAAATGAGTGAAAAGTGGAGAAAAAGTTGACGATGCATGTGTAAAGTTACTAAAATGCCCTTAAGAATGGAAAATGCTTCGAAAATTCATAGAAAATAGATAAAAACTCAGAAAATTGTGGAAAAATTACCAAAAAATCTAGAAAAATGTATTTGACTTAGAAAAATTATTTAATGCAATTTAAAATGGCTAAAATGCCCTTAGAAAATAAATATGCATGAAAAATAATAAAAATAAATTAATGAAAATCCTAAAAATGTCCGAAAAATCCTAAAACGAGTCGTGAGCCTCTAAAACGCCTATAAATAATGTGAGAGTGGTATGAGAGGGATGAAGAGGTGGCATTTTGGCATACTAGCTCAATACCGGACCTGCGCAACAGGGTACATTCATCATAGACCGTTGAGAGCTAACTAAGGTGCTAGAATTAGGTGTCTACAGTGTGGCATTTATTACTTTCTCCTTATTGGGTTATTTTTCCCCCTATTCCTACGGTTTTCCCTACTTGGATCTTTTTAAGACTGAAGTTATTATTTTACCCTCTTTTTTTTTATTTTTTAGGCCCACTAAAAATATCTTTCCTCTTACTTATTTCACTTACCCCCCCCTACAAAATCCCTCTCTTAAATTCTTACTTTGGTTATATTATTCTCTGCCTTTTACTAGTAACCACCTCATGTCTTTTTCGTTGTGCCCCACCCCTCTCAATAAGGAGGAAATAATCCTTCCAGTTGATGTTATTTCTGACTCGGATTTTCGTTGTGCCTTTTACTTTGGTTATATTCTTTCTTGAGGTTTGGTCTGCGTGATTCTGACTCGGATTTTTGTTCTGATTCTGATGAGTATGATCTAGATTCTGTTATTTTCGACTCTGTCATGTCTGATGTGTCTGATGCTTCTTGCTCTGTTACTGACTTACAAATGCAGGGGTTTGATGGCGCGGTTGGCCCACAACCTCGTGTGTTTTTATGAAGATGCTTAGTTGGAATTGCATGGGTGCCACTACTACTATTGGATCCATTTTGGCTTTTGTTTTAGATCTTCATAAAAAACACTCTTTCGATGTAATCTTTCTTTCTGAAACAAAGACTAGCTTGTCTGTACTTAAACCTTTTTTCTTTTCTTTGGGTTTTGTGAACTTTGGTGGCTTCGATGCCATTGATCATGCAGGGGGCTTGTTCCTTTGTTGATCCTCTTCTAGTAATATTTATGTTGTTTACTCCTCGGCTCATGTCTTGTTTTGTCATGTCATGGATGCAAACTCTGTTTCTTATTATTTGGCGTGTGTCTATGGGTCGCCTTACTTTACTCGACGTAGTGGTGTTTGGGAACATCTTACGCAATTATTGTTGTAATATAATGGGCCTGTTACCTTAATTGGGGATTTTAATCAGGTTGAAACATCAGATCAGAAAATTGGAGGGCGTGTAGTGTCTCCTGGAGCTTTTCTAATTTTGCAATGGCGAGTCCATCATTCACTAAGTGAATTACCTCATCAGGGTAACCTTTTCACTTGGTCGAATAATCGTATGGGAGACCATACTATTTATGAGCGTTTGGACCGAGCCTACGCCTCTTCTGATTGGCGTTTTATTTTTCCTGAGGCAATTATCTGCAATTTTCCTATTTTCCTCTCTGACCATAGCTCTGTGGTTCTTGATACCTACCCCTCTCAGCCAATTAGACGGAGAAATTATAAGTTTGAAGCATGGAGTCTTATTCACCCCCTATTCAGGATTTAATTTTTGATGAGTGGCAAAAAATTATTCCTGGGTCTCGTCTGTATTCTATTCAACAAAAGATGCATGCAATCCTAATGCGTAGTAAGACATGGTGTCTTCAACATAGCGCGTTAAATGACATTGATTGGGCGTCTTTTGAACGCTCTTTGCAAGCCTCTGAAGCAGTTATAACGACTATTTCAAATGCTCAGGATAATATTTCTATGCGGCATCGACTACAACAAGAGCTTGAAGTCTTTTAATTTTTGTACTTCTAGGATCTTCTTGTAAAATAGACTTAGGAAAATATTCTTTGTGTTTCTAAGTAAAGAGCAAAAAGATTTTAAGTTTATATCCAGTAAAGAGAACAAGCCAAGAACAAGCTAAGAACAGACAAAGAACAAGCTTGGAACAATTCTCTTTGCCAGATGTAGACTTTATAGTACTCAGACCATTGTGGGAACAGACCTCAGTATTACGCACGTGCACTTAAGTGATCTGTACCAATTTTTGTTTTCAAAATTATTTTTGAAAATTTATTTGAAAAATATTGATCACTTATGTTTTGGAAATCTGCCGAATTGATACACAAAATCAGCTTTGCAATGTACTAGTTTAGACTCTAGTGTATGTACTTTCCACTACATGTAGTGGAAGGAGACAAAGGTCTGAAATAGGTGCCTTTGCACTTGTGTCAGCTGAGCTTGTTTGCACAATTTAGGCAAGCCTTCAAGCACACTTCTAGGGGACAGTTTTCTTTGCCTATAAATACAATCTTTTGAAAAAACCCTAGCAAGACTTTTTCTCTCCAAAGAAAACCAAGTCATATTTTCTGAGAGTCTATGCTTAGATCAAAACTATCTCCATATCCATCTTTAATAGAAAAATTACGGAGATTTAAGATTGTAATATTTGAACCACTTAGAGGGAAGTGGTTGGGGAGTGTTCTGTGAACACTGAGTGAAATGTTAGAGTTAACAGTTGGAGAATTAAGTGTTACAGAGTTGTAGCATTTAATTGACTGTGTAACCTTGTTATTATTCAGAGAGCTGATTAATAATATTGGTGAGAGAGTGGAGGACGTAGGCTTGTTTAGAAGCCGAACCTCGTTAAATCCTTGTGCCCTACTCTTTATTTACTATTCTATCGTTGTTCTCACAAAAAGATAAACAAACCTTGAAAACGATTTAAAAACACACATACTCAATTCAACCCCCCTTATTGAGTATACATTGAACTTACAATTGGTATTAGAGCCTAACTTCTCAAAAGGTTAACTACCTAGAGGAGCAAGAAGATGTCTACTCAAGAATCAAACAGTTCCAGACTCCTCAAGTTCAATGGCTCTAACTACTCCTGGTGGAAGAACTACATGAAAAATCTTATCATTGGGATAGATTATGAATGTTGGATGATTGTTAAAAATGGACCCAAGCTCATCCACAAGAAGAATCAGGAAGGGCTCATTGTTCCAAAGTCAGAAGAAGAGTATACAAGTGAAGATTACAAGAAGCTAGAGAAGAATGCAAAGGCAATGTCACTTGTTCAACAAGAAATTGCAGAATGTGAGGTAAATCGAATTATTCTAGCTTGTTCTTGTGCAAAGGAAATATAGGATACACTAGAGCTTGCATATGAAGGGAACTCTGAAGTGAGAAGGCCAAAAATTGACATGCTCATGTCAAAGTATGAGGTCTTTGAGATGACTAGGGAAGAAAACATAAAGGACATGTTTACAAGGTTCATGACCATTGTAAATGAACTTAAGTCATTAGGGAAGACCTTCTCAAGTGAAGAGTTGGTGAGGAAAATGTTGAGAAGCCTGTCAGAGAAGTGGATGCCCAAGGTTACAGCCACACAAGAAGCAAAGGATCTGACTACACTATCTCTAGAACAACTTATTGGTTCTTTGATGACTCATGAGATGTTGGTAGATTCAAAAGCAGAATCTAGTTCAAAAAACAAGGAGATGGTTCTCAAAGTAGAGGAACCTGAGGAAGATGAAGATGATATCAGTCTTACGGCCAGAAGGTTTGAAAAATACCTTAGGACAAAGTCCAAGGGTAAGTTTGCAAAAGGAAGAAACAGTTCTGGACAGTTCAGGAAAACCAGTTCCAATGTTGGTTGCTTCAAGTGTGGTGAAGTGGGGCACAGAATCAAGGAGTGTCCAACATGGAAAAATCCCAAGGGAAATCATGGAGTCCAGGCTGAGAAGAAGGTTTTCAAAAGAGCTATGATGGCAGCTGTTTGGGGAGATTCAGAATCAGAGAATGAGGAAGATGAAGAAGAAGCAAATCTTTGTCTTACTGCTTTCACATGCACAGACCAGTCTGAGGTCTGTTCGGAAGAAAAAGAGATTCTTTGTCTCATGGCTGGTGGAAGCACTTCAGATGACAACCAGGTATGTTTTAATGATATTAAGGCAAATATGCATAATCTAGATCGAGATGAATTACTTGATTATCTTGAGTTCACCATTGATCAATGCATTAGTGTTGGGTCTGCCTACCAGAACAACAAAAAGAAACTGAAAGAAACAGTTCGAGATTATGAAATATGTGGTGCTAGATCTGCTGAACTTGAGCTTATTTATGAAGAACTTAAAGAAAAATTTCTGAACTTGAAATGACAGCAGATCAGCAAAGAATGGAGCTTGAGACATTAAACTCCAAACCAGTCCCTAAAGAGGATGAACTTTTTGAAAAAATTGAAAAGGGGTTTAATGAGCTCAAGAAATTCATTACACATAGTTCAAACTTTAACCTACTCAAAGACACATGTACCTTGAGTAAATCTGATGTCATACTTGCATATGACCACTTAATAAAAAAACTTGAAGATTTACACAAGGAACATGGTGATCTTAAGGTTTCTGAAGAGACTTGTTCTCCCACTGCCTTTAATGAGGTTTTGGATGTTTTACATGATGAGTGCATAGCTAAGATATGTGATCTTGAGGCTGAACTCATCCTGCTAAAACAAGAAAACATCAAGAAGACCAGTGACGAACCAGATCCCTCCCTGGTCTCAAGACTACAGGATGAACTTCAAAAGACTAGAGTTGATCTAAAATCTTTTGAGAAATAAAATAAAGTTCAACTTAAGAGGCTTGAGAACAAGGAGAATGAGGTAACAGAGTGTATGAACCAATTGAACAAAATGTTAGATGCTCAGAAAACCCTAAACATCCTCACATCCCAACCTGGAAATTCTCAAAAGTTTGGTTTAGGGTATTCTAGATCTAGTTCTACAACTGTTCTAGGCAGAGAAAACACATGGTTGGATGAATTCAAGAAAAGAAAGTATATAATTGCCAAGGATATGCATGTTTGTACCTATTGTGATAAGAGTGGTCATGTTATTAACAAATGTTTCACCAAAAAGAAGCATGACAAGAAGAACAAAACCTAAACCCAATAAGTGTGGGTTAGGAAGGTCAAGATTGAGAATGTTTCAAAGAACAAGGAACCCAAGCTGGTCTGGGTTTCTAAAACTAACCTTTAATTTACTTGTGCAGGTACGAGTGAAAGGAAAGCCATATTGGTATTTGGACAGTGGTTGCTCAAGTCACATGTCCGGGGATAAAGAACAATTCCTTTTGCTCATTGCATTCGAGGGAGGGCACGTGACATTTGGTGACAATAGCAAAGGACTTATCAAAGGAGTAGGTAAGGTTGGTAAGTCACTCTCCCAAGCAATTGACAATGTTAACTATGTAGAAGGTTTGGAACATAACCTTTTGAGCATATCTCAACTATGTGACAAGGGAAATAAAGTGAATTTTGAATCAAACACTTGTCACATAGTGAACCCTAAGACAGGGGAACTGGTCTGTGAAGGAACAAGGCATAACAATGTGTATATTACATACTTAAGTGAAATTCTACAGAACAGTGCCCTCTGCCTTAGTGTTGTAGAGGATGACCAATGGCTTTGGCATAAAAGATTAGGACATGTTAGCTTCACTTTGCTCAACAAGTTGAGAACACAAGATTTAGTCATAGTTTTACCTAACATCAAATATGTGGCAGTCCAGCTCTATCAAGAGTGTGTAGAGTGCAAATATGTGAGATCATCTTTTAAACCAAAGAAAGTGGTTGGTTCCTCTAGACCATTTGAACTTGTACACATGGATTTATGTGGACCTATGCGTGTACAAAGTAGAAATGGCTTTAGCTATGTATTTGTCTTAGTTGATGATTACTCTCGTTTCACTTGGACCATATTTTTGAAATACAAAGATGAAACTTTTGATGAATTTTAAATCTTATTGAAACAGGTGCAGAACAAGATCAATCATCAGTTGGCATCTATCAGATCTGATCATGGATCAGAGTTTGATAATGCTAGCTTTATAACCTATACTATGGAGCATGGTGTTTCTCACAACTTTTCAGCCCCTAGAACTCCACAACAAAATGGAGTAGTTGAAAGAATGAATCGCACTCTAGAAGAAATGGCTAGAACCATGCTTCTAGAGAGTGGTCTGTCTAAGAAATTTTGGGTTGATGCTGTGAGTACATCATGCTACATAATCAATAGAGTTATGCTAAGACCAATACTAAGAAAAACACCTTATGAGCTTCTAAGGGGTTGAAAACCAAACATTGAACATTTAAGAATATTTGGTTGTAAATGTTTTGTACACAACAATGGTAAGACCAGTTTGGACAAGTTCGACCCCAGGAGTGATGAAGCTGTTTTTATTGGGTATTATCCTCATAGCAAGGCATATAAAGTTTTTAACAAAAGAACTGTTGAAGAGAGTATCCATGTGTTATTTGATGAAACTAACATGTTCAACAAGCCTGTGCAGGTAGATGATGATGAAGGCTTTGATATTGGGATGACAAATTTCACTAGAGCTGAACCAGAGAACACTGCTGAAACAGACCCCCCCCCCCCCAACTCCTCCTGAAAACAACAATGGGTCTGGTGCAGTAGAGGCAAAAACTAAACAGTTTGTTGAAGTCAGTGACTCTCCTGCCCACTGAAGATGAAGTGGGAGAGAACACTGAAGAAACTAGTCCTCCCTCTCAAAATGAAAATGAAATAGGGGGAACCAGTACAAAAATTGGTTCTAACTTAGGTGACTCAAATGCTGTAAGAAAGGGTATGTTTAAGCAAATAAGCTCTCATCCCTCTGATCAAATCATTAGTGATTTATCAAAAGGAGTTCAAACTAGAATTCTGTTTGGAAGAATTTATGTGCTTACTTATCCTTCTTATCTCACATAGAGCCAACTGACTATAAGATTGCACTAACTGATCCTGATTGGATCTTGGCCATGCAAGATGAGTTGAACTAGTTTGAGAGAAATCAAGTTTGGCATCTTGAACCAAGAACTAGTGAGATGTCAGTTATTGGAACCAAATGGATCTTCAGAAACAAAATGGATGACTCATGTACTATAGTCAGAAACAAGGTCAGGCTAGTGGTTCAAGGGTTTAACCAACAAGAGAGAATAGATTATGATGAAACCTTTGCTCCAGTATCCAGGCTTGAGGCAATAAGAATCTTAATTACCTTTGCTACCCACATGAATTTTAAACTCTTTCAAATGGATGTTAAAACTGCTTTTCTAAATGGCTATTTGAAAGAAGATGTGTATGTGGAACAGCCCCTAGCTTTGAGGATAGAGTTTGTCCAGATCATGTCTACAAGTTAGACAAAGCTCTTTATGGCCTCAAACAAGCCCCTAGTGCTTGGTATGAGAGACTCTCTAGTTTTCTTATTGAAAATCATTATGAGAGAGGTTCAGTGGACAAAACTCTATTCTTAAAGAAAAGGGGAACAGATCTGTTAGTGGTCCAGGTATATGTTGATGATATTTTGTTTGGGGCTACTAATTCTGTTTTGTGTGATCAGTTTGCAGACCTAATGAAGAGTGAATTTGAGATGAGTATGATGGGAGAACTTGGCTTCTTCCTAGGGCTCCAAATCAAGCAAGTGGATGATGGAATCATGATCCACCAACAAAAGTATCTCAAGGAGCTGCTCAAGAGATATGGTCTGCAAGATAGCAAGTCCTATGACACACCTATTCCTACCTCTTCTAAACTGAGCCTAGATGAGAAAGGAAAGGATGTTGAGGATAAGCTATACAGAGGTTTGATTGGCTCACTTCTCTACTTAACATCTAGTAGACCAGACATAGTGTTTTCAGTTAGGTTGTGTGCTAGATTTCAAAGCAACCCAAAAGAGTCTCATCTAAAAGCTGTTAAGAGAATTTTTAGGTACTTGAGTGGTACAGAGGACATGTGCTTATGGTATCCAAAGGGAAATAATTTTGATCTTTTAGGATACACTGATGCTGAACATACTGTTTTTAGTGTTGACAGGAAGAGCACATCAGGAATGGCTCACTTCTTAGGTTCTTGTCTCATATCATGGGGATCTAAGAAACAAAATTCAGTGGCCTTATCCACAGCTGAGTCAGAGTACATAGCTGCTGCTTTGTGCTGTGCTCAATTGCTTTTGGATAAAGACACAACTTAAGGATGTTGGGGTCTGTTCCGGAAGTGTTCCCATATTGTGTGATAACACCAGTGCTATAAAAATTTCTAAAAATCTTGTCCAGCACTCTAAAACCAAACATATTGAAATCAGACATCATTTTCTCAGAGACAATGTTGAAAAAGGAAATGTGAATCTTGAATTTTACAGATCTAAAGAACAATTGGCTGATATTTTCACTAAACTCCTAAGCAGGGAAGTGTTTGTCAAACTCCGCACACTACTTGGTATGGTAAGGATTAGATCCTAGTTCCTTAGGACTTATCCTTCCCTTTTTGGCTATATTTGACTTTTTGATCCTTAGTGTACATATGTAACGACCCGACTCGCTTAAATCGGCGCGGAAGAAACCGACGAGTCGAATAGTTATAAACTACCACTCAAAACCTAAGAAATTAAAACTAATTCCTCGAAATATTATTAATAAACCACAAACGTACAAATACCCACAAGTTTGTACATACTAATCCCAAAAGTCAAACTAAAAATACTAAAAATACAAGTAAACTCCAACTACATGTCAGAGTTATAAACAAAGTGAAAGAGTCCATACAATACTCCAATACTATCTAAAAACAACAGTAATAGCAAATACAACCAACAATGGTAATTACAACGTCGCTCGCCCAACCCAAAGCTAAGCAAGAGTATCGTCATCAGAAATACCTGAAAAATATACAACAGTCCACCATCAGTGGCGAGTAACATAACTGACTCACCCTAATGGGAATACACATGTACATAGCATAAATCAAATTATCAATATCAACAATCAAAGTACGAGAACAACCCAAAACGTGAACTCGACTCAAAACATCCTAATCAACTATCTTTGGCGCAATCATTCATATTCTAGACCGGACTGTGCTCGTACGGACGCATCTTACGCATCCGAACTTTCTACTATGCTCGGATTTGAGAATCTTACTCCCAAACCCCATGAAACCAATCTTACTGGAAATCCATGTCCCGTGAAACCAATCTTACTGGAAATTCACAAAGATCACATAGTATGACTCCAACTATCCCAATACCGCGGATGGAATAGGGGCAACGTCTTAACCCAAATACAATGAATCTTACTCAAAGTATCAGGCGTCTAAAAATGAAATCAAGCTAATCATTAATTAATTAAATCTCTTATTAAATTATCTTAATCATTTTATTCATTATTATCACTCAACATAACTAAGTTAAGTTCAAGAATTGCCTCTAGCCTTGATTCCCGAAACTAACTAGTTAAAATATCGAAGTTATTCTCAAGAACTGCCTCTAGCCTTAATCTTGAGGTTAACCAATCATAATCCAACGTCCAATAATCATTCTTTAATCATATTAGACACTTTCTTTAACTTCCTTTATCATTTAAACCATTTTCTTTAACTTTCAAGATTCAACCAAGAACTCATAAAGACTCAAAGAACTCATAAAGAACTCATAAAGAACTCATTCAAGATTCAAGATCTTCAACCAAGAACTCAATCAAGATTCAAGAACTCAATCAAGAACTCATCCAATATGTTCATACTACACGCATAACATCATCATAATTCAATCGAAAATCCAACTTTTACTCATCCAAAATTCATCAAACTTTAACATAATGTTCATGATCATAAAACAACATATAATCAATCATAATATCATGAAAAATCATCATCAAAACACCATATAAACACATAAAAATCAGATTTAGAAATTATACATGAAATCATGGACATTCATCAACAATCAACCCAAACATGCATTTAATTCATACTATAAACATAGTATGCCAAAAAGGTTGAGAAAGTATGTTACCTTATCGAAGATTACA
Source organism: Salicornia ramosissima (assembly GCA_951394345.1). Lineage (NCBI taxonomy): Eukaryota > Viridiplantae > Streptophyta > Magnoliopsida > Caryophyllales > Amaranthaceae > Salicornia > Salicornia ramosissima. Next base: position 23,247,937 of record OX596235.1, read on the forward strand.
CACTAAAACAACACAAAAGTTGCTGCCCGGAACAAAGTACACACGGCCCAAGCAAACACGAAACACGGCACCACCACCACGCACCACACGGCTGCCTCACGAACTGCACGGCTGCCACGGACTGTACCAGTCGAACCACCACGGCTGCACACGGTCCTCTGCACGGTTCACCACTCGAACCACCACCCTTGCTTGGTCTTCAACACGGCACCCACACGGATACAACCCAAAACCTAACCCGGACTAGAGATCTTGAATAAAACAAATGGGTTTAGATTGTGTTTAGGATACTTAAAGATCAATAGACTTTGAATCTTCAAGTTCAAGGTTAGAATTGATGATGAACAATTGATGGCTTGTTCATAAAAAATGGCGTGTAAGTGGAAGAGCAAATGGGGTGAGTTTTTGTGTTTGAAATGGATGGCAAGAGCATTAGATGGCAAAGTGGGCAAAAATGATCTTAAGGCTTACTAATCCCCTCTATTTATAGAAGTGGGAGTAGTGTGAACACAAAGCAAGTGGCAAGGCATGGCTTGCCTTGTAAAAACCGGCCAAAGGGTAATAATGGGCCTAAAAATGGGCTCTCGTGATTAATTGGGCTAATTTGCAAAAACCGCATGACTAATCATGCAATAATCGATTTGGCCCAAAATATTAGATAATTAATTAGAAAATTAAATAAATAAAATTCTAATTAATTAAATAATAATTAACATAAATAATAACAACTAAAAATAAATATTTCGAATTAAATCGAAACTATTCACATAAAATAAAATAAATAGTTCAAAAAAATAAATTTGAACTAACACGTAAACACACATAAATACACCTAATTATCGGCAAAAATACCAATAAAATCTGGGTCATTACAACATAAGCAGGGTTGGTTAACTTTTAAATGTCATATATGCAAGTGGTCTCAAAGTTCTTATGTTGATGTTGTTCCAATGTGTGGTATCTCTAAGTTGCCTAACTAAAAGATGCCTCAAGCTTTTAATAAATACAGATCAGCGTTAGACTATCGTTAGACCAGTCCCTTGCAACGGTTATTTCAGTTTATTACTGAACCCTCAATTTTGAAATTGACGATTTAATTGTTCTGACATGTGACCGTTGTGGGACGGATGAACATTGTAAAGTAACTTCCCTCTTATCTCTTCTAATAACTGCCAATTTTCTTCACTTTAATTCATACTTTCACATTGAAATCTATCTCTAACTATCTCTCTCTCTCTTTCTAATTGCTCTTCTCTCTCAAACCCTAAGCATCATCCAAAGAATCTCTCTACAAGAATTCTCAATCAGTTTCTCTCTCTCTCATCAAATTTACTGAATCAATTGAAAATGGGAAGAAAGACGAACAAAGCTTCACGGATGAAAAGCAGAGGACTAAGTCAATCACCTAGTTTCACACCTTCTAAGATTGAGAAGGAATCAAGTACTTTGTGGTTTCTGAACACCACAAAGGAGAAGAAAAGCAGAAAGAGGTCAAGGACAAAGCCACTGAGGAAACAATTGTTGAATCCAAAGATACATGTAAGCTTAAGGAGAAATCTACTCCACCACCAAGCCCTAAATCACCACCACCATCTTCACCAAAATCTCCACCACCTCAACCTCAGAGAACTCCATCCCCATCTAAGCCATCACCCTCCACATCAAAGAAATCACCCTCTCCATCAGCTAAAAAACCCTCTCCACAGCCTACTATTACTTCACCTCCACAGAAATCACCATCACCCTCAAAAGCCAAAACTCCTCCTCCACCCTCACCACCAAAGTCTAAAACTCCACCACCATCTTCACCACAAAAAGAAAAATCCCCAACACCTTCTCCACAACCACAAAAGACACCTTCACCAACCCCTCAGATCACAGAGAAACCAGTGTCAAGCACTGAGGATGAAGAGGTAGAGAAGGCATGAAGACACTCATGCAAAGGAAATGGATGTTGAAATTACTGGGGTAGTTGACAGGGCGTCGCAACCCGTCAAAAATAACCTATATATCAATACTAATGTAGCAGTGATAAGTAGGGTCGAAATCCACAGAGAAGCAATTTAATTTCTTTAATTACTAAAAAGTGTGAACTATGTAAAGGGCCTTTGTGATTGAATTATCCTAAATAACTAATAAATAAAGAAAAGAAAATAAAGGTTGAATTTTTATTGGAATTAAATGAATGAAGGAAATTCTAGGGTTTAGGGTTTTATGAATGAAATCATAAACTAATTGAATTCCAATGTTCAATAATTCATTAACAAATTCTAACCAAGATCTAACAGGCTTTCGCAATTTATTAGATCTACAGATTTACATAACAGGCTCTCGCAATTTATTAAATAAATCTGCCTAAAATCTTAAGTCTTAATGAAGTTTTCACCTTTGGGCTACCGACTAGATTATTACTTAAATTTATATGTTCAAAACAGATTTTAGGAAGTTAAAACTAGTCATGAATTAAAGAACAAAAGATTCAATTAATTTAAATCAATCAAACATAAGTTTCCCAAACCCTAGATCTAAATAACTACTCACACAGATTTAAAAGAATCAAAGCAATAAACATTATCATGATCAAAAGCATAAATAAAATAAAGAGAGAAAAACAATGCCAGAAATAAAGGAAGGAAGATCTTGAATTGAATACTTGATTAATTGAATTCAAAAGAATTAAATTGTGCTTACAAAAGAAAGTTATAATTTTTAAACCCTAGAAAACAGAAAAAACCCTAAAAAAGCATAAGGAGACAAACAAGGGATTAAAACAGGTATTTATAGATAAAGCTGGGCTTCACGGAGGCCTCAAACACCGGCCCCGGACCGGGGTACATGCACCCCGGTACCGGGGTTGTCGCTGGAATCAGGTTCGCTATTTTTTGGAAAATGTCGAGTGAAAAGTTGTGCAGAGACCCTGGTCCGGGGTACATGTACCCCGGTCCAGGGCCGATGCTAGGGGAACTCTGGCTTCAAAGCAAAGGAGAGAAACAGGGGTAGCAACCACCCCGGTACCAGGGTGCATGTACCCCGGTCAGGGTGCATGAACCCCGGTAAGGGTTGCACAAACCCCGGTACCGGGGTACATGTTGGGGTCTGGTCTGATGCCCTGACTTCGAACGCCCATAACTCCTTCGTTTCAAGTAGGAATTGAGCTTATAACCTACCGTTGGAAAGTTCTTTGAATCTAGTTTCCAATTCCACTGGAATCCGATACTCATAGCTCGAGTTATGTCCAAAATAGTGAGAGGTGGTCAAAATCATTCGAACCGAATCGAACAATTTCAATCCAATCCTTCACTAATTGCCACCAGAACCTCTCCAACACTCACCGTGACATCCTAGTGCTTCTCCTTTGCCTAGATTGGTGTACTTTGATGGTTTTTGTCCCATTTAGAGCATCTTCTATCAAAAACCTGTCAAAAACATGGAAAAGACACAAAACACTCCAAACCGACTTATTGGCGGCAAAACGGCTTCTAAGAGCACGGTTAGCACAATAAAACCATACAAAAGAAGGAGGAAAAACATATACTAAACCAAGTTATCAGTAGTAAAGGGGGAAAAGGAAACTGGGAAGAGAACAAGGCCTTTAAGGACTAAGATTTGTAAGGATGAAATCTAGAAGGAGCCTACTGAGGAGGCTCCTGTGGGAAAGAAGGAGGAAAAGAAGAAAGGAGTGAAAAGTGTAGCAAAGAAGGGTAAAGCTTCTGAGAGCCCCAAACCTACAACCAAGCTACCAACTGAAAAGAAGAGGAAGGCTGAGTCTGCTCCTGAAAAGGCCTCAGCCAAGAAGAAAGGTAAGACCATTTCTGAACCACTGTTTGGATTAAGTGGTAGGGGTATCTTGTTTGGTTTTGCATGTCCTAAGTCTTGGATGAGCCAACCCTTTCTAGAGGAGTTTAAGGAGGCTATAGAATTCCAGGGTTAGGAGGGGCTGTTTGACAAAAGGATGGATGTCTTTGAGACTTGTGTTGAGGAATTCTACTCAAAATTAGGAAAACTAGACAAAGGGAAGGTCTGGAGTGAGGTCGAAGGGGTCGACATCACTCTGTCAAGGAAGAGTCTAGAGGAGGTACTGGGTGTTCCAAGAGGTGGGTTCTGTGACTATTCAAAGGACAACTGGCCTACTATTCCTGAGGTCAGTACAGAACACATACAGACCACTCTCTTTACTGGCTCTCCCCATGATGGTTCTGGCTATGTAATTGGCCAACTAAGGGAACGAGTGATGAGGCGGTTCCATACAATAGCCTCTATGATAGTACTCCCTAGGGCTCAGGGTAGAATGGATGTAAGAAAAATGGATGTTGTGATTATCTACTGCATATATGAGAAGATCAAGCTTAGTCTCCCTGGTCTCATGCTAGCCCACATGGTTAGCATTCTGGAAAGGTCAAACCACTCTCTACCCTATGGTGCCTGGCTTACTCTGGTTTTCCAAGGTAGGAAGGTGCATCTAAGTGGTGAGGTCAAGAAAATGTCTGTCCTCACCAACCAGATCCAAGGTCAGAAGGGAATGACCTTTGAAGGCGGTATACTGAAAATGAGGGATGAAGAGAGGACCACTGGAGTCAGAAGAAGAAGCAGCTCAAGGTCTGAGGAAGCTACTGGGTCACTGTCCAAACAGGTGCAAACACATGGAGAACTACTGCAACAGATGATGGTTAGTGTGAATGCCCTGTGTACTTCTCTGGATGGATCAATCAAGAACATATCAGCACGGTTGGACTCCCATGAAGAAAAGCTTGCCTCCTCTTCCAGCATCAAGCCCAAGACCACTCAGAGACCAGTTCCCATCATTGCCTAAGTGAAGAAGAAGAAGCAGGAAGAGTGTGCAGAAAAGGAAGATGAGGATTCTACTAAGGATTCTGATGATGATGCTAACTCTGACTCTTCTTAGCTTTCAAACTATAATTTCTCTAGTTTCCTTGAACAATTACCTATTTCTAGTTTTTTACCAATTTTGCTAAACAATTCTCTGCAGAATGGTCCTGGTCCGTATAATTATTTAACTTGTGTGTGCACTTTGACATTTGGGATTGTGAATTGCAGGTACTCACTTTTGGGACAGCATCTCTAGAATGTTGTGTTTATATTATGCTTGTGTTGACTTTACTTGTTGCCTTCTCCTAATTTTTGTGCTGTGATAATTTTGTCATTTGATAATGTATACTCAAGGTTTGTTTACAAAATTATATGTTCTAATCATTGAATTGAGTATATGTTCTACTTGGCATCTCTAGTATACTTGATAAGTAATGCATAATTTTGTCAACCTAGTATACATACCCGGCATTAGAACAAGCCTTAATATAGAACACTTTTGTAATGCATAATTTTGGGAACAAAGTATATGTATAATTATGGGAACAAAGTATATGTCAAAAGTATACAAGCCTTGTTCCCAAAAGTATACATAATTTTGTTCAACAAGTAATGCCGGGTGATAATTTTGTCAACCTTGTTCCCTCTATACTCACTAAGAGAAAGAATTCGTTGCTTCCCCGGCAATGGCGCCAAAACTTGATCCGTCCCTTAGGTGTCGTTAGTTCCCAAGGGTTCGGAATAAAGGATAAAATACCCTAGCCTATACTCACTAACTTGAAAGATAGGAAATGGTAAGTAGGGGTCGAAATCCACGGAGAAGAAGGGTTTTTGAACTTAATTGAAAGCTAATCGATTGGCGGGGTATAAATATCGGGAGTTTAAATTTGATTAAACTAAAATACTAATGTTAGGAATTATAAAAAAATAAGGTTGGAAAATTGAAAGATAGCTCGAGAAAATAAGCACTAGAGATAGGGGGAATCATGAAACAAATATGAATCCAAAATCCTAATCATGGTAACAAAGTTGAATCATAAAGGGGGTGATTCGCCCGGCATTAGGAGGTCACTCTCGCACACCTTCTAATCCCGTTCGAATCGTCAATACCAAAGAGTCGTTCTCACGCACTCAAGGGCATTGACAACCCAACCATGCGAAGATGGTCATAGTCATGCTTAATCTAGCTTTCCACCACTTATGTGTTCACTCTCGCACAACACATAAATGATTGGGGTTTTAAGTCATGGAAATGGCTAAAATCCAAACTCAAGAAAATAAATCCCTAGATTAAGCAACCAATATTTATCAACACATTAAAACCAAAATCAGAAATTTCTCATCAATAATGCTTCACTATCCCCCTTCCCTAGCTAAAAATCTAGTATAAAAGGGAAGTAGACATGAATGAACAAAAGAGAATGACAATGAAAATAGAAAATGAAGAACTAGAAATAAACATGGAAAAGATGAGCAAAAACAAGAGTAAAGAAGATTAAACTAAAACTAAACTACTCAACAAGCAAGAACAACTACTAAAAACAAGATAAAAATGCAATAACAAGTGAATAAATGACAAATCAAGAGAAAGAAATCAGAAATTACCAGCTAAGAGAAGCTCAATCCAATTACAAGTGAAAAGAATGGAGTTATTGTGTTATTCTCTCCTACCAAACCGTCTAAAAGTTGCAAACCCTAAGCTAAAATGTATGCTAATAGATCTGAAAATGTCTCTAAAATGTGCTTAGTACATCAAGGGGAAAAGAGTGGGTATTTATACCCCCAAAAAAATTAGCCCTAAGTGGAGTTAGAAGCCCGTGAAAATAGTTGTCCTGATAACTCAGAGCAGGCGCTCTGAAATTTAGAGTGTTCGCTCTAAGACCTTGACAAAAAGTATGTAATCCACTGGAGCATCGGAGCGGGCGCTCTGAAATTTAGAGCGTCCGCTCTGAAGTCTCGGCAAAAATAAGCCATCAGCAGGGGAACTAGAGCGTTCGCTCTAATAAGGAGAGCGTCCGCTCTGAGCATATAGTGTAATGACCCGTATTTTGGCAACTTGGTTTTCGGAGAAAACAACAACATGAGTTGACAATAACCAAATGCTTATAATAATAAATTAAACAATCACAGGGGAAGCTCTAAACTTAATCATTTTATTAATTAAACTTTTAAAATTGTTCCAAAAACAATGGACTTGACAAGTCCTTATTACAAGCTAAAACTACTAAACAAGAAAAACAGTAAAATAACAGGTGCCTAAATGCTCGCCAAACACTCATCCCGACTATAAGTTCTATACTGATCACCTGCAAAATAAAAATTGGGGTCCACCGTCAGTGGCGAGTAACTAGACTATTCCACTTAGCAATGAAACCAAACAACATAAAATATTAAATTAAATAGAAGGCACGAACAACCCAACTTGCGAGACAACATTCAATAACATAATCATGCAACAGAGATCACAACAGCGGAAGACTCCATCAACGGCAAATTCAAATACGAGATTCTTAATACAACATTCAATTTATTAAGCAACAACAAGAATTAAACGACGCGACCGAAGTCGATGCAACAAGTAAAAATCCCCGACATGATTCATTACAAATGAACCGATACGACACGGCGCAAGGCCGATACAACAAACAAGTCCCCGACACTGCATAAGGCCAATACAACAAGCAAGTCCCCGACACAATTCATCACAGATAATCCAATACGATACGTCGCAAGGCCGATACAACAAACAAGTCCCCGACACGGCGCAAGGCCAATACAACAAACAAGTCTCCGACACGATTCATCACAGATGAACCGATACGACACGGCACAAGGCCGATACAACAAACAAGTCCCCGACACGGCGCAAGGCTGATACAACGAACAAGTCCCCAATACGATTTATCACAGATGAACCGATACGACACGGCGCAAGGCCGATACAACAAACAAGTCCCCGACACGATTCATCACAGATGAACCGATACGACACGATAGACTCAAACGAAAATGAAACAACTCGAATCCAAGTGATAACCATCAAGTTCACGCATGAAACATATTTTGAAACTCAACCATATATTTGGCCATCATGCTAAACTCAACACGACATTTTGATAATAAACAACAATGACGCAAAACAATTCGTAGAAGTTATAAACTAGGCAAGAATCACAAGTTCAATCATAAAACAATAGTAAAGGCTCAAGCTTTAATCAAAACTACTAATTAACATGATTACATAATTCACCAAGAACACCAAACCATTCGGCCAACAAGGATTCAGCAAGAAGACTAGCTCAAAGATTCAATCAAGACTCCATGATTCTTCTTAGGAATACAAAGATCAAAACTTGCATAAAAAGATCAAGAAACTATCTATACAAATCCTCTACCATTCGGCCAAAACAAGTTACATTCAAGATTGAGATTAGAATTCATCAACAAGCAAAGAATGACCAAGAAACTTCATAAATCTAATCAAGAATTCAAAGCATAGGAAGATTACAACAAAAGAATTCAATCTTGGACTTTGGACCCTAATATACGAATGGAAACAAAACAAAACACAAACTTTAGGCTTCAACACTAATTCACTAGTTCAAGATTAATAAAGATTAATGCTTTTAAATCAAGATTTGCATTGAAAATAAATAAAATTCATGCCTTGCACATAATAGACCACAGGCATATCCATAATAAAGAAAGGTTCAAGTTTTCATTAATTCACAGCAAGTTTAATATTAAACCATCATAAAAGGATTTGACCATGTATAAATATATCAAGTATAATCAAGAAACAAGAATTACAGCAAGGAAATCAAATAGAACACCTCCCTAATCACACGGCAACTTCAATCACATCAACATCAACACCAATAACAATAATCTATCTAATCTAATATCCTATGGTGATTGATCCTATTGCTAAGTGAAAGATCTAGTTACCTTTAGATTGAATTGAGAAGGATGAAAGTTGAATATTTGGAAAGTTTACAAGGGGTCGTGAGTTTATTTGAGGGGGAAGTGATGATTGTTTTTGTTGTTTTGATCAATATTAGTTAAGGGTTAAAAACGGAGTTTTTATGTAGGGGTTTACTAGGGGTTAGGAGTTAGATTAGGAAAGAAATTAAAGGGAAATAATAGGGGGAAAGGGCCGTGTATTTTGGATGGCAAATGGGCTAAGAGCTCCTAAGGTTTAGGAGGGAAAGTAGGAGAACAAAGAATAGATTTTTGATAGGGTTAAACATAGATGTGATTTACTAATTAAGATTAAAGTAGAAGTAAATCAACTTAAAGAATTTGTTTATGGGGGCTGGCTATGGAGAGGAAATAGGGCAATTGGGCTAGCTCATCAAACATTAAATTAAGTCTTTTAGGCCCCAATCGAATGATTTGGACTTTAAGGCTTAATTTCGCACGAAATTTTACGGCCCAAAAATTCGGGTCGTTACATATAGAGCGTTCGCTCTAAAGCACAGAGCGTCCGCTCTGAGAAGGCTGCAAAGAGAACTGATCTTGTAAGGTTCATAACTTAAATGTAGACCTCGGATTGGAGCGTGTAATATACCGATGGAAAGCTCTCGAACTCTAGTTTCCAACGCAATCGGTCCCGAACCCAAACGACGTCTATAACACAAGTTGTGCCCAGATAGTGGAGGGCGACCAATAGTCGGCTTCAATTCATCTCGCTTCTCTTTCGATTCCCATCGCTCTCCTCCTTGACTTGCCTCCCACGTGTAGCCCGGATGAGGGACCTGAACTAAGTAATCCGCAAGTCATAAGAAGATAAAAATGCCAAAGACTCAAGTGAGTTTAAATAATGAGGCAAAATACCACCGAAATGACTCAAAATGCACTAAGACAACTAAAAAGCCTAAAAAGAGAAAAACTAATATGGAAGGAAATAAAATGGACCAATAAAGGCCTTAATTGGGGAGAAAATGGGGTATTAAAGAGGTCATAAAAGGCTGCTTATCAAACTCCCCCCAACTAAGCCCTTTGTTCGTCCTCGAGCAAGGGAGACCAAACAAAAACCAAGAATATACACTAACTCACTTTCGTAGGAATCAAGAATGTTTTTAGCATAAAAAACAAGCCATTTAAACCTGAAATTCGACAATGAGGACGAGTGATGCTCTCGTAAGGGTTTCCTAGGAGTTGTACCCATAACTCTTGGAACAAAAGAAGAAAAGGACTCTAGACGCAAAACACACCGGAGAGAAGGATGGATCATCAAGTCGGCTCAAAAGAATGTACAAAGTGGATCCAAGAGCTTCCTATCCTTATCAGACCAGGCATGCAAAAGATCTAAGATATCGACCCAAGTAGGAACTAAGTAAGCGATCCCTATAACTATGTACAACTAAGAGGTCTCCAACTAGTCCTGCCATTCAACCACAACCATTACCTAATGGACCAAATCCGCCAACTAAAGGCATCTCGTGACTCCGCGAAGGAGCCAGAAAGAAAGAGGGGAAGCATTTTGATATGATATGTGAGGCTAAAATCTCGACTTCTCCTCTCCTTTGCCCTCTCAATATATTTGGCCTAGGATTCCTGCTACTAAGAAGGACTCAACCCCCTAGGATCGGAAGGACTTTTGGGTTGTAACGTGAGGCTAAGGGTAAGGGTGAGTGGAAAAAATTGGCCATGTGGTGCTCAAGGTGAGTAGTAGAGTGTTGCAAGCAATTACAACACTCAACTTCCAACAAAAACCAATGTGGAAATTAAAACCATTTCCCAAATTCCTCTAAACTACAATACAACCTTTTATTCAAGAAAGTAAACGAAATTTCTTCCTTTTTTTTTTGCTTTTTTCTCCTTTTTTGGTTTTGGTTTTTTTTTGAATGATGAATAGACCCCCCCCCAACTAGCAATTTAGTATTTCCAAAAATGTGTGTGAAGGGAGTGTTGTTGACCAAGACTCTTTCAGTTAGGGCTTTTGTACACAAGCAAAACTATGATGTATAGACAATGGAGAATTTCCATATGAGCCCAAGCCTCCCTTGTTTTTCCCGATGAATGAAAAGTTCAAATCGACACAAGCAAACAAGTCCTCTATCACTTCAGTATACCGACAAGGTAAAAATAAAAACAAAAGGGATCATGGCTCATAACGCGGCTACACAAGAAAAGGTTAAGCTCAAACGGGCTCCAAGTGAAAATAAAGTAAGAGATCCTAGCAACATAAATGTGGAAAAATAAGAAAGAAAGGGAAGAAAAAGAAGAAAAAAAAATTCCTAATGAACTTAATGCCTTCGTCCTCCCCTAAGGCGGCTCAGTCGCTTAATTTTGGGAATCCACGGACAAACTCTCGATCTGGGCTCCAGAGATAGAGGATCCCGCCGCTCAAGTCTAACGGTAGAAGGCTAGAACAAGAAAATTCCTCACCAAAGGGATCTAGTACCTAGAGTTGGCTTCAAATCCCCAAATGGTCTAACCAAAACATACCACAACCACTTAGCAAGAAAATCATAGAAGTTGCAAAAATTTCTAGGATACTCTCCTAATTCCTAAGAGGTCGAGAAAGGAGGTCCTAAGCATGCCTTATCTGTTCAAGGAAAGAAATCAAAAGTTTCCACAATGTACACCCTAAAATTTCTATCATAGCCAAACATCATGATGGTCCAAGACAAAGACAAAACTAGAAAATGAAAATAAAATAAAATAGAATAAAATAAAGGAAAAAAATAAATAAATAAAGGAAGAGAAAATCAAGCGGAAATAAAATAAAACCAAATAAGCTAACTAAAAAAAACAAAAAAAAAACCATAGATAAATAAAAATAAAAAAATAAAGAAAAAAAAGGAACAAGGACTAGAGCTGAACATCAGAGGTAAAAAATAACAAAAATCCCAAGATAATCAATCAAATCAATAGAACGTGGCACAACGCCAACGTTCCTCCAGTGGCCTCGGGTCGGGAACCTCAAGTCCCTTAGTTATCGCACACAACCTCGAATATCAACTTAGTCCTAAACTAACCCTAACAACTATGCACATAAGGAAAATAAGAGGGGGGTTTGGAAAGGTCTCACCGGAGCTGTGCTAAAATAGAAATACAAAAGTCAAACCATTGCGGCACTTTTAGTCCACGGCTCCATCAAAATCATACATCCTGCAAAAGAAATGAGACAATGCCAAACTCCAAGCCAAAGATCAGTAGCAAGAGAAATAAAAAGAAAATAAAACTAGCACTACGAATGCAAGCAGAAGAATACACAACACACCAAGCTCATGAAAAGCACGGTCACATACCCAGGTATTGTTTTCTTTTTGCCCTCAAGAGTGAAAATGTAAAGGCACCCCCCCCCCCCCAACTAAAATCAGACTCCGTCTCGGAGAATGGAAAAGTAGGTAACACGGGTGGGGGGGTGGGGCAAAAAGAAAAGGAGCTAATCATCCTCCATGTCCTCCTCCTCCGCCTCGGGGTCCCATCGATAACCAACAGAGCAAGGAGGACCATAGGGCTCCCATCCACCATTGTAGCCGGGGGGAAATCCCCAGTTGCAGAATAGGTCGACCTGCCACTCGGGGAGTGGGTCCTGGCGCTGATGGTTAGGAGTGGGGGCGAGTGGAGGAGGATCGGGGTTTGCCCAAGGGTAGGTGGGATCGCCACGAAAGTCAGTCCCGGCCGGGAGGGTATAATTGTATGGGGGAAAGCTCCTAGGATTGTAATGCCCCGAAATTTAGGGCCAGAAAATTTCGCGGTTATTAATGTTACTTTATTATTCTAAGTCCAAAAGGCCCGGTTATTGGACTGTTTAATTCTTATTTCTTCTGGTTTATTCTGAAATCGGGCCTATGACCCAATTTACTTCCCCTTTGTTATGGCCAAGGATTATTTTTGCTTGTATTTCTTTTTGGGTTATTACTAATTAGGTAAGCCCATAACTAATTGCCTAATTAAAATAAACCCTAAAGTGTACCCTAACTACTAAGTCTTCTAATTGAGCCAACCATCCTATTTCTACTCCAATCTACACGGCCCCCCCTTATGCTTTGTTGAGTTTATTTTCTTTTTTTTTTTGTTCCTTATATTATAAATAGGGAACAAGCCCTAAACTTATGTTTCCTTTACAAGTCTTTTATACACTTTTAATTCTCAAAAGAAAACCCTAATCTCTTTCTCCTTCTGGCCGTGTGTTTTTCAAGTCCCAAAGGGGTAATCTTCTTGCAATTTTTAATGCGACTCAGGTAACTAGACTTACCTTCTTAAATCTGGAACAAGTTTCCATATAATTAATTAGAGTTAAATCATGAAAATTAATAGGAATAGTATCGTGTTCACCTAGTATTTTTCAAACCATATAGTATAATTTATTATTTTACTTTCTTGATGTTTCATGAATCTTTAATTGTTTTATGAATTTTTATGCGTGTATTAGGAGTATTAAAGGTTGAATTTTTATTTTATTTTCTTGATCAAATCTTGTTATTTCTTGATGAACTTTTCGTGGGAGTTTCTTTACTATTTGATTATTAATCAAGATTTATTCCGTAGAAAAATTCGTCCTTTTATTGCTTATAATAATTTAATCTTTCAAACCGGTAAAACTGTCCAGATTTAGTTTACAAATTTATCAAGATACTTAATCAATTCGTATAGCTACGAAAATTTAGGTGGAAGTCACTAATAGTGTTTTACAGCTTTTGTTAAATTTTTGTAATTTTTAAAGTTCGTTGGCTATGGCATAAAAATCAAAAACTGATTACAGCCTAATCTAATTTGTTAGTCATAAAATCCCTTAAAAATAGTAAATGACGTTATTTTTGAACGAAATTTATGCACGTTAAACCTTGAACCCATATTCAACTTCCATCAAAATTTCCAGATTAATCGAGACCTTTAAACGGTTGTTCTTAATTTAATTCTTTAAAATCAGATTGTGTAAAATAGTATGATTAAATTATTAAAACACTTTTAAAGTATATCTTGTCGAATCCCTTGTTCAGATTATGATTCTTTATGACTTTCTTGATTTAATTTTTACTAAGTGAATGAGTTCTTGAATTAAATTGTTAATTGAATATTTAAATGATTTATTTAATTGTTATATGATTATTTAATGAATTTATTTTAATTATTATTTTGTGATTAGAATTGTCGAGTGTCCCTATTAAGTTAGGATCAGTTTTAGTTTAATTTTTCACTGGTAATGACATTAGAATAATTTTAGGAATTATTGTTATTATTATTATTATTTTTTTTATATAATTATTATAATTAAAGGAGTCAGTAGGGACAAGTTACAATAGGAAGAGAAGGTATAATAATATAATAATAGCGAAGGAAAGGAAACAGAGTAAAAGGACATTGAATTGTTTCGATCTCTGGCTAGGAAAGACTTGGTATTTAAGATGACCAATATACGTGCCGCACCTCTCTTTCCTGGGATTTCGAACATCTCAGTTCCAATTACGGTCACCTAGTACTTCCAATTTTGGTATACTCTACCGGGTATTAAGGAATTGACGGCCGGTATGAGCACCAATATAATAATAATTAGTGGTCTCAATATGGCCTTTAGAAAAGACTTAAAAGAAATAATGGTCTCACGATGGCCTTTAGAAAAGATAGTGTATATTACGGACGCCCCTTTGGTGATACACGAGTCATCAATCGGGTTAAGTCGTTGCCATTGCCAGACTGCGGTGTCTGCGCAGTTCTTGATTCTAGAATATGTAGTCGTCTAAGTAGTAGTACACGAGCTGCTACTTAGGGGTTATGGCCATAGCTTAGGCTTAGTTCTTGCAAAGGAGGGCTACGGGTTGAATACACGAGTTCACCCCGGCATGTTTTAGGAAAGTTGTGGTGCACACGGGATCCGCAACGAGCTATAAAGACCGGTCCAATATTATGATTTGAATATGATAAGATAAGATATTTATGTTATGAAATGAAATGAAATGATATGGTATGATAAGACACGTATTTACTAAAGAGTATGTGATATGATATTATAAGATATGCATTTCATGAAAGGTTGCTGTCGTATGTAGGTATTGTATGATTTCGTATATATGTATACGTATTAGGTTGTAGTTTAAGTCTACCGCTGTGTACGTCCGGTATTGTATGTTGTACGTATATGTATTTGTATGATGTACGTATTCTGTACCTGTATTGTACACGTATTTTATATGTATCCTAACCGTATTTTGCAGGTATTTTATACGTATTTTTGTACGTATTTCGTAAGTATTTTTGTACGTATCTCCATATGTTCTATATGATTTTCCTTGGTTGATTCTATACTATTATATGTTTAGCGGTCCCTCATTTAAGCGGGACAGCCTAGTTACTCGCCACTGATGGTGGACCCCCCCCATTTCAGGTGATGATGCAGTCGCATAAGTGGGCTTATGTCTGGCTAGAAGCTAGTAGCAGGATGGGTTGATGAGCGTCTAGGCCCCTATTATTATTTCCTGCTTTTGCAATAGGTTTTTATTTCAGTTTTTAGGACCAGATTTCTAGTTTAATTAACCTTTTGTAATCGGGATTCCATTATTATTAATAATAAGTATTAATTCCACGAGTTTTAGTTCTATTTTTTGTATTTAAGTCGATTGGTAACTGCCTGTTCACGACGTTATCACTAATAACGTCGTCGCTAAAAAGTCGGGTCGTTACAAGGATGGTCATGCAAGGTACCGGGTCCTTGCCAGTAGGGGTAAGTGCAACTAACTCGTGGCAAGGGTGAACCGCTCAAATCTACCGAAGGTTCCTCCCAATTTGGGACGGGTCCCGATTGGGGAGGGTAGTTGGGGTAGTTCAGGTACGGTGTGATGTGCCCCTGGTCCACATGATAGTCATAAATCTGACTCTGGAGTAAAGAGTATCCTGAGTCGGGATGTGGCGCCGGGGGCACTTGTGGTGCCTGCGCGAGTTGGTTGATTTGCAAACTTAAATTTGCAAAGGCTTGCTCAATATTAAAATTACCTGGTCGTTGTGGTTGCTACATTAGGGGTTGGTGTTGATGTTGATGTTGTTGCTGCTGTTGCGGTTGTCCACCGCCCCTTAATCTGTTTCTCCTCTCCTCTTCGGCGGCGCCTAGCTCCGCCGGATCAATTTCCTCCATGGGAATCCGCCACGGGTATTCAATGTCCGCGGGGGGTCAAATCATGAAGTCGCAAGGCATGTAGCACCACGATAGCTCCCTGACCTTCCAAATGTATGCCTTGCCTCTTGACCCGGAGGCGGATAAGATGAACTTGATTCGCCTTGATTCGCTCCTCATTCAGGTAGGCTGAGTAACTCTCGGGTTCCATTCACACTACCCTGTCCTTGTAGTCAAACTGGTAGGTCAATCAAGTTACCAAGCCTCCTAAATAGATCGGTCCAGTCGACCGAAGGTCATCGCGAATTACAAGTATCCTCTGCGCCAAAGGATAGCCGAGGTTAACTCTGTTTTCGGGTAGAGAGGGGTTGTAAAGGTTTGCTCCCTCGGTCACCGTCCACAAAAGAAACAGCTCGGCACTACTCATTTTCCCCAATTCTTGCCTGGAGAAGAAACAGAACACTAACATCCGATGGAAGTATCTCAACCCCGCATGTTGTATCTCTGAAGCTTTGGAGGAGTTGGAGAGAAAGCTCCGGGTCCCATCGGTGATCCGGCTCCACCAGGTTTGTAAGTTATATTGTTCCACCTCATCTCCCGAGAGGCCCAAGATACGAGCTTCTGGATCCCACCCGAAAAGCTCGTTAAACACCCTCAAGGATTTGTTGTGGCTGGTGTTGAACATCCTAAACCTGAGGGAGAATGCATCTATTCCCTCCCTACTGTCGTCCTTCCTCACTTCAAAACTTGCCAGGAATTCCAGGGTGAGATGCCTGTATGTTAGTGGGGGTTGGCTGGGAACGTTGTATGTTGGATCTGATGTCACCCAATCATTCGACATTCTACAATCAAGGAACCCTTCGAACCCCAGGTTCCTGCTCAATCTGATTATGGTTTCATCTATCCCCAAACTTTGACAGGTGAATTGACAGTAGAAGAGTGACGGTTTAACCATCCGCCTATCTAGACTGGCCAGCTTAGTTCTCTGCCAGCCATGGGGGAGGTTAATTCGGTAGTGTGGTTGCTGGGGTCGCACATTCTCTTCCCCTCTACCACTTCCTGAACCTTCGCTACGTACCCTTTTAGGTGCCATTTCACCTGTAATAACTTTCACCTACAACAAACAACAAGACTTGGCAATAATATTATTCCACCACCACTTGCTGGGATTTTTTTATTTTATTTTTTTTTTTAAAACAAAATTCGGCAGCAATTCGGCACATAATCCCCAAAAAGGATTGACAAAAATCCTTCAAAAAACTACAACAAAACAAAAATAACACCAACAATCCCAATAGCAAGCCTTTACAAACAAAACTCACAATTAACTTCCACAAATTCACAAAAATTCAATCCAAGACTTCACAAATGAACAAATACACAACCTAAACAAATCTAGCATTCCAAAAATTCAAATCAAACCCAAAAGTAATAAACCCTAACTTTTAAGTAAAAGAATTGAACATAGAGAGGAAAGGTTATACCAAGTGAGTCTTAGGACCAAGGTTGGAGATGAGAAGACCAAAATTCGCACTTTTCGAACCTTCTTCTCCAAAGAGAAAAAAATTTCGGACCTTGAGAAGTAGCAATGGAGGTTGGGGCGTTTTTTAGATTTTTAGGCCAATGGAGTGTTGGAATTGGAGGTTAGGGTTGAGTTGTTAAGTTTTTGAGAGGTTTTAATGGAGGTTGAGATGAAGGTTGGAGGAGATGGAGGTTAGGGTGAGAGAGAGGTTGAGGGAGAGAGATTTGAAATAAAATGAAAGTATGAAAAGAATTTGGTGAAAAAATAAGCAGCATATGCAGGTCACGACTATCGGAGCGGACGCTCTAATCATTCGACAATTGGCACAATTTTTTTACGAAGCTTAGAGCGGACGCTCTAAACTTTCGACAATTTGCACAAATTTTTTTACGAAGCTTAGAGCGGGCACTCTAATATCTCGACATTCAGCTCCTAATTCCCCAAACGTTTAGAGCGAACGCTCTACAATTTAGAGCGGACGCTTTAAACTCTCGGCTTTTTTACCTGTTTGCCAAAAGGTTTAGAGCGGACGCTCTAAACTCTCGACTTCATCAGAAAATTCAATATTTTTCACCATCAGGCCAGAGCGTCCGCTCTAAATATTAGAGCATCTGCTCTGAGGCCTTAATTCAGCTATTTTAATCAGCTCTCACCTGCAATCACACACAAACAAAAAAAAATAGCACACAAACCTCAATGAAGTTAGCTTAGCCGAGGGTAAATATGGGGTGTGGCCTAAAACCCGACTCCACCATTGCTTGGTGGTCCCCAGCGGCCGTGCCCCGCAATTTCTACTTACTATTCACCCCTCCCCATGGGGAAAAATCCTCCGGATTTTTGCCAAGTGCTAATATACAACCAAGTAAAAAAAATGAAAAAAAAAATAAATAAAATTGTTCAACCCTAAAATCTAAAATTATATTACAAAAGCGTTCTTATTTATGGTCATAAGCTTGACCGTCCATCCAAATTTAGCGAGCTAAGTGATTGAGACGGCTTGAGCCGACTCGAGCATCAGACATCCAACACTTCTATCATCAACATTTCCATGGTATTTCTTGATCCTTTGGCCGTTCACCGTGAATTTTCCGCCATCATTTCCTTCCAACTTGAATGAACCATATGGGGTGAACTTGGTGATGAGGAATGGGCCGGACCACTTTGACTTGAGCTTTCCGGGAAAAAGTCGGAGTCTTGAGTTGAAGAGGAGGACTTTATCACCCACCATGAAGTTCCGATCCTTGAGTCGCTTGTCATGCCACTTCTTGGTTTGCTCCTTGTAGATCCTAGAACTTTCATAGGCATCCCATCTCAATTCTTCCAACTCATTCAACTTGAGCAATCTCTTCTTTCCCGCTAATTGAAAACCCATGTTTAGCTCCTTAATTGCCCACCAAGCCTTGTATTCAAGTTCCACCGGGAGGTGACACCCCTTTCCATAAACAAGACGATAAGGAGTGGTACCAATCGGGGTTTTGTATGCCGTTCTCAAGCCCCATAAGACGTCTTCCAAGTGAAGAGATCAATCTTTCCTTGATTTGTTCACCATCCTTTCAAGCAAGCTCTGAATTTCTCGGTTCGACACTTCTACTTGACCTTGGGTTTGCGGATGGTATGGGAGTCCTACCTTGTGGTGCACACCATACTTCTTCAAGAGGTTCTCGAGTTGCTTCTTAGCAAAGTGAGAACCACCATCACTTATCAAGCATCACGGTACTCCGAACCGTGGAAAGATGATCTTCTTTAACAACTTCAAAACTACCTTATGATTATTCATTGGTGATGCAATCTGTTCCACCCACTTAGTCACGTAGTCAACGGCCACAAGGATATACATGTTTCCACATGATGAGACAAACGGACCCATGAAGTCTACACCCCAAACGTCAAAAGGCTCAACCTAAAATATGGATGGTTGGGGCATTTCATTTCTCTTGGTGATCCCCCCCATCCTTTGGCAACGATCACATTGTTGGATGAACTTGTTAGCGTCCTTATGCATTGTAGGCCACCAATGCTTACACTCAAGAATCTTCGCCACCGTTTTATCTACCCCACCGTGTCCACCATAGGCCATGGTGTGACAATGCTCAAGAATTCCTTCGATCTCATGAGTAGGCATGCACTTCCGGAATAAACCGTCACCACATTTCTTGTACAAGAAAGGATCATCCCAAAAGTAACATTTTGCTTCCTTGAAGAACCTCTTCTTTTGTTGAGCATTATAGTCATGGGGCACCACTCCGCTTGCTAGGAAGTTAGCAATATCGGCATACCAAGGAATGGTGTTGGAGATGATAGCCATTAGAGTGTCATCACGTATCTCATCATCGATTGGGACCTTCTCCTTTTCATTTGCATAGGGTGGGTGGTCAAGCGGCAACCGAGAGAGGTGGTCCACCACTTGATTCTCGCATCCCTTTTTGTCTCGAATCTCCACATAAAACTCTTGGAGAAGTAGGACCCATCGAATTAACCGGGGTTTTGTATCCTTCTTAGTCATCAAATACTTCACTGCCGCATGGTCGGTGTACACAATGGTCTTGTTACAAACTAGGTAAGGTCGAAACTTGTCAAATGCAAAAACCACGGCTAACATCTCCTTTTCGGTGGTGGTGTATTTCTTTTGTGCGTCATCCAAAGTGCAACTTGCATAGGATATCACATTCAGCTTTTTCTCCTTTCTTTGCCCAAGAACTATTCCCACAGCAAAATCACTAGCATCGCACATCAGTTCAAATGGGAGCTCCCAATCCGGAGCTTGCACAATTGGTGCATCACCAAAGCATTTTTCAATGTCTCAAAAGCCTTAGTGCAAGACTCCTCGAATTGGAACTCCGCTTCCTTTTGAAGTAGGCTCGTCAAAGGTCTTGCGATGAGCGAAACCTCTTTAATGAATCGGCGATAAAAGCCGGCATGCCCCAAGAAGGCACGCACCCCGGTCACCGTAGTGGGCGGGGGTAACTTTTCGATCACCGACACCTTTGCCGGGTCTACTTCGATACCATTGCTAGAAATTTTATGGCCTAGGAAAATGCCCTCCTCAACCATAAAGTGACATTTCTCCCAATTCAAGACCAGGTTCGTTTCTTGACATCTTTTCAACACACGTTCAAGATTTCTCAAGCATATGTCAAAAGATGAACCACACACACTAAAATCATCCATAAATATCTCTATCGCATCCTCAATCATGTCAGAAAAGGTAGCGGTCATACACCTTTGAAAGGTGGACGGGGCATTGCATAAACCAAAGGGCATTCTTTGGTATGCAAAGGTCCCATAGTCACAAGTGAAAGTTGTTTTCTGTTGGTCATCCGGATGGATGGGAATTTGAAAAAATCCGGAATACCCATCAAGAAAACAATAATGTGAATGACCGACTAGCCTTTCTAGCATTTGATCAATAAATGGTAAGGGGAAATGATCTTTTCTTGTGGCGCTGTTGAGCCTTTGGTAATCAATGCAGATTCTCCAACCCGTTACAGTTCGGGTGGAGATATCATTCCCCTTATCATCCTTGAAGATAGTCATGCCACCTTTTTTGGGCACTACGTGAACCGGGCTCACCCACTTGCTATCGGAGATAGCATAAATGATGCCTGCCTCCCGTAGCTTGAAAACCTCTTTCTTAATTACTTCCTTCAAAGTCGGGTTAACCCGCCTTTGAGGTTCAATGGAGGTGGCATGATCATCCTCAAGATGGATACGATGCATACAAAAACTTGGGCTTATTCCCTTGAGATCATCAATGCTATATCCAATGACACCCTTATAGCTTTTCAATAGGACAACCAATTTTCTCAAAGAGGGGTCATCTAGATTAGCATTGACGATAATTGGGCAATTAAACTTATCATCCAAATAGGCATATTTGAGAGAGGGGGGAAGGGGTTTCAACTCTACCTTGTGAGGAGGCGTTGGAATCTCCTCTTTGCCTTCTTAATGGATCGATGGGAGCTCATGGTGGACTTCTTCGGGTTCCGGGAGAGCGGACTCTAGCATGGCTTCAACCGCCATGGCTTCCATCGATTTTTCTACCCCTTCTTCGCCTTGGAGAGCCTCATAGAGTGTGTGTCCCCTTTACATTTGCACCCTTTCATATTCATCAAGCTCGGATTCTACCAAGTCAACCCTCCACACTTTTTCCACCATGGGTTTCTTTAAAGTCCGTGAGAACTCAAACACGACCTTCTCATCTGCTACCTCACATGTGATTGTGTTGTTCTTGCAATTGATCACGGCGCCCATAGTCTTGAGAGCCTCTCTTCCAAGGATTAGAGGAGTATGAGGATCCTCCTCCATATCCATCACAGCAAAGTCACATGGTACAAATATGTTCCCAATTCGGATTGGAACATCTTCTAGTTCTCCACATGGTAGCTTGATAGAGCAGTCGGCCAATTGAATGGTCTTTCTTGATGGAACCATCTCACAGTTGAGCAACTTGGCAATTGAGAGCGGCATCAAGCTCACACTTGCCCCCAAATCGGCCAATGCCCCCTTTGTTTCTAGATCCCCCAACTTGACCGAAAGAGTGAAGCTACCCGGATCACGTTGTTTTGGTGGAAGTTGGCGTTGCACGAGAGCACTTACTTGATGAGGTAGTGTGATGCGCTCTTCATTGAGTCTCTTCTTATTTGAGAGGAGTTCCTTTAGGAACTTGGCATAGGAAGGCATTTGAGACATTGCTTCAAGGAATTGAATGTTGATTTGGAGACCCTTCATCATCTCGATGAACTTGTGGTACTTCTCATTAAGTTTCTTCTCCACAACTCTTTCCGGATATGGCATGGGAGGGTCGAACCTCGAAGGTTGGTTGCTTAGAGATGAATGTTGATGCCATGGACCCTCAATTTGCTTCCCATTAGACACCTCCTCTTGGGATTTTCCTTCATTGACAACCGCTTCCTCACCCTCCTCGTGATTCTCTCTTGAAGTTTCCTCATCACTTCTCTTTGGACCATCATAAGATTTCCCGGTCTTAAGATAGATTGCCTTCGCATGATGATGGGAGGTGGCCGGATTTTGAGTGGGTTGACCAGGGAGTTTCTCATTCGAAAGTTGAGATACTTTCTCGGCAAGTTGGGCAACTTGGTTGTCAAGGATCTTTTAGTGGGAGTTAGCCTCTTGCAATTTTTGTTCCACCTTTCGGTCAATGTTTCCCAACTTTTGCTCATATTGTTGAGTTACATTCTTGAGTTGATCTAGAATGAGGAGTGTGTCTTGAGATGGGTTGCTTTTTGGGTTGAATGTGTTTGGAAGGTTGTTTGTGTATGGGGATGGGAAGTGTGTGTTTTGAAGGTTGGTGTTTGGTGGTGGGAATTGGTTTTGTGGGTGAGGTTTGTTTTGGAAGTTGCCTCTTGCATTTGGATGGATATAGGGAGCTCCTTGATTGTTGAAGTTTCTTGGACCACCTTGATCACCAAACCTTGAGTTGAAATTGGGGTTGGGACCCCTCCAATTGCTTCTTTGGTCCCGTTGGTTAACAAGGTAACCCATAGCGGCAACGTGCTCGGGAGTCAAACCGCCACAATAGGATGTGTCATGGTTAGTGCCCCCACAAATGTCAGAAGAGAATGAATGTACTTTTTGAGTGGAGGATGATGATGCTTGCTTCTTGCTCAACTTTTTATCAATCACTTGCTCCGTGAGAGCTTTTAGGGAATCTTGGTCAAGTTCGAATTTCCCCGTTGATTTCTCCTCACTTCTTCTTCAGCCGCTCCTTGAGTAGTTCCTCACTACTTCTTCTATGGTGTCTTCCAATCGAGCTTGTGGAACCTTGCTCAAATGTCCACCACATCCGGAATCTAAGGTAGCCTTTGGTACATCATTGAGCCCATCATAGAAAAACCAGATGAGAAGTGGCTTGCTATATTCATGGTGTGGGCAAGCGCGAACATACTCCTTGAAACGGTCCCAAGCTTCCCCCAAACACTCATACCTTGCTTGCTCAAAATTAGAAATGTTTCTTCTTAACTCTGTCGTCTTGTCTTCGGAAATGAACTTGGTTAGAAAAGCTGCGGTGACCTCCCCCCAAGTTTTAAGAGAGTTGGGCTTGAGGTTCTTGAGCCACTGATATGCTTTTCCGGTAAGAGAGTGCCGGAAAAGATGCATCCGGATATAGTCCTTGGAGACTTGATTTGTATGGACCATTTCACAAATCTCCAAAACGTATCCAAATGCTCATAGGGGTCCTCATGAGCGGCTCCGGAGAATTGCTCCCATTGAACCATTTGAGTGTAATTAGGATGGATTATAAAGTTTGTATCCGTAGTTGGGAGCAAAATTCCACCGGTGAGCTCATAAAAACCGGGATTGCCAAAATCCCTAAAGAGAACGTCATAGCCATCATCCGCCATGACCTCACCAAACTCACTAGAAGAAACCGAGTTTAACTCCTCCTCCTCTTGATTATACTCACGAAATACCCTCCGAATCTGACGTAGAGTTCGGGAAATTTCAGGATCAATGGATGAGTCTAGAGTTCCCTAGAATCTCCTTAGCATTCAACAAGACTAATGAGAGAGTTAGCAATGACAATCACTAGGAAAATAAAGAATTAAAATAAAATGAAAGCAATAAAACCAACCAAAAAGCAAATAAACTAGGAGAAAGAACTCATTGCGTCCCCGGCAATGGCACCAAAACTTGATCCGTCCCTTAGGTGTCGTTAGTTCCCAAGGGTTCGGAATCAAGGATAAAATACCCTAGCCTATACTCACTAACTTGAAAGATAGCAAATGGTAAGTAGGGGTCGAAATCCACGGAGAAACAAGGTTTTTGAACTTAGTTGAAAACTAATCGATTGGCGGGGTATAAATATCGGAAGTTTAAATTTGATTAAACTAAAATACTAATGCTAGGAATTGTAAAAAAATAAGGTTGAAAAATTGAAAGATAGCTCGAGAAAAAAAGCACTAGGCATAGGGGGAATCATGAAACAAATATGAATCCAAAATCCTAATCATGGTAACAAGGTTGAATCATAAAGGGGGTGATTCGCCCGGCATTAGGAGGTCACTCTCGCACACCTTCTAATCCCGTTCAAATCGTCAATACCAAAGAGTCGTTCTCACGCACTCAAGGGCATTGGCAACCCAACTATGCCAAGATGGTCTTAGTCATGCTTAATCTAGCTTTCCACCACTTATGTGTTCACTCTCGCACAACACATAAATGATTGGGGTTTTAAGTCATGGAAATGGCCAAAATCCAAACTCAACAAAATAAATCCCTAGATTAAGCAACCAATATTTAACAACACATTGAAACCAAAATCAGAAATTTCTCATCAATAATGCTTCACTATCCCCCTTCCCTAGCTAAAAATCTAGTCTAAAAAGGAAGTAGACATGAATGAACAAAAGAGAATGACAATGAAAATATAAAATGAAGAACTAGAAATAAACATGGAAAAGATGAGCAAAAACAAGAGTAAAGAAGATTAAACTAAAACTAAACTACTCAACAAGCAAGAACAACTACTAAAAACAAGATAAAAATGCAATAACAAGTGAATAAATGATAAAACAAGAGAAAGAAATCAGAAATTACCAACTAAGAGAAGCTCAATCCAATTACAAGTGAAAAGAATGGAGTTATTGTGTTATTCTCTCCTACCAAACCCTCTAAAAGTTGCAAACCCTAAGCTAAAATGTATGCTAATAGATCTGAAAATGTCTCTAAAATGTGCTTAGTACATCAAGGCGAAAAGAGTGGGTATTTATACCCCCAAATAATTAGCCCTAAGTGGAGTTAGAAGCCCATGAAAATAGTTGTCCTGATAACTCAGAGTGGGCGCTCTGAAATTTAGAGCGTCCGCTCTAAGACCTTGACAAAAAGTATGTACTCCACTGGTGCATCGGAGCGTACGCTCTGAAATTTAGAGCATCCGCTCTGAAGTCTCGGCAAAAATAAGCCATTAGCAGGGGAACTAGAGCATCTGCTCTAAAGCACAGAGCGTCCGCTCTGAGAAGGCTGCAGAGAGAACTGATCTTGTAAGGTTCATAACTTTTGATGTAGACCTCGGATTGGAGCGTATAATATACCAATGAAAAGCTCTCGAACTCTAGTTTCCAAACCAATCGGCCCCGAACCCAAACGACTTCTATAATACAAGTTGTGTCCAAGATAGCGGAGGGCGACCAATAGTCGGCTTCAATTCATCTCACTTCTCTTTCGATTCCCATCGCTCTTCTCCTTGACTTGCCTCCCACGTGTAGCCCGGATGAGGGTCCTGAAATAATTAATCCGCAAGTCATAAGAAGATAAAAATGCAAAAGACTCAAGTGAGTTTAAATAATGGGGCAAAATACCACCGAAATGACTCAAAATGCACTAAGACAACTAAAAAGCCTAAAAAGAGAAAAACTAAGCTGGAAGGAAATAAAATGGACCAATAAAGGCCTTAATTGGGGAGAAAATGGGGTATAAAATAGGTCATAAAGGCCGCTTATCACAAACCAGCTCTCTATACTTTATTGTTATGCATGTTTGTAATTGAACAGGTTAATTCAAGTGAGAACTCTTCAAGGCAAATCTGAAGAGCTTGAGATACTTGAAGAATCAGAAGTCAAGAGCTTGAAGTCTTTTAACTTTTGTACTTCTACGATCTTCTTGTAAAATAAACTTAGGAAAATATTCTTTGTGTTTCTAAGTAAAGAGCAAAAAGATTTTAAGTTTATATCTAGTAAGGAGAACAAGCCAAGAACAAGCTAAGAACAGACAAAGAACAAGCTTGGAACAATTCTCTTTGCCAGATGTAGACTTTGTAGTACTGAGACCACTATGGGAACAGGCCTCAGTATTACGCACGTGCACTTAAGTGATCCGTACCAATTTTTGTGTTCAAAATTATTTTTGAAAATTTATTTGAAAAATATTGATCACTTATGTTTTGGAAATCTGCCAAATTGATTCACAAAATCAGCTTTGCAATGTACTTGTTTGGACTCTAGTGTACTTTCCACTACATGTAGTGGAAGGAGACAAAGGTCTGAAATAGGTGCCTTTGCACTTGTGTCAGCTGAGCTTGTTTGCATAATTTAGGCAAGTCTCCAAGCACACTTCTAGGGCACGGTTTTTCTTTGCCTATAAATACAATCTTTTGAAAAAACCCTAGCAAGACTTTTTCTCTCCAAAGAAAACCAAGTCATATTTTCTAAGAGTCTATCCTTAGAGCAAAACTATCTCCATATCCATCTTTAAGAGAAAACTTACGGAGATTTAAGTTTGTAATATTTGAACCACTTAGAGGGAAGTGGTTGGGGAGTGTTCTGTGAACACTGAGTGAACTGTTAGAGTTAACAGTTGGGGAATTAAGTGTTACAGAGTTGTAGCATTTAATTGAGTGTGTAACCTTGTTATTATTCAGAGAGTTGATTAATAATATTGGTGAGAGAGTGGAGGATGTAGGCTTGTTTAGAAGCCGAACCTCGTTAAATCCTTGTGTCCCTACTCTTTATTTACTGTTCTATCGTTGTTCTCACAAAAATATAAACAAACCTTGAAAACGATTTAAAAACCCACATACTCAATTCAACCCCCCCCCCCCCTTCTTGAGTATACATTAAACTTATAAGGGCCAAGTCAAAATGGGATGAATTTGGGGATCAATCTACGGCTTTCTTTTATAAGAGTGTGAAAACTTGTGCTTCTCGTAATCATATCTCGAGTTTGAAGCTTTTGGATGGATCCAATATTGATACAGCCTTAGGTATTCAAGAAGCTTTTCTGTCTAATTTCGAGGATATATTTTCCCCGCAACCTCAGGGTAATTCTGATAACTTTAATGATTGGTTGGATGACCTCACTCATTCGGATGTACACAATTGCAACATCTTTCTGCTCCGTTCTCTCAAGAAGAAATCAAAAAGGCTGCTTTTGCCCCTAAGCCTTATAAATCTCCAGGTCCAGATGGCATCCCTCCGCTTTTTCTTCAACAAAATTAGGAACTAATGGGCCCGGATATTGGAGATGCAGTAAACTCTTTCTTCTCAAGTGGTTTCATGCTTCGAAATCTCAACCATACCCATATTGCTCTTATCCCAAAAGTTGATCGCCCGGATTCTGTATCTGACTACAGACCTATCAGTCAGTTCAGTCTATGTAAATCTACTTACAAAATCATCTCCAAATGTATGGTTAATAGACTTAAATCTGTGATTTAATCCTTAGTTGGAGACTGGCAATTTGCTTTTATTCCGGGTCATCTTATGTCTGATAATTGTCTGATGACCCATGAATTGCTCACTTGGGTGAAACGACAGAAAAAAGGGCCTTCGTTCTCTGCCATTCTTAAAATGGATCTCAGTAAGGCTTATGACCGTGTTAGATGGGATTTTCTTGAGGCAGTTCTTAGGCAAATGTGCTTTCCTAAATCATGGATCAGGTGCATTATGCACTGTGTTACTACAGTTACTTATTCTGTTCTGGTTAATGGAGAGCCTTCCCACACCTTTACACCAAGATCTGGTCTTCGTCAAGGAGAACCTCTTTCCCCATATTTGTTTATCCTGTGTATGGAGGTGTTTTCTTGTCGTCTGAAGAATATGAATATTTCTAAAGAGATTCCTTGGCTTTCCTTAAGACCAGAGGCTCTTTCTCTTAACCATCTTTTCTTTGCGGATGATGCTCTTCTGTTCTTTAAAGCTACTCCTATATCAATTGATCATATTCGTAGTACGGTTCAGGGTTTTTGTGCTATTTCAGGAGAGATGGTGAACTCTACAAAATCTTTTGTTATTTTAAGTCCCAATACTCCTTCTACTTTTGTCAAGTTGCTTCGGAAACCTCTAGGTGTTCGGTCTAAGAAAGGTATGGGGGTTCATCTGGGTTGTCCTATGGACATTGAAGTTAGGTCTACTGCGTCCTTTTCCTTCTTAATAGACAGAGTAATGAACAAGATCTCCTCGTGGAAATTCTCTTCGGTTAATATGGCAGGACGTTTGTTACATGCAAATGCTATTCTCTCTTCTTTGGCCTCACATGTCATGGGGTTATACATGCTCCCCTCTTCGGTTACTAAGAAGTTTTTCTCCCTCATTCTTCGATTGTGGTGGGCGGGTCAAAAACAAGTTAAACCGATTTACTGGCGCAAAAAGGAAGTGCTCCACCTGCATAAGTCGGAAGGTGGTCTAGGGTTACGTCACTTGGGTCATGTGAATACGGCAATGCTACTTCGTCAGGCCTGGCACATTCATTCTAGCCCCAATCTTCTAGTTAGCCGATTTTTTTGTTGCTAAGTATACTAAGTCTCCTATTGAGCTTGCTTAGGCACATAAAATTCCTAGTCGCCCTTCTTGGGCTGCTCACAGTCTTATCCGTGAAGCATCGTCAATGACTCCTGCTCTAGGCTGGCAGGTTGGTTATGGGCATTTAATCCCGATCTTCCATTCCAGATGGGTTAATGGGGGAGAGACCTGTTTTTCTGGGAATCATGTAACGACCCGACTCGCTTAAATCGGCACGGAAGAAACCGACGAGTCGAATTGTTATAAACTACAACTCAAATTACCTAAGAATTAAAAACTAATTCCTCAATTGTTAGTATTAAACCATAAGAGTACAAATACCCACAAGTTTGTACATAACTAGTCCAAAAGTCAAACTAGAAATACTAAAATACGAGTAACTCCAACCACACGTCAGAGTCTAAAAATAACGTATGAAAGTCCATACAATATTCTAATACTATCTAAAAATAACAGTAATAGAAAATACAACCAACAATAGCAGAAATAACAACGTCGCTCGCCCAACCCAAAGCTAAGCAAGAGTATCGTCATCAGAAATACCTGAAAAATATACAACAGTCCACCATCAGTGGCGAGTAACATAACTGACTCACCCTAATGGGAATACACATGTACATAGCACAAACCAAATAATCAATATCAATAATCAAAGTACGAGAACAACCCAAAACGTGAACTCGACTCAAACCAACCTAATCAACTATCTTTGACGCAATCAATCATATTCTAGACCGGACTGTGCTCGTACGAACGCATCTTACGCGATCGAACTTTCTACTATGCTTGGATTTGAGAATCTTACTCCCAAACCCCATGAAACCAATCTTACTGGAAATCCATGTCCCGTGAAACCAATCTTACTGGAAATTCACAAAGATCACATAGTATGAATCCAACTATCCCAATATCGCGGATGGAATAGGGGCAACGTCTTAACCCAAATACAATGAATCTTACTCAAAGTATCAGGCGTCTAAAAATGAAATCAAGCTAATCATTAATTCATTAAATCTTTTAATCGACTTAATCATATTATCATCATTATTACCCAACATAACTAAATTAAGTTCAAGAATTGCCTCTAGCCTTGATTCTCGAATTTAACTAGTTAAATTATCGAAGTTATTCTCAAGAACTGCCTCTAGCCTTAATCTTGAGTCTAACCAATCATAAATCATCATTCAATAATCATTCTTTAATCACTTTAGACACTTTCTTTATCTTTCTTTATCATTTAAACCTCTTTCTTTAACTTTCAAGATTCAACCAAGAACTCGTAAAGACTCATCAAGAACTCATAAAGAACTCAAAGAACTCATAAAGAACTCATAAAGAACTCATTCAAGATTCAAGATCTTCAACCAAGAACTCATTCAAGATTCAAGAACTTCAACCAAGAACTCATTCAACATGTTCATACTACACGCATAACATCATCATAATTCAATTGAAAATCCAACTTTTACTCATCCAAAATTCATCAAACTTTAACATAATGTTCATGATCATAAAACAACATATAATCAATCATAATATCATGAAAAATCATCATCAAAACACCATACAAACACATAAAAATCAGATTTAGAAATTATACATGAAATCATGGATATTCATCATCAATCAACCCAAACATGCATTTAATTCATACTATAGACATAGTATACCAAAAAGGTTGAGAAAGTATGTTACCTTATTGAAGATTACACACTAAAACAACACACAAATGCAGCCCGGAACTCGAACAACACGGACCCACAACACACGGCTGTCCACGACCTTGCACGGTGCACCACCACCACGCACAGCTACTGCACGGCTGCTGCCCAGTCACTGCACCACCGCACGGCACACGAGCACCACTGCACCACCATGAACACTGCAGCACGGCCCCCTCACACGAGCCACCACACGATCACCCACTTGATCACGAACACGAACAAGACCCAAAACCAATCCCGAACTAGTGACCTTGTATGAACTAATTGTGTTTAGGAATGTGTTTTGAACACCTAAAGATCAATGGGCTATGAATCTTTAAGTTTTGGGTTTAGAAAGATGATGAACAATTGATGGGTTCAATCATCCCAAAAATGGCTTGAGGCAAGGGAAGAGCAAATGGATGGCAAAATGTGTTTAAATTGATGGCAAGAGCATTTGATGGCAAAAATGAGCAAGGGCCTTACTAACTCTCTTATTTATAGAGTTAGTCATGGTGTGAACACAAGGCAAGTGGCAAGCCTTGCCATGCCTTAGGAAAACCGGCCAAGAGGGCTAATTGGGCCTAAAAATGGGCTCTCGTGATTAATTGGGCTAATTTGCAAAAACCACATGACTAATCATGCAATAATCGATTTGGCCGAAAATATTAGATAATTAATTAGAAAATTAAATAATAAAATTCTAATCAATTAAATAATAATTAACATAAATAATAAAAACTGAAAATAAATATTTCGAGTTAAATCGAAATTATTCACATAAAATAAAATAAATAATTCAAAATAAATTTGAACTAACACCAAAAATACACATAATTATCGGCAAAAATGCCAATAAAAATCTGGGTCATTACAAATCAGCTTCCTAATATAGTTCCGGGGAAGGTTATCCAGCTTATTGTTAATAATTCTCCTTCCCCAAGTCCAGATACTGTTAGTTGGATGCACTCTCCTAATGGCAGGTACTCTGTTAAGAGTGGGTACTGGTTTCTGCTCAATCAAGGGTGTCCCCCTAATATTTTGACCCCTCGAATTTGGCAAATCTTATGGAAACTCCCAATTTTCCCTAAGTGGAAGCTTTTTCTCTGGCGCATTCTTCAGCGTATTCTGCCTTCTGTAGATAATTTATTGCGTCGTCATATCTTGGTCCCTTCTTTGTGCCCGTTCTGTGCTTCCTACCCTGAGACGAGTGCTCATATTTTACGTGATTGCCCTCTTGCTTAGCTCATATGGGCCTCTTCTGATCTGGGTCTCCTTATGCAGTCTGTTATAGGCTTCCGTCTGGATATTTGGGTTTCAAATTTTATCCTCTACCTTCATGATTCTGATAACCCAAGCGAGTCTCG
Organism: Salicornia ramosissima; assembly: GCA_951394345.1. Taxonomy (NCBI): domain Eukaryota; kingdom Viridiplantae; phylum Streptophyta; class Magnoliopsida; order Caryophyllales; family Amaranthaceae; genus Salicornia; species Salicornia ramosissima. The sequence continues at coordinate 23,279,673 of OX596235.1, forward strand.
CATTGTGCACTTCACTTCTTTATTGTGGAGTATTTGGGTTCTACGGAATAATGTTGTGTTCCGTTCTCACCCTGTTAACCCCCTAGGGATTTTCAAATGATATCTGAATTAAGGACCATATGCCTTATCACTTTTGCCACTTCGTCTGCTACCTTTAGCGACTTACCTCATGCCCATGAACCGACGTCTTCTTTATCCTAGTCACTTGGTTCTTCTGCCCTTCTGCCACTCTTGGTTCGAGTTGATGGAGCGTGGAAGCAGCGTGCTAAACGACGGCTAACTGAATGGGGGTCAACTATTGGTTTGCAGATCACTTCTTTCACTGTTGTTCTTTCTCAAGGAGCGCAAATGATTTATGCATCCTCCTCTTTGCAGGCTGAAGGCTTTGCTCTATTATTTGGACTAATTAGGGAACTCTCTTTTGCTCAGATCATTCATGTGCTGTCTGACTCTTCTCAACTGGTTCTTGCTCTCTCGTCTCCTGATCCGCCTCCTCTGGAGATAGCTTCTATTGTTGCGGATATTCGCAAGATTGCTGAGTCTGTTATTTCCTTTAAATGCTTTTCTGTTAGTAGGTCTGTGTTGCTCCTACCCATTTATTAGCCTCTAAGGCTAGATTGGGTACATAGTTGTCTTGTTGTTACACTTCCAAAAAAAAAAAAAAAAAGCCGTATAAATATATCAATAATGATTTATTATCCCTCGTTTGGCTCAGAAGTCAGAATATATAACCCTTTTCTAGTCAACAATCTTGTGTAGGATATAAGATTCAATATGGTAAACAAAATAGGGCTCCTTTGACCATCAGAACGAACAAGCAGTTTATTAAGATTAATTAAGAAAGGGCACAGGTTTTTTAAAGCATAATAATTAAAAGTTCAGATATTTTAATTGTTGCTAGCTTAGTCTTGTGCCCACAGGATTAAGCGTAAATTATTCAATTTCAGCACAAGATTTTTTAGCTACAAAAAGTATCATACCTTTTCCGGTTTTTTAGTTTAATGGGTTGGGTCAGGTTGAAATTCTCAATCCGATTTTAACCCGATTAACCAATTAACAATATATATGTTCTCATAAAATTAGTTTCAAGTTAAATTGGCGTACTAATCTAATATATCACTTTCATATTTTTATTTTTTTTTATTGTGTTACAGATTCTTCACACGTTATGTAGGTGTTTGTAATGTCTTAAAATCTAATGTTTTTTATTATGTTATAGATTCGAACCCATGACCTTTGCGTTAATTACATTGGCTCTAATACTATGTTATAGGATCATCTCAACTAAAAGCTAAAGCTAATAGTTGAAGCCCAGGAATATGTTATATACTCTACCATATGTGCATCCAAGGGTGTTTAATTACTCATTTTAAATTAGAATAACTGCATTAATAGGTAACAACTATTGCACTTTTTATTTTATAGGTACCAACTTCAGGCCCGGTCCTGGGGCAAACGCCCTAGGCCCATGCAGGGAAAGTCCAAAATTTGCTTTTGTATGCAATATTTATAAGGTATAATTAAAATATGTTGGGTAATAGAACAAACAATGTAGATTGGCTCATTGGTCCTACATCCACTTGGTTATTTGCTTTCGTGCGGTTGGTACAGGGATCAGTTGGTACCTATTAATTTAATTATTCCTATTTCTAATTAATTATGACCTTCAGTTGTTGTTATTTAACATCCTCAACCCCCCCGCCCCCCTTTCGGCCCTTCCCCTAAATATATATATATGAACTAATTTATTGTAAAACTTAAAAAAAAAACTGTGTAGCCCGGCCTCTAGGCTCTAGTTTTGTCTTTGCTTTAATTTTATTGTACTCCCTCTGTAACATATTAACTGCAACGATTTAACATTTTTTCTCTCTACTTTATGTCAAATCGTTGCAGTTATTTTGTTATAGAGCAAGTATTTCTTTTCTAGACAATAATAATAACATAATTGATAAAACACTCATAGCTATATCAACTTTTGTTTTTCAATACACTTTTTTAAAAAGTGAATCATTAATGATTTACAATTACTATTACTATTATTATAATCATTATTACAATATCGTGGACTATATTATCTATTTATATGTGAAATTACATTTGTATTTTTTCTAATCATAAACTTAGTTTTTTTTTTATTAAAAAAAATTTCAATACTTCAAAACGAATTTATGGGGCCTATAATTGTTATTTCGTCCGGGGCCCTCAAATTGTCAGGAACGGCCCTGACCAACTTTTGATTATTCACCAGCAGCACGAACTATTACATAAAGTTACAACGATAGGTATGGATGACCTATAAGTTGCAACAATATTTAATTAGGTCATATACCTATCATTGCAACTTTATGTAATAGTTCGTGCTGCTAGTGAATATTCAAAAGTTGGTATCTATAAAATAAAAAGTGCAATAGTTAGTACCTATTAATATAATTATTCCTTTTAAATTATTTCATCATTTTAAATTTTAAAAAAGGCAAAAAATCCATAAAATGAGTAAAATTACTCTTGGATGTACTATACACCAAGATGTATATAAGGAATTCTACCAATAAGCTAAGTTACATGGATACAGGTACATAAACGGTGATGGGTAAGGAATACGTTGACTTGAAAAATATGGGATACGGGTACGAGAAATACATATTATTAAATAGTTTAAAAATAAAGAAATTTAATTTATATTTTCAATGTCATTTGGAATACTTTACCTTAATTATTAAAATAAGAATAGAAAAGTCTTGCAAATTAAAAGTATGTGAAAATATGAAGAAAAAAATTGAGTAATCCCACCTTTCATAAATCTAGAAATAATCCCACCTTTCACACTTATCCAACCCATAATCCCACGTTTCATAAATCAAGGAATAATCCCACCTTTTCATATCGTATTCATCTGTTAGACTTTTTTACAATACCGACCTAATTTAAGGTTAGTTTTAGAGGTCTATTGGGCTTAGAAACATGTACCAAGTCAACCGTGAGACTGAATTTGACGTGCTAAGCCTAACAGACCTCCAACATTGACCTTAAATCAGGTTAATATTATTAAAAGGTCAAACCGATGAATACGATATGAAAAGGTAGAATTATTCCTGGATTTATGAAAGGTGGGATTATTAGTGGGATAAGTGTGAAAGGTGGGATTATTAGTTTCCAATCTTCAAAAAAAATGTTAAAATGGAGTAAAGTATTGGCATTCTAGAAGCATCAGTATCGTATGGGTATCCAATACGGGTATTGTAACATCAATTATATGTATGCATGCTGCCTAGGCAACAACTATATGTGGACAATCTACTATCTATTATCTACTATCTACTATAGTATTTAAAAACAAATTTATAAACAATGCCCTCACGTTGACTCTCACAAAATCAAACCCTCGCATTCACCCTCACAAAATAGATAATATGCATAATTCATCATGAGACACGTGTCAACTTCTCATGAAATTTTTTACCTCCAAACTAATGATAACATTTTTATTCTTAACTGGCATAGCACCAGTGCGATGCATGGCTTAGAAATCTTAATACGAAGAATTAACTTTGTAAATAGTAATGTAAAGATTTACATAATTCACCAATTATTTGAAATATTTCATTTTTTAATAAAAAAATACATGATTTAAATCTTAGACATTATGATATTATAATATTGTTGGAAATTAAAATTTTACTCTATCACTACAACCACACATACAAAAAAGTAAGTGAGGGCTCATTCACGTTTAATTTTTAAATATGCGAAAAAACCATGTTCAATTTTTTGTAAAGTATTTTGTGACAAATTTTTCTAATATTTAAAAAAAACTTCATATACTCTGTACATAATTAATGAAAGTCAATAGAAGTTTTTTTATACCCATGATTATATTATAAGATAATTTTTCTTAACTAACACCAACTAATACATATTTTCATAAAAAGTAGAAATTAAAAAAAATTCTTACTAACAGATTACTCTGTCCTACTCTAGTAGTTTTCCCCCATTCACCCTATTCTTATTGAAATTCTAAGACTTTTGGTATTCATGGTTATGATCTAATACAATTTCTCGTGCAATTATATTCATGGTTATGATCTAATATACGTGCCCGTGCAATGATATAGTATGCAATTCTTACAAAACGATGATCGTAACAAAAATTTTATTGAAGTCCAATGCAATAATAGTTATGCTTAATATAATTTAAAAAATCAAGATCAATGATAAATAAGAAATAAAATATTATTAATTTTTTTCTTTAAATTATCGTAATATATGGATAAAAAAAATTTTAAAAATATTGTGCGAAAAGTCAACGAAATCAACAAAAAAAATATTGTGTAAGGTGGTAGATAATAAATGGTTAAATTTGATGTAAGATGAACAAATTTTGGGATAACTTTAAACAATAATTTTTTTTTTTAAAATAATCATAAATGATAGTAATCAAGCGTTAGTGATTAATTTTTAAAATATGATAAACGATAATAAAATTACTTTATATACATTATGAGTGTTTTTTTAAATGAAATATATCTATTACTAAACATGAAAAATTTATGACTTAAAAAATAATAAACAATAAGTTTTAGGTTGTAGTTTTGATTCTAAATGCTTCGCTTTTAGTATATTTTTATACAAGGATGCGTGGATACTTCATTTAGGTAGTCGTACCCGTGTCGAATACCAATACAATATTGATACTTCACGGATACCCGATACTTCACCCTAATTTTTTATCATATTTTAATAAATTATTTTACCTTACTTCAGCCATTGCTTCCGTTTTTTTTTTTATTATTATACTTTGAAAAGGGCTTTATCATTTTACTTGTTTATTTGTGTTTTTACAAATATAATTCCAAGTTACATAGAAGCTTTTCATAATTTTTTCATATTTTTATATATTTTATGTATTATTTTGTTCTTCGTATCCGTATCTTTAATTTTAAAAGTGACATATCACGTACCTGTTCTATACCCGTTTTCGAACCCATACTCGTATCCATGCAACCTAGTTTTTATATAGATTAATCAAGTCATAGAATCATTCTAAATACACATCTAGTAATAATATAGACAGGCCACGATTTTAAAAGGGTCGGTTATTAGCCCGTGCAACCAGCCCGGTACCAGAGGGGCCCCAATTTGATGGGGTCTCGAATTTTCTTTCACAAATATAATTAATTCGCTGCAATAAACATAACAAAGACTTTGCTTTGCTTATTGGTAGCGTTAACAATAAGATTAATTGTGGTTTTGTGGGTCACATGTTCAATTCTTAAAGGAACATTTTTTCTCTCTCTTTTTTTTTTTTGGTGTTTGACAGCTCCCCCTTTTAATGTTTGAAATTTATTCTTCATTAATCATTGATGTAGTCACACCTAGAAGTAATTATGTGATTCTACAATTTTCAGTATTCCCCCTTACTGATTTTTTGTGAGGATTAAGGTAATAGTAAATGATGTAGAATATTTCGAAATGAAGAGCTTATTATCTTCAACCTCATCAATGATTTAAATTTTTCTTGTTACTTTTTATCTATAGAATTTTTATTTGAATCATTGTATTTTTTAGATCAATTTCACAATGGAATCTGCTAAAAGTAGAGAGAAAGATAAAGTTGTAATAAGAATGGAATTTAAATATATATATATATATATATATATATATATATTTATAGCATATCTTAATTTAACATATTATAAAAATAAATTAAGGGCCTAATTTTAAAAATAAGAACTATAATAACCCGGAATTTAGGGTTATAAAATTTCATGTTAATTTTGCCCTCGCTATAAAATTCTGTGCCTCAATTGTACTATTCGGGCTGGGTTTCTCTTATCTTGATCCTTGTCCATATTTTAACCAAATCCTAAGACCCTTAAAAGGGCCCTTGTGGCCGGTTGGGAGGTGGCAAGTAAAGGCTAGTGGGCTTCTAGCTTAAATTAAGTTGCTAAGCCCAATTGTTAATTTATCCTTACTAAGCTCGATCTATTTAAATCCTTTGATCATATCAAAGGATAAATCATTCACTTCATACTCCCTCCTCCACGCCTTTCCACACGTCTCTCTCTAATTCTCTTTTCTTTTCTTTCCATAATCTCAAAGGTGATTAAAGATTGTGTCTTTCAAATCTTAACCATATTTCTTTTACTTTCAATTGATTAGAACTAATTGAACCTTGTTCTTGTAGGTACTCGTGTGGGTGTCCAATAGTAGTCGTGTAGAACACGAAGGATTAGTTGCTAATTTCTTCAATCTTAGGTAACTAGACTATCCACTTAGAATTAGGACTGTTAAATTACATAATTTGATAGAACAGATTGCTAGTATGTAGAATTTTGATCATGAAACCTTAGACTAATTTTCAAACCATGCGTATTATATGATGAATAACTTCTTGATGTGTTATTGAATTGTTTGCATGTATTTATGTGATTTATTTGATTATTTATGGTTTAATTCATGTTTTATTATTGTAAATTGCATGTTTTCATTTAATGAATTGCTAAAAGATTGATCTTTATTATCTTGTTCCACTCGACATTTTATGCACTATAGCAAGTATTGATTTTTATCATGTTCTTGTTGGTTCTTGATGTTTTCACATGATTCTATGTAATTCTTTAATGATTATTTAGTTAATTCATGATTTATTATTTTAATTTGCATGTTTCTTTAATTTTTAAATGTAGAATAATCATTGTTTTGATTCTTAAAAATTTTGAACTCTACGGTTAAGAAAGCATGAATTTTTATTAAGTTCTTGAATTGAATCTTTAATTTTTAAGCACGACTATATGATTTGATTAAGTTTAGAATGCTAATCTTAAATTAAAATTGTATCATGTTCTTTTCTTGAAAATGTCGTGTAATGCCTTGGTGATTAAGAGTTAAAGTTTCAATTTTTATTGTTGAATTAAGTGCAAAGTCGAATCTTTATTATGAAAGTTTAATTGAATGGTTGTTTAAGTTCATGAATTGTATATGCATGATGAATCCTTGATAATCTTGAAGTTACTACTTGCTTGCTTACAATCTTGCATGACCGAATGTGTTGGGTGATGAAAGTTTGTATTTTTTTTATTCCCTGTTTGAATTATTTGAGCATGATTTGTTAATTATTTGTTTTCATGATAATTTGATGGTTTATTATTTGTTTTTAGCTTTAATTAAATTAATTATGTGAAAGTGCCAATTTTGCTTGCTTTGCATAAGAACCAAATGTAAGTTATTAAAATACTTATCATTCGTTTCTAACGCATCATATTTTACGTGTTTAATTTAGTTAATTTATTTAATTATGTGTTATCGATTTCGGTCATGGCAATTATGTGTTATCGACTTTGGTCGTGGCGATTGTGTGTTATCGACTTCGGTCGTGGCGATTGTGTTATCGACTTCGGTCGTGGCGATTGCATGTATAGATTTCTGTTAAGATTGATGCATGATTATTGATTCTAGTTGGGTATTGTTATGCATGTTATGGTATGATTTTATGAGAGTTATTGTGTTATTTGATGTCAAGACTTCCATTGTATTATGACAACCTGATTGATGCATGATTGAATGTTGTTTTCCGCTGCGTAATTCTGATTCATGATTTGGTTGATTTGACTGTTGATTTCTCCTATTGGCATGATTTTTATGCTATGACTGCTCTGTTCTCTCTTATTATGTGTTTTATGGTTCCACTTTTAAGTGGAACAACCTAGTTACTCCAAACTGATTGTGGAACCCATTTCAGGTAATGAAGATGAAGCTTGATTGGGCTTTAGCGTGTGTTGGGTTGTGTGCCGTGGCGAGGATTTTTAGCTTTACTTCGTCACCTTTTACTCTTTTAATTCAGTATTATTTTGTTTTCGCCCTGCTTGTCGGGCTAGGGCTTCATTAATAATGTGTATTTCGAACCATTAGATCCTTTAATTTTGGCTATTAGACTCGTATTCCTTTTTCATTAATAAAAGTTAGACTTTGAACTTAATTTAGTTGTTTAATCTTTAACTTATAACTTATAAGCAATTGGTAACGAACCGGTTTGTCGATGATCTCAAGATCAACAACGTACTAAAAGTCGGGTCGTTATAAGAACAGAGTCCCCTTATTGTTTGAGACGACCCTGAATATAGTTTTGATTTTATAAATTTATCAGACAATCTTTTCTGGTTTATTTTCTCAGAAAATTATACTTTTACATACAAATAAAAAATGGGAAGTATTAAGTAAGACTGTGTGACATAATATGTGTTGTCAGACGAGGATTGAGCCACATGTGTATATAAAGATGAAGTTGTTCACGACTGTTGATTTTTCCTTAACACTCATCCTTGCCTTCAACCATAGCTTTACAATTCAAGCATAACAGAGAAACAAAATCAAAACCTAGCTACAAAAAGTATTATATTCTATTGAATTAGGAGTATCATTAGGAAAAACAAAGAAAGAACAAGCAACATCAAACACTACATTGAAAGTATCGTCAAGAGTACCAGGAATATAAAGCAATGTTGTAAGATGGACGCCATTGTTTCGATTGCACCGTGTCGAGGAGAAATTTGCTTATAAGACAGTGATTGCATCACGTCACAGCTTTATTACCCACAAATTTCCTTCTCCAAAAAACTGATTTTACCGTCTTATTACCAACAATTTAGAAGCAAATTTTTATTATAATTTCATATAATGGAATATTCATCTCTTCTGAAAACATACCTTCCTGATCTGTCCAAACTTGAACCTTTGGATGGATCGAATTACAAGAGTTGGACTCAAAGCGTCCATCTGATGCTACTGTGACACCTTCTGATCTTGATCAGAAAATACCAAATATGGAAAACACAATAAACTTGTCGGAGAACATTTTTTAAGCCATATGACAAGTGTTTTGTTTGATCTTTTTGTCAATAACAAATCTTCAAAGTCAATTGGGGAGATGTTAGAGAGCAAATTACTGGTCTGATGATGCTGGAAAGAAGAAATATATAACCGGAATATGATTACAATTCAAGCTTGTTGATGATAAACCTATCATGGAGCAAGTCCATGAATATGAGAACGTAGTTGCTGATATTATGGTCGAGAATATGAAGATGTGTGAGGTGTTGCAAGCTAACATTCTAATCGACAAACTTCCAAATTCGTAGTCCAATGACTGCAACCACCTCAAGCATAAGAAGAAGGACATGACGTTGGAAGAATTGATCGGCCAAATGAAAATCGAAGAGGATAAATGTTTGAAGGATAAGGATTCTTCTCCTAAAAATAATGAACTTTCTATTAATGCTAATATTGTGGAATCTTCTATGAAAAATTCTGACATGTACAATAGGGGGAAGAATATTTCTACCAACAACAAGAAGAATGAGAATAAGTTTAGTGTCCAAAAGAAAAAACCTGGAAATTTCAAAAAGTTTGTAAAGACGTCCAAGGCTACCCCGACATGCTATGTTTATGGCACGGTTGGCCACAAAGCATGGCAATGAACTTAGCGGAAGGACAAGACACAAGACCAGAATAATAATCATGCTAATATTGTTGAACAAAATAATGAAATTATAGCTGTTGTAGTCTCTGAAATTAATTAGTTAACAATGAAACTAAATGGATTGTTGATACAGAAGCTACTAAACAATTCTGTGCAGATAAGGAGTTGTTTGCCGAGTTTGTTGGTGCTAATCAAGGCGAACAAGAATTTATGGGAAACTCCAGTAGTTCTGATGTGCTTGGGAAAGGATCTATTATCCTCAAGCTCAATTCTAGAAAATCTTTGTCTTTGCAAAATGTAATGTATGTCACCTCCCTTTGTAGGAACATAATTTCTGGTGCTCTCCTCAATAAGGCTGGTGTAAAACTTGTGTTCGAGGGGGATAATTTAATTCTATCCCGCAATGGTGATTTTTGTGGGGTAGGGGTATTTTTCGGGGGATTTGTTTGTACTTGAAACTGTTTCTGTTGTTGGTTTGATGAATAAAACTTCTATTTCTAGCTATACTTGAGTCCTTTGATCTTTGGCACGCTAGATTAGGACATTTGGATTTTGGTTCCATGAAATGTTTACAATAAAATGTCTTTAATTTCTAATTTGAAAAGTAATGATCATAACAATGTGAAGTTTGTATAGAAGCTAAAAAAACGTTTTAAACTTGTGAATCAAAGAAATTCTGAATTACTTTAATTAATTGATATTGATTTAGCTGATTTGAAAATGTTACTAAAAAGGGAGGAGGAATCTCAGTAACAAATGTTTGGCTAATACCGAGAGCAGAGGTGGTAAACACTATTATATCAAAAAAAATTATGATCATTCCAGGTATACCAAAGATGAGGCAGAAAAAAAGTTTTTTATTTATAAGGCAAAAGTAGAAAATCAGTAAGATCGTAAAATTAAGAGACTTGTCAGACCATGGTGGTAAATATGGGACTACTTAAAGGAACTTTTTGAACAAAATAGTATAATACATGAGGTGTCAGCTCCCTATACCCCTGAACAAAAATGGAACGCCAGAAAGGAAAAACAATACCCTAAAAGAAATTATGAATGCTATGTTAATTAGTTCTGACCTATCTGATAACATGTGGGGGAAGTTGTTCTTTCTGCTAATTTTGTGTTGAATAAAGTGCCTCATAAAAAGTTAGATAAAACCCCATATGAGTTGTGGAAAGGCCATGGACCTAACTTGAATTTTCATAAAGTCTGGGGGTGTTTAGCTAAGGTGATGGTACCTTATTTTAAGAAGGAAACCATTGGACCTAAAACCTTTGAAGCTGTATTTATTGGTTATGCTAGTAATAGTGTTGCTTACAAGTTTATGTCCTTAAGTGATAGGTCTCTCAGTGAATCTAAAGATGCTGAACTTTTTGAGAATGTGCTTCCTCTTAAAAAGGATGGTGTTTCTCATGATGTTGTTAGTTCTGTTCCTTATGCTTCTGTTTCTTCTTCTATGCCCCACCTAGAACGAGTATGAGAAGAAGAACTAAAACTAGTTTTGGTCATCCTAATTTTATCACCACTTTCTCTTAACTAAAAATGATATGATAATGTTCATGAACTTAATGAGCTAATTGTTAGTTGTCATTTTATTGATGTAGAACCTAAAACGTATGATGAGGTTATGAGTTCAATTGATTATAGTTTCAATTGAGTCTATTATTTCTAACCATGTTGGTGATGATACAAGGAATATAAGAATGTTAACCCTCCGAGGCGTGGAAATACACTTTCCTAATAATTGAATTCTCCTCTTATAGATCACCGGGTTACCACGAACGATTAGTGAGATACAACGTAGAACGAACCTTATACTTTAAGTAATCTCAAGAGTATAAGCACTAATGGACTTGTGTTTGTTTTGTGTTTGAACACACTTAGAAAAATTAGCTAGATGTTACTAAGTGCAAGCAAGTTGAAATGAGTAAGAGAATTCAGATTTTTCTTGTGTCCTCTACAATGAACTAACCATGCATATTTATAGGCACAAATCCAAGAGAAATCAGCTCTCAAAGCTGATTAAACAACCTCATTAAAGCACCATAATATCAGAATTGATGGTGATTAATGTTGAGCAATTAACACCCTTGAAGATGCCATTCACAAGGCTACCTTCAAACTTCTGATTTTATGCCTCTTTAACCTTGGTTTAATACTGCAATGAAGCTTTAATATAATGCTTAATACATACAAACATCCTAGGCAAAGAATCCAAGAAATCGTGGAATTGCACGATTTTATTCCAGATATTTCCCGTGGGGCTCGCGAGTTACGACCCTTGGCTCACTAGCCACGACCCTGGGATCGTGAGTCACAACCTGTTCTGTTGCTCATTCGTGGTCAAGTTTCTTTCCATAAAGTTCTCGCGAGTTGTGAGGTAGCCTCACGAGTCACGAGGTACCCTTAGACTCGTAGTTTCTATTTGCCTTATCCTCTACCCTTAGTTTATTGTACAAGCCCATTTAGTCATAAATGTTCCAATAATCCTCCTCCAATTTATGACATAAATGTTGACAAGCTCAAAACACAACTTGCAACGTAAAACCATAAAATTACATGTTCATGCATAAATAGAAATGTTGTAAAGATTGAATTTCTACTTAGTATATATACACTTTACAATAATTCCATATGTAATAATAGACTAAGCTTTGAATTATACAAACACTACGAATCATTGAAGATACAATACACATCAACACTAACAAGTATCCTTTAACTCCTACACCTATGTCGCCATAGTGTACGTTTCTATTCATGAGCATTTCAAGCAAAGCCTACACTTGATGAAGCAGCCAAACTTCTAGCCCACATAGGTAGATCTTTACGCACATGCTCCTGCAATTGAGTCAATTACAAAGATCTATTAAGAATTGAACCAGTTCAACCTCCTTTATCATTGCAGTAGGTTTAGCACTTACCTCGGGATGAAAACTTTTAAGTGCTCACAAACTCAAATGAAAATCTGTCCTCATTGAATTTGAGATCCAACGTTTTATTGGACATCAAATTGAGTTTCATTTCATTGAATTTGTACAATAGGCTTTAAACCAATCCCTTTGTTCATTTTGTTCAAAGAATCCCTTGAAAACAGTTTGGTAAATGTATCCGCCAAATTCAGATTAGACCGAACAAAATCAATGGTCACATTACCATCTTTAATCATCTCTCGTACATAGCTATGTCTAACCCCAATGTGCCTTGATTGCCATTATAGACTTCGCTATAAGCCTTAGAAATTGTTAACACACTATCACAATGGATAGCAAGAGGTGAAATTGGTTTCACCCATAAGTCAACCTCATTCAACACATTTCTAAGCCACTCTACTTCTTGGCAACAAGAAGTTAGAGCGATGAATTCCGATGCCATAGTGGAATCAGTAATACATGTTTGCTTCTTAGAGGCCCATGAAATGGCACCTCCTCCAAGAAGAAACACCCATCCACTTTTGGATGAAAAATCCTCCTTATTGGAGATCCAACTTGCATCCATAAACCCTTCTAAAATAGAAGGCTCACCAGTATATGTCAAACCATAATCTATGGTTTTCTTCAAATACCTCAACACTCTTCTTAATGCTTGCCAATGTTCCATACTAGGATTACTAGTAAATCAGCTTAACTGACCAATAGCAAATGTTATATCCGATCGAGTGCTAGTGATAGCATACAGCAAACTTCCGACCAAGCTTGCATACTCCATTTGTGAAATTGGAGTACTACTACTCGAAACCAATTTATACTTGGATCCATCGGAGTAGCAAAATGAGTTGAAACTGACTCATTGAACTTCTTTACCACTTTTCTGAATATAATGATATTGTGTCAAAGACACCATTCCTTTACCTCTTTGGTTTTATTTACTTCACCCAAATCAGTCCCAAAAATAAGCATATCGTCAACATATACAAATTATGACTCCTTTACCATTGTCAAATTTGCTATATACACACTTATCGAATTTATTTATTTTAAATCAATTAGCCAAGACAACATCATCAAATTTTTGATGCAATTGCTTTGGTGCGTTTTTAGTCCATACAAACATGTTATTAATTGACACACTTCAGTTTCTTGTCCTTTGACAACAAAGCCTTCTAGTTGATTCATGCACACTTCCTCCTCCAATTCACCATAAAGGGATGTATTCTTTACATCCATTTGGTGAATTTCAAGACCATGAATCGCGAATAAAGCTATTAAAAGTCTTATAGTAGCTATTCTAGCTACTGGTGTAATGACCCGTATTTTGGCAACGTTGTTTTCGGAGAAAACAACAACACGATTCGACAATAACCAAATACTTTTAATAATAAATTAAAGAATCACAGCGGAAGCTCTAAACTTAATCATTTTATTAATTAAACTTTAAAAATTGTTCCAAAAACAATGGACTTGACAAGTCCTTATTACAAGCTAAAACTAATAAACAGGAAAAATAGTAAAATAACAGGTGCCTAAATGCTCGCCAAACACTCTTCCCGACTTTAAGTTCTATACTAATCACCTGCAAAATAAAAATTGGGGTCCACCGTCAGTGGCGAGTAACTAGACTATTCCACTTAGCAGTGGAACCAAACAACATAAAATATTAAATTAAATAGAAGGCACCAACAACACAACTTGCGAGACAACAATCTATAACAGAATCATGCAACAGAGATCACAACAGCGGAAGACTCCATCAACGGCAAATTCAAATACGAGATTCTTAATACAACATTCAATTTATTAAACAACAACATGAATTAAACGAAACGACCGAAGTCGATACAACAAGTAAAATCCCCAACACGATTCATCACGGATGAACCGATACGACACGGCGCAAGGCCGATACAACAAACAAGTCCCCGACACGGCGCAAGGCCGATACAACAAGCAAGTCCCCGACACGATTCATCACAGATGAACCGATACGACACGGCGCAAGGCCGATACAACAAACAAGTCCCCGACACGGCGCAAGGCCGATATAACAAGCAAGTCCCTGACACGATTCATCACAGATGAACCGATACGACACGGCGCAAGGCCGATACAACGAACAAGTCCCCGACACGATTCATCACAGATGAACCGATACGACACGACACAAGGCCAATACAACAAACAAGTCCCCGACACGGCGCAAGGCCGATACAACAAGCAAGTCCTCGACACGATTCATCACAGATAAACCGATATGACACGACTCGATAAGACTCATAAGACTCCAAACAAATCATTTAAACGAACCATCATATATCATCACGCATTATCAAATTCACATCTAATAATTTCAATCAAATATCAAAGGAAAACCCATGACCCCACTAAATACACATATACGTATGAAACTATCATGTTGCTACTACCATTCCACTCGCATAAAATATCATGACATGGCAAGCATATAAGCATCAAAGTAAATAAACATCTAATTAAAGCTTACAAGTGCCAAATGCATAGAACAACGTATCATGCATTGAATTCACGTGTAAACACCAACAAGGAGTCAACCACATAAAAGCTTGCAAGGATTCATCATGATTCAAGTAGTTTGTTCACAAAACAAAAATAAAAGTCTGTGCCATCACATACAACTCCTACACGCATATCACCATCAAAACCCATCAAGATATTATTGAAATTTCAAGAAGGATAATTACCCAACTCCATTACATTCATTCGGCCATCCAAGAGATTCAAGATTTAAGATCAACTTCATCAACATGCGTAATCAATCATCAAGAATCATAAACTACATCAAGAGTTCAAGTTTAAGAAAGGTTACAAAAAAAGGTCTCAGAACTAGAATATCTAACAAGCATATGCGCATAAACCGAGAATAAAAATACAAGCTTTCTACACAACCATGATTCACGAATTCAAGATGGTCAAGGATTCATTTTTATATATTCAAGTTATACAAATAAACATCCAAAAATCCATGCTTTGCTCTAACATAATCCTACGCCTATTTCATCATCATTCACGATTCCAAGACTTCAACTATTCAATCAAGATTCATGTAAATTCATCACAAAAGAACTAAACAACACATAATCATTTAAAGATTCATTCAAATTAAACAAATAAAGAAACTAAGTAGAACACTCTAAACCAATCGGCATTCATAAGCTTAACAATGCTATCAACATTAATCTATCTAATCTAGTATTCTATATTGGTTAGTCCTTATGCTAAGTGAAATAGCTAGTTACCTTTAGATTGATTTGGAAGGGGAAGTTGAATAATTGTGAGGGTTAAAAGAGGGGGGCCGTGAGTTTCTTTGAGAAGGAAGGTGGTGATTGTTTGTTGTTTTGATCAATAATAATTAAGGGTAAAAAAAGAGGGCTTTTATGTAGGGGTTTACTAGGTATTAGGAGTTATATTATGAAGGAATTAAAGGGGGATTAAACCCAAGGGTGGCTGGCTAGAGTGAGGAGGAATAGAGCTTAGTTCCTAAAATTTAGGAGGAACAATAGTAGATCAAAGGTTAGATTTTTAAGTAGGGTTAAACATAGATATGATTAATAATAATATAGATTAAGAAATAAATAAAACAATTTTAGGAAGAGGTCTAGTAGGACCGGCTAGGAGGGTTAAAAAGGGTTTTGGACTAGCTTCAACAATTATTAAATTAAGTCTGTTGGCCCAATTTTTTATTATTGGACTTTAAGGCTTAATTTATCACGAAATTTTACGGCCTAAAAATCCGGGTAGTTACAACTGGAGCATAAGTTTCAAAGTAGTCGATACCATATTTTTGCCTAAAACCTTAGGCCACTAACCGGGCCTTTTGTTTTAATATGGTTCTATCGACCCTTTTCTTCTTAACGAAGATCCATTTACAACCAAGAGGTTTACAACCCGGAGGTAAGTCTGATAAAACCCAAGTATTATTACCCGTTATTGAATCCATTTCATCATTCACGGCTTCTTTCCAAAAAGTGGAGTCATGAGACTTCATAGCCTCACCAAAGGTTTTCGGATACTCCTCCATATGGTAAACATATGAAAATTGAGTCACAGCGGGCTCCCTTGACCCTTCAACTAAATATAGTTGAAAATTCGGTCCAGAAGATTTCTCTTTTCTAGCTCGTTTACTTTTCCTAGTTTCTGGAATTGTAGTATCATGATCTTTAATAAGATTATCCACATTTCCGGAACTAGTACTAGGTACCATATCCTTTGGTCTAGGAATTGATGAAAAACGAGTTTCATCAAAGATTGCATCCCTTGAATCTTTCACAGTGTGAGTAGAGACAAAATCATTATGTTCAAGAACATAAAACCTATAGGCATTGTTATTCTCAGCATAGCCTATAAATATGCAATCAATCCCCTTTTCACCCAACATTTTACGTTTAGGTTCCGTCAATCTGACGACTGCCCTACACCCCCACACCTTAATGTGTGTGAGATTAGGCTTTCTTTTAAACCAAATTTCATATGGGGTATCCTTGTTCCTTTTATTAGTAACCCGATTTAAGACATAACATGCGGTTAGCATTGCCTCACCCAAAAAATTGCACTAAGACCTGAGCATGGAATTAACCATTTCTTTTAATGTCCGATTTTTCCTTTCCGCCACACCATTACCTTTCCACCTCTATCCGTCCGAAGTACTTTAATATTAAAATTAAGTTGCAATTCCACTTCGGTTTTATAGATCTTAAAGTTTTCAATGGCCTCATCTTTGGATGATAACAAATAAGTATAACAAAACCTTGATGAATCATGAATAAAAGTTATAACATATTTTTTATTATCCAAAGAAGGTGAACTATGAAAATCACATAGATCACTATGCACCAAATCAAGCAAATTAGTTTGTCTTGTCATACTTTGGAAAGGGGTCCTTGTCATTTTATTTAACATACATGTTTTACACTTCTCTAAATTTAAATCGAAAGGTGGGATTAAACCCAATTAGACAGTTCATATAAACGATGATAATTCACATGACATAACCGATTGTTCCATAGAGAAGAAACACTAAGCAAATAAATAAAATCACTACTTTTATAATTAATATGGAATTTAAACATTTCATTACAATAATACCCTTGTCCTACATAAACACCACCCTTAGAAACAATAAACTTATGAGACTCAAATACAACTTTAAATCCAAACTTATTCAAGACACCTCTTGACACTACATTTTTCCAAACTTTTGGTACAAAAAAACATCTTTAAGAGTAAGTATCTTTCCCGAAGTTAAATACAATTCTACTTGTTCTAAACTTTTGGCCTTTACCGTAGAATCATTCCCCAAGTACAAAGTTGGCCCATCAGTCAATTCTTGAAAAGTCTTGAACAAATGTCGATCTTTGCACACATGTCTGGAGGCTCCTGAATCAATCCAGCAAGAGTCATCAACCTGCACGACATTTATCTCAGAAATCATAGCAACAAAATGAATAGGTTCATTTGAAGCTACATGTGCAATCATACCTTGGTTAGAATCAACTTTAGGTTGATCCTTCTTCCCCTTCTTGTTCCTTGAAGGGCAATCCCTCTTGTAATGAGGACCACCGCTACATATCCAACAAGATACCGCATTCCGCTTCTTGTCTGTAGCATTTTTGGATTTAGAGTTATTGGATTTCCTTGTCCCATTGGACACACAGGATAGTCTCCTCAACTAAGAGGTGAGTACCCAATTTCCCCATGGAAATGTCCTCTTTTTTACGTTTTAAGAGATTTCCGTGTCTTTCCCTGTTGGTGGTAGTTTATCGATAATGGATGCGACTGAAATGGTCTCATCCATTGCCATCCCGTGTACACGGATTTGATTTAAAATGTGGTAAATTTTATGGAATTGTTCCATGACCGCACGTTCATTAGTTATTTTAAATGAATTAAAGTTTCTAACAAGATATTTCTTACTTGAAGCATCCTCGGAAATGTACTTCGCCTCCAAAGCGTCCCAAGGTATTTGGCACTCTCTACATTTTGGTAGAGATCAAATAGAGGGTCGGAAAGAGTGTTGAGAATGTGCCCCTGACATATACATTCATCATTCTCCCACTTTGTTCTCTTCCATGTAGTCTGGGCCAGTTCCTCCTCGCCATCCTTAGTGTAGGGTGGCATCGGTGTCGTAAGAACATATACCATGTTCAATGTTGTCAAAAGAAAGTTTACCTTTTTTTGCCAACAGCGGAACCCTACGCCTTCAAATTTTGTCAACTTCTGAATATTCATAGTCAAATCTTTTAGGGTAGACATTCTTGCAAGTAATTGAATTATAGCTTGTTGGTGATGATACAAGGAATATCAGAATGTTAACCCTCCAAGGGTTGGAAATACACTTTCCTACGAATTCAATTCTCCCTTTATAGATCACCGGGTTACCACGAACGATTAGTGAGATACAACAGAGAACTAACCTTATAATCTAAGTGATCTCAAGATGATAAGCAAAAAAGGACTTGTGTTTGTTTTGTGTTTGAACACAGTTAGCAAAATTAGCTAGATGTTACTAAGTGCAAGCAAGTTGAAATGAGTAAGAGAATTCAGATTTTTCTTGTGTCCTCAACAATGAACTAACCATGCCTATTTCTAGGCACAGACCAAAGAGAAATCAGCTCTCAGAGCTGAGTAAACAGCCCCATTAAAGCACCATAAAATCAAAATTGATGGTAATTAATGTTGAGCAATTAACACCCTTGAAGATGTCATTCACAAGGATACCTTCAAACTTCTTATTTTATGCCTCTTTAACCTTGGTTTAATAGTGCAATAAAGCTTTAATACAATGCTTAGTTCGTACAAGCATTAGGCAAAGAATCTAAGAAATCGTTGAATTGCACAATTTTATTCCAGGAACATCGCGCGAGTCGCGACGAGCCGTCGCTCGTCGCGAACTGCTCTGTTGCTCACTCATGGTTCAAGTTTTTTCCAGAAACTTCTCGCGAGTCATGAGGAAGCCTCGTGAATCGTGAGATACCCTTATACTCGTAGTTTCTATTTGCCTTATCCTCTACCCTTAGTTCATTGTACAAGCCCATTTAATCATAAATGTTCCAACAAACCATACATGGGAACTTGTTGATCTACAAAAAGGTAGTAAGGCTATTAATTGTAAATGGATCTTTAAAAAGAAGCGCAAAAATTATGGCTCGATTGAAAGGTATAAAGAAAGATTAGTAATTAAGGGATTCACACAAAAAATTGGTGTTGATTTCTTTTATACTTACTGTAGGGGTCGTTTTTTATGCTTGATTTTGCGCGTGATCTCTGAGATTTTTATGCGATTATGATAAAATTACGGGAATCAATGGTTTATTACCATAATATTTAAGATTCCGGAATAATTGGGGCCATTCTGGACTTTTCTCGAACCGTTTTCGGGTTTTTCGGACTATTACAAAAAAAATGCACTAAAAAATGCCAAAAAATATGGAAAAATTCTAGAAAAATATAAATAAGTGAAAAGTGGAGAAAAAGTTGATGATGTAGATGTAAAATTACTTAAATTCCCCTAAGAAAGAAAAATGTTTCAAAAATTCATAGAAAATATATAAAAAAAACCATAAAATTGTGGAAAATTTACCAAAAATTCTAGAAAAATGTAATTAACCTAGAATAATTGTTTGATGAAATGGAAAGTGACTAAAATTCCCTTATACAATAAATATGCATGAAAAATAATAAAAATAAATTAATAAAAATCCTAAAAAATGTCCGAAAAATCCTAAAACGATTCGTGAACCTCTAAAATGCCTATAAATAGTGTGAGAGTGGTATGAGAGCAGGGGTAAAGAGGTGACATTTTGGTATACTAGCTCTAGACCGGACCTGTGCAACAGGGTACATTCATCATAGACCGTTGGGAGCTAACTAAGGTGCCAGAATTAGGTGTCTACACTCACCAGTAACTAAGATCGCTACTATTCGTACATTACTTGCTTTAGCATCATATTTTAACTTGATAATTCATCAAATGGATGTTAAAATAGCGTTTTTAAATAGCGACTTAGAGGAAGAAAAATTATATGGTTCAACCTCCAGGTTTTGTAGTTCCAGGACAGGAACATAAAGTGTGTAAGTTAAAGAAATATCTTTATGGCTTGAAACAAACTCCAAAGAAATGGTATGAGAACTTTCATAAAACTATACTTAGTTTTGGTTTTGCTGTGAATCGTGTTGATGCTTGTGTATACTCTAAAATATTTGGCAATGATTGTGTCATAATATGCTTATATGTGGATGACATGCTAATTTTTGGTACACATATTAGAGCCATTGATGAAACAAAAGGTTTTCTTTCCTCTAAATTTGATATGAAAGACTTAGGTGAAGCTGATGTGATTTTAGGTGTGAAAGTTACCAAAACAAGTAATGGCTTTTCTTTGCCACAACCTTATTATGTAGAGAAAATGTTAAAAATGTTTAGCAATTTTAATGTGACACTTGTTAAAACTCCTTATGATACGAGTATTCATTTGAAAAAGAATAATGACAATAATGTGTCACAAGTTGAATATGTTAAAATAATTGGGAGTTTGATGTTTTTAATGAATTACACTAGACCTAATGTTACTTATGTCGTTAGTAGACTTAGTCGGTATACCCATAATCCTAAGGAAAAATTGTAAAAATTAAATCAACCTTTGCCCGATCTGCTCAAATTAAGTTAAGTTTTTGATTAACTCAAAATGAGACAACCTTGTACCTAGTTCTGCTGAAATTAAGTTTTCATCAGATATTAACCTGTAATAGCAGGTTTGCCCCTTTTACTATCAGGTTGCCATTTGATTTTTTTTTAAGCAATTGAATCATAATTCCACCTATCCTTTTATATCCTTTCAAATTCTCCTTTTCCCCCTCATCCCAATTTTCTTTTCTTTTTCTTTTTAACTGATTTCCCATTTTATTTTCTAGTGATTTCCCATTTTTTCTTCTTTCTCCATTACTATCAATTTCAATTCACAACATTTCACATCTTCACTCATCAAGTCATCATCACCCTCATCTTGATAGTCAACCAACTTCACGCCATTTTACATCTTCGGTACCACCCTCATCTTCATCCTCCAACACATCCCACCACCATGATTTCCTCCTTCCTCACATCTAGCAATGCAACTGCCACCAGGGGTCTCTCTCTCTCTCTCTCCTTTGCACCAACGCTACCACCTCTGCACTGTGGTTGATTGATTTTGATATGAAATATAGTTGGTTTCATTACCCCCAACCCATCACCCTTACTATCACAAAGGGGAACAAGAAGACCACCAACATATTAATCTCCTCCATCACTTTTCTCTCTTTTTAATTTTACATCTTTTATTTCTCTTTAAACCACCTCAAAGGGCTGTGGTGGTGCTGGAAAATAGATTAGATTAGGTTGTGAGAGTTGAAACTGGGTGGTGGGTGGTCGGTGGTTGTAAGAGTTTTGTGGGTTGTGATGGTGGTTTTATGGGTTTGGATTGTTGTTTGGTGGGGGTGAGGACGTGAGGTGGGGGTTTTGTGGGGTGAGATGATGAACTTCATTGGTTTAGGTGGTGTGGTGGTGGTTTAAGATGGGGTAGGTTTAGGAGCCGTGGTTTTATGCTATATGAGATTTAGGGTGTATTTATTATTTTGTTTTCATTTTTTTAATTGCTCCTTTTTAAAATTTTATAACATGCTGAACCGGTTTCAGCTTAAAAAATACTTACTTTTTGCGGAACTGTGTACAAGGTTGTCTTATTTTGAGTTAATCAAAAGCTTAACTTAATTTGAGCAGATCGGCAAAGGTTGACTTAATTTTTACAATTTTTCCTAATCCTAATAGGGACCATTAGGATGCGCTTAGGCGTGTTAAAGGGAACCATTGATTGGGGTTTGCATTTTGTTGGTTTTCGTATTGTTTTAGAAGGATATTGTGATGCAAACTGGGTATCTGACAATGATGAAATAAGTTCTACTTGTGGTTATGTGTTTATGTTATGTGGTGTTGCAATATCTTGAAAATCTGTAAAGAAGATGTGTATAGCCCGGTCAACTATGGAAGCCGAGTTCATAGCCTTAAAGCTATCAGGGAAAGAGGCCAAGTGGTTGAGAAATCTTTTGGCAGACATCCCTCTATGGGGGCAACCTGCTCCTCCAATTTCTCTATGTTGTGACTTGTTTGCAATTGGTGTTGCCAAAAATAGTGCCAATAATGGCAAGATACAGATCAGGCGTGAGTTTGTGAGAACCCTGGTTATGAGTGGGGTACTCACTATGGAATATGTAAGGTCAGGGATGAACCTAGCAGATCCATCAACTAAAGGACTAAATAGAAGACTAGTCCTTGATACGTCAAGGGGAATGGGGCTAAAGCCCATTAATTGAGCAATTCGTAGTTGATACCCAACCTTGTTCTATGCAAGGTATAATGGACTAACGAAGCTATGAATAGACTCATATTATGTACACTTTCCAATTCCTATGACTTGTACATGTTGAGCTTGAGCTTATGCTGTTAATGCATCTATGGCCCAGGATATGGGTGGTCCTATGAGAAGGACTTGATGGATTCACCTACGTGAGTGTGGAGGGTTGGCCACCTTTTATGAAAGATAGGGTTGTCTTACTAGAGCGCTCATGAGTGTCCCAAAATATGTGGGCCAACTTATGTTGTTGACTATCGCGGAACTCGTTATGTATTTTGGTGAGATATGTGTTATTTAGATTCTTGGTCAAAATTGTTCAAGATTCGTTCACCTTTTTTATAGAGAAATTGCTCAATTTCACTATGCGTTGGTTCAATCGCAAGACACTAGTGCCTAAGTATCAGACCATTTGAAAATGCTCAGAATTCTTGATTATCTCCCTTTATATTTATGGGGGATTGTTAGAAATGAAAAGGAAGAAACCTTAGTTTTTCCCCGTTTTTCCTTGTCCCACATTGATAATTTAGACTTTTTTGTCACCTTTATATATGTGGGTATTCCTTTTGTCCCACACTGAAAGTTTAGTGTGGGCATACCATGTTTATATATGATAGCTTCCTTGTTAATAGTTAGTGAACTAGGAATGAGACAACCCTAGCAAGCTACCACCGTCCGGCTCGGCTCGTGACACGTGCGCGGTGTGGTGGGGCAACTGTTTTGCACCCGAGTCATTAATTTTTGTCGCCAGTTACGCCTTTTCAAATACTAGGCATTTATGGCTGTTGTAAGTTCCATAACTAATTCCCTTGATTCTAACCCACGTTGTAGCTCTAATTGATTGCAGTTGTCGTTTTGCTGATCCAGCTCTGTTATATCTTGCCTATTCCATTCTGATCATAGGAAATTGACAAGCCACACCTTAATATCTTTCCCATCTTCTCTAAATTTTGAGCAAACAAATACGAGTTCCAAACTCTCTTTCTCTAGTGCACGAATTAGAGAGTGTTGTGTTAAATCTTGGGAGGCATGCAAACGCCATTGTTTCGATTGCACCGTGTCGAGGTTAAATCACGTCTCAACTTTCTTACCCACAAATTTCCTTCTCCAAAAATTTGATTTTATAGCCTTATTACCAACAAGAACTACTTCTTTTCTTTTCTTTGAAATCAAATGTAGAAGTGAATTTGGGTGGTGTCTTTGTTGCCTGATACACACGGGAACAAGGTGTTTATTTTGTATCCCTTGTCCCAACATTCCCAACTTTTAGATGTTAGACAATTCACACGTAATCTATATCTTTTGGGTGAGAAAAGATCCTCTCCATTTTCAATGGTTGAGGATGTATGAAGAGAGAAATGGAAAGGTTTTTTAAATTTTTTATTTTAATGCTAAATTAGGTGTCAAAATCTTAGGATTGGAAATGGATGTAAAGGAATGGAGAGGATGCTAATTCCTTTTGGGTAATTAATCTGTTGTAGGTAATCTGGTTAAGGTTTAATGTTTTAATAGTATAAATAAATAACATGGTCACAAAGGTCTAATCTTATTGGCTCTAGCATCCTCCCAAGGTAGTAGACTAGTAGCCCTTCAAACATTTATTCATAATACTACTATTAAATCCCATTCGACTTCTTAAATAAAATAAAAGCAAATTAAAATAAAACACACACACATATACAATACCCCTTAGTTGACTCAAAGTTTTTTTTTTTTTCTCGGAAAATCCTCTTATTTAACATGACAAAATAAATTTTGCTTAGAAGTGATGTCTGTTTCAATCACCAACACCATCAATAGCCAACAAAAATCCACAACTTTGAAGTTTGAACATCTAATCTCTCTTATATAAGCTAAGGGAGGAGCCATAGTGTCCCCTGAAAAAGTAAATGTTACCCCAAATATTTCGAAGCACACCTAAATATTAAATAAAGTTATTACAATTTTTTAACTTCTTAAAATAAAAATATTACAAAACATAAAATTCGTAAAAATAAAATAAAAACACTAAAATTCATATATTTGAATTTTCTAGTAGTATTATAGCCAAGAGCTTATTGGTATACATGGAGACAGGTTTTGGAAATTAGATATGAAGAGGAGAAAACATTAGATGAGAGTGCAAGGCTTTAGTCGGTATTATTTCATCCACAAAAGAAGTATACATACATCTATATATAGAGTTCGGTCCAGGAAAAAAAAGCGCCAAAAAATAGTTAGAATAACTAACTTATTAATATAACAACTAACTAATTACATATTACAACTAATTACTCAATACCTCCCCCCCCCCCCTCTCTAGGAAGGCATGGGATTAAACATGCCTAGCTTGCTCAATAAAAGATTAAACTGTTGTGAGGGAAGAATCTTTGTAAAAACATCAGCCAAATGTTCTGCACTAGGCACATAAGTTATCTACAACCATCCTTCTAGTACCTTCTCCCTTGTAAAATGCACATCAATCTCGATATGTTTTTTCCTCATGTTGAACTGGGTTCTTGGGAATGTGCATAGTAGTCTGATTGTCACAATGCATCTGAACAGGCTTGAGATTAGTAAGACCTAATTATTCAATAAATCTGGCCAGACATATTGTTTCAGAGGCTACATTGTCTAATGCTCTATATTCAGCTTCTGAACTTGATTTGGAAACTGTATATTGCTTCTTGTATTTCCGACTTATAGGTGAACTACCAAAAATAAGTATATATCCTGAGACAGACCTTCTAGTTTTAACACAAGCACCCCCAATCATAGTCTGAAAAGGTCTGTAGTGTTAACTGATTAGAGGCAGTGAGGAAAACCCCCTGCCCAACAGTCCCTTTAACATATTTCATGGTGTGTATAAGAGCTTGATAATGTGGATTTCTTGGGCTTTGCATATACTGACTTAGATGTTGGATTGTGTAGGCTAAATCATGCCTAGTATGAGTTAGGAAATTCAGTTTCCCAATTAGACTTCTATATAGAATAGGATCATGAAATTCCCCTTCTGTTGCATTTAACTTCAAGTTTATGGGTAAAGGAGTGATAGTAGGAGTGCAGTCTCTAATATTAGATTATTCTAACAATTCCTTAGCTTTATGAATTTTTGTTGAGTAAGGATGATACCTTGAGGTAAGTAAGAAACTTCTTTGCCCAAGAAATAGTGTAAAAGGCCTAAATCTTTTATGAAAATCATGTCTATGTGGGTTTCTAGACTTTGAATTGAAGAACAATCAATTCCTGTAATAATAATGTCATCCACATACACGACTATGATAGTGATATTAGATCCATCCATTTTAAGAAATAAAGAATAATCATTCTTAGAATGTTCATAGCCCAAGGAGATCAATTCTTTTAACAACTTACTAAACCACTGTTATGAAGCTTGTTTTAACCATATATTGATTTGACTAATTTGCAAACTAGACCATCAGGATTAGACACACGTTTTAGAACTTTCATATAAACTTCCTCATGTAATTCTCCATGTAAGTAAGTATTGTTAACATCTAATTGGTAAATAGGCCAGCCTTTGGTAGAGGTATAAGAAATGACACACCTAATTGTTGCCATTTTAACTACTAGACTGAAAGTTTCAGAATAGTCTACACCATATTATTGTGAATAACCTTGAGCCACTAACCTTGCTTTATATCTTTGAAAGGAACCACCTGAATTGTATTTAACTTTGAAAATCAACTTGCATCGAATGAGTTTCTTTCCTAATGGCAAAGGAACCATTTTCCAATTATTTGTTCTTTGTAAAGCTTCCAACTCTTTTTGCATTGCAGTAACCCAATTAGGATTTTGACAGGCTTTTTTATAGTTTTTAGGATCAATAATAGAAGATAATTTAGTAACAAAAGCATGATGTGAAGAAGGAACAATTGAAGATGCAATCAAGTTGCACCAATGTTTTGTAGAGGGTAATTTATATTCATAGTCCTTGATATGATCTGGAACTTTGGTAGGCCTATCAGATCTTCTGAGAGGAGCAGAAAAATAATCAATGTGAGTAGAACTAATTCAATTGGGTTAGAATGAAGCATGATTTATGGGCTGAATTGGGACAGAATAATTTTCTATAGGAGTATCACTATTGTTAAATGGTGTTATGTTTAGCATAGGGGGTTGTAATTCTCCATGTTAAATGGAGAAATCTGAGGCGCAGCAGGAGGAGAAGTTTCTGAAAAAATATCAGGTACAGGAAAGTCTTCAAAAGATGTAAATGGAGTGGAAATAGGCAGAAAAATTTATAAGTGGAAGGAGTAGTTATAGTAAGATGATTATCATGGTGAAAAGGAAAATGTTTTTCATAAAACACAACATCTCTGGTGATCATAACTGTGTCTGTCTTTAAATTCAAAACTTTGTAAGCCTTTTGATAACAATGATAGCCAAGAAAAATGCATGGTTTTGCTCTTGAGTGAAACTTAATTAAGTCTATTGGTTTTAGAAGTAGAGATAAAACATAGGCATCGAAAAACTCTCAGATGAGACAAGGAAGGAGAACTATTAAAAAGTTTCTCATATGGTGACACATTGTTTAAAACAGTAAAGGGCATTCTGTTTATTATGTGGGCTGTTGTTAAAATACATTCTCCCCAATATATTATTGGTAATTAAATTGAAAAATAAAGACCTTGAAGTTTCTAAAAGATTTTTGTGTTTTCTTTCTACTACTCCATTTTATTGTGCAGTATTTGGGCATGATTTTTTTATTAAGTATTCCCTTTTTTAGATAAAATTCTTGCATTTTTCCTTTAGTTAGTTCAGGAACATTGTCAGATCTAACTATCTTGACAGTAGTTTGAAAATGATTCTCAACATAATTGACAAAAGATTCAAAAGAGACAAAAGCATTAGATTTAGAATTCAAAAGATACACCCAAGTCATTTTTACTATAGTCATCTACAATAGTCAAAAAAGAATGAAAGCCATTGTAGGTAAGATCTCTATAAGGACCCCAAACATCAATGTGAACAAGCTGAAAGCAAGAAGATGATTTTATTTCACTATGAGTAAATGGCAATCTATTTTGTCTTGATCTAGGACATATTTGGCAAAAAATATTATCAACACAATTCCTAATATCTTGAGTATTATCTAAAAATTTTAGTCTCTAGAAAGGCATATGTCCCATCCTTAAGTGCCACAATCTGACCTTATCAGCAGCATGTTGACTGGAAGAAGAATACACACATGGGCTTGTGGAAGAATTAATTAAGGGCAAAAGTAGAGCTTAGCAAAGAAGGTTGTAGGTAGTATAAACCATCCCTTAGGCTACCAAGAAGAAGAGTTTGGGTTGAAGGCCCCTGAATCATGCAATCAGAATTAGAGAAATTTGCCACACAATTACGATCAAAACACAGCTTGTTAACAGAGATTATATTGAATTGAAATTTAGGAACATCTAAAACATTTTTAAGAGATATGCCATTGGTAAATTAATAGTTCCAATATGAGCTACTGACACTAGTGAGCCATCAGGTATAGTTAGAGTATGTGCATTATTTAATGTCTCAGACTAATTTCGAAAAAGTGCAAGATTATTGCATATATGATCTGTGGCACCACTGTCTAAAACACATGTGGCTGATGAGACTAGAAAAAAAAAAAAAAGACAAAAGTTACCAACCAATTGTGCAGTGTGAGAAGTAGTAGACTCATCTTGTTTAGTATCAATGAGGTTCATCAGTTTCTTATACTGTTCCATTGTCAAGTTTAGATCATGTGATGCACTGGTTTCTTGAACATGATTTATAGCAGCAATAAATTTCTTTAATTTTTCTGGATATCCATGTATCTTGAAACACCTCTGAATTGTGTGACCATAAATCTTGCAATGATCACAAAAATAAGTAGCCCTTTTTGTTCGTTTGTGAGTGGTCTATTGTACTGAGGGTTCCCATTCTGATTTGAGTATTTAGATGAGTATGAATTTTGCCTTGTTGAAGGATTATTTGGTCATTTTGTAGTGAATACCATTAATTCTTTTGTTTGTTGTGCTAATTTAGTAAGGTCCTTTTGCAGTTGCTGCATAAGCATAATGTAACACCCCGACTTTTACATAGTAATTTAATACAAATATAAAGTCGAAATGCCACTCAAAATACGAAATACTAAAAACTTTAAACATAAAATCCAAATTATTATTAATACTCCAAAGTCATAATAGTCCAAATACAACTATAAACCCAAATGTCCATATACCACAACAGCTACAGTACTAGTCAAAGATACTAATCAACATAGAAAACAAAACTACAACTATCTGCAGTCTCACAATCACACACGCATCGTCAGCAAAACAGTAAACCAGCTACTCAGCATCGTCACCTGAAAAAATGGAGTTCCGCCATTAGTGGCGAGTAACTAGACTGTCCCATTTAAATATGGAACTCAAGCATGCAACATAAGATAGAAAAGCCACACAAAATAACACACAAGTCATACACTCATATGCAACAAAATCAACACACAAATGCGTACCTGGCATCCTTTCACAGCGGAGTCAACACATATCAAAATACAACGAAAAACAAAGACTATTCAAACTACCAAAACATGCTTTCGAAAACCAAAACGAATATGAAATCAACAGAAGTACTAGGTGTCCGCAACCGGAACTGCGAAATTAGAACCGACCACTTTGTGTCATTTCCTCCAAAACAACTTTCGAAAACCAAAACAAATTATGAAAGAACAAAACAAACGAAATAACAATGACCACACGAATCCAATCGAAACATCCAAAGGACTCGATATAAACAACATTACCGTCCATGCTCGTTGGTCAACCTATGTGTTTCCCAACTTTCCTAAACACATGTCTAGTGCAACCAATGCGTTTTTCCCGTAGTCCTCCAATGCAAGGACTATGCCTAAGTAATGGCCACCACTCCTGAACTAGCTACTCGAGTTTCACTAACCAGACGACAACATATCCTAGGACAACGACTACCCCACGATCGAGCACAAGGTAGCGGCTACGACTTAACCCAATTTAGTTACTCGAGTTTCACTAAATAATGCGACCCTTTTCAAAAAATAATTTCGACAGTATAACAACACGATCATCAAGACCGAAACAATATTCAAAATCACGGTTTTCAAGAATACGAACAAAAATCAAGTAAACGACGGAAAATCAAGAATTCAAAATAACTATTCAAGAAACGACAAAACCTTTCAAGATTCATTTCAAGAATAACCAAGAAAGTCCAAGAATCATCATGAACATCAAAGATTCATCAAGAAAGATTAAGAATCATCAAGAATTCAAGAAACCAACAAGAATTTAAAAAGAAACCAATCTACTCAATCTTTTTCCTAAACCCTAAACTCTAAACCTTACCCGAAATTCATACATGAAAATATATGCAAAGTCCACGAAAATCATACATAAACAATCCAAAATATAAAATTGAAAACTATGCATGAATTCTAAACTAATCATCAAAAATATTAATCTAGAACAAATAAGATCAATGAAAAATCAATCAAAATCATCCAACCGTCATTATCATCACACGGCATTCATATGAACAAAACATGATAAAAAAATCAACTAATTCATCACATGAAAATCTAAGTACAAACTATATACACAATTCATGAATTATAAATTTTATTAAAATCCTAACCATGAATTCTAATTCAAATTATATATTATACTACATAATGGAATTATCAAATTTAAATGAAATTTCAAGTTACCTGGAAATTAAGAAGTTAAACTAATAACGTAAACGAGCGAGAACACGAGCATCCGATAACAACAGTTACACTGCCCAACCACTCGAATCACACAACCCAAATGCACGATCAACACACGGCCACCCTTTGAAACCCACACGAACAACCAAGAGTAGTTACACACGGCACCACCACAGTACCACCATGATCACATGAAGACCACCGCACGACACTAGCCCAAACACGCACCACCAACACAGTTCTTCAACCCACACGAACCAAACCCAAAACCAAACCCAAACTCGAAGTCTTGATCAATGTCAATGAAGTTTATGCAATAGATTTAAGTAAGAAATTCAATGGAAATTGAATCTTGAAGTTTTGGAAACAAAAGATGGAAAAATTGATTAAGGCGGGAAACACAAAAAATGGCGTGTGGAAATGGAGGGGAAATGGTGGAGTTTTGTGTTTGATTTTTTTTTTTTTGTAAATAAGTATTTGTATATACCAAGAAAAGGTGAACTACACATCCAAAAGGTTTCAACCCCTGTGTTGACACAGGGGTTGAGACCTGATCAACATAAAACATGTTGATCACTTCTAGACACCACAAAAAAGCTAACTGGAACAGGACATGCCCTGCCAGAACCAAGAAAGAATCCCTAAAAAATAGCCAGGGCCTAGGAAAAAAAAATACCTAGGCTCACTCACTTTCCTTTGCCAACAGGCCCTAACTCTAAAAGTGTTAAATACAACAAAATACTAACTTCCTATTAAAGCTAGTTGGATGAACTAGTAGCTATTACATGATGATTTTTAAATATCGTCCTACTAGTTTCAGTGCTTCTCAGAGCAACTTTCAAAATGATTTCTCTTACTAGGAGGTGAACAGGTTTGCATATGTTTCCAAAAATAATGTTGTTTCTGTGGAGCCATATGCTATGTATGGTTTCAGTGAAACACATAGTAAGCAATTGAGCTTTTCCTGTTTTCTTTCTACTTCATTTCATCATCCAAGTAATGGTATCTTCGAAGTTCAGATCCTGGGCAGGGATGTTCTAAAACGCCAGAACCTTAGTCCAGATATCCTTACTGATTCTACATTCAAAGAAAAGTTACTAGCCTTATCAGCACACAGTTTACAGTTAGGGTCACAAGCTATGTTCCATTGAGTTAGTCTGTTTGCAGTTGCAATTCTGTTTTGAATGTCTAGCCAGAGGATGAAAATGCTCTTAGGTGAGGCTTTGTTGTTGTAGACAAGACTTCTCCAAGGGACATTAGTAGCTTCAGGTCTCATAAGGTTATAGAGTGCTTTGATCTTCATTTTCCCATTTGCTACAATTTTTTCCCATCCTCAATCTCTTCTACAAGATTCTTGCACTTCATGATTTTCTTTAATACCCAAGTGCATTTCTTTGGTAGATTACAAGTCCAGCATTCTCTACCTTTGAAATAATAAGCATGGACCCATTTTACCCATAAGTTGTCACTCTTATTGGCAATGTCCCATAAGCTTCTAGTCACAGCAGCTTGGTTCCATTCATGAAATGATAAGATATTCCATCCTCCACAATTTTTTGGGTGGCACATTTGGGCCAAGCAACTGTGGCTTTCCTGCTAGGCTCACTTTTACCAGTCCACAAGAAAATTCTGAATTTCGCTTCTATCTCTTTGATCACTTTCTTGGGGAGAGTGATGATTTGTTCCCAGTAGGTTTGAATGCCAAATAGTATCCCTTTGATCATTTGGACCCTCCAAGCATATGAAAGATGTCTGGAAGTCCAGGAGTTAACTCTGCTTGTTACCTTTTCAACCAGGGGCTTGCAGTCAGCAATGGAGAGTTTTTTTTGCAGAGAGTGGAACTCCAAGGTATTTAAAAGGGATAATCCCTTTGGTAACCCCAAGCATCTGTTGCAAGAGATCCTGCTCCTGTAGATTGATGCCTCCAAAGTAGACCTCAGTTTTATCAAAGTTGGCACTTTGAGGCTGCCGAGAATTTGTTGAATTTGCCAAAGAGAAGAGTAAGGGAGGCTTCATCTGCTCTTGCAAGTAGTAATAGATCATCTACAAACATCATGTGGGTGATGTGAAGTTTTTTGCATCTAGGGTGGTACTTGAAAGTTGGAGAAAGTTTCAATTCATATAAGTATCTGGAGCGGTATTCCATTCCTAGAGAAAAAATGAAAAGGGGAGAAAGGATCTCCTTGTCTGAGACCTTTTTGGGCCTTAAAAGGGACCCCGAGCTCACCATTAATAAGGATTGAGAAAGAGACAGTTGTGACACATTCCATGATCCATTCAGTAAAAGTTCTATGAACCCTGCCAACAAAAGTTTGTTTATTTTGTTCTCAATAGCCTCATTCTTCTCAGCCGAGAATGATCTTTTCTTTTATTTTACAGGCCTAACGCTATCATCTACATTAAGCCTATGCCTGGCATCTCATCAGCAGAAAAGGCGAAGACATTAGCATTGTCTTGCAATAACTGAACCAAGTTGATCTTCATTTGGGCCGGCAACTTCTTTCCTATCTTGACGGTTCTGGAGACATCTGTGGCGGATAAAGGTATATCCTCTACGTCCTCATCAGGTTTCGGTCTGGAGAGACTGTCGTCATCTGGGCGGCCATTGATGTCGTCCATTGATATGGGAGAGATTTCTGGTTGTCGTTTCCTTTTATTGTTAGTGCCGGTGTTCAGCTGAGGTGGAGGCGGAGGCCTCATGGCAGTCACGTAACATGAACGTGCTACCTCTTGGCTCCCTTTCACTTTTGCCGAGTAGCCATCATCGGCTATGTATAGCATAGTTAAGTGATAGGTAGATGGTATGCCTTTGATGTCATTCATCATTGGTCGCTCGATGATGGCGTTATAAGCAGATGGTACGGCGACCACCAGAAATTCTATCATCGTTCTTTTGACTTGCCTGCCCTCCCCTAGCTACGTTGGCAGTCTGATTATGCCTTCCGGTATCACCCTGGCTCCTGTGAATCCACTTATTGAGTAGTGTACCGGTTTCAGATATTTTTCTTCTATCCCAAGTTTATTGAAGGCCTCTCGGAATAGGATATTAGCAGAGGAACCGCCATCAACCAAGATGCGATGGACTTTGCAGTTCGCAATAGACAAGTTGATCACCAAAGCGTCATCATGTGGGTATATGATGCCCTTAGTGTCCTCAGCTGTGAATGTCATTTCTGGCACGTCTGCCGACCCCGCCCAGTGATGGCGGTCATTAAAGTTAACTTGATGACGGACCTCACGCAGGCTTGCCCTAGCGCCGCTAAGGGTTCCGCCATGTACTTGTCCCCCTGTGATGACCAATATGTCGGGTTGGAAATCTGTTTGTTTTTGTTTCCCCTTCCACCCCCTATTGCCATGCTGTTGGTGGCGGGGTGAATCATCTTTCTTTTTATACTGGGCCAACCGCCCTCTTCTTACTAATTCTTCTACGTTTTCTTTCAGATGGGCACATTTATCGGTGGTGTGCCCATAGTCGTTGTGAAACTCGCACCATTTAGATTGGTCGCGGTTTGGTGCATTCATTTGCCTGGGGCGCCTCCACTTTTGATCTTGTTTGTGGAGCGAATAGATCCGTGAACGTTGAGTGTTGAGCTCTGTGTAGCCGCCACCTTTCTCTGTTCGCGGTTTTTTCTCTACATTCCCCCTTCTTCCCCACGTCTTTTTTCCGCGTTTCTAGTAAAGTATTCCTTCCTTTCGAAAGGAGCTTCTTTTTTGAACTCTTTTTTGTAATTTCTTTCTTCTACCGCCCCCTTTTCTGTTGAGGTGTCGGCACCTATTTGGCAGAATTCTTCTGCCCGGATGTATTCATTGGCTTTCCCCAGGACTCCCCCCAGGGTTGTCAAATTTTTGCGTCCCAGGTATTGGCGGAATGGGCTTTCTTGCAGTCCTGACATCAGCGCCAAGACTGCAACTTCTTGCTGCATATCAGGTATAGTCAAGGCTTCCGTCGTGAATCGAGCAATGAAATCTCTAAGGCTTTCTTAACGCCTTTGTTGTATTCCCATTAACTCACTCGTCAGCCTTTGTCTTCTTTTGTTGCTGACAAAGTGTGACAAGAATCGAGAGGACAAGTCCCCCCAACGGGCTATAGTAAAGTTGGGTAGTGATTTAAACCAACTTTGAGCTATGCCGATAAGGGTTGTCTGAAAAACCCGGCACCAGGCGCTGTTAACCGTGGTGTAGAGTTGCATATGGCCTTCGTATGCGGATATATGATCCGCTGGGTCAGATGTGCCATCATACCTGCAGTTTGGCATTTTAATTTTTGGCAGATCCTCCTCGCTGACGGCAAAAACGAAAGGGGTTCCTTGTGGGAGGACCCTCTCTACGTGGCCGGCAGCTCTTGGGGTTGGCGCCCTTCTTCTTATCAGGTTGTCGCCAAAATTTGTTTCTAACCTCCTGCTGGAGCTAATTCTATTCTCAGCCGAACTTGAATGTTTACTGAGTATCCAGGGGGAGGTCTGGATCTAGTTTCAGCCTCGGAAAAGTCCCATTCTAACTCTTCCTCTTGCTCTGTTTTTAAGGATTCCATGATCCTTATTTGGGACCCCGGTGTGTGATGTGTTTTGGGCTTCTTTTTGGCTGCTGCCAGAGTACTGAGAACAGCGATGGCATTTTGCAGTTGCTCCGGTGTGAATTGGCTGAATATTTCTAAACCAGAGTTTGGAGTTGTCTCTGGTTTGGGTTCAGGTGTTTTCTTACGCTCCACTATTGGAGTGTGGACCGTTTTTTCACTATGAGTGGGTTTTGGCTAGCCTCTTTTTCTGGCTGACTGGGGGTGGTCATTTTATATTTTTTGGGGTTAGAGTGTTTTTGGTTTTTTAGGTGGATTTTTGTAAGAAATCCCCACAGACGGCGCCAATTGTTCCGGTATGCGTTTACCGACAATGTGTTATGGTGGTGTAGAAGGGTTCGCAGGGACAGCTTTAACCTGCACGAGAAAACAATACGGTGAGCTAACCCCGGGGTGTCTGGTAGGCCTTTTATGTCGTTAAAAATAAAGGACTTATCAAAAGTAAATTTCTCCTACTCTCCAATTACAACTAGTGTAAAGGGCAAGTAAGGTTCGTATCCACAGAGAACGGATTTATGTTGATTTAATTGTGTTAATATATATTTGGATTATTAAACGGGAGAATCACTAATTCCTTAGTGATATTGGTAACAAAGGGGGGGAATTGGAGATTTAAGTGATAAAAGAAACTAACAACTAAGTGATTACGGGAAAATTCTAGTTTTAAAGAATCTTAGGATTCGGTTACAACGACTCTGACTCGGCTAATTGAATTAGACTCTCAACTACCAAACCACTTCAATACTCAATTAATTATTGACAAGAGTAAACTCTTGTAGTCCCCTTAATTAGCTAGACAAGATAAATCGTAAATGCCTAAAACCCTTAATGTTCAAAGAACACGCAGTGAACAAAAGCTTTAAGAACGGAGGCACAATAAGAACGCAATTGTCTAGAGAATACGCAATAAACAATTAACGTTTAAACAAGCTCTACTAAATTGTTCACAATAAGAATACGCTTAAGCATGAACAAGATAGTTGCTACTCGAGGTTGAACACAATAATCGATTGTGTTCAAACCCTAGTAATGATTTTGTAAAATATAGTAACAAGACAAAGATCAAGCTAAAACATTCAACAAAACCAATAACAATTCATATAAGAGCAAGTAAATAATTGAAGTAAGGAAATAGTTTAGAGTTAGAGAATCCTCACAAGGAGCTTTTTAGAATCATTGAAACAAATCCCAAGAACAAGTTTAAGCTACCATTTCCATTGATGAACAAAGATTCTTCATTGATTCCATAATAAAAGATCAAAATTACAAACTAAAAATTAAAGAGTTTTGATGTAATCTAAGGAGAAAATAAAGAAAAATTAAGCTAAGAAACTAATTGAACATGAAAAACTAGATTCTATACAATGAGAAAAAACTTTTCTATTTATACTAAACTAAATTATAACCTAGAAATCAAGTGGATGAAGCCGCGTGCAGAACAGAGCAGATGGGCACTGGCAGCGCCCTCAAAGGCGCGGGGTGCGCCCCTTCTTGGAATTACTATTGTAACATGGGCGCTGGCAACGCCCCATAGGCGCGGGGCGCGCCCCTCTTAGCAATGATTTTGTGCAATGGGCGCTGGCAGCGCCCTCAAAGGCGCGGGGAGCGCTCCCCTGTGGAATGGAAGTGTGAGATGGGCGCGGGCAGCGCCCCATAGGCGCGGGGAGCGCCTTCTTCTTTGGCCACTTGCTCCATTATCTTTTCCTTGATCATACAGGCGCGGGCAGCGCCTTTAGGGCGCTGGGGGCGCCCTACCTTCTTCAAGACTTTATCACACTTTTCCAAGTCCCGAATAAGTCTCAGTCTTCCCAAATACAAACAAAATATGGAAAGAAACGCGAGCCTGAAACAACAAAAATAAACTAAGTCCTAAAAAGCAATTAAATTATGAAATGCAATATTAAATTAAGTTTCGAGACATAAACTTTCGTTTAAGCTTAAAGTTAATTAATATTACAAAACACGTTCTAAACTATTACAAACTATACATCAAAATGAGCTAATTGATTAATACAAACTGAACACATCAAATACCCCCACACTTAGTCTTTACTCGACCTCGAGTAAATCAAAAGAGAGTAATAACGAGTTATAAGCCAAAAATTCGCAAAAACAACTAAACTCCAACAAAAATCCCTAGTGAACTTGTTCTAAATCAAAACACAATAAAATTATGATTTGAGCTAAAACAATTTATGAGAAAGAAAAACAAACCAAAAGTGAACTAATGATTTCAAAAAAAACCAAAAATTCTAGCACGGTTCACACTACTTAAAAAAATAAAAAATGGGGAAAGAAAGAACAAAAAGTGTTCTTACCAAAGTTGGTGAGGTAACGGCTCACAAAGCCAATGATGCTTAGCTGCTGATACTGGATGAGCAGCCACTTGAATAAATGGGAAGAAACACTCCGGAAGATGAGATTATCCGGTCTTGAATCCAAAAAGCAACGAACTACTCTCTTTTCTTGTTCTCTCATTTTGCCTAGGAGCCCTTTCGGGTTTTCATCCTAGCTTTCTCATCTCTTTTTTTTTCTTTTTTTTTTTATTCTATATTGCTTTTTTTTACCTCTTTTTTTACATAGATTGCCCTTTCGGGTTTTCAACCTATCGAGCTTTCTTTCTCTTTTTTTTTTTTCTTTTTTCTTTTTTTTTTTTTTTTTAAGAAACCAAAATTATATACAAGTGAACGTACCCCCACATTTGAGCGACACAATGTCCTCATTGTGGGTTTACATTCACCATCTTGTCAAGCATTGGAGGACCGCCCGGGAAAAGTGGGTCCCGGAGGCCTCCTCCTCCTCTCCTCCCTTTGTTGCCTTTCCCACTCAATATCTGCGGTTGGGTCAACATAAGGGGTACCGTAAAGATGCATGGTGTGCATCGCTGTAATCATGGAAGAAATGGGGTACATCACGTCCTCCATCTGGTGTACCTCGTGCCGAAGGGCACCTACTTCGACTTGCAAAGAGTCGAACCGCTGATTGAGGAGATTAATCCCCGACTGATCAGAAGAAGCAGGGTTCGGCTCGTGCATACGTATTCCACCTCGTGCCCGAGGTCTGCGGTTCCCCATGTTTACATCACCATCATCATCATTATCACCATCACCATCATTTTCATCATCATCATCATCATCTTCTTCTTCTTCTCCTCCCTCTTCATCTCCCTCATCATACTCCTCCTCACTGTCACTCTCCTGCCACTCCGGGTTAGAAGGTGGAGGATCCGGAAATTCAACCCCAAACACATTTTTCAAGTTTTGTTTGAAGGCTAGATCGGGGGGGCAAAAAAAAATGAGCCGCCCGAGTACATCCCCTGATGGAAGTACGCTGCGGTTGAGGCACATTCACGTAGGCCTCGTGTCCCGGTCCAAAACGCCAGACGAACGACCGAGGAGTATCACTCTGATCAGAGATGTAAATGAAACTCCGGGTATTCGATTTCCTTCTTACTCTTCCCCTTCTTGCGCTCAAGATACTCATATATCAAGGTCACCATACCTCCCAT
This sequence comes from Salicornia ramosissima, assembly GCA_951394345.1. NCBI lineage: Eukaryota > Viridiplantae > Streptophyta > Magnoliopsida > Caryophyllales > Amaranthaceae > Salicornia > Salicornia ramosissima. The sequence goes on from OX596235.1 coordinate 23,318,294, forward strand.
AGCTATTGTTCCCTTCTTGCTCTCGTCTACCAAATCGAGGCAAGCATCAACCCACAATGCCGCCCAATGCGGGTGATCATTTCCCTCGGGAGTCATGGCCCAAAGGGCCTTAAGAGTGGTTAAAGGGAGCTTGTTGGCCTCCGCCCGACAAAAGATGGGCATTGCTATAAAGAATGCGACAAAGCGGATAGCCGGATGAGGTATGGAGCTGATGAGGGCGTTTCGATCAAATTTAAAGAAATGAGTGATCCCTCTATAGAACTCTTGAGCATTGAAACCCGTAGGGCTTGAAAAGTTACCAATAGGGGCGGACTCCCACCCAAAAACCTCCTCAAGTTCATCATAGAACATTGCATGAGTTTCATCATTGAGGTTGAAGGTTATGTAGCGGGACTCCTCGCCCCTGGGCTTGCTGGGATCATTACCCTTTTTCAGGGTGGCGAGGAATTCAAACGTGAAGGAGTAGTATGTGTGGGAATGTTCATTTAGGAAACCGTCCAAACCAACTCTTCCTAGCAACCTTGTCACAGGTCGGAGAGTCCCGAGCCTTTTGAGAGTTCTGTGACAAGCGAAAGCGGTGGCTTGGACGCTGCGTTTTCTTAGCCGGGTAAAAATGGTTTTCTGTGTGGGCGTGAGTCTTTTTAGGTTGAAGAAAGATGTGGAAGGAGAGGCTACATTCTTCCTTTTTCTTGAACCGGAAGTTGAAGCCATTTCGAGTGAGATTTTTTTGTGGTGGATAAGGGGGTTTGTTGTTGAGAACAGTAGTTTTTGTCTCAGAGAGTGGTTGGGGAGAGCTTGCTTAGGCTAAGCCAAAGCACTGCCAAAATACCTAAACACAATCATAACACAAAACCATTAGTGCGAGTGAAAAATTTCATTGATGAAATTGTGATTTGAGTTATAACACAAGAAGTGAACTTCGAATGTTATCATACTTCACAACAACAATAATGCAATTCAACCAAGAAAAGTTGTTTAAAAACAAATTCTTACACTAAATTCATTTAGGGAACAACATCACCACTCTTGAAAACAACTTTCATTGAATCAAACCACTCGAAAATACACTAGCTTGGCAAAGATTACTTCAACCATGGCAAGCACAAAATCAAAAAAATCAACCTCAAACTCAACAAAATATTAACACTTCAACATAGCAAGCCGAACTCAAGAACAAGAACACACTTCATCAACAAAACCAAGTACCAACTTGCAAAGGTGTGTGTTCAAAACACTCAAGTAAAGAGATTTCTACTTCAAAATAAACCTCAAATCATCACAAATTCATGAATTAAAGTATAAAACAAGATTCACAAATTTCAAGCAACAAAAATGAAGTAAAAAGAAGTAAGAAATATACCACACGCGCGCCCTAACACAGCCAAAAGGAGAGAAAACGAAACCCTAAAATGCACACCACGGACGAAAGAGAGAGAAAATTCGAATGAGATGTGAAAGTTTTTTCGAATTTGGTAAAAATGGAGAAGATTTGAGAGGAGAAATGAGCAAAATTGGAGGTCTTTGTTGAGGTTAGGGTTGCTTAGAGGGAGAGAGAGTGTCACGCCTTAGTGAACAAAAGAAGAGAAATGAAAACTGAAATGGGAATTAACCCATAAAAAAAAAACACGAACTGACTACTGAGGGTAGGGCGCTGGCAGCGCCCACGATGGCGCGGGGCGCGCCCTACCTGAAGCCTAATCTCTTTTTTTTTTTCAGTTTTTAAGGCGTGGGGCGCGCTCTAATGGCACTGGCAGCGCCCCACACCCTAGTAACTTTCACCCAATAGGCGCGGGTAGCGCCTTTATGGGCGTTGGAAGCGCTCTCAAGTCAGTAGCATTTCTCAAAATAGGCGCGGGTAGCGCCTTTAAGGGCGCGGGGAGCGCCATATGCACAGAGGCCACTGACCTGTAGGCGGTGGCAGCGCCCACGTAGGCATTGGGCGCGCCATACCTGATACCTTAGTACTTCAGCAAAATCCTTATACCTGATACCCTAACTTTTTTTTATTTATTTACAAGACACTCACTAAGCCTCTTGTTCTTGTTCAACTCCATTGGGAACTTAACACAGGTTCATCAAAAGGTTAACAAGAACAATCAAAATACTTTGGTATCGAGGAAAATAACTCATTAGATTGAATCGTTCCCTCTAAACCAAAGAAAAACTACTCTAATTAATTAATGAAATAAATTATAATAAAAATAAAAAGAAAAAAATATATATATACACAATTTTATTTTTTTTTTTAAATATAGAATAAAAAGCAATAAAGTCGGGGTGTCTCCCGAAAGCTCCATTTATTTAACGTCGTTGGCACGACCCGGCAACCGGCTCATTCATACACCGGCTCATCCAAATCAACCTCCTCCCCCCTAGTTTGGACAAAGGCTTTAAAATAAGGTTTGAGCCTTTGGCCATTAACTTTGAAAATTTTGGAGGTGTCGGTGGATTGGATCTCCACAGCCCCATGGGAAAAAACCTTCATAACAATGAAAGGTCCAACCCAACGGGATCGAAGCTTTCCCGGTTACAACTTAAGTCGAGATTGGTACAGAAGCACCTTCTGACCTGCCTCAAATTCCTTCCGGGAAATGGATTTGTCATGCCAAGCTTTAGTTTTAGCTTTGTAAATCATGGCATTCTCATAAGAATCGTTCCGGATTTCCTCGAGTTCATTTAATTGGAGTTTACGGTGCAACCCCGATTCATCTAAGTTCATATTGAAGCTCTTGACAGCCCAATATGCCTTATGCTCTACTTCAACCGGTAAGTGGCATGCCTTACCATAAACCAAACGGAAAGGAGACATGCCAATTGGTGTCTTATAGGCCGTACGATATGCCCATAAGGCATCGTCCAGCCTTAGACTCCAATCTTTCCGATTGGGGTTCACCGTTTTCTCCAGAATGGATTTTATTTCACGATTGGAAACCTCGGCCTGCCCATTTGTTTGAGGGTGATAAGCAGTCGAGGTCCAATGAGTAACACCATACTTTTTCAAAAGTGCCCCAATCGTGCGATTACAAAAGTGGGTTCCTTTGTCACTTATCAAGGCTCGGGGAACGTCGAACCTTGAAAAGATGTTCGATTTTAGGAAATCGGAAACCACTTTTGAATCATCGGTTCGAGTGGGTTTTGCCTCAACCCACTTCGACACGTAATCTACCGCAACTAGAATGTACAAGTAACCAAATGAGGTGGGAAATGGTCCCATGAAATCGATACCCCAAACATCGAAAAGTTCACAAAAACTGGTCGGATGTTGAAGCATGTCATTCCGTTGGGACATATTACCAACTCTTTGGCACTTGTCACATGATTGCACGAAATGGTATGCATCCCGATTTATACTTCGCCAATATAAACCGGAGTCCAAAACCTTTCGTGCGGTCCTTTTTGGACCAAAGTGTCCACCAAATGGTGAAGAATGACATAATTGTAAAATTGGAATAACCTCATTTTCCGGAATACACCATCGGATTAACATATCCGCACAATGTTTCCATAAGTAGGCATCATCCCAAACATAGTGTTTGGCGTCATTCCTCAACCTGTTTTGTTGAGCCTTGGTGAACTGCGGAGGAAACTTGTCAGTAACGAAATAATTCACTATATAAGCATACCAAGGCAAGAATTCCTTGAGGGAATACAAACACTCATCAGGAAATTCCTCCCGAATAGGCTCAACCAGTGATTACTCCGTAGAACACTCACTCTCTATTGGTGGGACTATTCGACTTAGATGGTCAGCTACCACATTTTCAGTCCCTTTTTTATCCCGGACCTCTAAGTCAAACTCACTTAGCAACAGAATCCACCTTATTAACCTCGGTTTGGCCTCCTTCTTCGCCATTAAGTGACGAAGAGCCGCATGATCGGTATAAACAATGACTTTAGTACCGAGTAAATAAGATCTGAATTTTTCTACAGAGAACACAACGGCTAAAAGTTCTTTTTCAGTGGTGGTGTAGTTTCGTTGTGCCTCATTAAGGGTCATGGACGCATAATAAATAGCATGAGGTACCCGTCCTACCCTTTGACCTAAAACTGCCCCGACGGAATAGTCGCTGGCATCACACATGATCTCAAAGGGTAGAGACCAGTCAGGGGGTCGAATAATGGGAGCCGAAACAAGTTGCTCCTCAAGGTGTTGAATGCCCTTTTACATTCATTATCAAAGTCAAAATCCACATCCTTTTGAAGAAGTTTACAAAGTGGGGATGTGATTTTTGAAAAATCTTTGATGAACCTTCTATAGAATCCGGCATGACCCAGGAAAGACCGGATGTCTCGAATGTTGGTTGGAAAGGGTAAGGATTGAATGATATCAATCTTTGCCTTATCAACCTTCAAACCCTCATTCGAAACAACGTGGCCTTACACTATCCCTTGTCGGACCATTAAATGACACTTTTCAAAGTTTAACACCAAATTTTTATCAATGCAACGTTTTAAAACCAGAATAAGATGTGCCAAACAAGTGTCAAAAGAGTCCCCATGGATTGTGAAATCATCCATGAAAACCTCTACAAACTTTTCCACATATTCAGAAAAGATGCTCATCATGCATCTTTGGAATGTGGCCGGGGCATTGCAAAGCCCATGGCATGCGCCTATAAGCAAACGTACCAAAAGGGCACGTAAAAGTGGTCTTATCCTGATCCTCAGGCGCTATAGCCACCTGAAAGTACCCCGAGTACCCGTCTAAGAAACAGTAGTAAGAGTGGCTTGCAAGCCTTTCTAACATTTGGTCCAAGAAGGGTAAAGGGAAGTAATCCTTCCTAGTTACCGCATTCAACTTGCGGTAATCAATGCAAACACGCCACCCATTTTGGATGCGTGTAGGAACTAAGTCACCATCCCTGTTCTCTACCACAGTCACTCCAGATTTCTTTGGAACAACTTGAGTCGGACTTACCCATTTACTGTCAGATATGGGGTAAATCATACCTGCCTTGAGTAGTTTCAGAATCTCTTCCTTAACTACCTCCATCATTGGTGTGTTAAGTCGCCGCTGTGGTTGGCGAACAAGTTTTGCTTCTTCTTCGAGCAAAATCCGGTGCATACAAGTCGTTGGACTTATGCCCTTGATGTCGACAATGGTCCAACCAATGGCTTCCTTGTGCTCAACTAGCACTTGGAAAAGCCTTTTCTCCTCATCCTCGGTGAGCTTGCTAGAGATGATTACCAGTAATGTTTCCTTGGAACCAATAAAAACATACTTGAGATCATCAGGCAATGTCTTAAGCTCAACTGCAGGTGCCTGCAAAACAGATGGCACAAGCTTGTCCAAACGACCAAGTCAGGTAATCGAATCATCAGCAGTTATAGAAAGGGGTAAACTATCACACTGTGCCAAATCGCACAAGGTGTCTTGCACACTAGCACTTAACACATATTCACTATCAGTTTCACCCAATGCATTTCCTACCGAAACTAACAGATCATCTTCTCCATCTATGTCAAAGATACCCTGTGTCATTGTATCAAAGACATCGATGGAAAAACAGGAATGACCCTTAGGAGGGAATTTCATGGAGTTATAGATATTAAATTCCAGACACTCTCCATCAAACTCCATAGTCAATGACCCGGTGTGAACATCGATTTTAGCCCGAGTAGTTTTCAAAAAGGGACGTCCTAGCAAGATTGGAGTGGCACTGCCATCATGGTCCATATCTAGGACGTAAAAATCAACGGGAAAAATCATTTGCCCAACCTTGACCAATACATCCTCCACTATACCCTTTGGATAAGCGTTGGACCTATCGGCTAATTGGATCACGACACTCGTTGGCTTTAGATCGCCAAGCTTTAAAGCTTTAAACATTGAAAAGGGAATCACATTAATTGATGCCCCTAAATCTAGCATGGCGTTACTAAAAATGATATCACCAATAGTGCAAGGTATGGTGAACATGCCCAGGTCACCACACTTGGGAGGTAACTTTTTTTGGAAAATGGCCGAGATATGTTCACTCACCTTCACTTTTTGGTGCCCTTTAAGCTTATTTTTCCTTCTACTAGTGCAAAGTTCTTTTAAAAACTTTGCATAGCGAGGGATTTGTTTAATTGCATCGAAAAGGGGGATATTTACTTGACATTTACGAAAAGTCTCATAAATATCCTTATCACACTCCTTGGTGCGAGTGTCTATCATTTCTTTTGGGAATGGGGGTTCCGGTAAGTACGGAGATGAAGACGGACAAGGTGTCTCCACTTGAGGTGATGGTGGTGTAAGAGAAGGAAAATTGCTTTGTTCTTCGTTTACTACCACCTCACCCTCAAGCTCTCTCGCGCTCACTTAGAGCTCCTTCCCAATCCTTAGAGTGATAGCACTAGCATTGGACTTGGGGTTAAGCTCTGTTTGGGATGGAAGCTTCCCCGAATCTAACTTACCCTCTAACCTAGACACAACACCCGACACTTGGCCCATTTGTCTTTCCAAGTTCTTAATACTCGATCTAGTTTCATCTTGGAATTGGACCATGTTACTTTGCATCCCCGTCACATTTTTGGTCAACATATTTAACATCTCCTCCGTAGAGGAGTTGTTCGAATTAGAACTTTGACCTTGTGACCATTGGTTTTGGGGCCTTTGGTACTGTTGTTGGGGTGGTCTATTATATTGGTTATTTTGGCTATTTGGATGTTGGTAGGGTTGGTTATTTGGATTTTGATAGGGTTGTTGTTGAGGTGCTTGTGGGTTGCCATATTTAAAGTTGGGGTGATCTTTCCAACCCGGGTTATACGTAGAAGAGTATGGATCATACCTTCTAGCATTAACTTGATTTGGAAAACCCATGGCCTTAGCCTCCTCGCCTTGCTCCTCATTGGATTGAGGGCAAAACTCGGTAGGGTGGTCATTGGCACAAATCCCACAAGATTTTACTTCATGTGATCTATTATTTTTCACCATGAAGTCCCTCATCATAGAGGTGAGAGCCTCGAGTTTGCCATCAGTTCTAGAAGATTCAGCACTTGAATTTTCAAAATTGGACATTCGAGCACTAGCCCTTCTACTGAACTGACGAGTACCCTCTGCAGATTCTTCGATAAGCGCTCTTGCGGCCTAGGGGGTTTTATTGAACATAGACCCTCCACTAGCCGCATTGATCATGCGCTTATCGTCAACTTGCATACCATTATATATGTAGATTATTAAGTCTTGCTCCGAGTATCCATGGTAGGGACATCGGGCGCAAAGTTGCTTGAACCTCTCCCAATACTCGTAAAGGTTCTCATCTAGGCCCTGTTCAATAGTGGAAATTTCCTTCCTCACAGTACTAGACTTTGAGGCCGGAAAATATTTTTCCAAGAACCGCCTTTTTAATTCATTCCAGGATGTAATACAACCTGGAGGCAAATAATATAACCAATCACTTGCGGCATCCTTCAAAGAGAAATGGAATGCACGCAATTTTATTTTTTCTTCCGTAACTCCACTTGGTTTCATGCTTGCGCACACCACATGAAATTCCGAAAGATGTCGGTTAGGGTCTTCACCCCCTAAACCGTGAAAATTTGGCAATGCATGGATTAGACCGGATTTCAACTCAAAGTTTGTACCTTGAGGCAATTCGGGCAAATCGATGCATAGTGCTTGTTGGTCCATGTTTAGAGTGGTTAGCTCCTTCAAGGTTTTTTCAGGAACCGGTGGCATAATGCCTACTTCTAAATCAAGATCGAAAGGTAGAACACGGAACTGGTCACGTATCTCCCTTCTGGATCTAAGTAGGGTTAGTTCTAACTCGGGATTGTATTGTAGGGGTTCGTTGTTCGTGGAGCGAGTTACTACCATACACAACCAATCAAAACAATAAAAGTCCTTAGGTAGAGTTAATTTAAAAACTTAAACACAAATCAAAACAACACCACTCCCCGGCAACGGCGCCAAAATTTGGTAGGCCTTTTATGTCGTTAAAAATAAAACACTTCTCAAAAGTAAATTTCTCCTACTCTCCAATTACAACTAGTGTAAAGGGCAAGTAAGGTTCGTATCCACAGAGAACGGATTTATGTTGATTTAATTGTGTTAATATATATTTGGATTATTAAACGGGAGAATCACTAATTCCTTAGTGATATTGGTAACAAAGGGGGGGAATTGGAGATTTAAGTGATAAAAGAAACTAACAACTAAGTGATTACGGGAAAATTCTAGTTTTAAAGAATCTTAGGATTCGGTTACAACGACTCTGACTCGGCTAATTGAATTAGACTCTCAATTACCAAACCACTTCAATACTCAATTAATTATTGACAAGAGTAAACTCTTGTAGTCCCCTTAATTAGCTAGACAAGATAAATCGTAAATTGCCTAAAACCCTTAATGTTCAAAGAACACGCAGTAAACAAAAGCTTTAAGAACGGAGACACAATAAGAACGCAATTGTCTAGAGAATACGCAATAAACAATTAACGTTTAAACAAGCTCTACTAAATTGTTCACAATAAGAATACGCTTAAGCATGAACAAGATAGTTGCTACTCGAGGTTGAACATAATAATCGATTGTGTTCAAACCCTAGTAATGATTTTGTAAAATATAATAACAAGACAAAGATCAAGCTAAAACATTCAACAAAACCAATAACAATTCATATAAGAGCAAGTAAATAATTGAAGTAAGAAAATAGTTTAGAGTTAGAGAATCCTCACAAGGAGCTTTTTAGAATCACTGAAACCAATCCCAAGAACAAGTTTAAGCTACCATTTCCATTGATAAACAAAGATTCTTCATTGATTCCATAATAAAAGATCAAAATTACAAACTAAAAATTAAAGAGTTTTGATGTAATCTAAGGAGAAAATAGAGAGAAATTAAGCTAAGGAACTAATTGAACATGAAAAACTAGATTCTATACAATGAGAAAAAACTTTTCTATTTATACTAAACTAAATTATAACCTAGAAATCAAGTGGATGAAGCCGCGTGCAGAACAGAGTAGATGGGCGCTGGCAGCGCCCTCAAAGGCGCAGGGCGCGCCCCTTCTTGGAATTACTACTGTAACATGGGCGCTGGCAACGCCCCATAGGCGCGGGGCGCGCCCCTCTTAGCAATGATTTTGTGCAATGGGCGCTGGCAGCGCCCTCAAAGGCGCGAGGAGCGCTCCCTTGTGGAATGCTACTGTGAGATGGGCGCGGGCAACGCCCCATAGGCGCGGGGAGCGCCTTCTTCTTTGGCCACTTGCTCCATTATCTTTTCCTTGATCATACAGGCGCGGGCAGCGCCTTTAGGGCGCTGGGGGCGCCCTACCTTTTTCAAGACTTTATCACACTTTTTCCATGTCCCGAATAAGTCTCGGTCTTCCCAAATACAAACAAAATATGGAAAGAAACCCGAGCCTGAAACAACAAAAATAAACTAAGTCCTAAAAAGCAATTAAATTATGAAATGCAATATTAAATTAAGTTTCGAGACATAAACTTTCGTTTAAGCTTAAAGTTAATTAATATCACAAAACACGTTCTAAACTATTACAAACTATACATCAAAATGAGCTAATTGATTAATACAAACTAAACACATCAGTGTCTCCGAGGAAAGACCCTCCGATGCTTAAGTCACCAAAAGGAGATTTAAGTATGAGAGAGATAAGGAGAGAGAGAGAGTATAGAGAGATAGAAGTTAGTTAGGTATCTGTGTTCTGCCGTTATCCGGCTGGTGAGGTCTTCTATTTATAGGATATGACTTGGCAGTCAAACCGTGACCGTCAAGGAAAGGTGCTTCCCTAGAGTCGGTTCCGGCAACGTTGATGGCCGGTAACCTACGATGTTGCCATCAATAATACGGCATGGGTCCTCTGATACCGTTATCACTGGGACGGCATCTTGAGAGGTACTGCCTGTGTTGGCTGTCTTGAGCTGACTGTGACCGTTAGTCTTTGTAGTTGGCATTTAGGTGGTATCTGACATCTTGATCGTGACGTTAGTATGGTAGGTCCTGCCGGTTTACCGGAAGGCCCCCATACAGTAGCCCAAGTCCAGCTCCTCCCAAATTTGTTTTGGAGTTTAAGGTTGTTGTGGGTTTTGACTCTAGTTTCCATAATTGCAATAATATTTACATTATGTGCCTTGAGTAGCTTCTTTACATCAGCTACTTTAGAGGGGTCATTTAATCCCCTTATGTTGCATGTTGTAAAAATCATGGGGGTTAAAGTTATGCCCCTTGCCACCCTCTATGTCTCTTTGTGTGTCATCATCCTCATCTCCCAGTGTATCAAGTAACCCAAAATCCGAAGCCCCTGAGATGCTTTGAAATTGTGAATTTTTGCCCTGCTGAGAGGAGGTTCTGGATTTCCTGGTCACCGCATGCCACTCATTTGGTTAAGCAGAGGGTGCAGAGGCCACTTCAGGTTCAGGGGTGAGGTGTTCCTAAGGTGGATCATGCTCCTTGTCAACTAAATTTTCATATTCCTTGCTAGTGGCTGCAGGCTCCCCTACATTGGTACCTGAAACAGGTATAGCAGGTTCTGCAATGGGAAACCTATTTTTGAGCACCCTTCTTGTGAGTAGGAAACCTAGCAGCAGATTTAGCAGGTTTGGGCTTTGGACGAGGCTTTTTTGAGCGATCATGCCCAACCTGGTTACATTTCTTGCAAGAGGGGATCCATTCATAGACCACTTTTTGCTCAAACACACTACCATCTGGATTTGCAATTGGAATGGTATATGATAGTGGTTAGGTTACATCAGTTTCTATGAGCATTCTGGCAAAGGAAATTCTAAGCTTTTTTGTGGTACATTGGTCTGCACAAATAGGGACCCCAATTGCACTTCCTAGCCTACTTAGAGAGTCTATTGACCAACAATTGTGTGGTAGTTTAATTAGGGAGCCTAACCCACAAGGGTACAGTCCTAAGCATTTCATTTTTGAGGTTGAAATGTGTTGTCCAAGGTTTGATAATAGCAGCCTTACCAAAACACATATGTGGCCCAGCATAAGCAATCTTACTGAAATCCTCTCTATTATGAAATCTAATGACATAATAACCATCATCATGCAAGAAAATATCAGGGGAAGCTAATTCTGACCATTGTTGTTGAAAATAATTTTTCACAGCAGTATAATTAGGTTTTAATCCCACAACATAAAAGATGATAGCATTATACCAAATTGCTTCTTCTTTTTTCAATTCAGGTTCTTGTAAATGCACTAAGTTTCTACCTTCTTTGACAATAGGGGAGACATAGGCAAGTTTGGTACCTTTTGAGTTCAGAGCTGAATTAAAAAGATCTGTCCACTGAAACTCCTTCTCCGGTTGTTCAGTTGCAGTAGCTGGCTGCAAAGAGGGTGTTGGTTGAGGCTGAGCTGGGGCCTTTGTTACCTCAGGACCATTGAGGTCGGCATTGATATCTTCCAAGTTCCAATTGCTCCTTTGTCACTCCAACACTTGCTTCCAAGTTTCACCTAAGGTCGGAGCTGATAGTGCTTCCCAAGCTGAGTTATGAATCTGCTCTGGGGTGAATTGCTATTCTTCGACATTTTCTGCAATTGGGTGGACAGTGCCAAAATCATGGGATTTGAGCACTGGAGCAGCAGGGGAGCTGCTCTTTGGATTCTTTGGCTTTGGTGTAGGTTGTTTCTTCTTCTTTGCCATGACCGAGCTCAGCTATTGAAATCATGGGATTTGAGCACTGGAGCAGCAGGGGAGCTGCTCTTTGGATTCTTTGGCTTTGGTGTAGGTTGTTTCTTCTTCTTTGCCATGACCGAGCTCAGCTATTGAAACCAATATACTGTGCAGGCAGCCATGGCTGGATGAAGCTTTTGATTTTTACGCCTTAAAATCGCTTTCCCTTTGTGTTTGACTTTTAATTGTGAGTGCAAGGATAATTAGATGAGTAAAAGATCCCAAGTATACAAAAGAGCAACTATATATATAGAGTTTGTAGGTATGAATAAGGGTCGCTCATTCGGATCGATCCGATCCGATTCGATCTGAAAGTTCGGATAGTCGAAGATTTCGGATCGGCCAAATCATGATCCGAATCCGATCCGAAAATAATCGGATATCCGATCCGAAATTTTCGGATCGGATATCGGATCGATCCGACGATCCGCAATTTTTTTTTTAATACTTTTTTTCTATTTTTTTCATTATTTATTATTAAATATTCAAAATTTAAAATGTGTTTTCCTACCTTATTCCAACTTTCAACATATACTTACATATATATCTATATATATACATATATATATATATATATATATATATATATATATATATATCAAAATCAATTGAAATCAACATATATATAAATAAATAAATAAATCAAAATCAGCATATATATATCAAAATAAAAAATCAAAAACAACATATATATAATTATATATAATCGAAACATGCAATTCAGCATATATATATTCGAAAATCCCAAAGAGAAAAGCCCAAAATTTTTCGGATCGGATATCAGAAAATCCAAATTTCGTGATCCGTATCCGATCCGAAAATTTTTCGGATAGTTCGGATCGGATATCCGAAATTATTTTTTATAAAAAAATATCCGAGTTTTTCCGGTCGGATCGCGAATCGGATCACTTTGAACAGCCATCACCAAACAAGTGGCAAAGGGAGCAAAAGGGAGAGGGGGCCGATTTTGATGGGGAGAAAATGGGCCAACTTATGGAAGTGCGCCACTTGCACTTGAGGATGCCTAATTATGATTAATTTGAGACTTGGCCCAAAATTAAATAATTAGGAATTAAACACCCCAAAATAATAAAATAAGCAACAAATCACCATGAAAATTAATACCCAAAATTTGTGATATTACAGTCATACCTCCTTAAGAAAATTTCATCCCCGAAATTTTCAAAAGAAAACTCACACATAAACATACAAAATCATAAAACAATCATGCAAACAATAAATAAATGAAACTCAAATGGTGAACTTACCCGATTGAAAGAACTCGGGATACTTCTCATGCATAAACGACTCGGTCTCCCAAGTAGCCTCCTCGGAATGATGGCTCCTCCATAGTAACTTAACCAAAGGCACTACCTTCCGTCGCAACTGTCGATCTTGCAGATCTAGATACTGAACTGCCACTTCCTCGAAGGAGAGATTCGGCTCAAAAGCTACCGAATCAACAGTCACCACATGAGAGGGGTCATTCAAGTACTTCCGCAAATGAGATATGTGGAAGAAATTATGAACCTTCTACAACTCTGGTGGCAAAGCTAGTCAATGAGTAACCTCGCCAACCCGCTCAAGAACCTCAAAGGGACCAATATATCTAGGCCTGAGCTTTCCCTTCTGCCTGAAACGTGCCACGCCTTCATCGGCGTTACCTTGAGCAAGATCTTATCACCCTCATGAAATACCAATGGCCTTCTTCGTCGATCCGCATATGTGTTTTGCCGACTCTGAGCTACTTGGAGTTTAGCTCGAATCACACGAATGAGTTCTACGGTCTCCTTGATATGCTCTGGTCCAATGACCAAGGCATCATTGATGTTGCTCCAACACAAATGACTACGACACTTGCGCCCGTATAACTCCTCATATGGTGCCATCAGAATACTCGAGTGATAGCTGTTGTTGTAGGAGAACTTAACCAAACTCAACGATTTCACCCAAGATTGTTGAAACTCAAGATCGCATGCCCGCAACATATCTTCCAATGTCTGGATAATCCTCTCAGTCTGACCATTTGTTGCCGCATGAAAAGTGGTACTTAGATTCAATTTAGTACCAAAAGCCTCTTGAAGAGATTTCCAAAACCGAGACAAGAACCGAGGATCCCGATCTAATACAATGTCCTTTGGTACTCCGTGCAACCGAACAAAATCTCGAGTATAAGCTTCGGCCATCTTTTCCATAGACCAAGTTGTCTTCATAGGAATGAATCTCGCAACATTGGTCAACCGGGTCGGTCCACTATTACCCAAACTGCATCTAACCCCTGGGTCATCGTCGGTAAACTCACCACGAAATCCATGGAGATAGAATCAAACTTCCATGTAGGAATGGGCAATTATTGTAGTAGACCACCCGACCGTTGATGCTCAATCTTGACCTTTTGAATGTGAGACATCGAGCCACGAATTCCGCAATCTCTTATTTCATATCGGGCCACCAGAAATGCTCCTTCAAATCCTTGTAGAGCTTCCCGCCTCCCGGATGTACGGAATAAGGAGTGTTATGAGTCTCTTCCATGATCTTATTCCGAATGTTCGCATCCTTTGGAACACACCACCTTAGGAAAGAAAATCAAAGGTTACATATAACACGTAAATTAAATAAGCAATGTAAAATTTTAGTTTAAAATTTCATTACCTGTCATGAAATCTCAAACTACCATCCGAGCTAATTACAAAGTCCTCAGCTTTGCCTTGCAATTTAGCTTCTCGAATCTTCTCCAACTGTGGGTCCTCCTTTTGCTTCTCACAGAGTTCCTGGTACAAGCTGAGCTCCATACTCATGGCATAAAGGTACTCATGGGAGCGATTGCCCGTAACCAACTCAATCTCTAAACGTCGAAGGTCGATACAAATCTCATTAGGAAGGACTAGAGTACAGTTGAGGGAGTGATCTTTGCGACTAAGAGCATCCGCCACTCAGTTAGCTTTTCCCTCGTAATAGTCTAGAGTGAGATCATAGTCTTTTATCAACTCGAGCCACCTCTGTTGCCTCATGTTGAGCTCTTTCTGTGTGAAGATGTACTTCAAACTTTTATGGTCGGTGAACATCTTGCACGTCGCCCCATATAGGTAATGTCTCCAAATCTTGAATGCAAACACTACCACTGTCAACTCAAGATAATGAGTAGGATAAGTCTTCTCATATACCCTAAGTTGTCTCGAAGCATATGCAATCACCTTCCCATTCTACATTAAGACGCATCCTAAACAATTTTTGGACGCATCACTATGGACATCATAGATCAAACTATCATCCGATAACGCAAGTACAGGTGCCGAAACCAAACTTTTTTTTAAGGCTTGAAACGCCTCTTCACAGGATCCCGTTCACAAGTACTTACTCTCTTTTTGCAATAGACTAGTCATAGGTTGGGCTATCTAGGAGAAGTCTTTAACATATCTCCGATAATACCCTGCCAAAGAACTTTTTTAAGTTAACTCGACATTTTTAAGCGATAAAAATTAATTGACATAAAAATCAATAATAATTACCTGCTAAACCGAGGAAACTCCGAATCTCGGCCACATTCTTCGGGCTACTCCATTCTAGGATGTCTTTGACTTTCACCGGGTCAACTTTGACACATTCTTTGTTGATGACGTGCCCGAGGAAAGCCATTTCTCGGAGTCAGAATTCGCACTTGGACAATTTAGCAAACCATCATCGTGCTCTAAAAATATCAAGAACCAGCCGTAGATGCTTCTCGTGATCAACCTCATCCTTTGAATATACCAAGATATCATCGATGAAGACAAACACACATACATCAAGTAAGTGATGGAAAATCCGATTCATTTAATCCATGAAGACCATCGGAGCATTGGTTAGTCCAAATGGCATCACCTCAAACTCATTGTGTCTGTATCTTGTGCGAAAAGCTGTTTTGGGGATGTCTTTCGATCTGACTGGAATCTGATGATATCCTGACCGAAGATCTATGCTAGAGAACACACCCGCTCATCTAAGTTGATCAAATAAGTCTTCTATTCTCGACAAAGGATACTTATTTTTTATGGTTACCTTGTTGAGCTCTCGGTAATCAATGCAGAGACGCATGCTGCTGTCCTTCTTTTTTATGAACAAAATCGGAGCACCCCAAGGCAACACACTCGGCCGAAGAAAACCCTTGTCGATGAGCTCTTGAAGTTGAGAATTCAATTCTTTGAGCTCTAGCAGGGCCATGCGATAAGGAGCGCGAGAGATAGGTGTCGTACCGGGCACAAGATCAATGCTGAACTCGAGATCCCTTTCTGGAGGGATTCTCGATAGCTCTTCGGGAACACATCTACATACTACTTACTATAGGAATGCTATGAAGTTGTGCTTCTTGAGTTGTGTCTCTAACTTAAAACAAGTACAGCGTCTCACCCTTAAGTTGCATGTTTCTCATTTGAAGTGTCAAAACCAACTTTACTCCTTTCTTCATCGAAGTGCCGGAGTATGTTACCCGCTTACCCTTAGGTCCGCGTAACATGATGACTTGATCTCGAAATCTAATGGTCGCTTTAAACTTTGATAACCAGTCCATGCAGAAAATAACATCAAACTCGGTCATTGAAAATTCCTTCAAATCCGCAAGAAATTGAACACCGGAGATGATAACTGGAACATCCTTGAATTCTCGCCGGCAAACATAATCCTCTCCCAAAAGAAGAATTATCACAGATTTAACAGGAGACTCTCCCGTTAAGTTAGCTTTGGAAACGAAAGTACTAGCAACAAAAGAAACAATAGCACGAGGATCAAATAAAACATAAGCATTAAACTCATGAATTAGAATAGTACTCGTGACAACATCGGGTTGTGCATCTGCTTCCTCTTGTATCATGCAGTAGATCCGATTCTTTGATTGAGTTAGGGCCGAAGAAGTCGAAATCGGAAGAGCTGAAGTAGAAGCTATCTTGCTAGGACATGAAGACAACTTGTGATCCTCTTGACCACACTCGAAGCACCGAATTGTGGTCTCATCACACTTCTTACCGGGGTGGTAGTCTTTCTTGCAACCTGGACATTTTTCCGAAGAGGTAAAAGTAACTTAAGATCCTCGAACCTTAGGCTCTAATACCATCTGTAACACCCCGACTTTTACATAGTAATTTAATACAAATATAAAGCCGAAATGCTACTCAAAATACGAAATACTAAAAACTTTAAACATAAAACCTAAATTATCATTAATACTCCAAAGTCATAATAGTCCAAATACAACTATAAAATTCAAATGTCTATATACCACAACAGCTAGAGTACTAGTCAAAGATACTAATCAACATAAAAAACAAAACTACAACTATCTACAGTCTCACAATCACACACGCCCGAGCCTGGAAAAACAATAAACCAGCTACTCAGCATCGTCACCTGAAAAATGGAGTTCCACCATCAGTGGCGAATAACTATACTGTCCCATTTAAATATGGAACTCAAGCATGCAACATAAGATAGAAAAGCTACACAAAACAACACGCAAGTCATACACCTATATGCAACAAAATCAACACACAAATACGTACCTGGCATCCTTTCACATCGGAATCAACACATATCAAAATACAACGAAAAACAAAGACTATTCAAACTACCAAAACAGGCTTTCAAAAACCAAAACGAATATGGAATCAACATAAGTACTAGGTGTCCGCAACCGGAATTGCGAAATCAGAACCAACCACTTTGTGTCCATTCCTCCAAAACAACTTACGAAACCAAAACAAATTATGAAAGGCAAAAACAAACGAAATAACAACGACCACACGAATCCAATCGACACATCCAAATGACTCGAAATAAACAACAATATCGTCCATGCTCGTTGGTCAACCTATGCGTTTCCCAACTTTCCTAAACACATGTCGGGTCAAACCAATACATTTTTCCTGTAGTCCTCCAATGCAAGGACTATATATGCCTATGTAATGACCACCACTCATGGACTACCTACTCGAGTTTCACTAACCAAACGACAACTTATCCTAGGACAACGACTACCCCACGATCGAACACAAGGTTGCGGCTACGACTTAACCCAATTTAGTTGCTCGAGTTTCACTAAATAAGGCGACCATTTTCGAAAATAATTTGGACAACATAAAGACATGATCATCAAGACCGATGAAATATTTGAAATCATGGTTTTCAACAATACGACCCAAAAATCAAGAAAATGACGAAAAATCAAGAATTCAAAATAATTATTCAAGAAACGACAAAACCTTTTAAGATTCATTGCAAGAATAACCAACAAAGTCCAAGAATCATCATAAACATCCAAGATTCATCAAGAAAGACCAAGATTTATCAAGAAAGATCAACAATCATCAAGATTTCAAGAAAACCAACAAGAATTTAAAAAGAAACCAATCTACTCAATCTTTTTCCTTAGATTAAAATTAGACGACATAAATCCATGTAAACTACCCAAAATTCATACATGAAAATATATGCAAAGTCCACGAAAATCATACAAACACAATCCAAAATATAAAATTGAAAACTATGCACGAATTCTAAATTAATTATTAAAAATATTAATTTAGAACATATAAGATCAATTAAAAATCAATCAAAAATCATCCAACCATCATTATCATCACACGACATTCATATGAATAAAACATGATCAAAAACTCAATTAATTCATCAGATGAAAATCTAAGTACCAACAATATACACAATTCATGAATTATAAATTTTATTAAAATCCTAATCATGAATTCTAATTATAATTCTATATTATACTACATAATTGAATTATCAAATTTAAATGAAATTTCTAGTTACCTGGAAATTAAGGTGGTAAACTAATAACGTAAACGCGCAAGAGCACGAGAACCCAAACACAAGAGTTACACGGCCCAACCACTCGAATCACACGACCCAAACGCACGAGGAACACACGACCACCCTTCAAAACCCACACGAACAACCACGAGCAGTTACACATGGCACCACCACGATCACAGGAAGACCACCACACGACACTAGCCCAAAAACGGGAACACGCACCACCCCGTGTACCACCACGCACGACAGGAAGCACACGAACACGACCACCAACACGGTTCTTCAACCCACAAAAACCAAACCCAAACTCGAAGTCTTGATCAATGTTAATTTGGTTTATGTAATAGATTTGAGTAAGAAATTCAATGGAAATTGAATCTTGAAGTTTTGGAAACAAAAGATGGCAAAATTGATGAAGGGGAAAAACACCCAAAATGGTGTGTGGAAATGGAGGGGAAATGGTGGAGTTTTGTGTTTGAATTTTAATTATGAGTGTAAGGATGATTAGATGAGCAAAAGATCCTAAGTATACAAAAGAGCAACTATATATAGAGTTTGTTAGGTGTGAACACCAAACAAGTGGCCAAGGGAGAAAAAGGGAGAGGGGGCCGGTTTTGATGGGGAGAAAATGGGCCAACTTGTGCAAGTGGGCCAACTTGTGCAAGTGGGCCACTTGCACTTAAGCATGCCTAATCATAATTAATTTTGAACTTGGCCAAAAATTAAATAATTAGGAATGAAACACCTCAAAATAATAAACTATGCAACAAATCACCATGAAAATTAATACCCAAAATTTGGGATATTACACATAATACTTCCTCTAGTGGTTTCATATTTTCGATCCAACTTCATAAGAAATTTCACCGTCCTTCTATTTTCTCTTGACTTAAGTTGTGCCTTGGCATTCTGACAAACACATTGTGTGCAAGAACATGCCCTCGCAGGAACAAAAGCATCTAATTCATCCCTTAGAGAAAGACACGAGCTTTTGTGAAGAATAATGCCACTGAATCATCACCTTTTTGTATATCTTACACTTTCTTCTCCAATGTATAAAACATAACTCCTGAGTCCCGATGCTTCACTAAATCTTTGATTCAGGTTAGAAATTCAGCACAAATTTAGCATAGGAATAATTATTTTTATAGGTACCAAGTATAAGCGATTCAAATTTATAGGTACCAACTATAGATTATTCTCCTGCGGTATCAAGTATTAAATGTATTTACAAAGAAAGGGTCGTAACCTAAAGGTGACTTGTTATATAGATTAAATGTACATGTGTTATGTTTTAATTGGGCATCAACTAAATTAATTAACTTAATATATAAATTAATAAATTAACTAAAAATTTAAATTAAAAATTAAAAAAAAAAAGAAAAAATGGGTAAAAAAAACAGGAGAAAAAAAAGGAGAAAAAAAATTAAAAAAAAAAATCAGAAACTTCCCCACCACCACCACCACCCCAATCCGCCCAACCACCCCCTCCCCCACCAGCACATCCGACACCCCCCTCCCCTCACCGACACCGCACACCTCCCCCTTCCCCGACTCCACCCGCACCCGAAACTCCCCTCCCCAACCACCCTCCACCATCTCAAGCCCCACCACCGACAGCCCCACCCTCGAAACCCCCCTCCTCGACCTTCCCTAGCCCCCGACAACTCCTCCCCTATAACCCTCAGCCCCCGAAACCCCCCTCCCTCAAAACCCTAACACCACCTTAACCCCACTCGTCGAACCCCCCACCCCCGCCCCGTTGTACCCTCCCACCCCCACCCCCAGCCCTATCGACCCTCCCTAGAGTCACCCCCACCCTCAGCTCCTTCCCCCTGCACCCCTCCGCCCACCCACCGCCATATCAGCCACCCCAGGGCAGCAACCCTCTCCACCATTCAGAAGTTTTTTTTTTTCAAAAACTCCCTAAAAAAATTCCAGATTTTTTCTAATTATTAGAATTTTTTTTATGTTTTAATAGATTAATTAAGATTTAAGTGGGGTAAGTGACTTGTTTAGCAAGTTGTAGGTCATCCTAACCTTTTGATGTAAATGGGTCTAATAGTTGGTACCGTAGGAGAATAATCCATAATTGGTACCTACAAATTTGAATCGCTAATACTTGATACCTATAAAAGTAATTATTCCTTTAGCATAATGGGTCGAATGTGCCTGATATCCAAGAAAGAAGCAGACTATTTACTTTATTCCATGCTTGAATCAATAAGGTATTGGATGAAGTTGCAGTAGGCAAGAATCATTTCTCTCTTCCAGTCAAGAAAACCCGAACAAGAGAAGTTACTGGAGATAATCTTTATCCCTGGATTATCACTTGGATGAATGTAATATGGCAAATTTGGAACTAATGAAATATTAACTTCTGGTTGATTATTCTGTTGTATGTTATCTTGATTTTATGGAGTCGACATTGTTGAAGTTTCTTTGAAAAGAAAGCAAAAAAACGAAACTAAGTTTATTTTGTGTTTAGAGAATTAGCTTGGATGTATGTGAAATGGTTTGAATATGCACATCTTTTCAATCCTGCTCTGATACCATGTTATACATGGAGACAGGTTTTGGAAATTAGATATGAAGAGGAGAAAACATTAGATGAGAGTGCAAGGCTTTAGTCGGTATTATTCCATCCACAAAAGAAGTATACATACATCTATATATAGAGTTCGGTCCGAAAACAAAGGCGCCAAAAAATAGTTAGAATAACTAATTTATTAATATAAGAACTAACTAATTACATCACTCACTACTTGTGAATCTTACAAAAAAGAGTTTATGAATTTGAATACTATTCTTTGCAAGAAATCACAAAATTGTGGCTTTATATGGTCAAATTTCTTGTTTTTAATTTATGAAATTTCTTGTTTTTAATTTATGAAATTTCTTGTTTTTAAGGTGGTTTTTCGCAAAGTGTCCACAAGTTAAGGGGGTTTGGACAAAAAGATCCTTTTTTTAATATTGACATGATTTAATGTTAATTTTGGAAGCTTGTTAGGCTTAGCATACAAAATTTAGCCTCATATGACTTAACATACAAAGGCAAAACTGACACCACCGGTCCATACTTTTTGCCATATACCCACATCAGTCCCAACAATCAACTATCCCAGAGTAGGCCCAACTATTACACAAACTTGCCAAAACAGTCTGGCTTACCTGCTGACCTATTGTTGTTGGTAATTCACACTAAAAGTCATGTACTAGTCATTTGTTATGGATTAATTATATTCTAAAAATGATTTGATTATCGATTAATTATTTTAAAAAAAAAATCAATTAGCAATTAACCCACACTAAACGTCATGTGCTAGTCACGTGTTGTGGATTACCGGCTACAATAGGTCAACAGGTAAGCCGAATTGTTTTTGGCAAATTTGCGTAATAGTTGGGCCTACTACTATGGAATAAATAATTGTTCGGATTTATATGGGCAGATGGCAAATAGTATGGCCTGGTGGTGTCAATTTTGCCTATTTGTAAACCCAATAGACCTTCAAAATCCCCTAAATCAAGCCAATATTGTAAAAAGCTCCAACAAATAAAATACGATATGAAAAGATGTAATTATTCCTTAATTTAGTGAAGGTAAAATTATTAGTTGAACAAGTGCGAAATGTGAAATTATTAGTTTCCAATTTTCCAAAATAAAAAATAAATAAACTGTAAAGATAGTCCAGAGTTTTAAATTCATGTCCATAAATCAAAATACAAATTTAACAAAAAAAAAACAAAAAAAAATAAAAAATTGTTGAGTGTTCATAGATCACAATAATGTCAATAAACAATGCCACAAAGACTGAAACCTTGAAAATGCTGGAAATTTTCAAAGCTAAACTGGATCTTGTTTTCAACAAATAATTTCATAAAAATTCATACAGTTATAGTCAGACTTGAAAACTTGCTACCCTGCAACCACTAATAAAATGGTCAACAGCTAGAATTTCTTGTGTTTCTACTACAAAAGGTCAGTGCCAAACTGATCCTTAAACCAACTGAAGCAAACCATTGTAAGTCCTAAAAATTTCATCCATCACTTGATGAAATCCTAATGTCTTCCTAAAACTTTTTAATTTTAATATACATTACACAACAATGCACATTACAACAAAGTATGACACATACATGTCAAACCCAAGTTTCAACCTACTACAATACATAAGAAGATGAAGTTTCCTCCTGTCAACTGTTGACAAGCAAGGGCAACGACGATGACCTCTCCACCAACTGATCCATTTCCACGTCCTTCACATTCTCGTATCTTTCCGAAAAGCTTTTCGAGCCACTCGACTTGTAACTCCATGTTTTACTGTCAGATACCATGAGTTCGGCCTCATCCTTGCGTGTACTATTTCTCTTGTTTCGGTCCAGTTGCCTCAAGAAACACTCTTCTATTTCACTCAATGAACCACCTTCAATTTCATTAACATTAACATCATACTCTCTACTATGACCATGATCAGCAGCAGACTCGTCAATATCCGAAGCAGGCCCTCTAGAGTCACAGCTTGTGCCCATTTCTTGCTGACTGTCATATTCCTGGTCACTCTCATGGCCTGAGGAACGGGATGACATGGGTGAATAGTTATCATCAGTAACGGACTCTTCTCGTTCTCTCAGAGTTTTTGTTACAAGGGTTTTAAGCAAGTTCATGACTTGAACTGCATGCATTAGTGCTGTGAGTGGATCAGACATCTGCATCAATCATACATATAGAAATGCATCAGCACATCTAATATGCAAGTATGCAGAAAATTTTATTTTATTGAAATTTTTATTCCATGATAATTTGAGAACTTATGGAAAAATTACACACCAACCAGTGTTACTAATATTTTATTGATATTATTGGAGAGAAAGAAACGAGAACAAATCTCATCGTTTGGGAAAAAGATTGGGGAAGGAAGAAGCGAATGAGTGAAAATGGAGCTCTACCTTCTTCCTTCGTTTCTTTTTTCCTTACCTTCCTCCTTTTACCCTCGCTTGTCTTTCCAATCCAATTATAGTGTTAAAGGTTAATGTTAATGACTTTAGGCTAGCTTATACTTGGCCTTGTACAGAATTTTTGGCTTTTAAATCACCCTTCATTGGGAAAAAAAAAAACATATTGCTGTTATGGAAAGGATATTAAAGATGTTGTTACCTGAGTCATGTTAGGGGCAAAAACCATAGCAATATTTCTTGCATTCATCTTGTTAAGATCTTCCTCCTCTACAACGTCAGCCATAAGATCAATAGCCCAGTTGAGAAGGGCAGCTTCCATTGGTTTAAGCTCTTTCACAAGCACAATGTAATCTTCTTCACTGTCGCATTGAAGAACTTGTTCAGGGGAAAGACCATCCAACACTCCAGAGGGAAGCTCCCGAAACCAGGTTTTAATTAGGCCTGCCAAACAATGCACATCTATGTCATCTGGCACAATGCCCCTGTTAAGCTGGTCTCTAACTACTTGTTCTTGACCGTTTTCTGGGTTTATACGAAATATTCCTTCTGCCTGCAAAACGCAATTACAGATCCTCAGATAAGATTTCGAAAGTGATACTCTTTTTTTCCTTGGGTCATTAACTTGCAAGAATGATGGCAACCTATACCTTAAGACCGGCTTGGGAGTAGAGCCTCTCTTGCATCAGCAAAAGTATGATGGGGACACTATTCCCTTTGGCATCATATGCACATTGCATTGATTCAGCTGAAACGCCAAATACACTCACACTGCAAAGATCAGTCAGACTTCTTATCAGCACAAATTTAAGAAAGAAATACCAAATCAAGTACCAAGAAAGTTCTAATGCATTGAGGTAAACCTATATACTAATGCAGTAATATGATTGATTGATCTTAGAGCCTGAATTAAGGGATTCCATTCAAAAGTCGCTAAAAATTTCGAAAAACAGAAATAAGGAATCCATCCTTTATCATTCTCGAATGAAATCATTACAAGATTATTTTTGTTACTACTTATATTATGAATGGTCACGCCTGAAATTTGCACCATCTTTATCAATAATCCTTCCTGTAAACATAAGGATGCCAACAGAGTAACTCAAATAAATCACATTGTAAGTTATCATCATCAATGTTCAATTTGTCATATAAGATTATAAGCCAACAACAAGATTAAAAAATAATAATAATAATAATAATAATAATAATAACAATAAAAATAATAATAATAATAATAATAATAACAATAATTTGACTTTGTATCTGGACACCCCACCAACTTCTTGTAAATTTTTTTTTTTTTTTGTAGGGTTTTGACGTTGTAGCTTTTGTTTATAATTATAATAATAATAATGAAAACGTGCCATCTCCCACAAAATCATGCCAACAATTGATCATTTAGGGGGACATTGTTACACCTACCCGATGGGTAGTCTACCCACTACTAATATTGGTATTAAAATATTATTAAATTTATGAGTTGGATTCCACTACTAACATTAACCACAACACTTTACTACTTGTGGATACCAAGTTTTAGGGCCCCCAAAACATAAATATTACAATAAATATTTCTTTTTGCAGCTCAAAATTTCAAATGATTGACTTGTGCAGCAATAATTCATCCACAATGACACCCATGTAAGCCTATTAAACCCATGGGACTTTATTATGAGTGGCACAAAATCTCACAACACAATTTGAACAATTTATTTTAGACTTCAAAAAAGTGTCATTGAATTATTTTAGCTACAGACTGTTATATTCAATGTCAAATTAAACCTCTTTGTAATGAATACCTAGCATAATATCATGAAAATCATTGTTTTCTGCAGAGATTATTGAAGGTGGAAATGTCAACCATTAAAAAATTCCCTTCATTTCACATTACTTGGTGTATAAATTTGACAATTAATATCTTGTTTACTTGTACCTTTAAAATATTATTAAAAAATTCTATTTAATTCATTACAATGATTGCATTTTATTTTACATATTTTATACTGCTTGATAAGAAGATTTTAACTTCTGACCCAAGGATAAGAAGCAGAGATAGAGCTCCATACCTCATTGGCTCATTCCTTTTGTAGTAATCCACATAACGACTAAATTGTTATTTTGAAACACATCAAATCAAGTAGGTAAGGGCTCATTTGGCATTATTGTAGTTTCCATTTTTTTTAAAAAGTCATATAGTATACTAGTATGTCACATAGTGAATAAAAAATATAGATAAACCTATTATAGTCATTGGCGAACCCACGCTGGAACAATGGGAGACCAGTATTATACAAGATAAAATAAAGCAACCTAGTGGTAGCTTTGGACTTCAATCTCGCGTAAAGCCGGGGTACGAAACCCAGGAAAAATTGCCAAAAATAAGTCAATCTTTGGCCGATCTTTCACAATTAAGCCAATTTTTTGAGAATTCAAAATTAAGCTAACATTGTTATCATTTTTCCCAACACTTTTTTAACTATAATATCTAACTTTGATAATATTATAGTGTTTGTCAATACAAATCTAAAGACACTGCACATGACTATAATCTTAAACTCCTTATATTAGTAGTACCTAACAAAGATTTTATATACATATGTTTTTTCTTATACTCCGTATATAACAAAGATTTTTCACGGTCATGGTTTGACCCTACTTGTAATCAAAATTTGAAACTAACCAACATCAAGAAACATATGGATTATAAAGATTCTAAATGGAATGAACTTTTAAAAAACGTGTAATTTCTTATTACTTTTATATTTTGACTAATTTCTTATAACTTTTACTAAAACATAATTAAAGATATTGGCAATAAAAGAATAGTATTGACCAAAGTCTACAGTCAAAAGGGCACCACAAAATAGAAGGAGAGGGAATACTAATTATATGACCAAAACATTAAGGGTGTGTTTGGTTGGGGGTAATAATCAAAGGTAATGGGTATCAATTGCCCCCATTCCCTTTAACTGTGTTTGTTATGCCACTTTTCACATTCCTATTCGCCTCCCCATTCCCTTATTCTAACACTTTCACAAACCCTCCTCCCCACTATCTTTTGCATTCCCTTTCCCTCGTCACCCATCCACCCCACTCACCAACCCACAGCCAGCCACCCCACCACCCACTCACCCACCCAGCCAACCAACCACCCGTCCAGCCCAACCACCCACCGAGCCCAACCCAGCCACCCCCCGACCCCAACCAGCCAGCCACCGTGCCAAGCCCAGCCACCCCCCCGGCCCCACCCAGCCACCCACCCTTGTCCCACCCACCCACGAACCACCACAAACCCCAAACTTACAAAATCCTAACCACCAAAAAAAAACCCACAAAACCCCACCCACCTCCCCTCACCCTCGCCCCAACCCCCTCACGCCCAACCACGAACCCCACAAAACCCACCTACGAAGCCTTAACCCACGAAACCCTAACCACAAAAAAAAACCACAAAACCCACCTACCTCCCCCACCCTTCTCTAGCGCCAATCCACCCTCGCCCACCGTCTCTAAAAGCCTAGCCCCACCCACAAACCCCAGGCAAGAAAAATACATAACTTGGTTTTCGAACTAGGTGGGGTAGCGAGAGTGGGTTGGTGGTGGTGGGCTGGCGAGGGTGGGTCGGTGGTGGTGGGCTGGCGAGGGTGGGTTGGTGGTGGTGGACCCCTATGGTGGTGTTGTGGTATGGTGGTGGTGGTGTGTATCATTCCTATTTTTTTAACAAACAACTAAGTAAATCTAACATTTTTCTTTTCCATTCTCCCTCATTCTCATTCCTAAAATGGTTCTCTTTCCCCTCTAACAACCAAACGGCCTCTAAGAATATCGTAGTTCTTGTTTCATTTTATTAGTTATAAATTAATTTTTTTTTCAACCACGAAAGATTTCAATTATAACCAACAAATTCAGATGGGGGAGTAAAATTTAAACGGGATATTCAATCTCAAGATTTAGGTTTTGCAAATACTCCTGAAAGCATTAGGCTGTATTGGGTTATGCGGCTATTAAACCGCAGGAAGTTATGTGGTTGCTCCATTTTTAGCTTATTTTTAGTTTCTTTTCCATTTTGATTGTTTGTCCTCAAAATGCAACTTTAAAAATCAAAATATTGCTCCCCAAAACAAAACCAAAATATATAAGAAATGATATTTGTAAAATGTTAGGGCTTGTTTACTTCAGATTATATTCAGTTCAGTTTAGTTCAATTAATACACTTCAGTTCAGTTCATCTCTATTCAGTTCAGCTAATGTAAACGAGCTTTTAGAGCTAAAGCATTAAATTAATTTGACTTTTATTTGCATCCCCAACTTAATACTCCGTAACGGAAAACTTTCAACAATTGTACTTTTCACCATTCCCTAGGCAAAATTTCCAAATTTTTTATTAACAAGTTGATTAATGGAGGGTGTTGTAATTAAGGGAGGAGGAGAGAGAAACTGCATCACTGCACCACCACTTTCACCCAAATTGACCCCAACCAAACTGACCCCCACCCACATCAACCCCACCCACACCGCTACAACCCGCCCAAAATAACCCCCACCACCCCAACACACCCAAATTGATCAACCCGTACTGAATTCGAATAACCCACAACCCAATTGAACAACCCACGTCGAATTCGAATGATGTTCAAAGGGTTTGGTGGTCAATCTGGGTTTAGGGTTCGCCGATCTGTGTGTTCGATTTGGATCTTCGAAGGGTGGTTCGGAGGCGTGGGTTCGATCTGGATTGTTGATCGATCTGGGGGTGGTTTAGGGTTTGTTGATCTGGGCGGTTGGGGGTTTTTCGTTTCGGGTGTGTTCGATTTGGATGTCGATCTGGGTGGTTCAAAGGGCGGTTCGATTTGGATGGTGGATCTGGGTGTGGTTCGAAGGGTGCAGTGGTTTGAATGTGTGGGTTAGGGTGGTGGCTGGCTTGGTTCGACTAAGGATGGTGGCCGGTGGCTGGTGGTGGGTGTTGTGGTTGAGAGTGGTTGTTCATTGGTGGTGGAATGTGGTGGGTGGTGGTCATATGGTTAATTAGTAAATGGTTTAATTTTGTTAATTATGTAATGTTAATGTTTAATGATAAGTTATGTTTGATAAGTAATATGTAAATTTTGTTATTTTTTTTACCATAAATGGAAACTTTGCAAATTGTTGAAAGTTTTTTGTTACACCTATTTTTAGCAATTGTTGAAAGTTTTATGTTACGGACGGGTATTTCTTTTGAAATTTTTTTAAAAACAAAAACAGTTAAAAGTTATACACAACGAACCTCAAGATGGGAAAAAAAAGTTAAAACAAATGTCTATTTAATCATTAATTTGCAAATTATTTCCAGAAAATGTTATTAAGGCTGTAAATGTAGCAGTTAACCTAAGAGCTGCATATAACATTATCAAAAAAAAAAAATATTATTGTGAAAAAGTCACTGATGTTTTCTTTTAAAATCTGGGGTAGATAAGATAAGAATCGTAGAAAGAAGCAGTGAAATGTTTGAAAAATTGTTGAGCAGAAGAAGGGGCCAAGCATTGATTGAAGTCATAATGAAGAGAGCTCACTTGCATTCCTCACTCCATTGAAATTTGAACCTCAATTAATGACTCACGTGAAAAGAAAAAAAACTGCACCTCAGCTCATTCAAAGATATGATTATTATTATTATTGAACGAAGTAAACTTTAATTCGAAAACCCATTTCTAATTAATTAAGCTTAAAGAAAACATCAAATCAAAACAAAACCCAGAAAATCAAATAAGTAAAATACCTAGCACTGGGAACTTTGGTGGGAATTTCAACTTCAAATTCAACAGGAAGCCCAAGAAAACCATGGAAACGATCAAAAGTAACATGAGTAAGATGCTTGACATTAGTCGGCCAACCAATATCCATTTCATCCAAATCTAAATCCAAATGATGATGATGATGATGATGATGGACGGTTGAAATTACTTCTTCTCTTCGATCTACACGGCAAGAAACCATAGACTTTCTCAGAGCAGCTAACAGCAGTGCAACTAATGAGAGCTGGTTTTGTTCATCTTCACAGCTTGTTCCTCCTTTTGTAACCGGGCTTTTTGTAGCACCACCACCACTACCACCGCCGCCGCAACCTCCGGTTTTAGTGACCATTATAAGTGTCATTTCAGCTTTATCTACTGTTTTGAGTTTGTGGGGGTGTGTCTTGATGTGGGCGAATTTGAAATGGGTTTTGTTTGGTTGTTTGTTTTGTTTTGTTTTGTTTTGTTTGGTTTGGTTGATGGGTGAAGGCCGAAGGGGTTTGTTTTAAACTTTGGGATACTCTTTTTCGGGAGTGGGATTCAAACGGCCATCTGTTTTTCAAATTTGTTTTTTTTTTAAAAAAAAAGAAAAGGAGTTTTTCAAATTTGTTTATTTTTCTGTTACATCTTTACTTTTTTTTTTTTTATGACTCCTTCGTTCTTTTTTTTTATGACTCATTTCCTGCTTTATTTTTATAGTCCCTGTTAGGGCTGAGTACAGTGCGTTCTGAACTGCACCAAACCACAATGGTGCAGTTTAGTTTGGTTTGCGGTTTGGTTCACAATTTTACCAAACCGTTATTTTGCGGTGCGGTGCGGTTTCCGAAAATTTTGAAACTCCACCAAACCTTAAACCGTAAATTTTTTTTAGCTGTTCTAAAATATTTAATTTCATTTAGTGTATTTTTATTTAGTGTACTACCTTACTAAAATTATGTTTTTTTTGTCTTGGGCCTTATCTAGTTGTTTAAGCCCGCAACTCTTTAAGACTTCTCTAACTCTTTAAGAATCTAACAAAAATATTAGAGGTGATCATGTGCATAAAATAAAGCCCATAGAGCGGGCCGGGTTCGGGCCAAGCCTAGTTTGGGCTCAAATTTCTTGGCCAAAACCTGAAAAATTAGTGCGGGCTTTTCGGCCTTTTTCAGGCCAGGCCTAAAAAATTAACTAAAAAGCCTAATTTTTAGTGTCCAAAGCCTGCACTAAAAAATTTAAAAAAAATCGGGTCGGGTCGGGCCAGAATTCGGGCCTAATTTTCATGTCCAAAGCCCGTAAAAGATCTGTTCGGGCCCGCAGGCCGGGCTACTTTTGATCAGCTCTAAAAAATATATCTAAGGTTTTTTGTCTATATTAACTACTAATTATAAAATAAAAATTGAATAAGTTGGCTAAACCGCAAACCGTACCGCACCAAACCGTATTTTGCGGTGTGATTTGATATAAATTGTGGTGCGGTGCGGTTTCAAAAAATAGCAAACCCTAATTTTGCGGTTTGGTGCGGTTTGATGTCATCAAACCGCACCGCGCTCAGCGCTACTCCCTTATATAAACTATCGTCTTGTTACACTTGTTGTGACATAACTTTTATCAACAATATCTGAGACAAATTTAACAAGATTTTACCTAATTATATTGTACTCTATATTCGGTTTATTAAGTTCAAGTAGGATCAGTTAAATTTAATTCAGGTGTAATAAGTTAAATAAAATATAAGTTCCAATAATTTAAATTAGATCTAATAAGTTTCAATAAGTTCCAATCCGGTCTAGTTCCAATCGAATTCAATAAGGTGTAATAAGTTCCAACCAAGTATCGGGTAAATAAGTTCGAATAAAATCTAATCAAGTCAAGATATTCATTTCAGATAGTGTACTTTAGAGGGATAACTACTAGACCTACCAATCGGACCGTTCGTATCAGATCATTTCGGATTGGACCATTTTTGGATTCAGATCATCTTACTATTCAAACCAGATCGGATTTTGGATTGAGATTTAGGACTGAATCGGATTGGGACATATTTTAGATTGAGATTCAGGTCTATTTCGAATCAGATCACTCCAGATTGTATTCATTTCAGATCAGGATTTTTTCAAATTAGCTCGACGATAGTGGTGATAAATTTTTCAATTTTGTTTTTATTTTGGTTCAACAATTATACATAAATAAAATTTGTGTATATGCAATTAAAATAATCGTTAACCTTTTGAGTTATCAAATAATTCAATTAATTGCGCTAAATAACTTCATTGGAAACTGAGTAATGGTCCAAAATTATCATTAAGCAAATTACTCATAAATTGATTTTTTTTTTTTATCGGATGAGTTCCGAGCAGGATTTTTCAGATCGAACCTATTAGGATTCAGGTGAGTTTCGGACCAATTGAGGTTCGGATCGAATTTTGAATTATTTTTTTATTGTCCTTTCGGAATGCATGAAATCGAATCTCATGTTGGGCATTTCAAATCTCGGATTAACTTTGCCTACTTAGCAGATAACCTAAAATATCTTTTCTTGTGATAACAAAAAGAGCTAAATCCATTGAGTAAAACCAACAAGTAAGATTCAAATATTGATAGGATAGATAAATATTTGGTGCTTCATTAATTTCTATGTAACAATGATGATGTTTGAGTTTTCTAATTTAGAAATATTAATTCGGATATCTTGGATAATATTGTGGATTTTCCAAGAAGGAGGTCATAATGTGATAATAAAAAATAATTAGTATTCTAATTTAGGAATTGCCCTATTTTTTTTTTGAACTTATATAATGCAGCTCTTTATTCTCTTCTGAAATTTGAACAAAAACAAAACCTAATTTTAAAGTAAAATGATGAAGATTACTAAATATGTAAAAGACATATATTATTACATTATTACATATATACTAATTAAAAACCATCAATTAAAATATGGTTGAGATGATAAGTATTTTACCTCACTTTGCAAGATGTCAAAGTATCGAATCTTGTTAAATCAATAGTTTTTTTGTTAATTGAATTGGCATTTTATGAGCTCTTGACGTATTAGTTTATAAGTTATAACGTAACTCACACAGTTATTGACATGATAACTTACGTGACGAGTAACACGTGGCATCATTCTTTAAAAAGCAATGCCTTTTAATAATATATGTATAGATATATTTGTAATAAATTAAAGAGAGAAATGCAATAATTAATTTTTTAAATTATAATGATTTTTGAAGAATGAAACTAAGAGTTAATAAAAATAAATAATCCCACATTTATGCAATGGTGTCTATTAAAATAATCTTGCCTTTCATATATTCCAAAATAATCCTACCTTTATACTCTATCTTTTCAAAATAGATCATTACCTGTTGTTTATAATATATGACCAGTCACTACAACATTTCGTATTTCTGTCGTCCGCCTTTTAACACTACAAAACAACCCAAAATGGTTGTTTTGGCTACTCTTAGTTCCGAAATGCACTTAAAGTGACCTAAACAATGCTAAAGAGTATTATTCTATTCACTTATACGTTTTAGGACATGCACGTAGCTTGAAATCATGAAATGAGTTGTTTAGATTGAATGCTTGCACGTAACTCAATGTTTGCAGGAAAATTATGGAAAAAATCTTGTTGATTGTGAAGCAAATGGTGTAATAACCCGAATTTTGAGCATAAAATTAATATAATAATAATAATAATATAGGGAATATATATATATATATATATATATATATAAAATATGTACGTATGGATATATATATACATATACAATTATGATAGAATAATATTGCCTATGTAAGAGTTGCCGAGAACGTTCTAAAATAATTAATGTTACGTTTTAGATTTTCCGAGGGAATGATCAATTGTTATATTTTATTTTAAAAGGAATAAAAACAGGGAAAGGGCTTTAGGTTGTAACTGTTTTGGGCCTACAGGCCACTGACAACAGCTACTTATATTAAAAACCCTAGGAGTCAGTTGTCAGTAGCACACAACACAAAGAAGGGAAAAAAAATCAAAAAAAAAAACTCAGTTTTTCTCTCTCTCCCTCTGTTTTACGAACTAGGAAAAAAAAACTTCTCTCTGCAGACCACCGTACACCACGCCGTGCACCACCGGGGCGAGCCGCCGTGCACCACCACTGCCAGCAAGCGTGCGCCACCGTGGGGATGCTGCTGCCTTGCTGCTGGGTCCTCTGCTTCACGGTATTTCTATTAAAAAAGAAAACTTCTTCTTTCTTTAAATCTTAAATTAATCATGTTTAAATATTTTTGTAATTCATGTTTAACTTATGATTCTTGAATGAGTTTAGGATTGTTTTATAGTTTAAAATCTGATTTTCTTTAGATTATTTAGGATTTTGATTTTCAAAGGTTTATGTATGATTTGAATATTTTATTGACCTTGAATAGACTTATGTAATTATTCATGAATTGAATCTTGATCCTATAATTTAAAGTTTTATTTTAGATTTAAAAAAAAAATTAAAAAATTTCGAAATTCTTTTAAAAATGTTGAGTGAAAAGAAAAAGGGGGAAAATTTTAGAATTTTTGACTTGAATCTTGTTTTAATCTTATATGGGTTACTAGGGGTTGATTTAGTGTTAAACAAATGATTTAATCATAAAGTTAACGTTTTAATGGGGTAAAAAAAAAATGTTTTAAATCTGTCTTTTTGCTAAAATAATCATATTTTGATGAATTTAAATTATTTTAAGGTTAGAACATGTTATAAGTAGCCTAGGGGTGAAATATGCGTTAATTAGGGATTAAAATTGATGTTTAAAGTGTTTAAAGGGGTTTTTCAGAATTTTAATGTTGTTGTGATTTTATTTAAAAATGGTTTAAATTAAAGATTTTCAGTGGTAATAAGTTGTTTTCGTGTTCGGTAGTAGTTAGAAGGTATCGGGTAACATTAACCTTTATAATCGCGTTCCGAACATTTTAGAACGCTTAAAAATAATTAATAACGTGCTGAAATTTTTATTATCGTACACTAAGGCGGTAGTATAATTATTTAAGCTATTCCACAATATTAAATTTAATAAAAGGGCGCAAAAATATGATTATGGGATTAACTAAAGGAACTAAATATTATTATTAGAGGTTGGAATGTTGTAATACATGCTTAGGGTATTTGTGATGATGAAGGGATATTAATTAGTCCCGATATTTATGTGTAGGAGAGTTTGAATTCGGGCAATTCAAGTAATTGTGGCTAGCCGGATATATTATACAGGTACGTATGTACTCAGCAAGTTGTTTGCATGTAGTAGCATGTCTAGGGCATGATTTGAACTGCGTTGACTGGTTGTATGACATGTCTGGAAAAAGAATATATCTCTATATATCTACATATTGTTACAGCATGTTGCCCTGAATTGCATATTTTATCACAGTTGGATTAGGAGTTAAAATATGAACCTTTATACCACGTAATATGGGGCCAATAAGCATTAATATTATTTACCACCATTGTGTGGGGCCATGGGCATAAAAGGACTTGTTAATTATGTGATCGCTAAATAAAAGATAAATAAACCTGCAACTGTGTGATGGTATATATTGTAGATTTTAGGAGAATTAAATTGAATCAGATCTTCTTAATATGGTAAACCACGTAAAGTGAAAGAGGATTCGCACCAAAACTCTTGGAACGTATACACCTTGAGTATGAACATATGGGGGAGGCGATCTAGCTTCCTACAAGAGGTACAATGTAACGACCCGACTTTTTAAACTGTCGTTTGACGAAAGAAAACGACTCGCAGATCATTACTTAAACATTAAACTAAATATTAATCTTATATTCAAAGCAATGGCATCTTTTATTAACTTAGAAATCCAAAAGTAATCCCAAAAGTCTACAAAGGATAAAATACTTAAATTACATAAACTGAAATAATGTTTTTCCCAACAGGCTGGGATAATTACTAAAATAAAGTCTTATTGAAAACTCTAAATGAACTAAGGTAAACTATAAATCTCAGCCACACAAAAGCCCATCCAGCGAAAGCCCGTTCTAAGCAGCTGCATCGCCACCTGAAACTGAGGGGGGGTCCACCGTCAGTGGCGAGTAACTAGGCTGTCCCGCTTAAATGAGGGACCGCTAACCACATAATAGCATAGAATCATACACGAAAATTACATGTAAACAAATAACATTTCATACAAAAATTCATACACGGTACGTATAAAAATACGTACAAAAATATGTATAAAAATACGTATACAATACGTATAATAATACCTGCAAAGTACGGTTAGAAACACGTACAAAAATACGTATAAAAGTACGTATACAATACGTATAATAATACCTGTAAAATACGGTTAGAGATACGTACAAAATACGTATACAATACGGGTGCACATACAAATACACATACAAATACGTTCATACATACATATGCATACTAGAGTCATACGAATACAGACATACACAACGGAAGACTTATACCATTCATACTACAATGCAATTGATGCTTAACTTATATTATACATAGGCTTACAACTTAATTACTATCACTTCATATCATATCATATCTTATCTTAACATAACTTATCATACATCTTACTTTATCATACATCTTATCTTATCATACATCTTATCTTATCATATATCTTCACTTCTTAGCGGACCGGTCTTTATAGCTCGTAGTGAACCTTTGCGTCCACAACTTTCCTAAAACATGTCGGGGTGAACCTTTGCGTCCCACCCGTAGCCCTCCTTTGCGAGAACTAAGCCTAAGCTATGGCCATAACCCCTAAATAGTCCTCCTTTGCGAGAACTACCTAGACGACTACATATCCTAGAATCAAGAACTGCGCAGATACCGCAGTCTGGCAGTGGCAACGACTTAACCCGATTGATAACCTTTGCGTTATCGCAGGGGCGTCCTATCTTATTAACCCGATTGATGACCTTTGTGTCATCGCAGGGGCGATCTTAACTTATTAACCCGATTGATGACCTTTGCGTCATCGCAGGGGCGCTCTTAACTTATTAACCCGATTGATGACCTTGGCGTCATCGCAGGGGCGATCTTAACTTATTATCTTTCTTATAACTAGAAGTACTAGGTGACCGTAATCGGGAATAAAATGTTCGAAGTCCCAGGAAAGAGAGGTGCGGCACGTATATTGGCCACCTTAAATACCAAGTCTTTCCTAGCCAGAGATCGAAACAATTAATTACCCTTTTACTCTGTTTCCTTTCCTTCCCTATTAACATCTTATTATTCTTTATTCCATATTGTAACTTATCCCTACTGACTTCCTTAATAATAATAACAATAATAAATATTAGGGGGACAGATATATTAACTATCTTGAAATCCTTTTATTATTATTATGTTACAATTTATCCCTTTTTGGTTATATTACTATTACCCTTCATATTACAACTTATCCCTGATAGTTCCTTTAGTAAATATTAAACACTATAATAATAATATTAATTCCCAAAAATTATCCCAATATTATTAAAAGTCAAAATTAAACTAAAATTGAGCACAATATAACTAAACCACACGACATCTTAGGAGTAATATAACAATTACATAAATTCATCAAATCATCATATAATTAATTCAATAAATTACATAAAAATACAATTAACTACATAAATTACCTAAAACATGATAAAATTCCACTTTTCATATTCTACATCACTCGAAAATCATGAACAACAATACCAAAGATTACATATTTAATTAATTAAATTCAACAACCAATAATTCATAACAAACTTTATAATAAACATTAAGATTATCCTTAAAACACAATATGTCAAGATTAATTATGAAAACAAAATCAAAATCATTCCTTTATTTACATCACTCCACACGGCTATCATAGGGTTCAAACAAGATCAAGATTGAATTCAAGAATTCAAAATAACATGTTTTAATAATTTAATCACACTATTTTACACAATCTGATTTTTAAAGAATTAAATTAAGAGCGACCTTTTAAAGGTTTCGAAAAATCTGGAAATTTTAATGAAAGTTAAATATAGGTTCAAGGTTTAACGTGCATAATTTTCGTCCAAAAATAATGTCATTTACTATTTTTAAGGGATTTTATAACTAACAAATCAGATTAGGCTGAAATCAGTTTCATATTTTTCTTCCATAGAAAACAATCTTTAAAAATTACGAAAATTTAACACAAGTTGTAAAACACTATTACTGACTTCCACCTAAAATTTCATAGCCATCAGAATTTATTAAGTTTCTTGAATAATTCGTAAACTAAATATGGACAGTTTTACCGGTTTAAAAGATTAAATTATTTCAAGCAAGAAAAGGACGAATTTTGGCACGAAATAAATCTTGATCAATAATCAAACAGTAAGGAGACTCCCTAAAATTATTTTAAGTGACTCGACAATTTAGAACAACAAGAACAAAAATATTCATGCAATTATTCATACAATATACTTAATTAAATAAATTAATTCATGCATAGAATACCTTAAAATAATTAAAGATTCATACTAAAATCAAGAAAATAACATATTCATAAAATTCATAAGGTTCAAAATAATATAAACCTAATCATGATACTAATTCTTTTACAATTTTCATGCTTTTAATCCTAATTAACTATGTAATTAACTTGTTCCAAATTTAAATGAGAAAGCTTAGTTACCTTAAATCGCTTAAATTTTCCAAGGTAAAAATTCACCACTTTGGGTGAATATAGTTCGGCCTTATTGAGAGGAAAAGGAGGAAAGTATTTTTTTGGAGTTAAAGCTTTTGCAATTGGAAAACAAATGAAATTGCTAAGCTACTATTTATAGAAGAAGAAAACAAATAACAAACCCTAAAAATAGGTTAGGGCTGCCGTGAATTCAAGAGGAGAAAGAGGAAAATTTGGACCTAGCAAATGAATGGATTTGGGCTAGGTTTGAATTAGTTTAGGAAAATTAAAATATTATTTAATTAAATTAGTTTATTTAATTAAACAAATTAAATCCAAAAATGAAAATAATACTTGGCCCAAAAGAGGAGAGGAAAACTGGCCAAGGTTAAAAGAAGGAAAAGATTGGGTCATTTGCCCAATTTAGAGTAAAAGAGGAAAAATA
Organism: Salicornia ramosissima; assembly: GCA_951394345.1. Lineage (NCBI taxonomy): Eukaryota > Viridiplantae > Streptophyta > Magnoliopsida > Caryophyllales > Amaranthaceae > Salicornia > Salicornia ramosissima. The sequence continues at coordinate 23,356,523 of OX596235.1, forward strand.
AAATAAAACAGTCCAAATTAATTGGGCCTTTTGGACTTAGATTGCATAAATAGAACTAATAACCGCGAAATTTTCTGGCCCTAAATTTCGGGGTATTACATACAAGACGTTGTACACTCTTGTTTTATTTCTTTTTCAAATTCTTTTTCCGATCGACTTACAGTCGGGTGCGTGGCCTGAGGTGTCTTGACAGACAATGGTTTATAAACTTTGGAAACCCGTTCGATGTGAATCCAATCTCTTAATAACATGAATACACAATATGTATCTTACTGATATTTAATCTGATCACTATCATTTATTTGTCTAACAATGGAGTCTTTCATCTTAGCTCAGTCATTATAAGTTAGTTGATGTTAATTGTCATTTAATTAATTCACGTTCTACTATATATGCGTACTCAGCTATTTGCTGATTGTGTGTTTGTATGTGCATTGGCCTTGACTTTATCTCGGCCCTACGTACGACGACCCATTTTTAATTGTGAGTAGTAGGGAAGGAATAAAGGTATGCTATAGGTGGGGCATGATGCATTTTTGGGGAAAGAGTGGAGAGTAGCTACTAGTCTTTTAGTTCCAATAATTCAGTTAGCGGATGCTGACTAACATAAAATATTTTCTTGGTTTTGCTATTGCATTTTCTTGAGTAATATAATTCCTTAAATTTTTACCGGGCCTGCTAAGGTTCCAACTTGTAATAGATAGTAATTTTTGGTTTGTTACTTTATTCTTTTATTTGTTTAATTTAATAAAGGTCGAGGAACAAATACTCGACCAACTTTAAAGACAATATTATGAAAACTCTTCCGCTGTGTAACTTTGAAAACTGTCGTAGTCGTTTGAACACGATGGCGGTAATATCTTGGATTTCTCTTTGATGTTATTTTCACATTAGATTTTTGAATACTTAAGTCTTTCCAAGTAGGGAATTTCCAGGGTATTACAAAGTGGTATCTGGGAGCTTAGGTTAGATTTTATATATCACTAATCAAAATATTTTATTGGCCAAGTATGATTTCAAAAGTATATTTATAGTTATGAATTAAAATTAATTTACAAAAAAAAATGTATTCATAATTGATTTTATTTATTTCGAAAAAAAATGATTTTTCAAAAAAAAATATATAAAAATAATAATAATAATAATAATAATTTAAACAAAAAAACATATTTTTCAACTCAATAAGAAAATATCTTCTAAATTGTGCAGGTACCGGGGAGCTGAGGTATGTACTTATGTGTTGAAGTTTTAGTGAGATGGGTAGGATAGAAAGGGCAAATAGGGTAGAATAATGCATTATTTATATATTATTGTTACTGCATCGATTTATGTATGCATGATGTTATGTAGTAGCTTTTATATTAGTTTATTGTATTATTTTAAATTGGGTTGGGGGGGGGGTTTCGGTGAGGAATTTCAGTAGCCTAAGAGAGTGTTTTATGCAGGATGTCGCTAGTACTACCTAATAGGAACACCTAAATGGGAACTTTAGAAAAGAAAGAGAATGAGAAACCATATGATTATGCAGACAGAATCAGAGGGTATTATTATTATAGGAGTCAAGTTCATCAAGAACACGAGAAGATTCTACCATCCTATATCTATACCCTATTAATCCATTGCTTATCCCCGAGAGAACCTTACCTAAATTTGAAGAACAAATATGCTGATTTGCATCTCCCTAATGGAACGCCAAATTATGTGAAGTATGGCACTGATCTAGGACAATGGAAACTCGATTAGAGATACATAGCAGATCACATGGCACATATAGAGTATATCTTCCAGCAACAAAATGTAGGAATTGGATACCCAGTCCCACCGCAACCCAATGTTAATGCTTACCAGGGTAATTTTCCGTAGTGAGTCTGAGAATGAGTTAGGGGATGGTACTTATAATCCGATAGAAGAAGATGATGCAGCATTAGAAGACGCGACTGTAGGTGTCGAGGAAGTTGAGCCAGCCGCCCCATCGATTATACAAATAAGCAGTGAGTCCGAAGGGGAAAACATTGATGAAGATTATGAGGAAGAATCCGAAGAGTATATAGAGTCTGAGGATGAGAACAACCATTAAGATAGGGATTTTTCTTCTAGAAGCTTCAGAACAACAATGAAAGATATGGATCCTAAAGCATGATATTTTATTAGCCTATTAGTTTTAATACTATAATTATTTTGAATTTAAGAAGTTTCATTAGTTTTATTTAGCCCTGTCTTGGGAGTAGGACTTAGAAGCACATATGATTGTTATAAACCTTAGATTTTGCTTATAATGGCATAAGAGTTTTGAATTAATAGAATATTCTTACGAACATTTCGGGAAAGGGATCATTTTGTTTATTTATTGATCTATATTTATGTTACGTTTTTATGTATTTCCTTATCTTTAAGAGAGGTATGGCATTAATGTGTATAGTTAGAATTAAACAAAGCATGTTAATTATTCAGGAAGAGAATGGCCAGCGCGAATCAGCATGACGTAACTGCGATTGTTCAACAGCTAGCTGAGGTAGCTCAGCAGCTAGCCAACTGTGACCTTGGCCATCAACCCGACCCTGTTGGTGAGGTGTTTAAGAAGATTGCTCAAAGCAAACCCCCTGTCTACCATGGGGAATCTGACCCTGTCGCCTTAGAGAACTGGTTAAGAGAGTTTGATAAGTTATTTGAAGCAATAGGATGTGAGGATGGCCTAAGAGTGAGCAATGCTACCTTTTACCTGAGAGGTGAGGCTGAGCTATGGTGGTCTCAATATGGGGAGAACCTTAGAGCTCTTCCGGCCTTTGGCTGGGAAGCATTTAAGGAGAGAATTAGAGACAAATTTTACCCTGTGTTTCTCCAAAAACAAAAGGTTGATGAGTTTCTAGAACTTAAGATGGGGAATATGTCGGTGACTGAGTATTATTCCAAGTTTTTAGAGTTATCCCGTTTTGCTAGGGAAGCCGTGGCAACGGAAAGAATGAAACCCAGTCGATTTGAGAGGGGGTTACCATTAGACATTCAGATGCAGTTAGCGGGGCAGGTGTTTGAGACCCTGGATGAGATCTATGGGAGAGCAGCTCACTTATATACACTAAGTCAGAAGAAGAAGGAACTGGCAAGGGAGTCTGAAGTGAAAAGAAAGGAGGTGAGTGGAAGTATCGGGCACAACTACAACATCCATGATAACCACAAAAATCCCAGATCCAACAACTTCAATAACCGCCCTAACAACAACAACAACTATAGAGGACCTGGGAGTGGGAACAATAACTTTGGGGGAAATAGGAATATGAATAGAAAGGACAGACTCGAACCTATCATTGTAGGAAATGTTCTAACAACCACCCGGGAAAAGACTGTGAGGGAAGAGCCATTACCTGTCACTTCTGTAACAAGCTAGGGCACAAAGAGTTTGAGTGCTTCACCAAAGCAAGGAAGGAGGCGACTCAAAATGGACAGCTTTAAAAAAACCATCAGGGTGGTCAGTAAAGAGGATACCAAGGAAACACGAACAATGGAGGAGCTACGCAAGCCAACGACAATTGAAATGGTGGAGGCAATAGCAACGGACAGCAGTTGAAGCTGCCCGCACCAGGAAAGCTGAACGTTATAAGTCGCAGCGAGGCATATGCAAACACTGATGGTATCACCAGTACATTTTCTATTACACTACAAGAAATAGGCCAAATAGCGACCGACTTTTGCGACAGGAAAAGTGCCAAAAGCGGTCGCTAAATAGGTTTTGCGACCGATGGAGACCAAATTTTTGTTGGTCGCTATACCTTGGTTGCAGATTCATTTTAGCGATCGGAATTTTGGTAGTCGTAATTTTTGCGACTACTTTGCGACCGCCTAGCGACTACCAATTTTAGCGACCGATTAAGGAAAATAGCGACTGCCGAGTTAGTTGCTAAAAATAGCGACCAATAATACATGTTGGAGACTAATTGTTAGTTGCAAAATTTGGAGATTGAAAAAAGTATGGAGACTAATTTTTCAACCGAAAGTCGGTCGCAAAATCTATTGAAAAAAAAAATGAAATCAACAATAATAAAAAAAATATTGTTGATTTCATTCAAATTAATAATGCCAACATTACTGAAAGAAATAAAAAAATAATAAAAAAATTCATTCCATAAATATGAATTACAAAATAGTTAAATTGCACAAAGTATTATTCAGATTTCAGAGTATTCACAATAATGTAGGTATACAAAACAACTAGAATGAGAATACAATCTCTACAAAACACCCTTTCAAAATACATTAAGAAACCATAGCTGCCAGTAAATTATGCCTCTTCAATACATAATTAAGAATAAAATCTCATCAGTCATCATTACTCCTCAATACTTGTAGGGTTTTATGTATACAACTTGAATAAAGCTTTCTTGAACGAGTGGAAGGCTTTACATCGAAATTCTAATTTTGAGCTCTGAAGAAGTGGGAAATTTTCAGTAAACATTGGCAGGCAGTTAGCAATACACAAGGATAGTAATATTTTTAAGAAAAAAAAATATAAATCCAATCATCTTGGTGCGTCTTGATCCTTTTAATACATTGGTCTTTCCTAAAGCTTGGACAGAAAGCACAATAATGAAACCATTTCAATATGGCCTACTCACTTCAATGTCAATGAAATAACTAATGAAAATACTAAGATCCAACTCTTGTAAAACACCCACAACTCAATCACACCATTTCAAGAATTTAAACATTAGAATGAAAATACTAAAATCCCAAATTTACTTAACTCTAATTTACATAGGACAATTTTTCTCGATTTTATAAACAGCGAAACATTAATAGTGACATATTTGTGTCGATTTATACAAAACTAAGACAAATAGCCTCTATTTGTCTCCTTTTTTATAAAAAAAAATCAAGACAAATAGCTCTATTTATACAAAACCGATGCAAATAGGGCGTAACAAGAAGCAACATTTTCACAAGGGCGTTTATACTTTTTTAGGTAAGTACACTTTATTTAATTTGTGTATATTAAGATCAAGACTTAACATACGAACTCAATATTCACCTACCTACACATCTCAAACTCTCAAAGTGAGGGAATGTTATTCAAGTTCATCATATGAAGTTGCAGAGGAAACAATGAAAAAGTAAGATTCTTTTTAAAATTACATCACGAGTGATTAAAATTTCACATATGTCCTACGAATGGAATCAATTACATTGATAAGTTCACAGCTAACCAGAGTCAAAATCACACATATATGTTATATCTTTTGCATTGATGTCTAACCACATTAAATTTTATCAGCTCACAAACTAATTGTTTGATTAATATCTCATCCATCAAGGTTAAAGCCCCAATATACATTTTTTTAAGTCCCCAGGTTTGGGTACACAGCATCACAATTCAATCAACAAACCAATTACAGTATTTTTTTTATCAAATATCTAAATCCCAATATACAATGATAAAAATAAGAAAATAGAATTCCCATCCTCAGGTAAAAATTTCATCAAACTTCTTGTTTCGCAATATCGCGACAAATCACAATTATATCCCATCAAGCTAATAAAAAAAAACAATGATCAAACAAACATCCAACAAGAAGTAGCAACCAGATTAAACCCCCATAAAAATAAGGAGTAATGCTAGGATCACTCTCAATTTACACTCTCAACATAAATAAGATTATAATTTGAAATTGATAGAAATTGTGCCTTTTATTTTTTATTTTTTAAATTATTCAATTTACACTCACTTGTATAATGAGAGTGGAATAAATAAGAGCGAATTTAGCATTTCTCTAAGAATAAGTAATTCTAACAAGTAAACCATAAATAAATATCAAAAAAATTGCAGACCAAACAATTTTACAAAAAGGAGATATAAACCAACAAAGGTTTTTTTTTTTAAAAAAAATTATTACCTGAACTAGCGGGTGTTGAGGGTAAGCTGCAAGTCGGTGGTCTTCATGGCGTTGAGCAAGTCACGGCGGCATGTAGCCGCATCGTGAAGCAGAAATAGATTAGACAAATCGAACCGAAAAACCACATATTAATCAGATTTAAACTAAGAAAAAACCTAAATCAAACAATTCAAAAAATAAACAATTATCATCAATGAAGCAAAAAAAATTAAAATTAAAAAATAGATTAGATCTAACAAAAATATAGAGAAGACGAACTAGGATTGACACCTTACAAATACACGGATTATGATGATGAAGAGGAAGACCGAATTGTGCCCAAAATCAGGTGGAAAAGCTCAGTGAATAGCAACAACGATTAAGGGAAATGAATGAAGGGAATTAAAAGTCCCGAAAGAGAGGTAGTAAAAATGGTGAAGCTGTAACAGTAGACTTGTAATAAAGAAGCCCTACAACTAATTGAACAAAACCGAAGAAGAAAGCAGAATATTGGCAATTGAACGATGCATTTGCGAATAGATGAATACCTGACCTGTGTTTTTTATTAGAGAGAGAAATATATATTTGAGAATTGAGAAGATGAAACGAAGGGGGCGAAGATAGAGAAAATGAAAGGGAAGGAGGTGGATGAGGAGCAGCGGAGTACTAGGGTTTGTTTTCTATTTTTTAAGGCTATCACTAGTAGAAAAAAATTCTTTTGCTGCATAGCAAATGATGCTGTTAATCCAAAAACCGCATCACTTACAATAAAATAAAATAAACTTCATGAAAAATTTATGAAAAGATACGGTTGTTTAAACAAACGCATCATTACCTCATTATTTACACCAACCTTTTTTTTAAGGGACCAAAACCCTCGCATATCCCACATCTTCGTCCCTCTCTTAAGCCATATCTTCTTTCTCTCCTGAATTTCTTATCTTTCATTCTCTTTTCATCATCTGTCCATGAAACTCCTCCATTCCCTTTTCATCACCACTCCATTTTCTAGGGTTAGTAACTCTGTTTTCTTACTTTTTCTTTATTTCTCAATTGATCTCCCTTAAATGTTAGGATTTCAAAGGCTATTTTCTGTGATTTATGCAACGACCTACAATCATCACCACCAAGACTACCACTACCACCATCTGGAAGTACCACGACCTTCGAGGACCATTGCCGCGAGCGACAACTGCAAAGACCACCTCCTCCACCACGATTTTAGACTGGTTTGAACTTTGAAGCAATTATATTCTTATGTCCTTTTATTTGAAATATTTTTAGTCAAAATTTTTACAATTTATTGCTATAGTTGTGGCTGATTCTGGTTGTCATTTTTTATTTTTCAATTGTTTATTATTGTTGTTGATGGTTTTTGGTGAGCTAGGGTTTTTAAATTTTGGGGAAAAAAGCTAGGGTTTGGAATTTTGGGAATAGAAGACTTGAAGCTAGTACTAATTTTATAATATGTTATTTGAATTTGGTTTGTAAGTCATTCATATGAAATTATGAACTAGTGTTCTGAATCTGGGTTTTACAAAGTTGAATTGGTTTTCGGATGTGTGGTTCTCGGCTATTGGTTTGCTAATGTTTGAATTCTTGTTCCTCTTTTGTTAATACGTTTGTTTTTTTAAATTGCTTATCTACTGAAATTTTTGGTGTTTGTGTGCAACTTCAAGCAAGTAGGAAATGACTTGTTGACTCATGAATTCTGCAAAGGTCTTTCTTTTATATTGTATTTTTTATCTACGGAGTAATATTTTTCTTTGGGTTGAATAAAGATGGTGTTGAAATTTAAAATTCTGCAATTATCTAATTTTTTTTCTTCAATTGTTGCAGGGTGTTCTCGAAATTTCTTTCTCCTTGCTTTTTCATTCATATTCAGTTAAGAAAAAAATGAGTTTTACTTTTGAGTATTCATTTATGAACTCTATCACTAGTTCACTACTTTTCAACTCTTTGATGCAAGTCCGGCCTTGAGCGTTGAGCTATAACATCCTATTGAGTTATTAACGACATTAGTTCTGGAAATATTTGCTGAATGAATGGCTTTAAGTCTTCCATCATAGAAAAAAAAGAAGTAGAATGAATGATGATGAAATAATTAATACGTTTGTTTTTTGGATTGTTGGCACCATCACTTGCCAATACAAACAGCCCACTTCCAACAAATATTAATGTAACGACCCGACTCGCTTAAATCGGCGCGGAAGAAACCGACGAGTCGAATAGTTATAAACTACAACTCAAATACTTAAGAAATTAAAACTAATTCCTCGAGAATATTATTAATCAACCAAAAACGTACAAATACCCACAAGTTTGTACATACTAGTCCAAAAGTCAAAATTAGGAATACTAAAAATACGAGAAACTCCAACCACACATCAGAGTCTAAAACAACGTATAAAGTCTATACAATACGCCAATACTATCTATAAACAACAGAAATAGAAAATACATCAAATAACAGAAGTAGTAAACGTCGCTCGCCCAACCCAAAGCTAAGCAAGAGTATCGTCATCAGAAATACCTGAAAGAAAAACATACAACAGTCCACCATCAGTGGCGAGTAACATAACTGACTCACCCTAATGGGAATACACATGCACATAGCATAAATCAAATAAACAACATCAAACCAATAAACCAGAGTACAAGATCAACCCACACGTGAACTCGACCCAAACCAACTTATTCAACTATCTTTGGCGCAATCATTCATATAATAGACCGGACTATGCTCGTACGAACGCATCTTACGCGATCGAACTTTCTACTATGCTCGGATTTGAGAATCTTACTCCCAAACCCCATGAAACCAATCTTACTGGAAATCCATGTCCCGTGAAACCAATCTTACTGGAAATCCACGAAAGATCACATAGTATGACTCCAACTATCCCAATACCGCGGATGGAATAGGGGTAACGTCTTAACCCAAAAACAAAGAATCTTACTCTAAGTTTAGGGCGTCTAGAAATGAAATCAAGCTAACTTTATTAATTAATCATTTTATTAACTCAACCTAACTAAATTATATTCAAGAATTGCCTCAATGCCTTGATTCTTGAAAATAACTAGTTAAAATACCGAAGTTATACTCAAGATTGCCTTTGCGCCTTGATCTTGAGCCTAACCAACCTTAACCCATTATTTATCAACCATTCTTTAATCATATTAGACACAAACTTTAACTTTCTTTATCTTTTAAACCACTTTCTTTAACTTCCAAGATTCAACCAAGAACTCATAAAGACTCATCAAGAATTCATAAAGAACTCATAAAGAACTCATAAAGAACTCATTCAAGAATCAAGATCTTCAATCAATAACTCAATCAAGATTCAAGAACTCGACCAAGAACTCATCCAACCGTACACCACACGCATATCCTCAATATACCACACGAAAATTTCCATTCAACTTATCCAAAATTCATTAAACTTTAACACAATATTCATGAACATAAAACGACATATATTCGATCATAAAATCATCAAAACCAACATCATAATATCATGAAAACCACATAAAAATCAGATTAGGAACAATACATAAAAATCATGATTAAACATCACCAAACAACCCATACATGCATTTAATTTATACTATAAACATAGTATGCCAACAAGGTTGAGAAAGTATGTTACCTTATTGAATATTACACACAAATTCAACACAAGTATGCAGTCCGGAAACTAACACCAAACACGGCACACACACAGCCCACACACGGCTGCACACACGGTACCACGAACCACCACGTACACCACGAACCCCTTTGCACGGCTACTGCACACGGCCTGCTGCCCAATCACGAACACCACCGCACGGTCACGACACCACCACGAGCACCACTGCACGGTTCGAACACCAACCCACACGGACCCCACACGTGCACACGAACACGATCCCAAAACCAACCCGAACAAGAAATCTTAATTGAAATGAATGTGTTTAGGATTGTGTTTGGACACTTAAAGATCTATGAACTTTGAATCTTTTAAGTTTTGGGCTAGGAAAAAGATGAATAATTGATGGCTTCAACTTATTCAAAAATGGCGTGAGGCAAGGAGGAAGTGGAGGGAATTTTGGTGATTGAACTTTGATGCAAAAGCTTAAGGATGGCAAATGAACAAAACCTTAAGGCATCACTAACCACTCCTATTTATAGAAGTTGGTTAAGTGTGAAAACAAAGCAAGTGGCAAGGCTTGCCTTCCTTGCTAGAAACCGGCCATAGACTAAATGGGCCTAAAAATGGGCTCTCGTGATCCATTGTGCTAATTAACATAATTTACATGACTAATCATGCAATAATTGATTTAGCCCAAAATATTAGATAATTAATTAGAAAAATTAAATAAAAATTCTAATTAATTAAATAATAATTAAAATAAATAATAAAAACTGAAAAACAAATATTTCGAATTAAATCGAAATTATTCATATAAAAATAAAATAAATAGTTCAAAAATAAATTTGAACTAACACAGAAATACACATAAATACACATAATTATCGGCAAAAATACCAATAAAATCTGGGTCATTACAATTAAAGTTGGATCATCTTATAAGCTGCTAGTTGTTAGCTTAATATGGATTTGATATGCTACTAGTTGTTAGCTTAATCTATGGATTTAATATGCTGCTATATTGTTACCTTAATATGGAATTGATATGCTGCTAGGTGTTAGCTTGGCTATGTTTAATTATTTGTTAGTCTGCTTAACATATATTTGGTGCTTTGATCTGCTTTTTTTTCTACTGGGTTCATTACTTGCGCCTTTTTCCTTTGTGTTCCTCTTCATTTGGTCAATAAATTTTCAATTGCCTTGGTCGGATGTTCTGTTGTGATGGCGATAATCTTAGGTCTAACTTTCCATTTTTTCTTTTGTCACTCCTCTTTGTTTTCCAGGTACTCACTCACTCCTTTTCTATGTTTAATTTTCTATTGCTAATTTTGTTTTCACTTATGATGGCATATAGATGCCTAGAATAATGGTGGTATTTTAACATTTGGGTGATTTGTTGTAACCCCTTATCAATATTTTTATTTGTTGTACTAACATTCTGAAAATGTTCTTAATGTTTAGCCTATAAGCTGTTAGAAGCTTATTTTGATTATTATTGTCTTAGATTTGGTGTGTGTTTAGATTATCCAACTTGAATTTTAGTTAGAAGCTTCATTTGAATATTCTACTCCACCTATATTTTATTGAAAACTACTTGTTAATTCTTTGTAACTTTTACTTGTATATTGTTCACTTATTTGACCCTATTACACTACTAGAATAAAATTTTAATGCAACGCTTATCTACTAGATTTAGTTGTCGGTGACATTTAGTTGTCAATTTATATATATATATTATTGGGGGGGGAGGGGGATATGACTACAAATCAATCTATGTGTAGGTGTGATTACTTGAACTCTTATCTACAGCAGCGAGCAACCATACGAAGCCAGCAAGACAATCTTGTAGGTATATGTGCTCATACTTTAGGCTTTGCTTTCTACATAAGTAATTATTGTGTCTTTTAACTATTGTTGATACATATTGTTAAGACGCTAAACAAATATGGCTTGCATATATAGATTTTTTTTCCCCTTGTTTTATATTGATATTTGGGTTTGGATTATGATTCATCTTGGATATTGAGACTTCTCTCTGATATGACTTTTAAACACAACTTAATGGTATGCACCTAAGATAAACTATGAAATCATAGATGAGGAGATTATACACCTGTCTGCTGTAATTTATGACCTTTTCTTGAAGGGAAGCCTGCAATTGTTATTAATATTATTGCAAATTGTCTAGAGTGGTAAGCAGAAATTAGTGAAAAAATGAGAACAAAATGAAGCTAATGTTTGCCAGTGGCAATGCTTTGCATGTGCAATATGATTCTTCATTTTCAATCTTTCTTTTATCTTGTTTTTATCGTAAATGGGTTACAATCTTTGTGTTTTTTCTGTCTCAGTATCTACCAGGTGCAGGATTAGGTATTATCCTGTTGCTCGTACATGTCTTCTAAACTGTATGTGTTTCTGTTTGAGCTAATTCATGGGCTTTAATTATTTGTTTTTCTCCTAATCAGGGAATGCCGGGATCATCTTTTAAATAGTGAAGATGGTTGCCTGCTGATGGTTGCAGTTGTGGTTCTAGTAGGGGTTTCTGCTGATGCTACTGTTGTATGGTGTATGGTGTAATCGTTGCACTTATATTATGCCTATTTATAAAGTTTTTTTTAGTTTGATGTAATAAAAATACAATTTGGTCAATTATGCTTAATGATTATTGATGTTGGAATTACCTGCTCCATTGTCTGCCATCACTAGCTATTGAAACTTATATGCGTCTTCATTACTAGCTGACTACAATCTGCCACCTCCAATTACAATTTTTTTTTTTATTAAAAAATAGCATCAAAAGATGCGGTTGTATTAGAAAACCGCATCTTTTGTTTGATTAAAGGGTGCGGATTTTTCATAGATATTGTATCCTTTAGTTAATTAAATAATGCGGTTTTTTGTAAAACCGCATCTTTTGGTTAATTAAAAGATGCGGTTCACAACCGCATCTTTTAATTTTTTTTCTAAATGATGCTCCTATATGATCTACGGTTGAAAACCGCATCATTTACGATAGAAACAACCGCATCAATTGAATTATTTTCTACTAGTGTATAAGTATTAAATTCAGTCGCAAGTTTGTCGCTAATAATAAATTCAATCGCAATTTTGCGACTATTTAGCGACGATAGTTTTTGTAGTTGCTAAATTGCGACTACTAGTCTCATGCGGTTGCAAAAATTGATTTTAGCGATTAAATTTTTAGGTGGTCGCTAAAATCGGTCGCTAATTGACATTTTTCTTGTAGTGTTAATTCTGAACCCGTTAAAGTCCTGTTTGATTCCGGGGCTACTTATTTGTTTGTGTCTATGATGGTTCTACTCAAGTTGTCTTCTGTCTAGAAGTTTATGGAGAGTGCGAAGAATTAATTATTATTTTAACAATGCTTTTCTTTTTCAATAAATGTTTTGTGGTGGGTAAAATTCAAGACTAAATATTTATTATTAATATTTCAATCCTCTTGCATTTTATTTTTATTTCAAATCTTAACTTTTTTTTTTAAATATCAATCGCAATGCTTTTCATAGTCTTCTAATACAATAAAATTTCGTGTTGTGTTTTCAAAAATTTCATTAATTTAGCTATTTTATTTTTAAAGATAAATTTCCTCTATGATATAATTTAAACAATAGAAGGAGAGTCTTTATATTTGGCAATGAAGAAATAAGTGGTACAAGTAGATTGACTAGGCTTAGGGGAAGTACATGTTAATGAAGGTTGGAGTTTATATGCAAAAAGAATGTACATAGATTGATCGTAAAGGAAAAGTTCAGTTACATATAGTATACTTTGGGATGAGATGATTCAATTGAAAGGATTAGATATAATTGTTAATAGGGAATTTTAAGTCAAAATAGGGTGATGTGAGACCTTATTACAGATAAAACCCTTATGGAATCACTAAATCAACACCATTGGGACGATAAATATTTTGAGATAAGGAACTAATAAATGAGGGGTAAATGTTCATGAATTTTGTAGTTATAAATTTTATATATGTTTATATGTGGAAGTAAAACTATTAATTTAGTGGGGACAAGAGATGACTTATTGTTGGAAAATTGCATATAAGAAGAATGAGTGAAGGGTGAAATAAAGTTATTACGGAAGATATATAAAAATAATAATAATAATATAATAGAGCTTGGTTGTGTATTAACTTTAAATTCTTGGAGATTCTGAAGGTTATGATATATATTACGAAAGTGAGGTTATGGATATTCAAAATGTTATTTGTGCATTTAAATATATCTGGAGGTAGGATAATAGAAATATGTAAGTATTTTTAACTAGCTATAAGAGGTGATAAAAGGTTGCTATATGGAGAGTATAAAAATGTATTGATGAAAAGTTCGATTTTAGGTGAGATGGTTGAATAGTAGTAGAGTCTTTTATTTGAAGATAAAAGTACAGATAATTAGAAGGGAATAATATGAATTAGAGTTGTGCTGTCAACAATTATTTATGTAGAGAAATTTTAGTGGTAATTATTAATTAATAGGAAGTACAATTATTTATGTATAATTTAAAGTTTATGGGATAAAGATGTTCATTTGGGTGCTGTTGTGGAAAGTTATATTTACTAAGGTGATATTAGCAAATTAGGTATTTTTATTAAGGTTAAATAAATTCATAGCATAGTGAAAATTTTACCGTTGAAGAAGGACAAATTGATGTTTGGGAATAGGAAGTTTGTAAGCATAAATCAACTTATTTGCATATTTGTGGAATTTGCTAAAAAGTTTGAAATAAATATTACATGATATAAATTTTTTTTGTTGATAGATTTTGAAGGAATGATTTTTGGTTTCAAAAAAAATAAAAATAAAAGTATTTAATAAACAAAATCATTTTTATGTTGCGAGTTACGGGGTCGTAACTCATTTTAAGGGGGGTAGAGTGCGATAAATTTCGCTTCTTTCTTTTTATGAGTAAATAAGTCATTCTTACGTTAATTTATGCAACTTTGTTGCAATGTCTCTGCAAGTTTGCAAGTTAGTACAAATTTTGTGTATAGGAAAAGTCAATTGGTATTACAATTATAGCAATAGAGTCAAAGATAATGTTACAAGGCAATCTTGCACTACTCTTTTTGGTTATTTTTCTATCTTTTAGCAACATGGTTGCTAAGTTTAGTTACTGTTATGTGCTAAGTATGATTGCAAGTTCCAGCCATAGGAAATGTAAATTTTCATCTCTAAATAAAATGCTAACTATTTTGGTTAAAGTTTGATTAAAGTTTCGGGACGAAACTTCTTTTAAGGGGGGTAGACTGTAATAACCCGAATTTTGAGCATAAAATTAATATAATAATAATAATAATAATAATAATAATAATAATAATAATAATAATAATAATAATAATAATAATAATACAGGGAGAATATATATATATATATATATATATATATATATATATATACAATTATGATAGAATAATATTGCCTATGTAAGGGTTGCTGAGAACGTTCTAAAATAATTAATGTTACGTTTTAGATTTTCCGAGGAAATGATATATTTGTTATATTTTATTTTAAAAGGAATAATAACAGGAAAACGGCTTTAGGTTGTAACTGTTTTGGGCCCACAGGCAACTGACAACAGCTATTTATATTAAAAACCCTAGGAGTCAGTTGTCAGTAGCACACAACACAAAGAAGGGAAAAAAAAATCAAAAAAAAAACTCAGTTTTTCTCTCTCTCTCCCTCTGTTTTAGGAACTAGGAAAAAAAACTTCTCTCTGCAGACCACCGTACACCACGCCGTGCACCACCGGGGTGAGCCTCCGTGCACCACCACTGCCAGCAACCGTGCGCTACCGTGGGGACGCTATTGCCTTGCTGCTGGGTCCTCTGCTTCACGGTATTTCTATTAAAAAAAAAAACTTCTTCTTTCTTTAAATCTTGAATTAATCATGTTTAAATATTTTTTTAATTCATGTTTAACTTATGATTCTTGAATGAGTTTAGGGTTGTTTTATAGTTTAAAATCTGATTTTCTTTAGATTATTTAAGATTTTGATTTTCAAAGGTTTATGTATGATTTGAATATTTTATTGAACTTGAATAGACTTATGTAATTATTCATGAATTGAATCTTGATCCTATAATTTAAAGTTTTATTTCAGATTTAAAAAAAAAAATTAAAAAAATTTCGAAATTCTTTTAAAAATGTCGAGTGAAAAGAAAAAGGGGGAAAATTTTAGAATTTTTGACTTGAATCTTGTTTTAATCTTATATGGGTATATTAGGGGTTGATTTAGTGTTAAACAAATGATTTAATCATAAAGTTAATGTTTTAATGGGGTTAAAAAAAACTATTTTAAATTTGTCTTTTTCCTAAAATAATCATATTTTGATGAATTTAAATTATTTTAGGATTAGAACGTGTTATAAGTAGCCTAGGGGTGAAATATGCGTTAATTAGGGATTAAAATTGATGTTTAAAGTGTTTAAAGGGGTTTTTCAAAATTTTAATGTTGCTGTGATTTTATTAAAAATGGTTTAAATTAAAGATTTTCAGTGGTAATAAGCTGTTTTCGTGTTCGGTAGTAGTTAGAAGGTATCGGGTAACGTTAGAACCTTTAAAATCGCGTTCCGAACATTTTAGAACGCTTAAAAATAATTAATAACGCGCTGAAATTTTTATTATCGTACACTAAGGCGGTATTATAATTATTTAAGTTATTCCACAATATTAAATTTAATAAGAGGGCGCAAAAATATGATTATGGGATTAACTAAAGGAACTAAATATTATTATTAGAGGTTGGAATGTTGTAATACATGCTTAGGGTAGTTGTGATGATGAAGGGATATTAATTAGTCCCAATGTTTATGTGTAGGAGAGTTTGAATTCGGGAAATTCAAGTAATTGTGGCTAGCTGGATATATTATACTAGGTATGTATGTACTCAACAAGTTGTTTGCATGTAGTAGCATGTCTAGGGCATGATTTGAACTGCGTTGCCTGGTTGTATGACATGTCTAGAAAAAGAATATATCTATATATATCTACATATTGTTACAGCATGTTGCCCTGAATTGCATATTTTATCACAGTTGGATTAGGAGTTAAAATATGAACATTTATACCAGGTAATGTGGGGCCAATAAGCATTAATATTATTTACCACGATTGTGTGGGGCCATGGGCATAAAAGGACTTGTTAATTATGTGATCGCTAAATAAAAGATAAATAAACCTGCAACTGTGTGATGCTATATATTGTAGATTTTAGGAGAATTAAATTGAATCAGATCTTCTTAATATGGTAAACCACGTAAAGTGAAAGAGGATTCGCACCAAAATTCTTGGAACATATACACCTTGAGTATGAACATATGGGGGAGGCGATCTAGCTTCCTACAGGAGGTACCAGACATTGTACAATCTTGTTTTATTTCCTTTTCAAATTCTTTATGGATCCCGTCACCCTTTTTCCGCTCGACTTACAGTCGGGTGCATGGCCTGAGGCGTCTTGACAGACAATGGTTTATAAACTTTGGAAACCCGTTCAATGTGAATCCAATCTCTTAATAACATGAATACGTACACAATATGTATCTTACTGATATTTAATCTCATCACTATCATTTATTTGTCTAACACTGGAGTCTTTCATCTTAGCTCAGTCATTATAAGTTAGTTAATGTTAATTTTCATTTAATTAATTCACGTTCTACTATATATGCGTACTCATCTATTTGCTGACTGTGTGTTTGTATGTGCATTGGCCTTGACTTTATCTCGGCCCTGCGTAGACCCATTTTTAATGGTGAGTAGTAGGGAAGGAATAAAGGTATGCTACAGGTGGGGCATGATGCATTTTTGGGGAAAGAGTGGAGAGTAGCTACTATTCTTTTAGTTCCAATAATTTAGTTAGCGGATGCTGACTTACATAAACTATTTGCTTGGTTTTGCTATTGTATTTTCTTGAGTAATATAATTCCTTAAATTTTTATCGGGCCTGCTAAGGTTCGAACTTGTAATAGATAGTAATTTTCGGTTTGGTACTTAATTCTTTTATTTGTTTAATTTAATAAAGGTCGAGGAACAAATACTGGACTAGCTTTAAAGACAATATTTTGAAAACTCTTCTGCTGTGTAACTTTGAAAACTGCCGTAGTCGTTTGAACACGATGGCGGTAATATCTTGGATTTTCTTTTTGATGTTATTTTCACATTAGATTTGTGAATACTTGAGTTTTTGCAAGTAGGGAATTTCCAGGGTATTACAAGTGGTGTAAAAAAAAAAAACCCCAAATGAGGTTTTTTGACACATTGGGTGGTAGGAAAAAGGGAAAAGTTGTTGGGTTGGGGACAAGTGCTGACATGTACTGCAAAAAACAAAGGCGGACAAACAACCCTTCCTACACTCCATCCGCATTAAACCAATTGAATGACCGAAATAGAAGATATGGAGCGGAAGAGAGATGAGGACGAACACAAAATGGCCGAGATGCAGAAGTTGTTGGAATTGTACGGCAATTTGTTAAGTCAATGCAGCGGTCTAGAGATGTCTCAATATCGTCCTCCACCGGGCGGCGACCAAGATGATGGATTAGAAAACAGCGGAACATGTGCAACATAGTTTTTCTTTTTTTGTTTTTTTATTATTTTTGTAAAATATTAGTAAAAACTTTTTATGAATTTTAATTGTATTAGATTGGATTGGTATCATTATTAGTAAAAAATTTGTATGAAAGATTTATTATGGATATTTATAAGGGGAAATTGCCTTGAATAATACAACCTTTTGATTTTTCGTGAATAATACAACCTTGTACACAAATTTGCAACGAATGATCTTTTTTACCTACAACCTGTATAACAGGTCAAAACTATTAATTATCTTTTATTTTTATTTTTTTAAAATCAAAAATTAAATTAGAAAACAAAAAAAATCAGAAAATAAAATTAGAAAATAAAATAATCAAAATAACCCCCTTCTCTCTCCTCCCTCACGTCTTCTGAACTCTTCCCCGCCACCGCCGCCCCCGCCGCCACTCCCCTTCCTAGCGGCAAGCCCACCCCCTTCGACCCCTAACCCCAACGAAACACAAAAATAGCCAGCCACCGCCCTCACCTCCATTAAAACCACCACTTCTAATGACCTTAAAACCCCACACAACAACCACCTCGGCCACCACTGCCTGATCTTCCACCTCCACCACTCTCTCTCCTCCCCCGCATCCTCTTCGACCCCCCACCGCAGCTTCCCCTTCCCAGCCATCCCATCAAACCACCACTGTAATCAACCCATCGAACCACCACCTTCATTAGCCACTTCGAACCACCACATCACGAACACCACCAAACCCAGTCGTCACCCCCCCCCCCCTCACTGCCCACCCAATTTGAATTCTACCACCATTGAACCCTTGTACCACCACCAAGGCACCAACACAACTCTTGAAGCCACCCAATAAAACCCAATTTCAATGTCGCACCTCCCCCCGCCCCAACTCAATCGAACCCCCCATCCCGCCCACCCCAATTCGAACTCCCCAACACCCCCACCCCCCACCCCCATTCGAACCCCTAGCAAAAAAAATAGAGAGAGAGAGAAAGATCAGATCTGGTGACGATGGTGATGAGCTTCCGGTGATGGTGACGATGTTGATGGACGGATTGGACGTCGGTGATAATGGCGTGGTAGTGAGATTGAAGAGAAGAGGGAGGGGTTATGGTGGTTTGGGGTGTGACCCTTCACTTATTTCTGATTTTTTTCCCCTTTTTTTAATTTTTTTTTCTGTTATTTTTTTTTTAATTTTTCCTTTTTTTTTAAAATAAATTGCAACAACTAGTCAAAACTTGACACGTGTCCCAAAAACCTGTTTTATAAGTTAAAAACAGGTTTTGTATCATTCGTTGCAAATTTGTGTACAAGGTTGTATTATTCACGAAAAATCAAAAGGTTGTATTATTCTTTGCAAATTGTTGAAAGGTTGTATTATTCAAGGCAAAAAATCCTATTTATAATATGCAATGGAACAGGTTTTGGTATGAATGAAGCAAATTTTCAACGAATGGAAAAATATGTATTCAATGGATGAATCGATTGTAAATCATTGTATGAAATCAATAGTATATTTAAATATAATTGTGAATGTAATAATTATAAAATAATAAAATGCAAACATTAGCGTCCGCCATTACATATCTGACGTCCGTCTCATAATGCAAATTACACAATCGTATAATATATTTAACGTCCGCCTCAATTATCAAAGACGAACGCTAATAGCGTCAATCAAGCTAAGGAAGACGTTAATTAATGTCCTCTTTAGGATATTATCGTCTGTCCTAGGAGGCGGACGCTAAGTAACGTCCTCCATAACTAACGTTTCATTGTGCACAAGACCACAACATTTCTTATTATGCACGATCACGACCAGGGGCGGACCCAAGAATTTTGTCTAAGTGTAGTACTAATCTGGGCCTTATAAAAAAATGAAATAAAAGACATTCATAGCAATTGCAAATTCATTGATTAAGTCATGTGCGCTGGTCGAATTGAAGTTGTTCAAACTAAAATAAAATCTTAATACAAATTACATGTAACAATGTCACCATCTCTTACCTTTTTGGGAATTAGAGCAAAAGTTAATTAAAAAAAGCAACCTAAAAAATGTACTGTAAATGAAATAATTAATTAATTAACAAAATATGGCCAAAAAAGAAAGTAATGCTCAAAAGGGGAAAAAATATTTAAAAGAGGAAGGAGAGGAAAATATGAATTGGAAATGTCATCTCTAGTCTAGGAGTCAAACCCACGGCCTAGAGCACAAACCAACAACCTCTTATATTACCACTAGGCTACATATTGTCTTTGGTTATAATTGTTGCCTGAATATGTATATAACTAATTCTCCGAACCAATTGTAGCACGTGCAACCGTATGCTACTTAATAGGCCAGGTCCGCCCCACTCCACGACATTTCTCATCAGTTGATTCAGTTCCCTCCTTGCTCCTTCAACCATGACCTTCCTCCTTCAACCTCCCTCCCTCTTTCAACCTCTGCCCGTTCGTCGACTTGAGGCCACCGCCAACACGACTCCGACCAGAAGCCGCCGCTATGTTGAGATTTATTGATTTAGAATATAAATGTATATAATTATGAATATTAATAATACTAGACGTAGTATTATGTGTATTGAAGTTCGTAATTATGCAAAGTTTTTAGCGATATAAGTCGTTGAACGTTGAGGTAAAGTGCACCAATAACAGTGGAAAATCGCGAGTAGTGACTTGAGGTCGCGACCCGCGAGAATAGTCTGAAGTGCAAAAAGTGCAAAAAAGAGACAGAAGCAAATTGCGAGTCGCGACTCGCGAGCCTGGTGGTTATGCGCCAGTTTTGCTTGATTTTTGCCGTTGCGTTGTGTCTGTTCGAAAGGACGGCTGTGCATTTTGGAGAAGTTATTTAATAACTTATCTAAAACTGAAATGAAACATAAGAAGTTACACTCAATTTTCATTTCTATCTCTTGCATACAGCTAAGGTTTTTCTCCATAATTACAAAGAATTTTACACATACAAATCCCTTCTTCATTTCGTAGTAATTGGAACAAGGCTCGATTCCTACGGTTTCTTGTTGTATCTTGTTAACAAATTTCCTACAACCCGACCTTTGTATTGGGTTGAAATATTGTTTTCAGGAAAGTGTCATCTGTCACGCCTCAAGTGTTTGTCACACTATTTACCCACAAGTTTCCAACAATATGAAAACAATATTTCTAGTATGGCTTCAATCAAAGAGTTGACAACAAACATTGCCAAACTTGACAAGTTCGGGGGTGTAGAATTCCGTCGATGGCAGAAAAAGGTACACTTCTTGTTGACGTCGTTAGTTGGGTGTGGCATACGTTCTTACAACACTGATCGGGTGGTTAGGGGTCGTTAGTTCCTAATCCGGTCAAAACTAATTACCCTAGGCTAACCTAACAAGTAGTATAGGAAAGTAAGGGGTCGAACCACAAGAAACTAGCGGATTACTTAGTCAAGTTATTGAGTGAAAATGGGGTTTTTAATAAAGAGGAGAGGTGATTAAACTACTTTAACTAATTAAATCTAATTAAATAAATTAAATTAAAATGAAGTAAAATCAACGATTAAAGGGCACTAGGGAAAGGGGGAAAACGTGATATTCCAAAAATCAAGCACGGAGCAACCACATAGCAAGCATAAAATCAATTGTTTCAAGCAAAGAGATTAGTTTATACAAGAGGGCTTAGATTTCTCAGCCGACCCACTCACACAACATCTCAATCTAGACCAAACCAAACACCATGGATCGAATCGCTCGGTAGGCCAGATCTCTCATTCTCTACCTCGCTCACAACCCGGTTCGAAATACTCTAGACCCTTCCTAACATGTTGTCTCTAACCTCATGCTTAGATTTCTCAACCGCACTTGGTTAGTCCAAGATTCTATCGTAGAAGTCGGCCAAACTCCTAATCTAGCATTTCAATCCATGTTAGAAAACAAGCATCAACAAGTTATTTCATACCAAACTAACAATTACTCCATGTTCAATAATCAAAATACCATCATTTTCCCCCTCCCCTAGCTAGAAATCTAGCCTAGGAGAGGGATGTTCATACTAACAAAAGCCATAAATAGACCAAACATGATAGAAGAAGTAGAGAAACTAATAAATATGGAAAATAACAACTAGACTTGCAAATACTACTTCAAAGATTTAAACTTAAAATCACAAAAACAATGAACAAGAAATTATAGCTAATGACAAGTAATAACTCAACAAATAATAACATACAAATGATGAACAAATAACAAAGAAAGAAAGTTGAGAAAAGTTACCAAACTAGAAGATTGAATAAATAGATTGATTGCAAAATGAAGAAGAGATTGTTGAAGATTACAAGCTAGAACTATCAAAACTCTTGTGTTTCTCTCTCCAAAAATACTGAAAATAATGCTAAGTATATTGGTATTTTCGTTCCCCCCCAAACCTAGAAGAGTTGGGGTATTTATATATTACATGAGAGAGAAGGGGAATATTCAGAATAAATGAGCCGCTGCAGGTGGGAGCGGACGCTCTGAGGGTCGAGAGCGGACGCTCCACTAATACGACAAATAGACGAGCTGACAATGAGTACCACGAGCGGACGCTGAGGAAGGGGAGCGGACGCTCCATGCATGGCGAGCGGACGCTCCATGGGTTGGAGCGGACGCTCTGGCCTTTGCTAGCAGCCAATGCCTTTCTGATCTATGCCGAGCAGACGCTCTGAGGGTAGGAGCGGACGCTCGGTGGTACTTGGGCGTGCTGAGGCTGGGCAAGGGGAGCGGACGCTCTAGCTCCAACAAGAAGCTCATGCACCTTCGACAAGCAGTCCGAGCGGACACTCAAAGGGGGTGGAGCGGACGCTCGGCGTTGGAGCTGCCATTTCATTCCACTTCAAGCTTTGAATTGTCACTCCCGGGCTCGAGCTTCGCACACAAGGCTCCGAATGCTTTGGCGTGGACCTGAAACAACTCATGCAAAATATCAAAGCACTTGTATTCTCATTTACTCTAAAAAATGCATAGAAAATACCCAAAAATGAAACGAGATCCAAATCTTGGTAACATGTAACGAGCGGAGGAGAAACCAATTAAAAATGCACAAATATGGGCAAGACAAAGACTAAAAAGGATGAAAAATGACCTATAAGATGGTGCTCAAATGCACCGATCAAAATCGCCCCAACTAAGCCTTTGCTCGCCCTCGAGCAAAGTCAAATTGGTTCCCGAACCACAGGATAACAACACCAAGTAATGGAAGCTAACGAACCTAATTAAACACACCATATTTACACTAACTGACTGTCATAGGAATCACGGTCATTTTTAGCGTAAATGACAAGCCCTTTAAACCTCCAAGTCCCTTAGGAGGGCGAGTGAGCTCTCGCGAGGGTTTGCGAACAAAGATTAACCCACAACTGAAAAGTGAGCCAAATAAAGAAAGAAAATAAAATAAAATTATGACTTCCATGCCCAAGGTCACCCCTCATCAATATGGTTCACATATCCCCAATGCCTCTCAAATGACTTCCAAGGGGAGCAATTCCACAAGAGGTGTGCTCGTAAATCAAGGGGCTTCAATGGGCTAGCAAGAAGTGTTTAAGGAGTGTCCTCGATAAACAAAGCAAACCTCATCTCACACACAACCATTGCTCTCTTTGGTAGTCTTTTCACTTATCCCCTAACGATCCACATGCTTGGCAAACCGTTCTCTCCCTAAAGTTCACATCGACATTCTTAGATTAAGTTACGTAGTAGTGAGTATGCAAAGGACTTGTGGCTTGGCCACTTATTGAGGTTTTTTTTTTTTTCTTTTTTTTTTTTTTGATTGAATAGGCTACTACCCTTGTGGACATTGCCACTTATTGGACTTGAGAAAATGTGCTTAGCACTTATTGACTCAATAGACATGTGGTGAAACCACTTATTGACTCGATAAACATGTCGTGAAACCATTTATTAACTCGATAGGCATGCATGTTAGCTATTACACGAACTTACTAGGAGAATCTTTGTGAACTTTAGAGATTGATTCTTTTTCCTCACATATTTTTCATTGGGACATAAGCTACTCATTTTTCGCTAAGAACAAGGCGTGGGATATAACCCGAATTTATGTTTACACCAAATTTGGAAATGCCCCCCCTACTCATAACTCATGGGAATTGGATCGAAGGAATCCACATAAATCTCATCACAGGAGGTCATTCCAAAAGCAACGAAACCAATAATTGCAAAACAAGCAAAAATCTTTTTGAAATATATATATATATATATATATATTTTCTTTTCTCTCTCTTTTTATATATATATATATATATTTTTTTTTCTTTTTTTTTGCTTTTAATTAAATAATTACCAAGCTTAAAATAAAAATAAAAAAATAAAAAAAAATAAAAAAAGGACAACTCAAAATAAAAGAAAATCAAGAAAATAAACAAAAAAAAAATAAATAAACAACCCACGTGAGTAAAACTCACAATCCACCAAAACAAAATAAACAAAAACAACTAGCTAACTAATGCCAATACTATGCTTGGAGAATATAATGCAATGGCCCCTACTCACAAAATATAACAAACAACTCCCTTGCTCACAAATTCATATTAACATGCTTAACTCCCAAAATGATAAGTCATACACAAAAAAATGTGCTCAAACACTAATACTTAGGCTAAGAACAAATTTCATGGTCAACCAAAATTTACCAAGAGAAATTAAACATGAAACAAAACAATGGCATGGGGTAAAAATTTGGGGGTTTTATGGCCAAAAATAGGGTCCAAACTCAAAAATTCAATTGCTAGATTCAAGTAACCAAAGCAAGAATTCTACAAATAAATGCTAGATTCAAGTTTTTTTTTTTTAATGTTTTTGAGCAACCTATAATCATCAAAATCATAAGGCAAGAACATATTCAAACACAAACCTACATGCTTCATTCAAACACTCAACAACATAAATCATGAACAAATGTAACAAAAATTACAAAATTGAACATGAAATGCATACATAACCTTGAATTAAGCATAAATAAGGAGCTTGAAAGCATTACCAAATGGATTTGAGCAAAAAGATTGAAGCCCTAGGTGAGAGAAAGCGAAAAAACGAGCCCTAAAACGCCATAGCCGTGCAAAAAATAGTGAGGAGAGAGAGTGGCTTGAGTTTTTGGTGAGAAATTTGGTGAGATTTGATGAAAAAATGGAGGTTTTGAGATGGAGATTAATGGGGTTATGAGAGGAGAGAGAGTAAGAGAATGGTTGTGTTGAGAAGATGAAGTGAAAATGAGGTGTATTTCGACCCCCATTTAGTTTAAACTCGTGAAGTAAAAAAAAATTTTTTTTTTTTTCGTTGAAGAAACGCAGAGCGGACACTCGCGTATGAAGGAGCGGACGCTCGCCCAGAATAAAAAGAGGCAGTGAGCAAATCTGGACGTTCGCGAGCGGACGCTCGCACCCTGGAGCGGACGCTCGCCTCACTTAAAAAAAAGCTGTGCAACTGGGCAAATGGGAGCGGACGCTCGCTCCAGCCAGAGCGAACGCTCCTCCCCTAAAGGAAAAGGCAGTATGCAACTGGACATATGGGAGCGGGCGCTCGCTCACCCCGAGCGGGCGCTCCACGTCTTCAAGGCACTTTTTGTTCTAAAATTACCCACTGAGAGCGGACGCTCCTCACCCAAGAGCGGACGCTCCATCACTTCAAAACAACTCCACTTACTATTTTGGCACTCACCAAAAGATTAGCCAATTGTGGGGCAAAAAGGTTAGTACTGACCATTAAATTGGCCATCCTATGCCTCAAAAAGCCCGGAATTCCACGGAATTTTGAATTTTTTTTTAAAAGGGAAACCTACAATGAGCTCTACCCCCCTCACAAAACGAAATTCCTCTGGAATTTCCATCACTACCAAGCAAGAAATGGCAATACCACAAATACAAAAGCTAAAAACTAAAATTGTTCAAACAACTATTCACAAAAAGGATACACGGGTTGCCTCCCGGAAGCGCTTCTTTAATGTCATTAGCTTGACGCGGCCCCCCACCACAAAGGCGGAGGGATCGAAGAGTGCTTAGTTTTAAGGTCCCTAAGCATTGGACCATCCATGATAAGTTCTCAATCAAAAGGGGATTCATCCCTCACAACATTCAACCGCAAGCGAGAAGAGTCGGGGATCTCTTCGTTGGAGTAGTACTTCTTTATCCTTTGGCCGTTGACCTTGAACACATTGTCGCCTTGTTGGAGCTCAAATGACCCATATGGAAACACCTTAGTGATCGTATAGGGACCGAACCACTTAGATTTGAGCTTCCCGGCTCTCAACTTCAGCCTAGAATTGAAAAGGAGCACTTTGTCACCTACTTGGAAATTACGATCCTTGATCCTCCGATCATGCCACTTCTTTGATTATTCCTTGTACACTTTGGAACTCTCATAGGCATCATGTCTTAGCTCTTCCAATTCACTTAGCTTGAGGAATCGTGCTTTTCCGGCGGCATCCAAATCCATGTTCAAGTGCTTCAAAGCCCACCAAGCTTTGTATTCTAGTTCCACCGGTAAATGACACCCTTTTCCATAAACTAGCCGGTAAGGAGTTGTACCAATCGGAGTCTTGTAGGCCGTCCGAAGAGCCCAAAGCGTATCATCCAATCTCAACGACCAATCCTTTCGCGTTTGATTCACCATCTTCTCTAAAAGGTTCTTGATTTCTTTATTGGACACCTCGACTTGCCCTTGAGTTTGAGGGTGGTATGGCAAGCCCACTCTTTGGGTGACTTCATACTTCTTCAAGAGTGCACGAAAGTGATTCTTCGCGAAGTGAGAACCCCCATCGCTTATGATGCATCGAGGTACTCCAAATCTAGGGAATATAACCTTCTTGAGGAGACGGACCACTACCTTGTGGTCATTGGTTGGAGAGGTAATTGCTTCAATCCACTTAGTCATGTAGAGGTTGCCACACGATGATACAAAAGGACCCATGAAGTCGATTCCCTACACATCGAAAGGCTCAACATGCAAAGTATAGTTTTGGGGCATCTCATGACGTTTTGTAATTCCCCCGGTCCTTTGGCATCGGTCACATCTTTGGATGAATGAGTGAGTATCTTTGTGCAATGAAGGCCACCACAACTTGCATTCAAGAACCTTGGCCGTCGTCTTATCAACACCACCATGGCCTCCGCTCGGTAAAGAGTGACAATGCTTCAAGACCCCTTCCACCTCGTATTCCGGAACACACCGCCGGAACAACCCATCATTACACTTCTTGTAAAGGTAGGGGTCTTCCCAAAAGTAGCGGCGAGACTCCTTGATCATTCTTTTCTTTCGGTGGGAATCGAAGTCTTGAGGGAAGTCTCCACACACAAGGAAATTCGCCATGTCGGCGAACCATGGAATAGTCTTGGAGACGATTGCCATCAAAACTTCATCACGAAGCTCATCATCAATAGGTAGCTCTTCCTCTTCATATATGGGATGATTAAGGGGCAACCGGGAAAGATGATCGGCCACATAATTTTCACAAACCTTCTTATCCCGAATCTCAACATCAAATTCTTGGAGGAGAAGTACCCATCGGATGAGGCGGGGCTTAGAATCCTTCTTGGCCCATAGATACTTGATTGCCGTGTGATCGGTGTACACTATCACCTTGTTGCACATCAGATTTAATCGAAACTTATCAAAAGCAAAGACAACGGCGAGCATCTCCTTCTCTGTGGTGGTGTAGTTCTTTTGAGCTTCATCCAAAGTTCTACTAGCATAAGCAATCACATGAAGCTTCTTATCCTTTCTTTTCCCTATCACCGCTCCCACTGAAAAGTCACTCGCATCACACATTAGCTCAAAAGGTAAGTCCCAATCCGGGGCTTGCACTATAGGCGCACTAATCAAGGCACTTTTTAAAGTTTCAAAAGCCTCAATGCAAGCATCTCCGAATTCGAACTCCCTATCCTTATGAAGCAAGTCGGTCAAGGGGCACGCAATAGAAGAGAAATCTTTAATGAACCTACGGTAGAACCCGGCATGCCCGAGGAAAGCCCCGACTCCGGTCACCGTAGTAGGTAGGGGAAGCTTCTCTATTGCGGCCACCTTGGCCGAATCTACCTCAATACCCTTTTTCGAGACTTTATGGCCAAAGACTATGCCTTCCTCAACCATAAAGTGGCATTTTTCCCAGTTCAAAACAAGATTCGTCTCTTGACAACGCTTCAATACTCGCTCGAGATTAGCTAAACAATTGTCAAGAGACGAACCACAAACACTGAAATCATCCATAAACACTTCAATAGCATCCTCTAGCATATCGGAGAAGATAGCGGACATGCACCTTTGAAAAGTAGATGGGGCATTGCATAGACCGAAGGGCATTCTCCGGTATGCGAATGTCCCAAACGGGCATGTGAAAGTAGTCTTCTCTTGATCCTCGGGGTGGATCGGGATTTGGAAAAATCCCGAATACCCATCAAGGAAGCAAAATTAAGAATGTCCTACTAACCTCTCCAACATTTGGTCCATGAAAGGCAAGGGGTAATGATCTTTCTTCGTGGCTTTGTTGAGCCTACCATAGTCAATGCACATCCTCCACCCGGTCACCGTCCGGGTGGAGACATCATTCCCCTTGTCGTCCTTTATAATGGTCATACCCCCTTTCTTGGGAACCACATGGACGGGACTTACCCACTTGCTATCGGAGATAGCGTAGATAATCCCCGCCTCACGGAGTTTCAAGACCTCTTTCTTCACCACCTCTTTCATGGTGGGATTCAACCTTCGTTGAGGTTCTATAGAGGAGGTATGACCATCATTAAGATGGATCCTATGCATGCATAAACTCGGACTAATCCCTTTCAAATCATCAATGCTATACCCGATGACCCCTTGATATTTTCGCAAGAGTTGCTTCAATTTTTCCAAAGAAGGGTCATCAAGGCTAGCGTTGACAATAAAAGGGTAACAACAAGCATTATCAATGAAAGCATATTTGAGTGAAGGGGGAAGGGGTTTCAGTTCTACCTTGGGAGGAGGCGTGGTCCTCTCCTCATCCTCGGTTTGGATCAATGGGAGCTCGTCTAATGGTTCATCTTCCACCGGAAAAGCTTGGTCAAGAGAGGCTTCAAATTCCGTAGCCTCCTTGGATTTCTCTACCCTATCTTCTAATTGCATAACTTCTTCAAGAGGATCTTCCCTTCTTCGATGAACCCGCTCACACTCATCAAGCTCATTACTCACAAGATCAACCCGGCAAGGCTTTTCAACCATCGGTTTCTTCATCAACTTAGAGAACTCAAACACTACTCTTTCATCGGCCACTTCACAAGTTATGGTATTATCTCGGCAATTCACTACCGCACCAAGAGTGTGAAGAGCTTCCCGACCTAGGATGAGAGGTGTTGTCGGGTCCTCTTCGATATCCATGACCACAAAGTCGCATGGGGCAATGAGATTTCCAACCCTTATCGGCACATCCTCGAGCTCTCCACAAGGAACCTTGGTAGAACGATCGGCCATTTGAATCACTTTTCTTGAAGGAATCATCTCATAATCCAAGAGTTTGGCAATGGAGAGGGGCATCAAGCTAACACTTGCCCCTAGGTCGGCTAAGGCTCCCTTGGTACCCAAATCACCTATCATGACCGGTAGAGTGTAGCTTCCCGGATCCCTTAGCTTGGGTGGCATCTTTCGTTGCAAGATCGCACTCACTTGAGATGGTAGAGTGACCGTCTCATCAATTTGCTTCCTCTTGTTAGAAAGAAGTTCTTTGAGGAACTTTGTATATGTTGGCATCTCTTTGATTGCTTCAAGAAAGGGGACATTAAGAGTGAGTCCCTTCATGCATTCCATGAACTTGTGATACTTTGCATTGAGTCTCCTCTCCACAAGCCTCTCCGGATATGGAGGCTTTGGAGCATACTTGGCGAATTCCGGTGGTGTGGTTGAAGTAGCATCTTCCAGACTTGCTTTTCTCTCCATATCCTTTTTCTTTCTTTTGTCATCCCCCAAATCTTGGCCATCATTGCCACCCTTAGCATTTGAATTCTCCACCATGACCTCTTCTTCTACCACCTTGTCTTCTTTACTTTGGGGTGCCTCCTCATTAATTTGTTGCTCCTGGGTAGGCCCATCATAAACTGTTCCCAATCTTAAATGGATGGCATTCACGGAGTGAGAAGCGGGGTTGGCCGAAGGTTGTCCCGGTAGCTTGTCATTAGAAAGTTGGGCCACTTTGTCGGCCAATTGGGCAATTTGGGTGTCGGTCATTTTTTGGTGGGAAGTGATTTCTTTGATTTGGGTGCTTTGTTGACCTAACTCCTTTTGGAATCCACTCATCTCTCTTTGGAGGTTTTTGAATTGGTCTAAGATGAGTTGGGTGTCTTGAGTTGGGGTATGGTGAGGCATAGAAGGGTTAGGGTATGGAGGATTGGGATGATTTTGTGGAGGGTTGAAGTTTTGGTTGAAAGGTGGCTTGTTGAAAGGTTGCCGGTTCGGATGATTTGGGTGGTTGTAGTACCCTCCTTGATTAGGGTTGTTGTTGGTGTATTTGGATTGCCCACCTTGTTCATAAGGCCTTTGGTTACCTCTCACATTGTCTCGGAAATCTCTTTGATTGTATTGATAACCCATAGCCGCCACTTGTTCCGGGTGGAAATCCCTACCACCACAATAACTAGCATCATGGTTTGTACTGCCGTAGTGTTCACAAGAGAAGACCGGAGCCTTTGTAGATGGTGTAGAAGTTGATGCCACTTGAGATTTACCCATCTTTTTGTCAACGATTTGCTCCATGTAAGCCTTCAATTGTTCGGGGTCAAGCTCATACTTCCCCGGCTTCTTGGTTGTTGCTCTTGATTGACCTCCCCATGCACAATCTCGCACCACTTCTTCAATTTTATCTTCTAGCTCAGCTTGGGGAACTTTAGAGATTTGGCCTCCACAAGCGGCGTTAAGATGTGACTTGGGGATAGGATCCAACCCATCATAGAAAGTCCGGATGAGTTGGTTCTTAGAATATTCATGATTGGGGCAAGCTCGAACATACTCATTGAACCTTTCCCATGCCTCACTTAGTGACTCCCCATCCTATTGTTGGAACGTAGCAATCTTTCTTCTCTTTTCGGCGGTCTTTTCTTCGGAGATAAACTTTTTGAGAAACGCCGAGGCCACTTCACTCCAAGTAGTCAATGATCGTGGCTTAAGATTCTTAAGCCATCTATAGGCACGCCCGGAGAGAGAGTGACGGAAAAGATGCATCCGGATGTAGTCTTGAGTCACTTGGTTGGTTTGAACCATGGCATAAAGCTCCAAGAATCGGTTGAGATGCTCAATAGGGTCTTCATGTGCCATCCCCGTAAATTGATTTTGTAAGACCATGTTGGTGTAGTGGGGATGTATGGTGAAATTACTGTTGGTTGTGGGAAGGAGAAGTCCGCTTGTGAGCTCATAGTTGTCCGGAGCCCCAAAGTCTCGGAACAACGGGCCGGGATTTTCATCACCCATGCTTTCGGTTGATGTGCTCGATGTGTCAGGAGGGTCTTCCCCAAACTCACCTAAATCTCGATACAAATTCCGAACCCCACGCAAAGTACGGTTGATCTCAAGGTTAAGAGAATATTCGGGAGGCCCTTGGGAACGCCTGTGCATTCAACACTTGCATCAAACACAACTAAGCAAGGCGTTAGCAATTGATAACACCAACCACAAATAACAACACTAATTTGATGATAGAGAAAATAGGGAAAGAAGATAAAGTGCAAAAATAAAAAAAATCAATCAATAACGAGCTAAATAACACCGTAGATTCCCCGGCAACGGCGCCAAAATTTGATCGGGTGGTTAGGGGTCGTTAGTTCCTAATCCGGTCAAAAATAATTACCTTAG
Source organism: Salicornia ramosissima (assembly GCA_951394345.1). Classification (NCBI taxonomy): domain Eukaryota; kingdom Viridiplantae; phylum Streptophyta; class Magnoliopsida; order Caryophyllales; family Amaranthaceae; genus Salicornia; species Salicornia ramosissima. Next base: position 23,388,428 of record OX596235.1, read on the forward strand.
GCTAACCTAACAAGTAGTATAGGAAAGTAAGGGGTCGAACCACAAGAAACTAGCGGATTACTTAGTCAAGTTATTGAGTGAAAAGGGGGTTTTTAATAAAGAGGAGAGGTGATTAAACTACTTTAACTAATTAAATCTAATTCAATAAATTAAATTAAAATGAAGTAAAATCAACGATTAAAGGGCACTAGGGAAAGGGGGAAAACGTGATATTCCAAAAATCAAGCACGGAGCAACCACATAGCAAGCATAAAATCAATTGTTTTAAGCAAAGAGATTAGTTTATACAAGAGGGCTTAGATTTCTCAGCCGACCCACTCACAGAACATCTCAATCTAGACCAAACCAAACACCATGGATCGAATCGCTCGGTAGACTAGATCTCTCATTCTCTACCTCGCTCACAACCCGGTTAGAAATACTCTAGACCCTTCCTAACATGTTGTCTCTAACCTCATGCTTAGATTTCTCAACCGCACTTGGTTAGTCCAAGATTCTATCCTAGAAGTCGGCCAAACTCCTAATCTAGCATTTCAATCCATGTTAGAAAACAAGCATCAACAAGTTATTTCATACCAAACTAACAATTACTCCATGTTCAATAATCAAAATACCATCATTTTCCCCCTCCCATAGCTAGAAATCTAGCCTAGGAGAGGGATGTTCATACTAACAAAAGCCATAAATAGACCAAACATGATAGAAGAAGTAGAGAAACTAATAAATATGGAAAATAACAACTAGACTTGCAAATACTACTTCAAAGATTTAAACTTAAAATCACAAAAAACAATGAACAAGAAATTATAGCTAATGATAAGTAATAACTCAACAAATAATAACATACAAATGATGAACAAATAACAAAGAAAGAAAGTTGAGAAATGTTACCAAACTAGAAGATTGAATAAATAGATTGATTGCAAAATGAAGAAGAGATTGTTGAAGATTACAAGCTAGAACTATCAAAACTCTTGTGTTTCTCTCTCCAAAAATACTGAAAATAATGCTAAGTATATTGGTATTTTCGTTCCCCCCCAAACCTAGAAGAGTTGGGGTATTTATATATTACATGAGAGAGAAGGGGAATATTCAGAATAAATGAGCCGCTGCAGGTGGGAGCGGACGCTCTGAGGCTCGAGAGCGGATGCTCCACTAATACGACAAATAGACGAGCTGACAATGAGTACCACGAGCGGACGCTGAGGAAGGGGAGCGGACGCTCCATGCATGGCGAGCGGACGCCCCATGGGTTGGAGCGGACGCTCTGGCCTTTGCTAGCAGCCAATGCCTCTCTGATCTAGGCCGAGCGGACGCTCTGAGGGTAGGAGCAGACACTCGGTGGTACTTGGGCGTGCTGAGGCTGGGCAAGGGGAGCGGACGCTCTAGCTCCAACAAGAAGCTCATGCACCTTCGACAAGCAGTCCGAGCGGACGCTCAAAGGGGGTGGAGCGGACGCTCGGCGTTGGAGCTGCCATTTCATTCCACTTCAAGCTTTGAATTGTCAGTCCCGGGCTCGAGCTTCGCACACAAGGCTCTGAATGCTTTGGCGTGGACCTGAAACAACTCATGCAAAATATCAAAGCACTTGTATTCTCATTTACTCTAAAAAATGCATAGAAAATACCCAAAAATGAAACGAGATCCAAATCTTGGTAACATGTAACGAGCGGAGGAGAAACCAATTAAAAATGCACAAATATGGGCAAAACAAAGACTAAAAAGGATGAAAAATGACCTATAAGATGGTGCTCAAATGCACCGATCAAACACCAAAGCCGGATGACTACGAAGAAGGGGAAGCGTTCGAGACAACTAGGAGGCGCCTAAAGTTTGAGAATGATGACTATATTTGTCGCGGTCATATTCTAAATGGTATTTCCGATCCTTTGTTCGATATTTATCAATATTATGATTCTGCACAATCTCTTTGGCATGATCTTGAATCTAAGTATATGGTAGAAGATGCTTCTAGTAAGAAATTCTTGGATAGTAATTTTAATACATATCGTATGGTTGATTTAAGACCTATCATGGAACAATTTCATGAACTTCAAAGGATGTTCGGAAGATTAAGGCAACATAATATTGATATGAATGAACTGTTTGTAGTCTCCTCTATTATTGATAAGTTACCACCTAGTTGGAAAGATGTAAGGAACCAATTGAAACATAAAAAGGATGGTATGAATTTTGAACAACTTAGAGCCCATCTTTGGATTGAAGAAGGGATTCGAGTTCAAGATGGACAAAAGGTTGAAAAACCTATGACTTCCACCGTGAATGTTGTGGAAGGGAGGTCCAAGGGTGGTAATAACTCGAAAAAGCGTAAGTTCAATGACAAAAACAAGGATTTCGGTAAGAAATCGAAGGTTGACTATGATTCCCAAGAACCGTCCACTCGTGGATGTTGGGAGTGCGGAAAACCGGGTCACTTCAAGAAGGATTGCTCCGTGTGGAAGCGAAGGATGAGTAAGAAATCTCATGGAAGCGGGAATGACGGTGGGTCATCCCAAAACAAGCAAGGTATGACTTGTACACAAGTTTCACTTAATCGGTTTTATGATTATGTGTGTATGATTTCTGAAATGAATTGTGTGCAGGATGATTGCGGGTGGTACATCGATTCAGGCGCATCAAAGCATGTTTGCAAAGATCGTAATCTATTCAAGACCTTCGAGGAGGTTGGAGATGGAGAACGATCATACATGGGGAACAATTCTACGACTAGTATTTGTGGCAAAGGCCAAGTAGAATTGTTGTTCAGTTCTGGGAAAATAATTATCCTTCGGGATGTATTGTATTCTCCTGAACTTAGGAGAAATCTTGTATCTGGTCCATTATTGAATCGATTGGGGTTTAAACTTGTTTTTGAAGCAGACAAATTTGTATTATCTAAAGGTGGTGTGTTTGTAGGACTTGGTTACTTATGTGATGGTTTGTTTAGACTAAGTGTAGATAATTCTACACAAAACAATGTGTGAGTAATTGATGTTGATTCTAGCTTGTGGCATTGTAGGCTAGGTCATGTTAATTATAAAAAGTTGTGTTTTATGTCTAAACATGATTTAATTCCTTCTTTTGATCCTAGTACCGGAAAATGTAAAACATGCATGCTTACTAAGATCACTAGAAAAACTTTTCCAAAATCAATAATAAGGGACTCAAATTTATTAGACTTGGTGCATACTGATCTTTGTGATTTTCATAGTACTCCATCTTTAGGCAATAAAAAGTACATAGTAACATTTATTAATGATTCTTCTCGATTTTGCTATGTTTACTTACTATTTTCTAAAGATGAGGCCCTAGACAAATTTAAAGAATTTAAAGAAGAAGTTGAGTTGCAATTAGATATAAAAGTTAAAAAGTTAAGAACCGACAAAGGAGGTGAATACTATAATCCTGAATATTTCTGATCAGTAGGTATTATACATGAAACCACGGCTGCCTATACACCACAACAAAATGGTGTTGCCGAAAAGAAGAATAGGACACTTGAAGAAATGGTTAACGCCATGCTTTCCTATTTGGGTTTGAGTGATGGTTTTTGGGGAGAAGAAGTTGTAACGGCATGTTACATTCTTAATCGATTTCCGATGAAAAGGAATGAAGTTACTCCCTACGAGCTATGGTACAAAAGAAAACCTAACTTGAGTTACTTCAAGGTTTGGGGTTGTAGGGCAATAGTCAAAGTGTCGGAACCCAAACGAAAGAAATTAGGTGAAAAAGGAGTTGAATGTATTTTTATAGGATATGCGGTTCATAGCAAATCCTATAGGTTCTACGTTATAGAAGAAAATGACTATTGGTCGGTTCACACGATCATTGAGTCAAGGGATGCAATTTTTGATGAAACAAGGTTTTCATCATTGCCTAGACTAAGGGATATAACTACGATTACTAGTGTTCTAGACTTCGGTCAAAATTCGTTTGAACAAGGGTGATAGGTCCATTTTAGGACCTATTTCCTGGGCTCTTTTCACTTGTTTTCAGTTTCTTTTAGGCTTAGATTTATTAGTTTTAGGCCTTTTTAGCTTAGTTTAGGTCTTACTTGCGTTTTTGTTGAATAATGCCTTTTCTTGCCATTTTTGCTAATAATTGAGCACTTTACTAATGCCTTGCGTTCATTCATGTAGGTATTTTGCGTGTTTTCAATCAATTGTTAAAAGCCGACAAGGGTCGTGAGAGGTCCCGAGAAGCTTTGGGAAGTGTTCCGCAATAAAGCCAAGACCACAATCACCACTTTTGGAGCATAGGTCAACTTTGAAAGGCCATAACTTTTTACATACTTATCATTTTAAGGCGATTCAAATTGGAGGTTAAAGCTTGTTCCGATAGCTTCGAAACGCCTAGTCATAAGCTAAATTATGATAAGAAATAAAGGAGTTATCATGTTTTTAAAACTGACTGTCTTGCTGTCCAGCGGCCGCTGAGACGTTTCCAGCGCCCGCTGAGACCTATTCAGCGCCCGCTGATATTTCCAAGCGCCCGCTGAACTGGCCAGAATAGTCAGTAGCTCATTTTTTGGCTCCAGTGCCCGCTGAGACCTCTCCAGCGCCCGCTGACTTATGCCCAGCGCCCGCTGAGAAGGCCCTGTTCGTATCATTTAATCTATTTTAGCTTATTTTTCGTGCATTTTTTTGGGGAACTATAAATAGCCCCCTCCCCTCATTTTAGAAGCCAGCTGATGTTAGAAGCTCAAACTTAGGGTTAGGTTAGTTTTAAAGCTTTCTTCTTCAATTCTCTTGTAATTTTACATTTTGTTCTTAATTTATGCAAAGTTCTTGTTTTTCCTCTTCTCTTCTTGCTTGTTCTTCATCTCCATCTCAAGGTATTTTATAGCTTTCATTTATTGCTTTGATTTCTTCCCTTTTTGTTGTTTAATTGTTGGTTTTAATTGTTTATGTTTGTTATTTGTTTGTTGTTTTATTTATTTATGTTTGTTTCTTGTTGATTTAGTTGTTAGTTTAGTTTTAGGTTTTAATTGTTAATTTGTTTTGTTCATAGTTTTAGGTTTAATTATGTTTTTATTTTTAGTTTTAATTATGTTTTTATTAATTATGTGTGAGTAGTTAATTTCTAGGGTTTGAGTGAAACTTCTCAAATCCTCCATGATTGTGGCTTAGTTGTTCTTGGCTTTGGTTGTGATAATGTCGGTACCTTAGGATTCGGTTATGTTGAGTCTTATGTTTAGCTAGCATAGGATTCATTGAAGAATCCCCACCGAAGGACCGAAAGGTGAACGTGGGTGATGACTTCCTTTGCCCGATTGATGGAAGCACCACGAAAGTTGGGCCTTCGATCAAGGGAAAGTTACCGGTCTTCGTGATTTTGTGCTTAGGACTCGTTAGATGTGTCGCTGCACGAAAGTGAGTTGTATATGTCTTTCCGGTCATCGTACTAGCTCGAAAGAGTGGTACGATCATAGAACGACCTCCCCTTATCCACGACCTAAGTCTAAGTTTCGATTGATTCATAATTCATGGTGGTATGAGTTGTGGATCTCTTACCCTAGTCCCTTTTGTTTTTGTTTCCTTAGTGTAGTTTTAGTTAGTTCCCTTCGCCTCTCGCGACCATCACTCGACCTAGCTTGTTCAACGATCACGCTTAGACTAGTGCGAAGTACCTTCCCCGTGTTCGACACCCCCACTCATACTACGACGGGGGTTTTTTTATTTGGTAAGAAAACCCCTCCTATCAAAGGGGATAATGAACGTGCTAGTAATGAAGATGTACCATCTACTTCGACTCAGCCGAGGAGAAGTAAGCGAGCTAGGAAAAAGAAATCTTTCGGGTCTGATTTTCATGTATACTTGCTTGAGGAGTCAAGAGAGTCCATCGTGACTAGATTCCATATATACTTCATGTGGAGGATGATTGTAACGCCCCAGATTTTGGGCTATTTTCGTATTGTTAGTTTGTAATTATTGTTGTTGCGGTGCATGGTCTAAATTTATTTTAGACTATTTTTATTACTTGAGTGTAACCATTTTATTTAAATGGTTTATTAATTCTTAAATTTTATTTTATTTTAATTAATTAGAATTTTATTATTTAATTTTCTAATTAGTTAATTAATTTTGGGCCAAGTGCAATTTGAACATGATTAGTCACGCTTAAGTGCAATTAGCCCAATTGCTCACTAAGGCCCATTTTAGCTTATGTATGGCCGGCCCTCTCTAGTACATGGCAATGATTTGCCACTTGCCATGCATTCACACCTAACTAACTTCTATAAATAGAAGTAACTGTAAGGCATGAGGATTCATTTGCTCATTTGCCATCCCTTGCCATCAAGTTTAAACACAAAACTCTCCCTCCTCTTGCCTTGTTCTTTCACGCTATTTTTGGCTAAGTAAACCCCATAATTTGTTCATCATCTTTTCAAGCCCAAACTTAAAGATTCAACCTTCATTTGATCTTTAAGTAACTAAAACTCAATAGCCTTCATTGTTTTTATTCAAGATTGTGTGTTCGGGTTGGTTTCGGGACGTGTTCGTGTGGGTCAAGTGGGGAATGGCTCGTGGCTGGTTCGAGGCTGAAACGTGGCTGGATTCAAGGCTGAAACGTGGCTGGTTCGTAGCTTGCTCGTGGAGGACGTGTGGTGCTTGTGTGCAAGGCCGAGGTGGTGCTCGTGTGATGCGTGAACTTTGAGTTCGTGTGGGGTGATTCCGGGCAGCAAGTTCTTGATTGTTTACCTTGGTAATCTTCATCAAGGTAACATGCTTTCTCAACCTTGTTGGTATACTATGTTTATAGTATAGATTAAATGCATGTTTGGGTTGTTTGATGATGATTATCTATGATTTTATGTATGGTTTATATTCTGATTTTTATGTGTTTTTATGATGTTTTGATGAAGGTTTTTCATGATTTTATGATTGGTTATATGTTGTTTTATGATCATGATAATTATGTTGAAGTTTGATGAATTTTGGATAAGTTTAGTGGTAATTTTCGAATGGTTCTTGAGGTTATGCGTATGATGATGATGGTTTGGATGAGTTCTTGATTGAAGATCTTGGATCTTGATTAAGTTCTTGATTGAAGATCTTGAATCTTGAATGAGTTCTTTATGAATTCTTTGAGTTCTTTATGAGTTCTTGATGAGTCTTTATGAGTTCTTGGTTGAATCTTGAAAATTAAAGAAAAGGGTTTAAAAGTTAAAGAAAGTTAAAGATTGAGTCTAAATTGATTAAAGAATGGTTAATGAATGATGGATTAAGGTTGGTTAGGCTCAAGATCAAGGCGCAAAGGCAATCTTGAGTATAACTTCGATATTTTAACTAGTTATTTTCAAGAATCAAGGCATTGAGGCAATTCTTGAATATAATTTAGTTAGGTTGAGATAATAAGAGGATTAAATGATTAATTAATTAAGTTAGCTTGATTTCATTTCTAGACGCCTAAAACTTAGAATAAGATTCTTTGTTTTTGGGTTAAGACGTTGCCCCTATTCCATCCGCGGTATTGGGATAGTTGGAGTCATACTATGTGATCCTTTGAATTTCCAGTAAGATTGGTTTCACGGGACATGAATTTCCAGTAAGATTGGTTTCACGGGACATGGATTTCCAGTAAGATTGGTTTCATGGGGTTTGGGAGTAAGATTCTCAAATCCGAACATAGTAGAAAGTTCGATCGCGTAAGATGCGTTCGTACGAGCACAGTTCGGTCTAGTATATGAATGATTGCGCCAAAGATAGTTTGTTAAGGTGGTTTGAGTCGAGTTCACGTTTGGGATGTTCTCGCATGTATTGATTTATCGTTGTTGATTATTTGGTTTATGCTATGTTCATGTGTATTCCCATTAGGGTGAGTCAGTTATGTTACTCGCCACTGATGGTGGACTGTTGTTTGTTTTACAGGTAATTCTGATGACGTTGTACTTGCTTAGCTTTGGGTTGGGCGAGCGACATTTATTGCTATTGTTGGTTGTATTTTCTATTACTATTATTTTTAGATAGTATTAGACTGTTGTATAGACTTTATACGTTGTTCTAGACTCTGACGTGTGGTTGGAGTTACTCGTATTCTGGTATTTCTAATTTGACTTTTGGACTAGTATGTACAAACTTGTGGGTATTTGTACGTTTTGGATTGATTAATAATATTTTTGAGGAATTAGTTTAATTTCTTAAGTATTTTGAGTTGTAGTTTCTAACTATTCGACTCGTCGGTTTCTTCCGCGCCGATTTAAGCGAGTCGGGTCGTTACAGTTGGTATCAGAGCCGAATAGATTTTAAGTGAAGTTTTAGGATTCAAGTTAAACCCGGGAGTTGAGAGCTTTGCCATTCCCGAGTGATAAACCCCTAAAGTTAAGATTTAAGTAAAGGGGGGAAGAGTGACGGGTAGAAGAATCCAGGATAAGACTCTTTTTCCTACTTACTTTTGTGTGTATACTTGACTTAAGTGTGGATTGTTAATTCACATTTTTGTTTATTTTGTTCTTATCGTGTTACGTTTCGACGTGTTCACACCTTGCCGGTCGAGTTCGGGACGACAGAGATTACGAGCGCTCGAGGAAGCGATTCTTACGCTAGCGCATCTTAGTCGTCAGCCATCGGGATCGCAGTCGACGTTCGATCGTATCGCTCGTCTTCGACCACCGACTTACGATGGGGTTGCCGACCTTACGACGTTGGAGAGTTGAATCCACGAGATAGGAAGGCTCTTCGACGCTACGTTTTGTCCGAGCACGAGAAGGACCAGTTCGTCGCCTACTACTTGCGAGGAGGGACCGATAACTGGTGGAGCATAGCTAGGAACGCACGTTTACCCTGCATTCGATATCGTGGTACGAGTTCGTAGCTAAGGCCCAGAGGAGATTCTACCCCGACGAGTTGCGGTGGCGGAAACCAGAGGAGTCTCTTACTCTCATCCAGGGTAAGATGATAGTTGAGGCGTACCCCGATAAGTTTGCCAAGTTATCGAGGTTCGCTGCGTCGGTCGTTCCATCCGAGGAGGAGCGGGGCAAGCGTTACGTCAAGAGGCTGAATACGAGGATTCGCGTTCGTATGATCAGCAGTGGAGCGAAGATGTTTCGGCAAGCTTACGAGGTAGCACTCGACCTTCAGGCGTTTGTTATCGAGGAGGATGCCAGCTAGAAGAAGACCCCGACCCCGATGATATTGCTATCCTTTGGGAAGCCCGATTTAGTGCCCCTAGCAGTACCCCCCCTCCGACCGCTAGTTCGCATTAGGGTTTCGACGGTTCGAAGTGTAGAGGTTGCGACCAGAACTTCCACCCAGGGAAGCGATGTGACAGCACGCCTATGGAATGTTCCATCGATAGGAGAGGAGCTTTTGGCATCGGCTAAGTCTCCATTGAAGGATCGAGTCCGTTATACGACAAGACAGAAGCAGAGGTCCAGTTCGATGGAGTCTCAGTTTTCCCGTTAGTTCGTTTATAACTCTCCCTTCTGGAGAGGATCTTGTTTGTCAGCCCGAGTTCCGAGGTTTGCCTATCGTTTTAGCTGGTGAGCAGGCGACAACCGATTTGAAGGAATTCCCGCTAATGGAGTTCGATGTCGTTACGGGCATGGACTGGCTATCGAGGTATCGAGCGATCATTCGTTATCGAAATCAGTCAGTGAAATTTCGAAGACCGCTTTTTCGTACGACTACGACCACTACGAGTTTTGAAGTGATGTTGTCGGTCTCGTTTACGCTTTACCTGTGAACGGTGAATGTCTTGTTTCTACGCCAATGGACAATAGCATAAAAATTCTACCTAATGGAGGTGAAGCGGTATCACAGCTTGAATATGCTAGAGTCATTGGGTGTCTCATGTATGCAATGACATGTACAAGACCAGATATTGCCTATGCTGTTGGCAAGTTGAGTAGATATACTAGCAACCCTAGTGTACAACACTGGCAATACATTTATCGTGTGTTGAAGTACTTGAAGAAAACCATGGATTATGGTTTGACATATAGTGGAAGTCCTTCGGTTGTAGAAGGATTTTCCGATGCTAGTTGGATCTCCAATAGAGAAGATTATTCATCAACCAGTGGATGGGTTTTCTTCTTGGGTGGAGGAGCTATTTCTTGGGCATCCAAGAAGCAAACGTGCATTGTGGACTCCACCATGACTTCGGAGTTCATTGCTTTGCATTCGGCTGGTAAAGAAGCCGAATGGTTGAGGAATCTCATGTTTGAGATACCTTTGTTATCAAAGCCAATTTCACCTATCGCAATTCATTGTGATAGTGATGCAGCTTTGGCCAATGCATATAGTCAGGTTTATAACGGGAAGTCTAGACACATTGGTGTTAGACATAGTTATATTCAAAGTTTAATAAAGGAAGGCGTGATCATAATTGACTATGTGCAAACTAATTTGAACCTAGTGGATTGCTTCACTAAAGCACTTCCTACAGGTTCTGTGAAAAGGATGGCAATCGGTTTAGGATTGAAGTCCCAGGTTTAATTGCGTTTAAGGGGATCTCAACTTGACGCCTAATAAGACGTTAGGTCTCAAGTTCAACGAGATAAATCTTCTTACAAGGTGATTGTGGAACTGTTTTCATCCAAGTGAGTTCTAGGTTTGTGATGTTTAAGGCAGTATTCATTGGTTGTGCTAGAGTCAAAATAGCATGTTGATAAGCCTATGTGAATGCGAGGTGTGGCCGCTTCAAGGAGCTTGTGGGAAGGGCTTTGATGCATTCATGAAAGATATGAACACATGGCCTTTCAAATTGTGTTGATATAATGAGTTTGGATATCTAATCTTGTGCGTATAATATCTTTGAGTTATCACTTTGTATTGAAAATAGTTCAATCGTCTTCGACACTATTTGGATACGATGATTCGAAATGTGTATTATACTAAGTGGAAGTTCAAGTCCTAGTACACTTTCATCTATGCGTGAGATTGCTTGTAATATTGGAATTGTTTATTCAAAGGTTATTTATATTCTAAATGGGGGAAGAAATGTTGAGATTTATTGATTTAGAATATAAATGTATATAATTATGAATATTAATAATACTAGACGTAGTATTATGTGTATTGAAGTTCGTAATTATGCAAAGTTTTTAGCGATATAAGTCATTGAACGTTGAGGTAAAGTGCAGCAATAACAGTGGAAAATCGCGAGTAGTGACTTGAGCTCGCGACCCGCGAGAATAGTCTGAAGTGCAAAAAGTGCACAAAGGAGACAGAAACAAATCGCGAGTTGCGAGTCGCGAGCCTGGTGGTTATGCGTCAGTTTTGCTTGATTTTTCCCGTTGCATTGTGTCTGTTCGAAAGGACGGCTGTGCATTTTGGAGAAGTTGTTTAATAACTTATCTAAAACTGAAATGAAACATAAGAAGTTACACTCAATTTTCATTTCTATCTCTTGCATACAACTAAGGTTTTTCTCCATAATTACAAAGAAGATTACACATACAAATCCCTTCTTCATTTCTTAGTAATTGGAACAAGGCTCGATTCCTACGGTTTCTTGTTGTATCTTGTTAACAAATTTCCTGCAATTCGGCCTTTGTATTGGGTGGAAATATTGTTTTCAGGAAAGTGTCATCTGTCACGCCTCAAGTGTTTGTCATACTATTTACCCACAAGTTTCCAACACGCCAACACACATCAATCTCCACGGCCAACAGCAAGCATTCATATATTCCAGATTGTTCCATTGTTGATTTCTGCAACCGGGTTTTTGATTTCATCCAACTCCAGCAAGAATCATGGTTTTGTGAACCCGCGGGCCACCGTCTCCAACACGAACTTGCTGCCGTCTACAACGCAAACTCGTCGCCGTCTCCAACTCCAACTCGTCGCCAATAATACCATTTTTTTTCTAGGTTAGTTTTATTTATGCGAGATAGTGTATTATTTATATAGGTCAGTGTTTATTTTCATCAGGTCAATGTTTATGTTTTCCAGATCAGTGTTTATTTTTTCAAGTCAGTGTTAATTTTCTTCAGGTCATTTTGATTTTTCACTAGTCAATTTCATGTTTTTTCCTCATATCATTTTTATTATTTTTTAGGTGCTCGTCTGACCATTAAATTGTGTCAGACTTGTTTGACACGACACCAATCTAATAATAATAACGATAAATCTAGAATTGCTGCCTCCAGTCTTTCTTTTGATGATGTAGGGAGTCTTTTTAATAGGATAGTGGAGTATGACAATTGGAGTAACCCTAGTGAGATCGTAATATATTTTGCAAAGGTTAATAAATATGCGGAATCCACTTTTTCCTTGTCTCCATGTTAAAAGGCTTTGCGGCATTTACAATATGAGCAGCACACCAGGGGCTTTCTAATACTCATATTTTGCTTATTCCGAAAATTCGTAACTCTACGAAAATGAGTGATTTTCGGCCGATAATTCTTTGCAATGTTGTCTATAAAATTGTTTCTAAGGTAATTGCTAATAGGTTAAAATTGGTGCTTCCTGAAATTATCTCTTTAAATCAAAGTGTCTTTACTCTAGATTGTTTAATTTCAGATAACAATATGGTTGCTTTTGATATTTTTCCTTATATGAGTAGTATCTGTTCACGATTGATGTGTATATGGAGCTGAAACTAGATATGAGTAAGAAATATGATAGGGTGGAGTGGGGTATTTTAGAGAGAATTATGTTGCATATGGGGTTTGATTAAAATTTCGTTCGTTTGATTATGAGGTGTATTACTTCTGTTTCTCATTCAGTGGTTATTAATGGTGATCCTTCGGGGGTGTTTTGTCCGAGTACGGGATTGAGGCAAGGTGATCCTTTGTCACAATATTTGTTCATTATTTGTACTGAAGCCTTTTCTCAATTAATTCATATGGAGGTAGAACGGAGAGATTTGACGGGAATTAAAATTTGCAGGAATTCTCCCGAGATTTCACATTTGTTATTTGCTGATGATAGTATGATTTTTTGTAAGACAGAGAGTTCAAATGTTCAGACTATTCGGAGGGTTTTGGAAGTGTACAGGCAGGCGTCGGGTCAGTTAGTTAATTTTGAAAAATCTGAGCTGACTATTAGTAGAAATGTGGATGATCAGAAGAAGAGGGACCTAGCGCAAGAGTTGGGGGTTAGGCTTGTGGGGTATGAATGAAAATATTTGGGTATCCCGACGTGATGGGTAGGTTAAAATCTGGTGTGTTTGCCTCGTTGTTGGGTAGAGTTAGGAAGAAAATTAAAGGGTAGAAGAAGCAAGATCTATCATTTGCAGGTAGAGAAATCCTCGTAAAGGCTATGGTAGAAGCAAAAGCAGGCATAACCACTCCTAACAGAACAGCCACTAACATCCAACCTCCAAGCATTACCTCTATAACTAGCTTTAAAAATGTCTCTAACAAACCAGAGATGCTTCCAATACCAACTACAAGAAGAGGGACAAGGGTAGTTTTTCCAAATCCTACCCTTTAAATACATATGATCAACCCATTTCAACCAAAGGGTATCAACGTTACAAGCTATGTTCCAGATAAGTTTACCCAAAGCAGCTAGATTCCACCAATAAACATTCTTAATTCCCAAACCTCCTTGACATTTAGGTCTACCCACCAAATCCCAAGCTATAGGAGGAGGCCTAGAATAAATTACCTTCACATCCCATAGATAGTTTCTGCACACACTCTCAACACCACTAATAACCTTTTTTGGCAAGAAAAAAATAGTAGCCCAATAGTTATGCAATGACAACAGAACAAAATTAACTAAAACACATCTCCTAGCATAACTCAAAGAACTAGCACCCCATCCTCTAATTCTACTAGTAATTTTATCAATCAGATAAAAACAATCATCTTTACTCAGCTTCTTAGCACTCACATTAACACCCAAATACCATGCCCAAATATATGCACATGGAACCTGAAGAAGATTCTGCAATGTAGGGAAATAGTGAATGCAGCTGGGGGTTGCACCAGTTTGAACATTATGGCAAGTAAAAAATTAGCAAGATGTACAACCAATTCAACCCACAAAGTGTGAAAGTACCTTGGAGAAACATTATCTGCAATAATAAAGCCACTCCAAAAAGTGTATTCATTTTATGGCTTGCTTTGCAGCATAGATTAGCCACTAAGGACAGGTTGACCAGCTAGGGAATCAACTGTGACCCCATGTGTGTATTCTTCAAGAGTTACCCAGAGACTCACAGCCATCTTTTCTTTGAATGTGACTATAGTGCTAATATTTGGCAACATCTCTTGAACATCCTTGACTAGGGGTGCTTATTGAGTTGAGCAGCTCGCGAGCAGCTCGTGATCGGCTCGATCATAGCTCGGTAAAAGCTCGGCTCGAGCTCAGCTCGACTCGGAAAATTAACGAGTCAAGTTGAGCATGTCCTAGCTCGACTCGTTTTGTTCACTAGCACCTCGATAAATTTTTAATTATTATTTAATATATTAAATAAATAAAAAAATAAATATAATCAAGAAAAATAGAGTTCAACTTAGATTCTTAGGGAGTACTCCGTACTTTGGTTTGGGCCTTGGGCTATTTTTCCTCATTCTTTCTTGACTATCTCTCAAACTCTAAGACAACAAAAATAGGGTTTCTCCACAGTTTCCTCACTCTCTCTCTCTCTCTCTCTCTCTCAAATTCTCAGTCTCACACTCTCACTCAAACGACGCATACACCTCTCTTCACCACCCGCTCGCCGCCACCTCCTCGCCACCGCCACTTCCTCCGTCCTCTCTTCTTTTTTCCGCTGCCTCCTCGACGCCATTGCCGACTGTCTGCTCATCACAGAGTTCAACCCTGCTTTATTTTATTTTCTGTTTATTTTTAATTTGTTTATAATTCTTAATAAAATTAAGAACTTAACTAGATTTTATTATAGAGATACAGACTCAAAAACTATAATAAACAAAGTTTATTTTGTTGTTTATTATGTAAAAAAAAACAGAATCTGCAAAATTTTTGTTCTAATACAGTTTTTTTTTCAAATTTTTTGTTTATTTTGAATTGAAGTGAAGATTAAATATTGTAATTTGAATGTTGTGGATTGTTTAAACATGTTTGTATATATACTATATCTGACTTCATGGTTGTTTATCTTGTTTTAAATGATTCTGATCTTTCAATTGCAAAAATTCAAGTGTTATTAGCACTTGTCAATTAGGTGCAATAAGTGTCATGTAATAGGAAATTGATTACTGGATCTAAAATTAACAAGCTAACTAACGAATCGAGCTAATGAGTCAAGTCGAGCTCTCAACTCGAGAACAAAAAATTAACGAGCTAACGAGTCAACTCGAGTTCGAGCCGAGCACTACCACACATTATTGATCACGAGTCGAGCTGAATTTTATCGAGCTTCTCGAGTCACGAGTCGAGCTGAGCGAGCCTGCATATCAATCGAGTCAACTCGAGTCGAGCTATACCTTGCTCGCGATCGACTCGCTCGATAAGCACCCCTATCCTTTTGTTAACCTGTTGGTCTGCTGAACTGTTCTAGGAACTATTCTTCAAATCAGTCATGTTGCAACCACAAGGCACTAGTCTGGTGTTTACAACATACCATGATCAAACATTACAAATCTACTGTCTTACTCAAGCATTCTTTACAACAAAAAGATTATAAGTAAAAGCCCTAAGGCTAATCTTCAATCTTCATGTTCTTCAGTACTTGGACACTTGGATTCTCCATTATTTGTTCACTTCAGTCTTGATGAATCAGTTATACATGTCTCAAGTACTGAGATACCTGTATGTCAAACATGCACAACACAATATATGATGACATAAAAGGTATTATTACTCAGAGTGAGTAACTGATGAACAGTACACTTCAGCTGTTTCAGAACAACTGCATGAACTCGTTGCTGATCAACTGTTCCTGTCAACTGTATGTCATCATGCAAAACACTAAGGGACTCAACACACCCAACCCAACCCACACCCGACCCAACTCGAATGGAATGGAACTGACTTTGTAAACAATCTTGGGGTGGGCATTATTTTGTGATTCCAAACTTCTAAACAAAGGAATATATGCTTCGATCTGAAACCCGAAAATGAAATAGAAGGTTTCAAATTCGGTAACTGGATCAAATTTCAAGTTTTCAATTACCAAATCAAAATTTAAAAAATTTAGTTAATCGAATATTTTGAATTTAAATCAAGATTTGAACCGAATCATATAAAAAAATTCATGATCGTAAATAAAACTAATATCCATATTTTCAGATCGGGTTTGATCTTGTATTTAAAAATTCTCACACCTAATACAATCTACATATCATTGCTCATCGCTTTAACATGCATTGGCTCGATCCTAAACTGATCCGAACCAAATGAAATAACACTAGTAGAATCGATTCAGAACCGATCCAACCCAAAAATAAGCCTAACCCGATAATTATCTGACCCATTAATGACCCGACTCGTTTTCAACCTGATCCCGAAACAACACAACCCGTTGCGACCCAAACCCCCAATGAGCCCGTTTCAACTTGTACTAACTCAAACTGATCCAACATAATTGAAAAGAAACCCAACTTGTACCCATGACCATCTCAACCCCACTTAAACATGACCTGACTTGAACTCGACCCAAACACCCAATTTGATATCTCCTGACGTACACCACACCAATATAAGTGAGAATGATGTGCATCTTTTTTTGCTAATGTCTGAAACCAACACCCTCGAACTTGTCAAACTTTTGGAAATTCGCTGTCAAATCCTTGATAGTATACATCTTTGAACAAATGTTACTTTTAGAGTGTTGGAAATTTAGGGATTTGAAGTTATTCAAAAAACAATAAAATCATAAATTTAAAGCTTCAAGACATGTATTCACTATCCTAAAAGTAATATTCTGACCACATGAAAGCCCGAGCATCACGTCATTTGCTTTTGAGATACAATTAAAAATAGTTTTTTCCAGGCTTTCACTGATAAAAATAAACGTCAAATTTAAATCAATATTTTAATTAAGTTTGATTAGAAACTTAGACAAAAAAAAACTCTTGTTATTTGCAAGGGAGAGGTTATGGATTATGAGTTAATACTCACTCAATTATCATCATTTAACCCCCACAATGTTAAATTTGTATTATAGCTGTTATTGTTTACCAAGTAACCATTTGAAGACCACAAAGACAAATCCAAAGCAACAACCCAGAAGTACACTCCTGCTGCGCGACTACACCGTGTAGCTTTGTGTTGCAAGATTTGCTTCCTGGAAATTTCCAAACTTCGTCAATTGTAGTCACGGTCCGCGAAATCCTTTGCGCTATAACTTGATTATTTGTAACACCATTTTAAGATTTATTTAGGGAGCCTAAACATGATTCAATAATGTCCAAAAGAATTATCATATTTATTGTTGAGAAGATAAACACTACAAAAGGGGTGAATTGTAGTTTGAGAAACTAGTGTAGATTTTACGGAATTATTAAAGAAACTTATCAAGAAAGAAAGAAACAAGAGATTCTCTGAACCACAAAAGCCTTCTTGAATTCACAAGAAGTAAAAATATGACCCACTCGGGATTTTCTCTTTTATTATATATTAAGGCAACAATTTAATACAATCTACTCTATCAAGTTCCTCCATGAACCTGAACTCACCTTTACAATCAATCCCTCAATTGATCGTCTCTCTTTTTTTCTCTTCTCTCTGACTTAACTCTAAATCACTCTTAGTTTTCTCTCTTGAGTTCACTTAAACCCAAATCCCCATTACAACTCGAAATTAAATAAAGAACTCTATATTTTGAAAAAAAAGCCCTTTCTCCTCTCTGGGAATGGCGAAAGGAAAAAGGAAGAAGAATAGTAAGGTCAACACTACAAACTCTAGCACTGGGAAAAGCCCCTAGTGTCAGTGTGGGAGTAAATACATCAAATAGTCATCAATCTCCTAAAACTCCTAATGTCTCACAATCTCTGTCCAGGGAGGATGTGAGTGCAATTTCAAAATTCAAACTTGATTCAAATGATGGTGCAATTTTGTCTCCGCAAGAAGCCATACATGAGATCGTGCATGGATCAAAGGAGAAAAGCAAAGAGATCAATGTGACTGATCATGTTGAAGCGAAACAGGAGGAAGACGATGATATGATTGAAATTCTTCCACAAGATATTGCAGAAGAAATTGACTGTTGGTCTCTGAGTGCTTCCCTATTTGTGCATGGTTACAGTCCTAGGGCGGGCATGGTGGAAGGATACGCTAAAAGGCTTTGGGGCATACACAATGTTGACAAAGTTATACCGGTGAAAAGAAGCATATATTTGGTCAGATTCCTTTACAAGGAAGCATTGCAGAAAGCAATGGAGTCCAAGCACCTACTGCTTGATAATCATCCAGTTTTTGTTAAGCAGTGGTATGATGGGATGGAATTCAGCATGGATGAGTTTAAAAAAGCACCTATATGGGTGCAATTGCATGATCTACCATTGAAATACTGGGATGTTTGTTGAAGCTAATGGTGAAACTAGGTGAGCCAATCAATCTGGATAAAGCAACAATGAATAGAGATAGAATCCACTTTGCCAGGGTCTTGGTTGAAATGGATATAACTAAGTCTTTTCCAGACTCCATAAAATTTAAGAATGAGCATGGTGTTGTTATTGAACAGCCAGTAAAGTATGAATGGAACCCCCATAAACATGATCCACCAGTGCTAAAAAAGGTGTGGAAGCCCAAGCAAGTGCAGCAAAGCAAAGAACATGAGAAGCAAGGGATTACACATGTAAGTGAAGGCAATGGGGATAGCGATAAGGAGGATGAGGAAGGATTCATTCAAGTCAAAAGAGGACCAGCTGCTGTTAAGAAAGGACAAAACTCAAGTGTAATGAAAAATTCAAATATTTTTGAAGCTATTCAGTGAGAAAGGAGAGGAACTTCGCACTACAGAACAAAACCTGGTTGATGGACAAAATACTAGTGTGGAACATTAGAGGACTTAACAGTACTCAGAAGCAAAAGGAGGTCAAAAACTTCCTAATGCAACAGAAAAGTGGGTTAATGTGTTTACTTGAGACAAACATAAAACCCTGTAATTTTAGCTCAGTTTATAGTAACATGTTTCAAAATTGGTCCATTACAACTAATTTCTATCTTCATAAAGGAGGAAGGATATTAGTTGCTTGGATTGATAATAACTTCCAGGTTGATGTTAAGTTTGCAAGTGAGCAATGCATTCACCTCTCAGTAGTGCATCTTGCTCAAAATAAAACTTTCTATATGACTGTGGTTTATGCATTCAATGATAATAAAGATAGGAAGAAGTTGTGGCTGGATTTAAAGAAAAATCAACCAGATTACCCCTGGATAGTCTTGGGTGATTTTAACTGCCAATTGACTTATGAAGATAGAATTGGTAGAGAAATTTCTTATGCTGAAATTGCAGATTTTGCTGATATGGTGTATGAGTGTAGGCTTATTGACATGTCTTGTACTGGCTCTAAATTTACTTGGACTAACAAGCAACAGGGCTTGAGCAAGGTGTTAAGCAAGATTGATAGATGTATGGTGAATGATCATTGGATTACAGACTTTAAGAATGCAACCTGTCACTACCATAATGAAGGTCTCTTTGATCATTGTCCTGCTACTATAGCTCTAGAAGAAAGGCTTCATTCAAATTCTTTGATATGTGGGCTTCTCACCCCAGCTTCAGAGAAATAGTGCAACAATCTTAGAGGAACAGGTGTGAAGGGGTGCCTATGTTCAGAATTCTCAGCAAACTGAAGGTGTTAAAACCAAAGCTAAAGGAGCTGAACAGAATGTATTTTGATAGAATTGAAGAGAAATTTAAGAGTTCAAAGCAAGATCTCCAGAATAGCCAGAGTCTCAAGCACATGTTCCCTGAGGACCCCATTGCTACAGAATATGAGCACACTGTGGCTGATCAATTCAGAAGAGTCAAGAAAGATTATGACAGTTTCTTAACCCAAAAGGCTAAAATTGAATGGCTAAAGCACGGTGATGAGAATACTAAGTTCTTCCACCAAGTCATTAAAATTAGGCAACATCAACAAAGGGTTATTGAAGTGAAGGGAACGGATGGCATTATGCATAAAACTCCTGAAGGAGTTGAGGCAGCCTTTGAGCAATACTACAAAACACTCCTTGGTGTTAGAATAGAAGACAGAATAGCAGTTCAAATGGAGATCATTGATATGGGTCCTCTGGTTACTGATGTTCACAGTCAGATACTCCTAAAGGAAGTCTTAGATGATGAAGTGAAACAAATTATGATCTCCATTCCTGGAAGTAAAGCCCCTGGACCAGATGGTTACAACTCCACCTTTTTCAAGGCTTCTTGGCAGGAAGCTGGAGAAGAGGTGTGTACAGCGGTGAAAGACTTCTTCTCTTCTGGTAAGATGCTTAAACAGCTGAACTGTACTAAACTGACATTGATTCCTAAAGTGGCACACCCTAAGACTGTCACTGAGTTCAGACCAATTGCCTGTTGCAACACCATCTACAAGTACATTGCAAAAATTTTGTGTGATAGATTGAAAAATGTTTTGCCAGATATCATCTCACAGAACAAATTAGGCTTTGTTGAAGGAAGACAAATTGTTCATAATGTGAGCATTTTTCAGGATTTGGTGGGAATGTATAATATGAAAGCCTCTCCACCAGGGTGCCTTCGACTCTGTCCAATGGGACTTCCTCAAGGAAATGCTGGATGCATTATGGTTTCCTCAGAACTGCATTAGCCTTGTGATGAGATGTGTGACTACCACCAGCTATTCTTTGGTTACAAATGGGAATATGCATGGATTTTTCCAGGGCAAGTAGGGTTTGAGACAGGGAGACCCAATCTCATCCCTTTTATTTGTTATTTGCATGGAATATTTATCCAGGTTGCTGAAGTTTGTTAGTATGCATGAAGGGTATCAATTCCACTATAGATGCAAAGGGCTTAGACTTAATCACTTAGTCTTTGCTGATGATCTTATCTTATTCTGTAGAGGTGATAAAGAGCCTGTCATAGCTAACATGAGAGCCCTAGCTACTTTTGCTAAGACTTCTGGTCTTGTGGCTAACTCTGGAAAGTTTGCTCTATATGATTGTAATATGGATAGTGGTGTGAAGAATGATATCGTGCAAACAACTTGCTTTTGTGAAGACTCTCTCCCTTTCAGATATCTAGGGGTTAAAATCAATGCCAAGAAGCTCAGTGTTGCTGACTGTGATTTCATGACAGATAAAATTGTTGCAAGAATACGGTCTTGGGGGACCAGGTCTCTCTCTTATGCTGGGAGAGCTCAGCTAGTGAATGTTGTACTACTGAGTCTACACACTACTGAGTCTACACACTTATTAGGCTTCCATGTTCTTTATTCCTAAGAGGGTGTTGGATCAAGTAGTTAGCATTTGCAGGTCATATCTATGGAGTGGCCATTGTGTCACCAATAAAACTCCGCTCCTTGCATGGGATTTAGTCTGTGGACCAAAAAAAGAAGGTGGTCTGGGTTCAAGGACAGCCACACGTGGAACTTGGCTTTGCTAGGAAAATATGTGTGGAGCATAGCAAGTAAGGCTGACAATCTGTGGGTTAAATGGGTCAATGATGTCTACTTAAAAGGAAAGGATTGGAAGTCCTATTCACCTTCTAACTCAGCGAGCTGGTATTGGAAAAATCTATGCAAGGTGAAGGAAAAATTCAAACAGGGGTATGACATGAATAGATGGAGCTTTGAAAAAAGAGGCTACACTGCTACTTCTGGATATAAATGGCTTAGAGGGGAGGCTCAAGCAGTCAACTGGGATAAATGGGTTAGGGGCAGGTATAACATACCTAGAACAAGCTTCATAAGCTGGTTGATTATGTGGAGAAGAGTTCAAACCAAAGACAGACTGAAGAAGCTAGGGATCACTAATGATGATAAGTGTATGATGTGTGAGATGAGCACTGAAACCGTAGATCATGTCTTCAAAGACTGTCAATATGCTCAAAAGTGTTTTCAACTGATGAAAGGTGGTCTCAAAATGAGAAGAACTGCAGCCTCTGTAGAAGATTCGAGCACTTGGTTGCATAACCCCACCAGAGGTAGAGAGAAGGCCAAGGTGATCTGGTGCTACTACACCAACATGTTGTACAACATTTGGATGCAAAGAAATGAAGTAAGAATGCACAAGAGATTGAAAAACCCTGAGGTCTTGGTTAAAAATGTGTTAGATCAGTGTTGGAACTGAATTGCTAGTGTAGTTTCTAAGAAGAATTGTGATAAGCTTAAAGAGTGGTGTAAAGATTTTTATGATAATTCCTTGCTGTAAGAGGTGTTGCAAATGATTGTGCTTCTTAGTTCAGAACTCTTCCTAGAAGGTGGCTCAATTATAGAGTAATGATGCATGAGCACCTTGTCCATGTCTCTCGAGTTATAATAGCTTGCTTAGGCTGTAATGTTTTGTTTCTTATTAATACTAATTACCTTCCCCCCCCCCCACCCAAAAAAAAAAAAAACTCTATATTTTGGCAATAAGAAGACACAGTGGAATATTTCACTTTAGAATGTTAAGTCTATGAATGCTCTATGAATGTCGTATGTTAAAATGATGTTTATGAAGTATTTATAGAGCCAGAAGACTTGGAGAGCAAGTCCCACAATTCCCACGTTATAACTTCCTTCAATTGAAGAGTAGTTGGACGGGTGGAACTTGACTGCCAGAACGTGGAACACGTCAGAGGCACAACCAAGTCAGCTCCTATAAACCCTCAACTGCTTTTGACTCTTTCAAAACTGATTGAACAGCATTGACAAAGTACAAAATTAGTTAGTTCCTAAAATCACTCAACCAACTTTTACCAAAAACCAAAACTTTGAATAATAAAACCGAATTTATATTTAGATTTTAAAACCAAAATTCTGATTTTTATTTTCCTAAAACTAATTTTAATGAAAAATATTTAATTTAGTTTTATATAAAAGGACAAAAATATTTACACTTAATAAAATATTATTTAATTATACAATTATATTTTTCATTAAATGTCATTAATTCCATATTTTATATTCCACTGATTAACTTTACTATAATACCAAAATAATACAAAGATGCCTAAAAATACGTTGGTACAACACATCTTTAGTTCCTTCAAGCATCTTCTACGACGCTCAAGTTTCTCCAGTGAAGTTACTTCAACTCTGAAGTTTCTTCTTCACGATCTCCTCTTGAATAGCTTCAAACATAACATGCAAGATCGTCAATATTCATTTAGATCATCATCAAGTTAGACTAAAAACCAAAACACTTAAACACACATAGTAAAGTATGAGTTTGTCTAAGTGCAAGTCATCATTAAGACATCGAATATGAAATCCAACCTTTATGTTATAAATTAACAAGTTTAATCCTTTAACAAAATAAGGTGGAGGAAAGCACTAAAAAAAATGTATAAAAAAAATTAAATAAAAAGTGATTTAAATTTTTTTAATAAAATAAATCAGTGTGGAAAATAAAGAAACAAATGTTGATCTGTTAGTGTTAAAATAAACACAACGCTAATCTAATGACCCAGATTTTTCGGTATTTTTGTCATTGATTTATTTGTTATTTTATGTATGGTCCAAAATTTATTTGGACTATTTATTTTTATTTTATGTGAATAATTTCGATTAATTTCGATTATTTTTAATTTTGGTTGTTTATTATTTATTCTATTATTATTTAATTAATTAGAATTTTAATATTTAATTTTCTAATTAGTTAAATAATATTTTTGGGCCAAATGCAATTTGAGCATGATTAATCATGCATGAGTGCAATTATCCCAAATGATCACAAAAGCTCATTTTAGCCATGATAAAACCGGCCCCCTTGTAATTAGTGGACTAATTGCCACTTGCTTCATGTTCACACCTTAAACCATTTCTATAAATAGAAAGGTTAGTAAGGCTTATGAACTCATTTGCTATCATTTTCACCCTTGCTCATCATTTTTCCACAATTAAAATTAGCCAAACACTCTCTCTTTGCCATAAGTTCCACACGCCATTTTTTGGTTGTGTTTCACCATCTTTTGTTCATCATCCAATCAATTCCAAGACTTAAAGATTAAATTGCTATTGATCTTTATGTGACTCTAAACACATTAATCTCATTAGTTTCCATTCAAGACTTCTATTTTGGGTTTGGAATTTGGGGTTGTTCGATTGGGTCGTGATCGTGATAGGGCCGTGTGGTTCGTGTGAAAGGGCCGTGTGATTCGAGTGGTGGTGTCGTATTGAAGACGGTGGTCCGTGGTGGTGCCGTGTTGAAGTTGTGGTGGTGGTTCATACAAGCCGTGCCCGTGTTCGTGCAAGCCGTGTTGAGGTCGTCTGTGCGTGTAAGGGCCGTGTACTTTGGGGTTTTTCGGGCTGCAAGTTTGTGTGATTATATTGCTTGTTCATCAAAAAAGTAACATACTTTCTTACCTTGATATGTATACTTTGATTATAGGATAGATTAAGTAATCATGTTAGATGAATTTTTTATGATTGGTTATTATTTCATGCGTGATTTTCAAGTGGGATTTGAGTGTTGATTTCATGATGATTTACCTAAGTTTTTATGCATGTTTTGATGAGTTTTTCGTGTGGTATTCGTGTGATTCAAGTTCTTGATTGAGTTCTTGTTGAGTTCTTGATTGAGTTCTTGATGAGTTCTTGATGGGTTCTTGATGAGTTCATTATGATTCTTGGTTGAATCTTGAAATCTTGAAAAGTTGGTTTTATGTTCTTTTAAGTACAAGTTCATTAATGTTTTTCAAAGTATTATTTAAAGATAAGTAAGGTTTTTTAAAGAATTTGAAAGGTTATTTTAAAGAAGTTAAAGAAGAGTTTAAAGAAAGTTAAAGATTTGGTAAAGATTGGTTTAAGAAGTAGTATTGATTATGGTTAAACTCAAGAAAAGGAGAAAGAAGAAATCTAAAGAATAACTTCGATGTTTGTAAGTAAGATTAGCTTAAGTTTACTTTTAGACGCCTAATCTTGGAGTAAGATTCTGAGTTTTGGGTTAAGACATTGCCCCTATCCTAACTGCGGCATTGGGATAATGTAAACTTGCTATGTTGTCTGTTTGATATGAATTTCCGTCAGATGGGGTTCATGCGTTTGGGAGTAAGATTCTCATTCCTGGCATAGTAGGAAAGTTCATTCGCGTAAGAAGCGTTTGTACGTGCATAGTCCGGTCTAAAATGTAAATGGTAGCGACAAAGATGTTTTTATGATTTTTAAGTTGGAATTATTTAAAGTTGGTCAGTTTTACGATTATTGGTATTTTGACGTTTTTACCATATGTTGGTTGGTAGTCTAAGTTATCGAGGTTTGCTACATCGGTAGTACCATCTGAGGAGGAGTGGGTCAAGCGCTACATCAAAAAGCTAGATTCGAGGATTTGCGGCCATGTGATCAGTAGTGGAGCGAAGACGTTACAGTGAGCTTATGATTTAACACTTGAGATCCAGACGTCTGTCATCGAGGAGGATATGAGCAAGAAGAGGACCCCGATCCCGGTGACGTCGCCATCATTTAAGAAGCCCCGGTTCAGTGCACCTAGCAGTACCCCTTCGACCACTTGTTCATCCCAGAGATCAGGGAGTTCGAGATGCAGAGGATGTGGCAAGGACTTCCATCCAGGGAAGCGATGCGACGGGACGCCCATTACATGTTTTATCTGTGGGAAGGAAGGCCAGAAGGCGTCAGTTTGCCCCGAGAAGAAGCCAGGCACCGAGACTAAGCAACTTCCAGCACCGGCTAAGACTCCAGTGAAGAATCGAATCTATTGTATGACTGAGGCAGAGGCAGAAGTCCATCCACATGTAGTCTTAGGTAGATTTCTTGTCTCTGGTATTTTAGCTCTTGTTTTATTTGATTCTGGTGCCACAGTTTCTTTCGTGGCTAGTAGTTTTGTCTCGATGTCTAATCTTCGAGACATTTCCCCTGTTAGTTCGATCATAACTCTCCCTTCTGGAGAGGATTTTGTTTGTCAGCGCGAGTTCCGAGGAGTGCCCATCGTTATAGCAGGAGAGCAGGCGACGGCTGATCTGAAGGAGTTCCCGCTGATGGAGTTCGATGTCATTCTTGGCATGGACTGGCTATCGAGGTATCGAGCGACTATTAGACCAGTCAGTGACATTCCGAGGATCGCAAGGCAATCGGATCACCTATTCTTGGATCGTTCTGAAGAAGGGTGTTAAGGTAACCTCATCCTTGAAAATGAGAAAGCATCGCCAGAAGGGCGATATGGTGTTCCTATGTCAGGTACGGGACCTGACTGAGGATAGTCTGTTGGACGATATACCTGTAGCGAGGGATTTCAGAGACGTATTTCCTGATGAGCTACCGGGAGTTCCACCCGAGCGCGATGTCGAGTTTAATATCGACGTAGCACCCGAGACAGCGCCGATTTCGAAGGCACCTTACCGGATGGCACCATCGGAGTTGCAGGAGTTAAAAACTCAACTCCAGGATTTGATCGATAAGGGCTTCATTAGGCCAAGCGTTTCTCCATGGGGAGCACCTGCGCTCTTTGTGAAGAAGAAAGACGGTAGTATGCGCCTGTGCATAGACTACCGAGAGTTGAATCGAGTAACTATCAAGAATAAGTACCCGTTGCCTAGGATTGAGGACCTGTTCGATCAGTTACGAGGAGCGGGAGTGTTTTCGAAGATAGATCTTCGATCTGGATATCATCAAATTCCAGTCAAGAAAGAAGACATCCCGAAGACCGCTTTTTGTACGAGATAAGGCCACTACGAGTTTGAGGTGATGCCTTTTGGCCTCACTAACGCACCAGCCGTGTTCATGGATCAGATGAACCGGACTTTCCATCACTTACTCGATAAGTGCGTCATAGTATTTATAGATGATATCTTAGTCTATTCGAGAGATGAGTCTGAGCATGCGGAGCATCTCCGGATGGTATTAGAGATATTATGGAAGAATAAGTGGTTCGCGAAACTCTCCTAGTGTGAGTTCTGGCTTCGCGAAGTAGCATTTCTGGGTCACGTAATTAGTAAAGAAGGCATTAAAGTAGACCCGGTAAAGGTTAAGGCTGTAGTTGAATAGAGTACGTAACCTGAGAAATGTGGCGGAGGTTCGTAGTTTTCTGGGTTTGACCGGATTCTATCGACGATTCGTCCAGGACTTCTCCAAGATTGCTAGGCCATTGACTAGTCTCCTACAGAAGGAGATCCGATTCGTTTGGACGGAGGCTTGCGAGAAAGCGTTTCAGCAGTTGAAACAGAGATTAGTCTCTGCTCCTATTCTTACCCTTTCGAACGATGAGGAGGATTTCGAGGTCTATAGTGATGCGTCTAAGAGTGGCCTAGGTTGTGTGCTAATGCAAGGTGGGAAGGTCATCGCTTACGCATCAAGGCAGCTGAAGGTGCACAAGCGTAACTACCCCACGCATGACTTGGAGCTAGCAGCTGTAGTATTCGCGCTTAAGATCTGGAGGCACTATCTCGATGGTGGTTCGTGTAAGGTATTCACGGACCATAAGAGTTTCAAGTACATCTTTACTCAGAAAGACCTCAATATGAGGCAGAGACGATGGCTTGAACTTATTAAGGACTACGACCTGACGCTTAATTATTGCGAGGGCAAGGCGAACTTAGTCGCTGACGCACTGAGTCGCAAGAATCGGTTGAGCTTCAGTAGAAGTCGTAGTTCCGCCAGATTTCGTCTGACATCTATGAGTGCTGAGCCTGAATTATTTCAGGAGTTGCGCGAGGGTCAATAGAATGATCCGCAGTTGGCTAGGATTCGAGAGGCTTTACGGCAAGGAAAAGCCATTGGCTTCGAGATCTCTTCCGACGATAGTCTGCGATTTCGAGAGAGGTGGTGTGTACCGGACAGTTCTGATCTTAGGAACAGAATCATGTTTGAGGCACATAACTCACCCTACTCTGTTCATCCTGGAGGTAACAAGTTGTACCAGGACCTTAAGGGCCAATTCTGGTGGCCTAAGATGAAGAGGGATGTAGCAGATTTTGTAGCTCGATATTTAGTCTGTCAGAAGGTTAAGATCAAGTATCAGAGACCTGGAGGTCTTTTGCAGCCACTACCGATTCCGACCTGGAAATTTGAGTCGGTATCTATGGATTTCGTGGTTAGCCTACCTACCTGTAATGGTATGAATGCCATTTGGGTAATAGTGGAAAGGTTGACCAAGGTCGCTAGATTCATACCGATGAAGATGACCTGGTCGATGGAGCGCCTGGCAGAGGCTTATACCCAGGACATTATCCGACTTCACGGAGTTCCGAGGGAGATAGTTTCTGATCGTGATCCGAGATTCTTATCTCGTTTCTAGAAGTCAGTTCAGGAAGCATTTGGGACGAAGTTAAAGCTGAGCACCGCATTTCACGCGGCGACAGATGGTCAGACTGAGAGGACCATTCAGACTCTGGAGGATATGTTAAGAGCATGTACTCTGGAGTATCATCAGACTTGGGTACCTATGCTCTGCTTGGTAGAGTTTTCCTATAATAACAGTTATCGCTCCAGCATCGATACGGCTCCGTACGAGGCCCTGTATGGCAGGAAATGTCGGAGTCCGATTTGTTGGAATGATATCAGTGATACTGTGGCTTTGGGACCTGAGATGGTACGAGATACCTTAGAGAAGGTCTGAGTCATTCGGTCTAAGATGCAGGTCGCGTAGAGTCGTCAGAAATCTTACGCCGATAATCGACGTAGACCACTGACTTTTGAGGTAGGTGACAGAGTCTTGCTTAAGGTTTCACCATTCAAAGGAGTGGCACGCTTTGGTCAAAAGGGGAAACTCCGACCGAAATTCGTGGGACCTTACGAGATACTAGAACGAGTTGGGGAGGTGGCATATTGATTGGCATTACCACCTAGTTTATCTAATGTTCACGATGTGTTCCATGTTTCCCTGCTTACATGATCCCACCTAAATCATTCCAGTGGAATCGGCCACGTTTGAGCCGAATTTGACGTTCGAGGAGCGAGCAGTTCAAATCTTGGATCGCGAAGTGAGGACCCTCCGGCGTAAGCAAGTCCAGCTAGTCAAGGTGTTGTGGAGAAATTAGCACCATGAGGAGGCGACTTGGGAGTTAGAAGCGTCCACGAGGCAGAAGTACCCGGAGCTGTTTGAGGGTGAGCAATCTCCTTTGCCTTAAATTTCGGGATGAAATTTCTTTTAGGAGGGGAGGTTGTAATGACCCAGATTTTTCGGTATGTTTGTCATTGATTTATTTTTTATTTATGTTATTTTATGTATGGTCCAAAATTTATTTGGACTATTTATTTTTATTTTATGTGAATAATTTTGATTAATTTCGACTATTTTTACTTATGGTTGTTTATTATTTATTTTATTATTATTTAATTAATTAGAATTTTAATATTTAATTTTCTAATTAGTTAATTAATATTTTTGGGCCAAATGCAATTTGAGCATGATTAATCATCCATGAGTGCAATTAGCCCAAATGATCACAAAAGCTCATTTTAGTCATGATAAAACCGGCCCCCTTGTAATTAGTGGACTAATTTCCACTTACTTCATGTTCACACCTTAAACCATTTCTATAAATAGAAAGGTTAGTAAGGCTTATGAACTCATTTGCTATCATTTGCACCCTTGCTCATCATTTTGCCACAATTAAAATTAGCCAAACACTCTCTCTTTGCCATAAGTTCCACACGCCATTGTTTGGTTGTGTTTCACCATCTTTTGTTCATCATCCAATCAATTCCAAAACTTAAAGATTAAATTGCTATTAATCTTTAGGTGACTCTAAACACATTAATCTCATTAGTTTCCATTCAAGACTTCTATTTTGGGTTTGGAATTTGGGGTTGTTCGATTGGGTCGTGATCGTGATAGGGCCGTGTGGTTCGTGTGAAAGGGCCGTGTGATTCGAGTGGTGGTGTCGTATTGAAGACGGTGGTCCGTGGTAGTGCCGTGTTGAAGCTGTGGTGGTGGTTCGTACAAGCCGTGCCCGTGTTCGCGCAAGCCGTGTTGAGGTCGTGTGTGTGTGTAAGGGCTGTGTACTTTGGGGTTTTTCGGGCTGCAAGTTTGTGTGATTATATTGCTTGTTCATCAAAAAGGTAACATACTTTCTTACCTTGATATGTATACTTTGATTATAGGATAGATTAAGTAATCATGTTAGATGAATTTTTTTATGATTGGTTATTATTTCATGCGTGATTTTCAAGTGGGATTTGAGTGTTGATTTCATGATGATTTACCTATGTTTTTATGCATGTTTTGATGAGTTTTTCGTGTGGTATTTGTGTGATTCGAGTTCTTGATTGAGTTCTTGTTGAGTTCTTGATTGAGCTCTTGATTGAGCTCTTGATGAGTTCTTGATGGGGTCTTGATGAGTTCTTTGAGTTCTTTATGAGTTCTTGGTTGAATCTTGAAATCTTGAAAAGTTGGTTTTATGTTCTTTTAAGTACAAGTTCATTAATGTTTTTCAAAGTATTATTTAAAGATAAGTAAGGTTTTGTAAAGATTTTGAAAGGTTGTTTTAAAGAAATTAAAGAAGAGTTTAAAGAAAGTTAAAGATTTGGTAAAGATTGGTTTAAGAAGTAGTATTGATTATGGTTAAACTCAAGAAAAGGCGAAAGAAGCAATCTTGAGAATAACTTCGATGCTTGTAAGTAAGATTAGCTTAAGTTTACTTTTAGACGCTTAATCTTGGAGTAAGATTCTGAGTTTTGGGTTAAGACGTTGCCTTTATCCTAACTGTGGTATTAGGATAGTGTATACTTGCTATGTTGTCTGTTTGATATGAATTTCCGTAAGATGGCGTTCATGGGTTTGGGAGTAAGATTCTCATTCCCGGCATAGTAGGAAAGTTCATTCGCGTAAGAAGCGTTTGTACGTGCATAGTCCGGTCTAAAATGTAAATGGTAGTGACAAAGATGTTTTTATGATTTTTAAGTTGGAATTATTTAAAGTTGGTCAGTTTTACGATTATTGGTATTTTGACGTTTTTAACATATGTTGGTTGGTAGTCTGATATGTTTGTTTGGTTTGTTCTATGATTATGTATATCCATGTTATGGTGGGACTGTTATGTTGCTCGCCACTGACAGTGGATTGTTGTTATTTTTCAGGTAATCCTGATGATGACTGTGCTGCTTAGCTATTGGTTGGGCGAGTGTCATTATAGTATTCTTGTTCTAGACTACGTTATGTTTATAGTTTGGACATATAGATTTATCTTTGGTGTATTTTGATTCTGACAGTATTTGGAGTTATTTTCTAGTATTGATACATTTGGGTTTAGTATTGTACAACTTGTGGGTGTTGTACGTTTTTGGGTTATAGTAATAATAATTTTGAGGTTTTGTTTTAATATTTAGTAAGTTTGTTTGTTAGATCGACTATTCGACTCGTCGATTTCTTCCGCGCCGGTTTAAGCGAGTCGGTTCGTCAAAGCTAATTTATCAGTAATAAAAATACTCGCTGATAGATTAGGGTATAAAAAATAAAACACTGAAATGCTTTATGAAAAAATTCTAAAAAACACTATATAAAAACATATAAAAGAAAATTAAGTCTCTCAGTAAACTAACCACTTCTCGTTTGAAAAACGCCTTTTATAAGTATTAGTATGGATATCACATTTCCTTGAATTATTTCCGTTAGAAATTCCGACCACTTTTTATGTGGATACAAAGAAAAAAAAACATTTTTTTAATAAGAAAATGTTTTTTTTTTTTGAAAATGTGACTAGCTAATAGGATTCTTTTATTTTTTTTCTAAGAATTTGTGTAATAAGGAATCAGTATAACTCTTTTTTAAAAAGGAAAAATTAACAAAAATAATCCCAACTTTGGTTGGTCTTCCGTTTTTAATCCCAACTTTTCGAAAACCAAAAATAATCCTAATTTTTGCTTTGGTTTTCCATTTTTGGACCGTTATACCGGTAACCTGCTGCGACGGTAAGCAGCTTATTTCTAGATAATTAAACTCTTTCATTTTATATTAATTGAGTTTTAAACACAAAATACAGTTCCTCTCCCCTCCAAAACCCAAATTATGACATAAACCCTTTCCCTCCCAAAGTCATTTGCCATTGTTAACCATTGCCATTGAAGCAAAGTGAAGGTTTGTAAAGTTTACTCTCCTTCCAGTTGTTGCCCCAATTCGTTCCAGCGGAAAAAAATCCCAAATAATCAAACCCCAGGTTCTTTTTTTATTAACTCTGTAAATACAATTTTGTAGGTTTTGTAAAATTATTTGAATTGTTGTTGTTGGAATTTATGGTTTTTAATTTCAGAGTTTGAATTTTGGTTGTTAAGTTTGAAATTTTCTGGGTTTGAATTTATGTGGTTTGAAATTAGGTTTTGTAAAATTATGTGTTAATGGTTTTTATTGGATGGTTTGAATGATGTTGTTCTTGGTTTTTTTAAGGGTTTTTATTGCATGTTTACTTTGGTTGGTCTTCCGTTTTTAATCCCAACTTTTCGAAAACCAAAAATAATCCCAACTTTCGCTTTGGTTTTCCATTTTTGGACCCTCTTCAAATTATAACCTACAACTACCGGTAAACCTTGCTAATTAGTCGGTTAAAATTTGAAGAGGGTCCAAAAATGGAAAACCAAAGCGAAAGTTGGGATTATTTTTGGTTTTTGAAAAGTTGGGATTAAAAACGGAAGACCAACCAAAGTTGGGATGATTTTTGTTAATTTTTCCTTTTAAAAATTGCTCTCTAAAAAAAACCTCCCTTACCTAAAGGAATTCAGCTCTTTTATAGCCAAAGCAGCTGCGAGTCAATGACATACTCGCAGACAAGTCAGCGTATTATTACAGACAACTAGCGATATCATATTGGGTCAAAACTAATAACTGAACTAAACTAACTGAAACTGAAAGTGAAAATGAACTGATAACTGAAAGGCAACTGAAAAATATCGAACCGAATCGAACTGAATCTGAAACCGATTAAAACTCAAGTTAACTGCTAAATATCTTAAAATAACTGAAGTTAACTACTAAATATCTTAAAATAATTGAACTGAACTGAAACTGAACTGAAAATCGAGTATCTGAAATTAACTGAACTGAATTGAAACTGAACCGAAAAGAGGATAACTGAAGCTAACTAAAACTGGGCTGAAAAGATGATAACTGAATCAAACTGAAACTAAAAATGACTTGAAACTAATTTAATTTAAATATTAGTAAATTGAATAAAAAAATGATACAATATTATCCGAATTGTTGTGAAACCGAACCAATACTGCACTAAAACGAAATTAATCTAAACATTCACTGAAATCGAAACTAATTTTAACCGAACAAAAAATGGTAATAAACTGAAATTGATTATGTAATTAATAATTGGGAAATTCCCATTGGTACTACCGTGTTTTGGCGAATTCCCAATGGTACTACCGAGTTATTTTTAATCCCAACGGTAATACCTCTTTATGATTAAATTCCCAATTGTAGCATCATGGATGAATATTCCATTAAGTAATGGAATATTCCGTTACTTAAATAAAAATAATAAAAATTAGCATATGCAAGGTTTTACGGGTCATTTTAGTCCTTAAAGGTCCGATTTGAGATTGGAATTTGCAAAAAAAGACCCGATTAGCCCCGATTTGTGTTCTCAATTTGTCTCAATTTGCACGCAAGGTTTAACGTGTCATTTTAATCCTTATGGGAACCGATTTAAGGTTGGGATTTGCAAAAAACAACCCGATTAGCCACAATTTACGTTCCCGATTCGCTTCGACACATTGATCTACACGTAAAGAAAAATAGTATGCCTAAGGTTTTACGGGTCATGTGGTACAGAGGACATGTGCTTATGGTATCCAAAGGGAAGTAATTTTGATCTTTTAGGATACACTGATGCTGACTATGCTAGTTTTAGTGTTGACAGGAAGAGCACTTCAGGAATGGCTCACTTCTTAGTTTCTTGTCTCATATCATGGGGATCTAAGAAACAAAATTCAGTGGCCTTATCCACAACTGAGTCAGAGTACATAGCTGTTGCTTTGTGATGTGCTCAATTGCTTTGGATAAAGACACAACTCAAGGATTTTGGGGTCTGTTCCGGAAGTGTTCCCATATTGTGTGATAACACCAGTGCTATAAACATTTCTAAAAATCCTGTCCAGCACTCTAAAACCAAACATATTGAAATCAGACATCATTTTCTTAGAGACAATGTTGAAAAAGGAAATGTGAATCTTGAATTTTGCAGATTTGAAGAACAATTGGCTGATATTTTCACTAAACCCCTAAGCAGGGAAGTGTTTGTCAAACTCCGCACATTACTTGGTATGGTAAGGATTAGATCCTAGTTCCTTAGGACTTATCTTTCCCTTTTTGGCATGTTTGACTTTTTGATCCTTAGCGTACATAAGCAGGGTTGGTTAACTTGTAAATGTCATACATGCAAGTGGTCTCAAAGTTCT
Organism: Salicornia ramosissima; assembly: GCA_951394345.1. Lineage (NCBI taxonomy): Eukaryota > Viridiplantae > Streptophyta > Magnoliopsida > Caryophyllales > Amaranthaceae > Salicornia > Salicornia ramosissima. The sequence continues at coordinate 23,422,752 of OX596235.1, forward strand.
TATGTTGATGTTGTTCAAATGTGTGGTATCTCTAAGTTGCCTAACTAAAAGATGCCTCAAGTTTTTAATATATACAGATCAGCGTCAGACCATCGTCAGACCAGACCCCTTCAACAGTTATATCAATTTATTTTTGAACCCTCCATTTTGAAATTGAGGATTTAATTGTTCTGACACATGACCGTTGTGAACAGTGTAAAGTAACTTCCATCTTATCTGTTCTAATAACTGCCATTTCTCTTCATTTTAATTCACTCTTTCACATTGAATTCTCTCTCTAACCGTCTCTCTCTCTCAAATTACTCTTCTCTCTCAAACCCTAAGCACCATCATCAGAATCTCTTTCAAGAATTCAAAATCAGCTTCTCTCTCTCTCTCATCAAACTTACTGATTCAATCAAAATGGGAAGAAAGAAGAACAAAGCTACAAGGAAGAAAAGCCGAGGACTAAGTCAATCTCCTAGTTTTACACCCTCTAAGGAATCAAGTACTGCAGTGGTTGCTGAACATCACCATGTAGATGAGAAGCAAGAAGAGGTCAAGGATCAAGCCACAATAGAAACAGTTACTGAATCGAAGGCTGCATGTAAGCCTAAAGAGAAATCTACTCCACCACCAAGCCATAAATCAACACCACTATCTTCACCAAAATCTTCACCACCTCAACCTCAGAGATCTCCCTCGCCATCTAAGCCATCACCCCCTCCATCACCTAAACAACCATCTTCACAGCCTACTATCTCTTCCCCTCCACAAAAATCACCATCACCCTCAAAAGCAGAAACTCCTCCTCCACCATCACCACCAAAGTCCAAAACTCCACCACCCTCTTCACCACAAAAGGAATCAACCCCATCACCTTCTCCACAACCACAAAATACACCTTCACCAACCCCTCAGACCACAGAGAAACCAGTGCCAAGCACTGAGGAGAAAGAAGTTGAGAAGGAAGAGGCAGAGAAGCAGGATGATGACACACATGCACAGGACATGGATGTCGAAATAACTGGGGTAGTACAGGGGGAAAAGGAGACTGGAAAGAGGACAAGGGTCTGCAAGGAAGAAATAAAAAAGGAACCTACTGAGGAGGTTCTAGAGGGAAAGAAGGATGAAAAGAAGAAAAGAGTGAAGAGTGTTGCAAAGAAGGGCAAAGCCTCTGAGAGCCCCAAGCCTCCAACCAAACTCCCAACAGAAAAGAAGAGGAAAGCTGCCTCTGCCCCTGAAAAGACTTCCTCCAAGAAGAAAGGTAAGACCACTTCTGAACTACTGTTTGAATTAAGTGGTAGGGGTGTCTTATCTGGTTTTGCATGTCCTAAGTCTTGGATGAGTCAACCCTTTTTAGAGGATTTTAAGGAGGCCATAGAGTTCTAAGGTTGGGAGGGGCTGTTTGATAAGAAGTTGGATGATTTTGAGAACTGTGTTGAGGAATTTTACTCCAAATTAGGGAAATTAGACAAAGGGAAGGTCTGGAGTGAGGTCAAGGGGGTCATCACTCTTTCAAAGAAGAGTCTAGGGGAGGTACTGGGTGTACCAAGAAGTGGGTTCTGTGACTATTCAAAAGACAACTGGCCAACCATTCCTGAGGTCAATATAGAACACATACAGACCACTCTCTTTACTGGTTCTCCAAGTGATGGTTCTGGCTATGTTATTGGCCAACTAAGGGAACCAGTGATGAGGGTGTTTCATACAGTAGCCTCTAAGATAGTACTCCCTAGGGCTCAAGGCAGAATGGATGTGAGAAAGATGGATGCTGTGATTATCTACTACTTGTATGAGAAAATTAAGTTGAGTCTCCCTAGTCTCATGCTAGCCCGCATGGTTAGCATTCTGGAAAGGTCAAACCACTCTCTACCCTATGGTGTCTGCCTTACACTTGTGTTCCAAAGTAAGAAGGTACATCTGAGTGATGAGGTCAAGAAAATGTCTGTCCTCACCAACCAGATCCTAGGTCAGAAAGGGATGACCTTTGAGGGTGGTATGCTGAAAATGAGGGATGAAGAGAGGACCACTGGGGTCAGAAGAGCAAGCAGTTCAAGGTCTGAGGAGGCTACTAGGTCATTGTCCAAACAGGTGCAAATTCATGGGGAACTACTGCAACAGATGATGGCTACTGTGAATGCCCTGTGCACTTCTCTAGATGGATCCATAAAGAACATATCAGCACGGTTGGACTCCCATGAAGAAAAGCTTGCCTCCTCTTCCAGCTTCAAGCCCAAGACCACCAAGAGACCAGTTCCCATCATTGCCCAAGTCAAGAAAAAGCAGCAGGAGGAGAGTGCAGAAAAGGAGAATGAGGATTCAACTAAGGATTCTGATGATGTTGCTAATTCTAACTCCTCTTAGCCTACCCCCTACCCTACTAACAATTCTCTCAAACTATCATTTCTCTAGTTTCTCTGAACAATTCCTATCTCTAGTTTTTGACCATTTCTGCTAAACAATTTCTCTGCAAAATGGTCCTGGTCTGTATAATTTTTAACTTCTGTGTGTACTTTGACAATTGGGATTGTGAGTTGCAGGTACTCACTTTTGGAACAGCATCTCTAGAATGTTGTGTTTATATTATGCTTATGACTTTACTTGTTACCTTCTCCTAATTTGTGTGCTATGTTAAATTTTGTCATTTGATGATGCCAAAAGGGGGAATAGGACAGGTGAAGTTCCTAGTGTCAAGTGTAGCAACTTGAACAAGGTTCAGACCTTGTTAAGAGATGGCCCAGCTTTATGCCTAGGAGTACCTTGAATTCAGATCAAGTGCTCCTATCCATCCCAACTGGAAGAAACTCTTCCAAGTGAAATTGAAAATTTCTCTTGCTACATTTGATAATTGATAAGTCTTGCAGGTTACAGGTTTAATGCTGAAACTCAATAATAAATTGAGTAATGTGATGAGTGACTGACCATTGCAATCAGTCAAATTATGTTTTAGTCTGCTGTGTATTTTTTTGTTCTCTGAGATTATGAATCTGACTACAGGCACAGTGCAAGACCAGTTCCTCTGAACAGTTGTTTTATTTTGAAACAATTGGTTACTGTTCTCAGGGGGAATTTCATGGTTTGTCATCATCAAATAGGGGGAAATTATTGAACCATGTTTGATTTGATGGATGACAAACCAGTTCTCTATACTTGATGTCTATGCATATTTGTGTATGAACAGGTTGAATCAAGTGAGGACTCATCAAGGCAACCATGAAGGCCTTGAGATACTTGAAGATCAGAAGCCAAGAGCTTGGAGTTATTTATTTTTTATATTTCTAGGATCTTCTTGTAAAATAGGCTTAGGAAAATATTCTTAGTGTTTTTAAGTAAAGAGCAAAAAGACTTTAAGTTTACATCCAGTAAAGAGAACGGGCCAAGAACAAGTTAAGAACAGGCAAAGAACAAGCTTGGAACAGTTCCCTTTATCAGATGTAGACTTAGTAGTACTGAGACCACTGTGGGAACAAACCTTAGTATTACGCATGTGATCCGTACAAATTTTAGTGTTCAAAATTATTTTTGAAAAATTTATTTGAAAAATATGGATCACTTGTGTTTTGGAAATCTGCCAAATTGATTCACAAAATCAGCTTTGAAATGTACTTGTTTGGACCCTAATGTACTTTCCACTACATGTAGTGGAAGGAGAAAAAGGTCTGAAATAGGTGCCTTTCTACTTGTGTCAGCTGAGCTTGTTTGCACAATTTAGGCAAGTCTCCAAGCACACTTCTAGAGGACGGTTTTTTCCTTGCCTATATAAACAATCTCTTGAAAAAACCCTACAAGACTTTTGCTCTCGAAAGAAAACCAAGTCATATTTTCTAAGAGTCTATCCTTAGAGCAAAACTATCTCCATATCCATCTTTAAGACAAAAAATTACGGAGATTTGAGTTTGTAATATTTGAACCACTTAGAGGGAAGTGGTTGGGGAGTGTTCTGTGAACATTGAGTGAACTGTTAGAGTTAACAATTGGGGAATTAAGTGTTACAAAGTTGTAGAATTTAATTGATGGTGTAACCTTGTTATTATTCTGAGTTGATTAATAATATGGGTGAGAGAGTGGAGGACGTAGGCTTTTTTAGAAGCCGAACCTCGTTAAATCCTTGTGTTCCTACTCTTTATTTACTGTTCTTTCGTTGTTCTCACAAAAAGATAAACAAACTTTGAAAACGATTGAAAAAACACACATACTCAATTCAACCCCCCCCCCCCCACCCTTCTTGAGTATACATTGAACTTACACCACCCCCTTAGAATAATTATTTCCAAATCTTTTAATTAGGTAAGGATTTTAGCCAAAAATCTCGCCTTTAATATTTTCTACATAATTTTAGGAGTTCCCTCAACAAGTAATAAGATAAGATGATAATGATGACAAAGTTAATGAAAGATGATGAGTTGATTAACTATGAAGTGACCGCCCGTTTAGTGACATTAGGGGCACGAATACGGGTATAGTCGAAGCCACTGTGCCACTGCGGGATGGTGTCAGTTCTAGATCCCAGCGTCCGGGAATTAGATCTATCGTGGTTGACCCGACGTGAGACAAGGAAAGTTGGGGAACAAGTTCCCTTACGAGCATATGATTGGTCATGGATTAGAATGAAGGAATGAAATTGGGAAGATGATTAATTAAGGATCTAGGAAGTCTAGAGTCTTCAAGTGACCCTAGAAAGTGTATAGAAAGTTCGTGGTTTAGAATAATGGAATGAATTGGAAAGTTGATAATTAAGAGTCTAAGAAGTCTAGAGTCTTGAGGTGACCCTAGCAGAAGTATATAGAATGGTTATGGTATGGTTGTATGTTATTCCCCTGCGTTGACTGATTTTTAGCTATATGTGAATGTAATTGATTATGTCGATTTATTTGAGTTGAATGGTTGATTTGTGTTCTGACTGTTATATATTTAATTATGTTCTACTATTAAGTAGAACATTCTAATTACTCCCCACTGACTGTGGATCCCCCATTCCCCGTTCAGGTGATGAAGAAGAATAAGCCGGGTGTTAGCAAGGGTTGGGATTCGTGAGCTTGCAAGCGTAGCAGTTTGGCTACCCAATTTAATAGTAGTCCTAGCCTAATGTTTAACATCTCTAGCATGTAATAGTATTTTAGTAGTTTAATAAAACTTTGGGATATTTCTAGTTTTGATTGGATAATTTTTTGAATAATAAATGGCTAAGTATTAGAGCTTCCGCTTTTGTTTTAAGACTTGTTTATTATAATCTCGTTTATTAATGATTCGTATTGTTTTTTTTCGAAAACAACGTTGCTAAAATACGAGTCGTTTCATGCGCGCCTTGATCTACGTATAAAAATATAGTCTACTCAAGGTTTTACAAATCATATTAACACTTAGGGGGGTTTGTTTTGTTAATTATGATTAATTATTTTTTATAATATAGTTTTATAGTTAATTAAAGTTAAGTAATGTATTTCTTTTTGTTAATTTTAACGGTTTTTTTATTAATAAAATCACAGTTGGGAATTTAATCATAAAGAGATATTACCTTTGGGATAAAAAATAACTCATTAGTACCATTGGGAATTCGCCAAATTAAAACACGGTAGTACTAATGGGAATTTCCCTTAATAATTTCATACAACCATGTGAATATGATCAATTTATTACGGAGTATAAATTACTTGGGAATTGTGACATTTGTGAGTTTTGACTTGTAGTATGGTTGGAAAAATTAATAATAATTAAAATTTTATTTTTTTAAAAAAAAATATTTAAATAATTGAACTGAAATTGAAAATAACGATTAAAATTTTTTATATGAAAAAAAAATTGAAACTAACCGAACTGAAACAAAATTAATATGTTGAAAGGATATATCCGGAAAAAATTAACTGAAATTGAAATAAAAACTAAACTGGAAATTAATCGTTACAAAATTATAATCTCAAATGACCTGGACTAAGTTAACCGAACCAAAAAAACTGTAACCAAAACTGAACTGAACTGTCGAAATTTTGAACTGAACTAAATTGCACCCGTTCGAATTTTTAACTGATTGGTTAAACTGGACAATTAACTGAAACTGAATTGAACTGAAACTGAATTGAACTGAAATATGTCCATATAAAAACTGAACTGAAATCAAAATTAACTCAACTAAACTGAACTGAAAATAAATTATCTGAAATTAACCGAACTAAAACAAGCCAAACTGATTGGTTAAAACCAAAACTGAACTGTTGACCTGAATTAACAGTGCTACAGACAACGCTGAAGTGTCAGCATATATCAATTTAACACGCAGTCCAATCAGAGTAAACAAGGTACAATCGTTGACGAGTCAAACAAATCAATTAGCATTAACTATGATCAATTGCGCCTTAATTTTGATCAATTAGCATCAATTCGCCAACGTTGAGAAGATAAACTCACTGTAAAAGTCAGCGTGTTTTTCTATATTACGCTGATTGGTCAGAGTGATATATGCTGATGCGTTGACGTGTCAGCGTAAATAAGTTTTACTCGCTTTTATTTTTATTTATTATTTATTTATGTAATTTTTTTTGAGGATTTTTCTTATAAAATAGAATGAACTTAAAAAGACAAACTTTTTATTTGTTGATTTTTTGTGGCCAAACCTTTTTTATTATTTTTAAATTTTTTTAGGTTCAGAATATTTGAAAAATTAAATTAGGCCTAATGTCGTCCATGTATACTCAAGTGTGCATTTTTCCAGAAAAATGAGTGTATGCTATTATCATTAAACTCTTTCCTCGAGATAGAAGACTAAATGCAATGTCAACAACTATTAATTCCCCTTAATGAGTACTTCAGTAGTGACTAGTGAAGTTTATTACAAATACAATTTCAAAATTAATTGTGAGCAATGCCTTTTAGTTTTAGCTTATTTGATGGGGGTGATGCTTTTGGCACTTCCAAACTTGATTTGGCACTCCTCCCCCTCTCACATGTATAGTAAGGGAAGGAGTGCCAAAATCAATTTGGGGGGTGCCAAAATCATTTCCCATTTGATGGTGCTCAGGAATTGTACTACACCACCGAAGACTTCTTTTGCTTATTTGTTGTTATCGAAATGATATTTTTCTGATTCGACTCCAGCATTCTAGTTGATTTGATTGATGCAAAGTTTGATTCAGCTTTATTTTTTTTGGGAAATTCTACCTGGTACCACTGTGGTTTTGCCTTTTCTATATGGTACCCAATTTTAATTTTTTGTCCACATGGTACGTAACATTGTGTTTTGTGTTTGGTCTCTGTCGTGAAACTTTCGTTAGAACTTAACGGTTTATGCTTTTTTGGCTTGATTTGAACGTATTTTTATACAAATTCATATTCTTTTACGTATTTTAATATTTACATGTATATTTATATATGAATACGTATTTTTATACACATCTTATATGAACTACATATAAATATGATTTTTAATGACACGTAAATCGAGGCTATCGGAGAACACATTTCAGGGCTAATCGGGTCATTTTTTGCAAATTCCGACCTCGAAACGGATCCCTATAGGGGTTAAAATGACCCGTAAAATCTTGAACGGGCTATTTTTTCCTGACACACAGATCGATGCGCGCAAATCGAGACTATCTGGGGATGCAGTTCGGGGCTAATCGGGTCGTGTTTTTGCAAATTTTGACCTCGAAACGAATCCCGTAAGGGTGGCGTTAAAATGACCCGTAAAACCTTGAACATAATTTTTTTTCCCTGACACGTATTAACCGGGAACACAATTTGGGGCCAATCGGGTCGTGTTTTGCATCGATCTACGTGTCTGGGAAAAAATAGTTCGTTCAAGGTTTTATGGGTTATTTTAGCCCCACCAGGGATTCGTTTTCGAGGTTGGAATTTGCAAAAAAAACGACCCGATTAGCCCCGAACTGCTTTCCCAGATAGTCTTGATTTGAATGCATCGATCTGCATGTCAGGAAAAAAATAGTTCGTTCAAGGTTTTACGGGTCATTTTAACCACATCCTTAAAGGGTCCATTTCGAGGTCAGAATTTGCAAAAAAAATGACCCGATTAGCTCTGAAATGCGGCCCGAATAGCATCGATTTACGTGTCATTAAAAACATATTTATACGTAGTTCATATAAGATGTGTATAAAAATATGTATTCATACATAAATATGTATAAAAATACATAGAAATACTAAAATACGTAGAAGAATATGTCTTCGTATAAATCAAGCCAAAAAAAAGCGTAAACCGTTAAGTTCTAACGGAAGTGTCACGGCAGAGACCAAACACAAAACAGATCGATGCGCGCAAATCGAGACTATCTGGGGATGCAGTTCAGGACTAATCGGGTCGTTTTTTGCAAATTTTGACCTCGAAACGAATCCCGTAAGGGTGGGGTTAAAATGACCCGTAAAACCTTGAACATAATATTTTTTTCCCTGACACGTAATAACCGGGAACACAATTTGGGGCTAATCGAGTCGTGTTTTGCATCAATCTACGTGTATGGGAAAAAATAGTTCGTTCAAGGTTTTATGGGTTATTTTAGCCCCACCCTTAAGGGATTCGTTTCGAGGTTGGAATTTGCAAAAAAAGACCTGATTAGCCACGAATTGCGTTCCCATATAGTCTTGATTTGTATGCATCGATCTGCATGTCAGGAAAAAAAATAGTTCGTTCAAGGTTTTACGGGTCATTTTAACCCCATCCTTAAGGGGTCCCTTTCGAGGTCATAATTTGCAAAAAAAATGACCCGATTAGCTCCGAAATGCGGCTCGGATAGCATCGATTTACATGTCATTAAAAACATATTTATACATAGTTCATATAAGATGTGTATAAAAATATGTATTCATATATTAATATGCATAAAAATACATAGAAATACTAAAATACGTAAAAGAATATGTCTTCGTATAATTCAAGCCAAAAAAAAGCGTAAACCGTTAAGTTATAACGGAAGTGTCACAATAGAGACCAAACACAAAACACAGTGGTACCATGTGGAAAAAAAAATTAAAATTGGGTACCATGTAGAAAAGGTAAAACCACAGTGGTACTGTTTGGGTCAAATCCCACAAGCTGAATTTTCCAGGTACTCTCATGTCCTGGTACACTTGACGCAGGTTGGAAGGCTCTGGAAGCGGATCAAGGCAAATATACCAAGGAATATTCTATAAAACTGCCAGTCAAGTAGCAGAACTAAGCCCTCGTTTGCATGCCTACTTTGTAAGAGTCAGCTAGATGCTCAGTCAAGCAACGATTCCCTATTATCAAGGGGCTGAGGAGCGTGTAGAGACTATCATGGCTTGAGGCTTCGCATATAAATAGAGGTAGGATGGAAGAAGGGGGATTCATTAAAAAAAAAAAGAGCATTAAAACAAGTTATTTGATATCACCATTCAACTGATTAGCTATTTGTTCCATTCGTATTGTTCTTTCTTCGTAGTTCATTACTTGTCTAATCATTATTCAATCGTTATTTAAATTATAGCATATGGGGAAACAATCATTCCAGTTAGAGTTAGGGATCATATTGTAATCAAAGATCTAAATTAGTGGATTGGTGGACTCAAAGCCACCCGCAGTTTTTCCCTTATTCATAGGGTTTTCTGCGTCATCATCTTCGTGTCTCTTGTTCTCTACTTTTCGTATTTTCCACATCTAACCTAGCTGCGGCTATAAGAACCAGTTATAACCTAGATCCGTGAAATCTCACCTAAACAATTTGGCGCTCACCATGGGGCCACACTTAGGTTTCTTGAATACGAAAACTCATCCCACAAACTTCCCAAAAAATGGCTGGAGGTTCCACTACCCCTTCTCGAACACCACCTAGCAGCGCTGTATCTAGCGACCCTGCAACTTAAGCAGCTCCTCCAACAAACTAATGAAAGCTTCCAGGCATACAAAGCTGAAAAACGAGTCACTGAAGGGCGACTTGAGCAAGATAGCCCAAGAGCTGGAATCTGTGAAGAGTAACAAGAAGCGGAGTCGACCTGTCAGTGACATACCCATCATGCACCTATCAGATGAATCTGACACGGAGGTAGATACTTCAGGAATACCTGGCGACATGTCTCCTAATAACCCCGTTGCAAGGGAGTTGATATATGTGAAAGCCCAAAATCAGAGAGTCATGGCCGAACATCGAAAGTTGTTAAAAATCATGTCCAGAATGCCAGGGCGCTTGGAAACTGTTACCTACGAAACTCCAGGCGGATATGTTGATTCCCCATTTACAGAAGACATAGCTAAATCCATGTTACCTGAAAAGCTCAACATCCCTGCCTGGCACAAACCATATGATGGGACCACTGACCCTCATGACCATGTGAATCTGTATAAACAGAGGATGTGGCAATTACGCATACCATGGGAGCAGATGGAGGTAGCCATGTGCAAATCCTTTGGAGGTACCTTGGTCGGCCCCGCGCTACAGTGATTGATCAACTTGAAGTCAGGGAACCTTCTAGGAATTTGGTTCACTCTTTAAATTACAGTGGCTGGGAGTATATAAATTTGCATCGAGTAATTACAAAGGCTAAGCAACACAGAACTAACCAACTATAATCTTCCTGCAAAGGTCAGATGTTTGGCTTTCCATTCATTGATTCTACCAACCATTCTCTGTATTAGTTGATCACAATCATCAGCATTCACTGTTTTATTGCATATTGGGACACCAAGGTATCTAAAAGGCAACCTACCCTGCCCAAAACCTAGAGCTGTAAATGGGTCTAAATGGGTTGGGTTTGGGATGACCCATTAATATAAACGGGTTGAAATTCCCAACCCAAACCCAACCCATTTAGTTAAACGGGTTGAGATTCTCAACCCAACCCAACCTTATAAATAAATGGGTTAACCCAATAACTCGTTTAATAATATTATAATTTTTTTATTAGCATCAAATAAAGTTATACCACTATATGCTTATACTATTCTATGGACCATAACAACGACCTACGATAACCATATATATTACAAGTCATATTGTTCATAATCTACACATAATAACACAGTAGTAATTAATAACTAACAACCTTTTGAGTTCTAATGTTCAAGATAAAAACATTAGATATTAAAACATTACAACCATCTTCATAACTTGTAAAGAATCTATAACGTAATAAAAAATATATATGAAGTGATATTCTTAATATGTCAATTCAACCTGAAACTAATTTTATTACAACGTATATAATTAATGGGTTAATCGGGTTGAGAATTTCAACCCGACCCAACCCATTGAACTAAACGGGTTGGTTTGGGTCAACCCACTTAGCTAAACAGGTTGAAAAATTCAACCCAACCCGTTATTATTGGGTTGGGTTCGGGTTGGGTTATTGCGTTGGGTCAGATTTTGCCAGCTCTACCAAAACCTGTCTTTTTGCATAGAAAGTGTATCTCTTCTTCACTCATACTAGCATGATAAACTTCTGAGTTGGACATATTTGCTTGCAAGCCAGAAATATTTTGGAAATGCTTAAGCCCTTACACCAACAGATTTACACTTCTAATATCCCCTTTACAAAATAGCATCAAATCATCAGCAAAACGAAGGTTATTTAACCTTAATTTAGCACATCTGGAATGATACTTGAAGCCCCTCTTTGTCCCTACATACTTCAAGGTTCCGGTCAAGTGATCCATACATATCACAAACAATAAGGGAGACAGGGGATCCCCCTGCCTGAGCCCTCTATTAGCACCAAAAAATCCCTGAGTTGTCCCATTTATAAGCAGAGTATAACCCACAGTAGTTTAACAGGCCATGATAATTTGAATAAAATGCTCTGGGAAATTTAGAGCAGTCAACAATTTTCCAAGGAATTCCCATTTAATAGTGTCATATGTTTTTTGTAGATCCAACTTCATCAAGCAACCTTTAGGGGCATTTTTCCTAGCATAGTGTCTTACCAGATCTTGACAAACAAGAATGTTGTCTATAATACTTCTACCAATAATAAAGGCACATTTGTTCTCAACAACCAGTTCTGGCAGAACTCTCTTTAGCCTTGAGCAGATTAGTTTAGAGATACATTTGTATACCACAGAGCAACAGGCTATGGGCCTATATTCTGTGACCTTTTTGGGACAGGCAACTTTGGGGACTAATGTAATGGAAGCTGCGTTGAGCACCGACAACATTTTTCCATTCCTGAAAAAGTCTTGAATAGCAACACATATATCATCCTTAATCACCTCCCAAGCTGCGTTGGAAAAATTTACATCCATACCCATCCACTCCCGGGGCCTTATCATTAAGGATAGACCATAGAGCTTGTTTGACTTCTTCATTTGTGAACTCCAAGTTGAGCAATTTATGTTGATCCACTGTTAACACCTTTCCTTGTTTGATTATCTTGCTTTTGATTTTTACATTCTTGATTCTGCTGCCATTCATAAATTTTTTTAAGTGTTCTACAAACTCATTACATACCTCCTGAGGCTGCACCACCCATCCCCCATCTTTGCCCTCAATAGTGTTTATTCTATTTCTATTAATTCTTGTTTTCACATTCTTGTGGAATAGAGCTGAGTTTTCAATCCCCTGCAAAATCCACTCACTTTTAGCCTTATGTCTCAGGAAAAAGATGCAATTAGAATGCACCTCCTTAAACATTCTTGTGGCATTACATTCTTCCTCAATTAACTTCCTATTCAAAGGATCCTCATGCATTTTATCTTGACATTGTTGCAACTTTGCTGCTGCCTCCTTATTAGCTTGAATAACATCCCCAAAACATGATTTATTAAGAGACTTAAGCCCTTCCTTAAGATATTTGAGTTTCTGGAAATCCTAGAACATTCTAAACCCCTTAATCTGCTTCTGCCAATGATCCTTAACCACATCAAGGAAATTTGGGGCCCCACACCACATATTGAAGAACCTAAAAGGCTTGTGCCCCTCAAGATCAGGAAAGCTTTTAATTAGAACAGGGCTATGATCAAAATAGCCTTTAGGAAGGAAGATTGCTTCTGAATTGCAAAACTTCTGTATCCAGTCACCATTAGCCATCACCCTATCCAGTTTACATAATACCCTCTCCTCACCATCCTGTTTATTGGACCATGTAAAGTATCTGCCACTGTGATTAATATCCATCATACAACACTTCTTAATACAATCCTGAAAGTGCATCATCCCAACTTTGCTCTATATTCTGCCATTCTTCTCTTCCATATTCAAAATGTAGTTGAAATCCCCTGCTATCATCCAAGCCCCATTCATGTTACTATCAAGCAGCTTCAGATCCTCCCATAGCTTGACCCTATCATCTTTATCATTGTGAGCATACACAAAAGAGCACCAGAAACTCTCCTTAGTAGCCACCACTGTCACCTTACAATGTACTAATTGATCACTACAAAACAAAACATCCACTTCAAAGGCTCTAGGATCCCATGCAATTAGGATTCTCCCTCTTTTATTCCAAGGTAAATTGGTGGTTATGCACCACCAAGGACAAAGCTTGAGATACAAATCACCCAATTTTTTTTGCGCTGACCTTTGTTTCCAAGAGGCAAAACAGTCTAGCTTGATGTTGGTTCAGAATCTTCTTAACCTCCGTCTTCTTACTAGGCTTGTTTATACCCCTTGTGTTCCACACCACTATGTTATCCATGGATGTTCAAGTGTTGCCAACCCCGACTTCCTCCTCTATCTCCCCCTCATCTTAATCAACTAAGGCCTCAAAACCATTTGCAGTAACAACCTCAGCTGGCTTGACAACAAAGGTTCTGTTTCTGCTAGGAATATAATGGTGATGAAACCATCTTCACCTACCTGTCTATGTTTAACAGCCACAACATCCTTCCTTTGCTGCCATGTCTGAACAGCCTTTGGCCTCCATTCTTTCTTTTGCTTCTTATGCCAACACTCCTCTACAGAGTGCCCAAGTTTCTTGCTGTGAGTGCATACAGAAGGTTTCCACTCATAGTGTACCTCTTGCACCATGTCAATGCCGCGTTCACTCAAAAAACTTATCTGATCAGGGAAGTCCTGATCTATGTTCACCTCAACCATCAGTCTAGCATATCTCAATCTTTCCTTCTTCTCAGTGTATGTGTCAAGCTTTAACAGCTCCCCTACACCCTGCACCAGCTTCTCCAGAGTTCTCTTCCCCCAATATTTCAAAGGAAGATTAGGCAACTAGATCCAAATAGGAACCTTATGCATATTACTCCCATCAAAATTAGCATTAGGGTCCCAAGCCCTCACAATCATAGGTTTACTATCAAAGGTATGAAAACCCTTTAAAGCATTATCAAAACCCCCTTTATCCTTGAACCTAACAATAAAGGCTCCATTCTCCAGCCAAGGGCGCCTCAATGTCAACACCCATTCTTCCCTAAATACGCCAAATAAACCCCTCCATTATGTTGATGGGAGGCTTAGCACCTATCACACAACACACCACAACAGTACTCCAAAAGGCTAACTCCTCTTAAATGTCCTCAATTTCAATAACAGGTTTTAGTGTGCTATCAATTTTACAATTCTTCCCTCCTATTCCACACCTAATCTGTTCAAATTCATCTCCACCATTATCAGGTACTAAAGTACAAGAATCAGGTCTATCATCATTCGATGTAACAGTACCAACACAATCAATATTATGGTCCTCCATTAAATCAATCATATCATTTTTAGCAACATTAAATCTAAGTTCACATTCAAGCGTTCGGAAGCAGTCCCAAAATTAATCGCCCTAACCACAGAAATTTGTGAATCAATAGCAATCATACCTCCATTCCTAAGATTAGGCGTGGCACATAGTTCATTCTTTGATCGCAAGAAATTCCTCTCCTCTCCATCAATCGAATCATCCTCCTCAGGAGAAAATTCCAGTTCAGAATTCCATTGTTCATCAAATTGCTCATCCACATTCTTCCATTTTTCGAGTAGAGACTCACATCTCCTCACTTAGGTTTAGCCTGCTTTTTCTTGTTCTTAGTATTTTTTTTAGCATTATGTTTTGATTTTTTTCCATTAGAATTATCAGTACTATTGTTCCCCTTCCTCGCTCGAATATTTGCCATGGCTGCACAAGGGTGCTCCTCGAGAGACAAATTTTTCTTGTTCTCGATATTGTTACTAAATTGTTTGTTATACGTGGCAGTAGTTTACGTAAAAAAGAATTTAAGATATATTTAATTTGTTAGACAAATATTACAAATTTTTAAAGGGTAATTGATGTAAAATTGAAAAAAAAAAAAAAATCAACTACAAAATAGTCTCTCTCATGTTGAGAAGAAAATGAAAAGAAAAAAAAAACTAACAAACTACTTAATCCGATTAATTGAGAGTTGAATATCCTCTAGGGTTTTCCCTTTGGTTTCAGGTACTAGTTTTGCAACAAAAAGGATGGTAAGAGCCGAAACAGCTGAATAGAGGTAAAAAGTACCTGAAATGAATGGAAAACGTTTTTTTCTTTAATGTTAAAAATTGAATAAGAAATTGATTAGTGTGTGAAAACTAAGCTTAAGTATAGTAGTACCTGCAGAACTCCAGTTGAATAAGAAATTAAATGAATAGGTTACTGCCCATGAACAGAACCAATGCACCAAATTTACCAAACCTCCTGCTGCCCCTTTCACATTTAGTGGGAAAATCTGCCATAAGTAACATATCTATGCTTTAGCTTCATCAATACACACATCCGCTTTAATAAATATATATATATATTAATCAAGTTTTTGGGCATTTTTATTTCTTTAGCAATTTTTTTTTTCCTTCCTAGAAATACAAATTCTTTGTTAACAGAACATGTCTCATCATAAAGTACATATATATCGACTCTTTGGTAACACAATATGTCTCACTAAGAAAAGTAGTAAAAACAAACTTGCAAAAATTATAAAAAGTTATCAATCAATCAATTAATCAAGATCTTATTTCCATAAGTGAGGTCGCTGCATGAACCGAAATGACTATTCTGGATGGTCATCCATAAAAAATTTCCTCCTCCACCCCTACGATCGAGAGGTTCAATCTCTTTTAATTTGGTACTCCCTCCGTCCTTAATTATTCGCTACATTCCCTCTAGCACTATTTTTAGGAGAAACATATGAAGTGGTATGAAACATTAAATAGTAAAAAGAATTTATGAAGAAGATGACAAAATTTGAGTAAATAGGTTGAATAAAGAGGGTAAATGACAAACATAAAGGTAGAATAGGTAGAAATTAAATGGGCCCCATATATCAAAAAAGGAAATGTAGCAAGTAAATTTAGACACCCTAATAAGAAATTGTAGCAAGAAAAAAAGATAAAGGGAGTATTATAAAAAGTTATACATGTATAGAATTAGTTGATGATTTTTCATATATTTTCAATATCTTTTACTTGTTTTTCCATAATTTTTGCTAGTTTTTTCATATTTTTCTTGATACGACATGGTCTCACACTCTCATATGCTGAGACGGTCTTACCAGAAACCTAGGTTCCGTTTGTTTTGATGGAAAACATTTTTTCTGTAAATGATTCTCCACCCTCATTTCATTTTCCTTTGTTTGTTTTGGAAAGGGGCGGAAAACAATTTTCCTTAAGGTGGAAAATGTGACATTAGAAAAGGAAAACCATTTTCCTTTTGTAGGGAAGGAATGCCACATTTTCCCTCTGACTCCCTACTTCTTCGTCCCTTCTTCACTCCTCTCATCCTTCCTTCATTTCTACCCCATTTTATTTTCCTTCATAAGCTTTCCTCTAATCAAACAAACAAAGGAAAACTTTTCTCCACTCGATGTTTTCCATTGAAAATTATTTTCCTTAGAAAATGATTTTCCTTGAAAATTATTTTCCTTCGAAACAAACAAAGCCCTATTGTACTGTACTAAAAAAATATACTCTGCGTGTCTTTTAACTGTTTCCGTATTCTTTTTTTTAATGTTTCAAAAAGTTTATCTCATTTATAATATTTTTACTTTTAATTTCATTCAATATTACCGTATATATCTTATTATGACTTAAAGTTACTCAATTTTAACAGTATTAAATTTTCACCTTGACTCATGTTATACCAAATTAAATGCATTTATTAATGAAATTGTAATTCATTTAATAATGCGTTACCTCTGACATTAGAACCCACGGAATCGCACCAACTCCAATAGAGAACGAGCCAATGTACAACTGTGAAATTGTAATGAAATTTATTTTTATTAAACAACACTGACATAATAAATCATAAATATAGAAGTGTGTTTGGATTGGATTAGATTGCATACCAATGCTCCTCCAAGGACTAGATATGGAGCTTGTTTCTCTACTAATCCAAGGTTCTGTATTACAAATTATACCACCCACTTAGCTAGGTTCAACTATTCATTAAGATATATATAATAATGCATGTGATATATATATATATATATATATATATATATATATGATAATATACAAAACTTTGAAAAAAATATCACCTTTAGAAAGAATGCGGACCCTGCTAAAAAGCATCCTAAGAATGTTCCAAATGACGAAATCTGCATATATAAATAAACATATAAAAATTATTTGATCTATTATAATACTTCCTCCTTAACAAAATAACTGCAACGATTTAACATAACGTAGAGAAAAAAAATGTCAAATCGTTGCAGTGAATATGTTACCGAGGAGTGTAAGATAATAGTTTTCACACTCATTTCTTAAACTTTGTTTCCATTGTGCAAAACTTATACTCACCAGCAATAGAGGCTTACGTCCACTTCTATCCATTAGCATCGCACCAATTGTTGTTATAGGTATCTGCCAAAATACATTATTTATGTTCACATTTAATTGTCCTTGGATTACTTACAGAGTATAACAGCAAACAAATTAGGACCAATAAAAAAAATAGAGCATTTATTTTAGGCCAAATTGATGTTATCAAGGCTGTTCCTGAGGGTTTATGGGCTCAGGGCGAATTTATGACAGTAGGCCTTATAAACTATTTTTTTTTTAAAAAATATCTATTTACAACGAAAAAAACACATGTATAAATATGAAAACATTATTTAATGCTAAAAATATTTTCCTTTTTCTAAATAAAATATTCACTACAAAAAATGTGTTCAAAAGGACAATTAAAATTGTCCTATTTAATACAAAATTTGTTTATAATGACAATTTTAGTATTGCCCTCATTTTGCCCTTATAACCCCGTTGTATTAGGTTTCAAATTCAATTTTAGATGTTTTGCCCTCTTTGATTCAATTCAAAAATGGCAAACAAAATTGTCTTCATTGATCATCAACAAAGGCAATACATTTTGCTTTCCTTGATTTAAACACTTTATTTATTGTCAAATAGAGCAAAGTTTCAAAAGTCTAAGGGGGCAAAATAATCATTTGTCTTCATTATTAATATCAATGAGTGCAAAAATAATTGCCCTTGTAGACATCATTAAATAAAACAATACTCATATTGCCCTCTTTAATCATGATAAGTTGCCCTCGTTGTATTAGTTTTTTGTAGTGATTTAAAGATAAGTAATATTATGTTCCGTACATTATAATTCATAAAGAGTACAATACTTTAAGAACATATTGACATCTTACAAACAAAAAATTATAATGTAATATAAATTGCACTCTCTCATTCCACCATCAAAGCTCTAAATACGCAAGCTTCATTATGCAATTAACATTTTACATATATATATACTACACGTAAGTCTATAGCGGAATTATGGACCTGAAATATGGGCCCTGGGAGTGGGCCCCTCTCTCTCCTCCCCAGTGCCGGCCCTGGATGTTATATGGTCCGAACAAATGATTTTTTAGTTACAAATTATGTAGTTCCCTTTTGTTTATACTTTTGTGTTTGTTCGAAAGAAGGTTAAGTTGACTAAAAAAGATTTTTCTAAAATATAACCCGGAATTTTTAGATTTTCTAACCGATCCATCTATACCCCTCAATTATAGTTGTTTAATCAGTTATACCCTCCCCTGATCCATCCGTTAACTCTATTTTACAACTTTTAACTTAAAAAATTAAATAAAACCCCAAAACTCGCCACTACCCTAGGCCACCTACCCCGCCCACTAAACTCACCACCCCACCAATTCGAACCACCAAACTCATCACCCTTACAAATTCGAACCACCAGTTGTACACAACCACTCCATGAGCCGCCACGAGCAAATTAAACCCCAATAGCAGCCTTCACCCTACCCACGACCTAGTGACTCCACCCATCGTTGGACTGCTTCCCACCGTTGCTCTTCACTTCTCGATCTCTCTCAATTTCGTGGGTTGGCGGTGTGTTGGGGTTTCGTGGGTTTGTGTGGTGGGATGAGGATTTCGTGGGTTTTTGCTAGTTTGTGGGTTGATGATGGGTTTGTTGGGTTTCATTGTGGGTTGGGGGGGTTTGTGGGTTCTTGTGGTGGGGTGGTGGGGTTTATGGGGTGGTGATCGTGTGTGGTGGGTACAGGTGTGGGGGATTGTGGATGATGTCGCCATGGCTGCTATATATGTTGGTTTTGTGTGGTGGGTGCAAGTGAGGGTGTGGTGATCTAGGTAGGTTAGGGTGATTAGTTGTGAGAGAGGAGTAAGGGAATTTGGGGTTTTTTTAATTTAAAATTTAACATAAGTTAACTCTAGTTAACGGAGGAATTAGGCAGGGTTATGGCTTATTTAAAAGCCTAGTTTGAAGGTACAACTAATTGAAATGGTTTTAAAAAACTAGATATACTTAGAAAATTCTAAAACTCGTGGGTATATTTTAGATTTAAGCAATGTACTCAGAACTCAATTTAATTTTGTACAAGGCCTCCAATATTCTTGCCCTAGCCTGGTCAAGAGTACAACCAAATTACAAAACCTCACCCTACACGAGACTTGCTAAAAAGCTTTTATAGTAAGAGTTGAAATATTTTTACAAAAAGTTTATCTTGTTAGATAGTAGGATAAAAATGTGAGGCTTGCTATTAGAGGTGGCCACTGGGCCGAGTTGGCCCGGCCCGGACCCGGCCTGGTTTTCAACCCTGATGGGTCAAGCTCGGTTAACCCGGCCCGGTACAAACCGGGTGGGTCATGGGTCGGATTTTGCAAACCCAGCCCGTAACCCAACCCGTTCGTTTAACCCGGTTAACCTGGCCCAGCCCGTGACCCAGCCCGTGTTCGGCCCGTGGCCCAGGCCCGGCCCGTTCGGCCAGCCCGGACTGCCACGCTTCTGCTGCAATTTCAGGCTAATGCATGCACACTCCTCTCCTCTCCTTTTTTTCTGCTGCCTCCAACGGCCTTCCCCTTTTTTTTTTTTTTTTTTTTTTAATTTAAATTTTACATATTCCCTCCCAAATTTCCTCTATAAATACCCATTCAATTTACCCAATATTCTTCACAATTAACATCAATCTTCTTCTCTTCTCTTACTCTCTCTAATTCTCAAAGTTCTCATTCTGAATTCTTAATCTCTCAATTTTAATAGTTAAATTTTAGAAGTTTATACTAAAAAAAAAATATTCAGAAATTACTAGTTTATATTAAAATTTCAGTTCTTAATTTCTTATAGTTATATACTTATATAGTTATATAGTTATATACTTATATAGTTATATAGTTTAATAGTTATATACTTATATATTAAAAAAAATCTCTCTCAATTTTAATAGTTATATACTTATATAGTTATATACTTATATTAAAATTTCAGTTCTTATATTTTAAATTAGTTTCTAAATTTAAAAAAAAATGTCTGGAAGGAATAGTGGTGGTAGAATTGGTGGTGGTAGTGCTGGTAGAGGTGATGGTAGAGGTAATGTTAATGATCAATTTCACGGTTCGTATGAAGTAAATACAGATGAAATTGAATCATTAGCTAGGGCATTAAACAGTCAACAAAATCCTCGTCCACCTCGAACCAACCCATATCAATCCCATCAATCATCATCATCAATGCCACCTCCTCATATTCCGGTGGGCGCCGGAGGCGGAGGTTACGTTCCCGAATTTGAATCGGAGGATAATATGGAAGGTATAAATTCAAATTAATATTTTTGAAGTTATTATAGTTGTTTACTTTATCATACATTTATGAATCATGAGTTTATATAAATAAATTAATTGTTTATGTAAATAATATAATTTGAAATTAATTTTGATTCATACATAGTTACATAGTTACGTAGTTACGTAAATAATATAACTTGAAATTAATACTTTCAAGAGTTTGAATAAATTAATTAATTCACTAATTGTTTATTTATGTACAAAAAATGGATATATTATGAAAATAAAGTATTAATATTTCATTTTTTTTAAATAAGGAGGAGGTGAACAAGGTGGTCCTAGTATCACTAATACAACATCAACTGGTAAAAGAGAAAGAGGTCATACCTCATGGGTATGGCCTTACTATGACAAAGTAGCAACAAATGATCCCGACAAATATACTGCAATTTGCAAAATTTGTCGAGATGTTACTAAAACAAAAAACCAAAAAGTTACAAGTGGACCAAAAACGATGGAACCGGAACATTGGCCCGTCATTTAAAAAAGGGTCACAACTTGGGGCCCGATGGTGCAGAAAGAGATGATTCGAGACAGGCTCAAATCCATGGGTACGCAACGACTACTCCCGGCGCAGGTATGCCTTTTGTTTATAATCGTGAAAGAATGATTGATGAATTTTCTAAATATGTTATTCTTGATGAATTGCCGTTTACTCATGGGGAAAGCCCCAATTTCGAACATTTTAACCGGGTTGCTATGCAACCGGCTTTTAGAAGAATTCCTAGAAACACCCTTAAACGTCGCACCATCAAACTTTATAATTCTTATCGAGCTTATTTGATGGAAATGTTCCGTACCTATGATGGTCGGGTTAGCATAACTAGTGATTGTTGGACTTCTTTTGTAGGTGAACCTTTTATTTGTGTAACTGTTCATTGGATAGATGATGAATGGTTTTTACAAAAAAGGATTATTTGTTTTGAGGCAATGGAGGAAAACCATACGGGTTTTAACATTAAAACCCGTATTGTAAATTGTTTAAAAAAATTTCAGTTGGTTGACAAACTTTTTTCAGCTTCATTTGACAATGCATCGGCTAATACCCGTGCTATTGACTTTTTAAAACAAGACAGTGACGTACCTTTGCTACTTAATGGTAGCCTTTTACACGTTAGATGTTGTGCGCATATATTAAACTTATGTGCGCAAGAAGGTATTAAAGACTTATATCCCCTATTACAACCAATTAGGAGTGTAGTAAAGTGGATTAGAGTCACTCGTAGTATGAGCAGGGCTTATAAAAGAAAATGTGAGGAAAGAGGACTAAAGAAAAAATGCATAGGTTTAGATTGCGTAACCCGATGGAATTCTACTTTTAAATTATTGGATGATGCGATTAAATATCGTGAAGTTTTAACTGAATTGTATAATGAAACTCGTTCTGAGCCGGGTGAAATGATTACTAACTACAATTGGTCTATTGCTATGATTATTCGTGATGTACTTGCCGCATTTGAATATGCTACTAAAGTTTTTTCTTATGTTTATGAGCCTAATGTACATTTAGTTGTATTAGAAGGAATTAAAATAGTTCACGCCATTCACGAAGGCAGCCAGAACAGTGAAATTCCTGCCGTCACCGACATCTTGTGGGGAATGAAGGTAAAATGGATGTCCTATTTTGCCGAATTCCCTTACATTTATGGCATTGCAGTTATTCTTGACCCGGGTCTCAAGCTTGAAGGATTGAGAAGCTTGTTGACCTTTTATTACGAAACTCTTGGTACAGATTATGATGTTGATAAATATGTAATTGATTGTAAGACAATATTAGATAGACTATATGAACATTATGCGGGTATTTATCAACCCGGTCAGTCTTCACAACCAAAGCCGAAAAACAGAGACCCCTTTTTAGCATCTATCCTTCGTAAAGGAAAATCGAGGGTACCTTCCACATCATCACCCTCCCAAGATGAAGGTTCAGGTATAGATGATTATTTATTTTTTCAATTCGAAACTAACGAAAATTTTCATATTATTAAATGGTGGCATTCCCATTCAGTTCAATTTCCTATTCTAGCTAGAATTGCTAAGGATGTCCTAGCAATTCCGGCATCTACTGTTGCTTCCGAGTCAGCTTTTAGTGCAGGTAAAAGAGTATTGGATGAAAAAAGATCTAGCCTACACCCTGATACCATAGAAATATGTGTTTGCAAAAAAGATTGGGATCAGGCGGAAAAGAGGATACAAGGATTGAAGGAGGACGAACAAGACGAAGAAGACCCGTGGATGTTGATGAATACATCAGAATCCGATGCAGGCCCTAGCGGAAATGACGCAACCTAAGTCAAAAGTCACAACAACGGTCCACGACCACAATTCAGGTACGCAAAAGAACTACGTGGGCTTTGATTCCTTAAGTTTACTTAAGAAACTTAAGGATACGTAGGCATCTTATTTTGAAAAGTAAAATTTAATTCAAAAATTAAATTTTAATAAATTAAAATTTAATTCAAAAATAAAATTTTAATAAATTAAAATTTTATTCAAAAATTAAATTTTAATAAACTAAAATTTAATTCAAAAATTAAATTTTAATAATCAAAGTAAGTCCAAGCCCCCCCCTCCCCCCGGGGGGGTTTCATATATTTTTGCCTTATTTTTTACATAATTATTTTAATGTTTTTAAATTATGTAATTATTTTTAATGCATATGTTTTGTAAATTGTAATTAACTAATATCATTTGGATGTTTTTTTTCCAGTGTGTTGAAGTGATTTAATTTTATTATTTTTTATAAAATATATTTGTAAATTGTAATAAATTATTTTCTAATTTATAAATTAAATATTAGTTACGAATTCTAGTTGTGTAATTACGAATTCTAATTGTGTAAGTAATACTTTAACTTTCTAGATTTTACATACATTTTTATAATTGTAATTTGTAAATTATAATATAAGTTCAATATATATTGCAACTTAATTTATTTGGTCAACTATGATTTATTAAAGTAAATTTGTTACTTGTTTAATTGTTTTAATGTATTATATTCAAATATTCAATTATTCATTTATTCATATTATCATATATACTACAAAAACTCAAAAATCAAAAGTCAAAACCATGACAATTTACAAACCCTCCAAATCTTTTCAAATTACCTAAACCCTCCAAAGCCCCCCTAAACCCTCTCCAAACCCCCCTAAACCCTCCAATTCTCCAAATGCCTAAACCGTAAACCCCCTTAAACTGCGAACCCATGAACCCGGTCCAACCCGCGAATCCGTCCCAATCCGGCTAACCCGCGAACCCGGCCCAACCCGGCCTGGTGCCAGGCCCGGTTCAACCCGGCCGAACCGGTTCATGGGTCACCACTCCATGAACCCGGCCCGGCCCGGCCCGGTGACCCAGCGGGCCGGTTCATGGGTCAGCCTTTTCTGGCCCGGCCCGGCCCGTTCGGTGGCCAGCTCTACTTGCTATAACGAAAATTAAGTGATATACCTGTATACATGTATACATTATGATCCCAAATTTGCCGGAAGGAAAACCTGACATTACAAAATGTAAGTCAAAATATTAATTTCTTTTCTTAAAAAAAAAATAAATAAGGTATCACCTATCAAGGGTCAGTCATGAATCATACGAAATAATAGAGTAGCATAGCTTCATTTTCGAATAAATTAAAACCTTGAATAAAATAATCAATGGCTTTAATTGATTTTTATGCATAAATAAATATAAGGCTAGGCTCTTCCTAAATAAGACTAGCCTTTTATTTTAAATACAACTATTAATCTGTTTTAAAAAAAAAAGTTATTTGTTCGAAAAATTGAAAAATCAAATTTATTTACCATATTCTATTGACCGCTACCAAATTTTTACGATAATCAAAATGTAAAATTTTTATTTGATGAAATATATCAATATGGATCTCTATTTATAGAGAATTTAAATATATTAATTTTGGTATATTTGTTTTATTTTTTTCGCATTTTATATTTTGTATTATTTTTATTCTAAAAAGTTCAAAAATTGTAATAACTTCCTTTAATAATTAGAGTGATAAAAATTGAGAATTTAGAAAGTTTTGAAGAGTAAGATGGACTTTTTGAGGGGGGACACCATGGCTCCCCCGTCCCCTTGACTTATATAATAGAGATGATTATTATTATTACATTATGATGTAGTTTCAAAAGTAAAGTATATTACCAGCAGCGACAAACATTTCACTTGCATAGAATCCAATCCCATTAGCCCCACCAAGCTGTTGCAAAAGCATAAGTCCAACCCCAATCTAGCGCAACAAGAGCAGAATGAATACATCCAAATTTTGTCAAACTGAAGTTAATTAATTAGCCTTTAGTTGGTCTACTCAAAATAAATAAATCTTCCGGTTCATCATGTGAGCAAATAAAATAAAATAAAATAGGGATCTTACAATGACTGAACGTGAGTATCTTGGCTGGAAAAGATCCAACATCGTAGCTTTGGGTAAGTGTTGCAATGTTTCAATGTATTCCTGTCACAATCAAACTTGTAGGTATTGGTCAATTCAACCAACCTTAAATTGACTTTTTGAATGATATGATTATTATTGTGGAATTGAGGAAGACCTGAATATCATGTGCTTCAGCTGATATATCAGCATCTTTTCCTCTAAGCATCCTCAGTGCACTTTCAAACCTTTTCTCTTGTCCTGCTTTTGCCTTCATTTTTGTTTCATTCCCAACACCATATTCATTATACATACATATAATAATAAGGCTCTTCAAAGCATTTTTGTATGCTTTGTGTTCCATTACTAAATTTTATAGCAAGATTCGAAACTAATAATTCCACATTTCATACATATTTAATTAATAATCTCACCTTTTATAAATTCAGAAATAATCCAAGCTTTTCATATTGCATTCATTTTTTGGATCTTTTTACAATATTGACTTAATTTAAAATTAACTTTGGAGGCCGGTCTTACCAAATTGAGTATCACAAAAGGACTTAGCACATGTTTCTAAGTCTAACAGACCTCTAAAACTAACGTTAAATCATGTTAATATTGTAAAATGGTCTAACAAATGAATACGATATAAAAATGTGGGATTATTATTCATGTGTTCCATTACTAAATTTTATATCCTATACTTAGAAATATGTACACACATGTTTATATTTTACTGATTTAATATTTATTTCGCTTATTTAATATGCATCTTTAGAAAACGAGCAATATAGAAAACTAAATGATGGAACACTCTAAAATAATTTCATACGCAAAACTACATATTAAATGTAAAGATTTTTAATGTTTTAGTATTTTTGGGATTTGTTCATTCATGCTCTGATGAAAGCAGCCATATCAAATTGATGGCTAAAAAAAGTCTACTTGGATTATTGCACCAAAAGTATATATACAAGTTGCCAAAAAAGACCTAACCACATTCTACATAAGAAAAGCACGTGAGCAACAAAGGAAAATAAGAACAAAACGAAAGGACTTAAGTTAGTCCAAAAATAAACAGAACAGAAAGGCAGCAGCCCAAATACGCAGAGGACCAAAAACACAGAGATCAGGCCCATCAGCTCCATTACTCCCCCTCAAGATTGGTGAGGGTTGACACAAACACCCAGCTTGCTCAGTATGTATTTGTGTTGCTGCATTGTTAGAATCTTGGTTAAAACATCTGCTAGTTGCTCCTTGGAGGGGACATATTCAGTAGCTATATCTCCAGACTTAAGTTTGTCTCTAATGAAATATAGATCCACTTCAAGATGCTTGGTTCTTTGATGGTGAACTGGATTAGCTGCTATGTAGATTGCAGCTTGGTTGTCACACTTGAGGACAGCAGGAGCAAGGGATTTCAATCCCAACTCTTTAAGGAGTTGACTCACCCAAATTACTTCACAAGCTGTGAGGGCCATTGACCTATACTCAGCTTCTGCAGTAGATCGTGCCACAACTGTTTGTATTTCCATGATATAGGGGAGTCTCCAAGTAGAATGCAGTAACCAGTAGTTGATCTCCTTGTGGTTGGGCAACCTGCCCAATCACTATCATAGTAGGCACTTAGCCTTGCTGAAGAACTGCTTGCAAGCATGATTCCTTGATTAGGATTGTTGTTGAGGTATCTTAATACTCTCCTTGCAGCTTGCAAGTGACAGATGGTAGGCTGTTGTGTGTACTTTCTCAACACATGAACTGTGTATGTCACATCTGGCCTTGTTAAGGTCAGATAGATTAATTTTCCAATTAATCTCTGGTAAATGGTGGGATCTGGAAGAAGATCTCCTCTATTTTCCATAAGCTTCAAGTGTGTATCCATTGGAAGCTTCAAGGGCCTTTTATTTGACTCCCCAAATTCTTCCAAAATATCAATCAAATACTTCTTTTGTGACAAGAAAATTCCTTGTTCAATTCTATCCACTTCTAAGCCTAGGAAGTACTTTAGCTTTCCCAAGTCTTTCATATGAAATCTCTTGAATAGAAGATGCTTCACTTTGTCTATTTCTTCTCTGTCATTCCCAGCCACCATCAGATCATCAACATAGACCAAGATGCATACAAAGCTTTTTCCCTAAGATTTGGTAAATAGAGAATAATCAACCTTGGACTGAATAAATCCATAACTCAACAGAGCAGATGTCAGTTTAGCATTCCATTCCCTTGGTTCTTGTTTCAGGCCATACAAAGATTTAGTGAGTTTGCATACCTTGTTGGGATTATTGACAACAAATGTGTTTTTTCCTCCTTGTTGAGCATGGATCTTCTCACTTGGACCAACATATCCAGTTGACAACTTCGTGTACACCTCTTCTTTTAGTTCTCCATGTAGGAAAGCATTTTTCACATCCATTTGTTCCACAATCCATCCTTCAAGAGAAGCAATTGCCAAAACATATCTCACAGTTGTAAGTTTTGCCACTGGGCAAAGGTTTGCTCATAATCAACACCATAGGTTTGGTTATTACCTAGTATTACAAGCCTTGATTTGTATCTTTCTACTTCTCCCTTGGAATTATACTTTGTCTTGTAGAGCCATTTGCAGCCAATGGCCTTTTTTCCCTTTGGTAGTTCAACTATTTCCCAAGTTTCATTATCTTCTAGAGCCTCAAGTTCTTCATTCATTGCTTGAATCCAATGGGGGTGTTTGATTGCATCCTTAAAATACATTGGATCCTTTTGTTCCTCTATTCTGCTCATGAAGCAATTGAAGACCTTCCCTGTCTTCAGTTGAGCCACATTCACCACTCTTTCTGCCTCTTTTTCTTGCTTTTTCTTCCCTGTATCATAGTCGGCTAGCCATCCTGGGGGCTTGTGTGTTCTTCCACTTTTTCTAGTGGTTTGTTCAGGTTGTTCCATTTCAGTTCCTTGCAATTCCTCTTCTATTTCTCTGTCACATATTTCCTCTTCTGCAGTATCTTCAATTTGATTTGTTTGGATATTCTCAGTCCTTTGGTCTTGCTGAAGTTCTGAACCAGTATCCTCCTCTTCTGATTCTATCCATTCATAGTCATTCAGCTTTGGCATAGGTGGTGGTGAGATCACTGAGTGCTTGGGTACAAGTTTCTTGAACTCTTCAGGTTCAAGTTTATAAGGATACACTCTCTCAAAGAACTTCACATCCTAGTGACAAATACTTGGTTTGTGAGCAAATTTAGTATCTTGTACCCTTTTTGACTCCCTGGATATCCCAAAAAAACCCCTGGAACACATCTTGCCTTGAATTTATCCTTAGGATGGTTGGGGTTGTATGCAAATGTGAGACACCCAAATGATTTCATTTCCTCATATTTTGGTTTTTTCCCATATAGCACTTCATATGCACTTTTCTTTCCCAAGACTTCTGTTGGTATTCTATTTGTAATATATGCAATTGTCATTATGCAATCACCCCAGAATGTCAGGGGCACACCACTTTGAAACCTTAATGCTCTTCTCATTTCAAGAAGATTCCTATGCCTCCTCTCCACTAGACCATTCTGTTGTGGTCTGTTTGTGCAACTTGTTTGATGAATTATCCCCTTTTCTTGGAAAAATTCTTTGGTTGGCACATCTTGGAATTCTAGTGCATTGTCGGTTCTGATTTTCTTGACCCATTTTCCATGTTGAGTAGCTACTTGATTTACAAACTCTTTGGTTACTGTCAATGCTTCAGATTTGTATCTGATCATATGCACCCAAACACATCTACTATAGTCATCTACTGCAGTCATGAAGAACCTCTGGTTCCTTCTTGTCTTGACCTTGTATGGGCCCCACATATCCATATGTAGGAGCTCAAAGGCTTCCTGAGCTCTGGATTGACTCAAGCTGAAGGGCAGTTTTGTGATCTTGGCCATTGGACATACTTCACAAACTCCTTCACTCACCTGCTCAATTCCCAATTCTGTCAATTTCTTCATAGGAACATGTTTCAACCTGCAATGCAAAATCATGGAGCCATCATTTTGTTCAGCTTCTCTTCTTCCTTCTTTGTTGTTTTCCCACAGTTGGCAGCTATGACTGCCAAGCTTCTTCTGGGCTGATTGGTTTTCATCACATTCATTGGGGCTAATTTATTTATCACATATTCTATTTTATCATTAATCAATAAGTGCAATCCATCCTGTTCTCTCCCAATTCTGATTTGTTTTCCACTCTCACCATCCTGAATAACACAATATCCAGGATAAAAATTCACTTTATATTTTTCATCCTTCACCAACTTGCTTACTGACAATAGATTATGCTTAAAATCTGGCACATACAATACTCCTTTTAGATCTAAGCCAGTTCCTATATTCACAGTTCCAACATGAGATACCTTAGAGGTCTCACCATTTGGCATATTGATTTTTGACCTCATCTTGGCAGCCTTCACATTTTTTAGCTTATCATATTGTCATGTAATGTGATGAGAAGCACCAGAATCTATGATCCATTCTTCTTTTACTTCGGTAGCAACATTACAATACACCATTCCTCCATAACCATCATCACTGTCATCATTTGCATCCTCACTTGCTACTCCTGATTGGCTCCCAGCTCCTGTTAGGTTTCTCAACATTTGTCTAATTGTTAAAGGGTTATGCTCCCTCCCTCCCCCTGTCTCTGGGCAGAGTTGGCTGAGGTTTTGCTTCCACCAGCTATTTTCTCATTATTCCACCTACTAGGTGGCCTACTTTATTTTCCCTTTCCTTTCACCCCTCTTTTATTTTTGGGATGATCCTTTGGGAACCCTATGACTTTCCAACACTTGTCTGATGGGTGATTCTTTTTCCCACAAACTGTGCATCCTTCATTTCCTCCTCTGCCATACATGGCTGAACTATCTCTTGCTATAAATAGGAGCAAGCCCTTTCTACTGTGGGTAATGGGGTCATCATTAGGATCTGACTCCTTTA
Source organism: Salicornia ramosissima (assembly GCA_951394345.1). Lineage (NCBI taxonomy): Eukaryota > Viridiplantae > Streptophyta > Magnoliopsida > Caryophyllales > Amaranthaceae > Salicornia > Salicornia ramosissima. Next base: position 23,453,021 of record OX596235.1, read on the forward strand.
AGGTCCATAGTTCTCATCTAAGCCATTCAAAAATTGAAATAGTTTTTGTTCTTCCCTTTCTATTTCAAGTTTTCTCATATACTCAGTGAGCTCAGCATTAGGTTCTATGACAGGTGACATATCTCTCATATTTTCAAGTTCTTCCCAAACTATTTGCATTGTTGTAAAGTACTCATTTATGCTAGCTCCATTTTGTTTATGTCCATACAGTTTTTTATTTAACTTGTATTTCCTAGCTCCATTTACAACGGAAAAACGTTGTTCTAGCTGAGACCACATTCTTTTAGCAGAGGAAACAAACATAATAGATTGTTTAATAAGCTCACTTACATTGTTGAGAAAATCCAGGCTATAATCATATTGTTGCAAGTGTCCCATTGCTCTTGTTTTTCTTTGTCAGCAGCATCTCGCTCCACCATTCCAGTGACAAACCCTAGCTTTCTTTTTAATGCTAGGCTTATCTCCATTGATCTCTTCCAACCCCTTTAGTCTCCTGATCCTTTGAGCTTTTATACTACAACTGTTGTTGGCCCATCTGAGGGATGTAGGTACAAGGGATTTTGCATATCACTGAGGGTAATTTTAGACATTATAGTATGTATTTAATTTTTTAGAAGAGTTTTATTAAAGCCTTTGGCTTTGATACCATAAAGATTTTTAATGTTTTAGTATTTTTAGGATTTGTTCATTCATGCTCTAATGAAAGCAGCCATATCAAATTGATGGCTCAAAAAAGTCTACTTGGATTATTGCACCAAAAGTATATATACAAGCTACCAAAAAAGACCTAGGCACATGCTACATAAGACAAGCACGTGAGCAACAAAGGAAAATAAGAACAAAACGAAAGGACTTAAGTTTGTCCAAAAATAAACCGAACAAAAAGGGAGCAGCTCAAATACACAAAGGACCAAAAACACAGAGATCAGGCCCATCAACTCCATTAAAATGAGCAACATAAACTAAATGATGTACACCGTATAGTATGTGCACTTGCGTACATATTATAGGAGTTCATCTATTCCCATTATCAGGATATATTACCAACAACTAAATGACCATTAGCATCCATTTACATTCACATCTTACCAGCCATCTAGGTGATTCGGGTATGTATGAAAGGCCCAATAACAGGATGATACATGGTATGATTCCTTCACAACATCCGGAAAAATAAGGAAAAAAGAATAGTTAGGCTTTAAAATCCATTAAACAAGATTGATTATACTATTGAGTTTTGAGTTAACACTAGCCTACAATTAATGCATACCTATAAGTGCTAGATCTCGCCAGGTCACAATTGTTCCCACGACACAAGATGTTGCTGCTCCGATCACAATCATAAGCTGTAAAAACACTTTGAACATTAGTACAAGATAAGGCAAAAGAATTTTTTAAAAAATGTAAATAAAACATAACGAGTGCAAGAAAGTAGCCATGAACCAGTGAAAAAAAAAACATTGGGAAGGAGTAGAAGAGGAGCAGGAAGAAAAAGAAAACATGAAAAAAAAATAGGCACGAGGCAAACACCAAAAGGAGGAAAAGGCGCACACCTAGGTGCGCTTTTTCTGCGTCTAGCTAGGTGCTTGAAGGCGCTCTGCCTGTGCATGTATGCTCGGCTCATGCATAAGCTAGCACGCAACGCAACTTAGGCATATTTTTTAAAATATAGGTCAGGGAGCACCGGTACGAAGAGTGGAAGAGTGGGATTAGCGGTATTTCAAACGTGGTAGGGGGAGATCAGACAGAAAAGGACTTGGTGGGAAGGAGTTAGAAAAGATATGAACCAGATTGATTTACAAGAGTTTGAGGCTGTCGACCGTACAGGGTGGAGGAGGAAAATCTATGTGGACGATCTTCCGGAATAATCACTTTGATTTATGTAGTCGACCCCACTTATGGGAATAAGGCTTTGATTTCAAATTAGAGAAATGCAACAGTCAATATGAAATAATGAAATAGAGGTCAGGTGTTATTTATTGGCCTCCTCTAAAATAAATTTTTAGTTCAATAGAGACGTATATACTATCTAAAATTAGTACCCTTCATAAAGTAACACAAGCAGAAACAAGCTATGAATATAATAGAATCATATCCTCCAGAGTCCAGATCGATCTTTTACTGGTATAAACAAAGTCAAATATTAATAATTAAATTAGTACTGTATATATGAGGTAATTAAGTTACCTGATTTAGGGTACCTAGACCCCCACGGAGATTCTTAGGAGCAATTTCAGCAATGTATATGGGTACCTAGTTTAAGCCATATATATAACAGCAATAATATAATTAACAACAAATTAAAATTATATAGTATGCTCCTTATTCTATTATGATTATAATGTACAAAACAATAAGAAGAATAGTAGTTAAAAAAACGCACCACATAAGATGAAACTCCAATACCATATCCAGTGAAAAATCTTCCAATGTCAAGCACACCCGCATCCTTTGGATATTATTAATCAATGATTTAATTAGTAGTCATGATTGAGTATGTGTTTAGAACTAAGGGTCCGTTTGGTAGGGCGTAAAACATTTTTAATGTAAAATTTTTTTCCATGAAAATCATTTTACAACGGAAAACTCATTTTCAAAAGAGTTTTCTGATCTGTTGTTTGGTTGAATGGAAAATGATTTTCCATTTTAAGCGTTCGTGGGGAGAGAAAATTTTCGTTATGAAAGAGAAATTTATGTGGTTGGTGAAGAGAGAGAAAGTATGTAGATAAGGAAAAAAAATAGAGAATGGAAAATATTTTTTCTTTGATTTTGGGAGGAAAACGTTTTCAATTATGGTGTAAAATAATTTTATATTCTAACTTTTCCATTTCAATTTTTCAGTCCAATCAAACAATATAAAATGAGTAAAATAGTTTTCAAGAAAAGTATTTTACGACATAACAAACGGACCCTAAAACAAAAACACAAAATCACTACAAATAAAAATGGATGGTACGGTTTAAAGGGCATAATCAGCAGTCACCTGAGAGAAGTAGATTGCAATCCATCCTATAGAGCATGTAATAGTTGATACAGCCAAAGCCTGTATTGTATATATTATTTATTCAAGCAACATGCAACATTTATATATAGGATAATATAATTTTAGGATTGTCAAAAAAAAAAAAAAAAAAAAGTAAAAACATATGAGTTATGTAAATGACTTGTTATTACCCCTTTCCGGCCAATTTTATCAGCAATAAGTCCACTTGTAGTTGCACCAAGTACACCTCCAATGCTCAAAAATGAACCAAATAGAGAAAACTGAAATATGAAAGTGCATGAATTTTTGGTCATGTCACATTAAATCTATATTTGCATCGGCCATTAAAAACTGCACCGAGTCAAGGACAAAGACAAAAAAAAATAACAGATATAGGGCTAAAAACAGCAAATTTAAAATTAAATGATTATGGGTACTGCACAAACATTTAAAAAAGTGTCGCTAATATTCGCGATACATGGATGAATCAGGTACAAGGACACTTGACTTAGTTTGATAAATATGACATTAGTCATTACTTTAGCATAGGATTAATTAAACATCAGACTCTGTAGCATATGCAAAGCCCATAGTCACCAAAATATGACCTATTTCCTCCGTTCCAAAAAAAAAATGCAACAGTCAACATTTCACGCATGCCGAGACACTACTTTGACCCTTAATAACTGTAATTATGAATATTTAAAAATTATAAAAAGTTGATATTAAGATAGTATTTTACAAGACGAATCTAACAAGATCCCACTTGAGTATAATTTTTATTATGTATAAAGCTCAAAATTTGATCAAAGTATACAATGTGAATAGTGCAAAATGTTGACTGTTGCGTATCCTTTCTCAACTTTCTAATAACTTTCCAAGAATATGTAGATCACTGGATCTTGGACTATCACTACTTTATTAGGCAGTCAACTACAGCCTAAATCTTCTTGGAACTTGGGCAGATCTTCTAATGATCTCCTTAATCATCCTCCATCTATTTCATCATGTTTGATACGTTTATTTTTTTGTACAATTTTCAATTCACATATTTGACCATCAATATCTTTCACTATACTTTATTTTTTTTTTTAAAAATAAAACATAATAAAAGTTAGATATTAAAAAACTTTGTATCTAGATGAATGTAACATGATCACATATAATATATTTTTCTTATATATATTAAAAATTCTTTATACTACGCAGTATAGTTCATATCTCTTCTTACTCAAAATTCAAACATAATTAACATTGTAAAACATATACACTCGATCCAATTTGGTCGATACAAGCATCCGTAAGGAGGAAGATAAGGAATCCTCGCGAATACTTTCGTGAAGTTTGAATGTTAAATATCAGGCTCGATATTCGCAAGACTTAACCATTAGGCAAAGAATCACATCTCACCTCAAGAGTCAGACTTACAAATTCTCATCAATCTCAAACTGCTAGTTACTCATGTCGTAGCTAGCTAGTTATTGTAAGACCATCATGTACAACATCTCACCAAAAAAAAAACAGTAGGCTTCATGTTTGAAATTGTGATTTGATTCCAATCAAATAATAACATGAAAATGGCAATAGAACAAACTTATTTGAGGTTTATTCGTATAACATCTCATTATTTTTCAAATCTTTCTTTAATTAAACATTTTGTCAACATAGATAAATGTTTTTATTTGCTGGGCTGGGGTCCACTATCAATATAAAATTGCACTATTTGAATCTAGCATAAAACCACTTTCTACCTAGCAATCACTAAATATATTGCTTACAATTTTAACCACAAAGCAATTATTACTTTATAATTTGGTTTGTATGTAGTAGCTTTTTTCAACAATATAAAGGCTTTGTTTACAAACCTCAAATAATAAAAAACAAACTTTTACCCAAACCTATATATATATGCTCCATCTTTGTAAGATGCACTTACCTCTGCCACTGATAAATCAAGGTCTTTTACTATAGATGTTTGAGTTGGTGCTGTAAAACCAATCTGAAAAAAGCAAATTTCATCAATCAAAAAATTTACATACAACACATCATATGATCACAAAAGTTGACATTATGATAAGTATCCCAAACAAAAATATGCACATCAATTTTCAATTTTTTTGCTAATTAATAATGAATTAATGATCACAAAAGTTGACATTATATGGTGCAAATTTTGTCATAGCTCTAGATATACTACCTCCATTTTTTATTATTTGCAACGATTTGACATAAAGTAGAGAGGAAAAGTGTCAAATCGTTGCAAATAATAAGAAACAGAGGTAGTACTCATTTAAGACATAAGAACAATCGAACCTCAAAATGCTAGATTCAAACTGCTTATAAGACAAAACAACTCCCAAATTACTCGAATTCAACTTGATTAATAATTTATTAACCTCCACTCAAATTTGAGCTTAACTCAAATTGTAGAGAAGCTGAATCGAGTAAGTGATATATTTCCTAAAATATATAGCTCATACCCTAACAAAACACTGACTCCAAAAGTCACAAGAAGTTCCTAATAAAAATTTATTATCAATCACTATTAAGGGAAAATTATTAAGTTCAATAAATATTTATCTTGACTCTTGAGAGAGAGTACGTACTATTTATCTATGAAATTGGTGGGTTATTTAAAAATTCAAAACTAGATGGCCTGGAACAACCCTTTTGAATCAAAGATTGATCAAAACTCTACTCTAGTCTACTCGATTGGGATTGATTCAACTCGAACCAGACCCGTACGTAATATTAATCAATTTTAGTGATGCATGTAACCTAATACTCAAATTTAACTTGTATTATATATATATATATACATCACAAACAAAGGTAATGTTGTGCTATAAACCTTGTATTATTATTGTTATTATTATTATTATTATGATTATGGAGGTGAGAAAACTAAAAGAAGAAGGAAAAGAATAATAAAAATGTACTTACACAAGAACCAAACTCATAAGAGCCCATGACAGCAATCAAAGTAGTAAGAAACACAATCAACAATGATCCATTATTATCTCCATTATTGCATTCGGATGATTCGCACTCTTGACCACCTTTGATCACTCCATCCTCTGCGATTAATGGCTCCTTAACATCATGTATTATTGATTCCCTTTCCCCAATTTCTTCATCTTGCTCAATACCCATTTTAATTTCCCTATTCCTCCACCAGATCCAATGATTTTTTTTTTTATCTTACCTTACACTATATATTATATACATATAGTGGACGTACAATGTTGACAAAAAGGTGTAATAAATAATTAAAACAACGAAGATGTATGTGTATGTATGATTTTGGCTTAATATGGATGGCGAAGCTGTCAAGGAGACTGATCAGGCTTAACAAATCAATATTTATGGAGATCTCATCATCACAATCAACAAATATTGATATTTAATTTCATTTTGTTGAAGAACGTCATCGATCGATCTATTTTTAAATATTTTTAAAATATAACAATTAATTGTATATGGAGTTAACCATTTTAATTGTTTTGGGCAGTCCGCCAATGATGACACACCCTATTAGATCTTGAAGATTAATTATTGGTTATTGCATATTGGTCCCAACTTTAATCGACATATTTTTATTGTCAATTATTGCACGATTTTAGAATACCGATTGTATTTGGCAACGCTTTTAAAACATATGCGTCATAAGACCATTAGGAGATTATCAATAGTTGAGATTTCTTATAAGACTTGGAAAAAAATTAATTGTGAACATTTTTTATCATGTTTTGCAAACATTTATTAAAAAAGGTTAAAATAAAATAACGTTTGATTTGTCATTAGTACGTAGTCAATGGAGGAGATTAAATAGGACTATTTTTGTAGTCTAATTTAACTGTTTATTCTCTAAAGCAATGCTCTGATGAGTCTCTTGTGATTATTTACTACTAGCCTAATATGTATGTTTTGGAGGGGCCGATATTTTATTTGTAACTTTTACTTAATAAAGAAGTTAAAAAAATTGTATTGTGGTGAGTGAAAATATGAAACAGCAATTGTTTTGTTTGTGTAATTTTTTCAAAGTATTATGTAAACATGCAATTGTATTATTTGAAAGAATCATGAAATTGTATTGTTTGAATTAGCAATTTTAACATTCATAAGTATGTTAGGCTGTAAAAAATTTGCTAATCGTAATTTCTTATCATACCATATAAATTATTTACTTGACTTAATTGTTTTAATTTGATTGTTTTGTTGTTTGTGGCAAGGATTTTTTTTGCATGTGATTTGTATGATTAGATTTAAGTGTTGTGTGTTTAGTTATTTATTTGTAGCATGTTTCAATATGTGAAGGGAAGGGGTAGAATAGTATTCCACTTGGACATCGCTTGCACCTCCTTCCTCAGATCATATAGTAAAGACAATAGAGATTATATGCTTTAATTTGTTCCCTCCTGAAACTCAAGGATTGATTGAACATGTAATCATTTGGGAAAAATCCAAAATTAGAAACATAATATATAAAACAATCAAATGGCAATTTGTAATAATTTGAGTGAAAATCAGGGGTATATATGTCCGTCTACATAAAAACTAAGAGGTATGTTACGAGCATATTTTTAACAAAATTATTAAAGATCCCAATAGATATATTTCAGACGCAAGTATTTTTAGAAATTGAGGATAAACTACAACTCTATAATGGTTAATTAACCAACACAACATATACAGATAAATATATAATGAAATTCAACTTTTTAAAATAAAATATATGTTATTTGTCTATCCCTAGTGGGTTATCTAACCAAAAATACACAAAAACAAGGGGATAGTTTATGTTAGAAAAATGCATATAATATAATGTTTAGTAGTTTCCGCTCAAAAATCTCTTCGATCAAGTCTTGTTGAGTCAAGATCGTTGTGACATACTTACATAAAAAGCTGAAAGGAAAAGAAAAAAAATACAAAACAAAATCGGCTAAGAGAACCAATGGCCAAAGTTCTTTTTTCCTTTTCTTTAATTCCTTCAACCAAAGAACTAACCCATTAGTTCTTTTTCCATGTCAATTGATACGTAAATCCGAGGTTTCTCCACTTATCCATCCATAACTTCAATTATTTTTGAAGCTACTCTTTATGTGAACTCAAAAACTCAAAAGGCTATGACGATACAGTGTTTTCATATTTTTATATGTGTAAGTTCAATAGATACTCAAGAAGGGGGGGAATTGAATTGAGTATGTCGGATTTTCGATCTCTTTTCAAATTTATCTATCAGTTCTTGGTCCACCTCCTCCTCCAACTCCCAATTCTTGGTCGATCAACTCCACGGTGCTTAACGACCCCCTGATTCTTGCTGTTGATGGAGCTTGGAAGGTTCTTGACCATAATCAGGGACCAAAAGTAGTTTATGGTTGGACAATCACTGATGCTGGCAGGGTCATTAGCAGTGGGTATGGAAAAATCTTTGCAATTGATGCAATCCAAGCTGAAATGCAGGCTCTTCTTCAAGGAACTCGAGCTGCTCAAGAGATTTGTGATATGGTGGAGATTCACACTAACTGCTCCAATTTATTTAAATTTCTTTATGAAGTTTCTTCCACCCCCCTGTATGTAAATTTAATGAAGGACATTATTGATATTCTAGGCAGGTTTGTTGCTGTAAGGGTCCAAAAATTGGACAGACTAGCTGTTCAAAAGGCCCACACTTTGGCCTTGATGGTCAGTCTTCATTAATGTTATTTGCCCCCTTGCCAAAAAAAAAGTAGGAAAAATTCACAGGAATAATCCCACCTTTCACATGTCTTCTCATATTAATCCCACCTTTTAAAAATCTCGTAAAAATCCCACCTTTTACCTTTCTCTTCTCATTTTGGTCCACGTAGCTGTTTTAACCGGGTAATTTAAACGTGTAACTTGTTGGTGTAGGTTGCCTCCCCAACGGTTAGTTTGACTTTTAAAAAAAGAGGGGTTTGACCTCATTCTTTAAATAACCCTAACTATCTCCCCTTTTATCTCCATTACTGCCCCTTTCATTTCCCTTTCATTCCTCCTCTGTTTTTTCGTTTCTTTCCATTCATCCTCTTTTTCTTTTCTTTCCTGCCCCCTTTCCTTACCTAAAATGGCATCTCATGGTTCTCAAGGGTCACGAAATTCTACTGGGTCTTCTTCAAGGGCAAGACTTCCTCAATTGCCAATGTTGAAGTGTTTTCACAATGAGGTTGCTCCATTAAGAGTTGTGAAGTGGCATGGTCCTACTTATGGAAGGCCATTTTATGGTTGTAACCACTGGCAGTGGGATCATTTAAAGCAGTGGGTGAAGCATCTTCAGCATGTGCTTCTTGTTTGTTTCTAGGACTTTTCCTTAAGGGTACAACAGCTGGATTTTTTCTTCTAGGGGTGAGTTTTTTTCTATTTTTTTGTCCAGTCATTTGAGGGGGGCCACTTTTGGTTGGGGTAAGAATGGGTGGGGAATCAAATACAGGAATTAATTCTTGCTTACCATGTGCTACATACAAACATACAAACCTATTCTCCACTGCAAACTTACCCATTTCTCTCACCTCATTATCATCATACACTCCTCTCAAACCCTCCTCAAAGCCCTGACTTCCATTATGATAATAAATTTTGGCCACATTATTATAAGTCCCACACTTATTCAATAACTCCAACGAATACCACCAACACAATTCATCAGCATCAACAGCAAAAGTCTTACTTTCTCTACCAATGTAACTCAAAACCCCAAGTGAATCTCTTTTAAAATGCCCACCATGGCAGAACTTCAGAGTAACAATAGTGCCCATTCAATATTCTACAAACACTAAACACCAACAACCACAAATTAATCAATTAAAACACAACAGACACACACAACATACACGGTAATTAAACCCTAATCAAAACGACAAGGAATTCACCATTTTTACCCAAAAAAAACCTCAATTTCACCCCTAAAACACAAGCATACTAACATTTCTCAAAAATGGTAAAATTTAACTGCAAACAATTCATTAAATCAACCATCTTACATTAAAATTCTAACAAAATTCGAAGAAAAAATCAACCAACGTATCATACAAATACAAGCATAATTACTTCAAAAACAAAAGTAAAATTTTAGGGTTCAAAAAAAATCTTACCTTTACTTCGTGAGATACAAATTCTTCAGCCAGGATGAATGATTTTCTTCACCAAAGTAAGATTTTCTTCAATGGAGAAATTTTTTTACAAATTGGAGAGAGAGAGAGGTTTCAGCAGTTGAGTTTGGAGGAGGGAAAAATAAATGTTGAGGAAAGAGAAGGACGACAACGCTGAGTGTAGGAGAGAGAAGATCATTAAGGAGGGAAAGTGACCTGCTTAACCAGTAACCAGCTACGTGGACCAAAATGAGAAGAGAAAGGTAAAAGGTGGGATTTTTACGAGATTTTTAAAAGGTGGGATTAATATGAGAAGACATGTGAAAGGTGGGATTATTCCTGTGAATTTTACCAAAAAAGTATAAGAATTCTCGCCATATATATAAATTTTACCATATACAAACCAAGGCTCTGTTCTTTAGGACTGATCTGGTCTGATCTGATCTGATTTGTTTTGAGTTTGTCTGATTTGATCTAATTTTATTTATTTATTTTTTATTTTTTTTATATT